>JALJVW010001080.1:1007500-2352676 GCA_024865655.1 Emberiza elegans
GAGGGAAGGATTTAGGGATGAAGGAACAGCTGAGTGATGTCAAGTGATGTTCCCATTACAAAATGGTCACATCAGTTGTTGGGTAATTGGAACTGCAGTTTGTGACACTCCTGGGACAGCAACTCACAATAAAGTTAAGGCTTTTTCTGTGCATATAGTTTGAATTAGGGGAAATGCTCAAAATATATAAACAGGAACTATTCTTGCAGAGAAGATAAGGTTTGGAGTAAGGGGGCTGTCTCCTGCAATCTGTATTTAGTGTCTACTGCAGTGGGGACAAATCTCATGTTGGGCCTCTGGATCCTGGGCCTCTCTTAATGTGTGTACTGCTGTGATACACAGAACTACTTCCTTCCATTGACTGTCTTTTTGTTGCATTGTTTTATGTAATTGACTCCCTTTTTCATCCAGAAGCCAAAAAGTGATTATTGGAGATTGCCAGCTCCAGACCTGAATTGTTTCATTCAGGAAGTTAATTAAAATCAACCCACCTCTTCAGACAACCTTTTCGAATACAGTGTGGATGCGCCTTTCATCTCTGTGTTACTCTTTTTTTTTTTTTAATCAGTACTCCTTAAATCATGGAAATAACTTGGCAAAGGAGCTGAATTACAAGAAAAATCAGTTAGGAACGTAGGTAAAGGCACATAATAGGTCTTTAGAGGAGAGGAATGAATTTAATTGAGTGAAAGCTCAGAAAACCCAAAAGTAAACTCAGGGTCATCAGCATGCTTCTTTCACTTATCCCTCAGTTGCACTTCATAGATCCAGGCTTCCTTTTGCTCTGCTGTTATCACACTTTCCTTTTGCTGTGATTTATTAACTGTGGAACTGTCAAATTATGAAACTGAGGTTCTAGAAATACTTATTAATGTTTGAGAAATTCATTTCACACTTGAATACTTTTTCTAACACTTACTAATGTCCCTCATTTTGGTCATGTGGGTCTGCAGGGCAAGAAAACAAGGTATCTTATTATATATTTAGCATGTGGAGATGAAGGATGAAAAAAAATGTATTTTGAAACCCCCTCAAACATCTCAGCAGCCTCATGTGTTTGGTCCTTGTGCTGCTGTATGTGGTGGCTGTGCACAAGCAAGGCAATGTCTGTACATTTAGTGACACCATTCCAGCTTCCTTTCAGTCACTATTAAGAAAGCACTTCTAATCCCCTCTGAGAAGCTCAAACATAAAATTCCTTTCATGCCAGTTTTGTCTTCCTCAATTTGGCGAACACTGACCTTCCCCCTGTGATTCCAGTGGAACTTGTAATTCAAAAGGCATTTCTGTTTATTATTACCCTGTTAGTGTACAAGAATCATCAGGGATGCCAGTATTGCTCAGGCAACAAGGTTACTCACTGAGCTCTCTGTTGCAGCTTTGTACTGCAAACAAAAATACAGAGGCCATAGATAAATTATGATTACTTTACTCACTATTTAATAAGAATAATGAGCCGAAAACAATCCCTGAATAATTACTTGCCTCAAGATCCTTTGCCACACTTATTTCCCACAAAAAGTTTTCCAATGGAAATTCATTTAAAAAGTAGAAACAAAGGCCACCAAAAATGTCAAAGTTTATGAATTTGCTCTTACAGGACTGGAACATTTCTACCTCTTGACACTCAGTTTTGAAATGTGGTATGTTACAACAGTATCAAATTTAACAGTTCTAACTGGTATAGTCTTACTTAAAAGGAGGTTTTCCTTCAAAATATAATTTTGCACAGAATACTGAGCTCTGTGTTTCCATAAGCATTAATGAAGTCAAGTTTTGTTTTTAACCTAATTTGCTCAAAGTAGTCCTATTGCCCTTCATACTTAGAGAGACATCATCTGATAGGAAATGGCTGCAATACCTCCAGCTTTCCTAAAATACTGACAGTTTCAACCGTTTCTTAAGAAATACTCACTGGGGACTGCAGCTCTAAACACACTTCTGTTTTAAAATGTGATCATCTTCTTTAGCTTAAAAGGGGGACTCCTTCCAACTAAAGCAGTGGGGCTGCTTACCACGCAAAGGCCAGCCAGAAAAAGGAGTGACCACCAGACATTTTTCCCTGAGATGCCTCTCCACAGTGCTTTTTCCCCTTTGCTACCTCACTGGTTCCACCTATGATTTCTAAATGACCATAACATCCTTTCCTCAGGCAAGTATTTCATGCCAGCATTGGGAACATTGTTTTTTCAAAGGAAACTCCAGTAACATTTATAATCTTTCACATTTGGTAGACTGCTCCTGATGAAAACAGTGTGCAGCAGAAGCACCTTCTCCAATGCACAGATGTCCACTGCACGCTCAGATTATCAGATTTAATGATAAAAGGAAAAACCCCCAACTTTTGGCAGAAGTAACATGGAAGGCATGATTAATTTTTTTACCTGCAATAAGAGGAGTGAATTCTGGTCTTGTTTAATCCAGCACAGCAGCTGACAGTGGGGTGGACTGGAGTGTTTGCTCTGCTGTCTCTTCTGTTTAAGATGAGGACAAGAAAAAATGTGACTCCTTGCTGGGACCTGACCCTGATTGCAGCTCTGCCCCATGGATCTGCAGGTCCCCCAGTGCCCATGTTTTCAAACCTGACAATATGTTTGGGCTTAATTTTGGTATGTAGGAAAATACTCCTGTGTGAGGGTAACCCCCCTATAAACTCTGTACACACAAATGCAGCAGCTCTTTCAGATCAGTGTGTGCTCATTTCAAAGTTTGTCTTTCAGCACCTCTCCTCTTTCTCTTTCTTTGCTACTGCTCTTCTGTAAACTTGAAAACTTGTGCAATGTGGAAGTGCCCCAGTTACATCAGCTAAAACTACAGTTTCTTCCTTAAGCTGTACATACTGGTCAATATTCACTTTGCAGATAATTCTGCTTTTGATAAATACAACTTAATTTTTGTGTGGAACAAGTTCTGAAATATTATCTCCATGGATATTTTTAAATTTGACAGGTCTGTTCTACAAATCATTTATTTGTTTTAATGTTTCTTAGCATCCCTGAATCTAAAAGCATTTCATAGATACGTTCCCCTGACCATTTCACTAATATGATTTAACTCACAATTAATGCTTCTCTTTCACAGAACCAGAAACTGAGATGCGGGTATCTGAGAGAAGTGCTATTGTTTTTAGAAGCATAATTGGATTCTTATTTCTAAAACTCACCTTGCTGAGGGCTCAGCTCTTCTAAAAAAAGCTGTCTACAAGGGTCAGAAAGAAACTATTAAATTGCCTGACACCTATTAATCTACTCCTCTTTTAGGTCCATAGCCGTGAACTGAGCTCATTGAAATAAAATCTCTCATACTTGTGAGATCATGTGTTAGAAAATCAGTCCTGGTGTGCCCAAAGAGTTGGCCCCACATTACATTATTTCCTTATACAAACAGTAACAAAATACTTCCCCCCCCCCCCCCCACTGTATTTTATATTAGGGAAATGCAACAGGAAAGAACAAAAGTAAAATTCCCATTTGTGAAAGCACAGCATGTGCAACTTCACTGTAACAGGCAGCAAAAGGTCTAGGAGCAAAAAAAGGACTACTGAGACCTGCACACAGAGAGTTTCTCATAAATTAGCTCAGAAAACCAAAGGTAGAGCACTGCATGCTAGAGAAGGCTTGAAGCACAAAATATTTTGAAAGCCCTTTAGCAATATTAAAATTCTGCTCAGAAACAACTACTGTAATGTGATTTTCCCTTCTCCTTGCTTGCGAATCAATTGTGCAGCCATTGTCTTTGTTAAAAATTTTCAAAACTCTAAAAAATGGGTTTAGTTCCCACCCTGGAAAAATGAAGAGAAGCGCTTAATGCATTGGTGTTGAGGCACAAAGTGCATTTGTTGCGCTGCTGAATGTAACTCGATCTGAACCAAGGCAGGAGAATGAACACTTTGCAGCCCCTGATGGATTTCAGATTTATTAGACACTGGAATGTTTTTTTTCCCCCTCGTCTATAAGAACATGGTGTGTAAGATGATAAAGGGCAAGAATAAAGGGAGCAGACATTGTAGCCCTTAAAATTAAAAGAACTGTTTCTAGATTTTGAAAGTGTCAATGTATGAAAAAGCAGCCTAAATAGAAGTGTTGCATTATTCAGTACGCTTTCCTCTTGGAAAGAAAAACATTCTGCAACCACTGACAAAGCTATGGACGTGTGACTAATACTACTTTTATTTTCCTATATGGAGAAAAACCCCATCACAAAGCCTAAATGGAATATTTATGCTGTAAGATAATACACTCGTACCTGTAAATTATGAGTGCAAGTTGTAATAATTCATCCTTAGTTTCATTACTCATGCACTATGGATCTTTCAAGATTAGGGATGGATTTGTTATGCCACTACATTCCAGTATATATTTTCCCTTTTTAACCCTCTCTCTCTTCTCTGACACACACATCCTGTACAGTAGGAGCAAATTTCTTTTGCACTAACACATACAGACTGTATGAGTTACACAGAACTGGCATCTTTTTCAAAGGACATATTAATGATCCATTTTATGATGTTAACCAGGCTGAAAAAAATTAGCTCAGGGCAGAGGGATATAATTTCAAATAAATTTGGAGGAAAGTTTCCTATTCAGAGAAGAGCTCCAAGGTGTAACATTAATAAAATGCTGTTGCAGTCTAATGTTACAGGATAGTTCTCTTGAGCTTCCAGGATGGGAACCACAGTGGTCTGCTTGTAGTAACAGGAGTCCTGTTCCAGTATCTATGCACGGATTTATAAAAGGGAATAGCAAAAGTCTGGAATGAATTGCTTCAAAGATTAGAATTCCCATGAAAATATAAACAACAAAACTATTCACTGAAAGTGAAGTTATGTTTAATATATAAGCAGAGGAATAAACAAGTTCTGTTCTATTTTTGACTGTGTATTTTGAGTGTCTGAAAGTGATGTACATCTGACAGAGAGGACAAGGCCAAGGAGACAGTTTGGGCCAGGGTTCTGAGCACTGCCCCTCCAGGCTCTGCTGGGGTCTGCTACTGAGTTATTGTGTAATCTTGACTGAGTCATTTAAATTCTTTATGCTCTGATTTCACCAGTCTGTAAATTAGGTGTAATCCTCCCCCATTTACCTCAGACAGCAAAAATATCTATAAAACGTCTTAGATGGCATGATATGTTCAGGCAAATTTCACTTCAGTAAAACATTCTTTTATGAGCTGTATTTGACCACAGATCTTTTTGTCCTGCAAATCTCTGTCCCCAGACACACACATACACAGCCATGTCACTGTCACCTGAAAGATGAGAAGATCATGCCTTTACTGTGAAATCAAAACCATCATTCTGCTTCTAAGGCTGCAGAAATTGTATTAACTTTAAGTATTTTCAAAGACCAAATCTTGCTTGTCTTAATCAAGTGAGAAGTCCCAGTAAAAATCAGTAGGGTACTACAAGCCATTAAGGAAAGCAGGATCTGGCCTCTTGTAGAGCATTGAGGTAAACCAGACACACTAGTGGAGTTTGCATTGGACAGTTCTCAATTAGAATGTCAAGATTTATAGTGTATTTTATCCGGTTTTCATTCTCCACTGCTCGGTTTAACTTTTGACCTATGGTTATTGGCAGAAGAGGGCTTGTCCCAGAGGGCCATTAGTCCCTTCCAAAGAGGCCTTCTAAGAAGTGCCAAAAAAGAGGGTGGGAAACAGGTCTCTTTGTAACAGGACCCCTCCTCTGAAATGCCCATCATCCGTGGGACAGTCAGTATACAAGAAAACAGAAGATCCCACTGGATTTTCTGCGCTAAGTAAAGATCTTGCATTGCTCCTTTTCTCTCCTGCCAAAAGATCAGATGGAAACAAGTCCTGTAGAAAGGGTAAAAATTAATTGTGTCCAAAAATCTGCATAGAGTCAGAGTAAAAGAAAATGGAGGTTATAAATACAGGGAACATATGCTGATCTATAAGAGATATAGTAAGGTGTGGCATCCAGGGGTTCTCCAGGGGTCTGGAGTTCACAAAGCTCTCAGACAACATGGGACACAGCATTCTTACCAACATATGATAGAAGAACATGATTTGCAGATACATCCTTGAATTTGAATGAAAAACAAAGTATGTGGATAAATAGATTTACCCAGGTTGGATAAGCTCTGCTCAATGTATTCCCTTCAAAAGGGGAGATGAGAGCTGTGCTGAAGGGGAGTCTGCTGGTGTGTAACTGGAACAGTTTCTAAAGGCAAAACCTTTTGACTGATAAAAATATCAAACAGAATCAATGATCTTGCTGTAGGACTGTGCTGGTGACACAAAATAAGGGCAGTGCTGTAAATGTGGAGGGCCAGAGTATTCCAGGGGAAAACTCATACGATCCTGGGCATTCCAAAATTAGGAATGAAATGTAATAGGACTCAAATTGGGCTGCATGGTTGGAGATTAATAACAACAATGCTCTGTGGTGAGCAAGATGCTCCTCAGATGGAGATGTCCTTACAGCAGGGAGGTTCTCCAAGGGCCTTCCCATGGACACAGGGGGACAAAAATAACCCAGCTCGCTTTAGGATAGACCCAGCATGATTTGCAAAAGGGATTATATAATGTAGTTGCCTCTAACAACAGAGGACTAGTCTGATGAACCAGAAGGCCCCTTCCAGTCCTATTGTTCCTGCTATTCCCAAAGTTAAATTAACACCAACCTTGCCTGGCAACATTGCCTGTCCCTGTGCCTGTGGAGAGGAAGTTTGCCCTGAAGCTCCTGGGATGAGATTTCTCTGTAAATGGGAATTGAAATCCCTGTAAATGGGAACCAGAAGAGGTGCTAGGTTTGTAATTTAAAAAACCAAATAAAAACAATGTAATGGAATTAAATCCTCCTGCTTAATGGCACAGAAAGGCCTGTGAGGACACAAGCCCAGCCTTAAAGCCCCCCCGCCCCCCAGAGCAGCTCATGGCTGATGACACAGAACCAGTCCCCTCACAGGGCACCTGCTGTCCTCTGACAGCCTGAAGCCATTGGGGCAGAAACACCAAGTTTGGGAAAATTACTTTTTTCTGGACAGCAGGAACTGAGTGACAGTTTCCCACCTTTTTGCCTCAGGCTGGTCTTCTCACAGCCATCCCGGCCTGTCATGATGTCAGGGCCGCCATACCCCAACAAACCCTGGCCTGGGAGTAATCTCTCCCACCTATATCATATATATAATATATAACATACATGTATATATATATTTTTAAATATAATATGTGTGACATGAGGTGAAATTCAGCTGTGCAAAGCTCCTGATTGGCACCACCATTGCTGAGGGAAGGAGGCGCAGCCCTGAGCGTGGCTG
The DNA here is from genome assembly GCA_024865655.1 of Emberiza elegans. Lineage (NCBI taxonomy): Eukaryota > Metazoa > Chordata > Aves > Passeriformes > Fringillidae > Emberiza > Emberiza elegans. Next base: position 1,014,781 of record JALJVW010001080.1, read on the forward strand.
AGGCCTGGCTGCTGCCGTGAGGGCACCACTGCCACCTCAGGGGAACAAAGCTGAGTTAAAACAATACCAAAATGGGGTAACACAGCCCAGGGTCTGTGGGGCAGTGGCACTGCCTCTGAGTCTGTCTTCAGTGCATGATTTTAGGTGTAGAGCTGCTCAAGCTGAGTAACAAAATGGAGGGAAAGCTGTTTGACTGCCTGAGAGCTGGCAGCTCCATCGGAGCACACAGCCCAGAGCAAAGGAGGGTGAGTGAAGTAACAGCAATTTAAAATGTGTGAGAATAGAAATTTCCCTTCCCTAACTTCCCAACACTGTGGAGCTGAGGAGAGGCACTTGGTGTGGCTGGACTCTGCCCTGCCAAGGGTGAATGCCAGCACCTCACTTTTAGGAGTGTCCCTTGTGCTGCCTTGTTACTGTCACTCCTGCTCCAGAAGCTGGGTCTGCAAGGTGGAGGTGGTGTTTTAGCCTATGTATATCTTTTCCTGGAAAAGTATGATTGGAGAACCTTTAGAATCAAATTGAGAGCCTTTAGAAATGACCAGCTGGCATGTGGGTTCCAGGGCAGTGCCTGGCATTAATCAGCTGGGACATGCTCAGGCTGTGGGGCAGGAGCAGGGTGGGGATGAATGTCCCCCTCCATTTTCTCTCTCCATCTTCTCTCATCTCCAGAACAGCAACAGCAGCTTGGGAAGGGGCTGTTGCAAAGACACACGTGTCTGCCAGGTGACACATCCCTGGAGGGGAGCTGCAGGGGGATAAACTAAGGACATTTTCCTCCTGGGAACAGCGGCCCCAGCCACCAGAAGGTGCCAGGTCCCAGCTTTCTGTTGAAAATCCCAGTGTGGTTCAGCAATGCCCCAGTTTGCTCATGAGACACAGAGCAGAGCCCACCTACTCATTCCTGTGCACAGCCATCCAGCGATAATGACTTTCAGTCAATGGCGTAGCTTGGAACAGATGCCTGGAGGTGAAAGGATCTGTATTCCATTACTAGCCCCTTCAACTAGCCAGGGTCCCCCAGGTTAAATATTTTTAGCAACAGCTTGTTTACATGTCAAACTTGTCAATGAGCTTCTGGGGCACTGCTGCCACAAAGCTGCGCTGGTGGCAGCCCGTAAGCTTTCTCTATGCACGGAGATAATGCCTTCTAAAGGGCTTGTCAGATATTTTCTTCCTACCGTGTCACAGGAGCAAGACTAATTTCAAAGAAATGCTCTTTATTTCTACTTAAAACTGCTAAAGAAAATATCCAGCACTGTCTTTTTTCTTGTCATCTGTTCGACAAGTGTCTCATAAAACAAATTGAGAGGTTTAAATCTCTGAGACAAAAATCAATAAGAGGATAAGTAAAGAATAGGAGGAAGTCAGCAGGCTGAGATTTATTTCATTGGAAATGTTTTTTCAATGGATTTACTAATAAATCTAAAGTGGCTGGTGCAGCTGCCTTTGATATGCAGTATCTCCTTTACTTAGATGGAAGCTGCACATGAAAAGGAGCTTTGAATACTGATTTTTACAAGGGTGTAAATCAGCAAAGCCCCACACGTTACATGTACCACCAGCATCTGCTTCAGGTAGACATTAAGGAAAAGGATTTGGTTTTGTGCCAGAGTTTTCCTCTGTAGCTTTGCCATTTCTTGTTTAATATATTGCAATGTTTGTGATCAGGTCCTTGCTGCACTGGACATTGAATGATTCAATGTAATAAAATCATTTCTGTCCTAAAGAGTTGATGGAGTTTCAAGGGTAGGAAATGGCATTGAAATAACAAATATGGGCTGACCACAAGTGAAATCACAGGGAATGAAGTTTGTGATGGTGGAACAGAACTGTGGTATCTCTTGAAAATCTGCTCCAGTGAGTGGTGATGGTAGGAAACTGGGAAAATTTTAAATTAAATGAATGATTCGAAACACATTTACAGATAAGGAAAATGAAATAAACTCTTGAAGCAGTCCAGAGCAGGTCAGCCTGGATTGCCTACCAGTCATAACAGGGTTCCAGGAAGAAGGGATGTTGTCCTGGGTGGCAATAATAATGGTTGTCACTGAAATGCTTGCACTTTGATGTGGACAGGAAGCAATGGAAGAGACTGCACCCCAGTCCTGAATGCTTTCCCTCCCTGCTGCACATTGGCCCTGAGTGTGAGCTTTTCCAAAAGCCCCATGGATGAAGAGGAAGCTATAATGAGCTCCTTGTTGAGTAATAGGAGTGGTTTGCTCCAGTTGGCACACATGACAGATGGCTGTGGGTAGGGAGCGAGTGGCTGGGGTCTGTGTATGTGCATATGTGCTAGGAGGGGTTCCAGGATGGTTCCATGGCTCACTATTCTATTTCAAATTAAATAAATAGTCCTGGATGCTTTTACAATGTCAGATGGGAAATCAGCCAGAAACTAGCTGATATCTTATTGTTCCTTGTTCTTCAATCGATTCTGCATTTTTCAAAGGATTTCTCTGCACAGAACATGTATCAGAACATGGTTAAGCTACGTTGTTCCAGTTCACAAATTTGATGTTAGGAAGAAATGTTGGAAGTGAGAGTAAATCAACAGAAATGGCCATTTTCATCCCCTTATATGGCTTTTCTCAAGTCAACATGAGAAACATTTCACAGCTAACTGTGAAAACTGGCACCTCATTACCTACTTTATTATTTCTTATGACTTATTAAGGGTTATTATCATTGTTCATTATCCTTTTTGATAGTGCCTACCCTGGCTATCCTATCGTGTTATTACTGGGTAGTAGCAGCAAACTCTTACATTTAGGTCACTTAAACAGCTTGTATTTAAAGATTCCCATGGATATTAGTCTGAAGGGTGCAACCAGTGCTGTGATTTGCACAAGGTTCTGAAAATGGAAGCAGGGAAAATGTGGAATGAAATCTGTGTGTGGTTATATGCTAAATGACTGTGTCATGGAGCCATACGCACTGGGGGGGTTGAACTGAAGTTGCATGACCTACCTAAAATCTGTAATTTCCATAATTTTTGAACTCCCTGCATTGCATCAACACAGTAGTTTTAATGCAGATATGTTTATGCACATCATAGAAAATCACACACATGTTATTGTGGAAAGTCAGACAGCCTTCATAGCACACAGTGGTGCCACTGTTTTCCATAACACACTTTCATAGTTGAAATTGGGATAATTATTCCCTATGTCACAGAGCTTTAAGGATATATTATATGTTTACAGATGGGTTTCACCACGAATCCACCATTTTAAATGTCATAAGTGATGGCCATATTTCATACAACCCCTAAATCCATAACACACAAGCAAAGAGTGCAGAACAGCTCTCCAAAGCAGGCAGGTGTGATCTCTGTCTCCTTGAGGAGGATGAGGAGAATTGACAAAATCCATCTTGTGAGTCATCAGCACAGCTAGAATCAGAACCAAGCTTTCAGTGTCAGCTTTTGTCAAAACCTGCCCAGCAGTGTGTCATGGTGAGGACTGGGCAGACCTCCTCCCAAGCCAGGAGCAGAACCCTTTATGTTTTGGCAGTTTCCACGCATGGATTTTTTTCTCAGATTCTCCACAATGGCTGCAGAGGGAAAAGGCTGCACTCTGTGCTCCACACCTCACCACATCATCTCCACATCATGATGCCCTGGCTGGGTCTGCCTTCAAAATCTACCATCCATGACCTGATCCTGTTCGATCTCTTGCAAGATCAAAATCTGAGGAACTTGAAAGACACACAATGGTATGATTTATCCTCAGGGGAGCACGATGGCTTCTGAAATTGCCTTCTCCCCTGGATGCCAGACACTGTCCCCCTGCCCAGAAGATGGAAATACTGATTTTGTTTCTGATCTGGCTTGTGTAAATATATGTGGGACAATAGCAAATGTCATTGCACAAGGACACAGAGCAAGAAGTTGCAGGGAAGAGGGGATATTAACTCTTCCGTTCTTTTAGATTTCCAGGCTGCAGGATAATCCTACAAAATTAAATAATATGATCAGGATTTCCCCCTTTCCTCTTGACCTGACTTTTAAGCTAGGGCTAAGAATTGCAGCACATTTCTTTTCCCAAAGCAAAACACGATCCTGGATAAAAGTCAGTTTAGTTGAGAGAAAAAAGTAAAACAAAAATAGATCTTTTCCATAAACAAAGCTGCTTTCCATTTTGCTAACATAAACAGGCAGATGCATTAAGAGATCATGCCACCCAGGCCCTGGAAAAAGAAGCAAGGAAATGTATTTCTGAGTATTTTTCTGAAGGTGCAAGGATGGCTGAGCCTAACGGAAACTGAGCAGGAGGACAAAGCTTTATGAACAGGGAAGATTTACAGTTTCACCTGAAACTCAGGAGAGGCACACTTCCATAGATTAGGCCAAATGCAGCATCATCTCCTTCCCAAATGAAATCTCTACCTTTTACAGGCACCTGTGCACTTGGCATATTCCATATTCTCAATAAAGTTAGGGGTTTGCAGCAGTCTCTGTGGTTGTGCAAACAGAAATTCAGGTCTCTGGGCATGGAACTGGGCAAGTACTGGCAAAAAAAGCCTTTCAGAAATGCAAGTCTCACCTTTGCAGATTGAGGCGCTACCATAGGTGTTCTCTATGTGAATGAAACCCCCCTCCCCAGGGACCAGAAACAAGGGGATGAAGCAAGAGAAATAAGAAATTAGTGGTGTCCTAATTATGGGCTGTTTTTCCTCTCAACCAAGTTGAAATCAGGTATTTGGGATGGACCCTATTATGTTGGAGCCCACATCTTTTACTCTTCTCTCTCACTTGAAGAGAAATTGGTGAGAAATTCATCCACTCAACTGAAATATCCACATTTCACTTAAAGCCATCAAAACAATATTTTTGCAATTGTCTGGAGATGCCCACTCTCTAGATTTCTACAGCCTGTAGGTATCTGTATTTAAGTGATGCTTTGCAATAAATCACACCCAGGAGATGTCGCAGCCTTCTGATAGGGCTGGGCTGTGATACATTTCATGTGCTGCAGAGCACAGCTCTTCCCCAGGTCCTCACAGACCCCCTTTTGTTGTGTTTTCTTGCTCTAAAATCTTTAGTTCTCTTACTCAAAGCAATCTGCTAATATCAATCTCCCAACCAGACACTGCAGGGCAAATTCTGCCTTCAGGCATCCTGCATTTGATTAAAAGCAGGGTGTGCAAAGCTCTTCCAGGGCTTGGCACCATTTCTGATTCAGATCAATTTAACAGACAATGAATATACCCAGTGCAAAAACAACTTCTTCTGCTTTGGCTGATACCAGAAAGGAAGATTTGGTGTTTGCTTTCAATATTTGGATTCAGCCTAAACATATGTCCAGTGACTCAAATGTTACTTCTTCAAACTGTCTCTTTGGAAAACTACCTTCAGGATCTCAATAGAACAGAATTATTTCTGCATTTTCTTGCTTCCTCTTGGGTCATAAATGCAGCAAGAAGGGCCTTCTGCAGAAGACTTTGCTCCTCAGTACAGGAAGTTCAAGTCTATGTGCAAATGAAAAATATTCTAGCCAATATTCCATATCTAGATTGTTTTGTTTCTCATCCCCCATGTTCCCCCCCCAGTCTGAGAAGAGGATCTGGTTCAGCTTTTGCAGGAAGTATCTTTGGAGTAGTAGTTTCTCTGATTGTTTTTTGGTAATTTTTAGGTACATCTACTGCTTGTCTCAAAAAATAAGTGCATGGAAAGAACTAGTTTAGATTATTTTATCCTTTCTGCTACTTTTTGCTCCTTTACCCCCTTATTCCTTTATCCTTCCCTGTTCCTCCACAGCTGCCATTAAGAACAAGTCAGTGACTCACAAAGGCATATTTTCACTCATTCACTACATCACAGCCCTCCACGCTCACCCACCCCAGGGTTCCGTGACGCTTGATCTCTGCCACCAGGAGCATCCAATTCTGTGGCCAGCTCTAAGGCCAAAGGGAACTCTACAAACCAGTTATTCTCTGTTTCCCCCAGGAACAAAACTGTGGCGATGTTACTGCCCTCTAAAGATGTGTGGATCAGCATTAAAGTGCTGACCTGTTCAACACTTCTGGCACCCTTTGAACCGGGGAGCTTTGAAGCCAAGGCTGTAACGAACTCGTGTATAATAAGCTGCTGCCCCATGCCAGGCAAGGCAGAGGTATCAGGGACTGATGGAAGCTTTTGAAGGCACAAAATGCTATTAAAAACTGCGAGGGACTAGAAAAAAAGAGACAGTGAAAAACAAATCTCCCTTCCATGCAGCGATACATCTAACTTTGGCAAGTTAGAACTAGGGTCACTAAAGCAGATTTAAAGCTTAAAAATTTTGGGGTGCCTGGCTTATGGTTTTGGCTTTTCAACTCCTGTTGAAACTGGTGCTCTACTGGGAGATAGTGCAGTTCAGGGCTTTCCTTACCTTTCTGCACCAGTAAGTTGTTGGGGAAGGGAGAACCAGTCTGCATAGCAATAATTATTATCAATTGTATTGTGCTTTTTATCTTCAAAGTGCTTTACAGACACAAACTAATTATTCCTCTGCAACACCCCTGTGAAGAAGATGGTAAGTATCATTATCTCTGTTTTACCAATGGGGAGACTGAGCCAGAGCATTTAAGTGATTAGCCTGGGGCCACAGGGGCAGTTAGTGTCAGGGCTGGGAATGCAGGAGTGTCTCTGCTCCCAGTCAGCACCAGGCAACATATCTCTTTAGTAGGAACAAAAGGGAACCTTTCTCCAGACTTGGAACCTAAAAGAAGCTCATTTTTTTTGGCAAGGGATTATAAACTCTTTCTTTAAAATGTAATCATAATTGGAAAAAAGACTGCAGAGTAAGGGCACTGAAGAGGGTTGAAAGCCAGCTTTATGTCTGCTTTATAGGTTATCCTAGAATCTGGAAATTTGGGAAAATTCCTGGAAAATTTATGCAGGGGATGTAGAGTTCTCTTTTAAGAGGGGGAAAAAAGTGACATATTTGAAATTTCCCATGGAAGGAAAAGTAGATTATAATAATTTTTAAATATCAAAATGTTTCATTACAGACGTTTTCAAAATGAAACTGAACCTGAAAGTCTGTGCTCTGAAGTTCTCAGTTCAGACATGGCTTGAGGGCTTTTAAATTCCTCCATGCCTATGGGCTCTCAGTGAGGTTCTCAGGGCTTCCACAGGAATGTTACAGCTGAGCCCTGCAGTGCCTCTATTCTACCCCATGAAAAAAATCAAACTTTTTAAAAGCCATCATTAGCTTGGCACTATTTGCACTGGAACAGAAAAGGAGCAGGAATGGTTGGAGGTCCAGATGGGAAGCACCCTGTCCTGTTCTAGAGCCATGACCCTGAGGGACATTCCATTACATGGGACACTGCCTCCCTCACTCAGGGATGAGTTAAGGGTTGGGGACACTGGGAAGGAACAGACACACTCAGAGCTCCCTTTTCCATGAGATTTCCTTCGGCCTGGTTATGAGCCTTAGGAACTGAATGCAATCACAAACCTCAGGCTCTGCCTAAGGAGGAGCTGAGTTTTCAGGGCAGGAGAGTAGGAATAAAAGGCATTCTTTTACATTGAGCTTTACACTTTGGTTTGGAATCAAGAGCTAATGGACAACACAAGACCTTTTTGTGCATGTCATCTCACAGTACCTAAGAGGGACTAGAACCTGGACAAAGAACAATACCCAACACTGAGTCAGGGCAATGCTTTTCACACAGCCCCAGTTCCTTTTCTGTCTGAAACACTGAGCCAGATCCTCAAACACTCACAAGCTGCCATGAGGGCTGGATCTTCTAAAGAGCTCTGTAGCCCACCAGCTTGGCACTTCTTTAAATCTAGGTAGTGATTTTGGTGCCTAAATGGGAGCTGAGCCTTTTTGCAAACCTGCTTCTGATCGTGCATGCTGAGCTGCTCTGCAAATCCTGGCTATCATTGCTCTGCATTCTTCTGCTTCCTGGTTGTGAGCTGTGCTGGGAGCAAAACTATCAAAGCACCACAAGGAAACCACTCCTGCTATAATCAGGAAGCATAAAAAATCTCAGGAACCAAACTGTGCAGCCTCTATTACTATTTGGGCAATGGCTGTACCTCTGGTACTTCTTTATCCTTACATGTATCAAGGCTGTGTGATGGCAGGTACTATAAAACCCTCTAAAATAGAGACAATCCCAGCACTGAATAGTTTATAATCAAAATAGAAGATGAAGCAGAAAGTGTGTGCAACAGATGGACAGATTTGGCATAAGGAATCCACGGGGTAAGTGTTCTAGTGAGTGCCTCCAGTTTGCAGAGCAGAAAAGAGCAGTCAAGGATAAGCTTTGCTGCTTACCTTACCTGACCCCTAAACCTTTTGAGATTTACCCACAACAATTAATTATTCCTTTGACTGGCCAAGATGATTCACAGCTGCTCATGCCATCCCAAAGCTCAAGATCTAAGTAAATGTATTGAAATTAGTGGTGGCTTCATTCCAGGAAACTTGCATTTAGTTTTGATTCAAAGAAGCTCCGCACCCTTCCCACCTCTTGTTTCTTCCCTCTTCCAGCCCTTAGCAAATGTGGAGCTCTGCAGCTTCAATCTAATAGTGGTTGAGACTCAGGAATGGGAGTCATGAGATCTGAGTCCTATTCCTGTCTCTAATACAGGGCGGTTTTCAGTGAGTCACTTCCCCTCTGTCTTACTCAATATCCTTGTTTGTAAATGGGGCTAACAATACTGACCCATCTCATGGAAAAGTTGTGAGTTCATTAATATCTATGAGCATTGCAGTAGCTGACATTCTGGAGCATCTCCTTGGCTTTAGTAGCTCTGTGTCTGCCTCTATCCATGTACTTGTGTGGTGCCAAGGAAGGTCAGGTGGTAATAATGGGACTGTTATGGACTTTTAGGGGGCTCTGAATTGACTTCAACTCCTTAATAATTAATATTGCCAGGAGGGCAGACAAGAGGAAAAGCAGAAGTTAACTCAGTTCTCATTTGCTAGAGGGTGTACCAGCTCCTTACAGAATATACTCTGGTGATTACCATTATAATGCTGTCTGCAATTTCCCGGGCACCTTCCTCTTTAGGATCAGTCTGGTTTCAAGGACAGGCCCACCCTCATTTCACTCCTGACCTGAGCTGTTGTCTCCATTTGGTAGATGCTCATGCAGAGTTGCAAATAGGTGAAGCCACTCATCAGGCTCACTCAGTGTCAGCTGTCTGGGACAATCTTCCCTTGATGACACTCACTGCACAAAGACCCTTCACTCCTCCCCTTTGATATTTTAGTCATTTAGGAGAACTAGAAATTATCAATGCCAGACTTTAGTGAGTTGAAAATAGACATTTCAGATTTTTAAATAACACTGTCTTTGAAGCCCTGATCTCACTTCTTCCTTCATAGGACCGGAACCTGCAGCTTTCAGAGCCCCGTTCTTCCTTCAGAAAAGTCTGTCCCAGTAAAACTGACACTGTATCCATCACTACGTGCCTTAAATAGGGTTTTTTCATATTGGGTCAGTGGGCTAGACAGTTTGGAAGTTCGCTTTGCTGAACTGTACACTAGTCTTTTGAACAGAGACTGTTGGTGGGCTGGGAGGGCTTGAGGATGGCTCAGTCCAGTGTCTGTCCAACCTCTCCACCTGTAGGAAGGTAGAGGAAAATTCTTTGGGGTTTTCAAAAAGACTCAAACCCCTCACTTTTTCCAGGAAGGATTAGGTTTGTGTGTATTGCACTGCTGGTCAGGCCTTTCTGGGTACTTCTCTTTCCTCTGAGAGCTGCCACCCAGCAGCCTTGGCTGGCTGGTAACTCCAGCAGCTCCACCCTCATCTGGAGTGTCTCCTCTTGATGGAGAGGCTGACAGATCTCAAGGACAGGAAGGGGATGTTGCAGAATCATCACCTGCTACAGCCATGGGCCATGGCTGCCTGCAGGACACACAAGAATGGAGTGAGGGCTTTGACTTCCAGAAGCAGCCCTGACAAAACTGTGGAGAGAAAGGAGAATCACAAGGAGGAAAGGCAGATAGAGGAACTAAAACTGGTGGTTTGGGTCTTTACCCAGCTCAAGAGAAACCACAGTGCTTTTCTTCTGACAGTGACTCCCTGTGTAGAACTTTGGTCCTTAAAGACTGGGGATTTGAAGCTGCATGCAGGAACATACAGGAGGCAGCCCTGACATTGTGGAGTATGTGTGTGGTCCTTGTTGAAAAAGTGCATGAGGCAAAAATAAGCAAATATAACAGATTTTTTTTTTCCTTTGACTAGATCTTGCTGGTTTTACCATCTTACTTCGAGACTTGCTGTATACAAAAAATTCACAGAATTGTAGGATGGTTTGGATTGGCAGGGACTTTTAAAGATCAGCTAATCCAACCCTTCTGCCACAGGCAGGGACAATCTGCACTAGATCAGGGTGCTCAAAGCACATCCAACCTGGCCTTGCACACTTTCCTTGATGGAGCATCCACAACTGATCTCTGGTTTCCAAAGCCAGCCCCACAGCTGTGGTACCCCTGCAACAGGCAGTGGCACAGGGCTGTACAAGGGGCTCCATGGACACGGCTGATCCGTGTGTACCCAGTGCCATGGGACACATGGAGCTGTGCTGCAGGAATGGGTATTTGGCTCTGCTCCTCTCTGACTACCTTCCCCCCCTCCAGTGCGACTGGCACTGCTCAGCTTCTGTGCCCATAACCTGGGCACGTTTCCAGCCCATTATTATTCACCTTATGTCCATGTTCTTGAGATCAACTGCCCCACTCTTCCGTTTTTTCCTTTATCATATGTTATTTGGAAGGCAAACTTTGGGAGAAGGATCATGTCTAGCTTAAATTTCTTCATTGCATAGCACATAAGAAGCATTAATAATAGCAGCAGTATAATAAATCACAGCATCACAGTAACACATGAGCTAATGTTCCCTAAAATCCTATGTCAGCTTACTGAATTACAAGCAAACATATTTGATACATGAACTAAAGGACTCATGTACTTGCCAAGGCTCAAGGCCAGTTCACAGATTCACATCTCTCTCTCTGACACTGCTGCTCATTGTATAACTCCCCACAGCAGTGTAGGGTGGTCATTGTTTGCCTATATCTAGTGCTAGAGGTGTTAACAGGTACAAGAAATGCACCCAAAGAGAAGAGCTAGAACTTGGTTTAAAGGAAGCACTAGTTTTAAAGAAGTTTTGTATATTTAATGTTTCAAAGTTTGACTTTGGGATGTCAGCATTTTGGAATTGTGGAAGGGGTCCTTAGAGTTTATACTTCATTCACTCAGAAATAGAAGGCTCTGCATTCTCAAAGAATTTTGAATAATTTCTACTGGTATAAACCATTGTAACTCTGCTGATTTGAAAGAGGAAGGAGACAAGAAGGATGTCCTGGCGGGAGGTAGGTTAATCCCCCTGGGGTTGTCAGACTGATGAACTATTCCCTGTTTTGCTACAGATTTCTTGTGTGACCTTGGGCAAATCACTCTCCCTCTCAATATCACAGTTTCCCATCTGTAAACTGGTGAGAGCAACAACCGCCCTGCCCCAGAGGGGTGTTTGGAGGATAAATATGTTACAGGCTTGGAGCTGCTGGAGCACAATAGTGACAAGGTTCCGACAAATCCTGAAGATAGATAGAAGCTGACAATCAGGCAGACTGCTATTAGCAGCTGATTCATTCTCTCTGCTTAATGCATATTTTTAGCAGGCTGTTATTGACTAGACAGGCATACAAGTCTGTCAATTAACAGTGTTATAATAAACTAAATCTCTGCACCAGTAGCCTTTGCAGGGTGAATTCAGAACTCCTCAACCCTGTGGCACCACACCTGCAAAACTAATAAAGGGTGAATATTTTCCTATAAGTCAAGTGGACATGCCATGTGCTGTGTCCAGGCACCATGGGCATTTCCGCCAAGGGGTTCTGAGCAGCTTCGTGTGCAGTACACAGACAATTAAGGAGTCTTAGGTGGCCATGGATTTATTACAATGTGTTCATAAACCCTTGTCAAGGCACCATTTCAATACAATCATGGCCAGACATTGCAGTGATTGGTGCTTAGAGCCCCTCTTGCAAACTGCAATATGATCAGCGAACACTGCTTAATTGTATATCTTTTACAAAGTGATGAAATGTAAAGCTCTGCTCCCAGCTCGCTGGCTGGCACAGGAGTCTCAGCAAATATGTGATTCTCACACTGCAGCTGGACTCTAATGACATGAAAGGTGCTAATGCAATGCAACTGGAACCTTTAATTATCCTGGTGACTAATAGGAAATCTCTCAAAGGGTCCAGGAGAAAGGGCCTTATTCTTCACGGAGAGTTCTCTGAACTGTGCTTAGAAACGGGGACAGACAAATGGCAAATCTAAATAGACCTGAGTCCCAGAGCTGCAGTGTCTGGGAGAGGGTTTCTCTTTCCGTTGGCAATTAGCTTGTCAGACATTGTAAGTAGAGAGAGGGAGAATAATACTGGACCATTACTGAGTTACAAGAATTGGTACCTAGACTTGTTCTACATCCAGCAGGTAACTGGCTAAACCTGCTGATGAAACAAAAAGATCAGGATTGACTTTGAATGTGTTTGTGCTCAAGGAAGAGAAAGAGTGACAGACAGACAGCTGTCTCCAACTTCCTAATTGAGTGGTGACTGTCAGATCTTAATGTACCTTGGGGATCATTTCTGTTTGATACAGACTTTCAGATCCTATTTCTTAAACTTTCTTTATCAAAAATCTTTTTATTGCTGAAGCATCCAAGCTAAAAACCACATAGGCCACATTGCCTGGATTTTATGGAGAAATGCACAATGTATGTAGGGTTGGGTAGTTTGTCATGTTCCTCAGTGCTATTGCTGCCTGGTTTTCAGACTGATGCAGATTCAGCCTTGTGTCACCATCAGCTACATCAATTTTTCTCCACTAATTATGTCAACCACGGATAGAAAGGGAACAAGAGCTAATATGACTTATATGATATTACCTGGCAGCTCAGAGGCAGGAGTAGTCTGCAGACATAAGAGGAAAACTGTGTCTGTGTCTTTATTCAACCTTTCTCTCAAGCCCTTGACAAAACTTGGCAGTGCTGGATAATACACATCAGTTACAGGGATTTTAAGGACAGAATAAATCACTTTCCTGAAGAAATTAAAAAATCAATGCCATTATTCAAACCATGGAATTTAATCCATGCCCCAGATATTACAGAAGTTAGGGAGCTGCTGAGCTGCTGAAGGAGCCCTGGTGGTGCTGAGAGCATTAGGGGTCAAGGCAGAGAGACAAATGCAGATCAAGCCTTGCCTCTCACAGCGTGCTCTTGTGGCATGGCACAATTGCACTGCAGCAGTGCAGTGTGAAAGTGTGTAAGGCATTGTGTGAGTGTGTAAGGGTGTGCAAGGCTGTGTGTGAGTGTGCAGCTGTGGGCGCACTCATGTCTGTGCACAGATTACTTCACTGCCAGGTTCACAACTGTGCCATGCAAGGCATGGCCTTGGATTTCTCAGGTGAAAATGCTGCTGTGCTCCCTTGAACTAAAGCAAACCAAAATAAGAGATTCCCTGTGCATTCAAAATCACCTTCTGCCAGCCAGCTCTAGTCATGAGCCCCCAAAATGCAGAAGGAGCTCCATCAGTGCCTTTGAAGCCTGTAAATGTATTGTTGCTGCCACCATGCAAGCCCAGGCAGTCCTGAGTCTGTTACTTCTCTCTGTTCCTGCTCTTCTGGTTAAATGCACCTGGGAATAAGTAATTGTTAATATCATAAAAAATTCATCATAAACAAATAGGATGCGCAAGCCAGCTGAGCAAATGCTGGGGAAATGAGTTAAAAAACCCTGAGATTGGTATAATTGGTAGTGTACTTCTTGGGATCAGGATGAAAGCTGCGTATTTTATATGAAAGTAGAAGAGGGGACAGGCACTGTGTGTAGCTGGAGAGAGAGAAAGCATTCCATGTGTAACTGTGGCTTGGCAAAAGCACGGGCACTGTTGTTAGAAACACACAGAACAGATCGCTGGCAGAGCAGAGGAGTGATGTGATAAGAAATTTAAAGGCCAATTTTAAATCTCTTGCAGTGATCTCTGATTTACATCAGTGCAAACAAGGGCAGAGACATGGCCTAAGTCAGAGCTGTAGGCATTGTTCAAATGTCTCCGTTGTTTTGTTTTGTTTTGTTTCCTATATAGATAAAAGATAAAGAAAGCATATATTCTTTGTTAAATAATGCTCAGTGCTAAGGGACTTTCCAGGTCCTAAAGCTGAGGCGGAACGAGTTTGCTTACATGTGGAATTGCAGCTGATCCAAGAGCACAGAAAATAAACAGTGCATGCTCCTCCATCCCTTGAACCCTGCGAGCTACTTTTGTGGTTATCATTCCCTTTGCTGTTGCCTTATCTCTTGCCATGTTTACAGGATTCACCTTGTCTGCTGCCCAGAGCCTTCTGCCAATCACAGAGGATCTGGGAGCACAGGGAGAGAGAGGTTGGATAAGTGCAACCCTTGGAGTGGTGGCGGCACTTTGATAGCACCAAACACCGCGGTGAGGGGACAACAAATGGCAATGTCAGTGGGACTGTGCAGGGCTGGGAACTAAAGAGCCCTGTTGTAACGCTGTGCTGAGCAGGGAGGCCATTAACCAGAGGGAGTGTGTGCATGGGAGACCCACTGAGGGATCTGATACTCGGTGTTGCTGCGGGTTTCCAGACAGACTCAACTGCAGCATGATTAGATTTAGACCATTTCTTCTTTGTCATTCCATTAGCAAGCAATAAAGCATGATGAATGTGCAGGAGAAAAACTAGATCTGGGCTCTAAGGCACCCAATCATCTCTGCAAACCTCGACCCTTCCAGGGCAGGTAAGAGACTTCAACCACTGCCTTGTTTTTTTTATTTATTTCCTGACAGGGTCAGAGACAGTTGTTATTATGGATGTCCAGCATTTGCACCACGGTGGAGTTCCCCACTGGTGGCAGCCTCTTCCAGACTGTTGGCCAATCTCTGTTACCATTCTGTCACTCCTGTCATGGTCCCAAATGGATAATGCACACACCAAGCTGTAAACACATCTCTTAGCAATTAAGTGTCCTGGCTAGAAAACAACCCAATGGCAATATTACACAAATTTCAGTTGCCCAGGAGGTAATCCCATTTTCTTATTTGGCTGCCTATCATTTTATAATTGAATGGCAAGAAGTTCTTGTCATTGCTGCACGTTACATTTGTGTAACAACGAAGAGGCCACCAAATGGCTGCAAATCAAAAAGCACATTGAGCCTAATCCTAGGAACTACAAAGCCAGTCAACCCAAGCAGTATTTGGTAACCCTAAAATAACTTTGAGAAGTCAAAAGTGAGAAATGGCTGCTAAGATAGAAATATGTTCTATATTGTAAACAAAAGTGAAAAAATGCAACTTGCAAATGTTTGCCCAAAGATCTCTGGGTGCTGCTGGGTGTGCTTCGCTTTGTGATTGTAACAAAGAACATTCTCCAACCAGCCTGAGCCACTGCAGCATTGCTCTTGTACACTATGGAATTTGGATTTCTTTTTGGATTGCAACCTTTTCTGTTGTTTGCTTAAACATCTAGCTATTGACATAAGTAATTTAGCTGCAAATCTCCACTTTCCTGGGAAAAAAGTCCTTTAAAGGCTGCTTAAGTGCTTAAAACCATGGCCTCAATACTCTCCCAAGGTTGCAAAACCCAGAGGAAAATAACCCAAACCCCTTTAATTTAATTTGGAAGTTACAATCTTTTCTCAGTCTCATGATTTTTGGTGAACTTGACCCATTTAGAATGCTTCAGCTTTGCTGTACCCCATGATGTAGACAGGCTCTGCAAGGTGGGTCCAAACAGCCTCTTAAGGTCATTTATTAGTTCTCCTTTCCATTGTCCTCCCTTTTGTTGAATGCATTTAATTAATTATTTTTACCTCATCTTTCTGCCTGTAATTTTTTTTAAAGAAATATTTGTGGATTTAGGGCACCAATAAAATATTCTTCAGTTTTAAAACTGAAATATGAAAACCAGCATAATGAACTTGCCACTTCCTTAAAGTTCTGGTAACTTGGGTGTGATCTGATGGTACAGAATGATTCATGGGATAAAATTATAGACTTATGCAGGTGTGTACAAGAGCCTGGGTGGGGTGTAGTCAAACAGGGAATTTTATATGTCAATAAACATGGGCATGTAGTATAAAGAAGCTGTACTGCCTTCAAAAAACCCTTATTTTATTTTATTTTTATTTGATAAGGGCAAATTGAATGACCAGAATGGTAAAATATAGACATTGCTTTCCTTGCATAGTCCAACAGAGATAGTCCAAGTCTGAGCAGGTGGAACATGGGTCTGATTCTTAGCAAACATGCAGCTCATGCCTGGATACTCATTCCTGAAGTCTGGCTTTATTGGAAGTGGATGACATGGAAGATCCTAAGCTGAGGCAAACCTTCCTCTGAAGAGTGGTTTTGGGGCTTTTTCCTTGCTCTGCCATTGCCACAGTGAGTATCAGTCTTGTTCTGGGCAGCCCCATCTCATCTGGCTGCTGGACCAAGAGAAAAAGCTCTGCCCCTGTGAGCAGGGAGCTGCAATCTCACACCTGATCAGTGCCAGATACAGTGAAGGTCAGAAGGCCAAAGGTTGAGAAATCTGGCTTGCAAAGCAAATAGAAATGTTTCTGTTTGCAGACAGAAATGCTGACTGTACACAGAGCCACAGGAACTTCCAAACCACAAGAATTGCCTCTCACTGCTTCCCTCTTCATCTTCTTTTCCTCCACCACCAACCTTTTCTCTTTCTTGCCACTGTTGGCCTGAAATTCTTCTTGCCTGAAGCCCCTGCTGTCTGAGACAGCCTACACGTCTGCCTGAACTCCTCTGCTGTTTTCAGACTTTGTTAGAAGAGAGATTTTAAAAAAAGAGACACGAACTTGGAAGCTGGTATAAAGTTATACATCTCTGCTGAAATCAGGGGAGTTAGGCAAATAAGAATTTTTCAAATGTCAGGGACAAATATTTTGCTTTTTCTTTCTTCATGGAGTTTCTCTGTGGTTTGTTATCATTCAGCTCTACAAAGCTTTGTTGAACTCTAGGAAAGGCCATAGGAGCTGGAATTAGATCCAATTTTGTTTGTACAGGAGTGTGTGGCCAAGGCTGGGCCTTTGAAAAGGGTGCCTTATACACTCTGGAGGTTTGGGGAGATCATTGTAACTATTGCTTGAGGGTCAGGCAGTACCAGACTCATTCTTCTCTTGTAACATCTTACCCCACAGACAAGTCCCATTTGCCACAGTAAAGGAGTATCCATAGAAGTAGGAAGGATTTGTGTCACCTGTGCTAAGAGACCCCTAAGTGAGGTGTGTTTTATGGGATGCACAGGGCCCACAGATGGTTCTTGTGTATTAACCATTATCCCTCTATACTCCAACACTCTCCAGATCATGACTAGAGCTGTATGCTGGGCCTTGGGAGTTCATGGACTCCTTAGCAAGGAGATGACAGAAAATTGCTCTACTTTGTACCAGTCAGGTGTAGTTTTTGGGCTCTTGACAAAGCTGGGCTGGGTGGAGGAGAATGTTCATCTACAGCAGCAGATCAGCATTTCCTGATACCTGGCCACCTTCTGCCAAGGAGAAGAGATGAGCTGCTGGAGGACACAAGTTTAGAAGTACAGATCTCTTCACATGTCACTGCTACCAGCCCAGCATAAATCCAGCATAAATCTATTCATGTGAGTATAATGCCCACCCCAGACTGTCCAGAAAACAAAATCAGAGTGCAGTACTTTCTCTACGTAAATAGCTAGCAATTCCTGAGGAAATGGGTCCCAGATTTCCCTATGAATTGGGGCCTTAAGTTCTGACATAGGGAGTTATTCATGGAGGAAATTCTAATTGAGTCAGGTTGTGCTTTTTCCACAAATTGTTTACCCTCTGTCTGGGTCTTTGCTGGATTCCTGAAGGGACCTGTGTTGCACCCAGGTGCTGTGGGGGTAAGGCAGATTTAGGTGAGCCCTCTTTGCGAGCAGAAGTCAAATTCTAAGGGTAGGAAACGTGTCTATGGTCCATAAGAGGGAAAGATCATATGGTCACCATCTGGGGCTCAGGGATGGCTCTCTGCACTGAAATAGCAGTTGCTGTGCCTTGCTGTGTTTCCACAACAGCAACCAAATTGGTGACACTGGAGAAAATTAATGCCACCTGTCCACTAATTTCCTGATTATTTGCTATACATGCTCCAGTGTTTTTAAAAAGAGAGACTGCAACATAATGGATCTGTAATCTCATCTCTGACAGGTTTGTGTTGAAGTCAGTGGAGTTATCCTGGTGTAATCTAAGTTAAAAGGAAGAAACAGGCCCTGTACTCTATGTTGAAATTCTCACATGAAACGTTTCCCAGAAATATCAAAGAATATTAAAGTTCTTTGGGAGCAGGGACTCTCTCATACTGTGTGTGAACAGTGGCCAACACAATGGGGCTTGCTTTTGGCAGAGACCTCTAGGAGCTGCAGCGGTGCATGTAGTAACACCTAACTACACCTCCAAGACATGGTGCAGGGAAGTACATCGTGTTAACTCACTTGAGTGCCTGCCTAACCTGTGATTTAGAGGGGCCCCTCCCTCAGTGTTCAAAGGAGGAAATGAAATCTTCCCCAGGGAAGAAGGATTCCGACCTTTCAGGGTCTGTGTGTATCTGCTCCGGGGGAGGAGCAGCAATGAGGATGCCTGGGTTCAGCTCCCCAGTTTGGCTACCTGGCCTTTGGCAAATCACTTAATTACTCTGGTTTACAATTGCCCAATTGTCATAATAATTCTTTTCTTTCCCATAGCAGGGTGGGGATGGACAGAAGGAAAGCACATTCTTCCTACATTTATGATTACAGAGTGCTTTAAAGTGCTCTGGAGAAAGGGCAAAGGGGCAGGAAGACACCACATCCATCTCTGCTAACTGGTCCCTAAAAGCATTCACTTTACAGGGCAGGCTTGCTCACTGCCTTCAGTGGTAACTCTGCAAGGACACAGTTGCTTAAGGTAACCTTTTCCAAAGCATCCCAATGAACGTCCCAAATCCCTTTGAAAGTGAAGGAATCTCAGACTTTACATTGCAGAAATACACCTGAGCCCACATTACATTTGAAAACATCTGCATCAATTTTTTTCCCACATGAAGAGTGTGAAATTCTAGGGCCATCAATTAATGCAAGGAATTTAACACTCATAATAGTAAAAGCTAGAATATGAACATCCTATAACTGACATGTCACTGAGCAAAGTTTTCTCTTTATTGTAAAGATCATATCGAAACCCTCTGCAGACTTGCCTGATTCACTAGCCATGAAATCTTGGTCTCATCCTTTGATCTTTCTTCAGATACTTCTTCATGTAAGAATAAGGCAGACTGCCTTGGCATGCCTCCAGCAGGAAGAGAGAGACTAAGGGAATTTCAGTGCTTCTCTGGGCTGATTAGCCACTTGCAGGACCCCAGAGAAGTGTAATCCACAGTTTGCCTTCACTACATCCATTCCTCTAAAAGCCTGGATCTTGAGCTTTACTTCAGCACTGTGACTTGTGAGGCAGAGATTTCTAATTCCAAATTACAATAAACTTCTAGCAAAGCCCAGTTCTCATGGAAGAGCCATTGTGTGGAGATAGGTGAACAGTGTCTAAGGAGGTGTGTAGACACCTAAAGTATTGGATGCTATGGAAATATTAACTTTCTTCTCTTAATTCCATGGGCTGCACATGGGTGTCTCAGGAATGGAAAAAGGAAAAGCAGATAAACTGTCTGTGGCAAAAGTTGCATTCCATACCCTGAACCTCCACAACACAATTTTTTTCCTGCCTGCCTCTAAGTTATTTTTCTTTCTTGCTGTATATCTAACTCCCAAGAAAGATCTTGCTGATTCAGCCTGAACCCTTTTCTGTTGAGTCACCTCCTTTAGCTTCCAAATTAAAAGGCCAATAATTGACTGCATATGAAGATTTAGAAAATTGCTGCCTTTTAACCTCAGCATGAGCTGTATGTGAATTTCCTGCTGTTCTGTGTGAAAAGCCTAATTTAGGAGACATTGTAGTTAGAGACCAAACTATTGGATGAGCTGTTCTTCCCTCCATACATGGAGCCAAGGCTCCAGACATCCAGGTCTCCTAGTGCAAGATAAACCCTGCTGGAATGCTGCATTCCACACCAAACACTTCTCAGGAAAGCCAGGATCTGATGCCAGATCCCAGCTGCAGCTAGGAGCAGGAATGTTTCTAACACCAGGCAAAGGACAACCTGGCCCTTTTTGCTGTGAGCTCTTTGCATCTCACATCTTCCATCCAGTGCATGTTGAACCTCTCTGCCTTTCTGAGCCCCAAATACCAGAGCTGCCCTAGAGCTTTGCTGAGCCCAACACCAATCTGTCCTCAGGAGCAGCATCTGCCTCCTCTGGCTGTCCTCCTGGGTGATCTGACAGTGCTTCCCTTTCCCAGGTCTTTGCCTTTCCTTCCTGTGCTCTCAAGCCCTCTGCTGTGATCACTTCCTCCTGCTAAAGCCTGATTCCTCTTGCTTCTGCTCTTGTCAGCCAATACTTATTGTTCTCAAGGGACACTGATGCAGAACATGACCCTCCTTATGAAGAACATAACTCCTTCACTGTCTCTTGCTGCTGCCTTGTGTTGGGGCAGGCAATGCTGCCATCTCCAATGGGAAGTGGGAGGAAGGACATGTTTAAAACACGGAACAAAGAAGAGTTCCAGTTTGAGTTTGTACCTTATTTCTCTCTGCCTGTGTTCCCAGATCAAATAACACACGTGGCATTTCTCTTCCTGTCCTTGGTGCTATGCAGACAAGGGAGGCAGGGTGGTGTATTAGGGTCATGTCAGGGTGCAGCAGGAACTGTCTGCTCCCAAAGACACAGGGAACTGACAGGGAGAATGTGGCTGCAAGGTCAGGGTCCTCACCAGCCAGGGCCTACCCCACAGCCCTCAAGGGAGGCAGGCAGGGCTGGCCTGGGAGTGGCAGCCAACCTCAAGCTGGAGTCCAGAGCATCAGACAATTTTGTGGGGATGAGGCAGGTCCAACCCCTCAAGCCAGGAAGTGAATCCACAGGTCAGGATCAGGCCTAGCAAGGCTAACAATGGTGAAGCACAGCCCAGATATCACCAGGCAGGTCCACAGTGATGATGAGCTTGGCCTGAGGTCAAGCTGGGAAATTAGTGGGTCAAGATCAACAAGGTCCCTGGACAGGCACAGGCACTTCTGTGTGTGAGCTTTGCTCATTTAGTGACTAAAGACCCAGGGCTGAGCTTCAGTGAGACTCCTGACCATGGGCAGAGGGTGGAGGCTGCAGGTTAGATTGATTAGGGCCATTAAAACTTATTAGTGCTCTCAGATCCCTTATAGACAGGGCTCTATATATTTCTGGCTCTGCCACTGACTTCCAAGTGATCTTGAACAAATCCCCTCCTCTGTGCTTCTCCATCTTTCCTGAGTTTAAGCTGGAAGGATGTCCAGGACTGTCTTCTTCTCCAAAGCTTCAAATTAGTAAATAGGAGCAGTGAATGTAGCATTATTTTTCAGTATGCTTGTAATTGCAAGATGTGCACCTATTAGCAGCATGGGAGTCACAGTAGCTCCACCACACAAGAATCTTTATTGTTCACATGAGTAGCTTCTCATATTTTCCTCTAACAAGCTTCTGAGTATTTCCGGCAGAATTCCTGTGAGATTAAACATCATATAAAATGTATTTGTCTCATGCAAGATATGACTTGCTTTTGAACCATCAGCAATCATCCCAGCAATTGCTAGGATACAACTGCATTTTTTAATTGTTATTACTATTTTTCCATTTTCTGTCCTGGATCTTGTAAGCCACCGGTCCTATCACTAATTATGCTAACAAGGTCCTGAGGTTGATTTAGAGGCTCTGTTATAATGCCAGCCTCTTGGTTTACATCTCAAGTATCGGCATGTTTATTGTAGATGTCTGTTAAGAGAAGCTACTTTTTCCAGGCTTGTATGAGGAGTGAGAGCAGGAGCCAGAGCTGGGGGGGAGTAGTACAAAATGACACACAGAAATGAGGAAAAGCAAATATCTGCTGCATCTGCATCCTTCTGGCAAAAGGGTTGACACTGCCACAGCACACAGAGGTTTGCCTGGAGCTTCTCATGGACACCTAATGTTCAATATTGTACATTTTTCCCCCAAATACAGACCAAACAGATTCCTGAAAGCAGAGTTCACTCCTGAGGGCCAGCCCCCTGTTTGGTGTGTTGATAACTTCTCAGGGCTGATGTGTGTATTAGTCACCCTTGCTGGTTCATTGCTGATCTGAACGACAGAGGTTAAATAATTGCAAAAGCAGGGCTGATGTCATCATGGCGCCTGACTGGAGCTGCTACTTGGAACTGCTGAGAGAGATGGATTTGCTTTGCTTTTGCCCAGGAAAGGGGTCACACTGGGCAGGGCTTCTCACCCTCCCTCAGCCCCACAGTCCAGTGCACAGTGTCTGAGTGCCTGAGTCACCCCCACCTTCCCCAGCGCTCACCAACAGCACCGTGAGGAGCTCAGCTGGACACAGCAGCTTCCCTCTGCACTCCTACTCCCTGCTTCTCCTGATTCCCCCCAGTCTACAGGGATCCTGGGGACTTCTGAAAATCAGATGCATGAACAAGGCCCTCCTGTGTACGCTGTACCAGGTGCGCAGGCCTCAGCACACAAGTCAGGATCTGTTTTGCTGTGTGTACATGGAGACTTTGCTTGTACAGACCTGTTCTACTGACCATGTCATGTGTGTATCACAGATAAGCTGGGCATGTATCATGTAGCCTTGTGAGTGTAGATGGGCCTTTTTAACTTACTGTTCAACACTGAGAATATGTCTTGGCTCTGTATGAGACATAAAAACTAAAGACAGAGCCTGCCCTAAAGAGTTTGTACTCTAAATGTCAGACAGAGAAAAGACAGGATGCGCTGTGGTGAGAGAGACTTCTGATGTGTTTGTAATTTAAATAGGAAAAAACCCCTAAACTTGCTTCACAGGAAAAGAGTGCATGCCTGTTTGTTTTTAAGAGGACTTGAGAAAAGAAAAAGTAACAGTTTTATGACAGTTTGCTGGGGGTGAGGCTTCTTTTAACACCTGCACTGAAGCTCAGGAGAAGGAACTGGGTGTACACGCCTGTGTGGTCTGGAGTGTCTGTGCCTATTGTTCCTCTGTTCTCTGAGTGGAATTCAGTTCTTGCTTCTGAGGCACAACTTGTAGCTGACACCAGGGCTGCCTTTATTGGCACATGTGCCAATCCCTTTACTCCTTGAGCTCTTCCCTGTGGCTCTGTTGCGTTTGCCTGCTCTGTGTCTAATCCCTGACTTGTGTTGTGTTTTATGCTTTTAATGAGAAGGGATAGACAGCAAAGCAAAACTTTCATGCTGTGATCATAGAAGAGAAGCTATTTATTTCTGTGTTTCATGTGATGCCATGAAAACAGTCAGCAGTCTTACAGGAGAGCTCTGCAGCATCCACGGCACCTTTGCTGATGCCAGCTGACATTCTGTAGCACGTGCCCCTTGGACTGCTGCTCTGCATCCTCAGGCTGTGGAATCAGAAATTAGTAGTGCAAGGGGCACATTTTATCCTTTTTTTAGGTGCACAGGTTTCCAGGTCTAAAACTTCTTAAATTCTGACTAGGACTTGTCAACGTTTTTATTATACATGTACACATTTGTATTTTAGGAAAATGAAGTGCTGGGTGTGGGTATGTGCTAATGCTAAAAAGGAAACACAACCATATGAAGCTTCCTAAAGCCTTATATTAAAATACCAGAAGTGTTTGACTGGGTTGTAGAGGTATGTGGAAAAGCCTTGGTCCACCTTGCTGCTAAAAACAGATACTCCCCTGGATTTATTTCAAAGTGCTCAGGACCACAGATGTAAGCATGAAAGTTCTGTGGGCCACACCACCTTAGTGAGACTGTCACAGCTGGAGAGTTCCTTGTGACATTGGGATTCTGGGCACTGGAGCCTGTCAGAAGTTTGAATTCTCTCAGTGGTGTCTATCTTGTCAGCTGGAACCTTCAGGAGACAGTAAAGGCCCAAACCCCAGCTTGTTCAAACTGTCTTCACACTGGCTTGGTTTGGTTTTACTGTGAGAGAGACTCAGTTTCCCTGGCTTGAATTTTCCTTCACAGCTCCAGAGGAAGTGTGAGCACAACTGGTGCTGTTTCTGTGGAACAGAACTTCTGTGGAACTTCTGTGGAACAGAAACAGGATTGAACTCAGAATTCCTCACAGTGTCCGGCATATAGGACTCCACACCAATCATACTGCGAATTTAATACTAATTACAGCAACAACATCTGATTACCTGGGGGGGGGGTGTAAAAAACAATGCAGTGATACCTCCAGAACACAGGGCAGGTCCCTGACCCCTCAGGGCTGGCCATTTCCAGCTGCTGAGCACACAACAGTCCAAAGTCCCCATGGGAAGCTCTGGTTACAGCCCCTCATCCAGCTGAGCTGGATCTGCCCAGGAAAAGGTGGAACCAAGCCCTCCTTGCCTGTCTCCAGCTGCAGCCTGGCAGTCAGACCCACTGTTCCACTTTGGGTACAACCAAAGGAGCCTTGTGGCTGGGCATAGCTGGAATCCAGGGCTACTCTGGCCACCACATCTCTTCTGCATCCTGAGCAGGATGACCACCCACCTTGGGAAGAGCTACGTGATTAAGGGAAGAATGCCCTTTTGAAGGAGCAATTTAAAGAAATGTCATTTGCCTTAGCAAGTCATCTATTTTTTTGGTCCTTATGCTCTCATCTACTACCCTTGAATATACAATTCAGTCCTGTAGACTTCAATTTGTTACTGAAAATAGTGCTTATGACCAGTTTTGATACTTTTTCAATATATTTTTAAAGGAAGTCATAAGACTCTTTACATGAATAAGTGGAATTAACCTTCATTTATGCCTTAATTTGAAGTTCAAACTTAACATAATCAATATTTTGTGGTCTACTGCAATCTGTTCAAGTCCGTTTATCCAAGGAAATTATTTGTTCCCCTCCTGCATTGGAGGTAGAAGTGGACATAATTAATTCCACAAACTATAAGAAATTCAAAGAACCAGGACTCTGAATATAAAGCAATATGCCATGTCCAAATTCAATACTTGTGAAGTGAATACGCACCTCACTTAATTTTTAGCATATAACATACAAAGTATTTCTCAGCAAAGTGTTTCAGTTCAGCTTTTGTACAATTTTAGCTCCTTTGTGAAGCCTGAGTGAAGGTGATTGTATCAGGTGAAAATGGTCATATTTGCTGACATCAGACACTGAATGACTGAACAGAGTTCATGCTGTTGTCATGAGGTGTTTTTGTATGAGCTACATTTATAACCACGTAATTTGCTACCAATGTTTCATTGTAATTTACCCTCTAGAGAATTCATCATGTCATAAACTTCAGTAGGTACGAGATCAGTTCATTCTTACTTAAAGATTGTATCATAAGAAACATTTAGCGCGTTGTGAAATAAATCCAAGAGGCATTTAATCACCACAAGTCTGTCATGCTCATCTTTGTCATCCTTAACAAACTTAAAAACTGCAACTGGGCAATTCTCAGCTAATGTAAAAAGTAACATCTCATGGCTTTAACTGCAAGCCAGACAGATGATCATCTTGTGGGGACATGCCTCAACATTTCTGTGCACTGGAGGTTGACAAAATGATAGAGCTTCCGTGAGGCTGAAACTCTTGGCAGCTAAGGAGAAGTGATTGAAAACTTTGATTACACAGCTCTCAAGATCAAATGATTGTTTGATCAAATGCTTATTTATAAAATAATTTACTGTGTTTTACAGAATATGAGGATGCATATTTTGCTCCCAGCTAATTGCCCAGCTAATTTTCCTGTAATTTATTGATGGCAACGTGTCAAAAAACTAACATTAGTCTTATTAGACAACTGTGAATTACAAAGCTCAGACTATTTGACTTTTTCAATACTTCTTGCATTTTCAGATATTCTCATACAGTTTCACTGTTGCCTTCAATAACAATAGAACAGATTTGTTTTTTACTGTACAGCTCAGAGGAAAATTATTATCAGAATACCTCATTATTACCACAGTTTGAGAATTTGTGTGTGCAGAGTAATGCTAGTGCAAATCACTTAGAGCTAGTCAAACTTATTTTTGCATGTTGTGTTACTATGCTATGTTTAAAATTTGCAATTAATTTTTTGAGAAAGCAGAAGTTCTTGCTTTTGAGTGAGTGGATGGGATTTAATCTTGTACAAAGTGGGCAGAAGATATGAAACGTTCTGCTCAAATATAGTTCCAGTTAAGTCAGTCAGCAGCATCCCTGTGGGAGTGAGTACCCACATTGAGTCTCCAGGTTGTTCTCGGCTCTCAGCCTCACTGTGGCACAATCTCCAAGCAGTAAGAGCAGTGTAGGAGTTTACTCCATTCTCCCTCAGTTCTCCTGTGAAATTATAACTGGGTTTTTGTGCTAAACTCAAATGCAGCCATTTCCCTTTTGGTTTCTGCCATACACTTCTGATTTTACCTTTTGTAATGCTTTTAGAAGGTGCGCACCAGCAATGCAATAGAGAAAATCTTTTTAGTGAGTAACACAGCAGCTGCTGTGCTCCAGAGCAAACTCAGTTTCTGCACTGCTAGGCTTCAGTAGCAATTTCTGAAAAGCTCTGGGAAGACCTTAACCTGAAAACATCTCTACATCTGCTCTCTTCTGCTTCAAGATCTTGTATTATAGCCCTGTGACTTAGTCCTGCTTTAAGCAGGAACCTGCACAAGGGATCTCTGAGGTCTTTCCCAACCCAAGTGCAATGACTCTTTTCACTGATCTTCTGCAATAAAAGTCATTAGTACCTGTGTATGTGGCTTAACAAAACTTTCAAACTTCATGGTGGCTTAGAAAAGTTCCAGTTCAACAAGGAAGCTGAGTCCTCACTTTAGATTCCTCATTTAGCTTTTTACTTCCCAAGGGCTGGAGATAAAATTGAAGCTGGATATGCAAAATTCCTACCACAGTGGTGAGTTGGCCTCACAGCATCCCCTTGGGTTATCTGTGGAGAAACTGGAAACAGGACCCAGGGGTACCTTTTTTACAGGATTTGGGTTCCTGGATTGGCTTGATTTTGCTCAGACTTCTGATCTTTTGTGAAAACTGGATCTGGGTGAACTCAGCTGTATGGTCAGGTGTAGCATTATGTGTCATACACATCTAATCAGATACATGGGTTTGTGTAGTTTTTTTCTCTTGCAGCTGGTAAAAATCAAAGGATAGTAAAAAGAGACTGACAGCAGATGTAAGAACCCAAAGCATTTTGAAATGGGACAAACTGGTTGTGGGAAGAGATGTAAAATGGGGGCAAATGTGATAATTTTCAGGGCTGTACAAGAGAGGCAGAGAAACCCCTTGGGGGCAGAGGTAAAGTCATCATTGCATTAAGTGAATAGTCTGTTGTGATTGCTCTCTGATGTGAAATAGAGTGAAAAATGACAGGATTTTTTCCCTTTATTGGAAATGTGAATGACTCAGTCTTTCTTTAACTTATTTTGTATCTGGTTTATTCAGTGTGTGCTCTGGATAAACAGTTTTCTGTTTTCTTGCCCCTGGAGATTTTGCTTCTTGCCTCACTTTTTTTCTTTTTCTTTTTTATTTTTCCCTTTTTCTGAAAGTAGAGCTTTGGATGAAATGTAGCCATAACATTTCTGGTATCAGAAACATTCTAAGTTCATTCCCTTTAGCCAGGTACTATTAAACTCCAGAACTCCTCAGAGTCACTCAAAAGGTTCTGCTCATGAGAACTGTATCCAAGCTTTTCTTCCCAGCTCCCTCCTGGATGTTCGCTGGAAAGCAAGAATTCTTCCAAATCTTGCTAAGCTCCTGTCCCCTTGCCCACCAAAGGATGTAGCTGCCTGCAAGCATCTGAAAGGCTGAGTTTGTGAATCACAGCATGCTGTGGTCAGCTGTGAGCCAGCCTGCAGCGCCCCTGGGAGCTGGGCAAGGTGGGACTCACATGGCTCTCACAGATGGAAGCAACCTCTGGGCCAGCCCTTGCTGGCCACTCCAATGTAACTGAGCTGAACAAGCTCAGAAGCCCTAGATTCTGTGTCCAGCTCTGATTTTTGGGGTAGAAATCAGATGACATGCAGATGAAGGCTTGAGTTTGTGTTTAATTAGGGGATTATCTCAAATCTGAAATGGAGCTGCTTTGAAGCGTGTGAACCAAAGCCAGATAAAGACTCCCACAAACCCCTGCACACTGGAAATTTATAGGGTTCGCCCTGTATTTATTTGCTGTGGCTCAGTTGGAGGTGAAAGGTAGAGCTCAGCTGCCACAGCTGGACTTTTTTTCTGGTGCACGTTTCTTTCTGCAGGCTGCTCTAATTTGTTTGTTGAGCAGATCATCTGGAATCAGATTGGCCGGAGCTGGAATCGCTCCGTTCCCTTAGCAAACACACGAGGTCTGGAGAGGTGTCTGCCTGCATGGAACGAAACGAGCTGACTGGCACTTTAGCATTCCCCTGTGTAGGAGCGTCTTAGGAGTAAGACACTTAATTATTATTAACATTCTAATTGGCCCGTGCGAGCGCGGATGGTACAGAGGATGCATTCCACGCTTTCCAACCTGAAACCAAGCGGAGCCTGCATCTCCTTAAATTCCAATCAGCCGGTTCCAGTAGCAAAACCCTAAACGGAGGGGAGAAAAAAAAAAAAAAAGAAAAAAAAGTAACTATTTTAAGGAAACATTAACGGGAAAAGAACACCCTGCGAAGGTCTGCAGATAAGAATGGTGAGAATTGTTCCCTCCGAGCGGTACAGCTCGTCCTGTGCGCCAGCGTGGGGAGGACATTAGCCCTTAATGGGAGGCATTAGGGCTTTAAATCAAGCCCGTTCCTCCCGGAGCGCGGGGCCGGCGCTGCCGCAGCGCCTCGCTGGCGGCTCCGCTCGCCACGCCGCTCCTCGCCAGCGGCTTGCCACCACCTAGTGCCGTCCCTGGGAACTGCCCGGGCCGCCTGGCCTCTCCACAGCCCGGGAAGGGAGAAATGCTCATTTAACAGCGGCCGCAGCGGCAGCGCGGTGCGGCTCTCTGCAGGAGCGGACGGGCTGCAGCAGCCGCGATGCTCGCGGGGTTACCGGGATCGTGTCCTTGCACACCTTCCGGAGAGAGGAGCACCCAGGGAAACAGTGGCTGTAGTTTCCAGCAAGGTGCTTGCCTCAGTGGGTAGCTGCCAGTGACAAGCAGTTCTGCACGGTACAGGGGCTGTTTGGATGCATTCTTTGTGAGAACAACACTGTTCTTACAAACTCACGCTCTGGAAAAACGCAAAGGAAACTGGCAATTTAAAACAGTTTCATCTCTGTGCAGGCCTTCTCTCTGAAAGACCTGATCTGACCATTCAGCTGTATTTACAGCTCTCTCCTGCTGAAATATACTAAAAGCACAAGCATTTTCTTCTGCATTTAATTTAACACTAATTCTAAAAACATCCCATCCTTTCGTACTTAGGAGTAAAAAAAAAAAGTAAAAAAAGTAAAAAAATCCCCTTCTCAATCCGCTTCTTCCTAGTAGCCATCCCCTTCCTCCTATTCGACTTAGAAGTTGCCCTACTCCTCCTGCTACCATGAGCCACCCAACTACAATCTCCTACCACCACCCCAACCTTTCATACTACAGAAATTATTTCTACTACTTTTACCCTTGTTAAGGACAGCATTGCACACTGAGCTCTTTTTTACAGAAGTCAGGGAGGCTTAACTACTCTCACAATCAAGTTTAGGGTGCCAGGATCTGACCTAAGATCATCTTGCTAATAGAGTTCATGCTGCTTTGGCAGCACCAGTTTTCACTCTACATATTGCTCAGCCTCTAAAAGGTGCTGAGCAGCTGAAGTTCCCACCAAAGCCAGTGGCTGTTGGATTTGTCCCATGTCAGTCCAGACTCTGCTCATCATGTTTATTTGACAGGTAATAACCTTTTTATTGAACCCAGCACATTACACTGATGATCCACTCGTCAGCAAATATGATTGCAATAATCACTCGGTATTTATTTAACAGCCAATTGCTGTCTTTTGGGAAAGAGTCAATTTACATAGTTCCAAATTAAAATTAATACATTTTGTAATGGTTATTTAATAAAGGCCAAGGTAGGGGGCTTGTCTGCTGCTGAGAGGTGAGGGTGGGAGACCAGGAATCTGCATGTAGTACTTGGTTCTACCACTCACTTGCTGGATGACCTTGGGCAAATCACTTTGCTGCCACATTCTTTTTATTCCCTTGTAAAACTGGTATAATAGTACCCTGGTGCCACGAAGCTTAATTACTGTTTGTAAAGGATTTCAACCTCCCCAGCAAGGAGCTGCATGAATTCCCCCCATTGCAGCCTGCTGACCCTGGCTGCAGGAAATGCATGCAGCTGTTTATCTGCAGGGATGTCTAGCTAGAAACACATTTGAGGCCAGTGAAGTATCTTTCTTTTAAGATAAAAGAAAACCTTCTTCCTCCTACTCTCGCCACCAATGTCACAACTTCCTATTGCTTTTAAGTGCAAAGTCTCCTTTTCTCTGAATATATGTATTCAGGAGCCTGGCCAACCCCCCTTGGTATCGATTCCCATTGATGAGGCATGTAGGAATTCTTTTCCCATCCCCAGCCTGGGCTTTCCTCATGTGATAGCATCAGACTCTCACTCCTTGTCCTGTTTCTTTCCTCTCCCTCTCCCACTCCTCCTTAGGAATACAAAGCACTTCAGAAATGGGACTGGGTTTGCAATAAGTTACTTTAATTGGATTTTTTTTTTAGGGTATTGGTATGCACAGGTTATCTTTAAATGATTTACTGATGTACTGCCAAGCACTGCTCATTTAACCTCCTTCCTGCTCCCTTTGTGTATGGATTCCTCTAACGATACTGGCAAACAATCTTTTAGAGAGCGTGCCACACATTTCTGCAGTGAAAATCCCAAATGGAAAGCTACAGACACTGCCACTGCAGGGATGGCACGTCCCAGTCTCAGCTTTTGGCACTCAGTCTCCAGAGGCCTGCATGGGCACCCAGCACCTTGCAGGGTGGGCTCTTACCCACCCCCAGGCCCAGGAAGGTAAAGGGGAGCCTTTTTTCCTTTCTGCTTCTTTTTTATTCTTTTCCTTTTTTTTTTTTTTTTTTTTTTCCCTCCCTGTGATCGTTGAGCCACTCCGACGTGAATTTATGTGTGTAATCATCTGTGTTGTAATTGGCAGCCTGGCATATGAG
Organism: Emberiza elegans; assembly: GCA_024865655.1. NCBI lineage: Eukaryota > Metazoa > Chordata > Aves > Passeriformes > Fringillidae > Emberiza > Emberiza elegans. Next base: position 1,045,964 of record JALJVW010001080.1, read on the forward strand.
TCACTAACCAAATTAACTGAAGTTTCCTTTGGGGAAAAATGTAATCAGTTACTACACTCAGATACATTGCACCAAATTAACTCTTGCTGTTTGTATGGGTTTGGGCTGAGCTGCCTGATGGTTTCCTTCCCCAAAACACAGGGGAGAAGGTCGAGAACACAGAAGGGTCAAAAGCCCCAGGGATGGAGATTTCTTTCTAAAATAGCTCCTGGAATGTAATTTACAGTAGTTTCTACCATTAGAGTTCAAAAATCACAAATAATATTTGCCCCCTATGACAAGATTGACTTTAAAATCACTAAGATGGAAAAACAGATGTTTTGCTTGTTTGGGGCATTTAGTGCTTCACCATGTGAGCTTATGTTTGCAACTCAAATTGTCAGGCCTCTACTTTCAGTGGGAAAGCATGCTGAGATATTCATAGAATCATATGATTCAAGAAGCTGGAGCTTTAAAAAAAAATCCACTATTGCAGAACTAAGAGTAAGCTGGTCAGAGTCAGCAACACAGCACTTGTTTGGTTTTTGTCTGCACTGAAATCTATTTGATGCCCAAATCTAAACAGCACTGTGGAAATAATTGATAATAACTTTTTTGTTTGCTGGCTGAATAAAAAAAATCAATAAAAGCTTTAAGTGGAAAGAAATATTTTATTTGATCTGAAATGAAACATCAACTTAAAAATATTTTTCTCTAAGAAAAAAGCCAGATGCCTAAATTTAAGGTATCTTCATCTTTCAAGAGTTTCTTCCCCAAGTCTGGTAAATAGATCCAGTTGAGCTTGATCTGCAACTGTCAGAATAAAAAATATTTTACTAAACAGGTCAGAGTGGCTGACCCAAGAGATCTGGTCTAGTGGGTGACTGAGGTGATGGAAGACTCAAGAAAGTGGTATTTGCTGCTTTATAGTGTTAGGGGCCCACCTATACAAACATGTAGGTACCAATTCTTCAGTTTTAGCCTCTGCAGCTTTGGTATCTGGAATTTTTTGCTTTCACTTCTTGAGGAGTGTAGAACTTCACTGAGGTGTTGGTGGAAGGTAAATTCATGAACCAGTGTGAAGGGATGTGAAAGGAGGTAATGCTGACTGAGGGACCAGGACAGCTTCCAGGAGGAACCTCCAGCCCCTGTCCTGGGACATCCAACCACAGCCCCCTGGACAATTCAGATTTTCTTGTGTCTTCTGTGTAGGACTGAACTTGGCCAGTTAGAGGCAAACGATGTGTGGAGCCCTGTGGAAGAGGGAGAAGGAAGGCTGCTTGGAGAACATAACCATAACCATGCAGGGCAAAATCTGTAACTCAGGCACAACCCCCACACAGCTCAGGGGATGCCCTACAGTGCCTGGAGGTATAAGCAGAAGATTAAAAAATTTTGGCCCTTGCTCCCACTGAAGTCAATGAGCTGGTGCAGTGCAACTGAAGTTATGACACCTGCTTTTATTTTAACCTTAAACTCTCTTCAAAAAGACACTGAAAAGGTGTAGGATTTTTCTTTTTTTTCCCTTTATTTTCTTTCTTCCTTGCTGCCCCTGCAGAAATATAGCACAGGTGTCTCAGTACCACTGGGATTCTTTAGCATGACTCTGACTTCTGAGTACACTAATATTTCCTTTCTTTTTCATTTTCTCAATTTTTTTCTTCATATATTTATTTTAATAGCTTGAACAATCTATTTTTGCAGTTGGAAGAATGCAAAATTCAATTTATCTCACAGAACACCTAAAATGAATTCAGGCAGAAAGGTGGTGGTGGAAGATTTAGGTCCTGACTGGAAGCTTTTGACTGGAGCCATTTGTCATTCTGCTTCACGGATTGGAGAAATGAAGGTTTTATAGTGTGAGCCCTGAGAGTGACAGAGCTGGATGTGATTTCCCACTGTTGTGAAGGGTTCACAAGCAGCCTGTGCAAATCCACACCTTCCTGAGACTGGTGTGAAGAGGGGTTGGGTTGGACACAGTCCTACTCTCATCCTCTGTCCTGGGTGTGGACTCAGCTGGGGATGAGCACTGGGATCACCTGGGCTGTCCATGGATTCCAACATCCTGCACACAGCACATTCCTGGGAGCTGCTCCATGCCCTGACTCAGGTCTGCAGGATGCTCACTGGTACCTTAGTGCTGCAGAAATCAGAGCGAATCATCTCCTGTGATCAGTGCTGGAATTGTGTGAGGCCAAGCTGGCTGTCCCCTCCAATCTTTTAGGGCATTGTCTGGGATCACAGGCTGAATAATCCTTTCAAGGAGTTCTGTCACTCCCTGCCTCCTGCTAAATGGTGACAGCAATTTCAGCTTGAGGGGATCAGCTTGCTGGGGCAAAGAACCTGTGGAGTCTGGCTTTAGTGGAGCACAGGGCTGGGCAAATCTTCATGGGGCTACCAGAAATCCTCTTTGGAGAAGCCTTGGAAGGAGCAGGTGTTGGAGGTGAGTTGGTTCTTTCAGCCAAAGCAGAACTTCCCCCAAATGCCTTTTCAATGGAAAATGGAGCACAGAGTGCAGTGATGCCCTGATGGTGGGGATGATTTTTGGCTGCTCTAGGAGTGGGGGGAGCTGGGTGTGCAGACTCCTGATCCTTCCAGTCAGTTTCCACAAGTCTCTGCTTGTCAACACCCCCTTTCCCAAAGTTATTTCTCTTCCTCTTGCTGAGGGCTCTTGGATCCAAACACACTGCATTAGTTCTCACCTGCCACAGAAGCCAGCAGTGCTGTAATAAGTGGGTGGGCTTCACTGCTCAGAGCTGTGCTCAGCTGGGCTGGGGACCTGGGTCAGGCCTAACTCCTGCCATGGCTGCACAGTCACTGGGAGCTCTGGAGGGACTGCAGGGACACCTTCCTGCCTTGGTGACCACAGGGCACTGGTGATGGCAGGGGTGGCACAACATCAGCCAGACATCCCCCTGATGCACTTCTTTCCCCTGACACTGGCCAAGGGCCTGGCCCCAGCACATCACTGCCAAACCAAGCACCCCAAACCCTCCCACTTCTACTGAGAGCAGGGGATGGAGGCAGAGCCAGGGAACAAGAAGGAAATGCCTGGGAAATGCTCTGTTGCTCACACAGCCTCTGTTGTGCTGCAGCCTCCAGCCTGCTCTGTCTGGGTGTTTGTCAGGATGTGTGAGGTGCCCCAAGCTGTGAGGGGACAGGGAATTGCCAGCTTATCCTGCCCAAAGTGGCTGCAGTTTCCCTTTTCCTCTGCCTCTGCATTATTAGAATCATATATGCCAGAGCTGCAGAAAGATCTTTGAGACGTGAATTGTAATCGATGCAAGGCAAAATTTGCACTTGGAGTGGTATAAATAGTGCATAAATATCCTTCTTGCTGTCTGCACTGAGGTGAGTCTTGTCTTCAGAGCTTCCACTGTTTTTATTGCCTTTTCCCCCTCCCTTCCCAATACTGAATTGACTGACTTTATCTTGGCACTTTCTGTGTCTTGCCAAAAGAACAAACTCAAAATAGCTTTCCAGGGTGCATTCTGGATGTTATTTTTCCTGTGCCACTGAAAGAAGAGATGGTTGTTCCAAAGAATGCAATTTATTTTACCCACTTTCATCCTGAGTTTATGCATGGGCCATTTGCTGCCAGCAGAGTGGTAAATGGTGGAGGTAATGCCTACATCTTGGATCCACTTGCTCCAAAAGCTTTTCCCTTCTCCCTAGCTGTGGTTATGAGCTAGCAAAACTCACTTAAACCTTTTCCACCAGCAGAATTAACTTCCATTAATGTTATGAGTGCTTCAGGCAAAAGAGCATTAGTCTGTTACACCTCCTCTGAGAGGCCTCCTCTGCGGGGTTGAACAGGTTGAATGACAAAGCAGCCATTTAAAAACCTGTCTGAAGATCCTTCACCAAGAAGGGGGAGTTTTGTAGCTAAGTTGTTTGGGAAGTGGAAAGTCTCAGTGCAATTCCCAGATCTTCAGGAGTCTTTTGGAATCAATGTGGAATCTGCAATCTCTGGTTTTTCTGACCTACATCATTTTTGTAGCACCTTTTTCCTCTGGAAAAGGCTACTGATGAGTGGCCAAGGTGGTGAAAAATGGAGACCTTAATCTCTGAACTCTGATGGTTTGGGTATGAAAAGGGAACCTTCTTGTGCCTTCCCTGCCCTTATTTAGAGTGGGAGACCTGACCTCAAACACGAGCATAAAGTGCAACACAATTATGAAATGTAAATGATTTTCAGCATCTTGTAATCTCGTGTCCATGTAATTTCAAGTTAACTGGTGTTTGTGCAGTGACTGCAATCTCATCCTGCACCTTTATAGGGTTTCTGTGCAGGTCTCAGTGAATTTCTGCATAGTTACAGGATCCTCAGGAGCAGGCAGAGCCTACTTTACTTAGTAATAGAGTAGGTTGTGAACAGGTCTGTTGTTGAAGCATTTATTGTTTTTCAACTTAAGTTATGGTTTCATATAAATAATATATGTAGCTAGTCAATGCTTGGGAAATGCATTCTTTTCCTTGTGAAATATTTATGGACTTCAGTGCCTACTAAGTACCCAGTCAATTTTGAGAATACAGCTCTAGTGAGAAGCCTTGGTTGCCTTTAAAGTCTTGGCCAGGGTGGGACAGACCTGTTCGCTGAGAGATACTGGAAATCTGAATTTTATCTATTGATTTGTCCCCCTCTTTCCCCCTGTCTGTGTGGGGTCTGTCCATGCCCCCTCAGATTTGAAAATGGAATTAATATTGGTGGAGTTTTTGTACTGACAGAAAAGACAATGGAATCCTCTACATCAGTAGGGAACATGCATAGTATGACCTGGTAAAAAACACAATTCACACTGAAATAGCAATCTGCTGGGATTTTCACCTGTCAATCAGATAATAAAAATTATTGGAATATTTTCTATAACAAATTATAACCTCCAAAATGCTGTCACTATTCACATGTGGTGCTATTTTTCCCAGTGTAGAATTCCCATATGTGGCTTCTGCATTTCTCACATCTTCTGAGGGAAAATGAGAATTACCCCAGATATGGATTTACTGGTGGGATTGTCCAGAGTGATTTTGGGATCATGTGAGATACCCTGGGAGCTCTCCAGCCTGGGGAGAGATGTTCCTATGGAAAAACTGGTGGTTTAAGACAAAGAAACAACATGCTCAGCCTTTATCTCAGGTAATAATTCAGCCTCCTGATTCATTGTTGGGAATTATCACAGGGCTCTGTCCTGCTCTTAGACTGGGTGACAAGACTGGAATACATGAGACTTCAAACAAGTGGACACCTGAATTTTATTTTGGGTTTTTTTTTCAAAAAATCAGCACGTCAGCACTTGAAACAGGCACTTGGGGTGTAGTGGTAGGTGGGGACTTTGAAGCACAGGAGCAGAGATGGCTGAAAATCTGCCACGATGGAATTCAGTCCTGAAAAATCCACCCTGAACCCAGCAACTTGCAAATCTGTCTGAACTGATTTGAGTCATCTGAACCATTTAAATAAAATTTAATTTTTTTTTTAATTGTCCAGCTGTGACTCCTGCAGGCTGGAGCAGCCAGCACTGCCACAGACCAATGAAGAGCTGCTTTTGCAATGCTTACTGCAGTTTCCTGCTCTGGTGGCCTGTGAATGGGTGATTTTTATTTTTATTTTTGCTTAATAAACAGCCCTCACGTATCTCTCTGAAAGCCACACCATTAAAGCTTTAACTCAGCAATCTAAAGTGACGTATTTTTCCCCCTTACCTACATGTCAAATCATAAACATCAGCCTCAGTAATAAATATTTCTATTTTATATGTATATTTTTATGCCTTTATCCCAGTTGGATTTTCAAGGCTAAGGGCTTCAGTGTGAGATCCTTGCTGCATGTTTAACAAACAAATAGTGAAAAATACGGTATGCTGATGTGGAGATTATTATACATAAATCATTGAAAAATGCTCTTTTTGAGAGGAGAGAATCACAAAAAGAGTCATTGACCTGAATAAAAGAAGCTCAGCTGTACTCCAGAGAATTTGCCATTTTCGATACATGTTAGTGCTTGCTAACAATTGTAATTTATTAATCCTGTTCTCTCTTCTTTTCCTCCATACTTGCACATTTGATTTTTACTGTAAGCAAGAATTGTATTTATTTTCTAAGAGTGCAAATTGATCTTGTGGTTACTGATAAACACTAAAAGCTACTTGGTAGTCAAGATAATCTCTCAAAAGACCCATAACCAAAGTAGGTAGAAAAGACCTCCTCACTAGATCATTCAATTTTAATATTTCTAAGAGAAAAAGCAGTATTTGCATCCTGAAACAGAGCCAAGGATATTCTGCCTGATTTGCAGGTCATAACTCTGCTCATGGTCTGTTTGGAAACAGAAGCTCCCTGCTTGTGCAAATTGATGGAGCTCTGCTGCCCCAAATGAAATACAGCCAGGATGCAGAGCAGGGAGAGGATCTTTTTCACAATATCTGCAAAACCAGGATGTCTGTTTTGCTATTTAAATGGGAGCTGAGCCCTTGGAAATTGTGTTTCTCATGCAGAGAAACCAGAAACAGTTTAGATAGCCCAGGTACCTTATTTTTGCTTCCATATCAAGTGTACCTGTAATGCAGAGCTGTTGTTCAGGATCTATCAGGAACTGCTTCCACCCTTTGACATCCCAAAGCTCCCAACTCATGAATTCATATCCATGTACAGGATAAAAAAAAAAAATATATATATATCTAGATATAGATAGATAGATAGATAGATAGATAGATAGATAGATAGATAGATAGATAGATAGATAGATAGATAGATAGATAGATAGATAGATAGATACATAGATTAGATAGATAGATAGATAGATAGATAGATAGATAGATAGATAGATAGATAGATAGATAGATAGATAGATAGATAGATAGATAGATAGATAGATGATAGATAGATAGATGGATGGATGGATGGATATAGGCACTTCACATACCCACCTACACCAGTAGATGTGATTATCTTTCTCCTCATGTCTCTGATTTCCACATTTTGGGAGTATTTTATACAGCCAGAACTGAATTCTGCAAATGACAGGAATTAAACAGAGTTCACTGTGAGGTAATCTTACCTCAGTAAATATCCAGTTCTGATCTGTAAGCTCCAGATGTGTGTGGGAAATAGAAGTTTTCTCTCTCCCAACACTTCTTCCAGGTACCTGTAGAATTGTCTTTGAATTCAGCTGCAGGCTCAGCACCATGTTTTGTTTTATTTAACCAATGTTGACTTTTTTTTTTAATACGAACTGTTTTCTTCCTTTTTCTTTCTTTGACAACTTACTCAGAATTTGTCAGAGGAGGTTTTTTTGATGTCTTCCTTGAGTATGTTTTAAATTTACTGACAGAAGGAACTAAGTATTTATCTGCTCATTAGTTCTTGGGGCTCCCCCTCACTTGCAGCCACTTTCTCTGAAGGTGGGCTCAGATCTGCCTGCCACTCCACTCAAGTTTTAAATCTTATTCAGGTTCAGTAAGTGCTGTGCAAAGCTTAGTTCTTCTCTAGTCTGGAAATGATTTTTTCCCCTGTTATGTGGTTAAGATGAGGTCCTTGCTTGCTAGAGCACCAATCTCCCCCCACTGCTCCTCTTCAGTGCCTCTAAAAAGTATTGGGGGGAAAAGAGATGCAATAAACCAGCATGCAAAGAGAAATAACCAGGAAATATGTGGCATATTTCTGTCATATATTTTAGTAAAGTCTTAATGTGGACACAAGAGTATCTGTCTTTGTAGATAAATTTCTGTATTCTTAGCATTTATTGAATCAGCAATGTCCCCATCCATTATGTAACAGGAGCAGCTGGTCAGCCTTTCATGTGATGTACAGTTTCCTTTCCTCCTCATAGTAATGACAGAAAAATGCCATTATTCTTCAGCACCTTTCAGCTAATACTCTTTCAGATTGTCATCCTTACTTCTATGTAAATGTAGACCCTAATTTAAGAGAATTAGCTTTGAATAAAGCATTATTTTATACTGATAGTATTGGGAAAGAGTTTATTTCCAAAAGGGAACTTGAAAAAGTTAAAGAAACTTTTGTCAGCATCATCCCTCCTGTTTGCCTGAGCAGTTTTGGAAAGAGGGATCTAATTATTGGCCTCAGCCAAAAAAAGTGAGCTGAAAGTCTGTATTTTACAATCGTCTCTACCATAGGCACCTCTCTGACCCTCTGAGAAAATCTGCCACAGCCTCCCTCAATATTGGGACATCAGAGAATTCTTCGGCACATTTCCAGATTATGCCTTCCTTCCCTTCTCTCTGGATTTATTTATTGTGTATATTGGGGAAAATGTGGCCCTAGTGAAAATTTGATGTTGGTGATTTGAAGCCTTTCTTGCTGAGATGTCCCTGACTTCCACTCACCTGGTGCATCCCACAGAGGTTTGCAGTTCCTCACCCACAGTGAGGAGCAGTCAGCAGCTGAAGGGAGTTCAGCTCTCCAGCAGCAAAGGGATTATCTGCTCCCAGCTCTGCAAGGACCTTGCACAATTCCTGCCAGTTTCTCTCCAAGGAACAAAAAAATCAACAAACAGCAATGTACAGAAGGCAGAGCAGCAGCCCAGGGGCCTTTCCTATGTGGGCTTCTGCTTCTCTAAATGATGGTTTAGTGTAAGGAACACATCTTTTCTATTAAACAAGAAAACAATCCTAATTACACTTTTTGGGAAATTGTTGGAGTTTGGGTTTTGATTCACAGCCTGGTAAGGTAAGAGAAAATGCTTCTCATTCTGTGTGTACTGTTTTGGGGTTTTTCCCTTAGATTTTGTGCCAGTGGCAACCCCAAAGCAGGGCAGATGTTAAACATCTCAGACCAAGGACTCTCTTCTAAAATGCTGAGTAAAGCTGGCTAGAAAGCAAAACATGTTTTAGGGAAAATGGGGATGTTTTAGAGTTTTTGTCTCATCAAAATGAAAATAAGAAGGAAGAGCAAGTGAGCAAACAGGTTCAGCTCCCAGCATACCAAAGCCTGAGGATATTTCTATAGGATGTAGGAGACAAGGGTTCATGTTTATGGTCTAGAACACCTCCTTGAGTGGGGTCAATCTGTTGAGCACAATTGTTCTTGTTGGGTTGGTCCTGACTTCATAAAAATCCCATTTCTTGGGACAGAGGAGAGAGGATGACTCCAAGTTTGGGATATTTGCAGTGGCTGTGGGAAGAGTGTGTCAAATCCTTGCTCTGCTTTATTTGGAGCCAACTCAACCTTTCCTGTATCACATGCTGTAAATCCACATCACCAGGGAATGTGCTGACCACTGGCCATGCTGGGATCCTTTCCCAATCAGTTTTTGTCCACCAGTCTCAAGCTGAGCAGGAAGATTCTTCACAGAAAGCTTTTTGTGAAAATGATGTGTTTCTTGCAAAACTTTTCAGTTCTGAGAAATCAGGATTTTCTTTCCCCCTGCCCCCCAAAAGAATGGAAAAAACCAAACCCCTCTAGCTGGAAAATGCCTGACTAACACCAGCACTGAGCTCTGATGAGGTCAATTGCCCACTTGCCTCCTTCCAGCATTTGTGTCTTTTTATTTCAAAACAGCTTGAGAGCTGCTCTTCTGGCAGGAAATTGCAAAAAAGCCAAGGCTGCATTTAAATTCAGCTGCAGCTTGCACCGAGGGCAGTTTTGAAATAATCTTTATATAGAAGATGTTGTCTCAACTACCTATTGAACATATTGAACCTCCCCCATGCCTAATCTCCCTGCTTTGCACAAAACATAAAATTTATCTCATAAACACCAGAACCTGTACTTAGAAAGAGGCCTGGAAAAAGAAGCTTTAGCAATAGAAGAAATAAGTCTATCCCAGAGGGACTTTCACTGTCACATGATGACTAACTGGGAATGTGTATGCTGAGAAGGGAGGGAAGAACTGATAAGGGGGTCAGAGAGGTTGAAAACACAGATTTTATTGGCATTAGAAATGTGACCACTATAAGCAGCATGTCCAGGGATCAGCTTTCCTAGACAGCAGATTACTGGTTGTATTCCTACCTCTGCTGTTGGTCTCTTGAAGGGTTCTCAGATAAATAACCTTCCCCTTTGTGCTCCTGTTTCCTTCACTCTAAAGTGCTGTCAGTGATGTTTGTTGCCTTTGTAAAGCACTTTGAGCTCCATGGGCAAAAGGGAGGTGTTAGAGTTGCTGTTAGCTCCAAAAGGGAAAAAGCTGTAAAACTGAGGTCTGAAGTCAACCTTATTTTTCTGTGTCTTTTTCCTCTTAGTAACATTTTATCTTTTGGGAAGAAACTGATGATTGCAAACTAGAGAACTTAAAAGTGGCCAACAGCTTTGACTTCTGAGTTAAGAGTGAAACTTTGTTGTGGCTGAGTTGTGTGCAGGTGGATGGAAAGTCATTTCCAGGGGACACGAGGTAACAATTCTCTGGGTGTCCCACTGGAGAGCTGGGTCAGGGACAAGCCAGGGGTGCTGAGCTCAGAGCCAGGTGTTCAGATCTCTCACCAACACTGTCCTGTGTCTGGTCACAGGATTTCTCCTGGCTGTCCTGGGGTACATCTCCTCTCTGTGTACTCCAGATCCCCAGCCCTGGGCATGTGCTCACCCTGCTCCCTCCTTCAGGTTATTGCAGTTTGTGCCATGGTCAGAGCACTCAGGCCCCCAGGAGGCAGTGCCCGTCCTCAGAGGCTTCTCTGTGCACAGCCAGGGCAGGCACAAACAAGAAATGTGCTTTGTTCATGAGTAAAACCAGACTGAAACAAAAATAAGGCACATGAAATAAAATCATATAATATATAAAAAGTCCTCCACACTGTTGCCATTTCCTATACACAAATTACTGCATTTAGGCCACAATAATAATAAAAAAAGCATGCCTTGGAGCTGTCATTACTACTGCCATGGGCCTCACAGCAATCAATACTACAGCCAGAGCAGCTGTATTTGGAGACTTCGTTCTGCCATTTGATTCCTAAACAGATTTTCATGACCAAATTAGAGAATGAAACAAGCAACTATTCAAGAAGGCTTGTTATTGAATGAGGTTCTATAATCCAGTGCCACAGCTTATGGTCCATATGGAAGCCCAGCTGAGAAATCCAGCACTGCTTTATCAGCAAAGCTACAAATATTTACAGAGAACAGAAGTCAAATGGGAAGGACTGTCTGATCCAAGCTATGCATGTGTGTAACTGCCCAAAGCATGAAAACAACAGGTTTTTCTCAATTTTTCTTGCTGCATGGGTGGTCCCCAGTGTTATCCATAAATAATATTTTTTTTTTAAACTTTGTACAGGATAAAGAGGATAATAACCGTACCAGCTTCACCAGCCCGTGGAGAGAACAGCTGAAGAGAGCATGTGAAATTGCTGTGATGAATAGCAGAAGAGGGGAAGGCTTCTGGCAATGAGAGAGATCTAAGCAGCACATCAGGCCAGGAAGCAAACTGAGAGAAAACTTTTTTGGCTAGGATTGAATTAGAAGTGGTGGATGGCGTTAAAGAACAGAAAGCCAACAGGTTCTCTGTGCAAAAGAAAACCAAAGAAAAATGAATGCATCAAAATATGTGATTTAAACCTTGTCTAAATTAAGGAAGAAACACTTAAGTGCTGGTCCAAAGAAAGAGCTTGAACTGAATCAGAGAAAAGAGATTCTAAAACAGTAACAGAAAACCTTCCTCCTCTTTAGAGACAGTGAAAGAGAAAATAGCATGTGCCTTTCTATTAAAAATGTGTCTTTCCAAGGAGAAAAGGCTTGAAACCTGAATACTTCAAAGATATTAACCCCAGTGTGCTCTAGATAACTCTTACAGTGATGGGCAGCAATGGTGGTGTCAGAACACTTGAAAACAGTGACCTGGAAGCCTCTGTTCCAGAGGCAAGACCAAGCTGTCCTATCTGCCTAAGACACTGAGCACATTGCTGATGTAAAAATGGGACGTGTGCAAACCACACCTGCAGCACCCCCGCCTCCCCAGTGCCTCCACGAGCTCCTGAAGATCCATGTCCCTCAGCCCAAGGAGGTCCAAGCTGATTGACCCCTTCAGCTGCAGATGCCTCTGGACTGTTGGCAGGACGTGCCAAGCTGTAATTTGCCTCTGGCCACACACCACACTCACCTTGTGAAGGCCTCAGGCTGGTTTGAGTCCCTGCTACAAGCAGCAGTCCAAATGTTAAAGGTCAGCACATTGGATAAATATTAACAGAATTTCAGGCCAACAGCTCAGCAGTGAAACGCTGCCATGTGCTGAGATTTTCTTCCTGATCTGTGGCTGTCAGTGTTGTGAGTTTGTGTCAGCAACCTCTTCTCCATTTCACTAATGACAGCTGTAAGCTCCTCTATCAACAAGCTGGCTTAAGCCATGACAGGACTGCCTTTACTGTCTCTGTACACTTAGCAATCTCTTCCTCCTGCTCAGAGGGTTCTGGAAGCTCACATACATCATGGTGGGACACTGACCGCACTGCTGCCTTAGTGGTGAACTATCACAGCTGAGACAGCCACAATGCACAGAATGCCATCACACAATTTTGGAAGGCTTTAAGCATTCACCCAAACACCACACCTCATCAGAAGGCTTCAAGCATCTGCCCAGAGAGTAACATCATACCACCTCAAAAGGCTGCAAGCATCTGCCCTTCCTGTTCTCTAGCCCAACCCTTTCTACCCCTCATGTTCATGCAATGCACCTGTGTGCCCTCTGTTCCCTTGGGTGGTTGCTCAGTGCACCTGGGCACTCCATGGCTCATTGCTTTCAATGCTGCTCACCTGCTTCTCACAGCTGGAGCTCACTGGGGATGAGGCTCAGGCACAGCCCCACTCCCAATCACCCAAAACTGTGTGCCTACCATGAACAGATGTCAGGAAAAAAATGGTAAAAAAGCATTTTCCATCAGAGGCACTAGAAAAGTGCAGGAGAATTTTCCTCAGGTTGTTCAACAGCAATCAGTACAATGTTGTTTAGGTCATTCTTCCACTGAAGTTTCCTCAGGCAATAAGCATGGAAAGTTACTTTCCCATTAGAATATTGGTGGAGCTCATGTAGGTGACAGTGTGACCAATCCTGGACTGGAATTTCAATATATTGAATTTTCTCTGAGAGAGGCCTGGAACTTCTGGGTAAGTACATTACCAGAAGAGGCATCTGTACACCATACACAGAAAGTATTATGCATTTCAGAATACACTTGATTTTTAAGTAGTTCTTGAACTCCCAAGTGCTTAAATCACTTCTGAAAGTAAAATAGTGACTCTTGAGTCAGAAGCTTTTGAAAGTATTATCCTCTGTGTTTTCCAGTTATGTTCCTCTTCAAGCACTTAAGTGATTTTTAAAGACACTGATCACCCACAGGTTGTGTTGCTGTTCCTGACAGTTGTGAGCAGTCAGCACCTCTGGAGAAGTTGAGAAATTTGGTGCCTCAGTTCATTTGCCTGGATTTTAAAACTGTGGCCTCTGCTTTTATTGACTTTTGAGACAGGTGAAGTTGATAAAGCGAACAATATAAAAAGTGCAGCAGAGCATTAAAAAGCAGGAAAGATGATGAGAAGAGATTGCGGCCAAGATTAAAAGACAGGATTTCATTGGGATGTTTTCCTTATGCCAAGACTTCCTTTTTATTGCCTTTTTTTCCCCTTCATGTGGAGTTGCACTGAAAAAGCTGCATCCTGACTCTCCCACACCCCTGTATTTTATCATAGTCAGTGATGCACATCCCTGTAAAAAGCACCTTAAATATTTTTGTGGTCACCTGGCTTGGGGGAAGCAGAAGCCTTACATACATGGCTCATAGGAATGAGTAATTTTATAACTTAAAATCTCTGCAGCTCCCCCTTGTCTGGCCCTATTCTCAACCTAAACCCAGCCAGGGTCTGTCCCTGCAGTCACTTGGACAAGTCCCTGAAGTCACCTGGGCTGGAGGATTGGTGCCCCAACACACTGCTCTGGTGTCCAGTTCTGCTCTGGGTCGGTGTCTCTGGCTGCAGCTCCTCCTGCTCAGGCTCCTCTGAGGCTCTGTGGGTTTCATTTTTGATTTTGGAGGTCTGGACAATCCTCCTGCTTGGTTCTCCTAAGTTAAATTGGGACAGACCTGGTTAGTTGGATGGAGTGACCGCCAAGGAAAACACCTGCAGGAGGTGTGATGGTGATTCCAGAGGAGGCTCAGTTCTCTCACTCAGAGTTGAACTGGTCTCTCCAGGGCCAGAAAGTGCAGAACTGGCAGAGATGACAACTTCCAAAGGTCAGGGCAGGATGGAAAACCAATGTCTGATTGTTTTCTTTGCAAGGCCATGAGGAAAGTTCCTGCCCTAGAAACAAGGTGCTTCTGGTGTGATTAAAGAAGTCAACAAAACTCTGCTTCTTAAAACTGGGAAATCACTCTTTGAAAAGATCACACCTGTGGGATTCCAGCAGGTCAGAAAACATCCTTAGACTACAGATTCTTAATTTCTCTCCTGCACTCTGCCCATGCAGTCACATTCCCTGCCCACAGGATCAGTCTGTGCAGTGCTAAAAATGATAAAAATGCTTCTACCTGCCTTCCTGACACTGCTTATCTAGGAACTGTTCTGCACTCTGTGGAATGAGAACAACTACTGAAAGGTATTTTTCCCAACCAGGATTAAAGCAATTACTTCCTGTTCATGGCCAATTGTTTCAAGTGTCACTTAGAAGAGGTGTAGGAGCAATCAAGTTCATTGGAGACCTGATACAATCTGTGGCTTGTCTTAGATTGTCACACACCAGGTGAACTTGGAATGAAATCCTGATTCTTGTTTTATCAAAATCAGTTTGCTCTTTCATCATTTTAGGTCAAACTTTGTTTTTGCTTAGCACTTTTCTAAGTGCCCAAATAGCAGTGGATAAGAGTCCTGTAACATAAATCTTTCAACCTCTTTGGACATTTTCCTATGTATTACACCTGGCTCAAAGCTTCAGCTCTTTAAATGAGAAAAGATGCTGTGGTTCCTCCCACTAAAAGTGGTAATTGATCTCACTAACATCAGATTTACTCCCGTGAAATACCTTTCTCAAATCAGCATGTTGTTGCAATAATGTGTCCTAAGGTGAAATCTACTTCTAAAGAAGATTTTTTTCTTCATGAAGGAGAACTTTTTGCTGATATTCCTCACTTGCACAGTCTATTGATCATTAATTTATTGCATCTTTCTGTGGGACAGTGCTGAATGCAGGCTGGGTTATAAGGTATTGAGTCACTGTTCATTACTGATTTATTGAAGCCTGTAATGGGAACAGAATGAAATAGTGCTAAGCTTGTTTGAAACTAAAGCCAAATGAATGTAAAGCATATGCTCAATGGAAGTGCCTCTTTAAATATTGTCCTAACAGAAGGATGGATTTCACATCCTTAAGGATTTTGCCTTAAATAATAGGGGTCAAAATTCAAGGTTTGTTTCAATGAATCAGCCAGGGCAGTAGAAATGAGCTATTTCTGAGCTCCCACTGGCACTTCCCCTACAGACAGGCACTTGGTGCTCCATCTCATCTGCTGCTTCTCTTGGTTAGTGCTACAGTTCTTCATGTACATTTTTGCAAGTTGCAGCTGGAATTGCCACTTCCTATTTGAGAGGAGAAGGGGGGAGTAAGTACAATTTCTAGATTTTTTGTG
The DNA here is from genome assembly GCA_024865655.1 of Emberiza elegans. NCBI lineage: Eukaryota > Metazoa > Chordata > Aves > Passeriformes > Fringillidae > Emberiza > Emberiza elegans. The sequence goes on from JALJVW010001080.1 coordinate 1,061,500, forward strand.
GATTTAGGCATCTTCATGACAGCTTTACTGAGCTTGCTCATATTATGCTCTTCCTGGCATTTCCTTCTTTTGAAGTCATTAAAACCAATTTCATATTTATAAATAAAGTGTCCTAATGCATCTAATATATGATGAGGTCTGGCTGCTGCCTGATTTTCTTTTTAATGTTTACACCAGGTGCCTCTTGCTTTCAAGGAACCAAGCAATGAATAAATTTAACAGATATTTCTTTTAATTAGCCCCCAAAGAGCTAGCAATGAAAAATACTATCAGAAACATTCTAGTGCTTTAGAAAATATAAGACTTCTTCACAAAGCCTCTACACAGAATTACAGAACAGCAATAAAATCATCACTTGCATGCAGAAATAGATTGTTTACACAGGGATCTCTTATGAACTGGCATTTATTATGATTAATTTCTAATCACACAAACATTTCCACACATGCATCTGAGCAGAGCCACTGAAATCAGTGGGACAATTCTGCTGCCTGACATTAGGTGCAGGCATTAAAGTTTGTGGGATTAGAGCTCCATTTGTGTGTATCTCTAAGAGCTTTGTCTTCTCTTAGAGAAGGGGGAAGGAAAATTTATATTCCAGATTGGTGTAATTACTGGAGGACATACAATATTGGCAAACTAGATTCTCTGAATGTCTGCAACATTTCAAAGTAGTTTAAGATAGAGGCTAAAGGCTGACAGTTTCTTATTCTGACTTACATTCTGCCCCCTCTGCTTTTGATTCTGCATTCAGAGCTGCCACAAGAATGTCAGCACTGCAATAAATATGCATTTATGTAGCACCTTTTTTTTGAAGTTTTCTAAACACTTTACAGACAGCCCTTTATATTCACAGATCTCAAAGTATTTTAGAAATCTCTGTTAGTATTGTTTTCTTCCTTTTACTGAGGGAGCAATGGGTGTGTTTCCAGGGGAGCAACTGATCCAGGAGCCAGTGCTTTCAAATTAGCTAAATTAGAATTCTCCTATGAAAATTTTCTCCAAAAGGTCTCAAGTGACTCTGAGGGAAAACATGAAGCTTTTATTTCCATCTTTTAGAGTGCTGGTATAGGCAGAATTACACAGGGCTAATAAACCTCATGTGTGACAAGAGTCAGCCCAGAAAATTCCTGTCAGCCAGACATACAGTAATTGTGTCTGCCCTATGGCTGGGATATTGGGAAGAAAACCCAAGCTCCAGAGTTGTTTGTTGTAGATAGATCATGGGGTTGAGGGATGTGGTGATTCTGCACTGACTCTCTCCCACAGGTCAGTGTTACACGTGGCTTTGGGGGAGACTGAATTTACATCCTGGAGTCTGTTTTTGTGTCTGGTTTGTCTGTGTTGCAGCTGAATTGTCCCCAGATGCCCAGATCATACAGCTAGCTGTGTGCCACCCAAAATACCCTTAAAACATGGAGCCCTGGGCAGGGGAGAGCTAGGACCTGCACATGGATCTGCAGGAACCAGCCTTTGGTGGCTGCTGCTCTGCTCTCACATGGCACATCCCAGGACCCATAACCCTTCTTTAAGGAGTCACAATCCCCAGATAAGGAATGTACAGATCATCCCATTGTATTGATCCCATCTCTGAAAAAGCCAGCTGAGCAAAAATCCTCCCTTGTCTCCCCCAGCCACATGGAAATTCCTTCATTAGAGACCACTATAAAGCTACAGAAATATTCTCTTCCAGCAACATATTCCCCATAATGTTGTAATGGGAAGTGCCTTAAAAGTGGCAATCAATTCTTTTTTGAAGTCATTAACAACCAAAAATGAGCACAGGAGTAATGAGAGGGCTGGAAATAGGAGAAGATTTAAAGTGCATCTCTCATATGTGCTCCAGCAGAGAGGAGGAGGAGATCCAATTGCTTTCTTACCCTTGGAATTTCTTGTTGGTTTTAATAGTCTGATACCCTAATGACAAACTCCACACACACTCTGGGGTATGTTCTCAGCTAAATCCATGGGGATACATGTCTGTAATACTCATTAACGTCAAGGAGCATTAGGAGGAACATAAATCTTTGCTCACTAAGATGTGAATCTAGACTCTGATGTTCACCACACAGCATCAGCTGCTGACTGAAGAATAAGAGGAATTCCAGCACCTAGAAAGTCTCCTTGAGAGTTCCTAGACTAAACAATCAATCCAGCCAAAAAAAATCAGGGATGAAATTTCTACTCCACACTTTTGGTTGAAAACACCAGCTGTGATATGGAGTGATGCATATCCAACGGGCAGGCTCCAGCTCACACAGGAAGTCCATAAAATCCCTGTGAATCCCCAGCTGGCTAGACAAGGTCTCTAGTTCCACCAGAAACCCTGGAAGACAGATAAGCAGTGCATTTCTCAGTTAATTGTTAGTGCCATACAGCCCAGGAAAACATCACACTATGCACATACATAAAAAGGAATTTTGATGCCAAGAAATTAGAACTACTCTATAACAGACTACTGATTTGTGATTTCTTTGGCACCAAGCCTAACACAAAATCACTGTGATTTCCAACTACAAATATTTTTGGAACCACCAGACTTGGTCCCATGTGTATGTTAAATGAAATGAATGTTCAAAATCCACAATAAAACTCCAGAGGGGAGATTCCGATTAGAATATTAACATTAATCTTAGGAAGTCACTAGGAACCATTCAAGCTATAATAATAAATTGCAATAAAGAAGGAATATAAGGGCTTTTTTTGCTGTCTGTTCAGTAAGCAGGTGTTACTGGGAACACTCTAATCTACACAGCACAGAAGTGAAGTGGTTGCCCTTAAATTTTCCAGTTGTGTAAAATAAATAAATGACATTACCATAATATGTACAACAATCCCTCTTATAGGAGCTTAAGTGTAGCTCAGGGACTGGTGCAGATACTGAGATAACGTCATGCAGCTCCCCAGGATAAGACTGGAAAGTTTTCAAAAGCAATCCTTCTCTCAACAGCTCCAGAGGCAGGAGCAGGAGCCTGATTTCACTCCCAGTTTGTGGTGAGAGCCATCCCTGGGCCACTTGCTGGTGACAGAGCCCCTGGAACTCACCCTGGGAAGTGCCAGATGTAAGGACATGATGCTGTCATGCTACTCCAGCAAGGGGCTGAGCTCTGCTGTTCTGACTTGCTCCCTGGACTGAACTTTGATGTTATTTGGATCCAGGCTGAAGTGCTTAAATTTAAACCTCTGAATTGTACATTAGCAGCAGTGGCTTGATTGTCAAAATGAATGGTCACTTCCAAAAGCAGCTTTCTTTGACTTGCAGCAGCTAATCAGGACTTCTCAGCTCTGTCACCCAGAAGATATAGATATCTATCTTCAGTGTTAAACCATTTAGAAGCTCTCACCACCATCTCTAGCATGGCAATAAAGCTGTGCTTCTCAGCTTACAATCTTGGCTTGCAAAATTCAGGAATAAGGATGATCAGGAGGTGAACCAAACCAAACCTTTGACTTTGATTGGAATATTTTTAGGTTTGGTGTTCTGAAATTTAAGTGGTGACAGAGAAAGTTTCTCGTTATCATTAGAAAATTGGACTCAAGTAGGACTAGCACATGATTCATTGCATTTTCACAGATAGGTGAGAAATGAGGTGTACAGGAATTTCCTAATTCAGGAAAGTGCTGCTTTCCAGTTCAGGCACTGGGTCCTGGTGGTGAACATATTTGTTTTGTTCTGGAGAAGTCATTTTTCACACCTGGCAATTTTGTGGTGTTCACTGGACTTCTGAGGCAACTCAGATTCCAGGAAGTCTGGGAGCTCCCAAAGCAAAGTCTGCTCTGCAGGATCTGTAGCTCAACAGCAACAGCAAGGAGCTGGAAGCTACAAGTCACTAGGAACCATTCAAGCTATAATAATAAATTGCAATAAAGAAGGAATATAAGGGCTTTTTTTGCTGTCTGTTCAGTAAGCAGGTGTTACTGGGAACACTCTAATCTACACAGCACAGAAGTGAAGTGGTTGCCCTTAAATTTTCCAGTTGTGTAAAATAAATAAATGACATTACCATAATATGTACAACAATCCCTCTTATAGGAGCTTAAGTGTAGCTCAGGGACTGGTGCAGATACTGAGATAATGTCATGCAGCTCCCCAGGATAAGACTGGAAAGTTTTCAAAAGCAATCCTTCTCTCAACAGCTCCAGAGGCAGGAGCAGGAGCCTGATTTCACTCCCAGTTTGTGGTGAGAGCCATCCCTGGGCCACTTGCTGGTGACAGAGCCCCTGGAACTCACCCTGGGAAGTGCCAGATGTAAGGACATGATGCTGTCATGCTACTCCAGCAAGGGGCTGAGCTCTGCTGTTCTGACTTGCTCCCTGGACTGAACTTTGATGTTATTTGGATCCAGGCTGAAGTGCTTAAATTTAAACCTCTGAATTGTACATTAGCAGCAGTGGTTTGATTGTCAAAATGAATGGTCACTTCCAAAAGCAGCTTTCTTTGACTTGCAGCAGCTAATCAGGACTTCTCAGCTCTGTCACCCAGAAGATATAGATATCTATCTTCAGTGTTAAACCATTTAGAAGCTCTCACCACCATCTCTAGCATGGCAATAAAGCTGTGCTTCTCAGCTTACAATCTTGGCTTGCAAAATTCAGGAATAAGGATGATCAGGAGGTGAACCAAACCAAACCTTTGACTTTGATTGGAATATTTTTAGGTTTGGTGTTCTGAAATTTAAGTGGTGACAGAGAAAGTTTCTCGTTATCATTAGAAAATTGGACTCAAGTAGGACTAGCACATGATTCATTGCATTTTCACAGATAGGTGAGAAATGAGGTGTACAGGAATTTCCTAATTCAGGAAAGTGCTGCTTTCCAGTTCAGGCACTGGGTCCTGGTGGTGAACATATTTGTTTTGTTCTGGAGAAGTCATTTTTCACACCTGGCAATTTTGTGGTGTTCACTGGACTTCTGAGGCAACTCAGATTCCAGGAAGTCTGGGAGCTCCCAAAGCAAAGTCTGCTCTGCAGGATCTGTAGCTCAACAGCAACAGCAAGGAGCTGGAAGCTACTCCATGCTGAGCTGAATCATTGATTGAATATTTTGGGATTCACTCAGAGCTTGTCAGGAAACAAACTCCAACCCTGAAATTCAAAGCATCAAGACTCCTCAAGGAATTTTTTTGATCACACTTATCAAGCAATTCACAAAGAACTGACCAAACTCTGGCTTTGGTGTGTTTGTGTGTCCCTGTGAGGAGTTTTCTGTGTGCAGCCTCCCAGAGCAGCAAAATTGTCCTTCCAGGTATGGCACTGCTCTATTAATAGTCTATGAGGTACTAGGAGCACATGAAAGACACTTCAGATGACTCTTGAAAAATGAATCAGTATCTGCTCTGAAATTGGACCCCAAGTATGGAATAGGATGTGTCTGTGAGAGATTATTTTGGGGCCATATGGTTTCTTACTCTGCTCCACCCTCCTTTTCAGGAAACTAACAAGTCCCAGCACCCCATACTCATTGCAGAGGGATATGGGCATCTTCTGGGAGCAGACTTTGTTGGGCTGTTAGGAATCTTGTTCTTTCCTAACAGATAACTGCTCTGCTAATGCCTCCTGGCCTGTCTTTGTGGAAAACACTTGTGCAGGGAGAAGCCCTTATGCACCAATTCTTGTCTTTATCCTACAAATAAGTTGCTGGTTTTTCTCTTCACCACTCTGCTTTTATCTCCTGCCTGTCCTGTCTGACACATCTCTCCTGCTGGCTGCTGGTGGGACAAGCCTGTGATTTGTTCCAAGCAAACACATGTGCACAGCTCCCACCATTGTGTGGTCTCCTGCTCTGAACTTACCTGTGGGTGTTTACTTTGGTGCCATGACCTGGTATTTTGTAGCTCTGTATCTTTTTTTCCTCCTTCCTTGATATTTTGTTCCCCTCAGCCACGATAACTCTTCGTCAGAAGCTGCTGCATTTCTGCTTTGATCATATAGAATGCACTGTATAGCCTCGGGTAACACAGTCCTGCTTCACACAGATGAAATAGCTACAAACCCTCTTAGAAGGGGGTTTAAAAAGGGATACCAGTGAAATCAGATCCCTCTAGCTGGACAGCAGTCTGATAGCAGAACAAGGGCTGTTGTGGTATTTGGCAGCCAGACAGTCTTTATTGTTATTAGATGAAACAAAGCTTGTGATCTTTAGTCCTTGACCTTCACTGCAGCAGCACACTCTTAATCAGACCTTAATTTAACACCTAACATGGGCACAGAAAGGCCCAGCCATGGGCTGCTGGTTTAATTACAAATAGCTGATATCATCCAAACCAATTTAACCTCATTGCTGTGTGCTGGGCACGGGATGGGAATCACAGCACAAACCAGCACCCAACAGAAACAAACAGCAATGGGCTGCTCAAAGTTTTGTTTGTTCACTTAAAAAAGAAATAATATCTCCTCTGGATACTTTATAGGTGATGTTAAAACCTTTTCAGGGAGAGCTGGAATCAGCATGATTTACTAAATCTCTTCGCCCTTTATGCTTTCACTCTGGCATTTTAGGTATTTCTAATATTTAAAGATCAAACCTCCTGCTGATGGCATTCTCCCATGCACATTCATGGGATCTGTTGCTGTGTAGTAGCATCTGTGTAGCTGGGTAAGGAATATTTATGTGTTTCATGATAAGATTTTCACATTTTGCTGTTGCTTTGTGCTCAGTTCTTCACAAACTGACACAATATTTATTTTTGACATTTAAATCTGAACAGTCATATTTTTACATGTTTTGACACAAAATTTGGTCTCTCTCTGATTTAGTCTGAAAATCTGAAAACATCCAGTCTTCTTTCAGAAACAGGATTGTTTTGATTAACCAGGTTTCACTCAATTTTTTTTCACAAAAACCACCATCAGCAAACCAAATAAACAACAAACATTGTAAATAGGCTGCAGTTTTTTAGTGAAATCCCAAATTTTCTATGAAATCTCAGTTAACAACACAAAGATTGTTGCAAGCATCATTGGTCTGCTTGAACGAGATTGCCTTGAGTTTGCAAGAAGTGGATGTCTACCTCTGGCAGAGCACCTCAGCAAAAACACTAATGAATAAAAATGATGTAAAATATTGATGAGCAGCAAGAGCTTGGTCTCTGGGATGTAGAAAACAGAGGTTCCACTGTCAGTATTTGTCACTGGCTTGCTGAAACTTAGCTTGAATCATGTTGCTTCATCCTACAGAGGAACTCTGGTGGCCCTTCATGAGGTTGGACAAGAAATTAACATTCTGTGTGCTATGTCCTACCTGTCTGCAAGAGGACACATCCCCTCTGGCAGGGCAGGACATGTGCCATCACCTGTGTTGCCGTGGTGGCTGCATTGCTACTGGAGGTGGATCTGCCCTGGGACACTGGGCAGGAACAGGCAGGCACTGGGATATGCCATTGTGCCCATGGAAAGGTGAATGGGGAATTGCCTGACACTCTCAGTAGAAAGCTTCTTACTTCCACTCTGCACAGACATGAAGGACTTCTCAAGATGTAAGAATCAAGCCCCAAGATTTCAGGATGAAAGGAATTAAAAATCAAAATGAATCCAAAACCTCCAAGGGAAGTTCTGAATAAAATTTCTTCTGTTGCAGAGGAAAGCAGGACCTTGCCAATGGAAATGCTTTTGTGCTTTAAAGGCCAGATCACAGAACATCTTCTCTGGTGCTTTCAGGGGCTGTTTGAATGTGAGTTCCAGCTGGACTGGTGAGTACATGTTGATCCCCACTGTCCCAGCTTTGGAAGGGGACAAGGCCTTTGTGTGTTTAGCTCTCAGTTTGGTTTCTACATGGTGACTGCTGTGTAGTCATGTTCTGGTTCACTTTGCACAAACTTTCCATTGTAGCCCCCTTACACTGACTGAGCTTTGGCTGAGACAAAAGAAGGACTGGTAGTGTCAGAGCCATGGTGGGGCAAGTTTTAATCTCCAGCTGATGCTGTACTTACTCAAAATCAATATGAACAGCAGGCTGTCACTGCAAGTGGAAAGAGACTCTCTATGACAGGCTTATGCTTTTTAAAAAACTATTTCAGTTTATCTTGTGCAGCTCTTTTGTGTTGGTAATTCTTTCTGTTGCAGGATCTGCTGAAATGTTCCCAGGCCTGGCTGGAGGAGCAGTGTTGCTTTAAAACCTGAATAAACACTTATACGCCCTGGTAGCTTCAGATCCAGTAGCCAGAACAAATGACATTTTGCATGAGTTCTTCCAAGTGAATTGCTCTGTGACCACTGTAGACTTTTGAGTTTTTGACTCATGATATAGAGTGCTGTTAAAGCTTTTCTCGAAGAGCTCTGAAATGCCCTTCTTTCACCACCCCGATTGTTTCCCCCGTCTGTGCAGTTAGCTGGGAGCCCAGTATGGTTTCACTACTCCTGTGAGTTATGTTTTGACTTGGGGTTTGGACTTTCTTGTGATTGAATGTTTTTACAGGACTCCCTGTGACCTCATGCGAGCGCAATCGCTGTGTTGATTTGCAGGAATGTAGATGGGCCTGCAGAAATGTCAGGGTCTCCCATTAAGATGTTTCTTTCACCTCAGCAGGGGGACTGGGTTACTGGAGTGTTGTTACTGCGATGCCCTGCGGTCAGTAACACAGCACGAGAGCACAATTGCCCTGATGTATTCCAGCAGCATGGTGTTAATGTGCCATTGCTTCTCGGGATTTCAGCACCAAGGCATCACTTCTGTGCATTACAATAACACAGGCAAGTGGGCTTCTGCTCCGGGAAAACAGCACCAGTCCCTGCAGCCCTTTGTGCACTGGGGTAGTAGGATACAACCAGCAATTTCCCATTGTGCCTGGATGCAGGACCTGCTCCCAGAGTCCTGGAGCAGAACCTGCTCTCAGAGTCCTGAAGAGCCTTTTCACCTTTTCCCTCTGAGGACTGAATCCCAGCTCAGTGGAGTCAGGAACACACCCCCATTGCTCTGGGATACCTCTGGAAGAAGCTGTCTCAGTGCTGCATTTCCCTCTTTCACAGTGCCTAAACATTTGCAATATCATTCCCAAAGCGCAGTAAATGTTCTGTAAATGCACTCATATATGTGCAGTGCAATGTGGGTGCACACACAGAACATGTTTTGACTGCAGTTCTCTTTCTGTTGGCATTTGTCTGTACCATCTGATGAGTATTTGCTCTACAAAGGCACCTAAAAGAGCAATTATATTTTCCAGAAAGTCTTAGAAGTTCTCTTTATGGGCAGGTATTTGTTATGCTGGGGATTGAACTCTTGCAAAGAAAGGAAAGTTTCGGCTTTTTTGATAAAGAAAAGCAGCACACCTTGTTCATGTTTTTCCTGATATTTTTGTGATTCTTATCATGCTTAGTGTTCTTCTTAGGTGTGGAGTTCCCAAAGCTGGATGGTTAGAGAATCTTAGCTTGTGTGAAACTCAAACCACGAATTTTTGAGCTTTGATTATTGTAGAGAAAAGCTTGAGAAAAAATGCATATGGAAAACAAATACCAGAATGGAAACAAGAAACCCAAGTCATGAGCCAAATTGATGCAGTATTGTGGCAGAGAGATTAATTTAGTCTCAGGTTCTCAATGAAACTGCTGCTTATTCAGCAAAATAAAAATGCTTTTAGTTTTATTGCCTTAAGTGTACTTAATCTAACATCACAATGTTTTTGCTTATGAGATTTTTTCAATGTCACAAATATTACATCCTACATGAAAACATAAATTTTCATTAGGAGTGAATTCGATACAAAATTAAATACTGGCCTTATTCAGAGGTACTTCTATATCCATGTGGGTGTGTGGGTGTTAGTTTGTGTCCATGTTTTCTTATTTTGAGTTAATACTGGTATTTTCATGCCTGATTCATGATTTTTGAATGCTTGAGCTTGGCAGCACTGAACAACTGCCTTAATTGTGGGTACTAAGCTTCTTTGAAATTCTCACCTAAATTTAAAATTTCAACCATAAAAAAATAATCCCGGACCAGACAAGCCACTTGCCAAATGCTGGGCTATAAATTACAGCCATTTCTTTTTATTACAGAGTTATACAGTAAATAAAATAAACCCCAAACACCTAAACCCACAAATCTAATTACACCAAATGTGCTCCTCGTCCAAAGCTGAGCTCTGAGCTCAGCCTAGCCCCAGATGGGCCTAATGATTTAGCTGAAAACTAAACTTCTGTAAAAACAGAAGCTGAAATAGCAACACAACAGTAATGCTGTATTAGCCCTCTAGGGAAGTGTCTAAATAAGCAGTAAAAGTAATGAAATAGCATTTATAGCCTTTGTGTCATAAATGCATTATTTGTAAATAAAAGCAAAGCAGGTTCACTGTGGTAAACTGGCAGAGCTTTGCTCACAGTTCTACTCCCAGCTCTGTTCCCTGCTCTGTTCAGGAAAGGCTGATGGAGTTGGGGTTTTTCAACCTGGTGAAGGCTCCAAGGAGACCTAATTGTGGCCTTTTGGTACTTAAAGGGGACTTATGAGAATGTTGGGGTAAAACCTTTTAGCAGGTCCTGTTGTGACCATGTAACATGAGGAGTGCTTTGTCTTCAGCACTGCTTGAGGGCAGGGAGAAGGGATTTTACTTTCCTAGCACAGAAGGATAGAGCTGTGCACATTTGCATGCACTTTGCATTTTCCTGGTAAATGTCCTTACACTTTGAAAAGTTTAGCCCAGGAAGACACCTAAGAAAAATCAATTTTTATGGAATTTATACTCAGTGTGTGAATCCTGTTCCAAGAGGCCTTTTAGAGATGGTCATCTCCGTGCATTTGTTTGTTTTGCTTCATAACATGAGGCAGGAGTTGTGTCTTGTTTACTGACTAAACCTGGTATAGCCACAGGCTAAATTTGCAAGAGGGAGAAAAAAAAGGTGGAGGCATTAATTGTTCATTACAAAGAGCAAAAAATTGTAACTAATCATGGCACAGCACTGCTGCTAATGCATTTGAAACCTCCCTCCACCCCCCCCAAACCATATGGGGGTTTAAAATGTAAATACAATTTGTAATTGAGAGCAGCATTTTATTACTTGCTTTTAAGAGGCACATGACGCCTGTAACCCTCAATATGAAATTTCCGCTGGCTGGAAATAAATTCAGCTCCGTGTTTTGTTTTTATTCCCGCCTGGGAAAGGTAAGGGCTGGTCTGCAAGTGCTCAGGCTCTCACTCAACACCCAGGGAGAAGTGGCTGGGAGCTGTGGTTTCCAGTCACACACTGCCTTCCTCACAAGCAGCCAAGCTGCAGAATAAATCCTCTGAGATGCTGAGAGCTGCTGAGCTACCCCAGCCCGGGCTGGAGGCAGTGGAGCTGCAGGCATGCAGCCCTTGTATTGTATTTGCCTCATGGCAGGGAGGAATGATGAATCTATGTGCTTAGAAGGCTAATTTATTATTTTATGATATTGTATTATATTAAAGAATACTATACTAAACTGTACTAAAGAGTACTGAAAGGATCCTTACAGAAGGCTAAAAAGATAATAATGAAAACTTGTGACTCCTTCCAGAGCCCTGACACAGCTTGGCCATAACTGGCCAATGAGTCAAAACAATTCATATGCAACCAATGAAACAATCACCTGTTGGATGAACAATCTCCAAACACATTCCACACATGAGCACAACACAGAAGAAGCAAATGAGATAAGAATGTGTTTTCCTTTTTCTCTGAGGCTTCTCAGCTTCCCAGGAGAAAAGCCTGGGCAAAGAGATTTTTCAGAAAATATGACTGTGACAGCCTTGCCTGGATTTGTTCCTTTCCAGGACGGTGCTGCCCTGCAGGGAGGGCATTGTTCCCCTGCACTGGGCACTGCTGAGGGCACACCTGGAGTGCTGTGTCCAGCTCTGGCCCCTCAGCTTGGGAAGGACCTTGAGGATCTGGAGTGTGTCCAGAGGAGGCAACGAGGCTGGAGAGGGGCTGGGAACACAAACCCTGTGAGGAACCCCTGAGGGAGCTGGGGGTGCTCAGCCTGGAGAAAAGGAGACTCAGGGGTGCCCTCATCACTCTCTGCAGCTCCTGAAAGGTGCCTGTGCTCAGGTGGGGTTGGGCTCTTTCTCCAGGCAGCACTGACAAAACCAGAGGACACAGCCTCAGGCTGCATCAAGGGAAATACAGATTCGATATTAGGAAAAAGTTTTTCACAGAAAGAGTGATAAAGTTCTGGAATGGCTGCCCAGGGAGGTAGTGGAGTCCCCATCCCTGGGGGTGTTTAACAAAGCCTGGATGTGGCACTGGGTGCCAGGGTTTAGTTGAGGTGTTGGGGCTGGGTTGGACTCGATGACCTTGAAGGTCTCTTCCAACCCAGTCATTCTGTGATTCTGTGAAAAGCAGCTTTCACTGCTGGCTGCAGTTATCTCTCTATCAGCCTTGGAATAGCACCCCAGAAATGATGTTGTGAGCTTGGGTCTGTTGTATTGAGTGCTGCACAACTGTGGGACAAGGAACAAGCTCCTGGCACAGGGAGAGGCAGATGTGAGTGCAAGGCAAGTGACAAGAAAAATACACAGAAAAAGGATGTGGGGCATTTTTCTTCTTCTGTGATATGGGAGATGTCACAAGGATCTATGATTTATAGTTAGATTCTTTAGGGAACCAAACACTCAGGCTGTATTTGACTTAAATTAACCGTAGCAGGATTCCACTTCAAACTTTCAGGATTTTAGCAGGTTTGGGAATGCAAAGTTCTTAAATGGAGATGAAGGGTTTAGAATGGCACCACCAAAGATTGTTACTCGTGGGTACTTCTGTCAGCTTGAAAATAATCCCCTCACACTTCCTGTCCTCTTTTCTGTCAGCTCTAGCTCTGGGAAGCAGCATGGAAAGGGATCCTCATAAAGAGCACAATAATCCTGCCCTGCAGCTCCTGCAGGACATTGGCAGGGAAAGAAGAAAAGGAATTTATTCACATTTTGGCTGGAGGGACTGGTGACCTCCACCTGTGCAGAAGTCAGGAATGTCCAGGAAAATTAAAGCACAGTGAGGGTACAGGGATTTAAGTAAAGATGGGGAAAAACCTCTGGATTTTGAGGTAAGCCATTACACCAGCTCATTTGCTGATTTCTCACTTGTAAAAAGGACAGTTCAGGGCAGAGTGGACATTTCCACAAGAACTGTAGGGGAAGATTTAGGAAACTGTCCAAGCATGGGTGTTCCTGGGCAGAAGAATTTGCATCTCTGATAGAATTATTAGGGCTTATTTTTCAAGAAGGTGAATCATGTCCCACAGTTCTAGGAAAAATACAGAAAATAATTAAAATAAAACTGAAAGTGAAATATGTACTGCTGTGAATGGACGAGGCTGCAATAATGCAAGTTTTGAGACCTTGTGAGGTGCCTCATGCCTCACAGGACTTAATTCTCATATATTCTTCTCTGAGAAATCAAGAAAGTAGTAATTGCAAGAGTAAAAGGAAGGCAGCCATGCCAGTGCCTGCCACTTCAGTGAATACAAACTCATTCTGCTACTTCAAGACTTCTCAGCTGAATTAATGTGTAGGACATAATAACAGCCATGCTGAGAGTGAAATATTCCCTCTCTCATTAGAAACCACTTCTATTCTTGTTGAGCTGTATCCTCCCACCTTCATCTGCTCTGGGTTCTATCCAACATTATTTACAATAATTGTATCCACCTTCGCTGTTGGATTTCTCAAAGGAATTGTGGCTAAGAGGGATAAAAGACGTCTACACACTCAGTGGCTTTTTCCTCAAACAAATCAGGAAGTCAAACATGGTTTACAAGGAGAAAGAGCTACTTGAAGAGCTCTGGGGTGTATTTTTTTTAACCACTTAACGTTGCAGGACACCTCGACATCCTATCTTATACATGAGGAACTAAAATTGTACATTCTGTCAAGTAGATAAGTGAGTTGATTAAAAAATCCCTGAGTATCCAAGAGCTCCTACTGAAATCTCAGGATACAAAACACATTCCTTGACCTAAAGACATTGGTAGGAGTAATGTACCCAAAGTTTGTCCTTTCTTCCATGATTTGTCAGCTTGCTGGTAAGAAGCAAACTGTCCAGGACAGGTGTGGAGTGATGACTGGATTTGCTAAAGGCAGTTCTTTGCACCTCTATTAGCCTTGAATATTTGTCTGTTTCCTTATATAAAAAATAAAATTATAAACACCAAAAGCAGGATGACATGCAACTGATGCCTCCTTGCACAGAAACTCTTTGCATGTCACACTGACAAACACCAAAATGCAAATGACCTCTCTCTCATCAGTAACCCACATTTATCCACGTGGGCTCCTCCACAAGTGCACAGCTACAGTGGCTGAATGAGTGAAGAGGGGTTGGTCACATATAAACACATAAAACAAGAGATAAAAATAGGGTTTAAGCAGACGGTACATTTACCTGCCTCACTGAAGTGGGCACTCAGCAGGCAAAAGAGTATCTGGATTAATGAGGTTAATGAAAATTGGATTTCTTTGTGCCTGGCATATTTAAGAACCTTAGGTTAGGAGTTCACAGCAGACTTGTCTGGGGGACTTTGCTTGCTTCTGTGCTCTCAATAACTGATACATACATGGGATCAGTGAGTTCTGGAGGCCATCCTTATGTCTGAAAGCGAACACAGAGAATTTCCTGGGTTATTTTGCATTTTCCCTTTCAATACAGAATGGGTTCACTGCCTGTCATTGATGAGGGAGAATTAATTACTCACTCACCATAAGAAAAGTAAAAACTTGAAAAAGGTGGCTATTTGTTAATTCTGTCTTCTGAGGAGCTGTTAAGTTTTTGGCTCCCTGTGGGAAGTTCTGGTGGCCCTGCTCTGCAGTCATTGTCATTCCCTGTATTCCAGCTGCTGGTGGAAGTTAGGCTGGGAACTACAGTTATTCATTGTAAGCACCTTCCAGTTTAGATTCTGAATATTTTTCCTTTTCCAAAGGAGATTTTCCTCAGTGCATTGCTCTGTACTTCTTCAGTGAGGAGCTGCACGATGTCCACCCTCAGCTGTGCTGAGCAGTACCATGGAAGTTCCTTTCCCGAATTATTTTGAGGACAGAGTGTGTGCTCAGTGTCCCCCTGTGCAGGGACCTGGCTCCAGCTCACCCTGCCTGGGCTCTGGTGGAAGAGAGGAGCCAACAGCTCTTCTCTCCTGCACTTGCTTTCCTCATCAAGGAGCAGCTTCCATCCTTGCTGAGGGGACAGCAGATGGTTTGTGGAGCAGTGTCACCACAACCTGCAACCCACTGGTGAAGGATGTACCTGGACCTGTTTGCTGCTCCTCCTTTCAGGGGAGATTTTGGTTTCCAGAAGCCTTGGTCTTGACTTCTGCTAAGGTACAATGTGTGTCAAGCTTGTTTCTTACAAAAGTTCAACCCTCTGTGCACCCAGATCACTTCAGTTTTGTCTGTTCTCATGTTCTGGGCTTTAGGCTTTGGGATTTAGGGAGTCTCTGTATGGCCAGGATGTTCATGGCTCAGATTGCTTTTAAACCAAAAAGCTCAAGTTAAAGATACTTCCTTCACAGACAAGGGAGGAAGACGAATTCTTCAAGGAGTAATTCAGCCCACCTGAGATGCAATTATTACAATTTATTGTTATTTTTCAAACCTTGTGTCCTCTAAAACATGACATTTGGGGTGTGGAGTCCTGCTTTTGGGATACTTGTATGGACTAAATGGGAATATGCCAATGTGTCTGAGTGTGGCATTTGCATTTCCTCCTGTTTGAGTGATTGTAGTGTGTATTTTCAAACTACCAGGGGATTTTGTGTTGCATTTCTGAGCACATTGGGGTTGGCTTACATGCATACATAACTAATGTCTGTGTTTTGAAGTGCCAGGAATATAAAATGGGTTAGCAGGAGAACTGAGTCGAGCAGCAGGTCGAGACATGTCACAACAGGGTAATCCATCCCACAGAACGAGGATAGCTTGGGGGGCCCTAAGTTAAAAGAACCTGATTAGTCTCAGCTCAGAGTAAGGATTAGCTCAGACTGGCAAAGACAGGAGCAAAGGCACTTGGGCACAGCTCAGGGTTGGTGTGGGTTCTACCCACAGCACCAAAGCACTCAGGCAGAAAGTCCCCAGTGTGAGGGTTGGAGGTGCTGAAGCATCATTGTGAATGTGTCTGTCTGTTTTCTGAAGACTTTTACAGGATGTTCTCAGCTCTTCTCAGAGCTGGTCACTGCCATGGTCCCACCCAGAGGTCCTTTAGTGGCAGGATGTGCTGTCACCCACTGTGACCACTGAGCTTCCACTGCCAGGCCAATCCTCCCTCCTGCACTGCAGTGGAGCCACAGCTTCCAGCACTATGGACGAGCTGATCTTCAAAGCTCCTTTCAACCCAAACCACCCCATGACTGTGAATGCTGCCAAGGGTCCAGATTCTGTCCTCAGTCTCAGGATGGTCAGTCCCAGATAATCCCACTTTTTCTAAGAGGTGACAATGGGTTGATGCTGTTGTTTGTAAGGTCAGAATATGGCACCTTTCTTATGTGCTTGTGCTCCTTTTCATTGTTTTAATTCAGGTTTAGGCATTTCATTAGCACAAACAGGGGAGGTTGTTACTATGCCATGTGATGATTCCCCCATAATGATTTTTTAGAAAAGTGCCAAAGGATTGAATTAGGAACTTGTGACATTTACAAAAAGTTGTTAAATGCCTTTGTGGCTCCTGGATTTACAGCTGCTGTGCTGGAGGGATATTGCTATGTTCTGCATTCAACATCTGCAGAGCAATGCCAACCTACTACATCCATAATTTCCAAAGTGATTATTTCAGTTGGCATTTTCCACTTCATTTAAATTCTTGAATTGTCCCTCATTTGGCAGTCCTTTTTCTAGTGCTTTTATGGATGGTGTAGCCTAAAATCTGTGCTGTACTCTGAGGTGGTACTGCTGCCTGTGTCCTATTCCACTCTGTGTGTGTGTGTCTGCAATGGAGCATCACTGGCTCCAAATCTCTGTGTGATGTGACCCAGCCAACTCTGAGATTCATCTGCAATGAAACCACAGACACTTCCCATGAATTTAGTCACTGGTCAATATTTAGAGACTATTGTCTGTAAACAAAATTGGATTTTGCTATGCCGAATTTTTTTCAGTGAAGGTAGAACCTTACATTGTAAAATTTCAGGGGAAGAAGAGTTCCAATTGCTCACCCTAGAATTTTAGGAAGCTCCACACCATATTGTAAACATTTGAAAAAAATATGCATGTGTATTGGCACAGACAGAAATTACAAATGCAGAAGAATAATTTAGAAAATAAGATCTCATCCTAACAGAAAATGGCATAGTAGATCCCATCAAAAGCTGCATAAAAGACTGAAATATTTAGGTAAAATTTCTGACAGAGAGAACCATTTGTCAAGCCTTGTTCCTCCATTCTTTGAAAGTTTCAAGTGAATGTAATTCCTTTCTGTGGGGATACCTGGTCAGAATGCTGGCAGATGTTTAAACCTCACCTGGTTTCCCAGAGCTCTTTATCTTTCCTTTAACCTCCCTCCACTCCTGACTTCTGCTTTGCTAAACCTGAACTTCTCAGCAGGGTTTCTGGCCAGGAAGAACAGGCTTTGTCAGCACAAACTAATTACATTCTCATCAAATCCTATCTTGCAGCAATAATGTAGTGATCTGTCCCACTACTTCCAAGGCCACCCAAACAATCCATGCAGAGATGGCATGACCAGCAGCACAAAGTGGGAGTGCAGGATGTGCTGGAGTGTAGAATGTGAGGCTGAGTCCCCTCAGAGTCACTGGGGGCTGAATTCTGTCACTGAGGAAGCCATGGCTTCAGTTGGTTTGGCCAACCACCATCAACATAAGACAATATTAATAACAACCACAACAGCAATGCTTAAAAATATGTTCTAGCTCAACCAGAAGTTAGGACTTGAAACTGGTATGTAAAACTCTGTGGCCTGTGTTAGAGAGGAGAAGAGGCTAGAGATGGGTTTGTTGATGGATTTGTCTGTAAAGCTCTAGTGGAAAGTACAGTGGGTTTCGTTATAATCCATCAGATCAATTATTTTAGTTACTGGTGGGTCTCCTGTTTTGGTTCTGCTGGATGGATTCACCACCAGAACAATTCATTTCTACCTGTTGTTGCCCAAAGTTTTCACAAAGGAGGCTCATGCATGCTTTTTCCACTGAGGACCTGGGCAGGATAAAGTAGCCAGGGAATAAAAATAAAGAATTAATGCAAAAGACTGGGGTTTTGCTGCCTTGTGTTGTAGCCTTGTCTAGGACAGACTTCCCATTGGGCCTATAGATGCAATTTTGTGCTTCTGCTCCCTGTCTGTGGAACAAGGAAGGAATAACAGTGTTTTTCAAACTTGTGGGTGCATTGGGAAGATAGATTCAGCCTTGGTTTTGAAATACACATCTACTGTGGTAATTAGAAAATACAGTACCAAATAAAAACAGGAAGGAGAAAACTACCTAAGCCACAAAAGGATTTCTTTGATGTGCAGCAAATGAGATATGGGACCACAGACTACATGAAGAAGTTAAGAGAAATATTGAACAGCTGCTTTGCTCCACAGTCCTACAAAATGAAATGGCATACTGCAGGAAAACCAGTGCAGGCTCCTTTACTGCCCAGGAGGGCAGAGCTAAGGTTACAGGGACTGTAACAGGGTTGTCATCTCCTTACCCCCAGGAGCTGCATTTTCCAACTTGATGGCTTTCCTAAAGTAATTGCTCTTTATGTGATGATTTTGTAGAGCCTGATTCTTGCTAGTGTGAATCAGGAGGAGCCCCCAGAAAATCCAACCAAGTGATCTCAGTGAAAAAAATTTGGGAGGCACAGCAGAATCAGGAGTGCCCAGTCTGTAACCTTCTTCTCCAAATTCTGCAACAATTGCCCCATGCTGGAATAGCAAGTAGGTATCAGATGAAAACACAAAACAATGACAACAGTGCATTTCTCAGTAGCCACATCATATTATGTCATTGATGTCAGGTTGAGTTATATTAGTCTGCTTTTCATTATGTTGTGTTATGCCTTTTGACATAAGGCAACACACTGTAAGTAACATAAAGTGACCTCAAGTATAAAAAAGAGTACACAGTTTTTTGTCAGATTAGATAGTGGCTATGAATTCTGAGAGAGGGAGGGGTAGTTCAGAGAAGGGGGTTTGCATTTACTGTCCTGAACAACAAATGCACAGAACTTAATTAACAGTTACAGCAGCCCTGGCTGTTTCCAAAACAGTGTTTGTGTCTCTGCTCAACGGAGAGAGGAGATTCACAGTGGGATTTGCACTTTTTAATTTATCCAAAGTTCTGCAGAGGTGTCTGTAATAGCTTCTTCTCTGTACCTGTACTGCAGGAGCTCTGTACACAGTGAACATAAGGCTCGTTTGCCTGAGATTTGCTTTGTTGCCAGGCTCCAAAATTCAGTATTGAGACCAGACTTCCTGAGCAGCACGGGGTAACCTGTCCTCTGTATGAAGAATTTCATTAGCTGCTGAGAGAACAACTGTACAGAGAAAAGAAAAGGGCATAATCATGGTTCCTAAAAGAACAGGACCTTCTGATAAATATAAGCTGATTAAGGAAAAGTGGGTGGCTCAAGTTGCTAATTTTCTCTGGAGGGCTTGAAATCCACCTTAGCTTGGTGGTTGTGCCTGGTGGCTCTGCTGGAATTAGCTGATGTTCTCCCTTTAGTGCTTGGCTTATACTCCTGACCCAGAGTCTGCTCAGCTCCAGGGCTTGCACAGAACCTGGAGTCCCCTTTGGTGTGAAGGATGGAATGCAGCTCTCCTAAAGGTCAGGGCATTGTTCCCCTCCTATTGGCAGGATGCTCCCAAGCCTGATTAACTCCCACGGGTGTTCTTTTGAAGGCATCCCCTCAAAGGCAGGCCAGGAGACTCTCTGTGGGCAGGAGCACAGCCATGTTGTGGTATAAAGTTGGTCTCAATACCTGCAATAACCTGCAATAGCCCCAATACTTCCAGAAGTACTTACCACACATTTCCTACAAAGCATATTCAGCATTAGTGGATTTTTTTCTGGTTGCAAAAAAAAGGCCACATCCCATTTGGCACTGCCTCTGGCATCCCATCTCCCCACAAGGATTGTCCCCAAGACCTGTCATCTGCCTTTTTAGATCCTGAATGTTGTACAGATCAGAAACATTCTCATGATCAGTCTCAAAGCTGGAAATTGCAAAGGCACCTGAATACGTTTGATGTGGGCTTCCTGAGCAGGAATAGATGTGGAATGTCACTTAAAAAGGTCTTTTAAGATTAAAATTTAACATTACTAACAGGAATAAAGTGTAACATTTTGTGTGAAAATGCTGCACAGGTGAGCATAGAACAGCAAAGGAAACCAGAATCAATGTGTCATGTGCATTTTCTTTATAATTTCTCCATTTATAAATCTGGCATAAATTATTATCTACCTAATTTCCAGGTACACAACATTCCTTTAAAGGTGTGTATGGGATGCTGCCCTTGTTCATTAGGCCATTAAATATCAGAGAATGAGCAGTTGCCTCTCTTGAGGGTGTGCAATAAAGCAGCTCCTCTTTCCACCCTGCCAAAGAGACCTGTGCAATCAGACCCCTGTGACACCGACACCCACAGGGCTCTGCAGGACTGCAGCTCTGCCTTGAAGTATCATTTCATGGCATCAGAGAGTCCAGAATTAAACATGAAACATTCTGCTAATCCTTGTTAAGTTGACAAAAAAGCTGTTACCCTGTACTTGATCAGCTCCTAAAGAAAATGTTCCCCTTGGTAGGACATCAGACTGTGCTCATGGCCAGACACAGAGACTCAGCCCTGGAAAATCTCACTGAGATTTGCAGCCAGGCTGCATCTCAGGAGACTTCCTAGTATTATTTCTTTTTACTAATAAATCATTATGTTGTCTCCTTCACAGCACAGAGTTCAAATAAACCTGTCCCTGTGACAATCTGATTTTCTGAAGGAGTGTCCTGTTCTGTCGAGTCATGTGAGAGGAAAATACAAAAAGTAGAAAGACAGATCAAAGGGGTAGCAGAAAGGGCCCTGGAGGCAGACTTAAGTTCGGTATTTAATATTTCAGGTAAAATATTCATAGCATCAATTATCTTGTTGGGCTCTTTTTTTTTTTTTTTTTTTTCCAAATGAAATTGCTTTCTGAATCAGCCAGCTCTCTAATTACCAGATTGAATGATTGAAATTTTTAGGGCAATTAAATTCAAGCCTTTCTTTTTCAGTCCTTATGTTATTTCCCCTTCTCTCCCTCCCCTCTCCAGTCTGGAGCACAGCAGAATCAGGAGTGCCCAGTCTGTAACCTTCTTCTCCAAATTCTGCAACAATTGCCCCATGCTGGAATAGCAAGTAGGTATCAGATGAAAACACAAAACAATGACAACAGTGCATTTCTCAGTAGCCACATCATATTATGTCATTGATGTCAGGTTGAGTTATATTAGTCTGCTTTTCATTATGTTGTGTTATGCCTTTTGACATAAGGCAACACACTGTAAGTAACATAAAGTGACCTCCAAGTATAAAAGAGTACACAGTTTTTGTCAGATTAGATAGTGGCTATGAATTCTGAGAGAGGGAGGGGTAGTTCAGAGAAGGGGGTTTGCATTTACTGTCCTGAACAACAAATGCACAGAACTTAATTAACAGTTACAGCAGCCCTGGCTGTTTCCAAAACAGTGTTTGTGTCTCTGCTCAACGGAGAGAGGAGATTCACAGTGGGATTTGCACTTTTTAATTTATCCAAAGTTCTGCAGAGGTGTCTGTAATAGCTTCTTCTCTGTACCTGTACTGCAGGAGCTCTGTACACAGTGAACATAAGGCTCGTTTGCCTGAGATTTGCTTTGTTGCCAGGCTCCAAAATTCAGTATTGAGACCAGACTTCCTGAGCAGCACGGGGTAACCTGTCCTCTGTATGAAGAATTTCATTAGCTGCTGAGAGAACAACTGTACAGAGAAAAGAAAAGGGCATAATCATGGTTCCTAAAAGAACAGGACCTTCTGATAAATATAAGCTGATTAAGGAAAAGTGGGTGGCTCAAGTTGCTAATTTTCTCTGGAGGGCTTGAAATCCACCTTAGCTTGGTGGTTGTGCCTGGTGGCTCTGCTGGAATTAGCTGATGTTCTCCCTTTAGTGCTTGGCTTATACTCCTGACCCAGAGTCTGCTCAGCTCCAGGGCTTGCACAGAACCTGGAGTCCCCTTTAGTGTGAAGGATGGAATGCAGCTCTCCTAAAGGTCAGGGCATTGTTCCCTCCTATTGGCAGGATGCTCCCAAGCCTGATTAACTCCACGGGTGTTCTTTTGAAGGCATCCCCTCAAAGGCAGGCCAGGAGACTCTCTGTGGGCAGGAGCACAGCCATGTTGTGGTATAAAGTTGGTCTCAATACCTGCAATAACCTGCAATAGCCCCAATACTTCCAGAAGTACTTACCACACATTTCCTACAAAGCATATTCAGCATTAGTGGATTTTTTTCTGGTTGCAAAAAAAAGGCCACATCCCATTTGGCACTGCCTCTGGCATCCCATCTCCCCACAAGGATTGTCCCCAAGACCTGTCATCTGCCTTTTTAGATCCTGAATGTTGTACAGATCAGAAACATTCTCATGATCAGTCTCAAAGCTGGAAATTGCAAAGGCACCTGAATACGTTTGATGTGGGCTTCCTGAGCAGGAATAGATGTGGAATGTCACTTAAAAAGGTCTTTTAAGATTAAAATTTAACATTACTAACAGGAATAAAGTGTAACATTTTGTGTGAAAATGCTGCACAGGTGAGCACTTAGAACAGCAAAGGAAACCAGAATCCAATGTGTCATGTGCATTTTTCTTTATAATTTCTCCATTTATAAATCTGGCATAAATTATTATCTACCTAATTTCCAGGTACACAACATTCCTTTAAGGTGTGTATGGGATGCTGCCCTTGTTCATTAGGCCATTAAATATCAGAGAATGAGCAGTTGCCTCTCTTGAGGAGTGTGCAATAAAGCAGCTCCTCTTTCCACCCTGCCAAGAGACCTGTGCAATCAGACCCCTGTGACACCGACACCCACAGGGCTCTGCAGGACTGCACAGCTCTGCCTTGAAGTATCATTTCATGGCATCAGAGAGTCCAGAATTAAACATGAAACATTCTGCTAATCCTTGTTAAGTTGACAAAGAAAGCTGTTACCCTGTACTTGATCAGCTCCTAAAGAAAATGTTCCCCTTGGTAGGACATCAGACTGTGCTCATGGCCAGACACAGAGACTCAGCCCTGGAAAATCTCACTGAGATTTGCAGCCAGGCTGCATCTCAGGAGACTTCCTAGTATTATTTTCTTTACTAATAAATCATTATGTTGTCTCCTTCACAGCACAGAGTTCAAATAAACCTGTCCCTGTGACAATCTGATTTTCTGAAGGAGTGTCCTGTTCTGTCGAGTCATGTGAGAGGAAAATACAAAGAAGTAGAAAGACAGATCAAAAAGGGGTAGCAGAAAGGGCCCTGGAGGCAGACTTAAGTTCGGTATTTAATATTTCAGGTAAAATATTCACTTAGCATCAATTATCTTGTTGGGCTCTTTTTTTATTTTTTTTTTCCAAATGAAATTGCTTTCTGAATCAGCCAGCTCTCTAATTACCAGATTGAATGATTGAAATTTTTAGGGCAATTAAATTCAAGCCTTTCTTTTTCAGTCCTTATGTTATTTCCCCCTTCTCTCCCTCCCCTCTCCAGTCTGGAGCCTTTCTATAATTTGGAGGCAGTTGCAGAAGCAAGCAGACCTTTAAAGCCAAGATGTATGTCTCCCTTAATTCCTCTGTGGATTTGTTTCACAGACTAAGCAGAGGGGGTTCTGGTCTCTCAGGACATGTGCATTACAAACACATTGCATTGTGTGGGTTTTATCCCAATGTGTCATGTCATTTAAAAACAGCTTGGAAGGATTCATTTAATATAGAAATTCTGTGAAAAGATAAAGATCAATGCAGAAAATACAGGCACTATTGGAAAATGCCTGCAGATCAAGCTACAAGGCTAAGGAGCAATTTGATAATAACAATGGTGATTGATGGTATACTAGATAAGAGAAAACAAAACTCCCAATAAAACAATACAAAAGTCTGTTAACAGAGCTGCTAGGAGAAAACCATGACATGGCTGGGTGAAAGGATAAGGATTCATCCAAGAAAGGACACAAAATTCACAGGATGGGATCCCAGGCCCAGGTGACAAAGCTGCTGCTCATTTGTCTTTATTGTTGGGATTAGGACATTAATTCTGCAGAATGAGTAACCACATTCTCACATGAAGGTTTGTGTGCTGTTCTGTGGATTTCAGTGGGACAATTCCTCCCTAAAAGTTAAGTGGATTCTTAACAGCTTTGATGAATCAGGATCTAACCCAGTGAACGTGACACATCTTTATCACAATGAACCTTGGAAATTGTGTAGGATTTCCCTCAGAAACCTCACTCTGAGTTTTTCAGGTTTCCAGACCCAGCCTAGGACACAAACCTGGGGCTGCTCTCCAGCTAGCACTGGCAGACAGAGGGACTGAGGGATTTCTTTTCATGCTCTGTTACACTGGGGATTGGTATAATGTCACTAAACCAGAACAATGAACACCAGGCTACCTTCCAATGTGCATCCACAGCCATTTCACTAAAGCCAGATGAGCTGTATTATGCCTGTTTATTACTTAATTATCCCTGTAGGTGTTTGAGGTGCCCCACAACAGCTAAAGCAGTCCTTGCCCTGAAGAGCACAGAGTCAGATCTAAGATTAGAGATGACAGCACTGCAAGGGCTGGACCTGGAGAAAGAACAAGGTTCTTGTTCAACCAGAAACTTGAATGCACATCTGTCTCAAAGTTCAGTTAATTGATTGAGCACTGTTGTGACTCAAGGTTGGGATGACTGATGGAGAGAAGAATTTCAGATGCAGGTTCCTGAAAAACTTGCTGTTTCTGCTGAATTGAATGTTCTGATGTTCCTGTATGGATACTCTGAGAGACACAGAGATCAGACCTTTAGGAACCATGATTTCATGTCAGTGGAATTTTGCAATTTCATAGTGGTTAATGTTTTGGCTCATTGCAGTAATTCCAATGGGATGGAATGTGTATTAATGTCCATGAGCATTCCCTGGGAGACACAGCCCCTGTGGCTCCTACGCTGCCTCCTGTTCCCTTCCTGCTCCCACTGTCACATTCATGACCACACACCTCTTCTTTCATGCTTTGAAGTCCATGACTCTTCACACTTTGCAGTATTTTGGGATATGGCCCCCTCTTGTATTTGTGGGGTTCCCAGATCGGAGAAGGAATGATGAATCTGACTCCACATTCTTAGAAGGTAAATTTATTATTTTATGATACTATATTATATTAAAGAATACTAAACTAAACTATACTAAAGAATACAGAAAGGATACTTACAGAAGGCTAAAAGATACTAATGAAAAACTTGTGACTCTTTCCAGAGCCTCAACACAGCTTGGCACTGATTAGCCAATGAGTCAAAACACCCACACCAAAAACAAATGAAACAATCACCTGTTGGATAAACAATCTCCAACCACGTTCCAAAGCAGCAAAACACAGGAGAAGCAAATGAAATAATATTGTTTTCCTTTTTCGCTGGGCCTTCTCAGCCTCCCAGAAGAATCCTGGGCAAGGCGATTGTTCCAGAAAATATGATGGTAACAGCCCCAGACTTCAGGCATGTTTATAGGTTC
Organism: Emberiza elegans; assembly: GCA_024865655.1. NCBI lineage: Eukaryota > Metazoa > Chordata > Aves > Passeriformes > Fringillidae > Emberiza > Emberiza elegans. Next base: position 1,087,122 of record JALJVW010001080.1, read on the forward strand.
AAGGAAAGGAGACCTGACCTGAGTCCCTTTATTGCCATCTGCAGAGAGGTGCTTTTCCACCCTCCAGGTATAGATGCAGTTCTGCAGAGCCTCAGATGTTTTGCTGGAGCTCGAATGCCTGTACCAGGCTCTGGGGCTACTGAAGTGGCCAGGATTTATTGCTGGTTTGCCCAGCATTTTCTCAAGGACTCTGTTTCCCTTCCTGCTTTTTCAAAATGCCATGTCCACTTAAAATCTTCCAGTGCATGCCCTGTGTTCATTAGTTAGCAGTACATGGGAAAACCCCTTCAGCTCAAGCTTGCTGTGAGTGCTGTACAATTGTATCCCAACTGCCTCCTCTACTTATCTGCTGCATTATTTCTGTGAAAGCAAAAGCTGTCCATGGAACAGATGCTTGGAATGGTATTGGGATCCAATTACTGCACTTTTCCAACCTTACATCTATTGTCTAAACTTGGAGCAGGCATATTTTTATTCCTTGGTGACACTATATAAAGAGACAATTGGCATTGTGTTTGTTGGCTGACTGGTTGGCAGAGGAGGGGTGGAACGAGCAGCAGCACCATGGTAGGTTTTATCCTTCTCCATGTCTGTTTATCTCTCTATTTCTTTCTGACTCTTACGATTGAAACAGAGCAGGAATGATCACACAGCATCCCATGAAATCTCATTGTAGTATCATATCCAGAATGCTGATATATCCCACAGAGTGAGCTGGGAACTCCCAAGGACTGCTCTGCATGTATTTCACAAATGAGGAAGGCACATAACATAGATTAAATTGCAGAAAGGAAGAGCTTGTGCAGCTCTGTCCCACATTCACACACCTGGCACGGCTGGTGTGAGATAGAATTAAGATCTACTGTGGTGTGATGGGGACTGAGGGAAAGGGATTTCTCTGGAACTGTGTCTGTGCTGCTTTGCAACCATAAGGAGAAGTAGGAAGCTCTGCAGAAATTTCTGTGTCTTGTCTTTGCCCTGCTCACTGTTGGCTTTTAGCTCTGGGACTCTACCAGCCACCTCACTTGATGTGATTCCAAAGAGCAAAGAACTCCTGCCTAAGGAACTGTGGGCAGATTGGGCAGATCTTTGTCTCCTGTAAACTCAGAGGAATGACTACAACAGTATTAGGAAAAAAAAAAAGAGCAGGTGATTTTGTCTTTGTTTATTTTGCTCCTTTTTGCAGGTCCTTTTCAGGCTGTCTAAAAGCAATGCTGCCCTGTGGCTCCCTGGGGCTATGGAATATTTCATTGTGGAGAGCACCAGAGAGGGAGTTGTGTATGAAAAGCTTTCTCAAAGCTTAGTTCAAACTTGATCCTATTTAAGCAGGTGATGAATGTGATCCACGTGCTGCTCTGAGCAGGGCAAAACCACATTCAATGGTATTTCTAAAATCCATGCACAAAACAGGCTCCAGTTTCAGCCAGTGCCAGCCCAGTGTCAGTGGTTTCACACTAATCGTGTTCCTCACCAGTGCTTCAGAAGGGACCAGTGCCTTGTGCTGATTATGCCTCTTCAGGTGTGGATTTACAGGTTGCTTTTTAATCAGCCTCGGTAAAGTCTAAACCAGCCCTTTTGTGGGTGGGGGACAAGTGCTGGGTCTTAGCTTTTCTTTTTCCCCTTTTTTATTTTTTTCCCCAAGATTTCACTTATCAGTTTTTTCCCCTGCCTGCTTAGTTCAATGACACACCAACACTCATTGATGTTTGAAGATATTCCAGGACATTCTGTGATGAAATGCTTAAGTTAGGAGACGTGAAAATATAGTGAGAGACTCGTCTGTCTCCTCGCTCCCAGCTCAACTGACGATGCTCTGTGGTGGTTCTTTTCATTGTGCCTTTTGTTTTGGGAAAATCTCTTCTGAGGTACCTTACCATACAGGGACACATGAAACAGATTTAAAATGGAAAGAAAAAAATAGCCTTAATGAAAGAAAGCTGAAGAATATCTTTACATAAGGAAGTGATCATTTTTTATTAATCAGAGGGAAATGTATATGTAATTATGCTAGATGAACTCTGTGGGGAGGTTTTTTTCTCTCTTTATGATGTCTTAAGGGATTTATAAATATTACAGAGGTTTTATAGCATCATAATATTTCAGATGTGCAGTAAAGCTACTTTCAAAGGATTAGTGCAGACAAAGCAGCATAGTAAAAAATAATTACAAGTCAGCCAGTGCTACTAGGCTCTGACATCCAGGGCTGATGACAGTGAGAGAGGCAGGGTTCAGGGAGATAATTTTTCTAACAAGAGCAGACCACACAAGTGCTGTGGAATGGAGTTCTGAGAACTGTCTATGGCTCTCTGCTAATTCCAGGGAATTTCAGACAAGCTGGGTCGGTGATGTCTCCCTGCATGCTCTGTGCTGGTGGGCAGCAGGAAGGGCAGTGGCACAAGGAAGGAGAGGGACGCCTTTTTCTTATTCCCCAAACATCCCCGTGTTTGCTCAATTCTTGTGATACCTTGTAGCACATTTCTGTTTGCTGAGGGGAGCAGTGTGCCCAAAAATAGCCTGCATCCTGATCAGATGTGCTCTGCAGGCTGGAATGTGCCACCTGCATTGAGAGCAGCACGGACCGCAGCACAGCCACGCTGACTGAGCCTGGCAGCTGGAACGGGGCTGCTGGCATGGCTGTGTGTGTGTGTGTGTGTGACAGTGTGTGTGTGACAGTGTGTGTGTGACAGTGTATGTGACACTGTGTGTGTGACAGCCCTGGGAGGAGAGAGAGTGTGTGTGTGTGTGTGTGTGTGTGTGACTGTGTGTGTGAGTGACAGTGTGTGTGTGACAGCCCTGGGAGTGTGTGTGTGTGTGTGTGTGTGTGTGTGTGTGTGTGTGTGTGTGTGTGACAGTGTGTGTGTGACAGTGTCTGTGTGTGTGTGACAGCCCTGGGAATGTCCATGTGTGTGTCCATGTGTGTGTGTGTGTGTCCATGTCTGTCTGTGTGTCTGTGTGTGTGTATGTGTGTGTCCATGTGTGTGTGTGTGTGACAGCTCTGGGAGTGTGTGTGTGTCCAGGTGTGTGTGACTGTGTGTCCCTGTGTTTGTCCATATGTGTTCGTGTGTCCCCATATGTGTTTGTGTGACCGTGTGTCTATGTGTGTGACAGCCCCATGTGTGCACACAGGGACAGCTCATCTCTTCACATGAAGAAGATTTGCTGGGTTGGGAAAAGCAGCTGTTGAATTTTGCCCTGTCTGTTGGGTTTCAGCCCAGCTGTTGAATTTTGGCCCATCTATTGGATCTTGGTCCATCTACTGAAGTTTGGCCCATCTGTTGGGTTTTGGCCCATCTGTTGAATTTGGGGTCTTCAAGGTGGAGGAGCCTGTGGCTGGAGAGGCTGGGGAGGCTCTGCTGCTCCGGGATGAGTTTGGGAGATAAAGCCTTCCCTCTGTGTGTCTGCAGGAGGAGAAGGAGCCTGTGGCAGGGAAGGGTTTTCTGTGGGGAGGAGGAGAACCTGGAGTGTCCAGAGTGTGAAGCGGGGAGGCTGCAGGCCCACAGATTTCTGTATCTAGCAGGGATCAAAGGTGTGTCTTTGTGGGTGTGTGCAGGCTGGGACTACACACAAAATGGAGTGAGGATGAGAAGGGAGGGGTCTGTTTGTGACTGCAGAGCAGGTAAAAAAAAGATCTTCTCTTTCTCACTTCTGATAACGTGGTTTATTTGAATGATCTGAGGCTGCTGCCTGTTTGAAATGCAAATTGTGCCCTTAGAGCAGTTTGTGTTGCTTACTCCTCTAGACTGTTCCCTCCAAGGCATGCACTTGGGCTGGCCTTGTGCTGCTCACCTGCCATGGAAAGGACCTCAACCACTCTAAAAAACGGTGGCTTGTCCATAGCTGGGATGTTTGGTGCAGATCCAATGTAAATTATCTCAGCAGAGCAAACCTGAGACAAAAATCAACAAATATCCTGCCCCATGCTGCAGCAATCCCTTGTCCAGGCCTGAGATGCAACTTCTGATTCAGAAGCTGTATTTGATGATAACAGAAATTTGAAGACAGGAAATGTCAGCACCGAGATCCCAGAGTGGATGAAAAACAAGGAGAGAGTGTGATGGATGAAAAAGTAATAGTAACTGAGAGTTGACATCATACAGTGGATCACAGCAGGGGACAAAGTCTGAGCAAAATGATGGATGATTCTGTCTTTTCTGTAGTTGTACATGTAGTTGCAGAGGAAGGAAGTACAAAATGTGAAACAGTAAAAACCTGGTGGTATCTTATGTCTACATTGTCCTGGACTGAATAAACACTTAAGTGTACAGGACAGCAGAATGAGGCTCTTAACAGTGTCCACTGCTGATTCTCCCTGCAGAGCTCTCTCCCTGCTCATCCACTGAGTTGTCTTTCATAGAAAGATTAGAAGAAGACACAATAAGTGGCTGAGTAGGGAAGTGTTTCTGCTTTTGTTTTTGACTTTGCTGTCAGGAGCACCACACTGTGTCATTGTTAATTATTAAGAGCATGTTCTGAGGGGCTTAGAGTGCGGTGGGCTAAACAAGGGAGTGACCTCACCAAACCAAACCAAACCAAACCAAACCAAACCAAACCAAACCAAACCAAACCAAACCAAACCAAACCAAACCAAACCAAACCAAACTCAAACCAAACCAAACCCAAACCAAATCAAACTAAACCCAAACCAAACCCAAACCCAAACCAAACCAAACCAAATGACACTAAAACAAAGCTGTGGCTTGTGTCAGAGTGCTGCCCATCTCTCCTCACTGCCAATGGAGATGTTCCTGTGCTGCAGGAAATCCCAGGGGGAGGTTGGTTACTTCCTACTGACTGAAGGGTACAAGTTTGCCCCTGAGCAGCCACTGAGGGACCTTGCTCACCCTGCTGCATCTTGCCTGGTTTTCCATATTTTTCTTGATTGCCTGCAAAATGCACTGAGGGGCGGAAATGATAAAGCTCTGCAATAATCCAGTGTCATGGATCTGCTCTAGCATCACCTCTTTATGAATTTATCAGGGCAAACAATGCCTCATGTTCTGAAGTAAGAACAAGGTATTTTCATCTCCTTCCTCCTTTGTATGTAGAGGCAGAAACTGATTCCCCACCCTTTTTCTTCTTCAGGTCACCCTGAAATCAAATTTCCTTCTGATTCCCTTGAACATCACACCCCTCCCACCTTTGCAGCATATAAAAAATGGATCCCTTTTCTTACATCCAGAGAGGCAAAGGCCACACACACTCATTGTCTCTGCCTGCCTATGTCCCTGCACACCCTGATTCTTTCGGGCTCCCTGACACTGCCAGAAAGGAGAAATATAAAGAACCTCAGTGAGGGAAACTCAGCTCAAAGAAAATGTCTGGTACAACAGAGTTTTCTTGGGAGCAGATTTTGGTATGGTTCCATTTCTTCATTTAAAGCCTCTAAAACAAACCAAAACCAACCAAACAACACAACAACAACAACAACAAAAGACCCTTTAAAATCCAGGCTAATTGAAAGAGTGCTAACACTGGAAAGACAAATGAGTGATATGCGACAAGCCTGTGGTTTCTCCTCTAAAGTGAAGTGTTGTTTTCTTCACAATGGGATGATTAATACTCTCAGGCAGGAATATTAATAGGCTTGTTCAGTTGTTGCAACATTCTTCCCACTGCTGTGCTATTGAGGCCTCGGAATCTGAGCCCAGGGGACCCTCAGCTCTTCAGTTTCTCATCTGGCACGTTTTGTATGTCACTCTCACAGCACATGTTGCAACGAGAGCTGCTCTATCTCTGCAAAGTGCAGCCTGGCACACTTTGGTTTCAAGAGTGGGGAAATCAAGGCAGGCAGAAGTGATGTGTCAGTCACCTACTTTCTCCTCTGTGGGTCACCTACTAAATCCTTGACATCTTAGAAGCCATATGTTTGCTCAGCTCTGTGATGTTCCTTTTAATATGCCATTCTTTCAGAGAGAGACTCTGGAGTCAGAACCATGATTGTGTTCATTAAAAAATTCTGGAGTGTTAGGGATTGTCAGACAGCAGCACAGAACTGTTCTACTCTGAGTTATTATTTTCTGTTCTCTTAGAGCTCTTTTAATTCAAGTTACCCACCAGAAAAACAATGAACTCTGTTCTGTTCCTGCTCCACCTCCTTCTCTCTCAGCCTTCCCCCTCATAGCACCTCCCTGCCCACACCTTGCGCAAAATTGGGGTGCAGTTCTTTCTGTGATTATGAATTTTCTGGCTTTTTAGGGCAGGTAAGCTGCATTCCCAGTACTGGGAACTGGCAATCCAAGACGCTCTATGATGGATGCTACAAGACTTAGCTTGAACCTGGTGATGGAAACCAACCCCAGCTGGCAGCTGTTCATGGGCCCCTGTGAAATGTATTGGCGGTCTCAGCCCCCTCTTATTTATGAGCAGGCCACAAATGGGATCCATATCCAGACCTTCAGCAGAAAAACTAAAAATTGATTGAGCATCATGGTCACTGATCTCCTCTGTCATCCCTAGAGACAAAAAACCAGAGAGTAACAGTGAACAAATATGTTAGGGTGAATTTTTCTAGTACTTCTAGGCTGGAAGTAAATTATTTTTAAGGTCCCACCCAACCCAAAACATTCTATGATCATGTGATGCTACAACAATTGTTCCCTGTATAATCAGTTTTCAGTCTTCTTTGCCTTGAAAAGGACTTCACTAATGTACAGAAGGTTTTTGGGTGGTTTTTGATTTGCTGGTCTGTTTCTAATTGATACTGAGTTGCAGCTTTTGCATTTATCTGATCCTTCCTTACAGGTATAGCCTTTGCTTGAAGCCCTACAGCCCAGAGAACCCAATAAACTGGGGAATAATGGAGGAATTGCCAGGGTTTGGCATTTAGAAGAGCTGGACCCCGCTGCCCATGGCTGTGGTGATAGCCGAAAAAATGCAGATGGTTTGTTAGCACGGGGAATGTTTGTCAGGCTGAGCATGGATGCTGTGTTTGGCCCCAGCAGAACAGCCCATGGGGAGGACACAGCCTGTTCTGTGTCCAGCAGGAGCCCAGCAGAACCAGCCCTGCTGCCCTGCCCAAGCCCCCACCCCTGCAGTCCCCCCCCACAGCTGGCAGGGCTCTCCCCTGCGTAACAGCTGCTTCCCCTTTACCTCAGGAAACAAATCCATGGAAATACATAGGATTGTTCTGAATATTTCCATTCGATCTGCAAGTGTTGAAAGCCTCCTCCAGGCACCTCACGTTATGTGGAAGATTGCCCATTACTGCTCAAAATAACACTTATTTCATGTGGAGGAGGAGGAGGGAATCTGTTTATTCCAAAATCAATATTTCTACATTCATTAAACATTCCACTTATTAACTTCTTTTTTCCATGCCTGTGGTGGCATTCTATCCTTGTTTTTATCCTCACTACAAGTATATTTTTCACTTAATTTCCATTCCTATTTCCAGATTTTAGTTCTTTGAATTAGCTGATAGGAGCTTGACAGGTCTGGAGTGTGGGTATGTGGGAGAGTGTCTAACATTGCCCTAATTTCCCCCCTTCTATATCCTGGGATCTAAACCAGGGTGGCTGAGTGCAGAAATCTGCCTGGCAAATTAAATTGATCAGACAATGCATGCTTCAAACAGAGTCAAGTGGGAATATTTTCTTGAGCTGCTCTGCTCCTCAGGATATTTGAAATCAGTATTGAATTTGAACTTTCACAGGCTTTTTTATTTTGATGAAAGGAGACAGTAGAAGTTGCCTTCTGTTTCATGCAGAATAGCCCAAACTAAGTAAGACTAATTTTCTGTGACACGAGAACCAGGTGGGACTATGATAATGAAGTTTAAAAGTAAAAATGATAAAGAAAAAAGTAATCTGTCTGGAAGGCAACTCAAAAGGCATTGCAGCTCATTATCCTGCCCCAAGTAAGGATAACACTGTGGTTAAAACACTTCTGTAATCCTTTGGAATCACAGATTTTATTCTTTACTGCAGAACAAGAACTATATTGTCTTAGGCAAGCTGGTTGGGCCCTTATTCAAAGATATTTAATGAAGCCTAGTTCTGACTGATTTTTAGTGAGCGTTAGATTCTCAGATATCATTGTAGCTCTTTCCCCAATCTTGCTCTGTCTCAGCCTCCAGACTTAAGAATGGTGATAAAAGCAGTCCTGCCCTTCCATTTGAGATGATTATCTTGAATATTAAAATAACATGGTCTGGTAAGGTACTGCACTGCAGTGCTATAGGTTGGTGCAGGAATAGAGGCTCCAGGAGTAGAAGGTGCTCCTGCTTGGGAAGGATTAATCTGTTTTGTCAGTGCTGGTCCAGACCAAGCAGATTTCTAAACATTTCAGTGTGAGTAGGAAATGATATAACTTCCCTTTCTAGTTCCTGAGCTGAGTCTTCATGCAGGGCCTTGTTTGGAGTCTGGCTGCCAGTCCCAGCATGGGAACTGGGAAGAAGGAGCCCTTGGAGGCACTTACCTGAATTCTGGAATTTCTTGAGAACAGCAGGCTGGGAATTCTTCCTCATATCTTCAAGTGACACCACTACACACCAAGGGCTCTGCACACCCCTGAGCTCTGCAGAGCCAGTGTGGAAGGGGAGAGGTCCCTGTGTGACATGGCCTGGGATCCTTTGAGCTGGAGGTGACCCTGCTCAAGGAACAGGCAGCTCCTGGGGGAGCCAGCAGTGCACCAGGCAGGATGCTGGGCCACACTTTGGGTCCCTCACCTTTTTAAAGCAGCACAGTGACAAACTGTCCTGGTTTGTCCGAGCTGTCAGGTCCCAGGACACAGCAGGGAATTGCAAAAAGCCTCAATCTGTTAATAAGGCAGCAATTTTTATCCTTTGTATAAATAAATATATATATTCAATCTTATATATATATATAAAAATCTATCTGTCTGTAAGATTGGATTTTAAAACTTTGTAATAACAAAGAACAATCCTCTTGTATTACTTGACTGTGTAGTTTTTACCTTCTGCTGAAGATGTAATTTGTTTTCATGGGTGCTTAACAGGCAAAGGAATATATATTTGATCTTCTTATTTGTATTTCAGGCTCCCAAAAAGGCAAAGAAGAAGATAGAAGGTGGTTCCAATGTTTTCTCTATGTTTGAACAAACCCAGATCCAGGAGTTCAAAGAGGTTGGTCACTACTCTGCTGTTCTCTATAGTCTCCTGTTATTGCTAATGAATAACATAGGTTTTGTTTGTAATCCTTATTCAATTCTCCATCTGCTTTAATAGAACACACAGTTGTTTTCTGAATCATCTCTGTGGTTTTGGCTGGTAGATCATTTTCCTTGTGTGTTTGTTTGTTCTTTCTTTCATTCTTTCTTTCTTTACTTCCCTCACTCACTCCCCTGTTTCGTTCTAGACTTTTTGAAAAGCACCCAAGCCCCCACCCCAAAATAAAGGAAAAGCATCATCTCATCCACTTCAGCCCTGATTCAGGAAAACACTTGAGCACATGATTAAAGTTAAGTTGTATTTTAAATAAAAATAGTCTTATTTGTTCAAGTATTGTCCTGAATAGAGATGCCAGGCTGAACCAGGGCTTTCATTCCTGCTCTGTTCCACAACAGCAACAGAAAATATTCATCTGTGCCCTTCTAATGCTGCCCACAAAGGAGGAATGAAAATGCCAAGAAGCCCTCAGCTTTCTCCACAAATGCCCATAAAACAAGACAACATGTGGAGATGAAGTAAGCAACTTTCAGCTCCCAAGGCATTTGGTGTTCCAGGCACTGTAGGTTCTTTGACCAGTTACCTGTGAAGAGGTAAAACTGGTGGGTGGCCTAAAAGCTGGAGAATATAAAACATAGATGATCTGTTTGATGAGTTTCTGCTGTTTTTCTGTGGGGATAATCTAGAGAGTCCATGAGACAATCACATTCTGCACTGGTTTGTCATTTTAAATTACTGATTTTCCCCCCATTTTTTTCTAACTCATGTCTCCAAAGCAATTTCCATTGTGATAAATGTCTGCTGTTTCATGTTGTGCTTTCATGTGGCTTTCAAGTTTACTTTTCTTGAGGATTCCCACCAGGAAAGCTCAGTGATGGACAAGACCAAACCCAAGGCAAGGCCTGGGAATATGACCCAGCTAAATTAATTGGAATCACTAATCATTTCCCCACAGTCAATGGGAGCATGTTTGACTCTCTTCTCCCACTTCTTCTCGATATCCTAGTAACCTCCATTTTATTTTCTCCAAGAATTACTGTTTGAAGATGGACCAACACAAAGAACTTGACAGAAAGCCATTATCTGATCTTCTTTAAGTATGATAATACCAGGAGCATTTCTAGGGGGATAGTGGCAGAATAATGGCAAAAGCATGAGGCAGTGGAGTGGTCGAGTGAAACCCAAAACCATGTTGTGTCTAAGGACTGCATATCTGGGACACATATTTCTGAAAACCTGGTTTGGATTAGAATATTTTTATCTAGAGATTTCAACCAGCTCATCAGCAAATGTTTCAGCATTGCTGTTATGTTATTTAAAATTCATCCATTACAGTGCCTGATGCTCTTCCTGTCTCCTGTGAGCTGCCTGGGTTTGGCTTTGCTCTTCACATCTTCTTTCTCTTTTGCTTCCAAATTATGGGGAATCGCCATTTAAAGCAAGGGCAAAACATCTCTAAAGAGTTGGGATTAATTTTTTGTAAAGGGATGGTTTGGAAGGTAAATATAAGATTATGAACATAATGCTGAATGGAGCCTCATGGGCAAACTGGGTTGTGAGCAGTGAGGCTTTGCAAGAAACTGGAGGAGAAAATACCTGAAGATATGTGGAGATAACTTGTTCATGGGAAGAAATGCACCCTGTAGGGCAGCAGACTTAAAAACTCTGCAAGTTACTGCAATCTCAGGGGAGCACTGTCTGAAGAAAGAATAATTCCTGGCCATTGCAAAGATACTGTCCCATATTGATGTGCCTGTCAGACAGATAACCAGCTTCAGAGTCATGCCAGGATCAACTCATATTCCCCATGGCATGACCAGGGGAATTTTAGGTCATTAAAATCTTTCCAAATCAATGAAACATTATAAGTGTGATGGCAGCCAAGAGATGGACACACAAATGGGCAAACAGATAGATGAGCAGTTAGCTGGCTTGGTAAACAATGGTTAGAGCACACCAAGTCTGTGTTGGCTGAAAATAATAAAAAAAACAACAATTGTTTTTATCTATCAAAAGTTAAATTTTGCCTGACAAGGGTATTTAAGGTCAGCACATAAGTGTCAGTCAGAGCACACAGCACAGTCTCAAAGATGCAATGTATTGGAAAGGGAAAAAAACTTTGAATAAACAATATTATGGAGCCTACATTTCTCTGTACTTTTGAAAGTTCAGCTATCTCTGTGTGATGGATCATTCTAAGGCTCAGGAGGAATCGACTTCAGGTTGATAGCAGAGAGATATCCACAGAAATGAAATGCTTTACAGAAACATTTCAGCCTCATTCAAAGAATGGGTTATGGGGAAGGTATAAACACAGAGTAAACTCTGGCTAAATCTACCCTGACTAAAGCCTCCCTAATTCAAACTTTTATGGGTTAAGGGCTGAATGGCTGGAGCTGCCAGCATTGGCTTCAGCCCAATGCACGCTGCACTGAGCATTAATTTAGTAAGAAGAAGTTTGGGTGGGTTTAATTAAGCCCTTTGCCAAGATACAGTAATGTGTTGAAAGTGAGGAAAGTGCAATGATGTGGAGGAATCAAAGGAAGTTAAATATTCCTTTTTACAACATGAATATCATCCTCCCATGGACTGATCTGTGTGACTGGAGCACTGTTCTGTGCAATGGAAATGGCAATTCCTGTTCCTTTTCCTTCCCACAGGCTTTTACCATCATGGATCAGAACAGGGATGGCTTTATTGACAAAGCAGATTTGAGAGACACATTTGCTGCACTAGGTAAACAAATAATTCAATACTTAAGAGATATGCTGTCTCAATTTCAAGCACAGAAGAAAGGTTGGTATTAAAATGACAGTGAGGGAAGAAATGAGATACCCAGGGGGCAAAAGGAAACCTGTTCTGTTTGACCTTCCTCCCTGTGGTGGTTGGGATCTCACTACAGAACTCCAGCTGGAAAGTGTCCTGAGCAGGGAGTGGAATGAAGGTCTGATCCCTCCCCTGCGACTATTTCAGAAGAAGCCCACCCAAGCAGGGGTCCATGCCAGGCATTTCTGATTTGCCTCTGAATCCAGGCTTTTTCATCTGGGAGCCATGGAATATGCACTGATTAGCACTGCAGTCATGGACTAGCTGCCCCTCTGCCCACACGAACCCAGGAGGGCTCCGTGTGAAGTTCTGTGCTGCTGGGAGTTTGTGTGGGGTGAAATGTGCATGTCATGAGATTAGGTATTGTCCATTCCATGGCTATCACAACCTTGATAATATCAAACACATTAGAGCAAATCTTCCCAAGGAAAGAAAAATGCAAGCGCTCATAATCCCAAACCTGGAGTTGTATCCTTCTTGCAGCATTTGAGGCTTGAACAGTGATGTAGGCATTTGGGCTTTTGCCATCTGGAGCTTATTAAAAAGAGCTTGATAAGAATCTTTAGTGCTCCCCGGGGTGGAATCAGACGCTAGCAGAGTCAGTGCAAGGAGCAGAAGCTCCTGAACTCTTTATTGTGACAATGAGGTTTGCAAACTTTGGCCTGTAGCTACTGTTACCCTGAAATATTTATTTCTTAAGGCCAAGTTCTGCTATCTTTCCTGTTCAGTGAAGCCTTTCAATGCCTATAAAGTACATTCACAGCAAATTACCACTCAATTTGAGGAGGGTTGCCAGGGTCTAAATTCTCATCAATAGGGCTGCACAAGGATGGGGAAGGGATCTCATCCATCTGCCCTCTCCTCAGAGAGGTGTCTCAATATCCAGGAGGTCAAAGACTGAGACCTTGGATTCACTTCAGTCACTTTGATCTCTGCTATATTAATATCAGTGGGGCCCATATTTCACCTGAGGTAAAAAAAAAAAAGCCCCAACTCAAAAAGCAGTTCATTTGGAAGTTCCCCTTCTCTCGTCCACTGCTGGCCATGTCTGTGTTATTTATCCTTCTTGCTCCTTCAGTCACCCTTTGATCTCAGAGCCAGCTCTGCCAATTTCTTTTTCACTGGGGTATTTGGGAGTTGTGTACTACCATGTTATTAGCAAAGTTGCACAGAGCCCTGAGCTCCCCAGTGGGAGGAGATGAATGGGAATCGTTTTTTGAAACACAATTTGTGATTTATTATGAAAAATGATCTCTGCTGCAGGTCGTCTGAATGTCAAGAATGAAGAGCTTGAAGACATGGTGAAGGAGGCGCCAGGTCCTATTAACTTCACTGTCTTCCTTACTATGTTTGGGGAAAAGCTGAAAGGTAAGTACCTCTGGGGGATTGGAGAGGTATCTGTCAAAGATCCTCAGAACTGAAATATCTCAGCACCTTGCAAATTACAATAATGTATCCACAGAACAGTGCTTAGAGGCAAGGAGGGATCTCCAGTTTTGCAGACAGAAGGGAAGAATGAAAGGCTGAGGGACGGTGGAGAGGACAATTCAAAGGTGTGATTTAGCTTATACAAACTAACATGAAAGGGCTGAGTTGGGGTCCAGAAAGTGATGAAACCTCAGCAGCCTGGAGCATGGTGCAGAGGAGTTATTCACCATCAGAAGGCTCCTGGGCTGAACTCATGCTCATGCTCATGCTCTCGTTATAGCACTCCCAGTGTAAGCTGGTTTTAAGTTGTTTTTTAAAAACCCACCCTTTTTGCACTCCTTTGTCACATTAAGCAAACATGGGCTTCCCTTATTTTCTGTACTCATTGTAACTCCATGGCCCAGCCTCAGTGTCACTTGAGGTGATTTTGCCATTAGGTGAAGATTTCACTGAATAACCCTTAATGGAGTGGATGAATTGAAATAATTAAATTTCAGTGGATTTACAATGATAAGGGAGAGGGATTTTACCCATTGCCACAGAATATAGAGGGAACACTGTGGGAAGTTCAGGAAATGTGGAGCTGGTAATTTAGTCATGTTTCCTCTCCAGTTAATGGATGGAAACTGCAAGAGAGGGGGTGTGAGGCCAAGACAGAACTCCAGTCATCTTCCTACAGGCGTAAGAGAAAGGTGAAAGCCTCCAAAGCAGGGCTGGCCTTAGCCAAGCACATTCCAGAAGTTTGTAAAAATAACTAATGAATAGAAAAATGGAAAAATCCAATCCTATCTTCTGAAAAACATTTATTGTTTGGTTGATGGACTCTGGCTTTGTATTGCCACAATTCCAGTGAATGGTTTTCTATGCTTGGAATAGAAAACAGAGAGGTCTGAAAGAAAGAATTCATGTAGCTGGTTCTGGAAGAAAGACACTCTTGCTAATGAGGGCAGGAAGTCCGGGAAGCATGAGGGGTGATGGAGAAGACTGGCTAAGGAGGGGATTTTACTGCCCAAACATCAACCTGTGTGTGGTACCTCCACCAGGACTTTCCAGGTGTCTTCTGGCAGAGTAGGGAGTGCCCTCCTCCATATTCTTCCTCCTGGGATTTGTGAATGTTTGTTGTGGGGTGCCCTGCTGCCCATCCCATTTGTGAGCATGGAAATGAGCTCTTCCTCCTCTCCCCTCTTCCTCCTCTCCCTTCTTCTCCCTTGCTGGAGCTGGCAAAGCCTCTGGCCCTGCCAATCCTGTGGCCTAAAAGCAGAGCCAGCACAGGAAGGTGAATGGCAAAGCAGAGCCCTCTTGTCTGCAGGTTTCCTGTTGGCTACTAGCAAAGGAGGAGGTTTTTTAAATTTCCATTTGGTGAAGGGAAAATCACAGCTGTGCTTGTCATGCCCTTCTGGTTGGGTTTGTCATGCAAAGGAAGCAGAGCCAAAAGACTGCACATTCCCAATCAAAACTAATTGGGATGAAGAGCCTTTGTAGTGCAATTAGAAAGGGAGAAAGGGCTAGAGGAAGTGGATATGGCAATTTTGCAACACTCTTTATTAGCTAAGTACCACTCAGAGAATTTGGTGAAAGGTGCTTTCTAAGTAAAATTTGTTGTGCTATAATTGATTTCTGTCATAAAAGGGAAGCTGGGATTTTCAGGATGAGCTTTAGCTTTGTATGTTGAGATTATGATGCCAGATGAACAGCTAACAAAATTACAATAATGTATCCACAGAACAGTGCTTAGAGGCAAGGAGGGATCTCCAGTTTTGCAGACAGAAGGGAAGAATGAAAGGCTGAGGGACGGTGGAGAGGACAATTCAAAGGTGTGATTTAGCTTATACAAACTAACATGAAAGGGCTGAGTTGGGGTCCAGAAAGTGATGAAACCTCAGCAGCCTGGAGCATGGTGCAGAGGGTTATTCACCATCAGAAGGCTCCTGGGCTGAACTCATGCTCATGCTCATGCTCTCGTTATAGCACTCCCAGTGTAAGCTGGTTTTAAGTTGTTTTTTAAAAACCCACCCTTTTTGCACTCCTTTGTCACATTAAGCAAACATGGGCTTCCCTTATTTTCTGTACTCATTGTAACTCCATGGCCCAGCCTCAGTGTCACTTGAGGTGATTTTGCCATTAGGTGAAGATTTCACTGAATAACCCTTAATGGAGTGGATGAATTGAAATAATTAAATTTCAGTGGATTTACAATGATAAGGGAGAGGGATTTTACCCATTGCCACAGAATATAGAGGGAACACTGTGGGAAGTTCAGGAAATGTGGAGCTGGTAATTTAGTCATGTTTCCTCTCCAGTTAATGGATGGAAACTGCAAGAGAGGGGGTGTGAGGCCAAGACAGAACTCCAGTCATCTTCCTACAGGCGTAAGAGAAAGGTGAAAGCCTCCAAAGCAGGGCTGGCCTTAGCCAAGCACATTCCAGAAGTTTGTAAAAATAACTAATGAATAGAAAAATGGAAAAATCCAATCCTATCTTCTGAAAAACATTTATTGTTTGGTTGATGGACTCTGGCTTTGTATTGCCACAATTCCAGTGAATGGTTTTCTATGCTTGGAATAGAAAACAGAGAGGTCTGAAAGAAAGAATTCATGTAGCTGGTTCTGGAAGAAAGACACTCTTGCTAATGAGGGCAGGAAGTCCGGGAAGCATGAGGGGTGATGGAGAAGACTGGCTAAGGAGGGGATTTTACTGCCCAAACATCAACCTGTGTGTGGTACCTCCACCAGGACTTTCCAGGTGTCTTCTGGCAGAGTAGGGAGTGCCCTCCTCCATATTCTTCCTCCTGGGATTTGTGAATGTTTGTTGTGGGGTGCCCTGCTGCCCATCCCATTTGTGAGCATGGAAATGAGCTCTTCCTCCTCTCCCCTCTTCCTCCTCTCCCTTCTTCTCCCTTGCTGGAGCTGGCAAAGCCTCTGGCCCTGCCAATCCTGTGGCCTAAAAGCAGAGCCAGCACAGGAAGGTGAATGGCAAAGCAGAGCCCTCTTGTCTGCAGGTTTCCTGTTGGCTACTAGCAAAGGAGGAGGTTTTTTAAATTTCCATTTGGTGAAGGGAAAATCACAGCTGTGCTTGTCATGCCCTTCTGGTTGGGTTTGTCATGCAAAGGAAGCAGAGCCAAAAGACTGCACATTCCCAATCAAAACTAATTGGGATGAAGAGCCTTTGTAGTGCAATTAGAAAGGGAGAAAGGGCTAGAGGAAGTGGATATGGCAATTTTGCAACACTCTTTATTAGCTAAGTACCACTCAGAGAATTTGGTGAAAGGTGCTTTCTAAGTAAAATTTGTTGTGCTATAATTGATTTCTGTCATAAAGGGGAAGCTGGGATTTTCAGGATGAGCTTTAGCTTTGTATGTTGAGATTATGATGCCAGATGAACAGCTAACAAAACTCGGTTTATGTTAATGCCAACCACATGGAGCTGCTTCTACAGGGAGTCAGAATAATACAATTTGTACAGAAAACAGAGATGCCGCACATCAAAGAAACCACTTTATTTACCAGCTAATCAATAAAGAATGCCTGCTGCATTGCTTCTCTTCAAAGCCAAAGTCCAAGGATATGACAGAGTAGAAAATGTAAAACACAGTAAGGAAAAAAAATCCCCCCCACAGCGGTGAGTACTTAAAATGCAGCCCTCTCCTCAGAGCTGGGGGATGTTTCTCTTCATGGGACAATCCAAACACTCATTAAACACCAATGCTCTTTGTATTGATCACAGATTCATTGCAGTTTGAATACCCTGCCTACAGCTTGGCAAAAATAATGTACATGGCCATTGTGTGGCAAGGAGGAGGCCACATAGCCCGAGGTGTGTTCACTATTATATCCTGCAGGATCCTGCTAATCCTTGTGAAATCTTTCAAACAAAGCAAACTGTGAAGGCATCAGGAGAGTCTGTAGAGCAGGGAACCTTGGCTGGGTTCTGTTCTGGTTCTACCTCTGCCAAACTTTGAAACAAACTTTGAATCTCCAAGCCCTTTGTGTTGTATCCTATTTTAATCACTCTTTCAGCATACCAAATAACTTCATTTTGTCCACGGAATCAGTTCATCTGCTTGTAAATTTGGTTTCCTACAGTTACAAAGATTTGTATTGTGTATACTACGGGAATATTTTGAAATATTGGGGAATAGTCAGGAACAGAGTACACAGTGTATCCTTTGGTGTGGGCTGAAAATGAGTCTACTCAGAATCTGCACTATTACAGAATAGTCAGAAGCCCCAGCCAAGATTAAGGCACTGTGAAAACGAGTCCCTGACACAAATGTTTTCCAGTCTAAAGAGATAGGATAGATAATGGAAGGAAGAAAAGGAAGACCATTACAATCATTTTACTGCTGGGAACAGAGGGACAGGGATATTAAAGTTATACGAAAAATCTGTGCCTCAGCTAAGAGCAGAAGCAAAATCTTGTAGCCACAGTCTAATTCTTTAAACCATCCTGTTTCTATAAGTAACACTTAATGAAGAGACACTTAAGGAGAAGGGCACAATGGGATTTAAGTGCAGATCCCCATCTCAGATTGATCATCCTGTTTCCATTGCATTCCATTGGCATTTGGATTTTATGATGAGCTCCATTTCCCTTAGTGAGGGAAATAACCTCTTCTCTGTATGGCCAAGAACAAGTAACATCAAAAAGTGTTTTTACAAGGAACGTACAGTGCAAGATTAAAGGAAGCCAGTGAGGGAAACAGTTTGTTATATTTTCATTTCTGAAAGCCACTAATCCTCTGGGTACTGATATTGGAGACCAGTTCCTGGAAGTTTTCTCTCCTGCAGACATAGAATAGATATGAGTTATTATTTTTAAGCTTCTGAGCATTGAACTATTCACCTCTATTGTTTATCTGACATGACAAATGCTGCCGACTCAGGGAACCTTTGTCTTCAAATCCACAACTGCAGAATTCTCCATTTTGCACTGTTTTCAAGCGAATGTAATTACTTAGCAAGTATTCTGCAGCCAGAGAAATACATCCAGGCTTCTAAATTATATTTCATTAATTTTAGGCACGGACCCAGAAGAAACCATTCTGAATGCTTTTAAGATTTTCGACCCAGAAGGAAAAGGCCGCATAAAGGCAGACTAGTAAGTTTATTTCCAATCCTTTAGAAGAATAACAACAATAATAATAATTGCAGAGTTTTAAAGAACTGCTTTAAAGCTGCCTTTTTCACAGTATTTTAAGAGGCAGAGAAACATTTAGCTTTGTAAGCTGGAGTTAAAAGTCTGGACTGTTGTATGAATGTATTTGTATACCAAAAAGAGATGTTATTGTCTTCAGACATTGCAAGAGCCAACGGAAATATAATCACATGTAGGCCATTAGATAGCCTCTTTTTGAAGGTCTGGATATAAATCGACACATGACTCTTTGTAAATTAACTCCATATGTAAAATTAAAATGAATGTCTGGTGCCTAACTCTCAGTGCTTGACTAAAATGGGAAAGCTACTCCCCTCCTTAAAAAAGTGATCAATTTAATTAACTCTGAGACATGGTTTTAGAGCTGGACATTTTCCTTTTTATGTGTTTATCATTTGAGCCTTCTGCTTCTAGAAATAATTTGCTGTAAAATTCCACTAGATACAGCAAGAGCCAAACCAAATAATACTATTAATAATCTGGCAATTATGGTCAATATGGCTATTTTTAAATAAGGAGTCAGAACTTCATTTGTATTCATATCCTGTTGCACCAACAAAGCAATGTAAAAGGACTTTCAGAGGTATTTGCACTAATGCAAACCCTCCTTGCACTGCCAGAATGGTGCAAGCAGGACTTTCAGGTGAGCAAGATAAATGATATCAAATCAGGGCAGGGGATGAGGAGATTGGACCTATTGCTCCAGAGAAATGGTTTATGTACCTAGATTTATGCATATGTTTAAATTTGTTCATATGCTGAAATTTCCTGGTGAATTTGGGGTCTGTATTTCTACTGCAGCAGCCATTTCAGGTAGATTTTATGAAGCATGATATGTATAGGAAATCTATCTGGGAACCATGAGTTACAAAATTGTATTTACATCAATTATTGCTGCTTATGTTGTGATAGCCTCTGACCAGAACTCTGTGGAGATTTCCATGACATTATCTGTAATAATTGATAAAGTTAGTTGAAAATGCAAGATTCATGTACAATATTTCTTTCCTTTACCAAGGTGGTTTTCTATGGCAGTACCCCAGTGGGTCTGAGAACTTCTGCAATATGCAAAATAAGAGAGACAGTCCTTTGAGTGAGAACTTCCAAATTAATTAAACACAAGTGAATGTAGCAATCAATCAGAAGGAACAGAAGGTTATGACCTGCCCTGATGGTTTTGAGGTTAACATCACCCAAAGAGCTTGGGAAGAACAGTCAGGGGATCATATCAGAAGTGACTCAAACAGCAGAATTAATGTAGCCTTTTGCCAAATAGGGCAGATCACATAGTAGTGAAATCATAGCCATGAAATACAAACTTCTGATACTCCAGAACCCATGAAATGTTATATTTCCCACCACTATCTGTAACAATATCCTGCATACAAAATCTGCAGCTTGCCACCCTGTGTCCAGATCTACATTCCTTGGATGCTGGAAGCCAGTTGGAGTTTGGGGCAAATTAGGAATGCAGTATCACACTCCAAAATGAAGATGAGAGAGAAATATTTTATTTTTCCTTGATGGAAAAGGTCAACCTTGTCCCCACCCCCACTGCACTGCTAACATTAGACAATTGTTTTAGTTCATCACCACAACAGAGCATAATGTTTACTTATTAGACCCGAGGGTAATGTTGATCATTACAGAACAAACCATTAAATCAATTCTGTGGATGTCTTTGAGGTTTAACTTCTATTCATATGCTTCCAAAATGTAGACATTTGAAGTTTTGAAATATTTTTTTCTGTTGGCTCATGCAGCCATTTCAATGCGACAGTTAATGCTAATAAATAATATTTCTCTGTATTAAAAAATCCTGGAATGTTTCTCTCAAAAACCAGTCATGCTGACCTTTTAATCAGAACTTCATTTTTATGTTCATGGAGTTAACATCCTTCTGGGGATTTTTATGTCTCTTCCCTCTGCATGTTTTCACCTCTAGTCTGGAAATGACTCACTTAGTCCATGTGATGGTAGCTGGGATGGAGCCTTCTAACCTTTCCAGAAGCTCCAGGAGTTTATAACTTACTCCCAAATTCAATGACCGACTTTGTTTGTCTGCATCATTATACCACACATAAAACCCTTCCCACAGCATGATGTCAAAAAGAGAAAAAGCTCCCAGTCCCATTCTCAGCTGGTGTAAACTGGGGCAGTGTTTGGAAAGGTTGGATGATTCAGTCCCAAATGCCACTCGTGGGGCAGAGTGAGTCAGGCCAACACCAACTGTGCCTGATGCTGAGGCCAATGAAACTGTTCAGATTTGGGCCAAATGAAAATGGACCCAGGAGGATGGAAGAGGTGCCAGGCATGCTGGACTTTGGAGGTGTTTGGCTGAGTTAGAGATGATTCTCCCCATAGCTGTAGAGCTCTGCTCCTTCCCACTCACCTGGTTTCCCCCAAGACAGCACTGCAGAAAAGGCAAACCCAGAGAAAAACCAAAAATGTCCCACAGATTTCACAGATAATTTTTTAAAAGGCTTTTAAAATATCAGAATTCAACAAGGTATTTGTAAATGTAGAAGGAACTGATGTGAGCCAGGACAAGGGATAACATTTAGACTCTTAAGTCAAGGTGAATGGATTTTTTTTTTTTTGAGGTTGGTTTTTGGGGTATTTTTTGAGAAGAATATAAGATTTCTAAAGAAAACAAGATACAAAACCAAAAAAGTACATAATTTCTGGCTTTGGAAATGGTGAGTGTTTGTTTCCCTATAAAATAAATAATGGAAAATGTGCATAGATCCTTTAGTCAGTCCTTCTTCCTTGTGAGTGTGCCAGAGCCTACTGGGCTGTGCATCAGAAGATTATAATTAGATATTTGATCTTTTCTTTTCCCCTAAATACTTTAAGCATGTGAATAGAAGACACACAGTGCCCAGATCTCTTTTTAATTCAGGCTTGTTTGCAATGAAGTTTATTTGTGACTTCTGACAGAACTGCTGCAAGTGCTTCCTTCTATTCACCAAGCTCCTTCCTGGATCACACTTCCATTTGCAATTGCTAATTCTGTTTGTCCAAGGCATATATATCCAATAATCCATATATATACAATATATCAAATAATTTATGCTGAGGGGAATGATCTCTCTACTTTTACACCCACTGATCATTTGAGAATTTGCCTTCAAAAATGCAGTCACATACCAAATGGACAGAGGAACAGAAAGAAACAAAAACTTGAGACAAAGGGATGAAGAAACTTAGCTAACTACAGAGAATGGTGAAGGAATGCAAGAAAAATATACCCAATAGCTTAAGCTCTGTGTGTTCCCAAAGCTTGCACTGATATATTCATACTTGTCCTTCTTCATTGTTTTCAATTTTCCTTTTCTGGGCTTCCAGAAGTGCCCTATCTGGCATTTTATACCAACAAGAGCTGCAGAAGTGTCTGTGCCCCTGCCACAGACTGGGATGTGTAGCCTTTTCCTGGAAAAAAATAATTTTTCAGAGCTGTGAGTGCTATTGTAGCTTTGCCACCCAAACTGCACTTCTGTCTGGGGGACTTTTCTCATGTGCTGAAAGGGAGGATTTACTGTTTGGCCTGAACATCTGCACCCATAGTAGGTGAATTTTGCTCCCCTGCAAGTGTTCCTGTTCAGGCATGATTTCTATTGTAAATAGTTTTAAATATTCCCTTTAAAAAGCAGAAGGGACTTCTTCTAGAAGAGCTGCCACTCTTACTCTCCCCACAACAAATTCTTGAAAAATGCAGCCTTTTTTCAAATCCACCAACCAAACCAGATTTCTATATTTGACTCAGCTTTTGTTTTAGTACAACAGACTGCTCACCTGTTATCACAGCCTTACAGTTTGTTTTACTGCTCCAGAGCTGTGTCTGATAATGTATAAATACATTTGGTAGTGACAAAAGGAGACAGCTCTGCCTCTTCAGCGTGAATGAAAACTGTGAGATTAATATAGGAATTCTTCTAAAGGAAGAGGAAATTATTGGTGTTATTGAAGGGATGTTTATGTGAATCTAAGTGAGTTTATACTGGTGAATGTCCCAGCACGTGGTGCATGTGCTGCCCTCAGTACATGAGAAACTAGGGGAGGTATAAAGACATTTTATGTACAGGGGTTAGACTGGAAACAAAAATAATTCTTCCTGGCTGTTCTATTCACCTCTAAACTTAGGTAAAAAAATAAAAAAATTACATGCTCGACTGCCTTCCCACAATGGGTTTAAAACAGAGGGTAAATCAGCTGAGAGTCTGCCCCCAAAAGATTCTCTTTGATGTAATTGCACGGGATGCAGATTGTGTGTGGGATAAGCTCCGTGTTCCAGTGCTGTGACTCCAGATCAAGACAGGGCACCGTGAAATACAGCAGGGCTCATGCAGCTCCACAGCTCCTCTGGGAATGGCTGCATGCAAATAAAGCATTCTCCAGTGATGACTGGCAATAGAGGCTCCAGTTCTCTTTCAAGTCCTCTTTCTCATTTCATGCTCTGTTCCTTTCATCCTCAGATTTTACAGAAAATATTCTCTCTTTTGGTTTTGTTAAGTGATCCAAAGTTTAAGCAGCAAGTGAGGAAACCTACCATTTTAGGTTAAGATAAGCATACAAAATTGCTGTATTTCAATTACAGTAATAACCTTAAACAATTTTAAACCTCTATAAAGTGTCACAAAAGAGAAATAAGTTGGCAGAGCGAGGCATTGACACTGATGGGTGCCCACAGAAAATCTCTTACAATATCATGTAAGGATTAACAGCTCTAATTTATGCAGTCACACAGATTTTCTTTCATGCAACTTCAGGAGGGATCTTGCCATCTGAATTGTCATGTGCCATTATCGCCCCTTAATCAGGTTATTTCGTTTTATTTGAACAGCATCAAAGAAATGCTCATGACACAGGCAGACCGGTTCAGTCAAGAAGAGGTAAGGAACTTTATTCAAACCAGAAATCCAGCTCCAGCTCCTGTTCAGCACTAAGTCCTTGCCCCTCTTTAAATGCATGAATTTAACTGAAATCCAGCCTGAGAGGAGGCTGATGCCAGCTCTGGCAATTAGAAACAATTCAAAGCATCTCTTCTGAAGAGCTCCATGGCTAAATCAAAGTCAAATAGATTCTTTGGACTCCCATCCAAGTGCAAGTGTGGCCTATCTCGTGCTGCTCCTCCCCATGGGCAGCTGGGCAATTGATTTACTGGAGTCCAAGTGGATTTGGGTGGGGATTGTGTTCTGGTTTCCATTTCTGTGAGTTACTTGGTTTGAAAACTGAAATGAGATACTGACTTGGTGGTTTGTATGAGACTGAGCATGGATTCTGCTGGTTGGGAGGAATTCAGGGGGACTTTATTTTCAGAAGAGGAGATGGAGTGGAGCTGGACTGTGGACAGGACAGACTGACAGTCTGTTCCAGTCAGAACAGAGACTGGACTGGACATTTATCCACCAGGGCTTACCTGGCTTTCAGGAAGAGCTCTTTTCAACAGGGAACTTGAAGGAAAACTTCTCCCTGGTGGTTAAAGGACCAGGGCAGCAGGGAGCTGAGCTGGGTGTAAAATGAAAAGCTGTTCACGTTGCTGTCCCACAGTCTGTGACACTTCTCTCTGTTTGCTTGGCAGATCAACCAGATGTTTGCTGCTTTCCCTCCAGATGTCTCTGGGAACCTTGACTACAAGAACCTGTGCTATGTTATCACCCATGGTGAGGAGAAAGACTGAGGGCAAAGAGAGGAGCTTCTCCTGTCCTGATGCACCCAGTTATTTCATGATGCTCTCATGTACAAACATCCAGGATGTGAAACCACATGGTCATTGGAAGACAACCAATAAAATAATTAAAAATAGATTAAAGTTATTTAATGCTCCTGTTTTTATAAAATATCAAAATACCAATTTTGTGAGGGTTTTTTCCCCCATCTTTTTTTTTTCCTGTCAGTGGTTTGAAATGGAATTTTCTTGATGAACTGGTGCTTTTGTGATTTATTGACAAACCTAACGTTCACCAGATGGTCCATTGGGCATTGCAGTCTTACTTAACCTCTTGTCTTTTATACATAAGCTCTATGTATCAATTGAGAATTCCTCTAGCTTATTGCACCAGGAAGAGTGTCTGGCAAATAGAATTATTTCCATTCCACAGCCCCTAGCAATGGAAATGTAAATAAAACAATCTTAAGTTCTTGTGAATATGCAATATGCCCTCCCCATCCCAGTGATGTGGCCAGCTCCTGAAACCACTTGACTCATTTGCTTTGGTGCAAAAGAGCAGAAATAGTGGAATATTGGCTGTTTTTCTCACAGTAAAGTTCATCTAGGTGCACTGAGAATGCAGGAATAATGAATTTCCTCCTCCACAGACATCTTTATTATGTGGAGGAGGTTGTCCATGACACAACAGTAACACCTGGTGGGTCACCTTTGGCCATCCTTGGGTTTCAGGTGAGACACAGACACCAAGGATGTGTTTGGCCAAAGATCATCAAGTCTAGGGACAAAGAGGACAATTTGGGAACTGCAGCCCATGAAAGCAGATTACCTCTCACTTTTCTAATCCAAGAGCAGCCTGGGTTTTAAATGCCCTACAGTTTCTTGTATTTAGACTTCTAGGAACAGGACATATTCTGCCTATGTGGAATATTGCATGAACACTTCCTGCGTGGGAGGCAGGAGGATGCTGCAGCCAAAGGAAAACAAGCTTCTGCTGTTTTAACAGCTCATGAAAATGCTTTCCTTGTGCATCAGTGCTGCTGGAGCCACAGTCCCACAGACACTGAGAGGAAGAAACAAACCACTTATTTTCTGTTTCCATCTTCTTAGGCTTTGTAGGAAGAGAACTTGAGGGCAATGTGCTGAATTCTGCCCTCATCAAGAGGGTCAGAAATTCTATGAGAAAGCTCTAACATCTGCATGGTTCAGGGATGTGACATTCACCCCTACCTGCATTTTCTGCTGTTCCAGCAAAATCCTGCACTCTGTGCACTTCAGTAATAGAGAACAACTGGATTGAGAAGGCTCTTAGCACACAGAAAATCAATAAACTTCCCCTTGCCCCCGCATGCAGAAGCTGTGAACAATTCTGCACCAGCACTGTTTTTTCCAGTATAACAAGTTGATTCCAAATTTTCTCCAGTAGGAATTCTCTCTTTTAAATATATCAGTGGACACAGCTGGGGCAAAACTCACTCCTTTCCTGCAGGAATCTGCTGAAGATGTGGGCAAGGCTTTAGCACTTCTTGCCACCTGTTCCTGTAACAATTGAAGCATCACCCAGAGCTGTCCTTCCCAACACCATGAACAGCCTCACTGGGCTTTGATGACTCAGAAATCTTTTTGCAATACAAGAGTCCACATGACCTGTCCTTCCACCTCCTGAGCTTTCCTGGACAAGCCCAGCTTTTACCTCTGTTTTTTCTCCTCAGAATGTTTTTCCTTACAGTCTATGACCACTGTCCATGGAATGGACTTGTAGATTGGCAGTGGGAGGTCATGGAGGTTGAGGATTTTCTGTTGGGACAATCAAAATGTGATTTATGTCCAAGCTTCTGCTTTAGGTTCTTCTGTAGATCCAAGCAAGTGACAGCTTCTGTCAGCAAAGGACTGAGCTGCTTATGGGGATGGATGGGGTTTCATTTGCAGACCTAATTTGGAAATGTTCTGAGATGTGGGTCTGTAAAATGCTCTTTTGTGGCACAAACACATGCACAAAGTGTAATGCTACCTTGCATAAGCCCCACAAAATCACATTTCCCACCAAGTGAGTACTGAGCTGCAGTCACTCAGCATCAGATGTCAGACAGTGCTTATGGTTTTTACACTGGGAAGATTTCAGAATGAGGCTGAAGAGGAGATGAAACAGCACTCAGGCTTACCTTTGGCCTTCAATCCAGAGAGATTTACTTTTCCTCATGCAAGCTGGTAGGCAAAAACTTGGAGGATAATGCTCTTGAAAGATGAGGTCACACTTTTCCATCAAAGCACAGTTTTTGATGAGTCCTTTTTCATCTGTAACTGTTGCATGACTTCTTCCAGTGCAGCTTCTGTGACTTCCCAGGCTGATGGGAGGCTGGTCTGAGCAGTTCCACGTTCTCCCCTCCCTCCCTTCAGTCAGCCCTAGGGCTCAAACACACACAGCAGGTGCTGACTGAGAAGAAAACCTCTGCTCCCTAAATTTCCTTTCTGGACTCTGGGGGCTGACATCCCTCCCTCTTCAGTTCTGCCTTGTTTGGATCTTGCTGAGGTCACTTTACCTTGCCCTGCTGGAGGCTCCCTCACACCTGCAGATGGGGAGGATGGAAAGCAGGACCACCTGAGCATGGATTAGGTTGAGCCAGGCTTTACCATAAGGAGAGGTTGAGTTTGGATTGCAATTTTGAAGCAAATCACTTGATTGCTCTTACTTACCTTGAGCAACCTGGGCAACTTTTTTTGGAGGAAGCTAAACCAGAAGCTCTGCTTGGAATTCAGTCCAAATTCCCTTTGGTTCCTGGTGGGACCAAACCAGGGTGCAGCTGTGATGCCCTGCAGCACCAAACAGTGAAGAACCACCAGGGTGCTCCCAACCACCAGAACTCTGCAGACCCTCTGAAGTGGTTTGTGGCTGTGCAGAGCCCCAGGTTCCATCTGACCCTGGGTGCCTTCAGACTTTTTGCAGTTCTGCTCCTTCCTTGTTGCTGCACTTTTATCTTGGTTCAAAATCCATTTCTTAGCTTTTTTTCCCTGTCTGTTACCCCAGAATTATGGCACTTCAAGGGCAGTGCAGCTGAGGAGCCTGCTGCAGATTGCTTGAGGAGATGTTTGGATTGGGCTGTGCCACCAATCTGGTTGTACCTTGGACCATCATGAAGACAATTTGAGGTTGTCATGCTTCCCCTTCTATAAAGGGGAAGGACAAATATGCAGATAAGCATCATGAAAATATTCAACATTCAAAACAAGCCTGTATCAACCCCAATTTAATTTCAATCTCCACTTTCACAGGGGGACATAGGGCTGTGCTCATGGGGTTTGGATTCAGATTCAAATAACCAAAGGGAACAAAGAGCAACGATTAATTTCACAAAACAGATTTTCACCAAGCATCATTAAAACGATCAGATGGGAAATGAACTTGCATGAACCCTGGCAGTTGCTCTTCAGTGTCAGCCCTTTCACAAACAATTACTATTTGGATGGGAAAAAACAAAGAAGCAGGGTAGAATTGATAATGTATTTTATTAACTCTTGCAAGTTTAATCCCCTAAACCTTTCTGAAACCTTGTGAAAGGGGAGAGCAGCCTTTGAAATAGGCTGCAGAGAAAGGTTCTCATGAGTTTCCCCAGTTTGTTGTTCAGCTTAGAGGCAGGATTGTTGTTACAAACGTTTGTCTGACCTGCCTAAACCTTGTAGGTAGCCTCAAGTCCAAAGCTAGCCTTAGATTTATGCATTTTTTCCCCCTAACCTAAATCTTTCTGTCTGCAAATTAAGCCAATTTCATCCTTTGCATCCTCTCTGTAATGACATTAGCACAGTGGAAGCATGTTTCGTTTTCTTTTTTTCAATAATCTTTTTCCAACTTTTCCTCCCAGTAATCTTTTCTCCACTCCTAATTTTTCTTGCTCTCTTTAGGATTACCTTAAATTTGTGCATATTTTGTTTTTAAACATCATATGCCAACTTGGACACAAAATTCCAGCACCAGCAAGATTGGAATAATTATTTCAGAGGTTGGTTGTCTGTAAAAAGCCAAACAAACCAATCCCCCCTGCGTTGTGATTCAGCAGCACTGAAGGTTATGAATGTTTCTAGGCAATGTGGGTAGAAGTTTATTCCAGACCTCTCTTCCTTAATAACTGCTTGTTTCTGATCCCCCTGTAGCTTCTTCTGTCTATCCCAGAACTTGCTCAGATCTGATTCCCTGCGCCTCTGTTACCTTGGTAATGTGCCAGCAGGGGTTATCTGAGGACATACCTTGAATTTTCACAAATGTTAACGAGGTGTAGATTGTCTGGAGCCTCCTTTTACTATTTGAAAACAATGCCAAGAACATTTAACATTTTCATCAATGAGCTGGGTGATGGGACTGAGTGCAACAAATCCATGTTCTTCCCAGCAGGGTCCATGCACAGGATGAGAGGCAGTGGACATGCTGGAATAAGGAAAGCCCCTTTAAATTTTTGGATTGTGAATGTGATAAGATATCAGAACAGCTTGGCTAGATAGGTTGTGGAGCTCCCAAATATTGCTGGGGATATCCCAAACCCAGCTGGATTTGCCTCTGGGAATCCTGATGCTGCTTTGAGCAGGAGGTTTGGTCTGGACAATCCCCCTGTGCTGCCTTCCCACTGCAAACCCCTGAGACGCTGATGTTACTGGTGTCAGCCCTGTTAGCATAGCCCAGGGGACACTGCTCTGGGGTGACACCTGATCCATCTGTGCTGCACTTTGAAACTCAGATCCCTCCTAAGTAGCTACACCCTGACCAATTACTGACCATTACTCCTTGAATTTTACTTTCTTCTAACATGTAACAACCTTCACTGATCTTTAATTCCTTATCATTGACTTTCTATTTCCTTTAATTTAAAGCTGTTCTGAATTCTATCCCAATCCTCCAAACTCCACATAAGCTGCTTTAGCTTATAGCCCATCATCCAAATTTTTTGTATGTTCTCTGTTTCACCCTCCAAAATGTTAATATTGAACAGTACCTGACCCTGCGACAGTCTCATCCTCCTTTTCCCTCTCCCTTGTAATCTGTTATGAACAGAAAAACTGATAATTTTTAGTGTGGAGAAACAAGTTACAAATAGCTAATTTAACCACTTTTGCTACTAAAGTGTTATCTGTGTTATGTAAATTACCAGTCGTTCTCGCTAATGATTCCTTTTGTATTAGTAGGAGCCGGCCGAGGCCGAGTTGAAAGGCCTTTGTATTAACACTAAAGGTGTGAGAGAACTGCCCGGGGCAGGGACAGTAAGGGAAAGACGAAACTTGAGGCGGGGGACATGCAAATTAAACTGCAAATTGACCAGAGTGCTTTGAGAAGGGGAGACCTCAGACATGCCAAAAAGAACCCCAAAACGACGAGCCAAAATGAAATTGAGAAATTAGAGTGATGTCCACGTGTGAGGAACAAGCTACTGAACTTACAGAGACGCTGAAAACCTTTGGAGCCCCTCGCCCTGAGTGCAAGAGTCATCCAAAGACGGGAGGCCGACCCCCGGAGAGCAACCAAGTAAGATCTGGAACGCCCACAGCTCCTACGAGGACAGTTCTTGCAACTCTGCTCCCAGGGGACAAAGCTGTGACTCCTCCTCGTCCTGCGAGCTACCTGGGAGAGTCGACGGAAGCTGCAGATCCATCGAACCACCCTTATCCTGAGCTGATCATTTTTAATAAAGGCATTAAAAGGAGAAAAAGTTTCCTGCCCTGTTTATTTCATAATCTTGAAATGATTTTATCAATGATCATTCACATTGAACATGTTTTAACTGTACTCAGGGGCACTGGTCTTTAACCTGCCAGCAGCTACGAAATTCTGCTCTTTTGGCCCTCACCTCATTTCCTCCTCAGGTGGTTTTGAATGTAGGTGGTCACCAGCAGGATGTCCATGAGCCACAACTCTCTGAGCCAGCCTGTGACAATGCTCAGCCACATCTCCATGAGCCAGCCTGTGGCAATGCTCGTGCCCAAGTCTGGAGGGACAGAACGTAAGACAATAGTGCAGAAGGTAGTCTCACCCCTGAGGAGATGCAGCTGTACTAATCACCAAAGATTAGGAACAGGCCTGCCCTTAACAGGCCACAGCTGTGTCCAATAAGAAGACAAGTGCTACAAAAGAGTGGGTTAGCTGGCTGTATTGTAAAGGAGTCAGTGCTGTGAGGAGCTACCCATGAGACCTCACCAAGAAGGTATGGAACTTTTGCAATAAGATGATTACACCCAAGGAGAGGGGATTTCCCTCTGTGAATGGGGAAAAAACAGCTTCAGTCCAGCTGGGTTATATGCAAGAGTAAATCCACCTGGATTCCTGGAGGGGAGCCTGTGGCTTGCACCAGGAAAACTCCAAATCCCACAGGTTGTGAAGCTGGGACAGGAGTTCCCAGCTGATGAAGGAACACTCTGGGATGCTGGTGCTGTGCAGAGCTCTCTGTCCAGCTGCAGTATCTGAGGGTCCTTTGCTGCTGTGGAGCCCTTTCCCAACCCAAGGCTTTGGGAGGCCCAGCAGGGAGCCAGAATCTGGATCCTTGAAGCAACTATGGGTACAATATTTGAAGCAACAGTTTCCTGATGTACAGCTCTGGGAAGTTTTATCAGGTTATGGAACCTGGGGGATTCTCACAGGTATTGAGTTCACTTTGGCCACTTGGATGTGGTGGATATTCAAGGAGGCTCCTCTCTGCAGGACTTCTCTTCAGAGGCTGAAGGCAGAGAGGTCCTTGAACAGGGATTTTGTGGCATTTAAGCTCTCTTCTCCTCTGATTCAGGCCCTGCAAGCATCTGTCCAACCCCAGTGGTTGTAAAGCAGGAGCCTAGGAATGCTAACTCAGGTATTTAGGGTCAAGCACGGCATTACCTCCTTGAGTCCTTATCTGGTGAACTGCTGCCATTTGTTACTGTACCTTTCAGTTTAAATAATTGCTTAATGTGCCTGTTGACCTGAGGAACATAAATTTTTTTGCAAAATATATGAGCAAGCTTGTGTTTGGTCAGCTGCTTCAGCAGGAATACAGAGCTCAGATGCCAGGCAGGAATTTTTTTAAAATAATGATTAAAAGACAGCAGCTGCCCTTTCCTGGGGTAAGAGCACTTATTAAAAGTGAGGGGGGATCCAAACAGCCTTGTCTCTTTAAGGTTTGGAAGCTGCAGGTACCACCACAGCTGTGATGAGTAAAAAGTTCATGACCAGAGAGTAGGGTGGGATGGGGAGAGGCTTCCTCTAACAGGCCAGAAAGAGATAAATCTCCATGAATTTCCTGGTAAGCCAGTGCCTTTAAGATATCAGTGTAAAAAGGATGCAGATTAAATAGCAGCCAGAAAGGGTTTTGTTTTTTTTAAATTGTAGAACAGGCATTAGCCAGTTTCAGCAAGGCTCATGCCCTTCCCCAGTCAGGCTGAGAGTGCAAAGGCTGTGACAGAACTTAATGCTTGGAAAAATAATCCTGGTGTGAACCAAGTGCTGAAGCAGTACAAGTATCCATATTTTGTCTGGAATTGCAAAAAGCTTTATGGAAATACCAGTGATTTCTTTTTAAATTGGTGTTACAGTTCACCCAGCTTTGCACAAACAGGTAATGCTGAAATACAGTGTGTTACTGCCCTGGAAAAGGTGGAAAAATCCAGTTTTGTTCCAAGGTGAAACGCTTATGTGGCAGTGTGGGCAGACCCCAAGGCTGTCACAGCCTGGCTCTCTCTGCTGTGGCACCAAATGCCAGCAGGTTTTACCTTCCCACACTGAGCTACAGCCACCAGCTGAGGGCTCTGGCCAGGGCCCCTCTCCCTGAGGTAAATGTGAGCTTTTCCACTTGTATTTTTACATTAAACTGCAGCCTCATGAGTCCATGTGAAATATTTTCAGGTTTGCCAAATTTAAATCCTGATTTGTTAAGCGCTGTAATGCCTTTGAGCTGCTGCTGAAGACAACTGGCAAGTTTTTAATGCAGCCTGTTTGAAACCTCTTTCTTAGCTCCAGTGTTTCTGTACCATGGGAGATAAAACAGGGGGCGGTACCAGGAGCTGTCCCACAGCTGGAGCTCCTCCAGCCCCACAGGTTCTTTAACAGGGGGTTGTTAATGCTGAGGGGCTGCCCTGCCCCAAGGGAGCTGCCAGAGAGGATGAGGAGGGCTCATCCCAGGCCTGCTCCATGTCCTGCTCAGGTGTGGCTGAGCCTTTGGCAGGCCAAGGTACGCTGGTGGTTTTTTCCAAGGAGGATTTTAATTAGGGGGTTGGAGGCCTTGGAACAGCCCAGGGATTGTGCCTGGGGAATGGATTTTTTGGGGAGGAGGGATGGGGAAGGTTGTGGGGGCTTTGTTGTTTTGTCTTCGCTTGGCTGTGAGTGACTTTCAGTGCCCTGTTTAGTCAGCTGTGGCTGATTATATAAAGTAACACAGACAGCTTATCACCTTTTCCAGCCACTACAACACTCATTAAAGGCCCTGGAAGAACAACCACCTGCTTTTACTGCTAGAGATCTCCTGTGTTTTGTGCCTGCTGGGATGGGTGAAGGCCTGGGGTGCTGGGCAGTGTGTCCTCATGGCAGGGCCTCTCCAGGAAAAAAAATAAATAAAAAAAATCTTTGTTTTTATTCCAGATGGATCCCTCTAGTCATGTTTAAATCTCCAGGTAAAACAGTGCAAAAAATGGAGCAGAGCTCCTCAAAGTCCTGCTGTCATTGGTTTTCCATGTTAGGACTGGGAGGAAAAGAAGAGGCTTGGGCCAATTTAACTGCTGTGGATATTGGTGGCATTTTGTGGAAGGGCTGATGTGAGGAATGGGATTTTTGGTGCTTTTTGTTACATTCAGTGTAGTGAGGAACAGACCAGAGGCCACTTCAGACCTCTGAACTACTTCCTTGAAGAGGTCACCCCCCTCTCATGACCATGGTGTTGGTGGCTAAATTCACCAAATAACTGGGGAACATTGGATGTGTCTGGTCATTCAAAACTCCTATGGCATCACCCAGTGCTCTGTGCATGTACCAAGGCATATTTCTTGAACTTTGGGTTAAAAATAAAGCCGCAGCACTGTGTGGGAGCGTGGGGGACTGGAGGAAGGAAGGACTGGGAGGAAAAGAAGAGGCCTGGGCCAGTGTAACTGCTGTGGATATTGGTGGCATTTTGTGAAGGGCTGATGTGAGGAACGGGATTTTTGGTGCTTTTTGTTACATTCAGTGTAGTGAGGGATAGACCAGAGGCCACTTCAGACCCCTGACGTGATGTGCTGGGTCTGAACTACCTCCTTGAAGAGGTCACCCCTCCTCTCATGACCACTGTGTTCGTGGTTAAATTCACCAAATAACTGTGGAACATCGAATGTGTCCAGTCATTCAAAACTCCTATGGCATCACCCAGTGCTCTGTGCACGTACCAAGGTGTATTTCTTGAACTTTGGGTTAAAAACAAAGTCCCAGCACTGTGTGGGAGCATGGGGGGCTCTGAGGAAGTGTCCCTCAGCCTTGCCTGTGACCTCCCATGAGCCCTGCTGGCTCCCTGTGGGCAGAAAGGGCAGGAGTGGGTTTGGGAGCAGCTGATGGAGAAGAGGCTGAGGCACAGCTTCAGCTGCTCTCACCAAGACAGGAGCAGATGTTCCCAATAAAACATTGACTCCTCAGATGTGGGTGCCTGGCTGATAGCAAACACCAGGAGGGCCCTGTGCTATTAGACCACAATGAAGGCTGGGGTGGATTCGCTTGTGTCTCATAAACACTTGAGCTTGGTGGAGCCCTCGAGTGCATCTTTGTCCTTCACCCAGCTGCCTGCGCTGTGAAACCCACAGGAACTCCGTATCTTTGAAAGCTCTCCCACTCTGTCAGGCTTGGCTGGAGTTTGCATGTGGTTATTAGAGCAGAGGACAGGCAAGTGCATGTTTTATTGTTCTCCATCCCCCCCAGTGTGCTTTTTCATGTGTGTGCATATATCCTGCCACTCCCAAATCAATTTGCTGTTGAATCCTTGCTTCAGTGTAATTTAACTGGCAGGGTTGGGAACTTGGAGGTTTTCTTTTCTTCTGGGTTGTTTCTCTCTACTGTTTTACGAATATTCCATTGCTCAATAACGGGAGGTGGAAAATGAAATCCCAAGATGATCTTTTAAAGGATGTTAATGACCATGAATGTAACCAATATAGTTAATAACAGTCCAGGCAGACATGGAAGACCATTCCCTTCTTTTGAGTAAGAGCCAACAGAGCTTTCCGATTATCCCTACTAGAGAGGGATCTGGATATTAAAGGAAAAGTCATGCTAAGTATTTGCTTCTTAGACTCCTTATTCATTTATGCCTACTGGGTTTTGTCATCTTTAAAGGTGTTGTTTAGCCTGGTTTGAATTACTTTAAACCAAAAAGTTTTAAAAGACAGCTCTTCAATCCATGGAGATGTTTGC
Source organism: Emberiza elegans (assembly GCA_024865655.1). Taxonomy (NCBI): domain Eukaryota; kingdom Metazoa; phylum Chordata; class Aves; order Passeriformes; family Fringillidae; genus Emberiza; species Emberiza elegans. Next base: position 1,121,693 of record JALJVW010001080.1, read on the forward strand.
TAAATCCCTTTATTAAAGGGATGGTGTTTTTCATCTTTAAGCAGCATTTGGAAACAAAAGTAAGAATTATTCTTAATTTCAAGTGTGAAGGGGAGGGATGAAGACTTCAGATTTCAGAAAGCTCTGCTTGCTGGAAGGGGTAGCATGTGTTTTGTTTTCTTGTGCTTTTCTGAGTTAAACATTGGGAGGCAAAATCCAGTAGAAACTCCCTGTATTTTACCCCTGGAGCAATGAGAAGATAAGGAAGCATTGGGCAGAGGGAGAACAAAGCCCTTTGGCTAAAGAGGCTGTTGCCTCCAGGTTTCTCTCAGCTCCACCTCTTCCCTTTGTCCCTGTGTTCCTCAGTCTCCTCCTCCAGCCTCTTAACCTCATTAATACTTTGCTTTGATGGTCTTAAATTCTTGACAATTTATTCCAGATGTTTGCTACTTTGAGTGAAATAGATTTCCCAAATTTCCTGTTTACTCTTAATGTCTTTTGTCTTTTTCTGCTTTGAAAGTGTGACATTTTTTTTAACCTCTTAGCAATCCAGACATGTTAGTTCACTGTTCCACCCCCTCTTCCTCCTGGCATCTCCTAAAGTTTGTGGTGCTTTCCACAGAATGCACACTCCTTTTTTTTGTTGTCTTCTTGTGGGGCAATCTTGATCTTTTTCACCTTCCCTAATTCTGCACAGATGAAAGTCTGACTCAAAAGTTTCTTAGGAGTGTTTGGTGTTGCCTTTTTTTCCCCTATGTGTGCACACCCAGAGGAGAGCAAGAAAATTATGGAGAGAGAAAATAAAAAAATCCTACTTTTTGACAGAGTCCAGACCAAATATCCGTCAAACATGGGTCTTGCTTGTTCCTTCAGGTGCTTTCCATGAATTACCTGGAGAGCTTTGAGCAGACAGAGTGGGCTGGCACTACTCCTTGAGCTGCTCAAGGTGTAGAAGTTGTGGCTGCTGTTAACAGGGTTGGCACAATTCCCTGCACCAGGAGTGCAGTTGGAGCAGCACAAGTGACCTGGGAATGGCTGGGCTGTTGGAAGTTCCCCTTCTAGCAATAAAAATGTGTCCATTTTAAAGTGGGTGTATGGCTTTAATTATTCTGTTGTTTTCTTTAAAAATAAAACCAAAAAGGAAACAAATCTTTAACTGAAGCAGGTTTTCAAGTACAAAAGCTGTGCCCAGACCAGGCCTTAGGCCTCAGTCTTGCAGACACTTTCACAGGTGCTTAACTTTACCATTATGAGTAATCCTATTGATTTTCAACAGCACTGCTCAGGCAATAAAGAGTGGATTTGTATGATCTGGGGCTTACCATGGGGTATATCAGAAGTCACTTTTCTGAAATTAATGGTTACAGGGGTGTAACAGGAGTGTCTAGCCCAGGATTTAGTTAAAATTAATAAGAATTTTGCTTGTAGGCTTCCTTTGAAGTATTTAGCTGTCCTGTCTGCTCCTTTGAGTGCTGCATCTTGAAGGCCAGACATTTTTTTGACTTTTATTATGATAACCTTCAGAATAAATATTCAGGTAGGACTTGGTGTACTGTGACTTTCTATCTCTTGGCCACTTTAAAGTTCCATGGAGGCTCTTCCAAGCGTCAGTGCCTTTACAATGCCATTTTTGTGGTGTCTGTCTGACACTGGCTGAGCTAATTTCCAGCCTCTGGATCTCTCTTTTCCATCCAGTTGCCTGTTTTCATGAAACTTGTGGCAACGTGACAGCTCTGAAACTCCTGTCTCGCTCTCAAATTGGGCTGAAAGCAACCGACTCATTCCAGAGTTATTAGAGATGCGTGCTCATGCACACCATGATCATATATATGCAGTGTTTTTGAAGGAAGTCAGGCAGAAAAAATAAAAAGTTATTTGATTAGGGATAGATGCATTATAATGTTTCATGAGCTTGAAAAAAATTACTTTTCTGTATGGGTGGTCTTACAAATCTGCTTTACCCCAACTTATCTCTTACCCCTCTTAACAAAAACAGGCATAAGGCTGCTATTTATGCAAAATATCAGGGAAAGGTTTGCCTTTTGAGGGTGCTGGGCACTGCCCAGGCTCCCCAGGGAACAGGTACAGCCCTGAGGCTGCCAGAGCTCCAGGAGAATTTGGAAAATGCTCCCAGGGATGCCCAGGGTGGGATTGTTGGGTGTCTGTGCAGGGTTAGAGGATGCACTGGATGATCCTTGGGGATCACTTCCAGCTCAGGGTATTCAATGCTCTATGAAATAGAGATGGACAAACCTTTTTGGAAGCCACAGAAGTAAAATTCCCCTTCTTTGTATTTCAACAGTAAAAGCTTGGCACCAGGGCTGAGAGGGCTGTGCCAGTTGTCAGCACGGTGGGTGAGTAATTTCTGCTCAGGTGTTTGCTGGAGAAGGAAATCTTTGTGTTCTCAGAGAAATACTTGGGGGGAAATGGCCCTGTTGTGTTAAAGCACCAGAATCTGACATCCCAGCCTGCTTTGTCCCAGCTGCCTGTGCAGCAAACCACCATAGGAAACAGGGATTTGACTCCATCCAGCCTGTCTTCCTCTTTAAAAAGATAATTGCAATTTAAGGAGTTTCAAACTAGGAACAGAAAATCAACAAAACCCCCTCCCAGGTACTGAGGTCAGAAAAGAACACCCAGCTTCAGCTGGAGCACGCAGGGAGGGAATGTTCAGTGTCAGAGGGTTTGTTCTGAATGGCTGCAGTGCCTTGTGCTGCACAGCACTGAGCGCTGCAATCCCAGCTCCCCAACTGCTGCTCATGCTGCACTTGTGCAGGGAATGCCACAGCTTTGCCTGGCAAGAACCTCAACTGCAAATTTTGCAGAAATTGTGGTGAATTTCCATTGAGCTAAGCAGGAGCAGGTGAGCACAGGCTCGGTTGGATCCTGCCCTTTGGCACTGTGGGATGCACTGGGGAACCAGGTGAAGATTAAGCATCCCAAATTCTGTCACTGACTCAATGAACTCCTGAACAAGTTGCTTTTGCACCTGCACATCTGATTTTCTTTGGAATAATTGTGGCACTTTGTTAGGATTCCTGGCACTGTCCAAGTGGGTGCTTTGCAGGAGCCTTCAAGGCCCCCAGGAACTGCCAGGTAGATGTTGATAACTTGAATACCCATTATTTTCCTGGCCTGTGTGGAATTTCCTTATCCAAATCCAGTCTGTATTTAAATTCACAGGACAAATGTCAAAAATTCCAGCTCTGGAAATGCTGCTTCTTTCCTGCTGTTCAGCAGCTTTTGCTGCTGGTGTCATTGTTCTGCCTCCTTTTTGGGGACATCTGTGGGGCTTTGGAAAGGGATAAAGGTTACAGTTGGTTTTTCCCCTTCCTGTAGGTTGTAAGTTCAACTCCTGGGTGCTACCAGGGATCCTGTACATTCCCCAGGGAGAAGGATGGGATTTCTAGGTCTTGGGCAGCCCCGGGAGCTGCTGCCATTGCTTTACTCCTTCTGAGTGTTGTTCCTGGGGCACTGCTACTGCCAGGGCCTGAGGCACAGCTCAGCCCCTGCTGGCTCAGATGCCTTTTTTGCAGCTCTCTGGTCACAGTTGTTCACTGCAAAGCTGGGGCAGGGGATATTGGGCACTACTTGTCTTAATTTCTTTTCCCCTCTTCATTGGCTCTCACCATTTTGGAGATGAGTATAAACGCAGACACACTGTGCAGAAATAATGTTTATTTTGGGAATGATCCATGAGGTGTTCTTTCAGGCATAGCCTTTGGTTATGATTAACCAAAGATTAGGACTGAACAGTGTGTCCACGTGAGGCCAAACCAATGAATTTGGGTTTGAAGGCACCAACATCCCGTGAGAAGATCTGGTGAAACTGGAGGTTGGGGTAGAAAAATGTCTTTTTTGGGTTGTTGCAGCAATGCAGCTGTTCTAGGATTTTGCTTTTAGCCTGAAAAATAATTAATTCATTTTCCATCTTCAAGATGCCCCCAGGTCCTGCCTGCAAGGAGCAGGATCAGCCAACATTCCCCATGCAGGCCCTTCCTCTGTCCTGTGTCATTTGGCAAAACAACAGGTTCTGGTGGAACCTCCAGAGCTGGTTACAAAATGCTCACAATGGGCATTGAAACACACTGAATTTGCTAATGTGTCTCTTCATAACTTTTATGTCTAGAAGCCCCAGCTGTGATCAGGGCCTTGTTGTGTGAGATGTTATGCAAATACATATTTTTGTACAAACAGGATGATGAAACCACATGGAAAACTTCATAATCAAAGCAGAAAAATGAGCAACAGGGGAAAGAAAAAGACCGCATGGAGCTGCTTCTTCAGGGTCGTGTGGTGGGCCACTGGCAAAGGCAGGAGCAGCAGTGGCTCTCCTGGCTTCCAGGCTGGTCCTTCTCTGCCAGGGCATCCTGCCTCTTCCCAGAGCTCCTTTAAACTCTGCTGCAGAGCTGCAGCACTGAGGGGGTTCAGATAATTCAATTTACCCCTGGTTTGTTAATCTGCTGCCCTCTCCAGAGCCCTGTGGCTGCTCTGTGCTGCTGGGAACTGAGCTGGGCTTGTTTGGTTTCCAGAGAGGAGATGGAGCAGAGCTGGGATGCTGCAATGAACCCGGAGGATGCCATCCCAAAAACAACTTGTGGTCACGTGCCAGGCTTACCTGGCTTTAAATTGTGTCCAACTGCTTGAGCCAGGCAACTAAATACATCTGAAGCTTATTAAATTAACCAGTTAGACCAAGGCAATATACAAGGTACACAGGCCAAAGAAAGCATTATGGGTGTGACCTTTTGAAGGAGAATTATAGTTGCTGCTGATCAGGCTGTTACAGTAAATGTGGTGTCAGTGTTTCCATATTGCTCTTTTTCCTTTTTTTTCCTCCCTTTATTTTTTCCCTGTGTGAAAAGGTTTGCACCTCATGAAAAGGTTTTCATGTGCTGTGAAATGCAATGTGAAACCACTGGATCTTTGCTGCCCAAAGTGCCTGATCTTTGTGTTACCCAAGGAATCTGTGCTGCTTCTATAGGGAAGGAGCAGCTTTAAAACTGGGATTTGATGCCAGGCACCCAAATTTTGGGGGGAATTCAGCTCACACTTGATTCTCCCTGTTGTGAAAAGCATTCTCTTTGGTTCAGCACCGGAGAGGTGACAATCCCAGGGTCAGGCACCCCTGTGTGACTCAGCTCTGGGGGCACAAACAGCTTTGCAGTGTTTGTGATTTGTCCCGGTGTGGGTTTGGCTGGGATGAGGGCAGGATGCTGCTGCATCCCCACAAAGGGCTCTGTTACTGGGCAGGCACTGGCTCAGCCCACACAAACGTGCAGCACTTGATTAATCACCTTCATTATGGTCATATTCTCACCCAGCCAGGAGCAGGGCACCGTGCAGAACCAGTCTCCCTTTGTTTCCCCTGGAACTGCCAACCTGTTCCCCCAGGCCACACCTCCTTTCTAATTTGAGTGACAAAATTAGGGAAAAACTGGTTTGCATCTTGCTCTTCCATCCGCCTGGGCACGTCTGGGGATCCCTAAGAATGACTGAATTCAGTGGTTTGAACAATTTTCTTTTTTTTTTTTATTGCACACCTCCCACAATAACTGTGAAGCGGCTTCATAATGGAAATGCTGACACGACTCGATCGCCTCAGCCCCGGGAGTGTGTTCCACCTTCTATTGTTTGCCTTGGCCTCTGTAAATTGTGTATTGCCTCAGTTTAATTGGTTAATTTAATAAACTTCTGCAGTGCTGTATCAGTTGCCTGGCTTAGCTTTTATCCACCAGGCTGATGAAGAAAGTATAAGTTTCAAAAGCTTTCCTGTATGAAGCTAATCAAATAAAAGGTATCTCCTACTATACTTTGCATGTATGTCTTGGAAGGATGGCTTGAATTGACACATTTTTACAATTAAAGCATTTAATAAAACCCTCTAAAAATCTTTGTGTAGCTAAAAAAAAGGGAATATTACACTTAAGGCTGTGCAATTCTTCAGAAGTCACATGTGAGTGATACTGTGATAGATGAGCAAGGCAATGGTTGACTCTCACAATTAAAAGGCAAATATCATAAACATTTTAAATTGTTGGAAGTGAGTATAATTTCTCACAATACCTTATGCCAAATGATATTTTAGATGGACACTTGGGACTGCAGAAGGAGGAGAAAAGTGGGGAAAACACCAGAAATGTCAGGAGGTATTATGGAATGGAAGCCTTGCACTCCAGCCATGTGTGAGGCTTGGGTGACCTGCTCTCATTTTCTGGTTCTGGCTGAAGCTCCTCACAACCCTGAGCAGATCCTTTAACTCCTCTCTGCTTTGTTCCCAGCTTTTCCCATTCTGGGAGTCTCACCAATTCCAGTTTGGAGATTGGGGGCTCGCATGCTGCCATGGGGCTTTTCCTTCCCTGAGCTGGAGTAACAAAGCTCAGTCCTCACCCTGTGGGCGCAGCTAAGCCTCTGGCAGGGAGGCAGAGAGCCCTGGAGAGGCCCCATGTGAGGGAATGTTTGTCTGTGCTCAGCACAGCCACGCAGCCCAGCACGTGTAACATGAGCCCATCTTTATCTATTTTAATCCACAGCTCCAGCATCCCAAGATTTAGGGGTATTCATCTATCAGGAGTGATTTAGATATACTTGATCATGCCTCAGGGCAGGGGGACAGCCTAGGTTACTTCTTGATATCCCTTCCAGCCCTGCTTTTTTATGACTCTATTAGATCTGACAACAACAGAATCGTGTACTTTGTTCCAAAGGCTCTGTCCATTAATTAGTACTTTGTGGTGCACAGCTCCTCTTCCCTTGAGGAGCTCTAAGAGGTTGACAAGTGCTAATTAAGTCCTACAAGAACTGGTGTGTTGGGTAATTATTATTTTACAGGTAGAGAAACTGAGGTGCAAATGTAACCCACAGGAAGTTTTGGGACAGAGTCTCACTTTGGTGCTTGGCATTTTAGCTGCTTAAAATTCTGGTTGGGCTGTGCCTCTGGGCTGCTGTCCATGGAGAATAAGGTGGTCTTTCCCTGCTCCTGCCCACATCTGAGCCAGTCAAGGCTGTAATGGGCTCACCAGCCACGTTTGGGCTGCATCAGCATCAGAGGGGCACTGCTGGTAAAATCAATCTGGCGTGTGTGCCAAAAATAAGTTTGTTTTTTCTCTATTCCATGCTTCCTGCACTTGCAGAATTACACTGGTTTTAAAGGGGAGCTGCCCCAGAGCCTTGAATCAGGCCCCTTGTACGAGAGGGAGGAAACCTCTTGCAGTCCAGGCCATTTGAGTGTAATTTTCAATCAAACATTTGCCAGTGTAATAAGGCTGCTTCAGCGTTCTCCGGTGTGGGGTGTGGAGTGACGCAGCCAAGTGGCATTTGAGAACCCTTGACGAGGAAAGAGGATAATTAGTTCAGCTCTGGGTCAACAGCACCTCAGGAGCCAGCCTGGGTCTCTACCTGGGCTGCTGCTGTTTGAAGTTCTCTGCTCACTCAGCAGGGCCTGATAAAGGAGGGTTTCTGGTGTGGCCAAAGAGTTTCTTTTGTCCTGTAGTAGGGTCATCACCCATTCCTGTCTTTCCATCTGTGATATTGCACCCCTAACAGAGATGACATGTGGCATTCACATTTTCTGAAAAATCCCTTTGCCCAGGATTTTTCTCCTGGGAAGCTGAGAAGCCTCATAGGAAAAGGAAAACAATAATTATCTGATTTGCTTCTCCTGTGTTTTGCTGCTTTGGAATGTGTTTGGAGATTGTTTACCCACAGGTGATTGTTCCATTGGTTTCTGCTGTCAATTATTTTGACTCAATGGCCAACTGGGGTCAAGATTTGCTGGGACTCTGGAAAGAGTCACGAGTTTTCATTATTATTTTTTAGCCTTCTGTAAGTATCCTTTCTGTATTGTTTTGTATAATTTAGTTTAATATTCTTTAATACAATATAGTATCATAAAATAATAAATTAGCCTTCTGAGAACATGGAACCAGATTCATCATTCCTTCCCTCATCTGGGGCCAATGCAAATACAATAATGACATGTGCTGGTTTTTCCATGCTGCTTTTCCTGTGTTTTCTGCATCTCACAACACCTGTTTGCAAGGTTAGGTTTTGTGCAGAATTCCAGGAAAGCTCAACAAGTCCAAAAATAATATTTAGTGTCCTTAATCAAATTCTGTCCTGAAGACTCAGTGATTCCACTGACTTCTTTGGGTCTGTGAAATCTGCACAGGGATCTGAATTTGATCAGCTGTGGATTCTGATGCAGCAAATTTCATTCCACCACACTAACCCTCTAACCTCCCATTTGTAAATCACCCAGCTGAATTCCCACCTTAGGTCTGCACTCACAATTAAAGATCAATTTTAGGAAAGCCCTTCCCGGCACCACCTGAAACACCCATTAAATGTTGGCAAACCAGGAATGCAGACCTGAGAGTACAAATTCCAGGGTGGTAGCAAATTTATCCTTGATGTGCTGCAGAGGGGCTGGTTCGACAAGTTAAACTCCAATTAGCAGCTTTCGTGTGATGGCAGTTTTGTCTTGCTGCCTCTGTCCAGCCCTGTCACGCTGTTGCACATCAATTCCCTCCCCTCTTGCAGGGTGTGGTCCCCATTTGCGCGCTGTAATTTGTGGTGTAAACTGCTGCTCAAGTTAAAGGACCCCATTTGCCAGCCCAGGCTGTGCCTTGGTGAGAGGGTGAGGTGCCTACAGCAACCAGGAAGGTTTTCCCCATTCACACACGGACTCTGCTAATGCCACAAGCTGGGGTGTGATGCAGCTTTGCAGGGCAGCACAGGCTGGGAGGGAATGGGCTGGTTTATCAGGAGGACAGGAGGAAGTGGTGGGAATGAGCCCCAGAGATGTTTCTGCCTTGTTTGTTCTCCCTGATGAAGAGGTTTTCTGGACTAGGATTACACATTTGGGCTTTGCAAGTAATCTTGTCCCAAACTGTGCTGGACATGCAGGTGTGTGCCCTGTGCTGTGTGAGGCTCCAGCCACACCATGGCTGGGCAGATCACACCCACAGTGCTGCACAGCCCCTGTGCAGTGCCCATTTTTGGGGAGTTCTGCCATCTCAGAAAAACTCTTTGTGTGGTTGGCAACATCTCTCCCTGTACTGGATGTTTCAGAAATGGGGCTCTCTCACAGACAACTTTTATGAAAAATCCTTTCCTTAGGATTTTTCCTCCTGAGAAGCTGAGAGGCCTCAGGAACAAAATGTAAACAGTGATTATCTGCTGCTGTGGAATGCAACAGGTGCATCTGTGATTGGTCTCATGTGGTTGTTACTAATTAATGGCCAATCACAGTCAGCTGGCTCAGACTCTCTGTCCGAGACAGAGCTTTTATCATTCTTTCCTATTCTATTCTTACCTTGCCTTCTGATGAAACCTTTTCTTCTATTCTTTTAGTATAGTTTTAATAGGATATATATAATAAAATAATAAATCAAGCCTTCTGAAACATGGAGTCAGATCCTCATCTCTTCCCTGATCCAAGAACCCCTGTGAACACCGTCACAGGGCTCCTTTTCTTGCAGAGGTGGCTCTGCAGAATCCAGAAAGGAGAGCTGGCATCTCCCAGCTTTTTCCAAGGAAGCGATCCCAACCTGTTCTGCTGGAGAGGTATGAAGAAGCATTGGGAGTAAGTAACAGCCCATGTTTTCCTCATGATTTCAAGCCAAAAAGGCTTTTGAATGGACATTAGCAATGAATCCTCTTCTTCTCCACTCCTTGTGGGCCAGACCTCCTAAACCTGTCCCTCTCTGTTGTGTGTCCAAATCTGGAACCCCTTCCCACCAGGACAGGCTGCATTTTGTGGCTCTGCGGGAGGATGGGACCACTAAGGGAAGGTTCAGTGGTCAAGGGCTGCAGTTCAGAGCCCAGCTGGGCAGACTGGGCACTCCCCAGCTGCTAAGAGAGCAAATCAGTGAGCAGAAATGTCCCTGAGCATTGCCAAAATGGCCAATGGATCCATGTCCATATCCTGGCAGAGCTGGGCATTCCAGCCTGAGCATTCATGTGGGATCAGAGGGGAAGGGCTGGCAGGGGATGTTGAACACCCCCTGTCACTGCAGCCAGCCCCCCTGAGCACATCCCTGTCCATCTGGCAGGTAATTAGCTGGAGCTGTGGTGGGAGCATCAGCGAAGGGATCCCTCTTGCCACATCTCCTCCTAAAGTGACTACTCTAATTTTTGTCACATCCAGCTGGAGGGGCTCTGTGTCTGTCCTTACACACCATTAAACTCCTTCAGATCCATCTATATATTTTAAGTAGTTTCTGACCCCTGGGTGACAGGGGCTGAGGGGGATCTGATTTTTTTTTTTAAGGAACATTTTCTTGGATGGGACAAGTCAAAAAGTTTTTGGCTAAGGAGGCTGCATGTTACAAGCTCCTGTCCCAGCAGGCTGGGCATGGACAAAATCTGCCTTCCACAGCAGCTTTGTATTTCCCAGAATAAAACAAAATCTGTTGGATTGTCCCTGATCTTACCAGCAAGAATTCCTCCTCTTTCTTAATTACAGTGGTCTTGATACTGGTAGGCACAAATTTTCCTGGAAGAGGCAGTGAGGAGATGAAATGCTGCAGGGAATAAACAGGCAGAGCAGTCTGCTCCAAAAAGCTGCAAGGAAAATGTTTCTTAAAAAGCTCCTTGGATTCTGGAGGGATGGTGATAGTAGTGAAGGGACCAAAAAGGGGAATTGGTTCAGGTTGAATCAAATGCTGTTTGACTCAATGCATAATGCTTCCTTTCATTAAAGTGCCTGCAGTTTTTTTCTTGTTAATTGAAATTAATTTATTAATTTCGTTTTGAAAATGTGTAAGCACTTTCAGGCTGATGACTTTTATTTTTTCAGCTGAAGTGACAAATCCAACATAAATTTGCAATTTATATACCTGTTTTCTTTGGGCTGGGATAAAAGTTAGAGCTGAGAAACTCTGCCTGCTTCTGATCTGGACAACACCTTCTGCCTAAGGATGCTTTCATTCATGAATAAAGGGATAAATAAGGGGAATCAAAGCCCCCCAAAGCAGTAGGTGCTCTGAGGGCTAAGGATTTCTCACAAAGAAAGAAAAATGGAAAGAAATGGGCAGTGCAGATATGTTGAACAAAATGTTTCGTCGTTGTGCAAGGTTTTCTTATGATTTCTGTGATGGTCCTGCTTGCTGAAGTGTCTGTAACAGTGCTGAACTTCTGTAAGTTACCTGAGCTGGAGATTTCCAAAAATAATAATGTATATTTAGCAAAGTGTGGGGCAGCAGAGGAATAGAAGACCTGACCACCCCAAACCACCATTTCCAGGACATCTTCATCCTTCACCTCCTAACCAGTGGTGGGAATGAGGTCCCAGTTGCTTATTAAGGAGCCTTCAACCCCAAAAATGGTGGGCAGCCTATTTTATTTTTTTTTAGCTGAAATAAAGAGTCTTTTTTTGCCTTTGTAGAACCTGGGATGAAAAGGTGAAGTATTCTTTATTTGTTGTCCATAACAACAATATTTTCTTCTTGCAAAACAGCAAGAGGAAAAGTTTACAACACTAATTGTCAGTGGAAGCAATTTTCTAAAAAGGGGGGTCTGGGCTCAGCTGTTTAAATGTTTACTTGCTGGTGCTTGATTAAAAGCTAATTAGAGAAGTATGATTTTTTGTAGTTTCTAAATCTGTGAAATCTGGTGTCACTCAAGGATTGAGCTTGTAATTATATACCATGTGTGGGAAAAGTCCTATTGACAGTCCTCACCGATGTCCAAAGAAACAGCTGGAGTCAGTGTAAACATGGGACTCTGGAAAGGATAACTCACTGGGGGCCTGTGGGACTTTTCTCTAATTCATATTAAAATTTATATAACAAGTATGGTGTATTAATAGATCATATTTGTAAGTTGCTATATAAACAAGTCCATAAATATATATTAATTTGACTTCATAAACAAAACTAATGAGCTGAAACTTGAATTCCTGCTTCCTGAACTACTTTTTCTCTGCTAGAAATCTGGAGGCTTTGGGGTCTCTCCTGAGAGAGGCAGAACATTTTTCTGGAAGATGTTCAGAACTCAAGTGTAGATAACCAAGTAAAAGTTGGATTTTCAAAAGCGTGTGTAGTGTTTAGGATTTAATAACGCTGAGATTTTTCTGGAAGTTGCTCTTGTGGGGTGTCCAAGTGCAAACCCAGCTCCAGAGCTCCAGCTCTGGTGCCATCCTGAGTCCGTGCAGGGAAATGCCTTCCCCAAGGGCTCCCCATGCAAGCCGAGCTTTGGAGCCTCTCTCCACGAAGAATTGGTGTTGCAAAGCTTCAGCAATGACTGAGTGTGCATTTCTGCTGTGCTTTAAGACACTTCCTCCTGTCTGGAAATCTTCCACTGAGCCCCTAAAGGCACAGAATAAAAAAGAAGGTAAAAATCAGGATGGAAAGGGAAGGGCAGGGGAAATATTATTCTGTAGGAAATCAAAACGCACCAACCTTCTACAAATCCAGAGCAGGAGAAGAGTTTGCCAGTGACTACCTAGCTGGGGAGAGCGATGGTATAATCACCAAAGCCATTTTGAAATACATTTCTAAATAAAAAAGCATTTTGTGCAGTCGCAGTAATTACTGGTTGCTCTCTTGCAATAGCCTGGAGAAAAGTAACTCATGCGTTTGACAGCAAACATGAATATGCTTGTAAAAGTGAGGGCAATGTTAGGCTTGTGTGAGCTTGAGCTCCTCAGAGCAGCCCAGGAAGCTGAACAGGCAGCAAGTCACAACTTAGGGCCTTGACTGGAGTCAAGGGGAGTTTGTTGGGATTAAATCCTACAGAGGGAAAGCCCAGCTCATTTTCATGAGCATGGACACGTTACGCCTGAAACCCCAAAAAGCACGGGGATGTTTGGAATTGTCACAGGAGTGCGGCTGTGGAAAAACACAGCTTGGTTTCTTGGGAAAACTGGCTCTTGCTGTGGAAGATGGGGATTTGAGATTGTTGTCCACACCTCTGGTTTGGGTTTGCCTCTGACTTGTACATCTTGTCCCATCCTGGGATTCCTTTAGGAGGAAATATGATTTATTCATGGGAGTGAAAAGAGGGAGGATTGGGATCGATCATGCAAATAGTAAAAATTTCCAAAAAGCAAACAAAAAGGTAATTCAGTTTGCTTCTTCCTTTGCATGTGCTTACCCTGATTATTCAATCCAGTGAATTTGCAGGCATGAATTTTCAGGAGTATTTATTGGAAAGGCTTATAAGGAAATATGGAAAGCTTGCACAGGGAGTGAATTAATTTCAAGAAGTTCTTGTGTGTTGCTGATTCTCTTTTATACAGGGACAGAGACACATTACGTGACCACCCAAAGTTTTTACTTTGGCAGTTTGAATATTTTAGATTTTGCTTGGGCATTGGGAACTTACAAATAGCAAATATCAGTTTATAAATTCTTCCTAAACTGTGGAAAAATTCCTCAAATGAAAGCTGGGGGAAAAAGCCCTACTGATTTGCTGGAATTGTGTTGACCCAAGGGGAAGATAACATGCTGTCTTGTTGAAGATGAGGCGTATAAAGTCTACTGAGAATTATAATTCATGCTATAGAAATTAAATATCTGATCTTTACCCATTTTTCATTTGCATCACAAAGTGTAAAACACAGCTCAGATATCCCAAACTTCCTAATTGCTGGTCAATTTTAAATTTTCTATTTACAGGATGAGTGTTTCTCTCCAGTTCTGGAGGAACAAGCAGATTTTTCTTGTGTTTACAGAGACAGAAGCTCTGCTGCCTGCTGGATCTACCCATGTGGATAGAGAAGGACAGTGGGAGTGAGAAATGAACTCTTTTCTCCCTAGCACGGCTGAGCAAAATCCTTTCGGAGCAGGATTTTCATCTTCTTTGTGCTTGTGCTCTCTAATGTTATTTCTAGCTGCCTCCTGCACTGTGTAGGATTGCTCAGTCCCTGGCATTACCTCAGTTATTAATATGACAATTTCCTGATAGATTGTTTATCAAAGAAAATATTATGTCAATAATGTCTAAAAGCTGTAGCAACCCTGCTCCCAGCCCTGAGATGTAAATACTCTGTTATCTCATGGCACAGCCTTAAATGACGCCACACATCTTGAAATAACATGTTCCAATGTGTCAGAGGAAGAGATTGTTAAAGCCTTTGCCTTATATTACGTGCCTGCTAGCAAATGGGTGGTGAGAGACCCAGAGTTTAATTTTTCTTTTCTCTCTCTCTTTTTTTTTTTAATGTCTATTAGGCAGATCATGCAACTATCTAAACACAGTTCTGGAAAACCTGTTTGCTGGCTTATTCACAGCCCCAAATGGCTTTGAGTTACAAGAGTGTGGTGCCTAACCCTTCAGGGGAAAAGAAAAACAGAGCAAACCCAACCCAGTGCACCTTCTAGAACAACATCTTCCGAATTTGTGAAGACTAGGGGGGAGGAGGGAAGGGAAAAATGGTCTGTGTGTGAAACCACGAATTATATTATGTCTGCCAAACCCCTTTGAGAATTGGACCAACTGTCGGTTCAAATGATTTGTGCTTATCCAAACTTTACTCATCAAAGGTTTTTATGAGTTCACTTTGGCAATGGTTGTGTTTTTCCATGTGGTGAAATCATACACCTGGAAAACATGCAGCCAAAATGGTGTGGAGCCTGAATAACTCCCCTTGTTCTCCAAATGCTCTTGAGTTTTAAGCATCATGGTAGTTAAAGTGTTTGTGGTCCTATAAAATTTGTACAACTTTACAGTAAACCTGACTCTTGCATAACCCCCTTGGCCAGATGATTGGCAGCTTGGTTGTGATCTTGTAACACAAAAGGGAACCAATACTGGGCTTTAGGATTTTAGTGTACAAAGGGAAGAAAGCTGAAAATCTTTACCTTGGTACAAGCTGTGCATGGTGGCATGGAAAACACCCTGCAAGGAGGCAGCCTAGGAATAATCCTGTTTTATGGTGTGCTTCACTAACAGTGCACAGAGCCCCATCCAAAAGCAGTTCTGGGGTGGACAAGAGCCACCAAGATGATTGCACTTCCTACAAGTGATGGGGAGAGGCTGATGGAAGATACCAGCAAAAAATCCAAGAGGAAGGGAATGCCAACAGCAGCTGGATGCTGACCTTGAAGTCACCTTGAGCAATCTGTCTGTTGTTTCTTGCAGCCTGCAGTCAAGCCAGTTATGTTGCCCTCCTCATTTGCGAGTTGGGCCCTCCTGGGACTTGATTTGAGGCCAGGCTGCCTTTCCTGTGGGCAGGAGGGAGCAGCAGAGCTGGGGAGGAGTGGGAATGGTGACATTGCTGTGGGTTGGCTGCTGTGCCTCTGCTGGCCCCAGACGTGGCTCAGGAGAACACCAGGCTGTGGGACTGGCAGCAGAGGGGAGGGCTCTGACCTATGACTGAGCAAAGGTTCCAACATCTTGGTGGCAATTCGTGGCTTTGGCAACCTCAGGGTTAATCTCATTGGTGTTTTGGGCACTGGGGAGGGTCTCTGAGCATGGATGAAGATGTGCAACACTTTCTGTTTAACTGGAGGGTGTCCTTCCCTGGCTGTGTAATGGGTTTTTTCCCAGCTGTAATTAAGATGGAGTTGTCTAAGAAAAAGGGCGCAGCATAATTCTCAAGATGGCATCATGAAACAAAAGATACATTAAAGTGATGTAACAAATCCAGTGAAGTTGCAAAGATTTCAGGCTACAGTGAGCATCAGTTTCTAGCCTGCAATGCCCAGTCACTTGTCTTTCTGTTTACACAACAAAATAGCCTGAAGAGAGTTAATATGTTTAGAAAACGGCACTTGTGTGTTTTTCTAAAGGGAGAGGAAACTCAGCAAATTGATGTGACTCAACAAATTGAGGATGCAGAGCCGACCACAGCTCTGCTTAGGCCATGTGCAGATGGGTTTGAAGGGCACTGGCCTCTGGCCAGGGGGAGCACAGGGCACTGGGCTGGTGCTGTGCTGAGGGATGGGGATCCCAGGCGTGGAGCCTCCACCACACCAGCACTGCAGAGCTCTGCCACAGGGGCCTCGGAAATGGCAGGGATTAAACATAATAGGGACAGCCTAAAAGGGAATTTAAAAGAATGGGAATGGCTTAATGCAAAAGCCATGAATAATGGTGCCTGAAACACCCGAGCTATTAGTTCACTTCCCAGCAGTGAACCTGGGCACAAACCTGGGCTGCTCCTGCCTGCTGCAATATAAAGGTCTTTGTTCTTGCCTTTATATAACAAGATACCACCTAAGATCCAGGCAACCTTGTGTGTTTTATGCACATATCTAATTTAGTTGTTAAATATTGCTCCAAAACTCACACGTACATCAAATAACTGAGTATTGTCAAACTGGTTTGGAATCCATAAAGAAGGGGTGCTTGGGAAGGGTTGAAAACTGAAGAACTAAAGAGCATTCCTTTTCATTTACTGGCCTTGTAATATGTTAGAAGGAGAAAAGAATGAGCCTGGCAGCTCACTGGGGTCCTGTTTCCTCTGTTGACCTGGGGTGGGTGGAGCAGGATGGTGAGGGTCCCCAAACCCTGGAAAGAAGATTCTTAGGGTTTAACTCTGGGACAGAGTTGTTGGGTTCACCACCCAGGCTGTTTTCTCCACTTCAAATACATATTAGTACTTCTTCCCCTGAAGCTTTAACCTCACATCCCTGAGCAAAGCCTTCCTTGAAGGGTCTCACTGCTGTGAGCTGTGGGACCCCTCCTGTGTGTGTGGGTTTGGGAGGTCTGGTGTCCCAGGGGAAAGGAACAGCTGTGAATTACCATGGAATCACAATAAGGCCAAAACCCTTGGGTTGTCAGAAACCCGAGGGACGTTCATGAACATCAGTGCTGGGATGATGACTTTTTATTCTTTTTTTGGTGTCTCCTATTGCGTTAAGGCAGGAATCCACAGAGAAAACCCCAAAGGCCCAGCCCTGAGGAGCCAGCAAAGTTAAACAGTTCACACATGAGCTGCCCTGAGAGCAGAGGGGAGGGGAAGATGCTTTTTTATTTTGTGATGAGTTGTTAACTGGGAGTCACTTTGCCCTGTGCTTGTGGGAGAGCCCAAGGAGGAGGCTTTGAGGACAGCCCATGGATCTCCCACGGCTCCCCCTCCTAACCAGTCTGCAGCATGGAAAGCTGATCCTGCTGTGAAAGCACCACATGTTGGAAGTGTGCCACGTTTTATGGGGAATTCTGAGGAAAAATGCTCAGTCTGTGCCCTCATGTCCCTCTGCACTGCGGGGACAGCCACTGCTTCCCTACTACATGGGGGGTTTAGCAGGAATTATTATTATTATTATTATTATTATCATCATCATCATCATCATCATCATCATAATCATCATCATTATCATTATTATCATTATTATTTCCTAGGTGTTTGGGATGCTGGAGTGATGGGGGAACCTGCCCCAGCCTTGGGCGATGGGTACAGTGGGTTTGGGGAGTTCTTCCCCAGTGAGCAGAGGTTTCTCTGCCTGCTGAGGGGGTTTTTCAGAATTACAAACTGCATCTGTGTGGCTGTGGCCACCCCTAGGCTGGTTTAGCTCCTGCTGAAGCTGTGCCCCGTTCCTCACCTCCACATCCTCTCACTGCCCAGCCAATTCCCCACAGAGCTTTTCCCAGAGGCTGCAGAAAAGTTACTCTGCAGCTTCAGTTCTCAGGTGCCCATTACAGATATGTTAAATACATAAATTAAAAACATCCTCCCTGCTCCTGTCCTCCCCCAGATCGTCTGGAGCACTCATCACATGACCTCCTGCTGGCTGGGGTGGTGATGCAAGGATAGGGATTACTGCTGCTTGCAGGAATTGCATGGCAGCTCCAGCCATGTATGATAATTTTGTGCTGCTTGGCGCCAGCACAGTAATCTCTGTGATAGCCTTAGGAGCAGCTTTGCCATGAGATCTCAGGAGTGATATCTTGTCTCCCTGTGAAAGTGCTGAATTAAACAAGTATTTGCAAATTTTCATGAATGTGAAATTCCATTCTCCCCCCACCAACAAAACTGGGGAACTTTCTTGAATCTGTGGAAATGACAGATATTAAAGAGTCTGCCTTTTAAAATACCCTGCCCTCTGTTACTTCTTTTTTTCTGGGAGAGATAATGGTTCTAAAAATTCCAGCATTATGGTTCAATACATTCTGAGAGGAAAAAAAACTGTAAATATTTTGTTATGAACCCAGGAATTTTGCTCTGTAGTGTCCCAAAGGTGAGCACCTGCCCTGTACTTTACTGAGTGAAGGAGGTGAAGTTTATTAAGCCTGGCTTGTTGTTGACTTTATGACTCTGATGTCACCCAAATTGCCAAGTTCTTTGTATTAACATGATAATTTCTACCTGTATTGATAGACAATTATAAATGCAACTGCACTATATCACATGATGCTAAATATGTGATTCATCCTTTGTTTCTTGTGAAAACCTGGATCTCCTGCCTTCCCAGGCTGTCTCTAATTTAGGGACTACAAGCTTAAGGCATCAAAATCTGCTCTGTTCTATCTGTGGTGTCACAAGGAAGTGGATTCTTCACCCAGGGAGGGGAAGAGCCTCCCTCCAACCTGTAACTCCACTGGGGAGGTGCCACAGCCAAGTCCTCCTGTACCTTTGGCTCTTGTGAGGACACTGGGTACGTTCCTCCATTTAATGTGTATTTAGAGCAGTGCTGCCTTAAGATCAAAAGAATTACTCTGGATTTGTACCAGGAGTAGCTAAACATGGAATCATACATAATTCCCAAGCACATTTGTCTTGCAAGAGCCACACCTGATCTGCCTCCGAGCTCTTATTTACATGAGACATCCTGGCTGTGTTGGGAACATCTGGGGTGGGGCTGCTCTGTGCCAGGGTGGGCAGAGCCTGGACCCCAGCTCTGTGTGCCCTCTGTGGATCCTGACTGCTCCCAGCCCTTCCTCAGACAGCAGGAACATCCCTCTGCTGGGCTGTGCATTTCTGTGGTCGTGGCACAAACCTGTTTTATCCCTGAACACAATGGGCTCAAATCCTGCACAAGAAAGACGTGTCTAGGATGTTTCCAGGATGTGTACATCAGTGATGCATGTGTAGTTTCTAGCACAGAGAGGATTAGAATAAATGCATTCTTAGTAGATACTGTTTTAATCTTCCAAGCTAAACTTAGATCTCGGACACCTGTCTCTGCAGCAGTCTGTCTCTTGAGCTCATGAATTTTGTGCACAGCTGTCGGTGCTGTATGTGGGGTTCTCTCTTTTCAGCTGGCTCTATTCCCACTTGGCTGAAAAGTAGGAGCCTGTCTTAGAAAGAGAATTTCCACTCCTGCATACTTTGATGGAAACAAGAAGATATAAAACAAGATTTAATGACCTAGGGTTTTTTTTGAACCATTTATTAGCTGTTCTGTACATACTCAGTCTCTGGGGAACTAAGTTACATATTATGATAAGTATAGAGTGCCTGTTCCCTATGGACTTTGTTTCATGATTTATGTGGATAAAATAAAGCATATAAACCACATAAATTACCTTGGATAGCTTACTTTGAAATAGGACTCTGGGAAGTGCCACGAGGTGGCCAGATGAAATGCTGACCTGAATCAGTGGTGCTAAAATGGGTTCAGCATCTCCTGGCCCTGCCAAGCGCTTTCTGTAACTCTGAGATTGAAGGTTACAAAAGGAGGAGAACGCTTGTTCTTGGGAGAAACATCCACCTGTGTCATCTTCATTCCTTGGGAACTGATGAGATGGGATGTGTCACAAACGGAATGGCTTCACCAGGACCTTAGTGCCAAGAGGTGTCTGCAGAGTTTTGCAGTGTGGTTGACTGGAATTGGACTTCAGTGGGTCCCTTCCAACTCAAGACATTCTACGGTTCTGTGACTGCCTCCTTTTTTTTCTCTGAGAGTTGCTCTACTCACCCTCTTTGGGTGGGAACCAAAGCAAAGCTGCCCAAAATGAAGAGTGCCTGGTTGGATCTGCAGTTTGTGTGGGCCTTGCTCCTGTCTGCCTTGGGAACCTGCAGCCCTCAGGTGTAGCTCCAGGCAAAAGTCCAATTTAACCTTCTCAAAAGCAGGAGTAACTGTGTGTTCCTGCTCAGAGGGAAACCTCCTTCTCAGATTGTTTGCAGAATTTAAGGAGCCTGGTGCTTTATAAGGGAATGGTAAAAGCCAGGCCTTGTCCTCTGTGGGCAGTAACAGGGATGCATTTCCAGGGGAAGGCATTTCCAGGGAGAGCTCATGTGGATGGAGATCAGGTTTGCAGAGGTACAAATAGCTGAGATTTTTTACCAACAAGTCATCCTGTGAGGAATAACAGGGAAGTGCAAGCAGGGCCCAAAATGTCCAGTGCCATTTTCTGCACAGCATGAGCCAGGCTTGGAGGCAAAGCTGGAAGGGCTGGCAGGTTTAGCTGTGTGGGGGTACCAGTTGTGAGTTTCTCTGGGTCTGGATTGAAGGCACTTGAGACAGTTCATGTTCAGACTCAGGTGTTTATTATTTCTTATCAGTGAAATGGTCTCACTACTGTGAGTGTGGCAGCTTTTCATTAGAAGGCACAAAATGGCCAACAATCTCTTGGTACCGGGTCTTTTAAGACTCAACTATCCAATTAAGAACTGACACCTGGATTAAATCACCTTCTGGCTCAACAACTGATCCCAAAGAGCCCACATTGTAGACTTTTCTGCCCAATTACAAAATGCCACCCAAACCCATGAAGAAGAAGAAAGAAGAAGCATGAAGAAGAAACCCAGGATGACACCCTGTGCCCTCCATCTTGCTTCCATCCACAACACACTAAAAATCCCAAAACCTGATTTTCTCCCCAAGTGATACACCTGCACTGCTCTCTATAATCTATTGCACACTTTTGTGGATTCCAGTCTATCTTGAAGTCTGGGAAACTTTCTCCATGAATGAGGGTCAGAGTCAGTGCTCCCCTGGGGGTCAGGGCACCCCAGAGCAGACAGAGAAATATTCCCACTGCCCTGGGTTTCCACAGGGCTGTCTCTGGAAATGGAGATTTTGGTGCTGAGAAGAGATAGCTGTTTTTCTCTCTTCTCTTTGCATATTTTCTGTGATAGCACCGGGGGCACAGCCACCCTTTTGGGGAAGCAGAAAGCAGGGCCTGCCCTGGGTGAGCATGAGCCCAGCCCCAGCCCTGTATCCTCCCTGGAAAAGAGAAGCAGCAACTGGAGGAATTTGGCTGGTGTTAGATGATCCACCTACAGCAGCAGATAATGATTTGATCAATCGGCAGCCTTGTCAGATCAGACCCCAGATAAGGTGGCTTGGTGCCAGGAGCTGGATCAGAGAGACTTTGTTTGATGTTATCACAGCACAATTAGGTTACATGCTTTGCTCCATGGCACAGGCCAAGTGCTGGCAACCAGGAGGTGAATTTACCTGCCCTGGGAGGCCTGGGCACACCTGGCACCTCTGGTCACCCTCTGCCATGGCTGGGAGTTGCAGAAGGGGTGGCAGGAGGGCACCCTACAGTTCCTGCCCGGGTTTTGGTTCCTGTCAGCCAGCAGATGAGAGAACAAGTAGATTCAGTTTCAGGAGACCTCGGGGCTTAGTAAAAAGAAAGCTCAAAGGAATTACTCTGTAGAAGAGTAAAATACCAGGTGTAACATGCAGCTAATTATGCCACTGGTTTACAGGATGGATTTTAAATGTTTCTTTCTGAAAAGCCTGAAAAAAAAAAAAAAAATCAAAGGGGAAAGATTGAAAGCTGCCCAAAATGAAGAGTGCCTGGTTGGATCTGGGTTTGGCCTTGGGTCTTGCCCCGTCTGCCTTGGAACCGCAGCCCTCAGGTGTAGCTCCAGGCAAAAGTCAGTTAACCTTCTCAAAACCCAGGGTAACTGTGTTCTGCCTGAGGAAACTCCTTCTCAGATTGTTTGCAGAATTTAAGGAGCCTGGTGCTTTATAAGGAAATGGTAAAAGCCAGGCCTTGTCCTCTGTGGGCAGTAACAGGGATGCATTTCCAGGGGAAGGCATTTCCAGGGAGAGCTCATGTGGATGGAATCAGGGTTTGCAGAGGTACAAATAAGCTGAGATTTTTACCAACAAGTCATCCTGTGAGGAATAACAGGAAGTGCAAGCCAGGGCCAAAATGTCCGTGCCATTTTCTGCTGGCATGAGCCAGGCTTGGGAGACAAAGCTGGAAGGGCTGGCAGGTTTAGCTGTGGGGAATTACCAGTTGTGGAATTTCTCTGGGTCTGGATTGAAGGAAGATATAAAACAAGATTTAATGACCTAGGGTTTTTTTTTTGAACCATTTATTAGCTGTTCTGTACATACTCAGTCTCTGGGGAACTAAGTTACATATTATGATAAGTATAGAGTGCCTGTTCCCTATGGACTTTGTTTCATGATTTATGTGGATAAAATAAAGCATATAAACCACATAAATTACCTTGGATAGCTTACTTTGAAATAGGACTCTGGGAAGTGCCACGAGGTGGCCAGATGAAATGCTGACCTGAATCAGTGGTGCTAAAATGGGTTCAGCATCTCCTGGCCCTGCCAAGCGCTTTCTGTAACTCTGAGATTGAAGGTTACAAAAGGAGGAGAACGCTTGTTCTTGGGAGAAACATCCACCTGTGTCATCTTCATTCCTTGGGAACTGATGAGATGGGATGTGTCACAAACGGAATGGCTTCACCAGGACCTTAGTGCCAAGAGGTGTCTGCAGAGTTTTGCAGTGTGGTTGACTGGAATTGGACTTCAGTGGGTCCCTTCCAACTCAAGACATTCTACGGTTCTGTGACTGCCTCCTTTTTTTTCTCTGAGAGTTGCTCTACTCACCCTCTTTGGGTGGGAACCAAAGCAAAGCTGCCCAAAATGAAGAGTGCCTGGTTGGATCTGCAGTTTGTGTGGGCCTTGCTCCTGTCTGCCTTGGGAACCGGCAGCCCTCAGGTGTAGCTCCAGGCAAAAGTCCAATTTAACCTTCTCAAAGCAGGAGTAACTGTGTGTTCCTGCTCAGAGGGAAACCTCCTTCTCAGATTGTTTGCAGAATTTAAGGAGCCTGGTGCTTTATAAGGGGAATGGTAAAAGCCAGGCCTTGTCCTCTGTGGGCAGTAACAGGGATGCATTTCCAGGGAAGGCATTTCCAGGAGAGCTCATGTGGATGGAGATCAGGTTTGCAGAGGTACAAATAGCTGAGATTTTTACCAACAAGTCATCCTGTGAGGAATAACAGGGAAGTGCAAGCAGGGCCCAAAATGTCCAGTGCCATTTTCTGCACAGCATGAGCCAGGCTTGGAGGCAAAGCTGGAAGGGCTGGCAGGTTTAGCTGTGTGGGGGTACCAGTTGTGAGTTTCTCTGGGTCTGGATTGAAGGCACTTGAGACAGTTCATGTTCAGACTCAGGTGTTTATTATTTCTTATCAGTGAAATGGTCTCACTACTGTGAGTGTGGCAGCTTTTTTTCATTAGAAGGCACAAAATGGCCAACAATCTCTTGGTACCGGGTCTTTTAAGACTCAACTATCCAATTAAGAACTGACACCTGGATTAAATCACCTTCTGGCTCAACAACTGATCCCAAAGAGCCCACATTGTAGACTTTTCTGCCCAATTACAAAATGCCACCCAAACCCATGAAGAAGAAGAAAGAAGAAGCATGAAGAAGAAACCCAGGATGACACCCTGTGCCCTCCATCTTGCTTCCATCCACAACACACACTAAAAATCCCAAAACCTGATTTTTCCCCAAGTGATACACCTGCACTGCTCTCTATAATCTATTGCACACTTTTGTGGATTCCAGTCTATCTTGAAGTCTGGGAAACTTTCTCCATGAATGAGGGTCAGAGTCAGTGCTCCCCTGGGGGGGTCAGGGCACCCCAGAGCAGACAGAGAAATATTCCCACTGCCCTGGGTTTCCACAGGGCTGTCTCTGAAATGGAGATTTTGGTGCTGAGAAGAGATAGCTGTTTTCTCTCTTCTCTTTGCATATTTTCTGTGATAGCACCGGGGCACAGCCACCCTTTTGGGAAGCAGAAAGCAGGGCCTGCCCTGGGTGAGCATGAGCCCAGCCCCAGCCCTGTATCCTCCTGGAAAGAGAAGCAGCAACTGGAGGAATTTGGCTGGTGTTAGATGATCCACCTACAGCAGCAGATAATGATTTGATCAATCGGCAGCCTTGTCAGATCAGACCCCAGATAAGGTGGCTTGGTGCCAGGAGCTGGATCAGAGAGACTTTGTTTGATGTTATCACAGCACAATTAGGTTACATGCTTTGCTCCATGGCACAGGCCAAGTGCTGGCAACCAGGAGGTGAATTTACCTGCCCTGGGAGGCCTGGGCACACCTGGCACCTCTGGTCACCCTCTGCCATGGCTGGGAGTTGCAGAAGGGGTGGCAGGAGGGCACCCTACAGTTCCTGCCCGGGTTTTGGTTCCTGTCAGCCAGCAGATGAGAGAACAAGTAGATTCAGTTTCAGGAGACCTCGGGGCTTAGTAAAAAAGAAAGCTCAAAGGAATTACTCTGTAGAAGAGTAAAATACCAGGTGTAACATGCAGCTAATTATGCCACTGGTTTACAGGATGGATTTTAAATGTTTCTTTCTGAAAAGCCTGAAAGGAAAAAAAAATCAAAGGGGAAAGATTGAAAAACAAGTATGAGAAGATATAAAACAAGATTTATATCTAAATAATTTCCTCTAATTGCTGTTAGAAGACATTAATTTTCCTTTTGATGCTCCACTTTACCTTAGGCTTTGCTGTACCTGCCAGGATGGCAGGGAGTCAAAGAGGATTAGCTCAGCAGCTCTCTGCCTTAGTAGCCTCTGTAAAAGATTTAGTAATGGGAAGAATATATAGGTTTTAGAAAAATCCTAATTTAAACAGGCCAACGTCAACCTTCATTTATCCCGTGCAATCATGATGACTTCACCAGCATCCTATGGGTACAAATGAGGTAGAAGCTGGGTTCAGAGTGCCAGGGGGGTGTGTGTTGCTTTTTTAAAATACAGAAGTACCAGGTGTACCTGTGGCTGCAGAGGTGTCAGTGGCGGTTTCAAAATAATTTCAAGTGGGAAAGGTTTTGTCCATACAGCCAGCCAGCCTAAAGACCAGCACTAATTAAGGTCTGCCTAAATCTTGGTCTGGAAAAGACTTAAATAATGTAATGCTCAGGGGTGAGCTATCCCTTTGCCAAGAGTGGACTCTGCCTGGGGAGAATCCAGACAGAAGCAATATGATAGTGTTTAATTTGCCCAGATTTTTATAAGCTTTTTGTTCTGGTTTGCACATGTGTGGGCCATCTCTCTGTATCTAGGGTGGCATTTGGGCTGTGATTCTCTTGTTGTGCCTTTTTCTGTCTCCTCCATCTGAAGATTGCACAATTTTCTCAACAGAGACTGGGAGTGCAGAGATTGCAACTCCCCTCAGAGTTTGCTGGCTGAGCTGAGCTGAGCCTGGCACTGCTGCCAGCTGGGTGGGTCAGATGCTTTTTCTTTCACCTCTTGCCTTGTCAGAACTGTTCAGTCTAAGGGCACTTCTTGATCTCTGGGTGCACCTGAAATGCAGGATTGCTTTTGGTGGTTGTGGCAGCCACTTCCCAGCTTGGCTCAGAGGCACTGCTGGCTGTGACGGGAGTGGGAAAGTCCACATTCCTCAGGCTGTGCTGAATATCTCAGCCTGGAAGTGTTGTTTATCAAAACTTCTCTTAGATGAACCTTGCGGTTATTCTCCATTAATTTATTTCCTCCAGTTATTACAATGAGTTCTGCTCAGGGGTATCCTAGAAAACCACTTGGAAGCACCAGAGGAGAGAAATGAAGTGTGGTTGGCTGGAAGGAGCACCCTATGCCACATCACAAGACTTGATCTCTTCTTTTCCCACTGCTTTAATCTATTCTGTTCTCTGTGTAGGGCTTAAACAAAAGTTACCTAAGAAGATCCTGTCTCTTTGTTTTTATCCTGCATATCATTTTGTAGGAGGCAGCAATTCCTGAACACAGCTCACAGCTCAGCAGTGGTGCAGATGGGCCTTCTGGGTGAACAATAAAACCAGTGCAGAAATAATGAGACTCAAAAGCTGCTTTTAAATTGCAGGTTGAAGTTATGAATAAATCCCCTCCTTCAGATGGAAATATAGAAATACACAGTGTGTATTAACTGTCCAGTTCACCAAGGGCATGGTTTTCATGAGAGGCCTTCTCATTTAAGCACTAATAAATACGCAGGCTGTCCAAAGGAGTTTTAAGTGTGTTGAAGACAGACACT
The DNA here is from genome assembly GCA_024865655.1 of Emberiza elegans. Taxonomy (NCBI): domain Eukaryota; kingdom Metazoa; phylum Chordata; class Aves; order Passeriformes; family Fringillidae; genus Emberiza; species Emberiza elegans. Next base: position 1,147,793 of record JALJVW010001080.1, read on the forward strand.
GGTTGCTGTGCTCTTCTAAAAATCTGGTCCCACTAAATCAAGAGCAGACAGTCTCTCTTATTCATCTCCTTGTCTGGTGGTGGTTAAACAAATGCTTTTGAGTCTGAGGAACATTAAAATTCTGCAGCTTCCATAAATGACTTTGATTTCAAGATGAACAACGAGATGTTCCAATCAAAACCAAAACCACTGCAGAATGTAGCATTTGAAGGAAGCTGTGCTAATTTCTTCAGAAACAAATGTAGAAGTCAGTAACATGAAACAGCTGACCACGAGCCAGATGCTGCAGAGTGATAACAAGGAGTGCAGGAAGCCCCCAATAGCTTTGGCTTTCCAGAGAACTCGAAGATCCATATGTGTACCTTTAGGGCTGGAACTCCTTCACTACATGCAGGGTGCGCCAGACACAAAAATAAGAGCAGAGTGTGCTTGCAGACACCAGGGAGTGAGCACCTCCTCCCTGTGGGGAGTACTACATTTGTCCCTTTGAATATCAAGTTAGGAATTCAGTTATTTTGCGCAAAAAGCAGCAACAGAGTAGAGTTGATAATAACTAAAATACTTTCATCTGCTTTGATATGTTTCATGAATTCCCCTTGCCGTCATATTTAGAATAAGCTCACAAACCCCTGCCAAAATTACAAAATAACTACTCAAGGAAATGTGCATTATTTTCAATTCTGCATTCCTGCTCAAGAAACTATTCAGTGCCCCCAAATATGACCATGCCCTCTATTAAATCCATTGCATCTTGCCTGTATTCTGACCCACTGCACACTCTTTAATCACAATTCGACCAAATTTGACACTGAGTAATGGTGCAGACTCTGAACCAAGGAACAGTGGTTGGAATCTTAAGCAATACCAGAGTTACTGTGACTTTCTCATATCAGACATGTTCTTCTGAAGACGTCCTGTTCTGCTGTCAGGCTTTTAATTTTCGAAACAACAGATGAGTGTTTGGGAGTTGAGAGAAAGAAAACCAGTCTCCTACAGGAGATAAGATCTGATATAGAGACCTTGGAAAGAAAGTATGGCTAAATTTATGGTTGCTGGAGTGGCTGCTCTGTATCTTATTTGTCATTTTTTACATTTATCCCAATGTATATTTCTTGTTTCTCAAACAATTTTGTGCCACTAAAAAGTTCTTTCCAGTGAATTCAAGGAATGATTTAAATATTATAAAAAATGGGCAGAATCTTACAGAAGCTCCTGCCTGAGGTTTTATCTGTTGAGGGAGATGCTTTAAGCTGCTGATGTGTGACATTGACGTTTCCTTGCACTGGAGGGTGGGGACTGCAAATCCATCCCTTGGGGGGCTTTGTTCAGGGTGGGTCCTGTGCAAAGCAAAGGGAATCACAGCCACGAGCCCCTGGGAATTCAGAGGGGCTGTGTGCTCTGGTGTCACACCTGGGATCACACACAAACCCTCGGGAAGGCAAAGGGCAGGAATTTGCCATTTTCCAGTGCTGCTCCATGTCCCATCCAGCTGGATGATGCACAAGCAGCTCATCTCTGACATCCTGTGCGTGACCCCTTTGCTGGGGGATGGAGGGGTGCTGGACTGGGAGCACTGGGAAGACCTTACATTCCAGTAGATAGGAATGTGCTAATAGCATATGTTCTTTTTTTTTTTTTTTTTTTTTTTTTTTTTTAGGAGGGGCAGCTGCCAATCTTTCTCAAAGCAAAACTCTCTGCAGGACTCACCTTCCTTCCCAGTTTTGAACATTATAACTATTATTTAATCTTTCTAAATAATACTGTGGCTGAAATCCCCACTCTCAGGATGCAGTGCTTCTCAGTCTTTATCCAGCCTGCAGTATGGATCTTTTTACCATGTTTTTAGACCACAAAAATGCTGTGCTATCTTTGAGTCCTTCTCTTTCAGAAATTTACCCCAGCTCCCCTCAGCTGATGACTTTATCCAGAGCCATGAACACTCATGACCTTTCAAAGTCAGTCCCAGGCTCTCTGAGTGACAAAAAACAAATTAGGGAGTGATTTGATTTGATTTTTAAGTAGAGGTTTATTTACTTGCCTGGGAGCCTGGGGCATAGCCAGGGAGAGACCTGAAGGTGTTCACAGCCCTGGTTGTGCCAGCTGTGCTAGACTGTGCTGCTGCCTTACATTAGAAAAACTTGATGATTAAAAAGAAACAGCTAGATATATCTAATTTAATAAGATACAACCCATGTGGATCATAAAAGGGAGATCATAGCTGATTAAAACTGCATGAATTGTTTTAAGTGCATTCCTCAATTTTTAGACTAGAACAAAGGAGATGACCTGATTTATCCTGGAATATGGAGATAGATAAGAGCAACTACCTCGACTAGACTTTTCCTGTGCCAATTCAGGATTGTATATTTAAAAACTAGTCTGGACAAACACTAGCTGTGTGCCAAGGAGCAATGTTTCCATCACTTCCCTTGGAAGATTATTCCATACACTAATAGATCTTGTTGTCAGGAGGCTTTTTCTTACAGCCTAAATCATTCACCTCAAAGCATTAAGGAACTCAGGCAAGAGTCTAATGGGTTGGGGTTTTTCCCTTGTGCCCTGCTCCTCTCCAGTGTCTCCAGGCTGTAGGCATGGTACATGGAGCTGCTGCTGAGCTGGGTTACCAAGAGTTTGGGAAGACTCTATATGAAACAGGCTGCTTTGAAAGGCCAGCCTAGAGACTGGTAAAAAATTGGCTTTTGGAAGGAAAACAGAGGTTGTTGCAGCCAGGAAACAGTTCAGGATGGGGAGGTGTGGCAAGGTTCACTTTTAGCTACACTTTTGTTTCCCTTTTACATTAAAATGGTCTTCACCCATTTGGGGGCTTGAAACAAATTGCTGTTGAGGAAGAGACCAGAGAGAGGAGGGTTTTCAGTAATACCATAGCAGTGTTTGACTGACCTGTCTGCTTGTCTGTCCTTATCCCCAGTCAGTCCCTGCTGTGGTGCAGGTCCATCAGCCTTACCTGCTGTGGGTTATCTGTAAATAAACGCAAGCAGAGCAGAAGTAGTTTGAATAAGCTGCCCTAATGTATTGGTCTGATAACAGATTTATGGGACTGTTTCCACTGCTGTGAATTGGCCCAGCTCCACTGACCGAATTAGGGCTGTGCACATTTACACCAGCCGAGGATGTGGCTCATTGCATTTAATATACCAGGAACTCTGGGGCCAAAAATAGCCATGGATACCTTGAAAGGAAATGCCATGTGAGATGCTGACTGAGAACAAGGCTGTTGGGAGAGGAGGAGGAGGAGGAGGAGGAGGAGGAGGGAATGTTGGGGTGACTAATACTCTGCGGCCATCTGCACAAATTGGCAGCTGTAAAGTAAAGCAGCAAGGTTATTGCAGTATATATGTATATATATAGATAGATAGAGATACTGCAGCATTAAGTGTAAAGCATGGGGATATTCTGTGTGGAAGCATTCAGCATTAATCAGTGGGGAATGTGGACTAAAACTCGTAGGCCATTGTGTGAGGGTTTAGTTCCCTCGTTACCGGGAGCGCGGCGCACGTCGGAGTGTGAGGAAGGGGCAGCGCGGGGCAACCAAAGTTATTCAGGGATTTGGGGAATGAATTCTAAAGAAAGATTAGCTAGGCTTGGCCTCTATAACTCTGAAACAAGAATTGTTGAGTTGAGCAGCTTGCTCAGGCACAGTGATACTGAGTTGGGAGCTCAGGGAAATAATTCCTTATCTGAGCTCTTGGACAGACTCGCTGGAAGAAGCACCAAGAAAGATTTGGAGGGTGAAGCTCCATCTCCCTGTTCTGAGGCTGACCCTGGATCCATGTGTGGGATTTGAGTGCAGGGATAGATAAGAAAGCAGAGGGAGTTTAGGCACCTGAATTTCATTCCAGTTTTGAAGTTACAGGATACTTTTCTGGTGTGGGAACTGAAAGAAAGTGAGACCATGGCCCTGCTGAGTTTTGGTGGTTCTGGCTTTCACCAAGGCACTCCACATTCCTGGTTTTGTACTGGAGTCTGTCATTGGCTTTTCAGGATTTAAAAAGGGTGACCTTCAGGCCTGGCATCAGGTGTGTTTTTATTTTCAGCACATTGTAGCTTTCATTGTGGTATTTCCAGCTGGATTTTCTGGAAAGCTTTTTGGAGAAGCCATCCTGGTTTAACCTTTCCATTTGAGGACCTACTTTCAAGCCTACCCTTACTATCCCTGGGAATCACACCAGGACATTTAACCTGTCCATGGCATCTTAGATCCTGTCTGTACAGTGAGAACAGAGATGTATTTACAGTACTGTGCTGATCTGGATATTTGTGACCATCTCCACACGTGTGGAATTTGTGGTGCAATGAACACCTGAAAAGGGATTTGAGGTCCTTGGGTTAAAGACCCATCTCCTGTAAACACCCCACTGAGGTTTTTATGTTCCTCCTCATGATGAGCTGTCAGGGACACAGAGGCAGTGCCACTTGGCTGATGAAATGGCAGAACCCCAGTGCCAGCACCACTCCATGGAGCAGCTTCCAGGAATCCTGCAGGGCACAGCTCCGGGAAGGGCCTGGCACCAACACAGCCAGTGCTGCTGCTCCATGATCAGCTGCTCATCAGGGCTCCAGAAGTGCTCTGCTCATCACTGTGGGCTCCAGAGCCACTCAGGAAATCCAGGAAGGAGATCCTCATCCACCTGGTGGGGAGTCCTGTCCCAAGGCTGTATGGACAAGATCTCCATGGTTTATTTGGTTTCCTGATTTCCATCTTGGCCATGACGGAAAATGCTGCACTGGTGCAAAATTGTCCCAAGGCTCTGTCTGTTATTCTGGGTAATTCCCACCATCCCCAGCCCTCTGCTGTCCCATGCAGCCCTAGGAAAGGCTCTCACAGAATTGTGTGGATGTTTTGGGCATCTGTAATTGCAGTAATTCCTGTACCACCCCACGGACAGGCAGGAATAAGTGTTTAATAATAATGGAAATACAGCAGTGTCTGCACATGAATCACAACTTACTGCTTCCAAGGCTGGTGGAAAGGAAGTTGATCTGAAATGGAGCCAGAACACACTGTTGGTGTTTTTGCTGGGGACTCTCTAAAAAATGTGCTCCTTTCTCAGGGCTGAAGGCTCTTGAGGAGCTGGAAGTGTGCTGCTGGCAGAGCCAGGCAGGAGTTAGCATGGGAGATGGTTTGGCACGAGCTGTTTGTCCTGGTGTGCCACTGGAAAAGAATTGATGGAGCTGTTGCTCTGTGGTTGCCAGCCCCACCTCCCCTCTCAGAGTGTATCTTGCTTTTTATGTAGAGGGGTGCAGACCACCCCTTTTAAGGTTCTTTTTTTTTATTTTTTTATTTTCTTCACCTCACAGTGGCCATTTCTGAGCCTCAGCAAAGCTTCTCTGCAATAAAGGGAAGCCTAGACAGACTTTGGGTTCTTCCTGTGAGGGGCACCCAGCAAACCCATCCCATGATCTCCTGGGGTTAGCACTGCATGGTGAACTTCAGGTGTCTGGTCTTTACCTGGTGTTGAGGGTTTTTTTCCGTTTTGTTTTGGTTTTATACTTTTTTTTTTCCCTTTAACCTCAGAATAGTTCAAATGTGTTAATGACTCCAAGGTAAAGGAGACATCTTTTAATGTGAAGGCTACCCCTGCACATGTGAAATATTTAACACTTGGTATGCTGAGACTTGCTCTTCAAAGCATTTTCGTTAGCTCCAGGGGTAAATAATGTTTGGCAAGGATGATTTAGCAGGCACCAGAGGGAAGGTGCCACCAAACAAGGAAATCACTCAGACACCCCTCCAGTTTTCAAACTAATTTCAATACACCCCATGCACCTTGTTGTACTGTGCTGCTGAAACCTGGAAGGTGCAAAGGAGGGGCATACACTTTTTATTTTCACTTTTTATTTTTTTTTATTTTCTGATCTGTGTCTGTGGCAGGAATCTCATTTCATCTTTATAAATTTTATTAGCATCCTTTAATATGTACCAAATATTCTACTGGCATTTACAGAAAGAAACCCACTAGATTAGATTTGTAGAGGCGTGATTTGGGATGTGCATATGGTTAAATCCCTGATGTTTTCTTTACAAACTAATTCCTGGCCAATTTGGCTACGTGAGTCAAAGCCTTAAATGGCTCCCCAGCATTGAAACTTTGTGGAAAATTTTAGTCTCCTTGATGAAAGGCTGTATCCACAACACAGAGATCTTCTGAATCTCAGTAGAAGTGCAATGCTGAAGAGTTTGTTTCTTGAAAAAAAAAAAAAAAAGCTAGAATTAAAGCCATAATAAAGCAGACAATTTAAATGCAAACTAAAAGGAAATTAATTTTAGGGGGATTTTTTTGATCTGCCGTTCCCAAGAAAAGTGCTTCTTTCATGGTTCAGAAATTCAAATACAGAAAAACTCAGGGGTTTGGCCAAAAATACTTTTGTTTTTAGGTATTTGGTTTTTCAGGAAAAATAGGACAAAAATTTTCCACACAAACCAACACTTTTCACAACCTTTCATGTTCCCTTGGAAATTTTCCTTGCAATTTGTTTTTGTTGGAGAAGTCAGGGCTCCACCCGCCCCCGGGGAAGGATCCGCAGCCTACCTGACTGGAGTCCTCAAAAGCAGGTTAATGCAAAGTTCCTGCACTTAGCTGAGCTCTGTGGGCAGGGGAGGGTTATCCTTAGCACCAGGCACGGATATTCCTGGGTGTCCTTAACCCTTCTTTTCCCACGTTTTTGCTGTGGCACCCTCCCTGTTCTCCCTGCCCAGCTGCCAGGTGGTGGCTCTGGGCATCCCATGGGAGCTGTGCGGGGCTTGCAGGAGGGCTGGGGGTCCTGCTTGGGAGCTCTGTCCCAGCTCAGGCTCGGAGGGGGACCCCCAGGAATTCCCAGGGAACCTCCCAGGGTGGTGTTTCTGTCAGTCCTGTGCCCCAGGGCAAGGCTGGCTCAGTCCCTGAGGGGTAACAGGGTCTCAGCGCAGGAGCTTTGCATTTCTGGAGGGGAAAGGAGGAGCCAGGAGGGAATGCAGAGAGGATTGTTCTGCTGGGAAAAGGTGTTCTGCAGGCAAAACAAAAAAAAATGTGGCAGTCCCCAAAAGGTTTAAATCTGTGGTTTCCTGGAGGAGTTGGGCTCTAAGGAGTTTCTGCTGTACCCTTGCAGGGTACAGAACAGGTATCAGAACAGGGTGCAGGGATCATGCATGGGGATGTGCAGAAGGCAGCCTGTCCCCACGTGGGTTTGGAGACTGAAGAAGGGCTGTGGGGATTCCCAGGTGGATTTACCTGGGAGCTGGGCAGTAGGAGGGACAGCATGTCCCTGATTCTGTGCTGATGCGCAAGTGGCTGTGAGCCTGCAAGTGCCCCTCTCCCCCTTGTTCTACATCCTCATTACCTGGCCCTAACACTGAGCTTTCCATGCCTGGATTCCCTCTGTGCTCCTTTGGCTTAATCCTGTCAGGCTCCAGGTTCCAAAGTATGTTGGGATGTTTGTCAGAAGCACCAAGATGTGCTATTTTTACAGAAAATCAATGGGGTTTAGCTATTAAGTGCTTTCACCTGAGTCTTTTGAACATGTCCCACATCAATAACAAAACAAAAGCAGAACCCCATGTGTGAGGGGGCTGGGGATTTAAAAACTGGCTTTGTGCACAGGCCTGGCCCTGAGGAGCCAGGAGGGGCACAAGGACACAGCTGCAGCAGGAGCTGCATTAGCAGTGCAGGGATTTCCACCCAGAAAAGTTCACACTGCTCTTAAAACGTTTATTCTCACAAAGTGAGGGTGCTGCAGGAGCAAAACACTCAGCCTTTTAATGTCTTGTATAATTAAGGACCACTTTATTTTCTCTTTTTATTAATGACTTACCTTTAATGTTAGCCCGATGACACAGTTGTGTAATTTAATGTGAAATGTATTATTCAGCTCGCTGCTGCCTTACAGAAAGCGTTTTGACAGGCTGGAAGGGGTTTGGTTTGAGGACAATAAACCATCTTTTTTATACATGTTGGGAAGAAACTTGAAGGAAGTGAGGTGGTTCTTTTCAGTAGTTTGATGGGATTAATTTTTTTAAAAGAAAGTGTAGCTGAAGGAGGAAAATCCAGTAAAGGCCCTATCATAACAAAGGCCAATTAGTTGTTCAGTCCCCAAATCAGAGAAAGCATTTAGGCATATCCTTAAGTCTCACTGGGGACTTGCCTCAATGAAGCTTATGCTCTCTTGACTAAACACTGAGTTTAAGCAATTATTTACCCTTTGCATAGTGAAATTGGGGAAGGAGATATAATATCTTTTATTAAACCAGTGTTTTGTAAGGCACACCAGCATGGCCTCTGTCTTCAGAAATGCCACTTGGAGGCAGCTGAAGATTAGCAGTTGCTTCACGTTAAACAAATATAGGAATGTTCCTGTGATTTTGTTGAACTGGGGGGCAGAAATATTAATAATTAAATGGGCCACATGAAGAGGCTTCCTGTGGGAGCAAGCAATTTAATTCAGTGACCCAGTCCTAAATTCCATTTGCTGAAGCAAAAAGTCGTGTAGGGGAAAAAATGAGAAAGTTTGTAGCAGTCTTGTGCTTTAGATTCCCTTCCAAGTGAGTGAAAATGTGGAATCTTTTTTCTGGTGCCATTTTCTTAGGAAGCAGAGCCAGTGCAGTCAGCCTGTGGTGCTCAGTGACTCTGGATCTGATGGCTGATTTCTTCCACGCTGGATGGACGTTTTGGCACAGAAAGCTGGCTCTTGTGGGATGAGGTGCCTAGGGACATTCCCAGACCCAGGTCAAGGTCTGCCATGGGAATCTCATCCCTGAGACACCAGAGCACACCTGGGGCACAGAGCAGAGGACACGAGGCCCAGGGTGAAGCCCTGGTGGGGAGGAGCACTCAGGCCATGGCTCACACCCTTTGTGCAGGGGCTCTCCCAGTCCATTGCACTGGTTTCAGGCTGCCTCAGCTGCTGCCTTGAGCTCTGACTTCTGTACAGGCAAGAGACTTAGCTGTACCTAGGCAAAATCAGATTATTTTATCTATCCCTGCCTGCATGACAGGGGCAGATTCCTGAAAGAGAGTGCTTGGGAACAGTTTAAATGCAGATTTCTGTCCAAACCCCAAGTCTTTGGTACTACATGGTCAATTCCTCCAACCTTGATGAAGGTAATTTGTACTCCCTATAAACCTGGTCCTAGAGTATCCATCCATTCCTGGAGTGTTCCCTACCTGCACAGAGTGTCCATCTATCCATCCCTGGAGTGTTCCCTACCTGAACAGAGTGTCCATCCATCCCTGGAATGTTCCTTACCTGGTCCTAGAGTGTCCATCCGTCCCTGGAGTGTTCCCTACCTGTACAGAGTGTCCATCCATCCCTGGAGTGTTCCCTGCCTGCACAGAGTGTCCATCCATCCATCCATGAGTGTTCCCTACCTGTACAGAGTGTCCATCCATCCCTGGAGTGTTCCCTACCTGCACAGAGTGTCCATCCATCCATCCCTGGAGTGTTCCCTACCTGCACAGAGTGTCCATCCATCCATCCCTGGAGTGTTCCCTACCTGCACAGAGTGTCCATCCATCCATCCATGGAGTGTTCCCTACCTGCATTCCAGCAGCCTCAGCCAAGGGGAGGATGCATGATTGCTCTTGTGCTCAGACTCAAGGAGTGACCAAAGGTGCACAGAGGGATCACCTGAAAAGAAACACTCCCAGCAGAAGGTTAACACCTAAACCACCAGGGTTTTTCTTCATTCCTCCCTGCAAAAAGCAGATAATTTGGAGTCAAACACATAAAGGAGGGAAGAGAGGTCTGCACTTAGAGCAGTGTTTGCTGCCTGCCCTGCAGCACTCCCAGACCTCCTGGAGCTGGATCCCAGGTACCGGGGGAAGCTGTAGAGAGGAGTTGGTCTCACATCCCATCTGCATCAGGCAGCACTGATATGCTTAAATTATGATCTTGCAATTAAAAACTGTATTAAAATCTTCTGCTGGTTCTGGAGTGGGAAGCTGTAGTAAATCAGATAGCTACATGGAGACTCTTAGACAAGTTACAAATTATTCATAACCAATTATGTAAATTCCTCTGAGCTGTAATAGTAAAAAACATCCCAGAGCCCTGTACAAAAAGTGGGTTGGTTTGGGTACCCCCAGAGAAGGAGCAGCACTATTATTGTTTAAGTCTACTCTGTAAATGTGTTAATGGATCCACTCTGAAGTATCTGAGGGGAGAAAGAACAGACTCAACCTATTAACTGCCCATGTCCTAGTAATCATCGAATAAATTGACTTTTATTGTATCCAAAAGTAAGAAATCTTCTGGGATAAAAAACCTTTTGGTACTTGGCTGCTGATAATTGGAATCAACAACTCCAGGAATTAAGGAGGCTAGATCAGCTACATGCTTTTAAAATGATTTGTAGCTGATGTATTGCCAGTTATGCACTCCATGGGCTAATCTCTAATTGTATTTTCATGTATAGCTCTGGACTGAGTGGGTGATTTATTTGACACATGGTTTGATCTACTCATCACCAGCCCTTAACATACAGGGCTTGCCATTGCAGATTGAGCTCTTTGTCCAACAAGTCCCATGCCCTGCCTTTAGCAGTGGCTGAAAACACTCTGGCATGGCAAAGGGCTTGGCTGTGCTGGAAGTGCTGGTGCCTGGGATGGCTTCTGGTGGCAGGGATGGATCCTGGTGGCAGGGATGGGTGCTGGTGACAGGGATGGATCCTGGTGACAGGGATGGCTCCTGGTGACAGGGATGGATCCTGGTGGTAGGAATAGATCCTGGTGACTGGGATGGCTCCTGGTGGCAGGGATGGGTGCTGGTGACAGGGATGGATCCTGGTGGCGGGATGGCTCCTGGTGGCTGGGATGGATCCTGATGGCAGGGATGGCTCCTGGTGACAGGGATGGATCCTGGTGGCAGGGATGGATCCTGGTGGTAGGAATGGATCCTGGTGACTGGGATGGATCCTGGTGGCTGGGATGGATCCTGGTGACTGGGATGGGTCCTGGTGACTGGGATGGGTCCTGGTGGCAGGGTGGCTCTTCCCACTGTTCAGACACCCTCTTGGGGCCTGACCCCTGTGTGACAGAGACCAGAGGCACATCCAAAGGCTGCTGCAGAGCCAGGAGTTGTTGCCTTTGTCAGTGGCTTGGGGGCCAAGAGGCAGCAGCAGGACCCTCCTGAGTGAGGAACCTGTGTGGGTTAGGCACCAGTTCAGAGGCCAGGAAACTTGGCCAGCTCTGCTGTGGGAGATATTGAATCACTCACTCTCTCTCTCTCTCTCTGAACTTGTTTCCACCCACTCCTTCTCTTGCATAATTAGTCTATAAGCTCTCCAGGGCAGGGACCATCTTTTTATAACCTGTTTTGTGTAACACCTAACACACAATGAGGTGCCAGTCTCACCTCAGGCCTGCAGGCACCACGCTGCTGTGGATAATTAGTATTTTTTTAGGCACCACTGTAGTACAAATAACCAGGGTGTTTTGTTGTTGTTATTTATTCTTGGCCAAGGCCTGGTGAAGGCAGCAGATCACAGAGGACTGTGGACAGGCTGAGTTTAGAGAAGAGCAGACACGTGAGCTTGTGGTGAAGATGGAAGGGCTCTGCAGACCTCTGCTTTATTCCCAGCTCTGCTGCTTCTCAAGTTGCTTTTAACTGTCCACTTCATTACTTCTCACCAAAGTTTCCTTGCTATGAAAAGTGTAATTAAGCATCAGCTCTTTTGTGAAGGTCTGTTAGAGGTTTGGCTAGAGCAGAAAGAGTAAGAAATTAGACATGGCAAATTCCGTTTAATTGTTCCTTGCCCTTGCACACACCAGAGGATGTTCTTACAGCACTTCTGTAACGTGTCTTGCTGTGGGTGGGCAAAAGCTGAGAGAAATCACAGAAGATCAAGTGCCAGTGTGTGTGTGTGTGCTCATCTGACCAGCTGGGTGTGCATCACATGCGTGAGAAATGCCTTTTTTTTTTTCTTTAAATTCACAGAACTGCTCTTTGTTTCCTTAATCTCACCGTGGATGGCTTCCTCTCTGCGTGCCCATGCTGTAATTTCCCCAGTAGACATCTGTCAGGAATACACAAAAACGAGCACAGCTTTGATGCAACAACAGAATCCTGGAAACTAATCAAGAAAAAAAAATTGCCCTTGTAAAACTGGGTCTGTAATTATTATGGGAGCCAAGATATCAAGATAATAAGGAGACAGCCCTAAATAACTTGGGGGAATTACAGAAGGTAATAATGTACTGCACCACTGCCAGACAGGGTTAGACAGACAGAGTGGCTTTGGGTTTTGGCCTGGGTTCTGCATTGTGTTAAGGCTGCTCCAGCCCTGCCAGACCGAGGGAGGAGTGTGAGGAGTGTGAGGAGAGGGGCTGTGCAGGCTCCTGCCTTGGGCTGAGCCTTCTTGGGCACCACTGGGGGATCTGCAGCTCCTCACCCCCCTCATCCTGCAGCCCTGCCACACACCCCAGAGCTGCTGCAGAGTGAAACCCGCTCAGTTTGGGGGGATCAGCTTTCCCTTCCTACAGCAGCCTGGCCTCAACATCTCCTACCCACGAGACGCTCCACTCTGTGCCAGCAGAGCTGCCCTGCGCACAGAAATCTCTGCAGCTGCCCCCCTGCAGTGTGATACCAGAGAGGCAAAATAGGCAAAGGACTACCAAAACCAAAAAAAAAAAACAAAACCAAGCAAAACTGTTGCTGTCTCTGAGGGAGGGAGCGTCAGCTCGGCTTTGCTGGTTATGGTAAACTGTTGTACACAAGCTCCTATCCTCAAACAGGAATCCCTGTGCCAGAAAGTCCATGTACTCTTGGAAAACAGATGGTGTGGGAGCGAGCTAATCAGGAGTGGTTGCCCTGCTGCATTTGTGTGTTGCCAGAAGAGTCAAGCCAAGCTCCTGTTGCTTTTTCACAGCCACCTTCAGCAGGGCAGGAGCAGCCCAAATTCTCCTGCTGAGGAAACGCTGCTGGAGCCAGGCTGCTTCCAGCTCCAGAGAGCTCAGGCTTGGGCAGCTCAGCCCTGTGGTGTAGACATATCCTTTGGGTGTAATAACAATAGAAAGATGAGATATGTCCTTTTCAGAGGGTTTGGAGCAACAGGGTGTTAAGGCAATCAAGCTCAAAATATATCTGGTGGTGGTTTCTAACCCTGCTGGTATTTCTCCTCGGGGTTCAGTGTGTTAGAAGAGATCAGGGGTGTGTTTTAAAGTATGCAGAACCCACAACCAGGAGTAAAGACTTCCAAGGATCTTAACACTAATTTAGACAAACAGAAATCACTCTGTGCTACAAAGCTGCTCTGCAAACTGGGGGGCTGAACTAGTTTGGAAATTCAGCTTTTAGGTGCCATCGATTTGCTAATCATCAAGACAAGATCTCTGCATCTTTTTCAGCAAAGCAAATGCAATTTAAAGACACAAATCCACACTTATATTATTAAACTTAATGTTTCTGTTTTGCAAGGATATTCCAGCTCCAGGATGGGGATGTAGAGCTGTTATTCCTTTGGGCTGACTTCAGTCCTCAAAACTGAATCTTAAACAACAACCTCTTCACTTCTCCACTTAACCTTGGAGATGCACTAAAATATTCTGTGCCTTCCTTAAACAGAAGAAGAAACCCCATGACTTTCAGGTGTGTGAGCACTGAAAATCCCAGTGAATTCCACTGAAGAGTCCCCTGTATAGCAGCACTTTCCAGGGACACTTCCTACCTCTCCTTTAATGCCCTTGTACTCAGAACCTGGAGGAGCATAGCATGCTACTGCTAAGTGCTTTTAAATCAAGATTTTAAAAATTCTCCTGTGGTTGCCCCTGTTGATTACAAATCTGGGGTTTTTTCCCTCCCCAAGACCCAGTGTTTTGGCTCCAGCACCTTCATCAGTTCTAATTACTGTGCCCTTTTACATGGAAAATGTGATCAACTTCAGCTCCTCTGAGCTGCTTCATCCACCTGCACCTGTGGCTATGGACGGAATGGCTCATGCTGGAAATTCTGACTCTATCAGAAAGGCAATTATTAATCCTGGGAACTGCATTAAAAATATCTCCCTTTTTATTAGCACTATTAAGAGAAGTCTTATTCTTGATGATCTGCTAATCGCTTGTCATGTTAATTCCAATGTAAAGTATAAAAGCCCTTCTTTAGTTTGAGTCAAAATCATGTGTTTAAAGACACAGGAATATAGTTGATTAATTAATATGGTTGGCTGGGGGTAAATATGGCCAGGGTAGATCTCTTCACTCTTTGAATCCTGTTTAATTCACACAGCAAAATGGCCATACCCACTTTGGATTTCAGTGGGCTGTGCTGAGCACAAATGGCCTTTGCAAATCAGGAGTTTGAGCTGAGCTTGATGGGGTGTTGTGTGGCACTTACTCTATTTTTGAGTAACTGTGGGTTAGTAATTCCAACACTTCCTGTAAAATACGTATTTGGATGGAGCTAAAGGTTGGAAACATCCCTAAGGAGGGGATCAATTGATAATGGGGATCATGATAAGTTCTGGCCATGGTTTGTAATGGCAGATGGCCATACCTGGATTTACACCTGGTTTGTGATGTGGGCTGTGATTTTACTGAATTTGAATGATTTGGAGAGTGAGAGAATTCTCTTATCAGGCACCTTGTGGACCTGATCTCAGATTGTCATTCCTTCCACACTGCCTGGTTCTGCCGTGGCTGTTGCCTCTATCCTGAACAGTCTTGTAATACACAAATTATATGAAGAGGACAGGGATATAAATAATTAATTCTGGACTGCTGGTATCAGCCAACTCTGCCTGTCCTGCATCCTGCCACAACTCAGAGTAGGGCTGGGATTCTGCTGTGGCTTCAAATTCAACAAAAACCTCTCCTTATGAGACCAGGAGGAGCAGCTCAAAAAGTGTGCTGGTTTGAATCCCTGCTTTTGGTACTTCAAATAAACTGAGGGTAAAAAGACAAAAGTTCATGATGTCTATGCACAAGAGGAGAGGGAGAACAGGAGCAGTTCCCAGGTCCTGCAGCAGCCCTGTAAGGCACTGAATGTTTGTCCTCCTCTGCAGCACCAGTTCAGAACCAGAGCCAGCGTTCCCTGGCCCAAGCCCTGTGCTCAGGTTAAACCTGGCCGGGGAGCTGGCATGTCCAGATCAAGCCTCACTTGTGACCTTGTTTCCATTCCCACTGCCCTGCCTGTGCGTACTGGGCTGTCCCAAGTCCCTGTGTGCATCCCATGTCCCTGAGGCTCCTAAATCTGCTCGCATGGAGCAGAGGTGGGGCACAACAGCCCCTTTTGCAACCACCAGTTTTTCTGCCTCTGCTCCTGCCTGGGTGGCTCAGCAACCACAGCTCTCATCATTAGCAACCACTGGTGGGTCCCAGATTTAGCCCTGTCACCACAAACCCTCTCTTTTGCTCCAGCTTTAGCAAGTGGCAACTCCCTTAATTACACATTTTTCTCTTCTCCACCCCAGCTACTGCACCCGGGGCAGGGGGAAGGCAGGAGAGAGCAAAAAGAAGGAATCAGAGGGGGAAAGTTAAATGAAGAGCACTGTGGTCCATGCTGCTGGCTATAGCAAAACTGTTCCCTGCAGCACAGTTCAGCAGGAGCCCTGGCCAAGTGGGTTCCAGCTTGGGGCTGGATTTTGGGGCTTCCCCCACCTCTGTCCTTTTCTTCCTGCTCAGGGAGGCTGGTAGTGTGACTCCCCCTCTCTGGCCTGCTTTGGGGTGAACCCAGCTTTGCCCTAAGCCCACCACCATCTCCTCAGGCATCCTCCAGCCCTGGCCGGGGCTTTCCAGGTCTCTTGTTCCTCCTTGCTCCTCTTTCTCTTTCCTTTGCTGCCCTCTATCCCCCAGCCTTGCTCTGCTGCCTGGCACATAAACCTCGAATTTGCTGCATAGGCATAAAATCCTTTTGCACATGGATAGGTCAAAAAGAAGTGTAGCAATTTGCTTGAACATGTGCACGGGCACTATTAATGCAGATCAGTTGCAAGAAATAACGTAATACAGATTTGCCAACGTATGTATTGCATAAATGCTGACAGGTGCTGACAGAAGTGTGTGCGTAAACATTTAATAGCACTGTTAATTCATAGCACAACAGTTGCTGTTGGCATGGCTTGGAATTTATTATATTTTGCTATTTATTCCTAGTCAGCTTGTTGTCCATCATCCTCCCAGATGGCATGTCTGCCGCCATTCCTTCCTCCTCACATTTGCATGATGCTTTTCCTGGGAGGAAGGCAGGGTGGCTGAGAGCTCAAGTTGTGCTTGCAGGCTCCAAAGCCTCCTTTCTTGTTCAATATAAGCCCACTCAGTAACTGTGAAGAGTTCCCCTAATCTCTTTATATCTTAATTGCTCTCTGTGAATCGGGGGTAATAAATATTTCATTCCCTTATAGATGTGTTTCCCTATTCTGTTTTTCTTTTCAAATCTGTTCAGATCGTCGTGGTGAAAACCCAGCCCCACTGAATGCAAAGGCAAAACCACCACTGATTTCAGTCCAACAAAGATTCACCTTAACTGACTCTGCCTAAAAGTCTAAGATAATCATCAAGGCTCCTTTTACAGTCCCTGTCGAAAGATGCTGGCACCTCCAGCATCAATCCACCCTCCCCGTCTCAGACAGATACCTTGGGAAGGGATGAATGGCACTCCAGAGGTGCCAGTTTCCCTCTCCATTCACCACAGCAGAAAGTTCAAACTCAAACTAACTTTTAGGTGGCCATATTTAAGTTGGGAGTGGCAGGGATGAGTCCTTGCATTGCTGTAGTCCTTCTTCTCTCCCAGAGTTGGGATGTTCCCTGCTACAACTATTTATTTATAGCTGGATCCACACTGGTGTGGGATTTGTCCCTCAGGTATCCCCCTGGGAACAGCGCCCAGGTGGCCCTGGACAGTGCCTGGCATGTTGATGCATGGCAGTTTTCAGGAGCAGCAGGAGGAGGTGTATGGATACACTGAGCAGCCTTCAGCTGGGTACTGCCAAGGGAAAAACTGAACCAGCCCGTGGGTTTCACATTTAGCTTTTCTCAGTGGAAAAACTGGACAATATCAAATGACAGGAACAGCTTTCCAAAAACATTTTCTTTCCAGCAGTGAGTGAGAGGAGCTTTTTCACTATTAATCTCCAAAGGTACACAGTAATTGGTCGTGTTTCAGGTGTGAGGGGCAGTAAATGGGGTCTCTGTGGGTCTGCTCATGGTGGTCTTCAGAAACATGGGAATAATGAATGGCCACGTGTGACAGCCTCTAGGACATGTTCCTCATTGTTTTCCCCCAAATTCAGGATGCTGCTTAGGAGGTGGCAATAACAAGGACACTTTGATGGGATTCATTCCTTTAATTTCACCAGGAGCCCATAGGAGCTGCAGTGTGGCCTGGCTATGGCAGGGAGTGGTGCTGCCAGGCCAGGGTGGCCATAGGTGCTGAATCCCAGCCCTGAAAGCTGCTGGGGTGTCCTGCTGACAAGTGAGAGGGAGAGAAGCTTCTTGGCTTCAACAGTCACCACACAGGAAAAGTCAACACGGAGAAGAAAATAAAGCCCTTGTTCCTCTGAATTGTGAAAATTGTTTCCTCTGTGGGTGTAAATGGATGGGGGATATTCTGATTTATCAGGTAAGGATCTGCTCTAATGTGCAGTAAAAGCTGCAAGTTCTGGCTGTAAGTCAGGGGTTAGTCCTTTGGGTAGTCACAGAGGAGGTTTTGCAGGGGGATCAGAAGGTAGAGCCCTTGGGAACCCCAGGAAAAATAAACATAGCCCAAAAAGCTGTGAGAGATTGTGTGACAGCCTCTGGTGAATGAGAAGTGACTGAACACCAGGTTTTTCTCTTTCACAGCCATAAACCCAGGCTAAGGAGCCTGTCCATTACATCTCTGCTGTGGTATCACTCCCAGTGTTTGACACTGCTCACATGATCTACGAACTGGGGCCTGGTTTTGATTTAGCACTGTTTATTAACTGAGCAGTGCTGACATATTTTAGTGCAACATATAAAATCTAAGGCTTTTTTTTAAGCTGAGGAAATGAGGTTATGTGACATTGATCCAAAATGGAGGGGAGTATTTTAGGTTTCATGTTAACAGACAAGGGAGCAGAGACAGGGGAAATGCAGTTTTTCTCCTGTCCTCCCTGCCAAGTCCTCTGCAAATGGGGCAGAAACACCAGGTTTCAGTAAAGTCTGGTGCAGATTTAAAACCAGCTGCAAATGGCTTTTGATCATTTTGTCATGTGTGTGAAAGATTGTAAGAATCAGTTTAAAACCTAAAATTGAGACAATAAGAAATTAAAAATAACGTCTGCTTGAATTATTCAGCTCTAAAAAGAGTTGGACATTAATGTCCCATGGCTACAGTGAAGGTACAAGATGTCCCCATTAAATGGAAGAGGAAACTGAGGCCAGAAATGGGGGAATGGTGATTCAGTGGGGAGAGAAGAGGTTGGTCTTCAGATTTTAGGAATCCCACCAGCACTAGGAATGTCGGCTAAGGATAACTGATTAAGGAAATCTGGAGCTTTCTGGCACAAAATAGTGATTTGCAGACAGGCAATGACAGGCCATTAATAGGCCTGGTAATATGGATTTGCATTAACTTTTTAGGGTGTTTTGTAAGGCCCTTGGCTGCCTGTCAAAGCACTGAAGCTGGTGCATTGTTCCAGCACTGGAGTTGCTGCTGTTGGTGTGAGTCCAGAGCTGCTGTGGTTGTGCAATGCTCCCAAGTCCTTGCTTTTCTCCTGATTACCTCCTGAATGGAAGTCCTTTCCTTGGTTTTGATAACAGCTATTAAATTTGGCTGCACCCACTCAACATTGCTGTGCTTCTTGGAAATAGGGCAGTGGTTGTGTAACTTCCATTCATCTGTCCATGCAGAGCAGTTAATTTCCATTATTGAGGTTTCCCAACATCATAAGAGAGTTGCATTAATGGGGCTTATCTGTGATAACCAGTGCAAACTAGTGCAGGAAAATCTGTGAAGAGAGCCAGCCCTGTTTTATTCAGCCTGGTGAGTGAACATTACACCATTACCCTCCACCAGCATCTCTCAGCTTCCTGCTCCTCCCACGCCTCTCCTGACCTCTGTCAGGCGGTGCTTGGAACCCCACTGGCTGTACTTTGGTCCCTGTTTCAGCTGGAGCTGCCTGTAAGAGGTTCCCACCATCAGTGACTCTGGGATCTGAGCAAGCTGTGCTGTCTTTCCATGAAATTCCCTCAGTTCCCTCCAGGAGTGTGGGGTTGCCCATTTCCCTCCTGCAGCCAGCCCAGAGCTCACTGGTGCATCTCCCCTGTCCCATCCCTTTAGTCTCCCCAAGAGGAAGGGCTGAAGGAGCTCACACATTGCCCCATGTAATCTCACTGCTAGCTGACATTTCTCCTCCTCCTCCACTCATTTATCCCAAATCCCTTCCTTTTCAGATCCCTTCATTTCCTCCTGCTCTTGCTTTTTAAGCCTTCTCTTATGTGACTTAGTGTCTAGAACAGTTTCCCTCTGTACTTCTCTCCCCTTTCAAATCCTTCCTTAAACCACAGCCACTTCAGCAAGTCCTCCTTTTCAGAGCAGTAATCCCCAGTTATGCCAGAGCCCACAAACATTATCTGGTGTCGTGTCAAGCCTGTGCACAGCCTCTGAGGGAGGCTGGGCAGGTTTCTGAGAGGGAGCAGAGCTTCTAAATCCCTTTGAAATGGAACACAAATCAGGCACCTCGTTCTCTTTGGTGTCAAAGCCCTGTTCTTGTCCCAGGGCAGGGTGTGAATGTAGGGACAGGATGCAGCAGCAGCACCATCCAGAGTGTGAGAGGTTTGTGTGGAACCACAAATCATTTGGATGTGTGAGTTAAGGGCATGTCCCCAGTGCTAAGATGGACTGGTTTAGATGTGTCTCATGGGGCTGGTTCTTGCTCAGTTGCTCATTTCCAGATGTGAATTTTGAGAGAGGCAGAGCTCACAAGTGCTGTCTCCTGTAAGGGATCCCCCCATAGTCAGTCCCCATCTCTGTGTAAGTAACTGGGATTGCTCCCAATGGGATCAGCAGCAGCAGGACTGTGGATGCTTTGCTTTTTGGTCACCAACTGTGGAACAGGTTTGCTACCAGGGACATTCCCTCTGTTCCCAGTGTGGCTGTTGCTGTGAGAGTCCTGTACAAAAGGGACAGTGAGCATTGTGGAAATGTCAGGAAAGCTTAGCCTGCTGTGCTTCTCAAAGGGAAAGAGCTGGGATTTAAGATGAGGGTAATGTAGTCAAAAAGGGGTTTAGGACTAGGACTAGGCATGGGTGTGACTGTGGGGCAGCCTGTTGGTTGCTGTCTAGAGGGCAGAGCAGAGAAGTAATTCACGTGGAGAGTCTGCTCCTCCATCCCCAAAAAGCAGGGTGTTCACAGGAGCCCAGCAGGCCTACACTGGGATCATGAAAACCCTGTGGTAAAACCTCTGTGAGGGGGTTCTCAGGTCTCAAGCCCTAAACATGTTGTGAGCAATTCCATTTGATATTCATGCTGTGATTTCATTCCCAGCATTGTCAGGAGCAGCCTGTGAGTGGATGGGACTCCTGTGGCCGCTCCTGGTGCAGCTCCCAGGGGACTCTCCCTGATCAAAAGTGCTGCCCAAGATAATGTGAACTGTCAGTCATGATCAGGCCTTAATGAGTGCTGGATTCAGCTCAGTTAGAAACCCACTCTAAGGGGGGAAAACCCCCTCCCATGGCCATGTCTGTCCAGTGGAGTAAAACACTGGAAGGGGCTGTGGTCCACAAGCTGACACACTTTTGGGATGCATTCTCCTCCTTTAGAAAGATGAGAGGTAAAAGAAGGAGGAAAGGCTAATCCTGATCAATTGCCAAATCGTAAAATGCTGAGAGAGGGGGAGGGGAAGAAACCAGCTGTAAATGTAAAAACCAGCACAAAAACCCAGTGGAGCTGGGGATGAACCCAAGTCTGCAAGCTGCAGCCAGTTCCTGTGCCCTGAGGCCCCTTGCATGGGCTGACTCCTGGGTGGGTGGCCAGGCTGGGGCTCTCAGCAGTGCCCTGTGAGCAGAGCAGGTCCTGGCAGCCCTGGGGACAGCAGGGTCACCTCCCATCCTGCTGCCACGGCGACTGGGAGCACCTCAGGGCTCCCCTGGAATCCCTGCCCGGGGCTGGGGTGTTGCAGCGGCAGGAGGAGGAGGAGGAGGATGGATGACTGGAGAGGATGAACACTGAGTGGGGACAGGCTTCCCATTCCAGCAGCTCTGGATTTATTTCTGTTCATTCACTGCAAGTCACAATCCATTCTCTTCATTTTCATTCTTCCATGCTGTGACACCCTTAAAATCCGTGGTACATTTAACTTTTTATTTCCATTTAATACCTTTTAAAGTGATCTAATGCAGACAGATTACAGATAGTGAGGGTTGCTGTCCTTTGGTGGAAATTCTCTGTTTAATAAAATATTGAGAGACAGACTGGCCCCTCCATGCATTAAAAAAGAAAGATATACTACATTTAGAGGCTGTGGCAGTAAAACTTTATAGACTTATCAATTTTGGGCACTCATATTCTCCTGAAGTTTTCAAATCACCTTGCAAAGGCAGCCAGCTCTCCTGGTTTGGAAATCAGAACCAGTTGTTTTTGCAGTTTGCAGTATTTAATGTAGATCTATGTAAATTGCTAGGGGAGGGGGAGGAGAAGAGTTTGATCTTAAAATATAATTTAGATTGTTCTCATCTTTTCTTGTAAAGGCTGTTTTGATCATTTGTTGCCACCTCCCAGTTTTCAAACATCTCAGTCTCAAAAAGTTCTGGTACTTTTAAAGATAAGGATCAACATTTATGTATTTTTGTCTCTTAGTTCTCATGCCTTTGACATTCAGGTTTGCAAACTTCCTCTATCAAAGGGCTTTAACATCTTCCTTTTCCTTTCCTTTTTTTTTAAAATTTTTAAAATGAAAATTGACATTCTCATTTAATAATGTGACTCTAGGTGCCAAGATTTTCAGAAAAAATGCCAAATACCACAATACCTATGGGAATTTGCAACCTTATTATTAGTTATGGGCGCCTCTTGCTTCTCCTCAAGCCTCCTGAGATTTTGTTGTTTCATCTAAATCCACCCAAATTCTCTGATCTTTAAAAGTGGGAAGAGTGGAAAAGTACCTCCTAAAGAGAAGAACTGATTACAAAGCAAGGGTCTAATTTCCAGTTTGAAACTCTTTAAATATCAAATATTTTCAAGTGTAAGGTTTGGTTGCCTGAAATGTTGTTTTTTCCCCATGTTTTTCTTGCTTTGCTGGTAAAATGAAGGATTTGATTTAACGTTATATGCCTGGAAAAAATAAAGCATTTAATTTACATTTTACAAGGCAGTTATTGCAGGTTAATTAAATATCAATTGAGTGTTATAGGCCATATTAAGATTTATTAATAACCCAGCAGATAAATCTCCTTGGAATTCAATTAAATGAAAATCACATAAAAATATATGTGCAATTTTATTCATATAATACATAAAACTTGTGAATTATTGTGCAGCATTGTACAGTAAGTTGATTAATGGGAATTAATTGCTGAAATGGAGAAAAATCAATTTAAACTTCCTGTAGAAGCTATAAGAAGCTTGGTATTCTTGTCCCACACCCTTGGAAAGCTGAGTCTGTGTCTGCACTTAGACTCTACCATGGGATGAGTTGGAATAAATGTGCTTCCTCTCCTCTCACCTGCTTTAGCTCAGCATTTTGGTCTCGGAGGAAGGAATTAGTCACTGTTGCCAGTGTGTTCTGTGGAGTTAATTGTGCCACTGGAGCCTTAGAGGTGACAAAAGGAGCAGGAAGGTGACATTGGTGGGTGTCCCTGGCACTGAGAGCATCCCTGGGCTTGTGCCCCGTGTCACAGGCAGGTCCCTGCTGGCCCCCAGGAGGATGAGGAGATCCGGGGTTTAGACCCAGCAGATTTGGGAGCTTTTTGCCCTTTAGATGCTGTTCCCACTCTGTCCCAGTGCTCCCAAGGCAGTTCTGCCAGCCAAGCTGTGCAGAGCAGTGTGTGGGACTTTAACCAGTCTCAAGCAGTGTCAAAGGAAATCTGGGTTGGATATTAGGAAAATGTTTTTTACAGAAAGGGTGATAAAGTGATAAAGTTCTGGAATGATCTGCCTGGGGAGGTGGTGGAGTCACCATCCCTGGGCGTGTTTAACAAATCCTGGATGTGGCACTGGGGGCCAGGGTTTAGTTGAGGTGTTGGGGCATGGATTAAATTATCTTGAAGGTCTCTTCCAACCCAGTCATTCTGTGAATTTTGTGAATTTTGTGACTTTTGTGAATTCTGTGAATTCTGTGAAACAGGATTAGTGAGGGGCTCAAGGCCGTTTTGGGAAGCAAAGCTTCCAACATCTCAGATGAGGAGGGGAGCTTGTGAGAAATTCTACTCACTTTCAAAAATGTAAAAGGTTTATTAAAACCTTATTAAAAATCCAACAGAAGACTGAATAGAGAAAATATTACAGCACCAGGAGCAAAGGATTTTTCCCACCTCATCCTCACAATGGAGGTTTCCATTGTGGAAACCTCAAGGGTTCCCCACAAAGGGCCTTTTAACCCTTTAGCCCCTCCCAAAATTTTGTCCATCTCCTTCTTCACTGTCCAGTGGTGGAGATAATTCTTAAATCTTGATTGAAGGTCAGGTGATGCCATGGTAACGAGTGCCCCTCCCAAATGTCCCAAACCCAGACCACCCTGATAACAACACAAGGAGGGTAAAGCATAACTATAAATCTATAAAACTTCTCTTAACATATATACATATAACATACGATATTTGCCTTTTAATTGTGAGAGTCAACCATGGCATTACTCATCTATCACAAGCTGGACTTGGAAAATATCTTCCCAATCCTCGCATGGGGCCTGGCCTGGTGCCATCTGCTCCCTGTGCATCCTGAGTTAAACTCTGTCAATATGAGATTATGTTCCAATTACAGGACCAGACCGACTGGTTTAACTCCTACCATGAATCTATTTTGCTTTATTAGCATGCCCTGACTCTGTGACTGATGTACCAGACACCAAAAGAGATGGGCTCTGCCCAGAGGGCTTTGTCTCACAGGAACACGCCGGGAGAAGACCGAACGTGGCAGAAAATGCAGATGAATGAGTAACTCAGTCGAGATTTTCTTTTTAATTTGGGGATTCTTTGCTTGGTTTTGCGTTTGGCTTGAGTTTTAATATTGCTAAATTTGCTTCCTTCAGACATTGCACAAGAACAGAGACGTCCAGAGAAACTCAAACAGGGTTAGGCATGTGGCTCTTTGAAGTGTGTGTGTTGGGGGCTGAGCACTCCTGAGCATGGAAAACCAAGAGAGAGCCCTCCTCCAGCTCACACAACAGCTCCAGCTGAGCCATGGCCCATCCTGGAGAAGTTTAGCCACGTTGAAAATACAAGCAGGTGTCAGTCCTTGCTCATTCTCCCTGCTCCTGCAGCAGAGATTGCCTGCATCTGTCTCCTCTGTGCTTCAGCTCTGCTTCTCCCTGCAATAGTTGTCAGGGATATTAGCATTAAATACTTACTGCCTGGCTTAACTAAGGGGTAAGATAGGATTTAATTTGTATGGCTGAAATCCAATTATATAATGGAGCCCCTGGGGGAAGCAGTTATACCTGCTGAATCTCTTGGATGAGTAATTGTGCACAAAGGCTCCTCTCCAGAAGTAGAAACAGATCTGAAATATTTTTTCTTTTCTCTTTTTTTGCTGCTGCTGTTACATAATAAGGCTGAGACCCTGAAAAGAAAAGCCAATGACAACCCAATGCAGTAGAAAGAATTAAAGCATTGCCAGGGGAAAACAAGTTATAATCTGATAAAATCAAGGATCTAACAGGAAGTCTGCAGCAGCATTAGCTTGGAGGAGCCAAAAGGCAGGGCAGCCAAAGGAAGCTTACTCATCTTTTTGGAAAATAGCACAGAGGCTTTGCTGTCTAACTTTTCCCCCTATTTCTACATGACCAGGGAAATGGAATCCTCTGGTTGCTTTTGTCAAAGCTTGGGAGGTGTAGGTATTAAAAAACCTGAGCAGCCAGCTAATTCAGATACATCTGAAAAATCCAGCACTTAACCACCTTTGAAAATCCCTTCTGCTTATCCTGCATGTCATCTGCACCCTGATAAGCATCAGACTCATAGGTGATGATGAGCAGGACAGGAACAAAAGCATGATGAAGTTCCCAGCAAGGTTTATGAAGCAGGCAAGCTTGTAAGGCATTAATCTCTGGGATAGTGCTGGGGCTTGACAACTCTCCCATCTGATATCTGCAGCAGCTCCAAATCCCACAAAGGAATTCCTGAGGGACTGGGACTGAAGGCATCAGGCTGTTGTGCTTGTGCAAGGCTCCTCAGAGGTCAGAGCACCAAAATCCATTCTATTTTTAAAAACAAAAAGCAAACTTTTATTCTTTTCTAATGAGCTCTGAGTGGAAAAAACAATTTCCTCAGTGTTTTTGATTTCAGGGCTACATGCAGATAAAATTGTGACTGCTTTCAGCCAGGGGAGGGAAGGCCAGAATTCCCAGTGGCACAGAGTGAGGACAGAGCCTTCAGCCTCGCTGTCTGGGCAGGGATTTCAGTCCTTGCAGAACGCAGCTAAACCCTGGTGAGGCTCCACGAGGAGGGACTGTTCCCAGCCTCGCAGCTCCACCCAGTGGCTCTTTTTTGGCAGGATAAATCCATAATTTCAGAGGCATCAAAAATTGTTGAGGCCAGCACTGGTGAACGGTGGAGATGCTCTAGGATGTGCATGAGGAATTGAGGGTGTATTTGTTTGTCACATTGTTAAAATTTTCAGCTAACATTTGGATAATGGCAAAAAAAAAAAAACTACAAAGAGAATTTTAGTGAATATAGAAAAATCAGAAATCTCATAATCCCCTTTCTTAACCCCTCCCAGCACAAACGGAAGGGGGAAGATAGCAGAGAACTGGTAATTTACACACTTCACCATTTCAAATTCTCTGTGAGCAGATTGCAGCAGTTTGGGCCAAACCTATTGTTATATGAGCTTAGTAATGAACTACCAAAACAACTGATTTCTGATCAGTAAGCTCATTTTGAAAAAAGAATTCTCTTATGAGTGTGAATTTAACTTGGCAGCTCTCACTGTATTGCTCCACTTTCCTTCCTGGGTAATTACCAGGACTAACAGGAAGCAAATTTTCATCATTTCTATCAAGGATGCCATGCTGAAACTTGCTGTTTCCAGGAGTATCAGGGCACTTGTAATTAAAATAAGCTTCTATTTGTGCATATGCACACTTTTACTCCAAGAACACTCAAGAGACGGGTACAGATTCACAGAACACAGAAGTGTGACATTAACAGTGTTTATTTTCAATTTGAGCCAGTATTGTAAAAATATCCCATTCCCCCAAGCTCAAGTGAAAACTGACATCTCAGTTGTGCATAATGTAGATTTATCAGCCTCTCTGCAAGGTTTAAAAATAGAGAAGCTGATAAACTGATAGAAACCATAGTTTTGCTGTGAATCTCCTGGAAGTTCCCACCCCATCTGTGTGAGGAAAATATCATCTGTGAAATGCTGCTCCCAGATGGGCTGTGCAGCTCCAGTGCCATGCAAGGAGTTGAAATGACCTCTTCCTCCAGGAGTTCAAACGATATTTAGCATAAATTCAGCCCCTAAGGCCTTCACTTCACTTGCTTTCTGCCAGCACAGCAGCTGAAAATGGGCTTTAATCTGCTTTGTTTTGCCATTGGAGAGCTCTGAGGAAAGAGATTTGGAGTTACAAAATATGTGGATCCCACCTTTAAGCTTGTAGACATCATTTCTCCATCCATACAATTAAAGGTAAATCAGCCTATGCCTTGTTAGGATCAAAGATCAGAGGTTTTTCTTTTAGAGGGATAATATTTCAAAATAGATATTCAACATTCCACAGGTAAAGAGTAACAGGAAACATCTTGCAAAAGGCAGTTTTGGAAAAAGGATTTTTTTTTCCTTTTATTAAACCCTAAATCAGAGCAAGAACCTGCTGGGTTTTACTTGCCCTCCCCAAAACTATCACTGAAGAGCCCTTCAGTGTCTGAGCCAGGTACAGCCACCCCACCAAATGTCCAAGACCAGGGCTCCCAGGCTGTGGAACAAAACTGGCTCACTGATTTTACCCCAAAGGAGTTTTCTGGGCACCATCTCCCAGCTGAGCTTGTTCTCTCTTGTTCCCACAAGTCCCTGTGCAGTGACCATGGCAATGAGGGAGGCCAGTAAGCCCTGTGTGTCTGCAGAGAAGGTTTCAAATGCCCATGGAACACAAAATAGCTGACATTTTGGCATGGCAAGGGTATCACAGCTTGCAGCCTGTGAGTTTTTCTCCTTCTCTGCTTCTGTACCAGGATTTCTGTGATTGCCAAAGGTCTGTGCAGGTTGTGAAGCTCCTTTCCCTGCACGAAGGGAAATACAGGTTGGATATTGTGAAAAAGTTTTTCACAGAAAGGGTGATAAAGTTCTGGAATTGTCTGCCTGGGTAGGTGGTGGAGTCACCATCCCTGGATGTGTCTAAAAAAATGACTGGATGTGGCACTGGGTGCCAGGGTTTAGTTGAGGTGCTGGGGCTGGGTTGGACTCGATGATCTTGAAGGTCTCTTCCAACCCTGTGATTCTGTGAATTCAGATGAAACCTGCTGCTGTGATAAGCAACCTCCTTACCCAAAAAGTGCTGTTCAGTTCTTCTTTTCCTGCAGCTGGGGGGGGGGGTCCCAGGCTCCCTGCAGCTGCTTTCAGCCACTGTGCAGTCCTGAGCCTGCTCTCCTGCCACGTGAAGAGGGGCTTGTACCCAAAGTGCCTGGAGGCCTTGTCTGTCTCAAAGGAGAAGGTGGTGACTGTGGTGTTCAGCAGGGCCACTGAGGAAAGGCTGTGGCCTCCAGAAAGGGGACAGGATGGCCCTGATGATCCTGTGCAGTTGTATCATCAACCACATCTTCCAGTAGGGGATGTGAGAGCCCAGCCTCACCGAGGGGTCTGCACTGGACAGCAGCTGGTGCCTGATCAGGAAACCCTTCCTGCTCTGCCTTCAGCTGCAGGTGCCTTGCTGCAAGGACATGCATCCATGCCACATTCCCTGCAGAAATAACAGAGGGAGAGGAACGGCCATTCAGGAGGAGCTCAGTTTCCCTGTTCACCATAGAATGAGTGCATTGGATGTGCCGGCTTCAGTGCTGGGAAGCAGGGAGGCACTCATGTGTGCTCAGCTGTGCTGCACAGAGGCTGAGTAGTTAATCCAGGCCTCCAAGATCCTTTAAACCTTTGGTCTCCCCTTTGAGCTGGACAATTAACGTGCCTTGTGATCCTGGTTCACATGAAGCAAAAGGGCAGTGTTTTGTAGTGAGAGCAGGATGAATAGGAGGCAGTGCTCCAGGGTTTTATCCCTGCCTCTGCTGTGAGCCTTTTGAAGGAGTCACTTGATTTATCTGGGCCTGATTCTTCTCTAACAGCATTTTCAAAATCTGTACTTTTGGAAAAAGAAATAGAAGTGCGCTGCACAGAAATCACTGAATGCCTGCATGATCCAATGGGGAATTACATCCCCCTGAAAGGCACCAAAACAAATTCTTCCTATAGGTTTTGTGATTAATTTCTTGTGCTTCCTAAAACTGGTTATGTAGTGCAGCCTTTTCTGTAAAGAACTTGACAAGTAGTGGTAGTTTAATTTTTTTTTCTAATGAAGAAGTGTCTTTTCCTATCAAAAACATTTCAAAAACACAGCCAGAATTTCTCTCTGCTCCCCATATATCCCTGAAACACTTCTCAAAGGGCATAAAGAAAACCCTTCCCAGGAAAATAGTAATAAGACACTTTTAAAATCCTTTAGCCAGTCTAAGTTTTGTGGTTCCAAACCCATTTGTGCTCATTCACCATGCTGATCTCTCAGTCTGGGGAGATTATGGCTAAGCTGACATGCACAATCCCCTGTGACTAAAGCTGGTAGCACCCATGCAAGGAGCTCAGCCCTTCACTCACCCACATAGGTGTGATTCCTCTCGGTGTCCTCAGGCTCCAGGTAGTTCAGAACACCCCTCCTGGCTCTGGCAAGCAAGTACAGCTCCTGCAGGAGCCCTGCCTTCTCCTCATACACAGTGTTGTCCGGAGGACACAGGTTCTGAGTGTGCCACCATTGCTCAGCTGCAAAATCAGGGAGGGAGGTCAGGGGATGGATCCAGTTTGGATGGATCCAGAGATGGGATCTCCCACAGTGACACTGGGTTTTCCAGATAAACCCAAACCCTGGGAGTTCTGGCCTAGAGGAGTCAATATTTGCTCTGCATGCTTGGCACATGCTTTGGGTCTCTAAAAGCACAAGGAGGTGCCCAGTTTGATTTTATTTTTTCACAGCACGCCTGAACCCACATGGTGCTCCTTGAGAGTGCTGGTGGCATGAACTCTTCTGCAGTTTGGTGCATAAAAGAGGATTTGCAACAACCAAATCCAGGTACCACAGCAAGCCAGCCCAACTGGCTGGCCTCAAACTGGGACTGGGGGAGAGATGCTCCAGGCAGTGCTTTAGAGCACAAGTCTCATTTTTATATTCTCACTTGTCTAGAAGAACTCATATGTCTGCTGGCTGTGCTGCCAGCCTAAAACACTGAACAGGGGGCTAGCCCTGGGTACACCAATATTTTTAGTTCTTAAGTCACTCTGGAAAGCTTGAAAATCACACTTTTTTTCAGTATGAACTAGGTGAACCTGGTCTCTTCAGCCCTAATTTAGCACAGCCCTTTCCAAAGTCATACTCCTCCTGGAGCTGAAGCAGAGGCTCAAAGGGAAGCACCTTGTGATCCTGGGAGAGTCTGGCAGCTTCCTGCTGGTGTGGGAATATCAGGCTTTGGGAGGCTTAGGACAATGAGGTTTATGCATCAAATCCAGGCAGAGGTTGGATACACACTTAGCCAGGAGCTGTGAGGTTTTTCCATCTCCCTCTTCCCCCTGCCCTGTGCTGTAATTCCAGGGGTGCTACCACTGGATTTTGTACCTTTGCGCCGTTGGCTTCAAGCCCAATTTTTTCTGCCATGGCTGTTGTCTTCCCATAGGGCAGCTCCACTTCCCCAGTGTACTGAGTGTCATCATTTCCTCTGGAACAGATTGTGGGAGACAGGGAGTGACCATGGGGTGTGATATTTTCAGGGTGCCTTGTCATGGGGAGGAAAGATGAATCTGACTCCATGTTCTTAGAAGACTAATTTATTAGATTATATGATATATGATATTATATGATACATGTTATGTTATGTTATGTTATGTTATGTTATGTTATGTTATGTTATGTTATGTTATGTTATGTTATGTTATGTTATGTTATGTTATGTTATGTTATGTTATGTTATGTTATGTTGAAGAATGCTATACTAAAGAATAGAGAAAGGATACAGACACAAGGCTAAAAGATAATGAAAAACTTGTCTCGCCAGAGCCTCCACACAGCTGGCTGTGATTGGTCATTAAATTAAAACAATTCACATGAAACCAATGAAACAATCACCTGAACCTCTGTTTTGTATAAACAACCTCCAACCACATTCCAAAGCAGCAAAACACGAGAGAAGCAAATCAGATCATGATTGTTTTCATTTTTCTCTGAGGCTTCTCAACTTCCCAGGAGAAGAAATCCTGGTGAAGGGATTTTTCAGAAAATGTGACAGTGACAATGGGGCAGAGCACAGGGCTCAGGAACATCTGTGCCAGCCTGGTTTGCTCTGCATTCCCTGCTCCCAGGGGTTTCTGCTGCCTCGCAGCAATGGGAATCTCAGCTCCTCGCTGCACTTTGGGAGGGATAAAGCCCCAAGGAACACCAGGAGCTTCAGGGTGTTCACAAGCAGGTTTGCATGGGGGCAGTGCTTTCTCAGAGCTGGATTTAGTTTTGTCTAATGGCAAGATTGAAATAACATTCCATCAGGCAAATTAGAAGGCAGCAGAGTGACATTTTTAAGCAACTCACAGCAAGGTAAAAAGAGCACAAGAAGATCGAGGGCAGGAAAATTAGAGCAATTCTACTTAATTTTTTCATCAGGGGCAGAGAAAAGCCTCTCATGAGCCATAAACTAAAAGGAGAAACTGCTACTTAATTTTCTCACAGAGTTGATTAAAGTTGGGAGGCATTTGCTGGGGATGTGGTGGAGCTGCTGGAGATCTCCTGGAAGCCTTACAAACAGCAGGCTTGGGCTGGGATTGCTCCTTCATCTCCCCTCACAAATTACCCTTGAGGGGAAGGAGAAGCAAAGAATCCATGGCCAAGGACAAGCAGGGAATCCTGGGCTGTGGCTGGAAGGCAACCTGCTCCTCAGGCTGCCACCTTACAGCTGCAAGCGGAAAGCCTCATGTGGGATCTGGGATCTCACAGGGCCTGGAATAATTCCAAGGAGAAAGGAGAAAGCATCTCTATTCCCCGAAGGGTATCAGCATCTCATCCAAGTGGTTTTAGATCAGCCTGAGGCCATCGTGGGATTTGATTTAACACCTCCAGAGGGCTCTGGAGTGAAGAAACCTGGCTTGCAGCATGGGGAAGGAGAATCCACTTGCTCTCCTGCTCCCCTGAGTAGCAGAGATGAGCTCTCCCTCCCTCCATGTGCTGCTGGAGACATTTAAAAATTAATTTACTCTATATTTTGCTGTTCAAGAGAAATCCACCCTGGCAAACCAGGACCTGCCAGGCATGGGGTACCCCACACAGGGCAAAGAGGAATCCTCACCCTCCTGTGGCTCAGATACTTCTCCTGGCAGGGCTGAGTGGCCTGTGGGGACTTCACCCAGCAAATCTGCAGCATCTTTGACCTTGGCAAGTTGTTTTCTCTTTTCTGTGCTCAGATCTCCCCGTGCAAAACGTGGCTGGTGCTGCTGCCTGGCCCCTGCCTGTTCAGCAGTCTGGCATGTTGTGTGTCAGATATCCCAGCTGAGATCAGGCTCTCCTTGCACTACAGCAACAGAAATAAATTAGGAGCATCACAAATGCAGACTCCTCACACACCCTGGGCTTCTATCACAAAACCCTCCTCCCCTCCCTGTGTTTACAGGGCATGAACAAGAGACAAACCAAAAAATAAGCAAGACAAAAGATTGATTGTGCAAGGTTTGTTGCAAGCCCAGGAGAGGCCCGAGACAATTAGTGGGGGTTTATCTAGAAGTTCTAGTTTTAATTGCTTTCTCTCTTTTTTTAATCAATTTTTGGGATTTTGGTTTGGGTTTTTTTTTTTTTGGTTTTTTTTTTTTGTTTTTGTTTTTTTTTTTTTTTTTTTTTTTTTTTTTGCCCTGCAAAGCTTTTGAAAAGCAGCAGCACCACAAAGGGACAAACCTGCCTGCTGTTCCTGGGCTCTGCTGTGTGTGCCTTCCCCCACCCCTCTGAAGCTTGGTAGTAACAAAGAGCTCAGCATAATGCTCTCGCTTTTCAAAACGATCCCAGATAAGGGAACGCTAATCAGAGTGGAGCAGCATTGTCAGAAGGTATCTCAGCAGTGCCTGTCTCCCAGGGATTGAGACTGACAGAGGCATTTTCTATTATTGTTGGATGCTGAGGTGTGAGCATTATCCCTGAGCCCATCACCCCGGCCAGAGACTCCTCCTGCTTTGTCTGTGCCAATTCCCTGCCAGTAAAAGGGAGGGAAATAAATTCTACAGTGCAATGATGGAGAAGGGAGACGAAAAGGAAAAGGAAAAGGCAGGATCCTGGACTGTGAGGGAGAGGGCAGAACAGATGGGGTGGGGAGATGGGAAGAGGAGGAAGGAGAAAGGCATCACCTGTGCCTTCAGTCTGCAAAGCAGAGCCATGTTCTGCTGTTCCCAGTCATCCCCGGGCTCCCTCCTGAGACAGGTGGGGTAAGTTTTCACTGGGAGGCTGATACTTCTCATTATCTAATTCCTTTCATTTAAAATCAAAATAATTGGAGAATGAAGACCCCTCTCTAGGGCTTCCTCACAGGATAATGGGAGAATCTGAACAGAACACTCATTTTGTGTTCTGCAAAATGAGTGAAAGGCTCCAGGTGTGGCTTTGTTTGTGTTTGTGGTGAGGAAGGCTGTTCACAGCTCCATGAGCATCAGTCTGACTGGGTTTTCTTGCCCCTGTTGGCGCCACCATTACAAGCCAAAGGACTGTGATCAGGCAAGATCTGGGGCTGATTTTTTTCAAGACATCTGTTCACATCTCTTTCTTAACTCACAGGACTAAAATACTGACAAGCATGTGCCTGTATCTACATGAACTCTTAGGAATTATTTGTGTTTGCTAGTGACCAAATTCCATAGCTTTGCAGTGACACAGTCTCCAGTGCTTGTGGTCCCAAGTGGATTGAGTTGCTCTCATGGATATTTTTCATAAGCCAGACATTTATTCTACAGATTTGAGTGCTTAGACACTTTTCAAAACAAGGGGCTTATGCCTTAACTTACATGTGAGCATGAAATTTTGGCTTGTAGGGAATTTTAAATTATGTCTTTTCTAGCTGGTCTCAAATTTCTAGAACCAAGTGACTGAAGGCAGCTGTGCCCAGCCTGGCTGCCTGTGGAGACACCACTTGACTTGGAGCCAGCTCCCCTGGCACACAAACTTCCAGGGGTTGAGCAGTTTGTGTGGCTACAACCAGGCTTGAAATCAGCAAGGAGCCTTCCAATAGTACACATCAGACTGACCTCAAATTTAACCTAAAACTTCAGCTCCTGAAGTTTTTGAAGACATTTCTTCAGAAATACTGGCCCTGCTCTCAAGGTGCAGGTGCTGTTGCCCCAGGAATACAAAAATATTCCCAAATCCTGATTCTGAGACCTGAACAGGGGTGTCAGCTGATTGTCAAAGTCACTTCTGGAGATCAAAGCAAAAAACCCTCAAAATTGTTATTTTGACCACTGTCTTTGTATTGATCCTAATCCCACCTTTGGCACAGAGGGTTTTCTAAAGCTCTGCTGCTGCTTCTGGGTCTGTGGGTCAATCTCATGGGAGCCACAAACAGAGGAGAAGGGTTGAGCATAAAGCCCCAAGGTGGTGACATCCAGGACCCCAGGAGATAGCCCACATGAGCATGTTCCAGGAAGAAGGACTTTGAGGGGTAGAAGGGTACAATTTTCAGGTCAGAAGCAGGTAACAGAAGGATCCTGCAGGTTCACACCATTGCCTCTGTGCCCTAAGACTTCATGGGCAATTACTTTTTTCTGGGATAATGCTACATGAGTTTTGCCTACATTTGATAACAGGAGATGGGCACAGGCTTGCCAGCAGTTCCCTGTGGAGCTGGGAGGAGAAGGGGCAGTGTGGTGGTGGCAGTGTGGCACCACCTGCCCTTTGGGTTGACTCTTTGTGAGGGAGAGCAAAACCTCTGACCCAACAGCAGGATGTAATATGGCCATATCCCAAACTTTGAGCATGTGAAAACCTTATCTGAAAACGATTTTAGGGCTCGGAGGAGCAGGGCTGTAGATCCAGGGACAGCCTGCCAGTGCAGCTGGGCCACACAGCTCTCACCTTGGAGAATCACTGGCCAGGCTTAGGCTGGGAAGAGCCATGGCTCCTAAATGGACAGAGCAGCAAGGAAAGGTTTTCAAGAAGGAGAAGAGGAGCAAACAGGAAGGGGGAGCACAAATCTTCTCCTTGGTAGCTCATATCTCCATCTGGCTGCAGTTGCATTGCTGTTTGACTGGACAAACAGGGCAATGGAGAAGGTTTGCTGGGGCTCACCTGAGCAGGGGCTCACAGGGGGTGTTGGGTCCCACAGCTGCAATGGAGCTGGTGTACAGCAGGTATGGGATGCTCAGGGCACAGCAGGCCCTTACCACATTTTCAGTTCCTGTGGGGCAGGATAGGAAGGACAAATATCAGCCACCTTGTCTTGTTTCCTGTTGTGCAAATCAAAACAGATTCCCAGGGGCTTTTTCCAACTTGGAACTAACCCATGTTTTTTTATGGCTGAGAAGGTGTAAAGCCCCAGGTGAGGGCTGCATTTCCTCAGGAGGGGATGGTTTATAACACAGTAGTTTATAACATGAGTAGCAGTTACATCCATAGCTCTGATGTGCCTGATCCTCCATGGCCATTGGCAACTGACTTGAGTTTTAGAGCTGCTGACAAAGGGAAGCTGAGGGCTTGGTGGAGCAAAACCCCATATTTTTTCATTTGGGGGCAGGCTGTTGGTGAACTGCAGCATTCTGGCAAAGGATCGGTGTTTTAGTTGCATGTGTTGCTCTGTAGAACATCTGCAGGGTGCTACAGGGTGAAATCACTCCATCAGACTCCTGATAGCTGAAGAACTCCAAATAAAATAATTAGGGCAGCTTACAAGTACATGTGAAATCCAGACAAATCCAAAACATGGTTTGCTTTAAGGAAGGTTGTTCTGGCTGAATTAATTGTTCAGTGTGTGTGGTTTAGTGTGGTTGTTTTGGAGTATTTTGGTGGGTTTGAATGATTTATGACTCTATAGGGGTGTTTTTTTGCATTCATTGTGGTTTTGATCCAAGTTGATCCTGTGAGAGCCTCAATGAAAGCACTGAGAGCCTTCAGACCTGATAGGGCAGATCTGAAAGGAAGTTTGTAGGGTTGGCTTCCAGAAATCTCACCCTATTTGTGCCTGGCTAAGCAGGCTCTGCCCTGAGCCTGTCTGCAGATCTTGTGTGGGAGGGCTTGTGATTTGTCTTCTCTTTGCTATTAAGGGCATAATCTGAAATTACCAAGGAAATCCTAAGTTTAGGATAATTTCCAAGCACACGAATCCATCTGAAATCCCAGTGGAAAAGAATCAATGTGCTTCTCCATGAGCCTATCACAATATGTAAAGTTAACTGAGAACCCCTGGTGAGAAACATCACTGGAAACAGCTGAGTTAAAATCCATTCAGCTTAACAAAAAGCAGATTAAAAAGTCTTTAAGTGACTAGATGGGGAAAATAATTCTTGTAGAAGAGAACTCTTCAATTCAGTCAACAAGGCTCTAACAGGATTCAGCAGCCAGTGGTTGAAACAGAGGAGGGAATCAAAGCAGAAGATGTAAATTTTGGCCAGAAATGATAATTAACCATAGCCACACCACCACTCCTCAGCATTGTTATGGCTTGCTGAAAGCCATGATAGATAGCCCATTAACTTGCACCCTTAATTTGAGGCAGCAAGTCTGTTGAAAAGGAATGGTCCAATTTAGCCACAAATTGTTTGGCTTAGAGCAGTAATTGGATGGATTTCTGTGGCCTGAGTTGCACAGAGGAGCCTGCTAGAGGATTATATACTTGACCTCTCCTGACCCTGCTTTTTTCCATGGAGTCTACAGCAGGTATCAAATGCCATTTTTATTCTTTTATCTGCCATGATTTTAATAGAGAACTTCAGGCTAATCTCTCAGTTCAGGATTTTGAGGAGCCCTAGTGAGGGCAGCAGCCCCATTTTGGGGAGTTCCATGTGGAGCCATCCAAGGGGAGGCAGAAATGCTGGACAGGCTCCTGTTAAACTGTCCCAAACTGTGCTCCTTAAAGAGTCACACTGGAAAATCCTTGCATGTGTGGTTTTCTGGGAATGTCACCAACATCTGCAAGAGGTTTGGTTCGCTGAGGAAGGGACTTGTCCCATGTTCAGTGCTCTCTGTAAATCCTCTCTGAGCTGAAGCACTGAGCTCACAGCAACAGTGAGGGGGAAGAGCTCACAAAGCCACTAAAAAGCAGCAGGAACCCTCAGGCTCTGAATATTCTCAGAATACAGAGAGCACAATACAGGCTCTTAAAAGCTTTGAGTTTTGAAAACAAGTACAATGAGAAGAAGGCTGGAATTTAAATGTTACCCTTGAATGTATCAGCAAATAGTCGAAGCCCTGAGCAGTAGTCAAGTTGGAGATGTATATATATTAAAAAATATAAAATTCCTTCCTTTTGGTTAACGACTATTTTAGTAGCTAACAACCTGAGGTACCACTGGAATTGCTGCTGTAATAGGGATTTCATTATTTTTATAGCCTGTGCTTATTTTCTAGATTTATGAACAAATTTTCTCTAAGCAGATCTTGCACCAAACATGAAATTGGCTCTTGGTGGTAGGAGGACAGGGCTGTGGAGCTCTCAGTTACATGTGGCCTGTTGGTACATGATAGCTGGGAACTCTGACTAATTAAACAGCATCACTCTGCTAATTAAAACAGCATCACTCCCTTCTGGTGGGTGCAGCTCAACGGGTACAGCCTTGTGCTGGAATAGACAGGGCAAAATTCCTGGGAAAGCTGTGAGCTATCCAGAACAGGGTTTAATTCTAATTGTTGTCCTTGTCACACACCAAACAGTTTCAGAGCACTGTAGGTGTGCCCTGACCCACCTCAGTGCCATCAGGGGAAGTTCTGCCCTGGCTCAGGAGAGCTGTGCCAAAACTGAGCCCAGATTTGATGAGAGGAGCAAGGACAGAGGGGCAAAGGGAGAAATTTCCCTGCTGGGAAGGTTCTGGGCACCTGTGCCCTGAGCAAGGACAGAGGGGCAAAGGGAGAAACCTCTCTGCTGGAAAGGTTCTGGGCACCTTTTCCATCCCAGGGTGAGAGGGGTTCAGGCAGAGGGAGCACAAAATGTGGATGGATGTGGCTGAAGGTGTGTGAGAGGGCAGGGCTGTGTGAAGGGCCAGGGCTGTGCCCGGGGACCCGTGAGGGGACAGGGTAGTGCCCAGTGCCCTGTGAGGGGACAGGGCCGTGCCCGGGCCCCCGTGAGGGGACAGGGCCGTGCCCGGGGCCCTGTGAGGGGACAGGGCAGTGCATGGGGCCCCGTGAGGGGACAGGACTGTGCCCAGGGACCCTGCAAGGGCACAAGGCTGTGCCCAGCGCCCTGTGAGAGGGCAGGGCCGTGTCCAGGGCCCCGTGAGGGGACAGGGCAGTGCCCAGGGTCCCGTGAGGGGACAGGACTGTACCCAGGGACCTTGCAAGGGTACAAGGCCGTGCCCAGGCCCCTGTGACAGGGCAAGGCCATGCCCAGGGCCCTGTGAGGGGACAGGGCAGTGCCCGGAGTCCCGTGAGGGGACAGGGCTATATACCCAGGCCCCTGTGAGAGGGCAGGGCTGTGCCCGGAGCCCTGGTTTGGGCTCACCCCCGACACTGACAGCTCTCATCTCCCAGAAGGGCACCGTGCCCCTGTAGTCCACCACAGCAGCTGTGTGCAGCACCACGTGCACCCCCCTCATGGCAGCCAGGAGCGCGCTGGGGTCTTGGATGTCCCCTCTCATCACTGTCACACGAGTGGGAGCTGCAGAAAAATAATGCAGAGATGCAGCGGGGGGAAAAAGAGTACAAATCAGCATTTGTACTTACTGCAAAGTACAAAAATGGTATAAATTAAAAAAAAATTCTTTATTTTAATTAAATTTTGATTAAAGAAATGAATGTTAATAATGAAATTTAATTAATTAAAAATAAGTATTTATTAATAATTAAATTAATAAGTGACAATGTAAAATTAAAGAAATAAATTTATTTTAATTTGTAAATAAATTTATAAATCAAACTAAAATTTAGAAATAAAAAAATTATAAATCAAATCAGCATTTGTACTTTCTGCAAAGGATAAAAAATTTATAAATAAAAATTAATTCGTTAATTTTAATTAAATTGTAATTGATAAATAAAAATAATAATTAATCAGTAACTAACAAGTAATTAATTATTAATTTAATAAAAAATCAATTTAATTAAATTAGTCCATTCATTTTCATTGATAAATTTAAAAATGATAAATCAATAATTATATTTAAAAATTATGCGTCAAATCAGCATTTGCACTTTCTGTAAACTACAAAATTCATACCTTCCTGCAAAGCATGGAATGTTCTCTCAGCAGGGCAAGGCAAAGCACCCTCTGATAGTGACTGTGCCATTTAAATCCAGCAAACCAGGGCAAAATTCCTTTTTTCTTGGGACTCCAAGAAGCCAGGTTTGCATCTGGTTTTAATGTAACACAGTGCTGTGCATCAGCTGTGGGGCAGAGTGGCTGTGTCTGTGTGTCTGTATGTCTGTTAGTGCAGAGCCCCTGCCTGCACCAAGGGCAGCAGGACACCCCTGGCCCAGGGAAGCTGTGCTGGACTTTTCCCTTCAGACACAGAATTTTAGGGCTTGTAGGAATAACACCTGGTGATTTCAAGAGACATCCCACACAGCTTTCTTTAAATTGCAAATACTGGAGATTAAGAAGGAAAATAGTGTAACAGGTTTAAAAAGTTTCATAGGAAATTCCTCCCTTAGAGCCACTCAATTTTATCCCTATTCCCTTTCACCTTCTCCTCCCTCAGAGCAGCTGCTCCTTACATGGCTACTCTTGGCATCTACTATTCATATTCTTGGTTTGAGACATTGTTGTAACATTTAAGTAAGATTTTCCCCTTTTTCTTTCCTGCAGTTGGGAATAGACCAGGGAGAAGCTGGGATGAGCAGCTTCTACTCCTCAGGGATTTGCAAGAAGCCACTCATGGGGTTGCTTTGGGAAGGAGATGTTAGGAAAATTAATCCACAAACACCAGAGGTTTATGTCCAAAAAGGAGACATAGGAGCCCTTTTTGGCTTTATTTGAATAAAGGGAGAGGCCATGGGGCATTCCCCTGGGATCTCTCAAATTTTTGGAGGATGCAGCCTCCTTTTAATCCCAATTTCCCAGCCACATTTCCCTTCTCTATTTCCCCATTGGCTGAGGTACTTGAGAGGTACAGACTTCCCAAAACACCTGATACTGAAGATTTCCCTCTAATGTATAACCTTCCCTTTTAATTCTTATGGAATTTAGGGGTTTTTCTTCCCCATTGTTTCCTTCATCTTTCAATATCCAATTTCATTAATCAGCAAACCTAAAGCTTATTTGTAAAAGCAAATATATTTTTCCATCCATCAATCAGTGGAATCCTTCCCATTGTTTCTTTTATCTCCCAGTGCTGGTTTTATCTACCAGCAGACCCACAGCTTGTTTGTAAAGACAAATCCTCTATTCCTCTCAGAGATGTCTCCTCTGCCCTGGGCAGAGAGCCCCACACATGCTGGACTCAGGCTTGGAATTCTTGGAGGATCCCACAAATGAGGGAAGGTGTTATGGTTGGAAACCCTCAGAGAGGATCCAACAGGGCAAGGTGGGCAGAGGATTATTCCTCATGGCCTAAAAGGAGGGATGGAATCCAAGCCAGCAGATCAAGCGGTTGAGTGTTCCCTGAGGGGGAGACAGGAATTTTACCAAAGGGTGCAGCTGCTTTCTTCATTAGCATAGCCAACAATCAGTGGCCTCACTCTGAGGGGTTTTAATATTAAATTAATTAACATTGAGGATGATTATTAATTTAGTAGTAAAGCACAGAGGTGATTCAGTGAGAAGAGAGGGTGAAAGGAAGGAGCTGTTCATGAAGCAGAGATAAAACCCTTCCCTGGAGACCAGAGTGCAGAGGAGGATGCTCCTGCTGAGAGGCAGAGCAGGGTGTCAGCAGACTCTTGGGGGGAATTTTTCTGCTCCTCTGTTGTTTGGGAAAGCCTAGAAGCCATCAGGCTGAAGTGTTGAATAGCCTTTTCCATATCACCTGTGTTAAGGCAGCTGGTGTAAAGCAACCATGAGGAATTTCCAAATTGACAAGGCCTGGTGAGCTCTTCCCAAGGCTCCCAAAGAGGTGAGGGGTGGAAGTGTAGCTTTAATGTGTTATCAGCTACTTTGGAGAACTTCTCAAGGCACTGGGAGAGTTCAGCAGAGCAAATGAAACACTTGTGCTTAGAAGGGAGGTAAAGAAGAGGCAGGAAATTACAGAACATTTTGGTTTCAACCCCAGGAAATTCAGGAGCACACACTCAAACACGTGTGTGTGAGCACCTGTGGGATAATGGGCAGAATGGAGGCAGCTGACATGGATTTGTCAAGAGCAAATCAAGCCAGATAAACCTCCTTTGTTCTTATGACAAGGCAACAGGCTGCAGGGATATTGTGGAACAGGTTGATGTCATCTATCTTGATTTTTGAATGGCTTTGGAAACTCAGCATCATTCTCACAAGGAGTCAGTAAAACATGGGCTAAATAAGCCCCATTAAGGAGAGCACAAAGCTGGTGGAATTATAGTTCCCAGGGAATTGCCAGCTGTGGTAGGTGGCTGCCCTGGGGCTCTCCAGGGCTTATTACTGTATTTGAGTCTTTTTGATTGTTTTCATCAAGAATCTGGCAGATTTGTTCATTAATTCAGCAGATAACATCAGACTGGGAGGGTCCATGCTGGAGGATTTGAGTATGAGCTGAATGGAATTAACAGAGTCTGGAGGGGGAGGGAAAAAAAAGTGAAATTTGATAGGAACAAAGAGAAGTTTTTGGGTTTAGCAAGGAAGAGGCAGCTGCTCTTCATGAAGGAATTAAATTGGGCTAGGGCAGCTCAGGAGCTGTTGCTTGTTGTCAGCTGGAAAAGGCACAATTGTAGTGACAGGTAAAACAGGAAGATAAATTACAGGATGGAAGAGCCAAATCCATCAGCTTTTTGCAGAAACGGGAAGCCCACAGCCCAAAATTTAATGCCCCCCTTCCAGACAGGAGCACTAGCAATGCCCTGCGGTGCTGGATGGAGCAGAGGAGGAGGAAGGAGCGTGTGAGAGCTGCTTTAGCCTGAAGCAGAAACCAGTATGGAGTGGAAGGATGTGGTTTGCAGATGGTGAAGATTGTTGTTAAAAAAAAAAAAAAAAAAAAAGAGACAATAATCTTGTAATACCTCTTCTACCTGTAAGTTTAGATGGGAAATCAAGGAGCCAGACTGTACCCACTGCCTGGTGGGGCGGAGATAAATGAGGTGGCCTGGGGACAGAACAAACATCTGTGGTGGGGCAGAGGATGGGGTTGGGATGGCCCCTCAGGCTGCTCCTGCCTCATTGCCTGTGGTTTGCTGGGGTGTCAGGCCACAGAGCCCTCCCGGAGCAGGGATTTTGGCACCTCCCTAAGGTTAAAACAGCTTTTTCTTCAATTATGGGTGCTTTTAAGGCAATTGGCTCCCTGAAAGCTGGGGAAACCAGTCTGCTGAGTTCATCTGCCAGGGAGGTTTCTGATAGTGATATTTCCCTGGGAGTCTTGACTTGCTGTGGGTGCATCCCTTTTCTGTCCATAT
Source organism: Emberiza elegans (assembly GCA_024865655.1). Classification (NCBI taxonomy): domain Eukaryota; kingdom Metazoa; phylum Chordata; class Aves; order Passeriformes; family Fringillidae; genus Emberiza; species Emberiza elegans. The sequence goes on from JALJVW010001080.1 coordinate 1,189,764, forward strand.
CTCCCCACAGGATCTCCCTCAGCATTTTTTGTCTCTCTCAAAGCAGGCTGAAGGTTTGGGCAGTCAGAGACAGGGAACCCATCCCAGCCTTAGCTGAGCAGAGCACCCTGAGCTGCCTTGGCTTGTTTTGCATGGGTATTCCTGAATCCAGTAAAACAGGATGTTTTTCCCCAACAAATCTCACTGTACTCAACCCTGCATGAGGGCAGCACTCAGGATATGATCAAATGAATTTATTCAGTATCTCTGTTTACTGAGACTTACCTTCTCCCTTTTTAAAGCTGCTATAAGTTTCTCTCAGTTATTTCCATCATTTATTTCACAATGCCTGCAGTAGGTGCTGAGATTGGTTCTGTTGCTGTCAGGATTTTGAGTTGTTTCCCTCAGAAGCAGTGGCTGGTTGGAGCAGCTCAGGAGGGGGTTGGTTTTAGCCCCTTTGTGCCCCCTTGGCTGAGCAGCCAAGTTCCCATGTCACAGCCTCTGTGTGCACGTGGCCCCTCACAGCTGAGCCCTGCCTGGGGACTCAGAGCCTCACTGGGAGGCTTCTCTTGGGTGATCCATCCCTAGGGGTCTTTTTAATTTGATTTGGTGCTTTGCTGTAAAACTTCTGAGCTGGAAGTTGTTCCTCACCCAGTCTGTTTGTCCATGTTCTTGCCCCGTGTCTGTAACTGTGGCATCTCCAGTGTTATCCCAGCTGCCAAGAAGGGGAGGGTTATGGGCACTAAATAGAGGCTGGTGGCCTTTTCTTACCTGTGCTGAATTTTTCTACTTCTTCTCTTGCTACTGAATCAAAAACTCTGACTTTTTTGATGTAGTCTTGTTGAGACAGGAGCTCCACGATCCTCTCCCCCACAAACCCACATCCTCCTGTCACCAGGTAGACCCAGGCTCCATCCATTGCTGCAGATGTTGTTGTGGTTGAGGAGCAGAGAGAAGGAGGCTGCCAGGATCTTACCCTGCACTCAGCCAGTGTCTTCTGAGCTAAGTCTAAAGTTTAGCTGTCACAGAACACTGCTGGGTGAACATTAACTGCAGCTGGTTGCACATAAATCAGCTTTTCCTTGGCACAGACACACCAGTGCTGCCACAGGTCCCTTCTGGGCTCTCTGATCCTTTCCCTGCTCCCATGGTAGCCCTTGGCCAGTGGGGCACTTCTGAATTGCCTCGGTGTGTGTCCAGTCTCAAGCCAAAATTTGGATGCCAGGAGTTTTGCACCCTGGACATTCCCTTCCCACAGGCAGGTCTATCAGCTGCAGGAGCTCTGGGCTGCCAGGGGATACTGCCAGGACCCTGCTCCCATGTCCTGGTGGTTTGTAGAGAGCCTTTAGAGCAGCAAATCCAGTGCTGAGCTGTGCCAGGAATGGGCAGCTGGGGTTTGGTGGTCACTAGATCCACCAGTCTGAGCATCTCTCCTGGATGGATGTGCCTGGAGCTGAATACATCACACACACCCCTCTCTCTGATATATATATATATATATATATATTTATATTTATGTATATTTAGGAGGAGAAAGACCTCTCACAAATTGGAAAACAATATTGGAGTGCAAACTCTACCACATCCTTTGGCAAAGTTTTCCAGCAATTAATTCTCATCACTGATACAAGTTCCGTCTTGGCTGACACACCTTTCCCTGCTATGCTATACAGTGTGTGCTGTTTAGTTTCCCACTGGAGACCAAAAATGGCATCAGCTTTGTCCAAGGGTGCTTGATCCTGTCCTAAAAGTGGGATGTGGCAAGGACAAGACCTGTCCTGTTTCTCCCTGCCTCTCCCCAAAAGGCTCAGAGATAACAAAGTCAGGCCTGATCAGCTCCCAGCTCTCCTTGATGCCAAGCAAATGACATCCTTCAGTCTGGAATAGTCACATTTTTTCCAGTCCATCTTTGAAGCAGCTTGTCACTGGTGTTGGTGAGCTGTTCTTAGAGGGTAAATAAGGCAATATGGATTCCCTGCTTATTTTTCCTTCACACAGTGTAGTAGCTGTTTTTCTACAGTGTTGCTTGGGAAGTTTAGGGTGAGTTTGTTCCTGTTTCATGTTCACTCCTTTCCTCATCCCGAGGCTGGAATGTGGAGGCAATTCCAACTGCATTCATGGCCAGAGCCACTCTTACCACAGTGCCAGTGCCTGACTGGCTCAAGAGGCACTTGGTGCTTAGCATGAGGTTAATGAAGAGTTAAGGCAGTGAACTCCAAGAGTGGCTGTGTTTTGTTGGTGAATAAATAGTTTTCTTTTAATCAGCTCCTGCTACAAGTTCAGTGTGTTCCCCTCTGCCATTGATTTTCCTGGGCTGTGTTAAGCTCAGGAGAAGTCAGTTCCCCTTGCTGTGATTACAATCAGTGCCCATAATGGCCCAGAGACCAACATGGGCCTGATGCTAATTTGGTGCCTGGCAGACCAGCACAGCCACAAATGTCCCAAGAAATTAATTTAGCCTTTTATCCAGCAACTCCCAATCTGTACAGTGGTGATTAACACAGCTGCCTTCCCTCAGAGGACTTTTTGCAAGGATAAATACATCGGAGTTGGAGGTGTTAGGACTCAACAACCGAGATAAATACACCCTGAGAGACCCAGAGAAGTGCTGCATGGGAATGTCTGGCATGAAGTAACCTTGAGCATGTCCTCATCAGTGATGCACAAAGCCCTGTGAAGCAGAGACCTCCACTCTGTGGACATTTTTGTGTTTACAAGGCTCAGCCTTCGCTGCACTTTTGGTATCTGCATCTCTGCAGTGTAGTCTGATCAGGAGGGGGAAAAAACTGGCTGGGATTTACATATCTCTTGTTTTCTTTGGGATATGAAAAGCAAGTTCAGAGCCCAGAGCTGTGACATCTGTGACAGAAACAGCCCAGGCCCTCCCCTCCAGCCTCCCTTTGCCAACTCAGAGGTGTTGGATCTCCAGGGGCAGCTGTTCCCAGAGTAGGAAGGTTAAAAGAAGGGCTTTACCCACATCCTCTTCTGGCAGTTGTATTGCCACAAGAGATGACTCTGGGGGTCTCCACAAGCCCAGAGGCACACTCCAGCCCCCAAAGGCTGCTGGAGAGGGCAGATGCCCAGGAGGTACCAGGAGATGTCAGGGAGGGGGTCTGGGCAGCCCTTGCTGTCTTAGCTGAGCCAACTCAACCTTCTTGTACTGGGAGGATTAGGAACTGGGAACTGAGGAACACTGCAAATATCAGCAGATTTGAATTTACACTGATGGCAGAGCACAATTCTCTGTCCGGCTTGTTCCCCTCTCACAATCTGCTGCAGCCTCCCATCCTCTGAGTGCCCTCACTGAGCCCAGGCAGAGCTGGGATCCCTGGGTCTGCCCTGGCGCAAAATTCCTGCAGGAACTGGAGGAGGAATCTGCCAGGTCTGGGCAGAGCCTCCCTCTGCAATGCACAGCAAGGTGCTCAAAGGTGACCTGAGAGGCTGCCTGAGGAGCTAAAACACCTTCCCATGAGGGCAGGATGAGCTCCTGTGTTTGGGATGTGTCCCTTGTTTGGGATGAGCTCCTGTGTTTGGGATGTGTTGCTGAGTTTGGGGTCTGTCCCTGTGTTTGGGATGTACCCCAGTGTTTGGGATGAGCTCCTGTGTTTGGGATGAGCTCCCGTGTTTGGGATGTGTCCCCATATTTGGGATCTGTCCCCATACTTGGGATGTGCCCCTGTGTTTGGGATCTGTCCCTGTGTTTGGCACTGATGACTGAGAATGCTGAGGGGTGGCTCTGTGTGTCCTGCAGACAGATCTCTCTGTCTAACACCTGCAGAGGAGTCAGTGCCATCGAGGGCAGGGAGACCCAGCTCTGGTTTTAGGTAAGAAAGGCCCTTTTTTGCCCTTTTTGCCCCCCCAGCCCACAGCAGGGCCTTCATGCACATCTTGTTTTTAAGAGCCCTGCCAAGGAGCTTTCCCAAAGAGAAGACTGAGATGTCAGGAAGGAAAAGCCCTGATTTCAGGCTGCAGTTTGCAGTTTGAACTTGCTCTGAACTTCATAAATGGAGGACAGCTGACATGATATTCATTTACAGTAAGTTTATTTCTCAGTGCATTACATGAAAGGTCTTTGGTATTTGTGGGTCCTTGAATACTGTTCCCACTCTGCTCCATAAGAAAATGCTGAATACAAAACATTCCATATACAGTAACAAACCCCATAGCAAATAAAGAGAAATAGATATTTTGAACAATAACATAGCAATATGAAAACAGATAAGTAACCATGCAAGAGGTGGAACAAACAGGTTGTGTTTACAACAAACATTAAAGCCTGCCATAAATGAGTTCATCCTGTCAGACGAGATTTATTCTTGCTCTAAGTTAAGAAATTACACATGATTGCAAGATACTGCCTATGGCTGCCCTATAAAAGACCAAATGGTTGTAAAGCTGGTCCCCAGGAGAGAAGCCAGGACCATTGGCACACATACAAAACACACTGATATAAATAAAAAAGGTACTGTGTAAAATAACTGGTGAAGAAGTTACCATTTCCTTCTGTGGCTGGGCATGTGCCTCGTGAACAATTATAGCACCTTTCAATGCCTTGGTTTCACAGGAAACCAAGAAATCACAGAGACTCTGAGTAGTTTAACCCCTACACCCCCAGTGGAATGTCATCTTGTGTCAGAAGGTGTAAACCTGGAGGAGGATGGGTTTCCAATCATTGCATCAGGAGGGAAGTCCAGGAGCTGATTGTCCCTGGAAGCCTTTGTCACAGTGCTCAGGGTCCCATGTGACAACAGCTCAAGGCAGACACTGGAGCAGAGCCCACACAGCACCTGCATGTGCTACTCCAGGGCTGGGTCTGACTTTTAAGGCCTGTTCCTTTGAAAGTTGATTATAAAATGACTCTGGAGTTTGGTGGGAGCAGGTGAGGGCTCTTCTCTCTAGTTAATTCCTATTTCCCTGGGTTACTAGCAATTCCTTACAGTAAGTGCAAATTAGACCCTCTGGAGAGGAGCATTCCCTGCCTCCCAGGAGTTGCAGGTTGCTGGTGAATGTGAGGGTGCATGACTTGCAAAGGGTTTTTGTTGTGCAATTTGCTGCTTCTGGTTAGCTCAGGGCAAGGAAAACACCACTACTACCAGAGCTGAGCCAAGTCAAAAACACACTGGAGCTCAAACAAACATCAGGAATTTCAAAAAAGTCTTAGGGAAAAAAAAAAAAAGAAAGAAAAGAACACACTATGGTATTGCACAGTATGTGTGTAAGATAAAGCACTAAACATTTCAATTAAAATATATTTCTAAATGAGCACGCATTCAAAATAAATCCCCTAAGTTACATAGACATGGCAAGAAGCATTATATGCCTGGCTGAAATGAACCTCAGGATCCTGCCCATGATGGAGAATGTGGTTGGAGTGGTTTGCTTGCTCATCAATCTCATCAATGTCAGTGTGAGAGGCTGTGCTCACCTTTAAATGTCATTAAACTGGGGTGGCACAACAGTGTGGTGCAGCCCTTGTGTGAGAGGAGAGGAATGAAACCCCAGCAGAGAGAGAAAGTCCATCTGGTATAATCCTGCTGTCCCCCATTTAAAGATACAGTTCCTCATCAGAGAGATGGGGCTAAACAAAGCGAGGAGAAAATATTACATAGCTCATACTATCAATAATTAAAGCGGTCTCAACCCAAACCTTGAAAATGGCCTGAACAGCTCTTTGACAATTGACTTGGCAGGATTAATGGCAAACAACTTCCATTAAATTTTCTTTTCATCTTGTCAGTAATTTGTTTTAAATAATATAAAATTCCAAATCCATGTCAGTATGAATGCCTCAGCAGTGTGAGTGATTAAAGCATTACTCTGAATTCAGAAGACGAACTTGGAGAAAGAAAGATTTCTCTTCCAGTTCAGTGTGAAGCCTCTGAAATGCCAGGGAAGTAAAAATGGCCTCATTATATTCCCTCTTCCCCAAATTCAACCCTGTAGCTACAGGACCAGTGAAACTGAATTTCCCCATTTCCCTTTTTAAAGATTGCTTTGGTTGGGTTTGGTTCCTGAAGCTGCCATGAGCACAGATTGTTCCTGTGGCCTTAACTACAGCTGGCACCAGCCTGCCCAGTGCACGAGTTTAGACTGAACTGAGATTTCTCCTCACTCCCCAGGCCTGATTTTCCAACACCAACTGGCTGATTTATCTCCTGGAAGCCACCAGTGGGGTCTTGGAGCGTCCGTGTGACCCAGACCAAAATGGTCCCAATTCACCCCAGAGGTAACCAAGTACTTCTAAATTCCTGCACAAAATCATCCTTTTTTTTGACATTTAATTCTTAGGTGGAATGATTATTCCAAGAATGTTCCCATGGCTGCACCTTGCTTGGCTGGCCACAAACACAGCTCTTGCCCTGCCAGTAGTGGAAGGAGGAACTTGGGCTCTTAGAGCACCTCAGACATCATCAGAGTTAATGCCGGGCTTAAAGTTAGTGCTGGGGGTGAAACCAAGATGCATTCAGAGGCTTTGTTTCCTTCTCCCCAAGGGATTGCAGATACAGGATGGTTCCTTGAGCTCAGGAACCTGCTGGACTTGAGTTCTACTCATTTCCTTGTCTCTCTACACTCCAGCTGTAACTCAGAGTGCAGCCAGGCACTTCCCCAGGCTCCTGCAAAGCTCTGGGTTTGTTTCTTGGGAAATTCAATCATTCAGAAGCACAACCAGAACCAGGTGGACTGAATGAGCCCCACAGCTGGCACTGACCAACCAGGGGGAGGATGCAAAAGCAGGGCAGGGACTTGCCTCCCTGCTCCCTCCAGCACAGCTGGTTGTTATTCAGCTGCACAGCAGTAAAAGCAAAGTTCTGGTGCTTGCTCAGCATCAGCTTTGCCATTTCACCTGGCTGGGAATGGCTGGGTTCCTGACGAGCAGGGCCAAGTCAAGGCATGGTGGGTTCAGCCATCCTGGAGGAACCTCTAACCTGCTCATTTGTGGAAATGCCAGGCTCCAGGCTCTTCAGAGGAAGGATTGGGATTGTCTCTGTTGGCAGCACTGCCATGTTTACAGTGTTTATGGACAGTTAATTTAATGTGGGGCTAATGCTGGGCTGGCAGAGCTCCTCCATTTTTAGCCTCATTTCCAGTGGGTTTTGCCTTGGGAAGATCCCTTGGGGTGCTGGACTCAAGGAGTGCAGAGTGTTTTCTTTGGAAAGCCCCTGACACACTGCAGCAGTCCAGCCCGGCTTGCTCACACAGCTGTGTTCTGCACAGGAACCAGACACACAGGGCCCATAACACAACTCAATTTGTTCGTTTTGTCCTGGGCTGAATTTGAGAACTGTCAGAATGTGGGAATTAAAAAGTAAAAAATAGTCCAGTCAGTTTTGTTGATTAATCTCCCCCTTCTAACAAAAATCACTGTCTACATGAATGACATCAGCTTGTCTGACCTGGTTAGCACAGCAGGTGGAGTGATTCATTTGTCACTGAAGGGCAGGTTCAACTTCTTAAACCTGGAAGCTGGTACTTCCCCTAAAATAACCAGTTATTGCAAAAAGTAAAATGACTCTGTATTTAACTCCCAGTGCAAGATAAGCTCTTGACAAGACTCTAATTCCCTAGGCTGTGGTTTGCTCCTACACTGTCTCCAGATCTAAATGGTGAGGATTTACTCACAAGATTAAAACAAAACACTGTGAAAACATTTGTCCTGGTTGCTGTAGGATTAAGAAACTATTGCAAAATATCCTTTTCTGTGAATAGCTACTGCCACCACTTAAATTAATTATCTCTGGATGTATGCACAAGCTGAACAGAGTATGGGAAAATTCTTGCACAATTCCATCATATTTCATGCAAACTGCTCTATGTTTTCACAGAAATAGTCTAAAGTCTCTGAAGATAGACAGAAAGCCAATGTTTCTAGGAACATTTGCATCAAAAGTCCTTGTTTAGCCAACCACAAATAGAAATAATGTCACTCACATGCAATTAGCAACATGAAGAGCCAGGATTTTGTTGCTAAAATCCAGAGAGCCACCTGAATTTTCAGAGTAATACTTTTAAATGTAATTTGTATTCTAATTTGTTCTGTGCTTAAAAGAAATCCTTGCAGGTCATGCAGGAAATAAAAGCAGATGTCTCCAACTGCAACAATGGACAAGGCTGAGGCTTGGCTTTGTTTCTGGGTGGGATGGATGGGCTTGGCCAGTTAAGCAGAGCTTTACTGAGTGACTGTCAAGGGCAGGGAGAGAACAAGGGCAGGGTTAAACCCTGGAGGCACAGCCAGGAGGTGCCACTCCTGTAGGCAGCTTCTGAGACACCTGACAACTGCTATTCCAAAGGCAAAACAACAAAATCAAGGAAAACATTCTCAAAACCCTCTCTGAGCTATGGATAAGTCATTCCCTGCAACCAGGGCTCAGAACTGGCCGAGCCACCTGAATTTTCAGAGTAATACTTTTAAATGTAATTTGTATTCTAATTTGTTCTGTGCTTAAAAGAAATCCTTGCAGGTCATGCAGGAAATAAAAGCAGATGTCTCCAACTGCAACAATGGACAAGGCTGAGGCTTGGCTTTGTTTCTGGGTGGGATGGATGGGCTTGGCCAGTTAAGCAGAGCTTTACTGAGTGACTGTCAAGGGCAGGGAGAGAACAAGGGCAGGGTTAAACCCTGGAGGCACAGCCAGGAGGTGCCACTCCTGTAGGCAGCTTCTGAGACACCTGACAACTGCTATTCCAAAGGCAAAACAACAAAATCAAGGAAAACATTCTCAAAACCCTCTCTGAGCTATGGATAAGTCATTCCCTGCAACCAGGGCTCAGAACTGGCCAGGGAAGGAAACCCAGCCACCAACACTGCAGCCTCCCACCCTCTTCATCTGCAGGGTGCAATTAAGCACTGGGTACTGGATCTTTAACTGCAGAACAGGCAGGGAGGACACAGAGATGCTCCTACTTCATCCTGTGGCTTCTCCTTCTGGCTTCAGCATCATCCAGCAGGGAGGAGAGGATCTGGTGGGCCTGGGGCTGCCGGGGTCCTCCTCGCTTGATCTTGATGCTGCTCCTCAGGGGGGAGCCTGGGATCACATCCTGTCCAGAGCCTGGCTCAATGGAAGACAAAGAGTCTGTAAGGAGAGAAAGTCATGGGAGAGCACTATTTAAAAGGGGAGACTGAGGAAGGCACTCGTGGGCCCTTCTGAGTGGTTCCTCTTGTGGGAGCAGTGTGCTCCTGTCACTGGCCAGGGGCTGTGTACAAGTCACAAATAGGAAAATGGGATGGGGCTGCTGGGAACGTGCCTTGACCTGTTTGATTTTCCAGCATGTCTCATTACATGGTTATGACAATGAGAAGATGCCATCAGCTCACATCCCAGGCAGCAGACCAAGAACTTAATGTTACAACTCACTTTATAAGTTTTTTGACCAATCACACAAAGCAAAAGCACACTGACAGTAGTTCCATCCAACCACTATAAGCACATGTACCTTTGGTTAAAACAATGCTTGCTTATTTCAAACACAATACCTGCTTGTGAGCCTTAAAACACAATGCACAGAGCTCCATTATTAAGCTTAGAACTTCCTAATATCTCCCTAGATAAACTTTTCTGTAGCTTAGGAAGTTATTCTAGACAAGTGCTAATACACAGATTGTTCTATTTGTCCTTACTTTTCTACTTTTTACATAATTTTTCTGCTGACCTATCTCATAGCTACTGCTTAGCTCTAATCACAGTTGTGCTGTCTCTGAGGCCTGCCTTGTGCAGCTTTCCCAAAACCCTCTGATTTTATGGAATCCCACAATCTCCCTCCTGTTGGCTCTTCATGCAGGAAGCAGCTTTGGAGCTACAGCTTTGCTGCCATCACACTTTTCCTGCATGAGATGTTTCCCCTCTGCTCTGCCTGAGCTCTCTGGGGTAAGTAATTCTACTGCAGGGCCTGTTCTCCTTTATAGTTCCATTTCTAAAGTGCTGTTCTGTTGTGTTTGTGAAGTCCCCAGGATGAGGTGAGAGATGAGAATCTGACTCCATGTTCTCAGAAGGCTGATTTATTATTCTATTCTATTCTATTCTATTCTATTCTATTCTATTCTATTCTATTCTATTCTATTCTATTCTATTCTATTCTATTCTATTCTATTCTATTCTAAAACTATACTAAAGAAAGAGAGAGGATACAGACAGAAGGCTTAAAAAAAAAAAGAATAATAAAAACTCATGACTGACTCCTCAGAGTCTAAAACAGCTGATGGTGATTGGTCATTAAGTTAAAACAATTCACATGGAACCAAACAAACATGCACTTGTTGGTAAATGATCTCCAGACCACATGCTAAAGCAGCAAACACAGGAGAAGCAATCAGATAATTTTTGTTTTCATTCTTTTCTGAGGCTTCTCAGCTTCCCAGGAGAAGAAATGCTGGCAAAGGGATTTTTCAGAAAATATCACAGTGACACTGTTCTTACATTAATTATGAATTTACTCGGGCTGCAGCAACTACTGAGCACTGCCCACAGACTCCTGGTGTTGGAGGATGAACTGGTGGGCAGTGGGCAGTGATGCTCTTAGGGTTTAAATACCATTTCCCTCCTAGTAAAGAATATTTAGAGGCACTGAAAGGATTGAATAGAAGGATTGACCACCCTGGGCTGTAGCCAGATCAGCAGCAATGCTGGGGATGGATGGAGGCTGTCCCTGCTCCCAGAGCACCTCCAGGTAACAACCTCCTGCTCTTCCCTTGGCTGAACAAATTAAATACTCACTGCTCTGAGCCACTCTTCAGCAACAGATGCTGGTGGCTTGGTCTGCCTCATCATTTCCAATGCCCCAATTTCTTCATCCTTCTGCCTCCAGAGCTGGGTGTTTGTGTTTCCCTGCCAGGAGCCCAACGTGCCAGCCTTGGTTTGATCCCACCAGGCAGCGTTTCTCTTTCCAGTGAGATTTTGGCTGCCAGAGGATTTGGGCTCTGTCTGCTGGCACCAAACCCTGCCAAACAATTTGGGCTTTTCTGTGTCCTGCTGGGCTGCTCTCTGCAGCTCCCAGGCCAGGGCAGCTCCAGCTGCCCTCCCAGGGCAGAGGAGAGGTTTGTTTGCTGGGATGTTTTGCCTTGTTGCTTGGCTGGCTGTGGTTTTGGAAACCACACTCACTGGGAAGTTTCTTGGGAAAATGAGAGCATGGGATTGGCATTTCTGAGTGGGGTTTAAAAGCTGGGCTGCCCCCAGAACCTGTGGTCAAATCCTTAATACCTACACTGGGAACATGACCAGAGAGTTGGTGCTGGGTGATTTAAACCTCTGTGGTGCCTTTCAGTCCAGGGAGGTCCGTGCTCAAGGAAAATATTTTTTGTTATTTAATGTCTTTTTCTCTTTGCTTGTTGGGGCTTTTTTAACCATATACACAAAGATGAACATAATTGCACAAGGAAAATATGCCTTACTTTCCAAGTACAGTATTTTTTTAGGGCCTAAAATATGTGTGAAGTGAAAGAATGGAACTATTTCAAAAGCACAGAGTAGGAATACAATTATCAATACTTATGGGACCAAAAAACTCTTAAAGTCATACAATAAAGGTGTTTAAATATGACCTAAGCACAGTGCACAATTAAAAAACATCCTTTTTTGCTGATGCAGTAACACTGGTATAGAAGTACAGATGGGTGTAAATAACTCATCTCCATCCCAAGCAGTAACAGATCAATACAAATGGTTTGCTGAAATGACTGTTTCAAAATAACAGCAGCACATGCCTTGCTGCTGCTGTATTTCCACAGAGAATGTGAAAAACAGCTAAATCAGGCAGCTCTGCTGGGGCAAGGTGCGTGAACCCCACTCACAGGGTCTACAGAAGATTCCTAAGGATGTGATTTTTTGCTTTATACCACAATAAAGGAAGGTACAAAGTAAAAGCCAAAGGAGGCCCAGACCCTGGGTCTTGTAAATCCCTTTTTCTAATGGACTCATCCAGGGAACCCCCCTTTCCCTCTTCCCTGGAGATCACCCCAGCTGGCATGGGTTGCTGCCTAGGAAATCCAGTGGGCATCTCCCTGGTGCCTCCACTAGCTCAAAGCAAAGCAGCTTTTTATACATTTTTATACAAAATATATAAAAATACATTTTTCTACCCTTGGAGTGAAAACGTGAAGTGAAGCAGTGTTGGGGCAGAGGTAAGGTCAGGGTGAGTGTGGCTGAATCATGGGGTTTCCCAAACATCTTATGTTGTTGCTGCCTGTTGCTTTTGGAAATGGAACTTGGTGCCTCCAAGGGAAGGAGGCCACTGAGCAGTGTTGCTCTGATTTTTTAAGATTTTCTAAGCCTTCTGATGTTTACATTCTTGCAAAGAACTTTCTCACATACTTTTTGTAAATAACTTATTGCTTTGTATTCTTTTATGGAAGAAGAGAAATTTGATGGACTGTTAGTTTGTCCAGTGTCATTGGAGAGGTGGCTCTGTCACCCTCCAATCCACTGTCACTTTTAGAAAACTATAAATGTTGGAGTCAGAAAATAAACTTCCCTTTTTTCACCTTGAGAGCAGCAGCGTGTGCGCTCGTGTTGTTTCATGTCCTGTAGTGACAGAGCAGAGCAGGCTCCAGGCCAGCCCAGCCATGCCCTGGCACTGGAAGGGTCCATCAGCAATTCCATCCCACCTCTGCTGGCTCCAGGCAGGGCTGGGATCCCCAGATGCTGCCTGAAGTGCTTGGGATGGAATTACTGTGCAGTGAGGCACTGTCAGGACTGCTGGGCATTTCAGCTACTTAGCATTCCCATAGCTTAAATCAATCCCCAAAGGCCACATCCTAATAAAAGTGGATGCTGATCTGAGGGGGGGTGTGAGGTGGGCTCACAAGCAAGGCCAGGATTGAGGTTCCACGTGTCAAGGACAGAAAAGTGCTCTGGGATTTGCTCAGTGCCATGGAGCAGGTTTGCTGCTCACAGGCTGAGACAGCAGAGCGAAACATTTTGCTTCTAACTGTGTTTCTGAAACACAGAAGGTGTTTGTTGTTCTGGCACAGCAGATTTTAGCAGCTGGGAGAGAACTGATCCTTGGCCACAGCCTGGCAATAATCAACTCCTGTGATAATAACCAACACCATCCTGTGGTTAAGGGAAGAGAACATTCCTTAAGAAATGATGTACACACTGTCCCAGTGATGGGAGAGCCAACAGCCTCAAGAGATCACAAAAATCTATCTGAATGTAAAACATGTGGGACTTTCTTTAAATCTGACTGTGAAAATAGGTTTCATGTAAGTTATGATCTCAAAATGTTCAGGGACCACTGATTTTCAGGGTGACATGAAAATCACTGATTTTCAGGGTGACATGGCAGCTCTGTCTGGGCTTTCTCTGCAAAACCTGGTGCTGCACAAAGCAAGGGCCTCAGAGGTGTTCAAGTCACTTGGAAGATGCTGTTAACAGGATTAAATTATCTGGCCTAAAGACTTGAACAAGCAGCACTGTGGGAAGCTGGTGGATGATCTGTGCCACATGGCTTGAGCTGCTGCTCATGACTTGGCTGCCTGAACTGTAACAAAAATCACTGTAAGGGTCATTTCACCTGCTACTGGAAAGCCAGAGAAAGTGGTGCAGCTGCTGGAACTCAACTCAAAACTAATTCATGGCACCTAGTTTTGAAAATGGGGCTTGAACAGACACCAGAGAGCTCAGGAGAGTGGGAGGGTGTTTAACCATCAAGCCTGAGCAGAGCCCTGGTTCCCTGGAGAAGAAAACCTTAGCAGTGCTTACCATGAATTCCTATCATGTGCTCAAGGATCAATACCCTCTCAGCTAAAATTTTCAGAGCCTCTCGAAGTTGTTGGACACCTTCCCCCTGCAAGAAAGAAAACAAAACTAACATTGGAATGTGTTGCAGAATAGACTTCTTGTCCATAATGTCACTTTCATAGCACCAAATTCTGCAGAGTTTTAAACTCTTCATGTTTGAAAATGAAAAGATGGAAAAGAGGAGATGACCAAAGCAGGAGTGCAGGAGAAACCCCTGTTCAAAGAGCTCCATATGTACATTTAAGCTGTAGTTTGTTGTCCTTGTCACCTTAGGTGTGGGCTTGAAGGGCTGAAGAGATGTTGGGAAGAATTTTAGGGATTGAGAGCAGAGATGTGAGAACTCCTATGTTCTGCACTTGCAGTTTGGTCTTTTTGGGAGTCTGTCCCTCAGCAGCTGGGAGGGACAATAGGGAAGCAATTCCCAACCAGCTCCATGTGACAGAACAACCTCTGGGGACTGAGGTGTTCAAGAACATGGCGACAACGTGGCCAAGGAAACCTCACAGACCAGGGTTTCTGGTACACGTTAAATTCAAACCCAAGGCACCCTTGCTCTGCACATTTAACGGTGGGCTCACCCTCTGGCCCCCCAAACCCACCTGTCAGAGGGTTGAAGGACAGCAAAGTGACAAAACCAAAAGTAAAACAGTAGAAACACATCCTTACATCAGCACCTTTGTCTCCTTCCTCACCCTTCTTGCCTGGTTCACCCTGAAACAAAGGAAGAAAACTTGGTTAGATGTGGCTGAGGAGCCTTCCAGGAGCCCTTGGATCCTCCCCACCAAAGGAGCAAATTAAAGAAGCATTTCACCAGCAGGAAACACATGGACCTTCATGCCAAGGGCCAAAGTGCTCTCCTGAGCTTTGCCCTGGCTCTTGTCAGCTTCCCAGGAGGTCACCACCACTTCTAACACAAATGAGCTTGTCCAGGAGTGGCCAAGCTGCAGGAGGAGCCACCTGCCATGGCCTGGGCCCCAGCAAGGCCACAGACATCTCACTGGGCTCTCAGTGAACAACGCTGTGTGCTAAACCATAGATATATTGCTCCTTTCCCCCCAAACACGCATGTGTTCATCTTGATTTAGAACAGAAAACCCCTCCATTCTGCTTTCATTAATTTCTGCCTCTGAAGATGCTTATGAAACTTTTCTTGAACAAAGATCTCTCTGTGCTGTGAACATTGCTCCCATGTTTCCCCCCAGCCAGGAGGTTCATGCACTTTCTGAAGAGCAGATGACAGGGAGAGATTCAACCTCTCTAAGCTAACAAAAACAAAACTAACAATCTAAAGTAGACTGGAAAGGCTTGGGCTCCTCAAATTTGTTGGACATCCCTGAGACATTTGCAAAGCAGAGGTGAGCACAGGAGGAAGGACCAAGGAAAAGGTTGTGTGAATTGTATGAAATGATGAGGTGGAACCAAGGAAGAGAGATGAGAACCCACCCAGAGGCTCTGGGGCTTCTCTAGAAGCTGCCAGCCAAAAAAACCTCCAATTTTCCCCACTAGATCTCTGTCAGCCAATCTTCATCCCCACTGGTTTGTTTCCACTGGCCACATGTGCCAGTGCAGACATCTCTTCTGGGCATCTGTTCAGATATTGCCAAAAAATCATTTGGACACATCTCTTAACCTCATTGCAGGGTTTCCAGCTCAGCTTGGCCAGCTGAGGTGCAGGAGGGAGTTGAGAGCAGCTGATGGACTTTGAGCTGTTTAACTGTGCCCACCTTTGGGCTCTGCTGGTGCCAGGAGCTGCTGTGAGTGCCCAGAGGGATCTGCTGGCACAGCCCAGCCCCCTGATCCCCCCTGGTCACATCAGCACTGTGCTTTACACCAGGAATGCTTCATGTGCAGAGGGATTTGTTAAGGTGAGGGTGTCTGGAACAAATGTCTGAGCTGGAACCAGCAGAGCTCAGCTCTGGAGCAGCTCCAGTGGCACCTGCAGTGCCAGGCACCAGCCCCACCTGAGCCTGGCACCACCCAGGAGTGCAGCACTTACAGGAAGTCCCTTAATGCCCCTCTCTCCAGGCAGACCTGCTTGCCCCTGTTGGAAATAAAGGCAGTGTCATTAGGAGATACTTTGCCACTTGACAAGAACACAGTGTAATTTTTACTAGTGGAATTAAGATGGCTTAATGGGAAAAAAACCCCAACCTTACACTTGGGATAATGTGTATAAAAAATTCCTCTCCCTTGACATTATCACTTAGAGACAGCAAAAGGGGGTTATGGTTTTCTGTCAAGTATCAGCTCCAAATCCCATCAGGCTCTAGAGGAGCTGGGTTGGAGGCAGAGCTCCTGAGCTCAGTGCCCTCTCTCTAAGACGATTAGCAGGTTTTCTGAACTTTCCAGCAGTCAGTTACGTTATAGCAGGAAGGAATTTGGCTGGAGATTTGTTCCTTACAAAGACACTGCATTCTTCTCTCTGGCAGAAGTGATGCTGCCCCAGTCAGAACAGAGCCCAGGACTCCCACCAAGCACTGATTTAATCTGCTCCTGCTCCACACACCCCACTGCTACTGATCAAAACACAGATACAATATTTTGATTGGTTTTTTTCTTTCTCCTGCTGTGCTAATTTTCACATTGTTCTCAGTGAGGGGCTTTTGTTCTTTTTTAAAACTTATTTTATTTTTTCTTTAAGAGAAACAGTTTGAACTAGTATGTGTTGGTTTGGGGCAGAATGAAATGCTGTTGAACTGAACATTTTTTCCTCCCCAGTGTTCCCACTCTGAAGCAGCTGGGGCAGGCCAGAATCCCTGACCAGGAGAGCAGTTATAGGTTATTTAGTAAGAAAGCAGGAGCTTGGGAAGAAGAGGCAAAATGTAAAAGCATTCACAGAAATCCATTGATGAAACAGCCACATATTTCCCCTGGCTCTTCTCCTGTAGACACACACAGCAACAAACCCATCCTTTTTTCCCCCCAAAATATATACATATATGTACATGTACAAATATATCTTCAAATATATACATGTATGTATATGTAGTATATGTATATATAATATATGGTATTATATGTATACATATACTACATATATGGTAGTGGAAAGGGAGAGCTGCTGGGTTTATGTCCATCAAATTTGTATAAAACCAAGGGTCACCTACAGAATATTCCCATGGAATGGGTTCCTATGGAATGCCTTGCCAGCACCAGGAAATTGCCCCTGTGGACAGGTAGAAAAGCCCAGTCTGTCAGGTGCTCCCAGTATCTTCAAAGGGAAATACTTGGATTCTGCACTGGAGGGAGCAAAGCTTGTGAAAAAGCACAGGCAAGAGGAAAAAATCGCAGAGAGGAGCACAACAACAGACTGAAAATACATAAACAGCCTGTGCTCCATGTCCAGGAGGAACAGAAAGGATGTTATCAGCTTAAAGGGGATCAAAGGATATTTAGGCTGGATGTTGGCAATATCTTTTATCCCAGGCCTCCCTGGTTTTGCTCTGAAGAGTGCCTGGAGATGCTGGGGAGCCTCCCTGGCTGGGATGAGCAGAGGCTGAGCGTGAGCAGCACACAGAGCTGAGCCATCCAGGGGCTGTGCTCTGACTGCTGCAGGTCTCTCCCACATCTGTTCTCTCCAAGATTAAGCAGGAAGAATGTATAATAACATTTTCTCAAATCTCAGTAGATGTTGTAAACCTCCCCTTCCCCTCTGCTTTTCTTTGCAGCTGCACAGCTCCTCTGCTCGAGCCCTCATTTTTATCCACCATACCCAAAATTGCAGCATGTAGTTGTCAAAACCAGCATTCAAAGCCACACTCACAAAAGACGAAAAGCACCCAGAGCATCCTACAGAAATTCTGTCAGGAAAAGCTGCCAGCTTCCCTTTCCACACTAACTGGAAATAAGGAGGTTTTTTTCTATTTATCAAGACATTTTGATATTTGAAAATCTCATTTGTCCCAAACCTAAGAGGAGAATTGCAATTCTAAATCCCTAGCAAGGAGGGAACAAAACCAAATTCTAAGGGATGTGTCAGGCGTGGATGGACACAATGCAACAGGATTTTGTTTCAAAATAAGTGTGGTAATAATATGGTATATTTGTAGTAATATTAGTAAGATGGTTGACCACAAACTACAGCAAAATGTTAAATAAATCATCAAGGAAGAGTTTTATCAGTTTCCTGGATGGAAATGTGACACTTTGCCACAAACCATGCCGTTCTATTTTTTAAGCTGAAAATAAAGATTGAATGGCAATGAGATGCAGTTGGTAATCAGTTCAGGTTTTGCTCTCTACCAGAATCTTGAATTCTAGTCCCAGAATTCCATCAGTCTGCCATCTATTTGTAAAGCCAAGTCATGCCCAAACTGGCTGAGCTGCACAAGGAAAATGTTAAAAAAATGACCAACAGTCACTCTGTCTTTCAGGGAAGTGCAAGTGATTTCTGATGTAAGAATAGGACCAAGCACCCAAAACTAAAATATAATGGAGATTTCCAAAGGCAGATGTGCCCCACCCTCAGATCTCTGCTGCTCCTGATGCCTCAGGAGGGGAGAAACAAGCACCTTGCACATTCTGCACAGAGGAGCAGTTTGTCTGTGGCTGGTTATTCCCAGGAATTGGAGAAGTCAGCACATTGAGTTCACTGATCTGCATTTCCCTGTCCTGGCTCTTTCAGGCATCCTCTGCTCTGCTGGATTGGAGGGGGAGCAGGAATGCAGAGGAGGTTCTGTCATGGGGGAATCACACATCTGCAGCCCCCGTTACCCCATCCGTGGGACAGGAAATTTGGGAGGAAAGGGAGCTTGTCTCCCACAGCTGTGGGGCAGTGCAGCACCACTGCAGACATCCATCACTTCACAGGAACCAAACAATGTTTTCCTCCTTGTCCTTGTCCCCTCCTTTGGCTCTCTCCATGCTGGGGTCTCAGTGGCTCTCCACAGCCCATGGTGCCCATTTCAGACCTAAGGGCTGATGATCCCCTGCCTCCCACTCCACTCCCAAGGGATTTTGTGCTCCTAGACTCACCCAGAGATTTCAGACCATGATCTTTTGGCAATTCAGCTGGACAGAAGCAGCCAAAGGCCCAAATTCACCTTTCAAACCCTTCCCAGTGCCTGAATGCTGGGCTGGGAATCTGAAACATTTACACCCTTATCAGGTATTTCTCTGGTAGTTCCTAAACTTCACCACTTTGCAATTAACATTCAAACCCTGTTTAGTTATCAGCACTGGACAGCCCACTAAGGACTGAGGCACATAAACATTAAGAGCATGATTTCAGTATTCCAAACATGTTAAGAACATAATTAGACCTGGGGAGTGACTTTGATTCAGGAAAAATCTGGTGAGTTTTTAAAGCCTTAGTGCCACAGAAGGAAGAGTTCAGTTAAACCTCTCAGGACACCCCACACTAAACAGATTTGGCTGGTGGAAGAAAATTGGTCTCCACAGGCCTTTATACACCATGTCTTTGCTACCTCTTTGGAGTAGCAAATCTAAATTTGCAAATCTAAATTAGCAAATCTGCTAAACTCTTTGGGAAATACCTGACTTTGCAAGGAATTCAACTCTTTCTCTGTACAGGAAACCTCATCTTGGTTCCTGCAGAAACCTCAGAAACTCTGAATTTAAGGTTAGTGGTGGCTGTGGCCCCACTGCATCTGTGAGACCTGTCCTGTGTAAAATTCCACAGCCCCCAGATGCTGTGGGAATCTCCCTGTGCCTGTAAAACCTTACTCTCTCTCCTCGGTCTCCTTTGGATCCTTTTGGTCCGGGCTGTCCTGGGGATCCTGGCAAGCCCTAGAAGAGATGCAGAATGAGATGGAATTAATTTCTACTGTGCAGCCTTTGTGTAGGTGTAGTGAATACATTTCCCAGTGATCCTCAGCTCCTGAAAACCTCATACACCCATTAAGCAATTGGGCTGGATTCTCTTTTTCCTTCAAGCACACACAACAGGAGCTCTGTTTGCAGATATCCCAAGCCCCTGCACTTTCTGCAGATCCCTCTATTTGGTTCTTGTAATGCACTGCAGGCCCCTGATATAACATTTTTTGGGGGTCAGTATGACAGGACAGTTCTTGTTCTCAGTTACCAAGAAGAAATTAATACACAGGTAGTATGTTTAGCCTAAAAATCCCCACTGCTTCCCCCTACTTCTTAATTGCCTCAGTGGGTGGCAGGAGCAAGCACACATACCTGAAAATTAATTGGATTGTGTAGTGGAAATTATTTTGAAGCTATTCACTCACCCTAATAAACAATTTTGAAATTAAGCCCAATCTCTGCTAATAATATTACTCCCTGGGTTGAACAAATCTATAAAGCAGTCACCAATGGCTAAGAAGGGCACAGTCTCCAGATTTCTACTAATTGAACTGCTATGCAGAAATCGATCCAAATTCTTCACTTATCCACCCAAAGAAGCCACAGTTATTAACCAGACCAGGAGAGAACAATATTGTTTGTTTATATTCAGCCTGTCAGCTCTCCTTCTCCCCACAGCCACGTACAAGATGCTTTTTTTTCCACCTCAAGTGACTTGCACATTGTCTTGGAGGCTGCAGAAGTGAATTTGGAGCTCCCCTCCAGGCCACTGGGGATTTGAGCCAGCCTGGTTAGGAACAGCCCCACAAATCCCCACATCAGCACCCAGAGAAATGGGTATTGTGGGCCCAGGGAAAGGAGCATTGCTGTGAGGAGCTCAGTGCCTGTGTAGTGACCCAAGGAGGTGGCACACGTGTGATTTAAGGGTGCAAAAGTGGAGCCTTCTCCCATTCCAGCTGGGAGCCAGCAGTGCTCACCAGCAGCACATTATTCCCTGCCTGCAGCCAGCCCCAGCAGCCCAGCTGAGCTCCCCACCAAGCATTCAGAGACTTAGGCCTGGCTAAGGAGGTTCCCTGGGGCTGCCAAACCAGGTAGGGCACAGACCAGGCTTGGCCCCATGTCAAACATGCAGCATGGACAAAGCCCAAGTGTCCAAAGCATTCTTTGAGGTGTGGTGAGACAGGGATGCTCAAGAACACTGAATTCCACAGTTTTTCAAAAAATAAAAGGCTTACAGTGCGTGCTGCATGCCAAAAAGCCAGATTGCTGCAGAATCTACTTATGAATTGTGAATTGCCTTATATTTAATGATGTTAAACTGCATCTGTCATTTGGCTGCTGAATCTCTCACTGTGTTTGTATCTATCTGGAGTTTCTCATTGTTCTCCAGAGTATTTCCTAATTGAAAGGATTCTGCTACACTGGCAAACTTTCCCTAACCTGTTGTTCATTGCTTCTTCAAAGTGGTTAATAAACACATAGGAAAAATCTTCTCTCTCTATTTTCAGTTCCAAACCTCCTCTTACCAGATCTGAGTTACATCCCTCTATAAAATTACTTAACCTTTCTCTGTGCTCTCCAGCCATGTGGGATTCCTTTGAAAAATCGGATGCTGCTGTTTTACCTCCACATTAAGCAATATTCTTCCCAAAACTGAGTCCCTTTGTATCAGCCAACCACAGTTTGGAGCAGTTTGGCAGTTCCCTATTCATGACTTCACTTCTTTCCATTTAATCAGCTTTTTCCATCCATGTGAGTACTGTGCCCTTCTTCTACCATAAATTCTTTGGAGTGACTTTTTCCCACTCCATTATTATCTCCCCCCTGCACAATGTTTGTATCAATAAATAATCAAACTGATGGGAATTTGTGATATTTTTCTTGAATAGAAAGTGCTATGTCTGGAAAAGTAGGCTTAACACATTCACTTTGGTGAATTGGTGAATTCCCATTGATGCATTTTTGTTCTTTTTGTATGTTCCACAGGAAATGCAGAGTTTTTCTATCACTGTGTTAGTAAAGCCCATGTCAGATCCTTTGCATCAACTCAGGCCACAGTGAAATGTTTTGACAGAGCAGCAGCACAATGTGTTGTTATGATTAAGAGAAAATCTGGAAAGCACACCATTTCAACCTCTTCATCCAGAATGAGAAAAAGGAAATAAATCACAGGAAAAGGAATTAAATCACAGAATTTCATGGGGAACAAAACAGCAGATCTAAGATTACTCTCCCTCCTTATGCATGGGATGATGTTTCACCCCTGACCCGACCCCCCTCTGCCCTTCACCCCAAAGCACCAAAGCACCTTACTTGTGATCCAGGGGCTCCAATGGGTCCTGGGGGCCCTTTGGGTCCTGAAGCACCTGGTGGCCCTGGTGGGAATCATAATTGCAGACAATGTTAAGGAAATTTAGGAGGAAGAACCCTAATTTCCAAAGGCATGCACTTCTTTCATGTTCTGCTGAGTCTCCCAATGAGTGAGAACCCTTCATCAAACACTGAATTACTGAACACCCACATCCTGACAGAACACATCCTAGAGGGCATGCTAGAGATCTGGGAGGAAAAAATGGTGAAAAGAGGCAGGAAATATGTCAGTAACATCCACATTTCCATTCCTTAAAATGCAGCTTTTGAGAAAACTTAAACTAGATCCATGGAACAGCTCCATGAGAGCGAGACACTGCAGGTGCTGGTCCTGAAACAATCTCAGGTGGCAAGGGAAGCCCCAGGGCTGCTGCACTTGATCAGAAATAGGGGAGGCTGAGAGGGGCAAAGCAAAGCTCTCTCTTGGTCTTCACTCACTGCAGTGGCAATAAATTAATTTAAAATCTGTGCCACAGGAGAGCTGCTTCCAGGATGAGTTAAGCACCATCTAAACAGGTCAACTTGTCTCACACAGTGACTTAACAGATTCATTCCTTTTGAAAAAATAATTATATCTCAACAGTAGCTATTAAATTATACCTGCAGATGGGAGACAGGATATTTGCTTAGCCTGAACTTAGCAAGACTCCTCTCTGCTTTAGTTGTCACAACCCTTGAGATGAAACAATATGGACATTATACACAAAGTACAGCTGAATCAGCCTCAATCATTAATGCACCATACAAATGCTTAAGTCAAAGAATAAAGGAATTGAAGGATAAATGAAAGGCCCTCATAATGAAAGGAGAAGCCTTTTCTGCAACTAATGGGAGTTGACTCCTAAATATGCATCATACAGGGAAGTGCTGACGTTTGCAGGAATATTATCATTTAAGCCACCCATCAGCACAGAGAGAAAGAAGGCTTGTCACCGAATTTTCATCTCAGATTCTGATTTCAGTTCCACTGGTGGAAATCTGGAATTGCTCAAACTGGCTCCAAAGTCTTCACAGACATCACAGAGCCTCTGGCCAGCCCCTGCTTGGTGCAGCTCTGCAGTGACAGACAGGTTTGCAACAGGGGGAGAACAGCTCTGCTCTCAGGAAGGAATCACTGAACTACCTCCTTTTAAAAACAGCTTTTAATCAGTCCCTTTCTCAAGATGTAAAGGTCAAACAAGCAACCACTATCAACAGATAAAAACCCAGTTACTTCTTGCCAGTGAGGAGCCCTCCCTTCCCCTGCACGCACCCACGGACCATCCCCTCTCCATCAGAGGGGCTTTGCCATCCTCCCCCGCCAGCCCCGAGCCCATTCCCGAGCCCAACTCTGAGCCCAGCCCCGAGCCCAGCACTGAGCCCAGCCCCGGCTGTCACCTGGTGGCCCCACGGGCCCTGGGGCTCCCCGCGGGCCGGGCAGCCCTGCCAGGATGGTGTCGATGACGGTGGAGGCCAGCTGGGCTTCTCCATCTGCAACAGAGCACAGGCAGGGTCACAGACAGCATCTCAGGTAGACCGGAGCCCAGCCAGGATCACAGCAAGACTCGAGCCCAGCTGGGCTCTCAGACCCGAGCCCAGCCGGGCTCTCAGTTAGACCCGAGCCCGGCCGGGCTCTCAGTTAGACCCGAGCCCGGCCCGGCTCTCAGTTAGACCCGAGCCCGGCCCGGCTCTCAGTTAGACCCGAGCCCAGCCGGGCTCTCTCCGCGATGCTCTGGCGCCTGTTGCTGGCCGCGGGCCGGCAGTGCTGCAGGATGCTGAATTCGGGCTCCTGGAGCACCTGCCCTGGATATCCAAGGCTGCTGTGGAAGAGGTTTTACAGCACCTTCTGGGAGCCACAGAGAAGTTTAATAAGGGGATCCATGTTTACCCCTGGAAGAATTTTCTACCAAGGTTGTTGACAGAAACCAATAAAGAAAGAAGGATAAATAAGAGAAACCTGCACCTGCCTGTTCCAATAACACTTTGTTTGTCTTTGCTGACCAATGAGCAAAGTGTAAACTTATGAGTTTTGTAAGAATATATAAAATATATAATATAGTAATATAAACTTTATAAATATAAATATAAATATATACATATAGAGATATAAATATATAATTATTTGTATATAAATAAACATAGATATATATATATTAATATTAATATAGATATAGATATAAATATAAAGTGTATTATATAATAAAAGCAGGTTTGAAGCTTTCTGAAAACGGAGTATTGCTTTGTATTGTCTGTCTCAACCATAACAGGCTGTGACCCCTCATCCTGCAGAGCTGCTCCTCTCACCCCTGAGAACCCCAGCCAAGCTGTGCTTCCTCCCAAAACCTTGGTGATTTATCCACCTGTGCAATCCTGCCTTGGAATGACTGACCCGAAACTGGCCATCCCCACACAGCCCTGGCTTGTGGCTGCCTGGCAAGGGAAGGGTGTGGGGCTCCCTCCTGCCTGGCACCAGGAGCTGCTGAGCCCCCTGGCAGCACAGCCCCCAGCCCAGCCAGCTCACCTGGGCAGGAGCTGCTGGGAGGTGCCCTGAGGGCTCAGGATGCAGGAAAGCCAGGGATGGGTGTGCTCTACCCCCTCCATGTGCTCAGGAAAATTTCCTGCCATTTAGGATTATTTTAGGTGTTCAGCTGGGCAGGTTCACTGAGCTCTGGGAAATGGAGAGAAATGGGAGTGGAGCAGGGAAGGGAAAGCCAGCAGCAGGAATTGGAGGAGGTTTTGTGTTTTTGCACATCTTTTTCAGCTCTCTCCAGTCAAGAATAAAACCCAGCAGTCTGTAGCTGTCCATATCTTCCCTCAGCCTGGAGCCAATGGGTTTCTATTCAGTTGGCAGCTGAACAGAAAACCCACAACTATAAATAAAAAAGCAACTCTCTGTATTTATTGTGATGCCAAAACCATATTCAACAACCCTGCTCCCTGTGGACCTGTACTGTGGCACAGCTGTAATCTGGACAGGTACCTGTATGGCAGCACCTTTCATCTGAGCACCCCACAACACTTTGGGACAATTGTGGGAACTTGGGGCAAAAATTCAATGAACAACCAAGACAAGACCACAAAACAAGCACAAGAACAAGGAACGCACATCCTGGTGCTACCAAGGCTTTCTGCCCTGACCCTTTGCTGGAGGACCAACAATAAATCTCCTGTTTAACCTGGATGAAGATGTTGGCTCCTGGTCACCAGGACGGCAAACCCTCAGAAAACCCCACGTTTTCCACAGCTGGAGGTGCCATAAAGGAATGTCTGCCTCCTCCTGACCATGACCTCAAGCTTACTCATTTTTCCTTCCACTCATCCCTGTAACTCATCACAGTAAAATTCAGGGGAACCCTAGGCAGGAAAAGGCTGGGAATGTCTCACTGCAGATGCCAAGTGACACCAGGAAGGTCAGAAGGGTGTTTGCTTACTCTGCAGAGTCCAGCCCAAAGGTGAACTCTCCAGACATTTCAGCAGCCACATTGTGAAGCCTTCCCAGCTTCTGAAGCAGTGATAGAGAGAACTTCCAAGGCAAGTGTTTGAAAGCATTTCCAGGGGAAACTGTGCAATGGCTTGGGCTGCCAAGGATGGCAGGATCCCTCTGCAATGCCTTCCTGGCAGCAGGACAGCACAAGATCCAACCCAGATCCCTCCAAGAATCACATTTTGTGCCTAAAGCCTGAATGCAAACAGGTATTTATCTGACTGCTGTTTCTAAACCCATTCATCTTCCCCCTCCTCACAGCCCTGATACAAAACAACTGAGACTCTTCTCGTGTTCAGGAGGAAAGGTATCCCAGTGAAGTGTGTAATCCAATTAATTTGAGTTTTATTTGACCATGTCAAAATCCATCACAGCTTGGGAGTAAGATGAAATTGGGAAATGAGCATCAAACAGCAATGAAGACTTTAACAGTTGCAGAGCTTTTTGTTTTTAAAGTGATCAACAAAATCAACTGCACATCCACTGAGGGGGGCAGAGGATGGACAGCAAACATCCAGGGTTTAATTTCTGCTGGAGGTAAGCCAGGGATAAAGATTTGGGTTACAAAACGTTCCAGCTAAATGGCACATTATTACCATGACAGTTACTCCCACAAATCCACCCCTGCTGACATTTGACTCAACATTATTTAATGAAAGGTGATTCCATGATTGTGACACAGAAGAGAGCTCTGATCAACAGCCCTGGGGCTCAGCAGCTCCTGCCTGGCCTGGGTAGCCCAGGGCTGTGCCAGCTCCTTCCTGGCCAGTTCCTTCAGAGCCAGCTTTCTTTCCAGGATCAGCCCTGAATGAAACACACTGTGAATGAAATGGGACTGAAGTGTGTTAAAACACAACCCTCATGTGTTTTTAAGGGATTGCCTCCATGTTCTCATAAAGCAGCAGGAAGAACTTGTAGCTCCTTATAAACTCCCTTATAAATGGGGACATTATGGGGCTCTCTGCAGCTGGAGATTGTTAGAGCAGCCACAAAACAGCATCAATGGTAGCAGGAATCTTCCCTCCTCAGCCACCTCCTGCACTGACCCAGGCTCTGCTGGGCTCAAGAGCTGGATTCTGTTTCAGTGCTCCTGGGCACCCCAAAGCAGCAGACAATGCTTCATTTGAGAAGTCCTTGACACTGAATTTGCTCCAGGAGCTCTCCAACCCCTGTCTAAGCCAAGAGAAGGAGTGAAACCAGTGTGGCCTGGCCAGGTAGGAGCACCTGTGTTCTCTGGAATGGAACAGAGACACCCTGAACCAGCACAGAAATGCCCTGAAGGACACAGGGAAAGCTGCCCAGCCAGAGCAGCAAAGGCAGCTCAGGGCATACTTGGAAAGAAATCAGTTTTCTCAATTCCTTTCCTCTTCTTCTTCCCCTTCCCTTTCCCTGCTCTGTTCTTCTTCCTCAGGCAGGGCCTTGCTGGCAGCTGCGATGCTGCTGAACAGATCCCTCTCCCTTATCACCTCTGACATGCTGGGCACACCATCAGCTGTTTTGCCTCAGTTTCCCCTGGCTCTCCCCTCAGGGAATGGTGGAGTCGCCTTCCCTGGAAGTGTTAAAAATGTGTGGCTGTGGCCCTTGAGGACATGGGTTGATGGCTGGACTTGTTCTTGGAGATCTTTTCCAACAGTGATGATTCTATGAAAACAGGTTAATTTTATTTCATGTGTCCTTGGTAGATCTTTGAGCTGGAAAGAAACATCCCTCAAGAGAGAGAGTTGCATTCTTTTCTCTAACTATTCCCTAGAAATCCTCAATGTTAGCACAAGGAATAGGAATGAGCTGGCTCTAGCCCATGTACCTGATCACTCATTTTTAAGAGAGATCCCAGTAGCAGCAGCCCCAGCACCGGGGAACAGCAGCTCAGCTTCTGGCTGAGGTTCCTGACTAAGGGATAAATTCCCCCATTATAGCCTTGATTTGTTGAGACAGGATGGAAATGAAGTAATCCTGTCTTAATTTTTTTTCTGCTACCTGATCTGGAGGGAAAAAATGGGACCATTTATTTTACCACAGCACAGGGAAACTGAGAAAATACTTGTCTCTCTATTTCTGGCTTCTGCCTGCAGATAAATATTGCCAACAGGAACTTGCTGCAATTAATAAAGGCACAGGCATTAACCATGTTCAGGCAGAACCAAACTCTTTATAATAACAATAACCTGATACAGCTCTCACATCTCATTCTCATTAGCAGGAATATGCTTCCCTCTGCTGTCAGCAGTTGGAATTTTGTGTTTATATTTTTCAGATGTGCTCCTTTCAAAACAAGTAAATACATTTTTAAAAAGCTAAACAGAATTTACAAGGCTAAGTTTTACTGGCGGCAGAAGATCAGCTTTCCACCAGCCTGTCGGAGGCAAAATCAGCCAACAGAGAGGAAAAATGGTAAGAAAATAAACTTGATACTGCCAGAACATTGTCAAGGTGACATAGATACTTGCAGCTGGATTTGTATTTTAAAAAAGTGTCATAAAGTTTTGGGCTACTCCTTCTGCAAACCAAGAAATGCCCAGGCATGGAGGGAGGAATGTTTAGGGATGCCCAGGGATGGAAATGGAGCAGTCACCATCTCCTCGCTGCTCTCAAGTCACTGTGGCTGCCCAGTGCTGCAGAGACAATAGAAATAATTATCCACCATTTATCCTCTCCCATTTGGGCACAACACTGAGTTCACCCTGCTCACACATCAGCTGGGAAGGCCATGCAAAGCCTTTATTCACTTTTTAATTTATCCACTGATCACAAGGAAGAGTTTAATTCAAAGGGTGGTTGGAGGGAGGGGGCAGCAGCAGCACCCAAACCATCCTCAGGGATCACTTGGAATAAAAGGCAGAATGTGAGACCCTGAGAGGAGTGAGACAGCTGCAATGCAAAACTCCCTTGTTCTCAGGCTGAAGAATGCAGCATGCTGATGTGTATTTTATGTAAATCTCAGTATTGAACCTCAGTTATTCATCCTGCCCATACACCCTAATAACTGCATACTGAATCAAGCTGTTAAATTCTCCCTAAATTAAAAATACATCTGTTCACTTTTGGGAAAAGGAGTCTGGAGAGCAGAGTGGGTGGAGGGGAAGGGAAGGGAGAGCTTGAGATAACTGTCAGACATGGGGAGACTTAGTAATCCTTTGCTGTAACTAAAACAACTGAGCTTTGAAGCTGGACAGGAGCAGCAGAGCAGGGGCAGAGGCACAGCTGAGCTCTGGGGGAGTGGAGTGGGAGACCCAGCAGAGCCAGGGCGGACACAGCTCAGCTCTGCTCCTCATTGTTACTGCCAGCTCCACAGGGCTGGACCAGGAGAATCAAGCCCAAATCTGAAAGCATTCCAATCCAAGTGCAGGATGTGCCTTCCCAAAAAAGCCTCTTCTTGCCCTGCACAGCACAATTCAAATAAATCTACGCTTTGAATCAGCACAAGCACAAAGAAACCCTGGCCCTCCTGTTACAGGGAAGGGATAAATCAGGGTGTCAGTCTGGACTCTCCAGTCCATAATTCTGTGTTTTGTGTGGATGTGGGATAATGTGGATGCACCAGAAACACAGGTGGAAGAAGTATCTGCAGGGGCAGGGAAGGAGACACATTTAACAGATGTTAAATGTTAAATGTCTGTTGGAATTCCAGAGCTGCAAATCTCTAATCCTTGCTGGTTCCTGAGCAGCCCTGACACTCCAACACCACAGCAGTGGCACCAAGAGGTCTCCAACCCCACAGCTGGGGTGCACCAGGACCTCATCTGCCCCTCTGGATCTCTCTGGCCCTTTCTCTCAGGTGATGCTACCTGAGCTCTGTCATTTCACCAGAGACCCTCTTCCCACTCCTGATGGAAGCTGACAAGACACCAAACTGCCTCCCCAAAGCTGTGATGAGCCTAAAAAAAACAGGCACAAAGAACAAAATCCTCCAAACCCTGCTCTCACTGACAGTTTAGGAGAGCAGGGCCTTCGTTCTTCATTTTGGAGAGGTGAACCCCCTGTGGTTTCCAAGATGTTCCGCCTTTTACAGGAGCTTCCAAGAGACCCACACAATGCAGGGAGTGCCCAGCTGCTCCCAGGGCCTGGCAGAGCCTGGCAAGGAGGTGGGAGCAGAGCTGAGCTGCCCCACTCTGTCTGATGCCACAGGAGAACAGGGGAAATGAGGAGGGAACTTACTTTCTTTTTCAGCTGTGGGCTGCAGTGAGTAGAGAACCCCTTGCTGGAAGGTGAGAGGGAGGCTTGGTGTGGCTGGTGGCCCTGGAGGACCTGGGGGACCTGGGATCCCAGTTTCTCCTGGAAGTCCTCTTGGTCCTTGAGGTCCCAACATCCCTGTGCAGAGGCAGGAGAGGAGTGTTAATGCCTTTGGGGATGTGCTAATGATGCCATCATGTGAAAAGGCAGCAAGAAGACAAAGGATTTCTGTCCTGGACTGCATAGAAGGGTGGGGAAAATTGAAACAGCTTCACAGCTTCCCAATTTTCTTTTTTTTGGTTTTGTTTAGCATCTTCCTCTGCAAAGGAGAGAGCTTGACTTGGCTCAGAGGTGCTGCCTTTGAGCAGCCCGATTGCTGAAAGAGTGAAATCTCCCCTCTCCCCGAGGCTGAGTGAGAAACTACAGGCAGCAAAGTGTGAAATCAAATCCTCCTTCACTCCAAATACACCTGTGTCACCTCCCTGCCAGGAAGCAGAGTCAGTCCAGGAGCAGACAGATCACATCTCCTGTGGGGCTGCAAGGCTCTCCTTGCAAACTGAGAAACGAAAGAAAGCCAGACACATCCTTGGCCAGACCTTGGCCACTGACAGCTTGCCAGAAAGTGCCAAAAAAGTGTTCAGGGCTGCTCTTACATTTAAGGCACACTCAGAGTTTTTTTAATGTTACCCAAGCCCAGGCTCACAAGGCACAGCCTTTCAGAGACAGAGAGCACAGAGCCTGAGGTCTGGCACCTATTGTGCGGTATCACCTTCATCAAAACATTCAGGAACGTTTGGGGAATGAAGAAAGACTCCTAGCTCAGGAATGGAGTGTTCTCTGAAAGAATGGCCTCCTAACCTTTTCCCTTAACACATACAAAAGCATCATTAGTTTGACATCCTGGCATCTGACAGCTTGACACAAATGGTGGAGAAAAAAGGGAGTTAAAACAGGCACCCAGTGAGAGGGTTAAACAGGGAATGCTCTGCTCCAAAGGCTGACAGGTCGCAGGCTCTTTCTTACAGCTCCTGAGCAGGATGGGGAAACATGATCCTGCTCTGCAGCTTTCTGGGACAGGCTCTCTCCTGCTGCACAGGAAATCCCAGGGTCAGCCATTGCTCCTGCAGGTGGTTGCCTGCCCTGGGAGCTCCTGGCTGATTCCAGCTCCCAGGAAATTCCCATTGGGATGGATTTGATACCAACTGGAGATGCTCAATCTTGTGTGTCTGGCCTTGTCTGAGCTGCTGTCACAATTTGTATGGAGTGAAGCATCTCCTGTGATAGGACTCACCTGGTGGCCCTGCTGGGCCCCTCTCCCCGGGCTGTCCCTTCTCTCCTTTGGGCCCTGGTGGTCCTGGGAGCCCCGTGGGGCCAACCGGGCCCGGGGGACCAACCTGGCCTGGAATCCCTGAAATGTTAGAAAGGAAATCAGCTGGAAGTTAGGACACTGTTGAGTCAGAAAGGCTCAGCAACCTCAGAACCAGAGGGGAGGGACTGCAAAAGGGAGAAATGCAGCAGTGCCCTGACAGGGGGGCACTGCTGGCAGGAGCTCTCTGGCAGGTAATCCAGACAGAATTTACTTCTCCTCTTCTTCCTTCAATCCTGTAAGGAAAAAGCACATCCCCATGCACAAGACCCTCCCCAAAATCATCAGGATGTGCACCCCCAGCTGGGATGCACTGGGCAGAGCTGCACTGACCCCACACTGTCCCCTTCCCAAGGCCTGAATGGCTTTGGCAGGGTCTGGGTGTCCTTTGCTGGGCTCATCCAGACACACATAAACTCCTGGGCCATCCCAAAGTACCAAAATACACAAAATAGACTTGCCAAAGACAATCAAACCCTGTCTCCCACTTGCTCTAATCACACCCCCCCAGAGGTTCTGTATCAATGATGTTTCCCTGGTTTCTCCTGGGTTCATTCATCTCTCAGAGCTCTGTGCTGTGCACAGGTTTTTCATCCCGAAGTGACATTAATGCCCCCCCCTTTGTGCAGGAACTGGCTGTCAGTAATGAATATCACTGAGCAGGGTTCCAAGGCAACACCAGGAGCAGGAATTGCAGCCCATGGGACATTTCTTGGCAAGCCCAATTGTAGGAGCAGCAGGGGTAGGATGGTCGGGATGGACGGAGAGCAGAGAAGGTCTGCAGCCAGGTCAGAAATTTGGGGTTTATTGCAAAGGGCCTGGGTGCAGGGCCCTGCTGGGAGCTGCCAGCCACAGCTCAGAGCAGGCCTGAGAGAAGAGAGGGGGAGAGAGGATGAGAGGGTAAGGGAATAAAAGGGTAAGAGAGTAAAAGGCAAGAACGGGAAGTTCCCGTTACAATGCCATAAATCTGCTTCTGTGTTGAATATTCTAATTCTCACTAACCAATCTAGTCCAAGATACAAATCCTATAGCATTTACATACAGCCTATAAGAATCACTACCTTACCATACTGTGTTACATTTTAAACCCTAAAAACTCCTCTTTGGGCCCCTTCTGCTGAGCTGGCAGGGTCTGCTCTGACCCTTGGAGCTGTCTGCAAGCAAAGGGTGTTGTTCCATCAAAAGAGGATTACCTTCAGCTGGCCACACCATTGTTTTCCAATTGTTCAGTAACTGAGGTATCTCAAAGCTTGCTTTCATTTCAATCTCGCTTATAGTTTCTATGTTCTCAAAATCTTTTGCCAGGCAATCATATTTGTAAGGCTCTCCTGTTTCATCTTCCCCAACACCCACTCAGACCCCCAGTAAGCCCAGGAGAGGTGCAGAGGCAGCATGCTGATCCCAAAGTCACCACTTCTGGTGACACTAAATAAAATCTTAATGCTGATTTCCCCAGACTACCAAAATAACAACAACATTTGGCAATTTTATGGTGTTGTTCAGAAGAGCACTGCTGATCTTGGGCTGACATGGAGAGACATTTAAACACTGTGCAAACAGCACTGAAGCTTTGATGCCCTGGAGGTGTGGGCAAGTGGGTCTGTCTGCTCAGATTAAGTGGTTAATGGTTACAATAACAGCATTAACTGTCAGAGGCTCCTGGTTTCTGGGCTACCAAAGGGCTCAGAGGATTTGAAAGCAGTGGCAGATGCAAGTCCCAAAGCCAGGGGTAGATCAGGATGAGTCCAAAGTTCAGCACACTCAAGATTTCAGATTTTGGTCCATGTGTTACATATGACCACAACACAGCAGAGCAATTTAAGGTTTGATCAACTCTTAAGAAGAGTCTTTCTCCTTCCCAGGTATCAGGAGAGGTACTGGACCCCCAAAACCAGTGCCAGCAGAATATGCTGCACATGGGAGTGGAGAGCATGGATGGGAATGGAGGGAGAGAAGCAGAAAAGGAAGGAAGCTGAACAGCACCTTCCCAGCTGGTACCAGGGAACAGGGCTGCACAACCACATCAAGGCTCACACGATTTGCAGCTCCCACATTTGGGTACAATCCCCACTCTGGATTTGGGATAGCTCACCTGGAGTACAAAACCTCATCACCCCACACTCCTCATTTCTCAGAACAAAGCAATAACCCCCCAATATTAGACCCCCTGGAAAAAGTCTCCTTCCTCTCTTCTTTTTCCCATTTTGCATAGATGTCCAAACTGTTTTTTTTTTTTACAAAAATGAAATCTCTCCACCTTCAATCCACGATGAAACTGGGCAGACTGAGGAAATGACATTTTTCAATGGCTTTGAGTGGGAGTGTGAGCCTGTACTTTTGTTGCATTCAGTCATCAATAAAGATCTGACTTAATCTGAGTATTGAATAAGGAATTAAGGACAGGTTTCACTTTGCTTATCCACATCCACATGCAGCCTTTCTGTGGATAGAAGGATGGATCTCCTCTGGCAGGGGATGCTGTCCTGGGAAGCCCAGAAAGGTGATCAGGAGCCCTTTTAGAAAAGCAAGTGAATTTTTTCACAGCACTGGAAACAGCTTTTACCCCTAAAAAACCCCAGCACACCTCAAACTTCACTGCAGCAAATTGCAGCACAGAGGGAAGAATAGCAGAAACTGTTTTGCTGTGCTGCCGAGTGTGGGCCAGAACATCCCCTCACTTGTGGAAATCACCCTCAATCCTTCAGTCCAGCCTTATAACTCAATCCTATGAAGTCCTGCAGCCCAGAGCAATCATTTCCTGCAGCATCCTCAATGCCAGTGCTGCAGCAGAGCTTTAGAGAAGCTGGCACTTCCTTCCCTGAAGGCGGAAGAGCTGAAGGAAAGGCTGGAGAGGCAGCACTGGGTAATGAGGTAGGCAAGGGCTCATTCTGGTGACAAATGGTGTTACCAGCTCAAAAGAGACAAGTGCAACAGGGGGAAGAAAGAGGGAATGATTCAGGGATAAGGGGGGAGGCCAAATCTTCAGCTGGCATAAATCAGCTCTGCTGCAGTGCCATTGCTTCCAGAGAGCTGAAACCCCTGATGAGTGTTTATCCTCCAAACAATATGAAGTAAAAGACCACAGGACAAATATTTTTTAAAAGGCAGAGGGTGAGTAATCTACTGCTGGAAACCAAATCAGATGTGCAGAGACCTGGATTTTCTCCCTGGCTCTGTCATTAACCTGCAAGACACCATCTGCTGCCCTCCTTCCCCAGGGCTTTCCCTGCACAGGAGCTGCTCTGTTTATATGGAGCACAGGAAGGTGATGCCCTGACATCCCCAGAGGCTCCTGGTGCTCCTGGCAGGTCACACCAGCTAGAGGAATTTTTTCCCATCACTCAGGACATCACCTGCTGGCTCTGGCCACATGTGCTCCCATGATCTGCCCCTCCATCAGACACTGCTCTCCATCCCTTGTGTGCTGGGGAATGACCAAACTGGTGTTTGGCCTCTCCAACCAAAGCAGCTTGATATGATCAGATAAAACCCAAAGAACAAACTCAGCCTCTCCATCTGTGAGGCTCCAAAGAGTTCCTGGCCACAGGATCCTTCTGCTTTTTGGGACATAAGGACAGGACTGGGCACAACAACAGTTTGTGCTTTGAAAGAGAAATAGCAGGAACTATGAACTTACCCTGTGGTATCAGCTGCTCCTCTGCACCTCTGGGTCCTTTAGGCTCTGTTCAAGAAGGACAGGGTAAAATAATAATAATAATAAAAAGAAAGAATAGGAGAAAAATTGAGAGATATGAAAAATTAGGTCTCTTGCTGCCAACTGGCTCAGCCAGAGTATATATATTTTCTTAATACTCAGAAAAATGTATTTTGTTGATTAACAAGCTGATCAGAAAGGCCAGTGCTGCAGCTGTCTCAACAGCACTGATTGCTTTGAAATGATTGTTTATTCTCAGCCCTGTCACTCACAGGAGGAATAACCACCCTCACAAACAGTAGCAAGTTCTCCTGGACCTCAGCCTGGAGAGGCATCGGCCAGCCCAGAGCTCCAGGGTCATCCAGAAACCCTTCCAGAGCTCACAGCACCCTGTCCATGTCACCCACCTTGGTGTCAGCCCCAGCACCCTGCCCTTGGTCCCTCCAGCTGTGTGACATGCAGGGTAGGGCTGGGATTTATTTTGGCTGAGCACCCAGAAGCAGGGCAAAGTAGGGAATGGTTCCCAAAAGGTTCAGGGGAAGGGGTGGGAGGGACAGGGGGTTTGCTTTCCACAAAATCACCCAGGACACTCAGGATTTTGGTTTGACTTCCACCTTCTCCAATATCCCACATGATGAAAGATCTCCTGAACTCCCTGAGAGAGAACCTGGGGGCAGCTTGGACAGCAAGTCAGGCCATGGTGTTGACATCATGCAAAATGAGCAGCTCCCCTCCATTCTAAATTGTGTGGAGTTCCCTTCACTCCACCAAAATCCACACTGAGTTTTTTTGGCTGGCTTTGAATCGTGGGCACAGAGTGGTGTGGGGAGGGAAGGAGGCAAATATGGACCCAGATCCATGAAATATCCCCCCAGCTCTTGAGCAAAGCAGGAATTTGAAGCCCACAGAGGCTGGGTAGGGGCTCCAGAAGTGTCAATGAGCCACTGAAGTGATTATTTCTCATTGCTGAAAGACACTGGCCTGGCGCCAAACACTCCAGTGCATTCCTGATCCCTTTCTTACACCACAGTTATTATTCCACACCAGGTTAAATAAATCAAGGCCAGAAAAACAGAGGGTAATAGTGGGCAAGGACAACACCTGGCAGCACGCACACACACACAGAGCCTGGAATCTGGCTGACACCAGGGGCTCACACACAGCTCAGACATCACCACCTGCTTTAGGAGGTGACACCAGTGCCCACCTGGCCTTGCTGCAGGGGTGGGAGGTGCTGACCCTGCACCATGGGCTGATCCAAGTGATTCAGGGGAGCTGCTCTGCTTGGCAGCACTGCCAGAAGCCTGGGGGAGAGGCAGCACTGCTCTGTGCCCAGCAGGACAGTGAGACAGAGTAGAAATCCATTTTGGTTTAGGTGAAATGCACATCTTTGAGTCTGTGGTTAGAAAACATAGCTATGTAGCCTGACTGCAAGGCCTAGGCTCAGAGAAACTGATTTAGTGAAGGACAGAGATAAGGGGGGGGGAGACAAAAGGTGATAAAGAGAGACAGAGAGACTGCTGTGAGAGCAGGTCAACCTGACCTAAGAATTCTTTCTGATAAAGAAGAACTAGTGGCAAATGTCACATGAAAATCATAAAAATGAATATGTATGAACCTATTATGAAATTGTATGCATATGTATTTGAGAGGGAGATGAAAAGAAACCTGAAGTTCCCAGAAGTACACATGTCTTTTAAGGAGAGTAATCTCCACATGTGTCCAGCACTATAATAAATATACCTGTAATAAACATACAGCTGTAATAAACATACCAGCTTTACAACTTTCACAAAGTTGTAGTTTTTGGCTACCTCTGCAAAACAACAGGACCACGTGTGAGGGGCCTCCACGAGGACAGGACCTGGCATGGAAGGCCCAGAGCATTTTCCTGAGCTGACTTTGGTGCAGCAAAGTGCAGGTGCAGAGCCACTGCCACAGCAAAAATAAATTACATGGGAAAGGCAGAATGAGCTTCTAATGGACACTGGGGAAACTGCTCTAATTCAGTTCCTGGCAGCTGTGGCTGTGGTTCTAAGGATATTTTGCAGAACATATTGTTAGTGAACCTCCCTCCATGTTGTGGCATCATGACAAATCATAAACAGGGATGACATCTGGGCTGTTTTGGTTGCTCCAAGTCTGCTGCCATAATAAATTGCCTGGGCCAAAAAAATGAAAAAAATTTAAAAAGAAGAAGAAAAAAGCAAACCAGGCCCTAAAGAATAAAGAACTGCTCTGGGGGCAAGGAAAACAACAGACAGACAGGCTTTGGAAGCAGAGAGCAGGGATCTTGAAAAAAGATGCCAAGGTCAAGAAAATTCAATGTGTGGGGATTTGTCTGGCCAAGTAGGCTCAGAGGGAGACTTTCTTATAAGTGTATTTTTTTTTCATGCCACAAGAGGGATCATAAAACAGCCCATTGTGTTTATGGCAAATTTAGAAAATATAAAGCAGACTGCAACTGATGCTGCTATTCATGGGAAAGTTTTTTGTCCTAATAAAAATCAAGAATGACCCATGCAGCCCAGTCCTCTACCCCCCCAGCACTGCTCCCAGACCAGGAAACACTGCATTTGGTGCTCTGTAGGTAAGCAGGAACTGTCCCACTGTGATCCTGATGGCTCTCTGGAGTTCCCTCAGGAATGTTTTGATGTGTCCAGGCCTCAAAATACTTAAAAAACTTAAAACAAGCCCACTGAAACACAAAGGCAGCCACAGTGGCCCTGCTGGGGTTAACAGAACTCAAATAGACCCAAATCCAGCTCCCAGCAGATGTTTGTGCCAAAAGAAATTGTGGCTGCCACAGGCATAATGCAGCTTCAATGGATTTTTTCCAAGCACATCCTTGCTCTGCTCTGGCTGAACTCAGGGAAGGGCAGAGACCTCCCGACCCCTCTCCTCTGCAGCTCCCAAGGATAGAGCACACCCAGACTCCTTTTTAGCTCCCCCAAAGGCAGGGTGTTTGTGGGATGGGTGATTTGGTGAGAGCAGGCCAGGCTTACCAACAGCTGCCACGTTTTTCCTGAGGACGGTGCCGGGGTTCCGCAGGGGAAAGGCGTCGGGCAGCAGCTCCTGGTCCCACGTGGCCGTGGTGCCCGTGATGGGCAGGTTGTTCTCCAGGGCTGGGCTCCTCTCTGCAGCCTCCAGCAGCAGGATCTGCACAGGGCAACCAACACACACAGCTCAGCTGGCTCTCACAGCGAGGGGCTCACAAGCCCAGAGTTGTGGGTTGTTGTTGAAGATTGCACTGCAAGATGTTTTCCATTACCATTTATATGGCAGATTACCTTTGTCAAGTGGGCAGTTTGCCTTATCTCTCTCTTTGAGTGACCACATTCACACCTCCCTGGGAGGGGACATCTGCTGATAACAGCTACTGAATGTCACTGCATGGCTGATAAGAACTATAACATCCCATTGGGAGATGTGAGCCCAGAGGGAGGAGCCAAGCATTCCTACATGGATACAATCTGGAGGTTCTGAGACACCAGCATGGTTTTCTCCACTGGATTCCCCAGAGGAACAGCAGCTGCCTCTTCTTCCACTGGATCTTCAGAGGAGGAATCCATCCTTCTCTACAGGATCTCTGCTCCAACAGAACCACCCCTGACACTGCAGGAGGGCTGCAGCCACATTTCCAACGGGACTGCCGCCAACACCCTGACCCACAGGGTGTCAGGTTGGGTTCTGACTCTGTCAGTGTTGTCCTAGTACACTGCATTGTTTATTTTATCCTTTTATTTTTCCTTTCCCCATTAAAAAACTGTTATTTCCCGCTCCCATATTTTTGCCTGAGAGCCCCTTAATTTAAAATTTATAGCAATTTGGTGGGGTGGGGAGGGTTTACATTCTCCATTTCAGGGGAGGCTCCTGCCTTCCTTAGCAGACTGCTGTCATTCCAAACCAAGACAATTGTGTTAGGTTGGAAATGGGGGTGTGTATTCTATCGCCATCTGTCAAAGTCTCGGGGTCTCTAGCTGGTCAGAGTGCTTTGAGATATGTTAGAAAGTCTTTTTCCCTCAGCCTGGTGCTCAAAGAAGGAGTCAGATTTTTTCAGTTCTCAGTCTCAAGGTTGTTTATTGTATCTTATCTATAAAAGTCTTTCTCCTGTCCTGCCTGTCCATCCAGCAGGACAGTTCCAGGCACTCCGCCTGCCCCTGGGGTGGTGTTATCTTTTTATGTTAAAAACTGCATATACAATATTTACAATTTCTTTCCTATCCTATCACCTATGTTAGGCAGTGAGCTTCTACTTTAAACCAATCTAAAAGGGCCAACATCACAGCAGAAGATGGAGACCAAGAAGAAGAAGAAGAAGGGGAAAGGCTGGACATGCCAGATTCCTCCATCTTGCCTCTTGAACCTCCATTCTAAAAACCCCAAAAATCTATTTTTCACTCTGTGATAAATTCATTGTCATTCTACTTAAACTGTCGTGGCTTGCAGATCTTCATATAAAGTTGGTAATTTGCTCCATGGGTCATAATCAAACCCACAGGTGCTTTGGGCTCTGTGCCAGGGTCTCTGAGCCCCCTGGCAGGGGTCTTGGCTGCTCAGGACAGCCAGAGGGATGTCCTGGGTTCTGACAGAGCAGCTATCTACTGTTCACTTTTCTTCTCTCTTCCACAATCCATCCTCCCTCCAGGAGATCTCTTCTGTTCATGGGCCAGTGAGTGTCCCTGCATGGCTGATCAAATTCCATCATCCCACTGGGAGATGGTCCACCCAGAGGAGGAGCCATGTGAAAGAGGTTTTACATTGACTTCTGTGAGCCACAGAGAAGTTTGATAAGAGGATCCATGTTTACCCCTGAAATAATTTTCTACCAAGGTTGTTGACATAGAAACTAAGAAAGAGAGAGGGATAAATAAGAGAAACCTGCAACTGCCTGTTCCAATGAGCACCTTGTTTGTCTTTCCTGACCAATGAGTAAAATGTAAACTTATGAGTTTTGTAAGAATGGACAAAAAGCATGCATGCTATAATAAAAACAGTTTGAAGCCTTCTGGAAATGGAGTGTTGCTTTGTACTGACTCAGTTTCAAGTACAACACAGCCAAGCATTCCTACCTGGATATAATTTGAAGTTTGGAACACCACAGCAGCCTTTGCCCCCTGCATTGCCAGAGGAGCAGCTTTCTGCTGCCCTGCATTCTCAGAGGGAGCCCAGGCCCATCTCCAGCAGCCCTGGAGCTGCAGAGGAAAACTCCCCCCTTGTGCAGGATCCCTGCTGCAGCAGAGCCACAGCTGGCACTGCAGGAGGGCTGGGCCCCCATGGGATGGGGCTGTGCCCCCACCCTGACACACAGGGGGCAGGGACTGCTCTCACTCTGCCAGTGGTTCGTTTTTTGTACTATTGCATTTCTATTTTTAACTTTTCCTAGTAAAGAACTGTTTTTCCCACTCCCATATCTTTGCCTGAGAGCCCCTTAATTTCAAAATTATAACAATTCAGAGGCAGGGGTTTACATTTTTCATTTCAAGGCAGTTTCCTGCCTTCCTTAGCAGACACCTGGCTTTTCAAACCAGGACATGGGTTCAGTCCCCACATGGGCCCTTCCCTTTAGAGCTGGGCTGGATGGTCCTTGTGGGCCCCTTACAACTCAGAATATTCTGGCACCTGTGACCTGGATGGTTTCAGACATGGTCTCAATTCCTGAGGGCATCCTAAACTCCTCTTCTTGCCAGACAGGGCTGGGAACAACTCTGCTCACAGACCACGGGATTTTGGCATAAAAGCTTTATTGGTTTTAGGAAATCAGCATCAATTAGGAAGCTGCTGTGTTAATTGTGAGTGTGTCCCACACACACCCTGCTTGGGGAGGACTTCACTGCCTCCAGAGGGACCTGGCTTCACATGGGATTGTGTCCCTGGTGAGA
The DNA here is from genome assembly GCA_024865655.1 of Emberiza elegans. Lineage (NCBI taxonomy): Eukaryota > Metazoa > Chordata > Aves > Passeriformes > Fringillidae > Emberiza > Emberiza elegans. Next base: position 1,230,157 of record JALJVW010001080.1, read on the forward strand.
AACATGAGACCAGGGACTGGAGCTGCTGTCAGGGACACAGCATTTCTGGTGTTCAAACCAGAGCCAGAAAATCAGAAATTACTGACAGCTGGGATGAGGTGAAGGGCTGTATCTGAAAGCCCAGGGTAGCAAACAGAGGACAAGCACTGCTTATTCAAGCACAAATACCAACTGAATTAAAGATGATAGAGAAGATTAAGCTTTTAGGGAGTTGAAATACTTAAACATTGAACAAATTTAAAAAAAAAATTTAAAAGGAGCAATCTATTTACTCAAGGAGCTCTGCTTAGAAGCAATAGGATATTATTAAAACTCACAGCTGTTTCTAGGCTTGCAAACACACAACCTTCAAACAAACCCACATCCCAACAGGCATCCCTGAGGTGTTTGGGCCATTTACAACCTTCTCTCCTTGGCCAAGTGACCCCATGTTCCCCATGTGGTCCGGGCTGTCCATCAGGCTCTGCTCCCTGCCCACTGGTAGCCTCTATGAAACTGGGAGTTGGTCTCCAGCATGGGAACATTTTTCCAGGCATGCAGCACTGAGGTTAGTTACAGCATCATCTTTTCCTGTTTGAAAACCACCTAAGCAATACTAATTTAGGGATAGGGGAAATAAGAGGAAATATGGCTCAAACTTTCCATTAAATCCCTAGAAGTTTCAGCCTTTACACACTGTGTTGTCTTTACATAATGAAGTCACACTGCAATTATAAATGAGAGTGACTTGGCTCCACTTGTTTGTTTTTAACTTGCAATTATTACAAGGTTTATCACTTCTTTATTGCAAGGCCTGGTGAGAGCCAGCACTGCAGCAGCGCCAGGAATGATGAACTTCCTGCAGAATGTACTGGCCTGATGGGGGTGAATCAGAAACTAATTAAACTGGGAGCTGGGTTAAGTGCAAGGGAACTGAAACTCACTCTTGCAAACAAGCAAAATTCTTCCTTTATTGCAAGGATCTTTATTTACAGATCCAGAGTCCTGCTTTCTGAGTACAGCAAAATGGAGTAAGGTCACAATGGTTTTCTTCACCAGGTTTGAGTGATGCCAGGCAGGAAGGAATCAGTTCCATCTGCCTCTTGCACTCTGTGCTCCTACCCAATGATTTATTCCTCAGTCTTTCCAGGAAATGTGTTATCAGTTCAACAAACACTTAAGCATGTGCCTTACCATAACTGTGCTTAACTCCCACTGCCATGGGACTCAAGTGTGAGCTGAAGACCTTTTCTGCATCACTTTATATTATTTATTATATCATGCTTTCACTTCCCCAGCAAACATCTGGATGTTGCCAAAATGTGCTGGGGTAGAAAGGCAGAGTAACCCTGGAGGTGGCAAATTGGAGGGGCTGCAGCCCGGGCAGGGCTGGGATGCTCCTGCTGAGAGGAAGGGGCCCCCAGGGGCTGTCTTGGCCAGTTTTCTGCAGAGCTGTGGGAACAGGGATGTTAAATCCCTGCAGCCATGGTCAGGGCCCAGCAAAGCACGGGGCCCGTGGCTCTGCCCAAGGTCGCATCTGGAGTGGAACGGCTCCAAATCATTTTTATGGGTGATAATAAAAATGTGTTACCACATAATCAACACAAAACAGTGGCAACGGTATCCTTTTCATTAAAACAACATGTTTGAAATGAGTACTCAGCTGATAAGTGCTGTAAAAGCTGTAAAGCCATGCACAGGATAATCCAGCATGCGCTGTTATAAATTGACTATATATACTTTGCAGTCATTAAGGCTCAAACCATAGGAACAAGTTTATTTTCCCTGGGCACGAAATGATACAGGTCAGGAAGTCTCCAGACTTGAAATTGCTGAGAAATTCTAGGTTTTATGATTAGGACTGAAAAATGCCCAAAAGAAATAAAGCAGAAAGAGGAGAGCTCTCACATCCGTGAGATCTGCAGAGCCAAGCTAAAGAAGGAGAAGCACAAGGGATTTAGTCACATTCAAAAATCTCAAACTACACACAGCTCTTTCAACAAGGAGTGTCCTCTCACAGCTCACACAGCACAGAGCACAAACGGGCTCCTTACACATTATTGCAATAGCACTGGAGCCATTCATCCACTTTCTGTCACGTTCTGTTTTTCTTAAGGCTGCCATTGCTGCAGTCAGGGGACTTGAGGAGAATTCCCACTTTCATTAAACAAAAAAAAAAAAGAAAGTTTTGAGCCCTCTGAGTAAACTGCTGGAAAATGATACCACAGAGGCTCACAGCCAGAAAGAAAATTAGCAAAATGTGCAGTGTATTAAAGTCTCAGTACTAAAATCTTGATATTTTCTAGTCAATAGGGTTGAGGTAGAGAGAGGGATAACATCAAGGGAAGAATGTGTGGTTTTCACAGGGAATCCTCATTGCGAGCAGTGCCCACTTGTGCTGCTGCTACAACTTCCAACACTAAAGTTCTGCCTCCTTGAAGAATGGAGGCAGAAAACATCCTCATGCCACCAGATAAATTCAATATGTCTTGCAGCCCTGGATGATGTCACTCACCAGCCAACCAGGGAAGGCAGGGAGAAGGACAGTGGTTGCTGCCTGTGGTGCCAGGACAGCAGATCCCTGCAGGACACAAAAAACCCTTTCCTCCCTACTTGCAATGAGCAGTCTGAGTTGAAGAACAGCCTCAACTCAGCAAAACACTCAAACTTTTGTCTTTCTTGATGTATGGAAGGAAAAACTCAAATCAGTCTAAATGGCTGTGCTGAACTGGAGCCTCTGGCAAGAGACGGTTTGTCTCTGGCTCAGACCCAGGCCAGACCCAGCTGAGCTGGGTCAGGAGGCTGGAAGGGACTGAGATGGAGCCATCTCTGCTGCCAACAGCGTGCGGGAGCCGCGCCGGCCGCAGGAGCCGCTCACAACGTGGGGACCATCCTGCCCTGGGCAGGGCTCAGAGCCAGCTCCAGAGGCTGCAGGGTCACCCTGGGGCTCCCAGACCCACCAGGCTCCCAGGGCAGGCTCTGGCTCTTGCTCCACTCCCAGGGCTGGAAGCCTGGCTGTGGATCCCCCTCCGTAGGGACACGAGCGTTGTGTGCCTGGAGTTCAGTCCCAGCTTACTCAACCCACCTCCTCCTTCTCCATTTGCCAGCATAAACTTTCTCAACTTCAGACAAATACCACATTTCTTGCATCAGATCAAAAGCTCAGGCCAGGGACAATGGAAATGGGAGGACAGTTTTCATCTTCTGGAGATGTTCGGTGTCAGAGGACGTTTTTTGGCTTGTGGTGGCTTTCCAGAACCCTGTTTTTGTTGTTCCCACTCATCAAAAAACGATTTCACAAAGGCAGCCTCCTCCCATCATCTGCTCACATTCTTGATGTCCTGTAACTAGGTAGGTGTTAGAAACAAGGGAAGAGCAGCTAGGCTTCCAAAGATTTAAAAGTTGATATGACACGGCTCAGAATGCTTTTTTCTTTGGATAAAAATCCAGATGGATATTATTAATTAATAAACAGGGGATATTTAGTCTCTTGAAGCATTGGTGGAATTAACTCCCTTCTATCCCTCTCTAAAGAGGAGGGAAAGAAACTGCATGAATCCAGCTCATCAGCTAAAAATTCCAGTGTAAAGTAAGATTCCCTTGATCTTGTGGAGATGCAAGCTGATTAATAATGGTAAATTACATAACTTGTTGGACAGATCTTTCTTCATAGCAAATTATTTGGCAATGTAAGAGTTTTTTAATCATTCATCAAGACAGATCTAAACAGGGAGTTTGACAAAATGTGATGGGGAAGGTCTCTCTCTCAAAGCAAAGTGGAACTTGTGAACACAAAGCTCCAGCACTGACACAAGTGCTTGGTTTCAAAGGCCAAAAGACATCCAGTAAGCGTCCACCAACATCTGAGGAACTGGCTGCCCAGAGAATCTGGGTGACTTCAAACTTACAACATCTTAGAGGCTTTGGCCAAAGGGACAAGATAATTAGTGCATGGAGAAGTTGCTGCATTGATAAATTATGGGGGGAGCACTAGCTGATGTCATTGTAGTAACTCAGTGCAGAGCAAAAGGTGAGGTTTGTGTCACCAGATATTGCATGGAAGACAGAAATATGGATAAAGGCTTCCATCAGGTAGCACAGTTCCTGTTCTTTCTACAAAGAGAGCGACCAGATTTCCAAAATCAGGGTGGAAAATGCAACTCTTTCCTCAGCAGGTACCTTCTGGAGGGGAAGCAGGGCAGAGAGGACACAAAAGCCCAGCTGCCCTCCCAGTTCAGACCAAACACAGGCACTGTTCAGCAGCTCCTCAGACCCTGGAGGCTTTGCTTGAGAGAACAGCTGGAGGGGAGGATTGGCTGTGCTCCTCTGAGGCACTGGGGAGCTCCTCTGAATGTGCTCCCCAGTGGGATTTACCCTGCTGCTGAGACCCCCAGCCTGCCACAGGAGCCAGATGTGGAGAGGATCCAGCAATTCTGTACACAAAGCACACAAGGGAGCTCAGGGTGAAATCAGATTTGTTCCTGTAAAACACCATATAAAGACATGGGAGCTATAACCTTCCACCCTCAAAATCACACCATTCCTCTGCCCCAGGTATTGCTGAGGCCTCCTGGGGATGTAGGAACACCAGGGATGTGGAACCAGCCCAGCCTGTGGTGAATTTAATCTTGAGCAAGTGCCCCCTGTGCCCAGCAGTGCCTTTGGGATCAGCTCTGCTTCCCCAGGTGAGGAGGGATCAGCTTAGGGTTCACCTCAAGCAGTCTCAGGTGCCTTGTGTGCTCTTCTCCTCCACAGAGCTCTAAAAGCTGCTGGGAGAGAGCAGAACGAGGGAAAAGATGAGGACATTGGGCCTTTCCTGGCTTACCTCAGTACAAATTCAAAGAAAAAGGACCCAAAGTTGTTTTTATCTCACAGTGGTACTTTACTTATGAAGCTCCCATAGAATTTCTGATTAGAATCAAGTGGAAATTCAAATGTTTGGACACCAAATTACAAAAGGATCTGAGCACATCCCTTGGGCTCCTCAAACACCTCCCTTGACAAAAACCTACTGTTTGTCCACAAATGTATTTATCTTAAAAAATCTAAGCTTGTAAACAGTGTTCCCAGGTATTAAACACACCAAAAGTATCTCCTAATGCAGACATTGGATTTGCTTGGCAAACTTGAATTGCGTGTCAGGAAAAGAGAATTTTGCAAAGTTCTTTTATGAAAATATTAAATCCATTTGACTAAAAATGCCAAACTTGTAACTAAAAGACTTTGTGGGAGGGAATGGTGGATGCTTTTGCAGCCTTTTTGTTGTTCTGGCAAACGATTTACAACATTGGCCAAACACATGGAACAGTCTTAGGGGACAGACTGCTCCTTCAATCCAACGGTGATAAGAAATAAGGTCCAAAAATCGCTAGACTTTAGGAGGAAAGGATTTTAACCATCATTCTGAAAGACAGCAGGATACCCAAATGAGAGAAGGGTCAGTACCCAAACTGCCTCATCATCAGGATTATTGCAGAGCAGTTAAAAACAAGAGATGGATACAAAGTTACACAAAATTCAGTTTGCGCACCCAGTTTTGATTCATGGTTCCTCCGTGTAAGAATCAGTTAGGAAGTTGCATTTTATTCTTAGGGACATTTGAGTCATTAAGTGACCTACAGAAACTCAGCATTATTTTAATTTTATTTAAATTAATTTAATTATTAAAATTTTAAATTATTTAAATTAAATTATTATTTAAATTTTAGAGGGATTGATTCCACATTGTTACTGCTACCAGCAACCAGCCAGTTATTATATAACAACCTGTGAAACAACCCAAATTCTCCTTAAATTCTATGTACTGCTGGAGAAACAGATTCTGCACAGAGCCATTAGGAAACCTTAGGGAATAATAATAATAATGATGATGATGGTGATGATAATAATAATAATAATAATAATAATGAGACCTTCCTACTACTACTACTACTACTACTAATAATAATAATATCTTCCTGTTCAGAAAGGAAAGGAAATGCCTGCTCATAGCTATCACACACAGAACATGGAAAATCCATGGAAATCCTTGAAGTATCAAGCAACTGCTCATGTCCACCCAGCAGCAGCCTCCCAGCCAGGCAGTTCTGGTTCCCCTCCCAATCTCTCTGCCATGTCACAGCACCATGAAACATTTGCTATCTTCCAAATATTCCTCCCCGACAGCAGGGAATTGTTTTATTGTCTATCAGAGAAAGGAAAGACAAACCCCATAAAACATCCCAGACAGCTGCCAGTATTTAATGTAACTGCCTGGGAGAAGAGGGAAATGCAGAAACATTTCATACAATGATCCAAGTTATGATCTTTTACCATTCAAAGACAAGGTAGTAAAGGTGCTGTTGATAATCTCTCCTAAATAAATGGGCTGATTTCAGAAAAATAGCAATGAATTGATCAAATTCTTTGCACTCTACAAAGATTTTCTTTAAAACCTTTCAGAATCGTCTGTGTGGGGGATCACATTACAGGGGCTGCTTTCATGCAAAAACTATGCATGTCATTTATCAATCACACAATGAATCAATCAGACACTGGATATGTAGTGCTATCTCCAGGCATTAAAGCTGGAAGTGAAATGCCACGAGCTTCACAAGAGCTGTGTCAGGAGATAAGGCTGGCTTAGATCAGCTCAGATCAAGCACTGCACTCCAACTCCAGCCCAAACCTGGGATTAATACTGCCCAGAGCTCTGTGGTGGTGCTTATTTAGAGAAACTGGGTGAGCAAAATGAGCAGGAATTTGTGTGCAGCTGCCTGCAAATCTGCCAGCCCCACTTCCAGCCCTGCCTGCAGCCCTGCTCCCTTTCCAGCCCTGCCAGCAGCCCTTCCATCCCTGCTCCCTTTCCAGCCCTTTCTGCCATGGGCAATGCTGTCTGCACTCCCCAGGTTTGTCTGGGCTCAGTCCTATGACACAGGAGGGCAGCACCAGGCTCAGGATTCAGGAAGGGCTGAACACACTTCCCACTAAGGGGCTGTGCTGGCTTAAGTGAAACTTTGCTATGAAATAAAAGCAGGGTTTGCTCTTAGTGAAGCCTTTGCTATGAAATAAAAGCAGGGTTTGCTCTTAGTGAAGCCTTTGCTATGAAATAGAAGCAGGGTTTGCTCTTAGTGAAGCCTTTGCTATGAAATAAAAGCAGGGTTTGCTTTGCTGTCCCCCACCAGTGAGGCTCCCATGGGGTCAGGGGTATTGTGGGGGTGTAAACTAGGATGTCACAGAAGAAAAAAGGGTTAGCATGTTGGGGCTTGGGGAGGGGTCGCTTTTCTTCCAGTCCACAGCATTTCTTGTCCTGGAGCCCAGGGTGGTCACCATCCTCCCTGACTCAGGTGCTGTGCCCTGCACATTTCCAGCTCAGCACCATCAATCAAGCTCAGAACTCGGGCACTCAGTGGTTCTGGTGAGCACATGAGCTCCATCCTGGGGGGACAACGTGGTAGTTGGAAACAGGAAATGAGGATGGAGCCTGATTCCATCTGTTTTCACCTCCCTCCCTGCAGAAACCCCTCCTGCAGGCACAAGGACATCCTGAGGAAGGTGTGAGGCACCTGAAGAGTTGGTTCTGCTGCAGCTGAGCCATGGCTCAGCCTCTCTCCTCCCCAAGGGCAATAAAAGCACTGGTCCCTAATGAATCATTTTTCATTCCATTTGCTCTGTGTTGATTTTTGCTTCTCACCTTCTGATCCAACTCTCATATTACTAAAATCAGAGGGTTACTTTTATTACCTCATTTGGACACTGATCTTACAATTTGGATGAACCAGCTCACCCTTGTAATAGGAAAGATGAGACCATTGCTAGTTATATCCCCATTTTTAGGGGGGCTGCTATAAAAGCTGAAGAGGAGTGGGGAAAGAAGAAACCTCAGGTTGGTTTTTTCCCTTGCCATCCCCTGAGCTCACCTTGGTCATTCTGGGCTGAAATTCAAAAGAGAAAAAGCAGCAAAGTGCCTCAATTTCAGCTCCCTCCAGAGGGAGCAGCACCGTGGCAGAAAAATCCAGCTCTGCTTGTGGGGAATATGAAATTCCACATCTGCCTTTGCAGAAAAAACCTGCAAAAAATCCAGTGGGAAACAGCCTCTGGCACTGGTAGAGATGTGTGTGCCCATCCCACCCTTCCTGTGCTCCTCAAAACAGCTTCAGGTTGTTGTGGTGAAATGGGACATTACAAGAAGACAGTATGGACAGCTGAGAGACAACTTCACATCCAGATCATCCAGCAAAACAGGGATCTTCCTCCAAAATCCATGGCAGGAATGCAGACACCACCAAACAAACATAAGCACCTTTAAATGATGCTGGCTATTGTTGAATAATAACAACTGGGTTCATTAGATTGCTACAGAGATCAAACTGAACTTAAATTAACCTTGAAAAAAGGGGGAATCAGCACATTTCTCCTGTGTACAGCACCAGCAGTCGTGTGCTGTTGCTTCACTCTCTGTTTCATTGCTACACTCAATTTTTGCAAAGCATCCTCAGCTTTTCAAACAAAGTGGAAGCCAAAAGATTGATAAGGACCTTGCTGGGCTGTGCTGCAGAAGGTCTCCTTGAAGACACATGGTCTTTAGTACTTCAAAAAGGAAGGCAATAACTCATTTTCCTCTGTAAAAGTGAACCCTTTTGATGAGCCTTGCTCCCAGCTTGGGTCTGTGTGGGAGCAGAGGGAAGTCAGGAGGAAAACCATCACAGCCACAGCACCAACTGCCTGACTGCAGCACTAAATCACAGACACAGCACACTGTGCCTGACTTCCCAAAGGGGTTTCAGCAGGTGGAACCTCCTTCCCCCTCCCCAAAGTCCTGCCAGGCCCCAGCTGAGCTACCATCGGCCCTTACACGTTGTTACCTGTGGAAATCCAGAGACCTGGGATGTTTCTCTGTCTGCTCTGGGGTGCCCTGACCCCCAGGGGAGCACTGACTTTGACCCTCATTCATGGAGAAAGTTTCCCAAACTCCAGAATAGACCAGAATCCACAAAAGTGTGAAACAGATTATAGAGAGCAGTGTAGGTGCATCACTTGGTGAGAAATTGAGGTTTTGGGATTTTAGTGTGTTGTGGATGGAAGCAAGATGGAGGGCACAGGGTGTCATCCTGGGTTTCTTCTTCATGCTTCTTCTTTCTTCTTCATGGGTTTGGGTGGCATTTCGTAATTGGGTGGGAAAGTCCCCATTGTGGGCTTTTGGGGATGAGTTATTGGGTTAAAAAGGGAAATAATCTACGTGTCAGTTCTTAATTAGATAGTTTAGCTTTAAAACACCTTGGAACAGGAGATTGCTGGTCATTTTTGTGGTGCTTTTCCAGTGCGCTGAGCCTGGTCTGGACAGCGTGCAAAACTCTAGATAAGATAACAATAAACAAGAACCTGAAGACTGAAAAAATCCAGTGTGTCTCTCTTTCCTGACACAAAACCACTCCAGGAGGGTCAGGGGAGCCCCCTGGGAGGGCCCAGGCAGAGTCTCAGAAGTCAGAGAATCAGCAGCAGGTACCTGACAGTTCCCACAGCAGTGCTGAGCAGCACAAGGCAGCAGAGGGGGCAGTGACGGCAGAGCAGCCTCTGCTTGTCCTTTTCCATTCAGACAGACAGAGAAAATGCTGGACAGCAAAGAAAGGTCCAGCCTGGGAGGGAAGGGCTCATTCACATCTCTCTGAGGTCCTGTGACTGCACACACAGGGGTCCCTCTGTCCTGTCCCTCTGTCCTGCCCTGCCAGAGGATCCCCAGCGCCAGCCCCTGATCCCTGTGGTCCTCTGCACTACACCAGTTGTTTCCACTGGAACAATCCTGTCCCCAGAACTTCATTCCCTCCACCCCTTCATTTTCCTGTAATGAAATATAGCTGGGAAGGCTTTGAGGAGGCTCCAGACTTCATTTCAGCACAAACAATTCCCAAATTACCATAATATCATGTACTGGCCTCAAAAACACCACACAACCATCACCTCCCTCCACAAAGGTTTCTCCCTAAATTCTTTTATGTCATTGATAAGCATCAGTTAATGAATAATAACAGCAGTAAATGCCTTAAAGGGACCAAAGCATGATAAGTAGCAGCCAGGAGTGGGCTGTCACAGGAGGGACCACAGATCAAAGGGGAATGCTGACTCAGCTGCTTTGTTGCTAGACTGGAACAATTTATCTGAATCCCAGTAGGTAGAAATTAAAACTATTTGTAGGGAGAAAAAACAAACCTCCACAATGTGAAGGTCTCCCCCTAATATTTGTCTCCACTAAACTATGCATGAGAGCCTCCCACCCTTCAGAAAAGGGATAAAAAAAGCAGGACTGGGCTGCACTTGAAGAAATAGAGCAGAGCAGAGGGAGGGCAGGTGGGACAGGCAAACAGTGACAATTAAACCTGATGGCAACACTTGGTAAGGTATTTCTGAGGTCTGAGCATTATTTTGGAGGAGCTGGGCTGAGGCAGGGATGCAGCCACATGGGAAGGGGAAGGGAAGGAGCAGGGCTGGGGGCAAACAGTGCCTCATGTTCTGGGGCACAGCCACTGCCATGGAGAGAGGAAGAGGCACTGATCAATCCAGGCCAGCCAACTCAATGTTGGATTTCTGGAGATTTTTTGCAGTTTTTCAGCAGAAACCCTTGGAAATGTTGGTGGCACAGGAGAATAAAGGCAGCTCCTTACCTTGGCCTCCAGCGTGTTGAGCCTCTCGCTCATGTCAGCCAGCCTGGTGCAGTTCATGCATTCTGGAGAGAACAAAACACAGTCATGTCACAGAGAGAACAAAACACAGTCATGTTACACTGCCAGCTGCTCTCTGTGCTCACCCACAGCTCCAGGCTGATCCCTTTATCCAGGGCTCATGGAAAAGTGAGTCAAGATCAGTTATGGGGCAAAATAAATATCCAAATCCAGTGCACAGCTCACCAGCCACGTTACATGAACTGTGTTTGGGGGTGTTCAGTGGGGCAGAGTGTGAAATGAACTTCCCAAAATGCAGAAGGTAGATGAAATAAAAATAAGTTTTGAGACTTTTCTGCTGTCATAGGCAGAGACACTTGTCCTGCCACTGGTGCAGGCTGGTGTGGCACTTGCTGCCACCTCACTGACACCAGGCTGCACAACCTCCACTCCCTTTAATACTCTCCCCTCTACTATTTTCCTGTTTAAATAGCAAGGAAAGCAATGAATACACAAAATGCCCATCTCTGTGGAGTCCTGCTCCATCCCTGGGCTCCTAGGGATGTTACCACTCCCAACAAATGAGACAGAGCATCCATCTCAGTGACAGCCAGGAAACCCAAGGCAGATCCCAGGGCTGATGCAGCCCAGAGCTGCAGCAAGAAGTGGTTTCCATCTCCCTTTGCTGCAGAGGAGCAGCAGACAGTGAGCAGTCACCAAAGGAGTCCTGACAGGAGCCTCAGTGAGAACAAACACTGCCAGAATGAGCTCTGAATGCAGGTTCAAGTGGCTGCTCCCTCCAAAGGACATTCCTTATCTAAACACATGGCCTGCTGCCTTACCTCTGGTTTCATCTCAGCAATTTTGAAGTGAGTGAAGGAGGATAAAGCCTGAACAGAGATTTAATCAGCAAGGTGCTTTCCCAGTGCTTTGCAGCAAGGTGGAACTGCCCACTCCCAGCTCTCAGAGAAGCTTTCCATGCTGGACCCCTCACCTCTCATGACTTCTGAAGCCCAGCAGCTCTCAAAAAAGGAAAATTATTTACAGCATGGAGCATTTCAGAGTATAAACCATCCATATTCAGGTGATGAATCACAGCTCATGTCCCATAGAGCAGAAACACATCTCTGTGTGTGTTTTCTTCTCCTTAAGGGCCAGAGTCTTTCATTGACTCAGTTTCCATTGACTGGCCATGGAAGTATGTCACAGACACATTTTATGAAAAATCCTTTCCTTAGGATTTTTTCTCCTGAGAAGCTGAGAGGCCTCAGGAACAAAATGTAAACATTGATTATCTGCTGCTGTGGAATGCAACAGGTGCATCTGGGATTGGTCTCATGTGGTTGTTTCTAATTAATGGCCAGTCACAGCCCAGCTGGCTCAGACTCTCTGTCCGGGACACAAGCTTTTGTTATTCATTCCATTCATTTTCTATTCTCAGCTAGCCTTCTGATGAAATCCTTACTTCTATTCTTTTAGTATAGTTTTACTGTAATATATATCATAAAATAATAAATCAAGCCTTCTGAAACATGGAGTCAGATCCTCATCTCTTCCCTCATCCTCGGACCCCTGTGTCACAGAAATATTTAACTCTGGTGCTTCCACAGGGCTGGGAATGTTGTCCTGTAGTTCCTGAGCCCCTGCAGCCTGCTCAGATGCAGCTGAGGCTGCAGTGATGCAGAGGATGGTGGGGAAACCCAAAGGTTCCCTATGGCAAGGAATGGATGAACATGGATTCTGCCCTGAGGGAACACCCCAAGCCCTGGGCTCTGCTGTCCCCCCTAACAAGATTTGTTCCCTGTTGCACAAGGCCCCCAAGGAGACCTTTCCAGTCTCCATCCCCAGTCTCTTGCTGGCTTTGTGGAGCACACTGCATGCTCTGGTGGCTCTCAGCCATGCAAAGATTTGAGTGCATGGCTTGGAAGAACAGGAAGCTGGGCTGTTCCACCCTGGTGATTTACAGCTAAAAAGATTGTTTGAGTGCTAACAGCAACCCACTGCATCCACTTTGCAAAGGAGTTCTCACACTGGCCCTCTGTGAGGAGCTGTGTAGCTTCCCAAAGGAGCCAGACATAGATTTTCCACCTCATAATATACAACATTTTGCAGAAAAAGCATCTGATGCTTCAGGAACACTCAGATGGAGGGATTTCCTCTCAGTCAATACTGACATGGACTTTCTTTTATTTTTATTTTTATTTTCTGCAATAGATCTTGGGCAATCTCTTTTGGCTTGAACTGACCCATGAACATGCAAGTGCCATAAGTGCACTGTCCTTTGGGGAAGGAAATGGGTGAGGCTTGTTTGGTCTGGATCTGCTTGTGGTGTGTGAAACAGGGAATTGGTTTCTGTATGGAACTGGCTTCAGGGTTTTGATCTTGCTCATCCCCACAGAAAGATAAGAGTGAATAAATCCAGAGCTCCCAGGAGCCAAAAGAGGCACCAGATGTGTTACAGAGCAAATGAAACACAGAGTCCTATTCTCACTTCTGCTGGCTTGCACATATTAGTAACTCCCACAGGTTTAGAGAGACTGACTTGAACTGCCTGAAAACCATCTCTGAGATGGACTGAACACTTCAGGTCCCTCTGGGGAGCTCAGCTCATTAAAAAAGGGGTTTGTACCACCCCTGTGCATAGGGGTGGTCAATCAACCAGCTCCCCAGGGAAAGGACAGGCTTCAGGGACAGCACCAGTCCAGCAGCTCTCTCTGCTCTTGAAGAGTGTCTCAAAGAGCCCTCTCAGGTGCATTTGCAATAGGAAAGGTTTGATTTAAATGGACAAAGTGACAGAAGAGGAGGGAAACCAGCAGTGTCACTGCATGGGATATTTGTACTAACATGATCTTCATGTCAGTGATGTTGAAACAGGCAGAAAACACAGCCTGGGTCAGAAATAGAACTACTTAAATTCAGGCTGGATTTAATCTCTGACCCTTTCTGTTGTGAAATGCCTGGAAACCCAGATCCACACCCAAGGTACTTAGACTGGGCCCAAAAGACATTTAAATATTCCAGAAAGTGGATATCCTCATGCAAAAGACCTTACTAAGGCAAGAGTCCTGCCAACAAATCCATGTGACATTTATTAATCTGACCAACAGGCAGAGAAGGCTTTTGAAGGCAGAGATGAATGCTCAGGGCTGCAGTGTCAGACACTCCACTCAAAGCTCCCTCACAACCCACCAGGGACTCCTCAGGGGCTGCAATCCATAGCTGTCCTTGCAGGAACACTGAGAATGGTGGTGACAAATCAAGCTAATAAATATCTTCCCTAAGCATGATGCTCTGAAGTATTTAATGTCTGATCTTGATGGCTGCTGGTTTCAAGGCCTGGGACTGTGAAGCTGAATTTTCTGATCAGGGTGGAAGCAATCTGTGTTATTTAGAAGAGCTTGAGAATCTCACATCATTATTTCTCATGGAACAAATATAACACTGGGGCAAATGCACACACTCTCTGACCTGGGACTGCAGAGCAGACGCTTTCCATATCTGCAGAAATCCATCACTTGTTGCTACACAGAACCACAGTTATTTCTCTTCTATTCCTAGTTGGCAGATTTGTATTTTTCCAGCTAAACTCTGAGAAAGGAGTTGTGATTTCACTCTATGAATCCCAACCTCAAAACACATGGTAGGATTTGTTTTAGAAATATTCCAGCAGGGAGGATAAATAATTGAGATAATGAACATGAGACAGTACCAGCATATCCTGTGACACCCAGTCTGTCTCCACAACAGACTGTCCCAGCACTTCTTTTCCTTCCCATTCCTCCTTTCAGCTGGAATGCAACTGCAGGGATGGAAAATTCTAATGCAGAGAAGAGATGGAAGGCTTCACATGGTGAAAAATAACAACCCAGGTACTCTGTCCCAGCTGTGACCCCCTTAACCCTGACACAAAGGTTGATATTTCAACCCATCTTTGATTAAAGATCGGCCTCCAGTGCTGCAGCTCTGCCAACAGGCATCAGATCTGTGCTGAGCTTCAGGATACACTCCTGAGAGTGACCTAAAGCAGAGAGTGATGACTTCAGGTCACTTGTTAACCTGGCACTCCTGCTTTGTTAACCTGGAATTCCTGCTTTAACATAATTTCATTATTAAATAGTTGCATACTTCAGCTTCTCAAGCCTGAAAGCCCCACAAGTCTTCAAACTCCTCACTCAAATCCTAACAAGAATAGTGTGGTAACAGCCCGAGACCAACAGGGCTCTGATGATTTCAGCACAGTTATCACAGTGGCACTGAGGGCAGTAAAAGAAGAACCAGCCCAGCTTTCAGCATGGGGCCACAGGTCAGTTTTGTGTGAAAAGGCAAAGAAACCTCTTGGCACCTCTGCCCCATTTCTCAGCTCTGACAGCCCACACTCATTTGTACAACCAGAGTCTCTGCAGAATATTAAAAGAGCTTTTGGTTTCCCTACAGCCAGATGCTCAGTAGATATAAATTGCACAGCTCAACTGAAGTCAAGGGATCAAGGCTCTGTCTCTCTTTTTCTTGATGGATTGCTCCAAAATTTGTGTTTCAGAGGGGAGGCAGAGGAGGTGGTTTATAGCATATGAAAGGGGGGAGAACTCTGGAATCACAAAGCCTTTGTTTAAACAAATAAAGTCTTTGCAGCCAGTTTTTTTCCAAGACCACATTTTGCTATTACAAGAAACTTCAACCTTGCAGTGCAATGGGGCATAGCACACAGGCAGGCTCAGAGACTGAGAATCACATCTGCAGCTCATGCTTCAACCTGCTCAGACTCCAAACAACACACTTCCCTCCTCCCAGGATCACTTTCCTTTCATCCCTTGTTAGCTTAATGTAAAGGACCTGTAAAGGCTCCAAGGTCAAAGGATGAAAAAGGACCAAATGTAACATATATGCAGAGGAACAAACAAAATACTTGATTTTTGTGCCACAACTTGCCTGGCAGCTCTTCCCTCTCCATCTGATCCAGTCCAGCACTTCCATTGCATGGCCATGCACAAAGAGGACAGGCTGGGTGATCCCCAGGGCAGGGCAGCAAACCAGAGCTGCCAACAGCTCATGCTGGAGCTCTGGGAAGGCAACAGCAGCTCCATGGAACTGAACACAACAGCTCTGAGTGTGCAGCATCTGCAGCATCAGCTCCTGCAGCACCACAGCCACGGCTCTGCCCTGATAAA
Organism: Emberiza elegans; assembly: GCA_024865655.1. NCBI lineage: Eukaryota > Metazoa > Chordata > Aves > Passeriformes > Fringillidae > Emberiza > Emberiza elegans. The sequence continues at coordinate 1,245,935 of JALJVW010001080.1, forward strand.
CCAGTGACACAGCTCGAGAAGGTCCAGCTGCAAGAACATTTTGTCTGTCAAAGTAAGCAGGAGAGCAGCTTTTCTCAGCAGACACCTTCCCCCAGGACAAGTTCAGTCTCTGAATAAATCTGGAAGAACTCAGCTAAATTCACCCAGTCAACCATATTTCTTTGCAAAGAGAAAAGAATGAACTCAAAATTCCCAATGGAAATAGGAAGCACCATTCACTCAGTGAGCACCCAGGATCTCATGCACTGATCTTTTATTTGACACTCTTGAGAGAATCCACCAGACCACTGACTCCTCCATCCCATTACTGCCACACACATATGGACACTTTAGCCGGAAAAAGAACAGTGACACTTTCTGACATTGGCACAGGAGGAATTTCAAGTCAAATTCCACAGCAGAAATATGAACATGGATCTGCTGTGCCTAGCTAGGTGGCCCCAGCTGGGGGACAGCCAGCCTGGGCCTGCATCTCCACCTCTCTTTAATTTGTCTGATTTGACCCTTCCAGCCTTTTTACATGGTTACTGAGTTTCCCTAAGTAGTTTATGTTCTGGCCCTTTGCAAAAGCTTTCGCCAGTGCTTGTGAAGGATAGCAGGCCCAAGCCATAAATCACAGCCAACCTGGGATCTGTTTTTTCAACACATTTCCTCTAATGAGAGTCAGATGTTGGCTAGATAGGCTTTATTAATTGTGCTTGTTTAGAGCAGGCTGTGTGTGACTGGGTTTGAGCACGTGAAAGGCAGAGGGCTGACAGCAGGCAGGGAGGGGATGGACACCTCTGTCACCCAGTAGCCTCTGGCCTGAGGAGCAAAGGCTCAGGAATCCAAGGGAGGGAAGGGCTCTGACCCTGGCCACAGCTCCAGTCCCAGTAAAGCCAGAGCAGGAGCTGTTTCTGCAAGGGGAAGCTCTCTGAGTTTTGTTTAGTGTAGGATCATTAAGACTCCACTGCTCTGTTTTTACTGCCCTGATATTTATTTGCTGTGTGCATTGTAAACCACAGAATATCCTGAGCTGGAAGGGACTCAAAGATCATCCAGTCCAGCCCCTGACCCTGCACAGACACCCCAACAATCCCACCCTGGGCATCTCTGGAGTGTTGTCCAAACTCTCCTGGAGCTCTGGCAGCCTCGGGGCTGTGCCCATTCCCTGGGGAGCCTGGGCAGTGCCCAGGGGGAAGAACCTTTCCTGATATCCCAGACAGCTCCAGGCCATTCCCTCAGATCCTGTCAGTGGTCAGCAGAGAGGAGAGATCAGTGCCTGCCCCTCCTCTCCCTCTTCTGATAAAGGCAGTGGCAAGGGAAGGGCCCCACTGGGCAGGGGCTGCCAGAGCCCTGGTGCTGGGGCAGAAAGGCCAAATCACCCAGGCCAGGGGGGAGCTGTGCATCAGTGCCTCTTCTCCCCAACACTTCCCATGTCCAGCTGAACCAAATCTCTGTTCTGGCAAACATTGCAGGCTCCAGCCTGGCCACAGCCTCACCTTCCACCCTGCATTTACACTTCTGTTCATTCAAGAGTGGGACTCTGATCCTTTGGGGTCCATTCCTGCTCAGACCATTCTGTGCTCCAGGTTCCACCCCACATCATCTCCCTCATCCTGGTCATCAGCACAATTAAAACATCTTCCACATCAGGAACCTGGAGCTCAGAGCAACTTAAAGATGGTCTCTTTGATCAAAGAGGGTTTGTTCTTTCCCACAGTTTTCACATCAGGATTTTGCAGGCTGGAATGTTTTATCTTCACCTGGAAATTGTGAGTTATTAGGTTGCCTATCAATATGAAACAGAACACCTCCAGAATATTTTTGCTGTTTTACCTTCATTCCAGATAATTCACCATCTCTGCTACGAGACCCCAATCACTGCCAAAATTCCCCCATTTGCAATGTCTCTCATACCTCTATTATAACAACCCTTACCCTTAACTTTACTGGCTATCTTTAAAAAGCAGCTCAGATTTCCTTTCTTATGAGAACTGCTATCTGATCCTTTTCCTCTTGTAAAGTGTTCATACTTCATTTTTGTGTCAACTTTCTTCTTTTCCTTCTTAAAGAGGAAAAGGCTTTTATTTCCCATAAACAAGCAATAAATGTTTTTTCATTATCAGGATATTCAGTGATTTTGAAATGTCTGTAAGAAAAACCTCAGCAAAACTGAGTGAAAAGAAAGTTTATCACAAAATGCAAGTTACTCCAAGTTGTTGGAGTAAAAACTACTATTCAAGAAGCTACACAAAATGTGATACGTTGTTTCAAGTGAAAAAATAGGTGCAATTTTAAAAAGTTTTGCAACATTATCTCTAGGGGTTTTTTATTAAATTATTTTTCATACCTTCTGAACTAAATGTTTCAGCCTTTAGTTTTGAATAGCATTTTTTTTCAAATCTCACTTAAATTAAAAATAAATGAACATATTAAATAGTCTTAAGTGAAAGTAAATGGTTTAGTTTGGGTCAAAAGAAACAATTCTGGTTGACCCAAACCCCTATTTTAGTTATTATACTGTGTCAAAACCTTAAAATTTTCCATTTCAGATTCTCCCAAATAATTTTGCTTTCCAATTTTTTTTTATTTGGCAAATGAAGCCAAAACCCCTCCATTATACCCAGGTCTATTCTTAAGCAGCTCACATCACTCACCTTGTTTTAAGATTTCACACATGCACACTCTCACCCCAGTCACTAATTTTATCCACAGTTCCTCTCAGCCTGGGGATTTGTGCTCTTCCCCTGGTGAGGCTGGTGTTCTGTCAGCATTTGGAATTTGATCAGGATCATTCATTCCCAGGGAACCATCAGCTCTGAGATCCATGTCCAATCCATCTCTGTCTGCCAGAGGAAGGTTTAGCAGGGAATGGCTGAGTTTTGATGCAACATTTTTGGATAGAAATGCATCATCTTTATTTTTACAAGGACATTTCACTAACACAGCTTGATTGAAGTTACCCTGAAAACAAAGATTTTACCTGTCCAGCATGTCTGCTAAAGCCTTGCTGACTGGAGCTGCTGATCCTGGAGCTCCAAGTGATGGTGGTGGCACTGGGGCTACTCAATAATTTTGATATTGCACCAAACAAACCCTCCTCTGGTTCACAGGACATGGCAGCAAAGCAGACAAAGCAAATAAAAGGACAGAAAATTAAGAAACACAGGTAGGAGGAATGATATGTATCTAGAAACCTCTCACAGCAAGACAAATCTAAACTAGATTAAAAGTCCCCAAATTTAAAGAGGGATTCCACAGGTTTTCCAGCCAAGGAAGCTGAGGGCGTGATGTGCACAGGGCCTGGGGCTCCTTCCCAGGGAAAACACTACAGTGAGTCCAGTCCTCACTATGCCAAAATCCCATATCTGATCCCACCATCACTGAGTTAAACTCATTTCTTCCTCAATCTCTGCTCTAGGACATGGAGAGAAACTTCATGGGACTCAGTGAAGAACACACAGAAACTCCACTACACTCAAATCTTCCTCTCACATTGAGATGGCTTCACATCCCTCACAAAGCAGACTGTTTCTCCCTGCTGGGAGAAGCAATCAGAGGGAAAATGCAGTCAAAATATGGTGCAGTGTAACATGAAATAAGGAAGCAGACAGGACAAAAGGAAACATCTGAATCAGGCTCACCGTGAGGTCTGCAGGGACTCTCACAATATTGGTTCTGCACCTGTGGAACACAGGACAGGGAATCTCTCACAGTCTGGAGCCAAGCAACGTGTGCTGAGCTGGGGTTTGTGTTTCATAAAGACACTCCAGAGCCAGACAAGCAAGGTTTCCTTAGTGAACTGCATCCAAAGTTAACCATTGGATAGATAGAAAATATGCATCTTGTTTCCAGTTGGGATTTCTGACCTCAAATTCCACCCCTGCTTTGAGTTTCATTACTTGGGGCTGCAGAGCTGCAGGGCAGCTCTGCGGTTGGACATCTCTCTGCTCAAAGTCCCTGTAACCCACAAACCTGGGACATTCAGGATGCTCAGTCAAGCTCTACTTGTTCCTCATCCAGAACATTTAGCACTGGTTTCCTTCAGCAAAGACAAAAAAATCAGCTGAAAGACCAATAAGGAAAACAACTCTCTAAGCCACTGAAAAGGGTGGTCAGAATTCAGAAGAATTTGGCTCCCTGAACATCAAAATACAGTTTGCACATTCTTCCTCCAGCAAATGCACAATGATGATGATGATGATTGTTATTATTACTATTGCCAGGGGCACTTTACAGAGGTTTGATTTCCCATGTCAGCATTTCAGCCTCAGGGTCACCACACCATGGTTTGTCCATTCTCCCCCACTCCTTCCCTCCCTCCCTGGGGCTCTGAAGGGCCCCCACAGCCCTCACCCAACACCCCAGCCCTGCACAAGGCCAGTGAGCACCAGTGAGCTCTTGGAGCTGGGCTGGAAGGGCTCACAGGTGCAGGACATCCCTCAAGGACCCTCACTCTCCTCCTGCTGCTGCTTACCCTTTATCTAAATCCCCCTGAGCTCTGCATGGTCCTTACACAAATGAGCAGCAGCAAGAGCAATCCTTCCCACATTTCCCTGCAGCTGTGATTTTGTTCTCCAGGACACCCAGGGACACTGGCGTTTCAGGGAACCCAGCAAATCCCTCACATCCTCTGGTCTCCATAATGTGAAGGACAAACATTTGCATCCCATTACTGGGGAGAACAGAGCTGTGCAAAGGACTTTTTGTTTGGGTTTGTTTTCTGTTGTTGCCTTGTTAACTTCTGGGTGAAGAGAAATTAGTAGAGGAAATATCTGCCAGGCACATTTCAGTTTCAGCTTCAGATTTTTAACTCTTCTAAAGAAGCTACACCTCCAACTCATTTTAGATTGAAAAAAATCAAAGGATATTCATAATCAGAATGTTTTCCAGGATTTCTGCATTCTGTTGTTTTAATTAAAACCTCACTAAACACTTCCCAAACGTGGGGATCTATTCACTTCCTGATGGAACCAAGCCTTTAATCACCATTTACCTATTTGCCCTTTCTCTGCCCTGTGACAAACAGCACAGCATGTCCCCTAAGAGCCCTCATGCTGCTGGCAGTTTGAGGAGCCTCATTTTGAGGTTCTAGATGATTCCACCCTGAAACTCTCCTTAAAAATGCTTTAAATGGCAAGTTTGGACCCATGAATGAAGGCCTAACACGTGGGGAGATTTGGGAACATTGGGTAAGGCTGGGTGTCAGCCAGTCTTCTCTCCCAGTCTGTCACCCCACACACTCTGCCTCAATATTATGTTACTTTTACAGCTGTGGAGGTTCTGACAGTGAATTTTGACCCTCCCTCTGAGCACTGATGAGGAACAGGGAGAAGAGTCCAAAATGGACAAAGCCAGAATGGTGCAATTTGCCTGCAATACACCAAGAAGGAACTGGATACCTCCAGAGACACCTCCATCCCTCCAACCCCACACCACCAACAGTCACTTCTGAGCACCAGGCAACAATACACTGGCAAATAAACTCCAAGCAGGGCTTGAAAATGACACAGCTCGAGCTTTAGAGGCCAAAGCACAGTCACTGGTGCCTGCTGCCATGTGATGCTGCTGGCAATAGGAGTGATTGTGGCACTTTAAAACAAGCACAGGGCCAGATTGCAATGGGAAGCAACAACCATAATTTTCCTGCAGTCAGAGAGCTCCTAGGTTTTGTACCCACTGAGTTTAGCCCCAACAGTACAATGCATAAACCTGAGGGCACTTCATCAAATCAAAGCTCTTAACTGCTTAAGTTCATCTTTCTCCATGAAATGTGTCTGCAAGACACTCTCAGGCACTTCACCAGAGTTAATTGCCTGAACCCAAACCATCACAGCCCACAAATCCTTTAAACTTTGAGAACTGACTTAATGCTGAACAGCTGCCAGGCCCTCACTTGCCTGCAGCCATGGGAACAGCTTTTCTTATCAATAAATGGGGATTCCTGGGTGTGCAACACCCAGGAGTGGCACTGCAAACAAATGCCTCTGCTTGGAGATTAGGAAATGCCAGCAAAAATGTGCTAAGTGCAGCTGGAGGCCAAGCAAGATGCACATTCCCACCACAGCATGGCCAGTCCCTTTCCAGAGGTGGGGAATGAGGGCACAGTGGGGTTTGCTGTAAATGGCTGTGCTGCCAAAGACAAGGCACTGCAGCTCTCCTCAACTCAAAGGGAAGCACTGGGCTACCTCCAAGAACCATTGGTAAATGAGGACTTGAATGGTGACAATTGCAAAAGTACAAAAGCAATCTCCTATTTTAGTCCAATTAGTGCTGTGCTAAATCATCAGCCTGGGCCCTGCCTTTTGCAGGGGAAGGAGACACATCTGTGAGGCTCCTCAGCTGCATGTGGTTTGTATTATCCTCCAGCACAATATGCATAAACTAATGCTGGTCTACACTTACACAGCACCTCATCTGGAAATCTGAAAGGGATTTATGAATGGTGGGCATCTGTGACATGTTACAGATGGAAATGGAGGCACACAGGGATTCAGTAATTAGCCCCAGGCTTGCACAATGAGTCAGCTGCAGAGCAGAGCCCATTATTTGTTCTGTAGTAACATCTAGTGTCCAAATACAGAGGGAGAAATGTCTTTCTTCCCAAAAAAAGTGTACAAGCACACCCAAAAATACCATCCATGCCGGTGTTCAGAGCAAGACTGTTGAGGAATAGCCTAAAGCACAGCCTCTCCTGGCACACAGGTCCCTCCATTCTTGCAATAGAAACACAGGCAAGCAGAGGGGTTAATATGCCTGCAAGTTTGTCTGCTTTTTCCACATCAGTTGATCTAATAAAAAAGATTGATTCTCCCCACAAATCTGGCCTCACTTTAACAAATCATTTGATTTGACACAAAGGACTGTATTCAGATAGTTTAAATTCCACTTCACTCCCTGAAAGTAAAGTTTCTAATGGACTGAAGCCTCAGAAACAGCCAATAGCAAAGGCAGGCACAGACACCCACCTTGGGAAGGGCTGGAAGTGCCTGAGTGCAGCCAGGAGCATCTGCAGATCTCTCTGTACTGCAGTGCTTAGGAGGAACACTGCAGTGTGAAAGAAAACACACAGACCTTCCTGTACCTTTGAAAAACACAGCAGCAGCTGCTCACACTTCTGAAAGCCTCCCAGTGGTAAACAGAGCACTGTTATTACCTGCCCACCTTGCCTGAAGTGACAATCTCAAAATGTTGGGATGCAGATGACCCAGGGTGTAGAAAAAGCCCATAATCACATCCAAGCAATATTGTCTCTGCCTTGCTGCCTGGCCCCACACTTCCAAAGGGTTTAGCTCACATCCTAAAATCAGAGTGTCATTAGGAAGTTGAATGATTAAAATTAAATCTGCACCAGGTAAGTTTGAAGCAATTTTTAACATTGTTTTGGAGATTTACCACACACAGCTCATGCATTAGCAAGCAACAAATCAGCTTTCATTCACTTTCAACCTTTAAAACCAGCTTGGCTTTCTCAGGGAGGCTGTTCCAACACACTCAGACACGAGGAGACACCAGGCTGCAGGATGCCAGTGGCTGAGGAACCTCAGGGGAAAGCCTGCAACCACAAATGAGGCCACAGCCACCCTCCCTCTGAGGACTCACCCCAGATAATGCCACTCCTGGCTCTTCTCAGCATCCCACCCCAAAAGATTGGTGAGAAACAGGTTGAGGAAAACAGAGGCGTGAGTTTTAATGGCAAGGACAGCACAACAGGTCCCCTGCGACAGCCCCAGGAGTCTGGTGTCCTCTCTCAGACCGTGACCCAAGCAAGGAGCAGGAAGGTGAAAGCAAGGTGGTCCTTCCCAGGTGCTCCTCAGGTACCTCCTGGGCAGTTCCCAGAGAGAATCAGGCCATTCCTTCTCCAGATCCTCGAGGGAAACTGAGGCAGAGAGCAGGCAGAGACTCACAGCCCCCCCTCCCAGAAGCAAAGGGCACCCCTGGCTGGCACAGCCCCCCTCCCCCAGGCTGCTGGGCTCTGCCCCTGGTGCCACTTACGGTCCTGGCTGGGAGAGGAGCCCTGCTGGCGGCCAGGGGAACCTGCGGGGGGAGACAAGGAGTGAGCACTGAGGGAACGAGCACCGAGACACAGAATGAATGAGCACTGAGACAGGGAATGGTCACCGAGACACGGAATGAGCACCGAGACAGGGAATGGTCACCGAGACACAGAATGAATGAGCACTGAGACAGGGAATGGTCACCGAGACACGGAATGAGCACCGAGACAGGGAATGGTCACCGAGACACAGAATGAATGAGCACTGAGACAGGGAATGAGCACCGAGACAGGGAATGGTCACTGAGACAGGGAATGATTGAGCACTGAGACAAGGAGTGAGCACTGAGTCCGGGAATGACACTGAGACAGGGAACCAGCACTGCTCATGGCAAAACCTGGCCCTACACAACCCTGCCTCAGCAGGGGAAAGCTCCCTCAGCTGGGGGAGCAAGCCTGGGTGAGGGACAGGAGCACTTCCATTGCTCCTGGGCCAGCAGCAGCCCCGGCGTGCACAGCACACACCTCCCTCCCAAAACTGCCCCAAAACTGGGGCTGCACCAGCCACCCCAGAACTGCCCCAAAACTCCTCTGGAGATAGTGCTTCCAGTGAGAATGTGACAGCCTGATCAGAGAGCGAGAAAGCAGAATACCCCAAAACTGCCCCAGAATTGCTCTGGAAATGGTGCTTGCAGTGTAGATGTGACAGCCTGGTCAGAGAGAGGGAAAGCAGGATAATTTTTGCCATGAATTGGCCTGGGAAGCTTTAGGGAGCTGGAGATAAACAGTGATAGTCAAATATTCAAATAATCTGCAGGTGGTGTTTTTTAACAATCTGTTTTACTGGTTTTCTCATGAGGTTGTTCACAAATAGTGTCTTGTTAATTAGCCACTCGTGTGAAATGCATTTAGTAAATGACCAATCAGGTCCACCTGTAGCAAACTAAGTTCTAAAAAGAAGAGAGGATCAAATAAATGTGGCTTTTGCCATTTACCTTCTGATATGACTGTGTCATCTCTGACTCAAAGGTGACACTTGCAGGAAATACAATTCCAGGAAATACAGCCTCAGACAGACCTCCTGGAGGGAGCAGGCTGCAGCATCCACCCTGGCTCAGTGTTAAAGGGGCAGGAGTTGGGGCTGGGTGGTTTTTTTGGGGTAACAGCAGTTGCTGCTTCCATCACACACAAGGGGGAATAAATGGTGCAAGGAGGGAGAGCAGCTGCTGTTGTTTTGGGTGAGCCGTGGGGAGAAGAATGCAGCACCTTTCCAGCTGCTGGTGCATGTGCTAAAAATGATGTTTGTGACAAGGAGAGAGGGGATCAAGGTGGGGGGAAGGCCTTGAGCAATGTGGGCACAGCAGCATCTCCTAATGCTTAGAAAAACAGAGTACACTTCAGAGGGGGTGTCTGCCCCCAGCTCTGCCTCTCAGCTGGTTTGGTCACCTTCCCTCCACAGACTTTTTCTGTTTCCAAGTGTAAAGCCAGAGATGATGACTCCAAGTGCCTTTACAACCAGTCTGAGGTCTGTGAAGACCTAATTATTTAGGTCTGTGAATCACAAAGCACTTTCATCTGGAAATATAAGAGCAAATCTGTATCTGTGTTTTGTGACTAAAAGGGTAATAAAAGGAAAAAGAAAAATGCTAAACAAGCTGAGAAAATAATTGTCTTAGTAGGAAAACCTTCCCCCAGCAGCAGAGGGTGACAGTCCCACTGAAGTGATGGATATTAGTCATGATCACACCCATAAAACCATCTTGAAGATACTAACTGCAAACAACTGTTACAAGAGTTTACAAGAGTGTGTTTGTTGTACCAGTGTCTAGAAACATCACATTAAAACTAACCAAACAAGACCAGATAATTGCTTTGAATGTGGTTTTTGTTAGTTTGGGGTCCTGGATAGGCTTATGCAAAGGCCTGGGAAGCTGAGCAGCCAGCTTGCTCACAGTCCTACTCATCCTCACTGGCAGGAACAGGAGATGCTGGTGCATTTACACCAGTGCAAATCTGGACAATGTCTGGAGCCCCTTAGGACCCTCACAGAGTCACTAAAGCCCACACACATTTCTTTGAGGATGATGCTTTAACTTTCCTCCAGCTCTGCTGTGTCACTCAACCTTTGTGCCTTCTAATGAAAAGCTGCAGAATTCACAGTAGTGAGACTGTTTTACTGATAAGAAATAATAAACACCTGAGTCCCAACATGAATTACTGTCTCAAGTGCCTTCAATCCAGACCCAGGGAAACCAATGACTGGGACCCACACATCCCAAAGAACCTCAAATCTGGTTACCCTTGGCCACAACAGCTGCCCTGCATGCCAGGGAAGGACACATCAGCTGCAAGAGGAGTGCAGAGAAACAAGAACTGAGTTTTACATTTGAACCCCAAGTCTGGCAGAAGCTTCCCCTGTGCTCTGACACTGTCAGTGCAGCCTGAGGAGCTGCATCAAGGCACCACTTTGATCCTGAGTGAAGAGGAGGAAAATTAATCTGGTCTTTCACGTTTGAGGACTTCACATAGGATCAACCAAGCTCATCCTGCATGAGATTTTTGGGAATGGGTGGTCACAAAAGATGGCAAGTTTCTTTGGTGCTGGAAGCCCTGCACCACTACAGAGCATGCACATTACCTGCAAGCCATAACAAAATGCTCAAAACCATATGGTTTTGCACTCTTATCCCAATAATAGAATAATCACTATGCAATAAATTTTCTTTCATCATTCAACCATTAACAGCAACTTCAAACCACCGAGTTCTGCTTCTACTTTGAGAAGCAGAGAAAGATTCCAGTTTAGTCTTTTCCAGATGAAATTAGATAAATGTTTAATGCCTTCTGCAAGATCTGCAGAGTCAACAAAAATACTAAAGGCCAAATCCAGAGGGATCCTGTTAACTAACTCAAGATCCATCTAGAGTTAAACAGCATCCACAGTGAGAACAGAGTTTCTCCCTTTGCACAACAGTGTCAGGTCAAGATCAATGACATTAAAAAAATGTTTACTTGGTCTTTTCTATAATAGCAACAAGAAAGAAAAAACCAAACCTCAAGAATTGTAACAGAAAGGCCAGTCAAAGGTAGAAATGTATTCCACAGCCCTGTGCAGAGAATCCATTTCTGGACATCTGCCTAAAACTCTGCATCCGCCTTGTGCTGGCTCAACCCCCACTGCTCTTGGCAGGTGAGATAGAAAATTGGTTATAAAATGAGCTCTATATTTTATAAGTTTCATAAACATTTTTTTGAAAAAAAAACCTGGAATATGAGGTATTCTCAGAGATTCTGTGCCAGAGAGTAATGTGGTCTAACTTGGAAACAGAGTTACCACCTGTTCATGGCAACTGCTCTTTTAATCTTCATTTCTGTTTTATGAGCTGACCAACACTATTTTATTAGCTGACAATTAGTTTAGGTTGATTTAATTAAGCAAAATTGAGTACAATCCCTCTTTCTTCCAGGGCAAACGGTCTGCAGGATTAGGGCTATGAGCAACTTGGAACCTGTATCAATAAAGCTAAATTCCAGATCTTTTTGTCAAAAACAATCACATGACTGTCCAGGTAAATATATGTAAGTGGACACTGAGATGTTTCAGGTGTTCTAAGAGAAAAAGAGGTGTTCTAAGGAAAAAAAAAAATAATTTTTAAGAGGAAAAGAGATGTCCTAAGAGAAAAAGAGATGTCCTGAGAGGAAAAGAGATGTCCTAAGAGAAAAGGCAGGCAATGGCTGCCTGGGGAAAGCCAGAGGTGATAGTTTGACACCAGAACTTGTGCTTAAGTTTAACTGGTTAGAGTTGCCACCTTTGCTTTTAGAATGAGTGTCTGCAGCTCATGGAGGGACATTACCAGATAAGAAGGAGAAAGATGAAAAATTACCCAATCTGGAGATAGTAACTGATAATTTTTTGAGGAGATAATTTTCTCAAGGAGATCAATTCCTTAAACCATGTGGCTGTTCCAGTTGTGGCAGTGGGACAGAAGGGGCAGAGCAGAGTGGGAGGAGGAGCAGGCACATGGAGGAGTGATTGGAGCAGCCCTGGGAAGGAGCTCATTGAACTCCTGCAGGGATGAGGACGTGGTCATTGCCTGCCATGGCCAGGCAGCTCATCAAAAATCTGTCCATATCAGCACAAGGTCATCTGCATCTCAAACAGGTGCCTCCAAAATTGATGTAGCACAGGAGGCAAGGGCCAGTGTTTGCTCTCCTGTGAGCAAATACCTTCATGCACCAGCATTTGGGCTGAGGAGACACATCTGCAAAGTACTGCATTAGACACCATGGGGTGGGTAAATGTCTTTAATGTCTTTGGGTTTGGCTTTGCTTGTTGTTGTCACTGTTTTCTTCTTTATTTTTTCCCTTGAATATTTTGTATAACGTTTGCAGATCTGTACTAAGAAGGAATTCCCACCTGGGCAAACATCTCTAGTTTAGCACAAACTAAGCCTTACACACAGACAAGAGTCAGGTATCAGGGTAAGAGGATTTAGCCTTCCTCAGACAGGTTGTACAGACCTTTCTTATTGGATCATTCTAAAGATTCAAAGCAAAAATTGACCAAAATCAGCAACCTTTTGAGTACCAGCCTTCACCAAGGTAAGCTTGAGTGAAATACTCAAGGATGAACTTCCTCATGTCACAATTTCTTGAGTCCCACCTTGCAACAAGGTGGAACCCAGTGGCTAATTCTATGTGCAGAGCTTGTAATAGAGGTTGTAGCCACAACTCAGCCATAGAGGACTGATAAAAATGACTGTAACAGTAGTAGATGCTCGGGTGCAGTTCAGTGGAGACAATTTTGCAGTCAAATGGCTCTTCTGTAAGATATATGTTACCTTTGACTCTTACTGAGCCTTGAAAAGTGAGCCACCACCATTAGTTATAACTCCCTGGCAAGGAAAGCACTAATAATTCTGACTAATTGTCATGGAAAGTTACCCTGATTGCAAATTTGACAGTTATAAAAATCCAATTCTGGAATTCCAAACAGGCCAGGAACATAATTAGGCTGTACATTTTAACACCCTCTTGATCAATGGTGGGGTAATGGAGACCCTTCCAAGGACTTTGTTTTGAAATGAATGGCGCCATATTGATGAAACAGCTTGGACCCAAACCAGAAATTAAATTGAAAGTTTAAACAATGCAGCTGTATTTTATCATCCTGTATTGTCAAGCTTTAACGAAAATAGCTCCTAAACAGAGCCACATGTTTTGCCTGTTGCCCAAAAACTGAAGGTGAATTTTAAAACGTTTTCCTAAGCTACAGGATGCCAAGATTTTTCAGCTAGAAGTTATTATTAGGACACAACAGTATTTCATATAAGCCCTGACAATGGTTTTGTATGGTTTCTGTAAAAGCAACTTCATTTTTTACACCAGAGATGGCTCAGATGAATGACACTTCAAAAAAATGGAACCTCTGTTATGTATTTCTTCTTTTCAATGTACATGTGATAAAGACAAAAATAAAACCACCTTTCAATCATCACAACAACCAATACAGGGAGTGTAAGTTGGATTTCCCCCTCATCCTACGTATCATTAATGAAAATTGTCAGGTGCCTTCTAATCCCTGGGCCTGGAGACAGATTTAGTGAGGGTCCATCAGGTATTTCAGTGTCACTGGGAAACCTGCAGGCATCTTTTACTCTGAGAGTTATCTCCTGCCTTTAAGGATTAAGATATGATTAAATAAACACTTGTTAGTTACAACATTCCAAGAACCAGATCTTTGATTTTTCTAGCAAATTGGTCATGATAGAGGAGACAGAAAATGTATAATGAGACTTAGTCTTTTTAATATCCAAGGATGGATTTGCACAGATGGAAAATTAGGGAAAAACTGTGGGGTTTGGTTTATAATCTGTTCAAATAGCCTAGAGGATTTTAAGGGGTGCAACTCATACAAATTAAATGGGATTCTACTGCATTTATTTATTGGAGTATAGTATTGCAGCAAGATGGCAAAACTCAGTTCCACATTGAGCAAAAAATCTGCTGAAAACCAAAGAGCACATTAAGTTCTACCAGCCTTTCCCATAAAAGTTTAAGTGTTCAATCTCAGTTTTGAACATCCATAATCCCAGAAACAAGACCAAAAAAAAGCTCTGGGACTGTAAGCCTCCAGTGGAATAGGTTCAATGGCTCAACCCTCCCATGTGCTCCAAGGATGAGGTATTTCAGTTGGATCTCTGAGGAAGCTTGCAGAGGGGTGCACACAACTTTCATCTCAGTCCACCAGGGGAAGGAAGGGAGATGAGACACGAAGAGATTAAAAAGCTGAGAACAAAGGGGTCCTTGCAGTGCCTCCAGCCTCTCTCATGCTGGATAAACACGTCTGTCAGAGCCTGAGGTCAGGCCAAAGCCTCTGACAACGCTGCTCTGCAAGTCTGAGTGTCTTTTATCTCCCTGTGCAACTCAGCACAAGGATCAGCTTATCCAGAAGGTTTTCATGGAGTGTCACCTATTTCCCTCCTGTGGAAGGGCTGTGAGCTGGACACTGGGTGCCAGCACAGAAATCAGCACCACAGCAGGGGCTGTGGGAGCTGCTGTCCTGGCACAGCATCAGGATCCCCAGCAGCAGGACAGGCCAGGGACAGTGCCCTGCTGCAAGGCAGAGCTCCCCTGGGACTGGAATTTAGGCAATTTCTCCATGAGGAATGGTGCTGACACAGGGACAGGGCAGCCATCCCAAGCTCCCTGAGCATCACTAACACCATGTGGTGACACTGCAACCTCTGGATGCAAATCAGGCAGGGATGCTCAGCCTCCAGAGTTATCCCTCCTTTCCCTCCTCCAAGGGGAGCCCAGGTGAAAAGGAGACAGGCAGACAGATGAATTTCAGTGAGATAAATGCCCTTTTTCATGTTTTAGCTCACTGTCTAATAAACATGGATGTGGTGCATCCTTTCCTTGCACATATCAGGGATGTGAAGGGTGTTACAGAGTCTGAGTGACTCACAGTCATATCAGAGGTCACAGATTACAGAACAGGCTCCTCTAGGTGGGTTTGGGGCACCGCCAAGTCCTTAGAGTTTTAAGCGTTGGTACTCGTAGTTCTCGGGCAGGTGCTTTAGTAGGGGTAAGCATCAAGATTTAGGGCCAGACACAGTGGCACACCATGAGAAATGCAATTTTTATTAATCTTTTCACCCAACATTTTACTACACTGCATTCTCAAATGCTACCCAAACGTCAGGATGAGGAGATGATTTTTAATGAGGTTACTACTCCCATTCATCTGCCACTGTTCAAAATCTCATGGGCATTTTTATCTCAGCAGACTAACAAGATCATGAAAGAGGCAAGACAAACACCAGCCAAATAACTTGGATATTGTAGCCTGGTATGTGAACATGGGCTTCAAAAGAGCACACATCAGTCAGCCACTGAGGTGGCTAAGGAAGGAGAAGCACCAACCTGTCCTGTGGCAAGTTTTCTCTCCAGTCCTTTCATGGCTAATGAACATCCAACAATGCTTGATAAAAACAGTGTCTGCTACTGATCAAGTGCTGGTTGCTTTGTATCATACTTGAATCTAACAGGAAGAAATGTCCAAGAAGATGTATTGTCTAAGTTCAATGTTTTATCAAAACCAGATGAGCACACATAGCCCGAGGTGCTGGGCAAAAGCCAAAACATACAAGCAGGAAACTGCAAGTGGGTAAAATGTGACACTTGAATTAAAAGAGAGGTGCTTACCTCTGTGCCAAAATCATTTTTGCCATGATGGTACTGTGTATCTGGAACACCTCCCCAAACAGAACACTGCAGTTGTTACAAAGCCTCCCCACGTCAGGCTCTGCTGAGTGGAAATCCCAGCTCAGACCACCTCTGGATGATGCACTCCAGTGCCTTTTACACATTCATTT
The DNA here is from genome assembly GCA_024865655.1 of Emberiza elegans. Classification (NCBI taxonomy): domain Eukaryota; kingdom Metazoa; phylum Chordata; class Aves; order Passeriformes; family Fringillidae; genus Emberiza; species Emberiza elegans. Next base: position 1,261,793 of record JALJVW010001080.1, read on the forward strand.
TACACAGACATGTCCATGTGCACACACCCAGAGGAAAACTGCTTCCATCACAGCAATTTGTACACTCTGCAATACTACTGAGCAGCTTTCTGAATGATTTCCTTCATGCAATGGCCTTCAGTGAGGAACCTTGCCCAGTGGTGTTATGGTGGAGAATAAGCAAGAGAGAACTCCCAGAGGTTTAGTCCTGATTTTCCACTGGCCACCCATCTCCCTCCATCTATGCCTTGCTCCACTCTCTGCCTGTTTCACTCTAAGTCCCTCTGGAGCTCACTGAAGCTAGGTTTGGAGTCACTGGGATGTGGAGAAGTGTGTTTAAGCTGGAATGGATGTGTCTTTTCTGATGTAAAGCCCCACCATGGAGTTTCCCAGCTCCAGCTGCTGAGGAAGCACAGTTCAGTGGAGCTTACTGAGCCCACCAGTAACTCCCAGCACAGCCAACACCAAGGACCAGCTGGCTTGTGGAATTCTGAAACCTGCCAGGTGTGCTTAAGAACAGATCCTAAACTCTCTGGAACAAGAACACGAGGGGAATAGAAGGCACTAAACCATCAGCAAGCAACGCTTGCATATTTTTTATGTGCTAAATTGTTGGTTTCAATTTACTTCCAGCAAGGAAAACATATATTGAGTAGGTTTGTCACATTCCTGGTAAAGCACAATCCACCACTGCCCATTGAAAAAGCTGCAGGGCAACAGGAAATGTCTCAAATGCCCCCAAATTCCTCACTCCACAACTCCCTCCCAGTGGTATCCCTGTGAAACCTGGCTACACTTTACACCATGAAAATTAGTAGCAGAAAAGGCATTCTAGCCCCTGGACATTTGAAATTTTCTGTCCAGCCAAGTCCATGGAAAAGGCACTGCCACAGATGCAATGGCCACATTTCCCTCACTAACATCCCCCTCCTCTTCCACTGCTAAAAAGTAACATAACTGCTGAAAAAGACTGCAAAATAGTTTTTAGGGTTCATTAAAATATTTCAAAAAGTCACTTTGATTTAAAAACCCACCTTAATAAAGCCATATTTATAGTTTCTTTCCACAGTCTTCATCCATTTATACAGCTGCAGTTCCTCTAGAAGACAGTTCAAAGAAATGCAGCTCCAGGCACCCAGTCAGAGCCTAAAAATCCACTGCTGAGTTGCCCAAGATTTTACTAATAAAATTTGTCTTCAGTGATATAAATTGAAAAGTCAAAGCAGCAACCTGCTCACAATCTACTGCAGAGGGGTTTTCAACCTGCAGCTCAATTCCATGAAAAAAGGTGTTCCACATGAATTATGATTGCTGGAGGGAGATAAGGAAAGAAACGAGTAAGTAGGTGTTGAAACTTCTTAGAAGTCTGACCATATCCTGGGGTATTTTCACCTGCTCACAGAAACAGGCACTTAATTTCTGATCTGAGATCAGAGCAGCCACTCGATGACTTCTAGGAGAACAGGCCACCTGCTTTCACAGCCTCTGCTTTTAAAAGGACATTCTCCCACTTCAAGCTCCCACACATGCCCTGTTTTCCCAATAAAAAGGTATTTCAATTCCTTCTCCCTGAGGTCCAAGATACCCCAAGGAGTGGCACCAACTGCAGGAGCACAACACATCAACAGCTGCTCTCAAGATGCCGCCAGATTCAGTTTAGCTGAAAAAAAACCACAAATAAATTTCCTACCAGTGTCTGGGTCCAGCCTTCCTGCTCCACCCAATAAGATACAGGTCAGAATTCCAGACTAGGAACAGGGGGAAAATTTGGAGCAGCTGAACTCATCTAAGAATCAAAAGTAACAGGAGTTTTATGCTGTGCAAGAATTACACAATATCAAAATCAGGATGGTATCAAAAGGTGCACAGAAAAGCTTAAAAGTGTTTTGATTTCCTACATTGCTGCCCTTGATCTGTAGCATCTACCAATGCAGCATTTCTTCAGAGTCCTCATTATTCCCATGCAATTAAAGGGAATGTTTGGGGCTGCAGAAGCTGCCACCTGGCAAATCCTGCTGCAGCTGTGAGTTTGTTCCATGCCCACTGAGGGCTCTGCTCTGAGTGGTCACTTGGTGCTCCTGCAGCATTGCTGTTAAATGAGAGAGCACCATTTAACTTGCAAAGTTAATTAATGCACAAGCACGTCTGGGGTTATGTTTGTTTGTTTGTTTGTTTTTAAAGAGAAAAATACACATAACCTTATTGAAGAGCCAACAGATAACAAATAGGACAAGAGTCAAGGATGTTATCAGTGAATGAGGACAACCAAATCATTTTGAGCTTGAGATGTAAGATGCTGACTGACAAAGGCTGGACCTGGACTGCACAGAGACTGCCTGTAAAACTAGCAAGGTTAATGAGAACAGCAGGACAGGGATATCTCCAACAGCCAGACTCTACATCCTAAAATTCTTTCATTTCAGTTACTATGAAATTCCAGTGCTTCTCTGATAACATCTAGAAGGCAAATGCTACCACAGCACAATCTCTGAGGAAGCAAATTTCAGAATTGAAGTGACCTCTGAAATATTTGCCTCCATTACTTTTGCCAAGAAACTTGGGGCAGTTTCATCTTTCATCACTGCTGATTCTCAGCTTTTGACAAACAGCAAGCATTAAGTTATTATTAGTAGCAATATCTTAAATTAGTGCCCAAGAATCCATTCACCATTTGGTATTGAAGGAATTTCAAAGGGAAAAATTACTTTTAAACAAATAAACAAACATTAAAACCCCTACCACTCAGAAGTTCAGCTGAGCTAGCATGCCTGGATTCAATCTATAGCTCCTCAGAAATCACAAACCAGTGGAAGATTAACTGAAAATCATGGGATGGAAATGCATCTGGAATTCTCCTTGTGGAGAGTAGATGAGATGTTTTTAAACTCTGAAGTTTGGTTGATATTCCAGGTAGTGAAATACCTGCCCAGCCACCTCCTGCCCATGTTTGGTGGGCTCCACTCACATCAGCCTTGAGTGAGACTCGGTGTCCTTGGCTCTCACAGGGCAGGTAGGAGGATCCCTTACCTCAGTACTGAGAGAAATGAGGGATTTGTCTTTACAAACAAGCTGTGGTTCTGCTGGTAGATAAAACCAACAATGGGAAGGATTCCACTGATTGATGCATGGAAAAAGAGATTTGCTTTTACAAATAAACTGTAGGCTTGCTGATAAATGAAATTGGATATTGAAAGATCAAAGAAACAATTTAGAAAACCCTAAATTCCATAAGAATTAAAAATTAAAAGGAGGGTTATACATTAGAGGGAAATCTTGGTATCAGGTACTATGGGAAGTCTGAACCTCTCCAGTACCTCAGCCAATGGGGAAAGAGAGAAGGGAAATTTGGCTGGGAAATTGGGATAAAAAGGAGGCTGCGTCCTCCAAAAATTGGAGACATCCCAGGGGAATGCCCCATGACCTCTCCCTTTATTGGAATAAAGTAAAAGCACTCCTCTGTCTCCTTTTTGGACATAAATCTCTGATGCTTATGGATTAATTTTCCTGACAGAACCAACGCTGTCCATACTTTTCCAAGGAGCAGGCATCCTTCTTGCTACATTCTCTGGACAAAAAAAAAAAAAAAAAAATTACTGACAGGGTTACAGCTCCCTGGGGACACAGACAACTGCTTTCTTATTTCACACCCCTTGGATATATGCATCTAACTCCAGATGTCCATGGAATATTTCATTCTATAGCAGGCTACCAATTTCCCTCACCATTTTCCAATTAACGAGCAATTATGATTAGCACAGGCCAACACATGGGGGGGTGTGAGCTCACTGAATGTCAGAAGGAGAGTTTTACCATAAAGTCACACTCATACATGTTATAGATGGATAATGAGGTGATTGGCTCTCACAATTAAAAGATAACTATTGTGCGAATATTAAGAAAAGCTTCAGTGATGTACAGTTATGTTACTGTAGTTTAGATGTCCCCTGCTCTCCCCACAGTTCCCTTTCCCCCTGTATTGTTGCCATCAGACAGCCTGGGCTGTCTAGGACAGGTAAAAGAAGGTGTGTAGATGTGTCCCTGGCATGGGGCAGCCAGGAATGGAAAATCTTGGTGCTTAGGGGGTGAGCATGGCAACACCTGAGCTCCAATGCAGTGACAAGACAGCAGTTTCCACTGATAAATGGCAAAGAAGAGCTGACTGACAGATTTTGGAGGGGCCAGGGGGCTGATGCAACCTGTGAGAAATAGCTACTCACTTTTCATAGTTTAGGAAGGTTTATTAACCCTTATCAAAAATACAACAGAAGACTGAATAAAGAAAAAAGGTTATGGGGCTGGGAGCAAAAGATTTTCCCCACCATGTGCTCAGCCCCCTCACAATGGAGGTTTTCCCTTTTTAACCCTTTAACCCCTCCCAAAGTTCTGTCCATCAACCCCTTCTTCACTGTCCAGTGGTGGAGATCTCTTCCTCAAATCCTGACTGGAGGTCAGGTGACACCATAGTGACAAGCCAGCCCTCCCAGATGTCCTAGCTCCAGCTGTCCCTTGATAACATGTGAGGGGGTACAACATAACTATAAATCTATAAAACATTTCTTGCCCTATATACATGATATTTGTCTATTATTTGTGAGAGTCAATCATTGAATTACTCATCTATCACAAACCCCCAGCGGTGTAAAATACCGAGCATCCATCTTGAAGATGAACCAGCCACATGGTATCCACGAGGGCACTTCCCAGCGCTGTGAATTTTTCCTTTTGTTGTATTTTTGTCAAGGTTTAATAAACCTCTTTAAATTTTCAAAGTTTCTCACATACCAAACCATTGACAGGAACTCTAAAAACAACCATTTTTCAGGAGGGTTTTGTGAAGACCTTCCCCCACACAAACCAAGAGAACCTCAGATCGTTTCATGGTCAGACAAGCCATGGAATGCTGCTCAGGCCATGCCTGCTCTGCTCACAGGGCGTGATGTACCCCTCCCCCAGATAACTTGGCCTTGCCTGTGCTAATCCAGCTGTTTTATTTTGTGAATTGGAGTTCAGATTCGCTGGTGCAGGGGGGATTTTCTCTGGTAATCCCACTCGTCATTACAGGAGCTGGATGTGCGAACGATGAGCCGCTAATATCCCCCAGGGAGAGCCCAGCCTCAGACTGGGCTCATTCAGGGGCTGCATCTGGATCTCCCAAACATGATTAAGTGCCTCAGCTAGAGGGAACTGCTTTTTCTTTCTTCCGTTTTAATGAATAGCTCAGAGTTCAGAACATAGGGAAGAGGAAAAGTGCCTGAAAATGGTCAACAGTGCATCAAAAGGAAACTTCATCTTGAGTGTCTTCAGGCTCCTTGCATCCTACAGCCAAATTTATATCCTCTCTCTTGTACCTTAACCAGAAAGGCTAAGGGGGAAAGGTCACACTAATCACAGAGAGTTGAGGATCTCCTGGTCTGGACAGAACCACACTAAAGGTCAGCAAATCTGACATGTCAAAGTGCAACCAAGTAATTTTATACCAGGCAGAATCCATCCCCTTTACCAACAGTTCAACAAACAAGTCTCCCATTCTGAGCATTTAATATTTTATATTAACTGAGTTAATGATGTCATGGCCAGTAACTCTTCCCTTCTGACTTTCAGTTATTTCCCCGTGTTTTTCACAGGACATAAATTGAAAGTTCTGATAACCAGCAGTGGTAACTGTGTGGCATTTTCCCCTGTCCTTTCCCCTTCTCACTTTATTCTCTTCCCATAATCAATGAAAAAGTTCTGTTGATTGTGACTGTATGCAAAATGTCTATCCATCAACTCCCTGCAGAGGTTAAGTACTGTAAGCCGCCAGTGCCTGTCTTGCATGTGCATTTTGTGTCCCACAACCTTTGGAGACATTCAGGACTGACAAATTACAGAACCAAGTTCAGAGCAAGGAGCACTCTGATGAGGGCTCTGATACAAAGAATGTGAAAAATCAAGCAGAAAACCTGCTTTCAATTTTTTTAGCTGGTGTTGAAGGACAAATCTCAGTAAAGTTGAGATGAGAGGCAACCAACAGCTCAGCTTCTGAAAAAAGTCACCAGTTATGTCACTCTGGCTCAGTCCTCAGTAAAACATCCAGCTCGAAGGAGCAAGTTGCTTGAAATTCTCTCTCTCATGGCTTACATTAATTAAGTACTACTTAATGCAATATGATGTTTTCATCATTGTATTCTAAAAGAAAGTCAAGTAACACTGGAACTGTTCTCATGGCAAAGTTACTTGGCTGCATTACATCTCCTGCAGATGTCATCACACAGATTTCACATGTGGGTCATTCTATCTGCACGAATCAGGAGCAGCTCAGCAGAGTCAGCACAATCCTGCTGCCATGCAGCCATGTGAGATGAGAAATGGGGCTGCTGCCTCCATCCCTCAGCTATCCTGGAGCTCTGCAATGTGCAATGGAGTAGGCTGTTGGGAAGGATGAAAGTTTGACAAGAAAGTCTCACAGATATGTGTGTGCTTAGCAGAAAGATTTTTTAAATGTAGAGTCTGAAGAAGGAATAGAGATGGAAGCAAGTTTTGCTGAGCCAGTCTTGCTGGATAACCAAGGAGGCAAAGGGTGTGTTAGTTAGAAGGGGTTTTTATGACTTAGAGCAAAGGATAAACCCACCCCAAACAAGATGTTTTTACCAAGCAGAAAGAGAGCACAGGCAAACAAATCAGCAAATGCTGCAAGTAGAAAAAAGGTCTCAGAATTTTCCACTGCAAGAAAACTGAAAAACAACTTCTAGCTTAAACTGTAATGTACTGACTTTTAGTGATTGGAAAACAGTAACATGAATATGGTAATTACCGTAGTTATGATAGGCTATAGATAATAGTTATGGTATAGATTGGTTCTACTGTATTAAGATGCTCAGCAAAGAAAAGTCTATAATGCACTGTAACCAAAACCAAAGGGTCGCCAGGCCTGCCTGCAGCTGGAGCTGACAGCTGTGGGCACAGCTCTGTCACCCACCACCCTGGACTGCTGTGACCTCTTGGATGGAATAAACTGCATTTTGGAGACTGCGTGGAGTCCCACATCCCTCATTTAGGCTCTTACAGGAGGCACTTCCTAAGAGGGGAAGAGGTGAGAGGGAAAAGCGGTGTAAAAGCATGGAGAGGTTCACATTTCTGGAGCTTGGACTCATTGCCCACTGGCCTGAGCTAAAGGAGTCACTTCAGATAGATTGTGACATGCTGGATTTAGAGAGGGGTTTTTCTCCTACACTTTGACCTTATGGAGGTGAAAAGGAGTCAGAGCAATGGTGTGGCCTCTGCCAGCCCCACCAGCATCTGCTGTATTCCCCTCCTGTGCTTTCATCCTTTTTCTAGCTAAAGAGTCTACAGCACGTAGCATAATTCCTGTTACAGGAAGGAGAAGTTAATGCTGAATCTGGAGAAGCCAGGGGAGTATCAAGAGATTTCCAACAGCTGACGGCTGCTCTGGAGGAAAATCCAGCTGCTCCTTTCCATGCAGTGACCTGTTAAAGTTGGAACAGCAAATTTCCAAACCAGTCTGTAGCCATGCTTGGAACAGTGAAGCATAAATAAATTAAATTCTTATCTCGGAAAAGCTTATGAGTGTCTCACTCTGTATGCAAGCTTTTCAGGAAATGGGGAAGAGGGAGAAAAGCTTCCAAAATTTTTGCACTAAAATAATTTATAGTTTTTGCAGTCAGAGAAAGGGAAAAATGGATAAGAGAATGGTAGCTTTTTGTGGGACGGAACAAGCAATGGTGTCTATGGGAGAGCAGGAAAAGTTGTTTTAGATTCTGGCACTGGCTCTTCATTAAAGGCATTAGGAATTCGACCTCACACATGTACAGCTGGGACTGGCACAGCTTTCTGCTGGATTCCACACAGAAAACCCCCCTGAAGAGGACCTGGGTCTGCTGACAGCAGCACACAGGCAGCATGTAGGGACTCAAAACGACACAGGCACAAAGTAATGCCAGTTCCAGCCCCAGAAATTGGTATTCACACCAGCCAAGGGCTGAGGCCAGCAGGAAACAGACAGGAGGACACAGGAAACAGGGAGGTGACCAGCAATGCCCAATTTAAAAGGATAAAAAGAATCCTATTTATAAGGATACAACCTATAAATGAGTGTTAACACATGGAAGATCTTTCACACTATTCCACACCTTGCATGGACACAGATCAGTGGCAGAGATCAAAGCTCCAACACTTTTCCCCAGTGGTTATGGAAAGGGAACACTCAAGAAGACTCTCAGTGACATCAGGCAGCTCCACTTGTCAGACAAAGAGCACAAAACAACAAACACCCAAATTAAACCTTTAAGGACTACTGAAAGTTTCCTGTAATGACTGTTGGGAAGTGATCTCTTGCTGACCAGAGCAAACCCAAGCTCAGCCTGCTGCTGTTCCCTGGGGATTAATTTTACCATGTGAAAACCGTGCAGGGTGTGTAGATAAAGAGCAGTCATGACATGAAACAAATGTCTCCTCAATTCAGTCATTTCCCACAGGGAGCAAAAGTTAACCACAAATCCTAAAGACCAGGCAAGTGCATTTAAAAGTAATGATGCAAACCATTCTTGAAAATTATTTGCCTGTCCTTAGATTTTGACATTAAGACTATTATTTCAGTTTGACCTTTATGTCACCTAAGACAGAACAAAATAATCCTCACTATCATAAAACAATACTGCTGGAGATACTTGTACATGTATTTTATGGTTTTATGAAAATACTTCTCCCAAGAATGCTGTTAAATATCTAGTGCTTTCTTAACTAATCAGGGATTCTCAGCAAAAAGAAAGACCAAAGCTTGCAATCTGAAATTCTTAGTTCTGGACTAAGTGTTCACATGAAAACTACAAAGACTTTGGTCAGGGAAAAAAATAATGGCAATTAAGTAACTTTTTAACTTAAACTAAATGTCAGCTCTCTCCCCTAAAAACGTCAAAGGCAAATGTTCAAACATCCTCCCTAATGCTAATTTTACTAATACTGTCAGCAATTCTCAGTATCTCAATCTAAGACAGTGAGTCAGGCAGCAAATCAATCCAATTGCCAAATCTCCAGAGGGAAAGAAACAACAGAGGAAGCAGGCCAAAGAGATTGCTGATAATGGATATTTAGTCTTTATGTGGGACAAATTCTTTGCTACTTCCTCACACTCCTTTTGCTCTGTTACACTGGGGGCACTCAGTGAGTTGTGGCTCAAATGCCTAAATATAGCAATTTGGATTACACTGCCTGGAGTTTTTGTATGGGAAGAATTCCTGACTTCCCAAGAGCATCCACAGCTGACTCACAGGACACCTCACCAAGGCTGGGGTCTGTGGCTATCCAGGGTGGGACAGGTGACACTAGTGGGGAGCAAACCCAGCAGCTGGGTCAGGTGAATGTTCTGCTTGAGCTCTTTTGTCCTGCAGCCCATGGGACACAGGGACACCCTGATGGCCACACCTGCAGGTCCCCTGTTAGCACAAAGCCATTCCACACACATCAAAATCCAGCCGTTTTTGACAGGGTGGCACTGGGGATGATTACAGCTGAGACCATGGGGGCTGCTTGTTGAACAAACTACTGAAAAAATTTGGTTGTGGAAACTGGGTTGCTCTTGTTGGTAGAAAAGGAACCAGACACTGAGTCAATGTTCTGGACAAACAGAACATGGGGCCTTTGGAGCCATCCCTGACAGTTTGAGTTTCATCAGCATGGCCGAACATGATGGCATTTCCTTCCCTCAGACTGATCTGTTCCCCCTGAAGCATCATTATCTGCAAGAGTCCCTGTCTACATGGGATTTACCTGCCCTAATTTAGGCACCTGAAGGTGAGACATTGAAGCCCAAGGTGGTCACCCTGGCCTCTCTTCATGCTCAGAGGCAAAGGGTGGGTGATTCACATCCCTGGGTGACCAACCTCCAGCACAGTTCATCCACTCTGGAGGAATCTGTTTCTGCCCTGTCTGTGTGGGGAGCTTAAGGCTTTCCACCCAAGTTGCTCACAGCCATGTCAACTTTTCCCTTTTATGTTCTTTGCTGCAAACTTTTATTCCTGCCTCCAGCATACAGAAGATTTTCAGCTCCTAAAACAAGCAGGCAGCCAGGATTTCCAGTGCAGCATTAATGAAAAACCAGCACTGAAGGGTTTGAGACCTGCTGGGCACCGAATGGCCAATAAACACAGCTCTATTTCCTTGCCAGCATTATTTTTCCTGCTTGGTTATATTTAAGCTGTGGGACTTAGGAGAAGCTTCTCCACATGCCTGCACGTGGAGGTTTTATTTCCTTTTCATGTGGGAATGGGGCTCATATTTGATTTGCACTGACCCTTCTTCCCACACAATGCCAGATCTCTATCGCCTTGGCCTTGGGCCACACGCTGTGGTTTGAAACCTGCTCCCTCAGGTAATTATCTGAGAAACATGTACATGGAAATTGATGGTACAAACTCACAGCTGTCAGCCTAGGCTCTGAGTTTGGCTGAGCCAGAAAGGGATTCAAGGAAAACAGTCAGCTTCTAAATATAAAGTAAGGATTGGGGAATTTTTTTTTCTTCTTCTTCCTTATGGATTTTTAAGAGGCAGAAGTGAGGGAAAGGTGAAAAGTGGTTCTTCTTGATGGGCAAACCTTAGATCCCTCAAGATGTCTTAAAATTTCGATCAAATTACTTTGTGCCTTCAGCTGTTCTGCTGCAGGACTGGGCACTGTGTCAAAGGGAAATTGCTCAGAGACTGAAGCACACGCTCACTGGCACGAGAGATCAAGTCATCTGCTAAAAGTATTTGGGCTTCTTTGAGAAAGTTAAAACATTTTACACTACTTATTGTGTTAAAGCACTACAGCTAAAAGAATCTGGTAAAGCCAAACACAAAGTGCAAAATTAATAGGTGGGATATCCGCTGCTCCCCTGCCTTATTTCTCTGTTGGGCCTGCGCTACATAAAACCCCAGGGCTTTCTCTTGCCATACTTGGGTTGACTTCAATCAGTCCTTAAAATCCTTTTTACAGTTTCCCAGTTTCTTTTATACTTTCTTCTCTGGGTGTGAGGGGAATCCACATTCAGACTCACCCGGTTGGGAAGTTGAGTTTTTGGGTATGACCAAAGTAGTGCACAAAGTTTAAAAATGAAAGGTTTTACGTCTCTCTCACAAACATCTCTAGCATCCAAAGGAAAAAATCTTGTTACTTATTGCATTATTGACTTATCAAGGCAATTCTGAAGTTTCTGATTATGTGAGCCACAGTATCTTGAAGGCACTCAGAGAGTATTCTGGTGAGTGACTGGTGAACATGTTCAAGATTTTCTGGAGGCCATCCTGTGATCCTCTGAGCAGAAGGGCAAGATGATGCTTACCGTTAAAAATGGAGAACAGAAGCCAGCCATTTTTACATAAATACCCAGAAAAAAAATGAAGCAGGAAATAAAAAGTCTACTTAAAAGCACCTGGAAGATAACAATCAAGTCACTTCACAATCAACATAGATCTGTCCAGAACAAATCATGTCAAACTAATCTAATTTCCTTCTGTGATGAAATACCAGCTCCCTTGAGGAAAGAGTCACAATAGTAGTTTGCACATATCTTGATTTTGGTATGGGTTTATTCTTATTTTTTAGCACCTTTCTCCTGGTGAACTCAGAATGCAAAAGTGGTTCTGGAGCAGAACAGGGAGTGCTGGATGCCACAGGCTGATGTCTCCCCTTACTCCTTGCTGCAGGCCGGAGAAGCACTGGCAGGAATCTCACCAGCCTGCATATCCCAAAAGAAACCCCATCAATGCAGAGCTTCCTAACAGCTCCCAGCCTCTCTCTGGAATGTGTTTAATTTAAAAGAGAAAAAAGAGAGAAAGAGGTGGGAGCAGGAGGAGAAGAAAGGAAGAAAGATTCCAGGCCTAAGATTTATGGAGAGCCAGGTCAGCGGGAAGGGAGAATTAATAACTAAGGGTTCTGGGGTTTTGTGTGTGGATGATGATAACTGGAAATTCACAAGATATAACTGGCAATGGGGGATGAACACCAAGCAACCAAACCCATCTGTGTGGCTGGAGCCAAAACTGATGCTTGCTGCTACACCAGTGCATATATATTCTTGTTCCCTGTTTCTTTTTCCAGAAAGAGATGATTTTGAGGTTGTTTGGGGGTTGGGGGTTTAATTGCTTTTTCCAATATTTTCCAACAGCAGATCTGGGAAAAAGCAGAGACTGCTGCTGGTTGTACATGAATTGTCAATTGTTTAAGTGGTCAAAACTGAAGCAATAGCTTCCAATAACATAATGATATGCACTAACAGCACTAAAGAAAAAAAACAATCCATCTCACCTTTATTTCCATATTCCCAAATCCTCATCTCAAACAAGAGCAAGAGGCAGGGTGAACCTCCCCCTCCTGTCAGTGCAGTAGTTCAGGCTAAATGAGCACAGAGCTGCAGGAGTTTGGACTAAATGAACTAGAGCTGCAGTAGTTTGGGCTAAATGAACATAGAGCTGCAGGAGTTTTGGGATAAACGAACATAGAGCTGCAGTAATTTGGGCTAAATGAACATAGAGTTGCAGTAATTTGGGCTAAATGAACATAGAGCTGCAGGAGTTTTGGGCTAAATGAACATAGAGCTGCAGGAGTTTGGGCTAAATGAACACAGAGCTGCAGGAGTTTGAGCTAAATGAACACAATGAAGCTTTCCTGTCCCTTGCAGTGATGCCTCCCATGGCTGCAGCTCCCAGCCCTGGCCAGAGCTGCTCCATCTCTGCAGTGTCAGAGCTCTCTGGCTGCAGGCACTCACTTCTGCTCTCTCATCTCCCTCTTTCCCACCACACAGCCAACACCTTCTAAAACAATCTCAAACACCAGAAGATCGCAAGTCCAGGGATTTTTAGCAGTTTTAAAGCCACATTGCAGCCAGGCTAAAGCCTCCCCTGCAGCTCAGGGAGTGAACTTTCAGACCTCTATAAATTGTTCATGAGGAATGCAAGGGCTTTACACTCACTGATTGACTATAAATCAATTAGATGATCTAATTTCTGCCACACATGTGGAGTCCCGTGAAGTTACAAATGAAAAGTGCAGGAATGATTTCTCATTTTTAGAGAACAGAAGACATGGATAAATCAGCCTTTTCAGAGTTTCTGCTCTGCATGAACAGAGCAAACAAGGCAACAATTTCATGTTTCATAGCACAAAATACACTAAATTCAACATTCACAGATGTCACCCACCCTGAAGAACATTCCACCTACCAGGTCAGACCTGACACCAAGGAGAATTTATTCTTCTCCTCTTTCTTCCCTCCTTTCTGGAGATAAGTATTTCAGCCCAAGCCAGCCATGGTGAGGAGACATTCAGACTCCTCAATCAGGAAAACACCTGACTGTTCTTAAACTCTGCTATGGAGTCTCATGTTTGAATGTGACAAGGACTGTGAATTCCTGCTGAACCTGGGAAGTCTCTAACTCTGCAGTGCTTTTTAATGATATCCCATTCAACGTACAATAGCATCCTGTATCTTGGAGTTTAACACTGGAAAACCCACATTAAGAGCATGTCCAGCACAAATATTAGCATAATAAAGACAGCAAAGATACACTTCTGCTATTTTCTTAAAAGAGAGAGAAACCAAATTAAAAATAATTTCAAGAAAGCCTAGTTTTATGGCTTGGGCTGTTGGATGTCAGAAAGGAATCAGATTAAGACCAAATTGCTTAATTTAGTATTTATGTTTCTATAAATCTCTCAGCCCTTGTATCTGAAACACCTCTAAATATTATCCTCCCAATTCCCTGTGAAACAGGAATACATAATCCCCATTTTACATAAGAATCAAAATGCCTTGACCAAGATCACAGAGTTTGTGGCAGAAAACTACTCTTCCACACTGCAGGCAGTGACGCTGGGTAACTGTTTGCCAGGAACCTTGCACTGTAACATCATCCCAAGGACACTGCCCTTGACCAAATTTTTCACAGGTTCACAAAAGGATTGGAGGAAGCTACAGAAAAAATGCATTGAAGGCTAAAAAGAGGAATAAAATCAGCTCACAGCTAAGGACATGCCTAAGACATAGCTTGCTGGATTCAGGCCTGCAGGGTAGTCAGAAGCATTACTAGACACTTGCATTTTTATTCACACTTTTCCCCAGCCATCAGCTCCTGGCCACTGTCAGAGACAAGATCAGGGGATGGATGGATGGATGGATGGATGGATGGATGGATGGATGGATGGATGGATGGATGGATGGATGGATGGATGGATGGATGGATGGATGGATGGATGGATGGATATTTGATCTGATCCAATGTGACCAATATGATCCCTGTGCCTTCATTCTCCATCTGCTTTCCTCAGCTTCAAAGATCAGGGTAGTTGATAAGGAATTTCTGTTCTTTATCTCAGACTTTTGAAGAACAGAAATCTTTGACATGGTTCTTGTTTAACCCACCTAGGATTCTCTCTTATGGAAATCAGAGCCTGGAAGTTGACAGCACAAAGAGAGAGGGATATGATGAGTCCTTATCCCATCAAAAAGCAGCAGTTGCATCTCACCACCAACCTCTTGGACCATCACAGAAGAGTTGCTAAAATATGCAGCTTTTGAGGAGACAGCTGCTCAGGATTTTGCTGCAAGCAAATCCCATTTTAATTCTATCATGATTTTCCTGCTCTTTGGGATAAAGAAGACAGACAGAGGGATTAAGGCAAGAGTACCTGGAAAGTGTCTGCTCTAGCAGGACTAAGCCTCTGCTGATTTTTCTAGCCATAATGCTGGGGGCTGAGTGCCAAGTGGCACCATGTCAAATCCTCATTGTAGGCACCTGGTGGAAGCTCCACAAGCAGCTGCTCCAGGAGGATGGGCTGGAAGAGCATAAGGGCTTGGGACTGTGGCCAAGCCTTAACATCACAGTGCTCCCTTTGATGTGTTTGACAGTGCTTTCTAGACAGCAGATGATGCTGGAACAGACCTCTCTCTGCCTGTGCACAAAGTGACCCAATCCCAGAATTTATACACACATCCTGCAGGGATTCAGATGAGGGGGAGACACCCAGGGTTTAGCATCCAGCAAAAAAAAAACCAACAAAAAACTTGCTGTAAGACTGAGGGATGAACCTGATCGGGAAGGAAATGTGGAAACACTGCAGACATGAGTTCCTGAAGGAAGAACAGTGCCTGGGGAGGCAGAGGCTGCACCCAGGGAACAAGGACAGCTTCTCCTGAGCAAAGGGAGGACAGCTGCAGGGAGAAGGGTCAGACCAGCCCTGGCTGAGCAGTGTGGGTCAGACACTGCTGCTGGAATCTTTTAGCTGCTGCATTAAAAGAGTCAGGCTGAGGCACTGTAATGCTAAATGGTGCTGTGTAAGGAAACTGCAGCCCAGCTGAATAAAACAGTTTGTGGATGGCCAAAAGTGCCCACAAATAAATACACATTTGCTGCAAGAACTCCTAATACAGCATGGGTACATCACCAGGTCCAGATTTGGGATGAACCAAGATGTGTGGTTCACCTAATATAGAAATATGGCTTTTAACATGAGTTTGAACACATGTGGCACTTAAAGGAAGACACTACTAACAAACCTCTGGTCATTTCTGGGCTGCACCACAGCACCGTTGTGGAGCCTTGCTGCTTCCCAGATTGCCTCAGGAAAGGAAACTGAAGCAGCAAGAGTGGCATTTCAGCATTCCCAATGAGACACAGCCAAGGACTTTGCTGACTGCAGCTGCAATCACAATTATTTTGGACACTGGTGGCACCCTCCACTTAGAAGAGGCCACGAGGGGAAGTGAAGCAGAAGGATCTGCCACAGGTTGCTCACATTCACTGCTCCCACCTCCCAGGTCTGCTTTCCCTGCTCCAGCCCTGCTCTCAGCAGGCAGCAGCAGCATCCAGCTCAGCTGGGCTCCAGTCATTAGTGACACATTGATTAATGAGCTTCACTGCATGGTACCTCAGGAGACACTGCAGAGCATGGCAGCAGCTCCTCTGCACAAAGCCAGAAACAAACTCTCAGCTCTCCCCATGCCAGCACTGCCCAAATCAGCACACACAAACTGGCACACAGCTCTGTGACCTGGCTGGAAACAGCCTGTTTATGAACTTGGGCAAATGCAGATGAAGGTTGCCAGTTCAGCTCCTTGTTCAGTTACTAAAGTTAGGGGTTGTAACAGTGGAGCCAACTTCCAGCCAAGCACAAGCTCTGGCTGCTACAGAGAACAAGGCTTTCAAAGACATCAGTAGCTTTAACAACTTCTGGATGACCCCAAGAGTTATTAGGCTAATCCATACTCTTTCCTAAACTGGTAAGAAAAAGAAAAGCAG
This sequence comes from Emberiza elegans, assembly GCA_024865655.1. Taxonomy (NCBI): domain Eukaryota; kingdom Metazoa; phylum Chordata; class Aves; order Passeriformes; family Fringillidae; genus Emberiza; species Emberiza elegans. The sequence goes on from JALJVW010001080.1 coordinate 1,278,041, forward strand.
CCCAGCAAGGAAGGCTTGAAAGTTTGTTTGAGGGAAAACACATCAGAGTTTGCTGCAGGTAAGGGATTACCAGTCTTTCTGGGAGGCCTTGTGGGATTTCCAGACAATTTTTCCTGTAGCAGCAAGAAATGATCCAGTTTCAGTAGGAAAGGCTACAGGGAAGATTGATCCTGCGTGTGTTTAGTCTTCAAAGGTTCAGTAATTTCAGGCACTTGGCTAAGTTTCCCTGCTCGTGTTGTTTATCTTCAGAGATTGTTTGGAGATGCATTCAAAACAAAAAAATCAGAACCAGAATGGGTGGGTCCAGCACAGACGTCTCAGAAAGGCTTCTTGTCCTCCCTGAGCAAGCTGTAAATTTATTCTTCCTTCAGTATTGCATTAGGGAAGGACTCATTTTTGACAGGACTCTGGTTGAGGAGTTGGCTTCTGGGGACTGCAGGGCTCAGCAGATTAGCCAGGGACTCCTTGCCTCCAAGAAACACAGATTTTTTTTCCCTTCCTTTTTTATTTCCCCTCCCTGTTTCTTTATACTCTCACCCTCTGTTAGTGGTTTCCAGAGAAGCAGCAATCAAATCAAGGCTCACATGTAGTGTCCTTGATAAATGACAGAGCTGGTGAGCAGCTTCAGCAGACAGGGCTTGGAAGACGAAATTTAATCCAACACTGTCTCAAATTATTGAATAAACGAGGCAGCCTGGGAAACAAGCACTGTGGATGGGCTTAGCTCATAAAGAACATTTTTTTCCTTAGTGCCCAGGAGTCAAAACTCTTACAGCTGCTTTGAAAATGCTGGCTTGTCTCAGAAATGTTCTGGACTCACCCACAGTACGTGCCAGCCCCCAGAAGTGGTTGCTGACATCATATAAATTGAAAAATATAAACCACGTTCCCAGCAGCATTGAAAGATCATTAGTTAGACATCAGCTCATTTCTTTCAGATATTAATAGCTGTTTTTTTTTTTAATTCCAGATTCAGAAATCTGTACAGGAGACACTATTTTTTTTTTTTTTTTTTTTTTTCATGAAAGCCAGCATGCAAATTTATCCTGGTTTTGAATTAGCATTGCAAGAGAGACTAATTTGCATTTTAGGGAGTTTTTAACATGACAATCAACTGAACAAGGATTCCCATGCCACATTCACGGTTATGATCTATTTGTCAGAAACACTCAAATACCCATTAATACTCCAGACCTGGAGCTCAGTGACTATCTCAGAGGCCTCTCTTTGTAAGAGGATCAAGAGCCATGCCTGCATCCACAGCCCCATCCGTGCATCCACAGCTCCATCCCTGCATCCACAGCCCCATCCCTGCATCCACAGCTCCACCATTGCATCCACACCCCATCCCTGCATCCACAGCTCCACCGTTGCATCCACACCCCATCCCTGCATCCACAGCTCCACCGTTGCATCCACAGCTCCATCCCTTCATCCACAGCCCCATCCCTTCATCCACAGCTCCATCCCTGCATCCACAGCCCCATCCCTGCATCCACAGCCCCATCCCTTCATCCACAGCTCCATCCCTGCATCCACAGCTCCATCCCTGCATCCACAGCTCCATCCCTTCATCCACAGCCCCATCCGTGCACCACAGCCCCATCCCTGCATCCACAGCTCCACCATTGCATCCACAGCCCCATCCCTGCATCCACAGCCCCATTCCTGCATCCACAGCTCCACCATTGCATCCACAGCTCCACCATTGCATCCACAGCCCCATCCCTGCATCCACAGCTCCACCATTGCATCCACAGCCCATCCCTGCATCCACAGCTCCATCCCTGCATCCACAGCCCCATCCATGCATCCACAGCCTCATCCCTGCATCCACAGCTCCACCATTGCATCCACAGCCCATCCCTGCATCCACAGCTCCATCCCTGCATCCACAACCCCATCCATGCATCCACAGCTCCATCCCTGCATCCACAGCTCCATCCCTGCATCCACAGCCCCATCCCTGCATCCACAGCTCCTTCCCTTCATCCACAGCTCCATCCCTGCATCCACAGCCCCATCCCTTCATCCACAGTCCCATCCTTCCCTCCACAGCCCATCCCTGCATCCACAGCCCATCCCTGCATCCACAGCTCCACCCCTGCATCCACAGCCCCATCCCTGCATCCACAGCCCCATCCCTGCATCCACAGCTCCTTCCCTTCATCCACAGCTCCATCCCTGCATCCACAGCCCCATCCCCTGCATCCACAGTCCCATCCTTCCCTCCACAGCCCATCCCTGCATCCACAGCCCATCCCTGCATCCACAGCTCCACCCCTGCATCCACAGCCCCATCCCTGCATCCACAGTTCCATCCTTCCCTCCACAGCCCATCCCTGCATCCACAGCCCATCCCTGCATCCACAGCCCAATCCCAATTCTCCAGCTGAGAGCTGGCTCTGTGGAGCACCCACATCCCACACCTCCAGCCCATTTCCAAGTGGAAAACTTCTCCCCTGGGTCTCCTCCTGTGGTGCCCATGCCTGAGCTGACAGTTTCACTCTTCCTCCTCCACCACAGGTGGCTCTTCCCTGGGTTTAGAGGGAGCTCTCCTGCATCCCAACAGTGAGACAAAGATGAAGGAAAAGAAGTGTCCCCAGCTTTTATCTTCTCCGACTGCCTCTCACCAAGGTAGCTCAGCAGTGGGCTTGGGTGAGGACAGGGTGAGGACACAAAGCAAAAAAAATCCAAAACTAAAATAAATAAATAAACAAAACACTGAGAAGAATTTTTTAAAAATTACAAAGAGCATCTTGCATTTGTTGATCTTTCCTAAGGTTCATTGACTTCAGAGTTTCCTGCATGTAGGCTGAAAATAACACAATTTTTGTAATTTATCTTAGTCACTCAGCATAGGGCCTCTGTTCTCAGATTGTACTTCAAATCTGTTCAGCAATGTATACCACATGAGTCAACAGTGTGGAGTAGCAGGCACTTCCCTGGAGAGCCTGAGTGTGTGTTTTGGGCTAAGAGTCACCAGGATATTTCAATAACTTGGTAAGTATGCACAAACATCAGTAATTCTAGTGTACCCATAAAAACTGCACACTATGGGAACATACAGAAAATGAAAATTGGTACCTTAGACAGCCATAAAACTTTGAACTAGCCACGAGTCTGACTTTAGGAGACCAAAGATATCTCTAAAAAACCCCATTAGCTTGCTGGAATAAACTTTGATACTAACCACAGGGGAATGTTATAGCTCAAGTCTTACCCCATGATTTCTATTTTAATGCTGAGTTAGACCAGGTATAACCTTCCCTAAATTATTAAAGAACTGCTCACCAAGTGCTCCTGTACTGGTTTCCTATGATTCCCTTTTTCAATTTTATTCTTTTCCCCCCCTCTCCATTCACATAACATGCCCTGGCTGTGCAGCCTCTACTGCCTATAGATCACCAAGTTCCTTTTGTACAGATCATCTGCACTGACACTTAAAAATAGCACATTTTAGAAAAGCATCAAAACTATTACTTCAGAGATGCAACTCTAAAATTCAGCTGCTTCTATATTCAACACCAGCTGCTGGAGCACACCCCTTTCTTCACAAGCCAAATTAAAACCCAACAAGAGCAATTTTAATGCTGGTCAGATGGTTGAAGCCTTGTGCAAAGGCCTTCCTCTTGCTGTGTTGCCACAACATCTTTGAAAACAAGACTGAGAAGGAAAACATTTGCAGGCTTGAGTCTCAAAGTGTCATCTCTCAGTAAAGTCTAACCCAAACCCACCCCTCCACAGCTCTGACCCTCTCACAAATCTAAGCTGGAGGTGGCCATGGCCCTTTTATAGAGCTTTCAAATTCTGGCTCCATCCTGCCCCATTTTGTTTCTCCAGGGTGGAAACAGGAGGTCACACACTAAAAGAACTTGTGACTGGTGGAGACTTAAAAGTTTATAAATTCAGGGTTATACTCAGCACTTGAAAGTGCCAACTCTAAGATCCTTCTCAAAAATTCCTTTGCTAAATGGAACTGTGGGGGAAATTTGGGATGGGCAGCATTTCATGTCATGAGAGTGTCTGGCTAAGTCCAACATCAAAGCTGACCATTTTGCCAAAAGCATTGGGAAGACTAAGTCACTGCAAAAATAAAGATTAAATCTCAGATTTAATCTTGAGGTGGGAAATGAACCCTCTGCAAGGCACCAGTCAGTGACCCAGACTCATGAGGAGAAGTTGTCTCCACCCCAGCCCATTTCCCCCTGGTGTGGCTGACAGAACATTTCCCTGGTTTTGGGCTGGGAATGCTGTGTATGCCAGGCAGGGACGCAGCTCTGCCTTGCCTTCAGACCCAAATCCCTCACTGGCAGACCAAAATCCCAGAGAACCCAGTCTGGAATGCACTTCAGAGGGGGAGGCAGTGGGAAAGGACCCTTCACCAATTCCCCAGAAGAGGAAAATCCTTGAGTCCTTTCACTGCCTCTGTTCAAAGCTCATTTCTAGTGCTGGCTGCTGTAGGAAGAAGCTCCATGAGGAAAACTCCATACCACATTCCTCCTGAACACCTCCCTTCCTGCCCAGGCACAGCAACAGGGCTGCCCCAAAAGCAGGATTTCTCCTCAGCTCCCATCCCTGCTCTGCCACCATGGCTTTCTGTGCCACCATTTCTGTAAATGCAGGACAGGAAGAACAATGCCATCCTTTGCAGTAAAGCACTTCTCACTAAATATTAGGTACAAATTAGGTATTTTTAGCATAATTCAGACCTGCTGACAAAGACTGCACTTTTACCATGATGGATGCATGGTTGGGTGTGTGGTGCAGACATTCTTAAGCAAGCCACTTGCAAAGTCCACAAACCCATCTGCATCCAATTTGATGCTTACACTTATTGAAGGCTATTTATACATCATGGCATTCTTAACCTCAGTGGCTTTGCAGCTCCCCACATCTTTCAATCACGTAATTGAAATGATGAAATGGTCCCTGCTGTACTTATTTCATGATACCATTATCGTGACTGCACAATGCAAATACCTGATGCTGGTGGAGCTTTGAAAAGTGACCTGTGAACACCAGGCAGCAGCAATGCTCCAACCAAAGTCATCTTTTGTTGCCATTCACACTCTGAATGACAAATGCACCAAGCCATGAATGAGGTGCACAGCACACCCGATTCAATTAAAGGCAAAGAGCTCTGCAATAGCTTTTCAGTGCTGACAGCCTGGTGATAATGAAGCTTAGTTATTCATTGCACTGTGAAATGCAAAGCAGAACATGCAACCTGGAGGAGGGAAAGGATAATGTTTGTCTAATTTATCATGTTTCCAACTGACAAATAACTTCAGCCCATAAAAATGAAAAGGAAGTGAAACTTTAATCCTCTCTCCCTTCCTGCTCAGTGGAACGCTTTTAAGGCATGTATTTGCATTCTGGACCACGGATCCCTGATCTTCCTAAAGGCTGCTGTGTATTAGTGGTTTCACACACTGCCCCAGTCCTATTCCAACAGATTCCAGCCATTAGGCAAGAAGAAATGGGCATTTGGGAGGAAGGGAGATGCAGGAAATACTCTTGAAAGCAAGAGAGGCTGAGATTTTATCCCACTTCATAATGTAGCAGAGAAAGGAATCAAACACACTGACCACATAATCAAGAGGAGTTTAAAACACTCCACCTCTTAAGCAAGAGCATTTGTATCACATAACCCTGGGACACAGCCGACATGTCTGTGTTTGGTCTGGTCTCCCTGGGTTGCCTGTGATCAATGGACAGAGGAGTGAAATCACCTTCTGGATCTTTATCAGCTCCTGTTCTGAACAGAGCCCTGAGGACTCCTTTCATCCGGCTCTGATTAGAGGGGGAGCCTTGCTAGACAAGGCTGAGCTCTCAGGAATCCTGGGGAGAGGGGCCAGGGGTGCCCCTGCAGAGGCTGAAAGGCTGGGACAGCCATCCCCCATCTCCCAGCAGGGCACACAAGGGTTGGGGATGCTGGGGTTGGAGCTCACTCTCCAGGCTGAGGAGCCCAGAGGGACAGCAAGGGGACCCAAAGGTGGCAATCAGCACCAACATCCATCTTTTCTAGGCTTCAGCACAAGCGACTGCTCAGATCCGAGCTCCTGGGTCCTTCCACAAGGGCAACACTCTCTGGAAACACAGATCAGATCTGACCTCCTGGATCTTTCCACAAAGGTAACACTCCTCTGAAAACACAGATCAGAGCTGAGCTCCTGGATCCTTCCACAAGGGCAACACTCCTCTGAAAACACAGATGCCTGCTGTTACCCACAGACAAGGATCATTCCTGGATCTCCTACAACGCCCTGTGCACTTCACATTGGGAATTCAAAGCATTTCTTTCTTGTTTGCAATAGGGTTTTAGGGTGTGATTTCCTGTAAACTAAAACCACTGTTTCTCTCATTTTATCAGCTACACTAAAAGGAAAGGGAAGAACCTAAACCTATGTGTAAACAATGGGATTGTCCCCAGACACACACACTGGAACCAACTTCTCTTTCAAAGCTTGCAGGTAGCCTACCATAATCTATGGGGAATCTCAAGGATAACTGAATACCTTCAAACCCCGACAGAGAAGATGAACTCCCATACATCAACTGTGAATTTTCACTTATATATATTTCTGTTAAATTATTGTGTCTGCCACTCACTCAACAGCTGGTTCCAACCTTGCCACGTGAAAATGGCTAAATAAAGTCAGACACACAATTGGGAACTCTGTGTCTGAACAGAGCTGAGATTTTCCACAAGCATGTGAGATGAGGGATCTCTCCCATCTTCATTATCACAGACCAGCAAATGTTGCAGAGGATCTTTTAGGAGGCACAAGGCACAGCCTGAGACCAACCACTGGCTCTTCTGAGTCACCATCTACCAGCTTAACCCAAAAGGTTGGACCATACAGTGGATTTGTTCAAGTAACCTCCGCAGAGTCAGAAGTGATGACCTATAAACAAACACTACAAGCACACAGGAGTAAAAAGCAGATTAAAATCTCACACAACCTCCAGCAATTTTGGATTCTCCTGGCTGACCCATTCAGTGGCCTCACCTAGGAGAAAAAACACAGCAAATTGCATGGAAAAAGGGCCACAGTCTGTGCTGCAGCCTTCAGCTCTGCCAGACAGTGGTCAGAGGAAATGAAAAGAGCTTAAACGAGTAATCAACCCCCAGGTTGCTCACACCACTGTGGCCAGAACGGAAATTTTCATGAGCCTGCAGAGGGCTGGGAATGAGGATTCACAACTGGAACAGGACTGGAACAACACAGGGGAAGAGATGAAATTCAAGCCTGATCTCAGTCAGGATACGACTAGCCCAGAAAATGCCACTAGGACTTCCTCCAGAAATGAAAGGCAAGAGGGAAGAGCTGCTAGGAGTGGAACATTATTAAATCATTTCTGGCAGCATTTTGGAAAGAATTACTTGAATGTTGGCACTTTTCTACCTCTGCTCACGATTCTGGTAGAGGTTTTTGGAGCCCACGGGCTCTATCTGGAGCTTATTGCTTCTGTCGCCTGACGTTTCCTCAGGCAGGAGCCAGCTGGAAGGTGGGCACATCCACCCACACTCTTAATCTGGAGTGACTTTACCTTACTGGTGAAATATTTGCCTAATTTTCTCTTTCTGCAAGAGCAAGTCTTGTTAGAGGGATTTGTACAGCTCCCTCTGCTCTCACTCCTTATCAATAGGACAGGCTCTTCATGAACACTGGTAGCTGAACTAAGATCTAACCAACTTCCCTTCTGTGCTAATATTGATCTGACTTCTGAACTCTTCAAGGGTCTTTAAGAATGAAGAAAAAAAATAATTTTTATTCAAAAGAATATTCAACCTTCTCAGGCATTCTCCATGTCTGAGAAGCCACATGTAGCCTTCCTTTTGCAGCACGACAGCAATGCAGGGCATCCATAGCCAGAGCTATAACTCAGGATGGACTGAAAATACTGCAGCAAGGAGGTCACTCCCAACACCCCCAGCATCCAGAGCAGATGTGCTCCTTGTCCTACCTGCAATCCAGGTGCCCATGGGACACATATGAGACACATGTCTGAGAGAAGAGGGATTGTCTAGACAAAAAAAACACTGAGGAAAAAGAGTAGCAGGTCTGGGATCACCCAACCAGAAGACAGCAACCTTCCTGGAGCCACAGCCCCATCCCAAGCCCTTCCCACAGCTGGAAGAAGCAGGTCAGCAGCCACAGCCCTATCCCAAGCCCTTCCCATGGCAGGAAGCAGCAGGTCAGCAGTCACAGCCCCTGTGAGAGCAGAAGGGAGGAGGTGGGAGATGACAGTCATCTCCCTCATGTCCACCATGGGGCTGGGCACGTGTGTGGGTGGGTCCCAGGTCAACGCAATGACATCAGCTTCTTCTCCAGCCCCTGCTGGCCCCATTCCCTGCAGCTGGAGCTGGGGCTGGCCAGCAACTCCCTCCCAGCACACCCCACTGCCAGTTCCACAGCCCCACCAGCCACTGCCATGGTGTTTGGGACATGTTTGGGACCTGTTTGGGACACATTTGGGACACGTGTGGCTGGGACACCGTCAGTGGGCTGCACCTGGGCACCAGGCAGGTCCTGCTGGGGCAGCTCTCAGAGCAAGCTCCCCACTCCCAACCCTAAAAGCAATTGTAGGCAAGGCTGGGAGCAAGGCAGAGGAGTAAAGGGAAAGAAACCACACATACCTATCACCTATTTAGCAACTGCTGAATAAGCTGTTCTGTACACATTGCCCAACAGAGAGGAATAGAGGCTCTTCTGAGTGTAACTCAATAAATTTGAAGGGAGGGAATGCCAACACACACTTCCAACTCCAACCGCTAAATAAGGAAACATACGTGGAAATTACAGATGAACAAATTCTAAACAGACCTGGGGGAGTTTTCTCCTTTTCATCCAAAAAGCAATAAATGTCACAGAACCGAGCAGCAAATCATTCAAAACAATGTAGCTTACCAAGCACGCTGTCAAAGCAAAAAAATCTGAGTCACTTAAACAACTGGATGCTATTTCAGGAGGTTTTTTTTTTAAAGGCTCATGAAGTGCAAGTGGCTCAAATTCTCCTTTTGTACTTGCTAACAATGGGCGTGTTTCTTGGCCAGAGCTGATCTGCAGAGGTTTGATTTTTGTGTTTTATTTCGTTCTGAAATGCCTCTCTGACCTCCAGCCGTGGGGCCAGGACCTCTGGAGGCCATCTGCCCAGCCTCTCATCCCAAAGCAGGATCAGCTCAGCTCTTATCATTCCTGACATGTTTGCTTAAGTGGTTCTTAAAGATTTCCAACACTGGAGGCTCCACAACCACTTCAGGCAATCTTGTGTGTGTTTTATATAAATCAGCAGCTCATCTCAAATTGAATGCTACATTTAATTTTGCTCACTTAGGTCCAAAAGAAACGTTTGAAACATGCATGCTAATGTTGAAAGACTGGAGAGCACATGGCCACGAGTGCCCACCGCCTACACTCCTGTCCCAGCAGCATTCCCAGCACATCCCAGGAATGCACAAGCACTTGCAGCCACTGCTGCAAACCAACAAACCAGCCCAAGCACCCTGAGATGTCTCCAGAGAAGGCAGATACACAGAGTTATTGAAAGCACCTTTAGGTTAGTGATTCTAAGCCATTCAGAAGTTTAAGCATCCAAAGCCACAATTATACAGCAATTTTCCCTTCTGCCGAGGAGGACCACCACTGAGGGGGGTACCAACCTTCCCCAAAGGTTTTATCTCATTCCAGAGAAATGTTCACATTTTTACCACACTGGGAACACAAATTATAGCCTGCAGTTTGAGCTGGGATCTTGCAAATATTCCATCTGCTTGCTTTGCACTGGGATTCATACATCCACTGAACCAGTTCCTTACACATGTAATTTCTTTATCTGCATGGTTCATCATCTCGCTTTCCAGGAAGGATTTCCAGTTATCAATCAGGTCATTGACAAGGCAATTACTTCCTTTACTTCTTGCAGGTTTTTTTTTGACCTCTGTGGTTCAGTTCCCATGGATCAGCATGTCTCCTTTCGTATCTCCAGAGCCTTGGGGAGACTTCCCTGGATTCTGGACTCTCCCAGCTCAGGCTGGAGCTCCTAAAGCTCTCATTTCTTTAAAGAGAGCTACACTAGTATGTGGGTTTAGCCATTTTTCGCCAAAATATTTATTATTGTCTGCTGTTTCTATCTAACTCACACTCTTTCTTTCTGTCAAAGTCTAATTAAATTTAATCAATTTCCTTTGAAGCATAAAATTTTTGTTGTTTCATGTAGTTGCTCAAAACATACAGAGCATATAATTAAAACAAACACAGCAACTGGAATTATGGGAAGCACTTCCAGACCCACCATGTCAGAAGTTCTAGGTACCTGTAGAAAGTACTTTTCACCAGCTGGAGTTTTTTTTCCTTAAATTCTCAATATTTGGCCAATTATTTTAATGTTATTCCTTGCCACCTTGATTATGGTTTTGTTTTGCTTTTATTTGGTTTACCTTGTATTTGGATTACATTCAATTACACACACAATGTATTTTGGGTAACTCACGGGATGGGTTTACAGATATTTCAGTTTCTCCTCATTGGTTTATTCAGTTGCTTCCACCATAACCCCAGCTCGAGTTCCAATCTGACAGCATATTTTTCCTATTTAATATAATATACTATTTGAAGTGAACATTTCTTTCTAATTGTAAAAACACGTTCTCATGGTTAGAGTAACAGTTGTGACAAACTAGAACCTCTTGGCTGACAAATTAATTCTGTAGGTTTCTATTTACATCCTTTCGAAGAGTTTGCTGATTTATAACTTCCAGCCAGGAATGAAATGTGCTTGTAACTAAAAGTGTTGATTAAATCATTGCCTGATATTAATCAAAAGAAAATGCAGTGTGAGGTGCAAGTCATTTAAGGGATGACATAAATCTGCCACTTATTAAAGTTTAATTCCTCCAGTGATCCAGTAAGATGAGCTTAAGTTAAACGAGGAAGGTGTGACTTCCAGGAGTCCTCAGTCTCTGTATCCCAGCAAATTTGGGCAGAGCTGCATATGCTCAGCAATCTCTGAAAAGTCAGGCAAAGAACCAGAAACAATGAAAACCACTGAATTTCATGCCAAAGGGGGACTCATCCTTTCCTGGAAAGTTCTGCTGCTCTCAATTTGGGACCAAATTATGGATTGCAAATGACTTCTCCTCCACACCCCCCTTAAGAAAAAAAAGTAAAATCTTTGTCTCTCTCTGAAAAAGAGCTCAATGGAGTAGGAAAGCACTGCCTGCCAAGTCTCAGATGAAAGAGGAACTGCACATCCAAGAGCAACCAGGGCAGACGATCCAGGAGGGAATAAATGATGGCTGTTCTTCCATGCAAGCCAGTTTCATGGTGTGTTGCACTTCCAGCTGCTCCCAGAGGCTGTGGAGGGGTGCACCAGGCTGTCACTTCCCAGCTGGCTTCCGATCCATCTGTGTGGGAATGAGGGAGCTGGCACGGAGCAGGATGGATCCTGTTCTTCTGCAGACATTGCACACAGCTGTGATGGTAATTTAGAGCTTTCCTACAAAGAGCTGTGATGGGAAGGTAACTGCTTTTCCTTCCATGCCAGATGAAAATCTAAGCTTCCTCTGAAACCTGCTGAGTCAAACTGGAATAAGAGAAAGGAGCCAGAGAAGGGCCAGACTTGCACAGGGGATTTCCTTGTCCTTGGACAAGCAGGGGAACAGGCAGAACAGCTCCTGAGCAGCTTCCACATGGGCTGTATTTGTTTCAGGCATGTGGGCTTGTGGGATGACACAGGGCAAGAACAGCTTGAAAAGGAAGGTGCTAAAAAAAAAGACCATTGATTCAAACCAATGTGATAGAAGGGAAAAATTATGGCATGGAAAAAATCCACCCTGCTCTATGTCTGGTGCACAACATGCACCTGAACTACATCTGGTGGATTGAGCTTTGAATCCTTGTGATTGAGAGTACTTGACCTGGGTCTGCCTCAAATCACAATGAGGACATGCAGGAATTGTGACATTTTCATCAAGCAGCTGCCACTCAATGGCTCCTGCAGCACACTGTTGCTCTCTTTTGTCATACAACACCTAAGTCAGCACTGTTTTGCTCAAAAATGTGTAAGTAATACTTGGTATGCCCAAAATTTGGGACTTTGGGTTGCCTAAGGTCACACAAATTTCCTTCTTCATGAGAATATGACAATATTGTTATAAAGGGCTAAAGAAGATGAGAGAACCTGTAACGGTTCATAGGGAAGAGAAAGAGCTAAAATGAGATAGAGGAGGCAAACACTGTCAAAGTATCACACACAAAGAAGTCCTGCCTGGAAAGTTTTTGAGACTGTGCTTAAGAAGGCATTGGGGGCCAGCAACCCCCTTAGTTTGGTCTGGTTTACCTCATAAAGGAAGAAGGAGGGGTTCAGATAAAGGAGCTGTGCTGAGGCTGCTTAGATGGACTGGGAGGATGGGAGGGAAGAGGCAACAGCTCAGGTTGTCACCTTCTACTCGAGGTACCAGTTACAGTAAATAACAGAATGCTTGGTCTCTTCCATACAAAGAACCTAACATATAAAATACCACTTTAGGAATTCAGTCAGAGCCACATCCCAGGTTCCCTGGCATCCCAACTTCCATTCAGCCAATAGCTGCTGTGTGTGGAAGTGTACAGGACCAGCACAAAGCAATTCTTGACCTGGAAACCCTCCCAGACTGCAGTGGTTTGTGGTTCAGCAGCTCCCCTGGCCTGTGCTCAGCAGCACACAGCAGCCTGTCCTCCCACCCCAGCACCTGCTCCCAGCTCCCTGCAGAGACAAGAGCATTCTTCTGCACTGGTTGCATTTCATTCACTCCTTCACAGCACTTTCAATCAAAGCAATTAAATGTCTTGTGGAATTTTTAATGGAAAATCAATGTTTGCAGCCTGAGATGGCAGCTGAGAAGCACCAGCCTGCCAGGTGCCTGGATCCATCCTCTACAGAGCATTCCCTCCTCAGTCCCACATTAGCATTGCAGAGACTCTCTGGAGGAGAGGAGAGCAAATGGCTCTTGCTGGAGAGACAGATGGGAAAACAGATCCCAGAGAGGAAAGGAAACAGCTTAAAAACTTTTCATCTGACGATTTTTTGGGCAGAGATTCAGGATACTAAATTTGGGCCATGGATTAGGGATGTTGCTACATATCTTTAAAAAAAGGAAAAAAACCCAAACCATGAGGCAGAAGCCAGGAGTCCAATCACTCCAAAATTCCAATGATTCAGACACTGGTTGAGATGACACTAAGGCACAGCAAGGCAGGGTGAACATGTGTCAGGAGAGGAGGAACTCCCCAGTGTGATTTGCTGAGCAGCCAACACCATCAAGCAGTGTGGTGTTCCTAATCTTCACAATTCAGAATCTTGCTGACCATAATTACATCCATCAGATGTTTAGGAGCATTCTGATCTTATCAGTAGATCTGAGGAGCTCTTGAGGAGACTGTAAGGACTCGAGAAAGGAATGTACAGATTTTTCTCCCTTTGAGCAGTAGATTGAAAATGTCCTGGAGAACATCAATGAGGAATCTTACAGCATGTCTTGGAAATTAATCACCAAAAAAAGTGGGAAATACTTAAGGAACAGCTAGATCAACTAAAACTGAAAGCCAGGCAGGTTTAGGAGTCAATATGAAGGCAGAACTCCACCAGAATAAATGGATGCAGAGGAATAGTGCATGTTTATACAGATTACACATTTCCACCTTTCTGGAGCTATCTACAGCCAGGCTTATCACAGGAGCAAATTGGAGTTCTGAGGGAAGGGAGGCAATGACCAAGACCAAAAGCTGCAGCCCTGGGCATTGAACACTTGTACTGCAGCAGCAGAACCTCTGGAGGGTCTGTTTGCTTGGAGTCCATGATCTCAGAGGTCTTTTCCAACCTTAACATTTCTACAAGGGAAGCCAGTCAACAACACAGGCAGAGATCAGCTGCAGGGCCAGGCAGAAGTTTGGTGCCGGGGAAATAAACCCAAGAAAATGAAGAATTTGTGCTTACATGGTTTGCTTGGGAGTGTGCACTGAGAGCATTGACCAGCAAAACAATCACCAGAACTGAAGCACAACCAAGACACTTCCAACTCTGGTGAACGGAGGGGAGAGCCCAGCCCCACAGGGTGAGAAATGGCTCAGTTTCTACTGACATCTACTGACTGCTCAGTTCAAGGTTCTCACAGGCTCTGGATCACACCTCACACAAAGCAAATCACTTTACACCTTCAAGGAAGGATGTTTGATACAGAAATCCAGCAGTGCAGGGAGAAATAGGTGCCTCACCCCCATGAAAACTCTTGAAGGAAGACACTGAAGAGCTGAACCAGCCTCTACTCCCACTCTGCACTCATCCATGGCACCAGAGCACCCTTCAGTAGCAGTTTCAGTGGCAGGAGTGTCCCTGACTTGCTTTGGTTTTGTCCAGGCAAGAGGGAAGTGGCCTGGTGATCAGTGACTGCACTCAGCACTGTGAACCCCACCTCACATGCCCTCAGTTCTGGCTTCCCAAGCAATTCTCCCTCAGGCACTGAGAAATGCCAAAGGAGCACTCGTTTGCTTCTATTTGTGATTTCCTTGTGCACTAAGAAGGGCAGAGCTCCCCTGGGACCTTCCCCAGTCCCTGTGCAATCCCCTGAATTCTCCCCATTGCAGAGGATCCAGGGAAGGCAGAGCAGTGCATGGTGGCTGGCATTGCACCCTGGCCTCATCAAGTCTTCCAAACCTCCAAAAAGTTTTATAAATGCTAAAACCAGAGGTGATCTCATGGACAAAGGAGATCATCTAATTGAGTTTGAGACTGAGACCAACAGGCATGCTTCTGAATAATCAGGGGATGTGATGTGCAAGCAGCCAGAAGACCCTTAGCTAAAATTACGATGTATGGAATTTATTGAGCCAAGTACCTTTTTACTAATAATTTTCCCCTATCTTAATTCAGGCTGATAATTTGCAATTACAGTTGTAAAGGGCTCCAAGTGGAAAGCCCTTTTATCAGATGTTTCTGTTGTTAGTCGACTTTACAAGAGGGAATCAGATCCAGATGAAGGCTCAGAAAAGTCCAAATCAATCAGCTTTGGACAAGAATTGCAACCCTCCAGCAAATCCAAATAAAGCATCTTGATTTAGGAAGACATGAATGCAATTAACTGAGGAATCCACATTAATTTATTTCCCTTTGTAAATATTGTTTATTTCCTTAACAGGTTACAAAAATGGTGACACACTGAAAACTCAACAACTCTAATCACTGGGCTAACAAGAACTAAGTGATTCCAGGTCCCCCAAAGGGAGCCCAGCTACTCTCAGATACCCAAGCACTGATTGTCTCTGTCAGAGAAGTACTGGCTAACATTTGTTAACCCATAAAAACCACTGTCTGAAAGGGGCATTGAAAGTAAAATCCTTGGCCCTCTAAAGTTTACATTTTTCCTATGTGAAGCATGCTGACTCTTTGATTAGCAGCCAAGAGAATGGACTCAACTCCATTCCAAGTCTTAAAAAATTGTATGAAACAAAACATTAGTGAAGTGATTTTGCCTTGTTTTAATGTGGTTTTCAACATTAGGTTTATTGTTTTGTGGTTTTCTGCATGGAAAGCATATGCTTGCAATATGTTTACAATATTCCAGGGGTTTAAAGCTACAGCACAGTCATTTAAAGGGAAAAAAAAAAGAAGAAAAAGCTCTGCAAAATTGAGGAATACTCCAATGAAACAACACCTGATGTTTTCACTTGCTAAGCCCCTTTGGAAAAGGTACAGTATAGGTAAAACAGATTCAGTGTTTCTGGCTAATGAATCAAATTATCTCAGACACTATTTTTGACATCATATTGCAGAAGTGTTCTGGCTCTCCCACAGTTTGCAGTGTTCACAGGTCCACCTGCTAGGAGGTGCCATCTTTTTAGATCTCACTTTATTCAATTAAATATCCAACTCATTGCTCTTTCAATACCCAGGCTGTAGAAGTGCCCTTTAGGGTTGAGATGATCCCAGCAGCAGTGGGGGATACTCAGCACATCACCAAACACAGCCCCAGAACCTCACTCCAAAATGTCAGGGTGGTAACAAAAGGGGAAATATCAAATGACTGAAGTACTTTGGGGCACAGACAGATTCAACCATTGGCTCACAAGTGGAGGCAGGGTGGAGGGGCAGGATGGAGGAATAAGCCAATAATTCCTGAAATATTGACTCCAGAGGTGAAGGAAGGAGAACAGCCCCTGGAGGAGCAGTTAGCTGATCTTAGCACCACAGTGGCAATCACAGGGAGGTTGGGAGGCTCTCAGGAGGAGCAGATAACACTGTCCATGCTCGGTGGGTGCTCTGGGCAGGCTGAGGTGGCCACAGCCTGTGTCCTGCGTCAGGGTTATCTGCTAAAGCCAGGCACCCAAACCCACGGTACAAAGCTGGTGCCTGTATGGGATATTTGGCTGCAGGCAGCCCAAAATCTGCCAGGAGAGCACTGTAAGTGGGTCTTAAGCACAAAACAGAGGTGGTCACATAAAATGGATGTAGCACTTGATCCACCCAACCTGGGCAAAGCTGTGGAGTGAGAGCCAACCCTCTCTCCAACGTGAGTATGTGAAGTAGAGGAAGAGTTCCTCAACATCTTAATGTCCTCCAAGCTGTGATGTGAGAGAAGCAGAGGAGAAACTGCTGACATGACTCTTTGTGCACAGTCACACACCCTTCCCTCACACCTCCCCCAGATAGCCTGGCTCCAAGGACTAGCGTCAGAAGAGGAAAGAAGCATTTAATTTTATAATTCCTACTTCAATGATTCACGAGGTGCTTTTGCAAATTACAGGAGAACACCCTATGAATCAGTCAGTGACAGAAATAAATTGCATTAATCCATAGCAGTAATATGCTCAGAGTGCTTGAGTTTCAGTAGGAATGAGCTCATTTGTTAAGCTCCCCTCTCGGAGCATGTAGGATGGCTTTGTGCCCTAACATTGTCCCACAAGACAAAGGCCCACTTTCCTGCTGGAAGGGACCCCAACTTGCACACCAGATCTTTGTCTTCCATTTCAGACATTGCTGAGTGGCATCCTATCCTTCCACTGCCTTCTCTCATCCTCTGCGTGCCAGCATCCATCTCTCACCTGCTAATTGTGGCCTCCTCACATCACCAACACTGAATTAGTCAGCAGACATGGGCTGAGATCCAAACTCCATCTCCAAAAGCAGTGGCCATGGCTACACAGGGAACTCAGCCACCTCAGGATGAAAAGAATCAAGCCAGTGCCTCTAAAGGTGAGGGTGAACTCTTCTAATGGCAAAGGAAAATTCAACAGCAAGACAAATGACACTGAACATCAGAGAAATCTGAGGCTCTGTGCACACAGATTGCTTGGAATGCTCCTCAGGCAGCATCACTTTGCTTCACTGCCCTCATCCCAAGAGCTGAGCCCAAAGAGCTCTGCAGGGTAAGAGCTGCACACACAGCCATGCATGGACACCAGGGAGCCTGGTCCATCATCTTTGTTTCAAACACCTCCCATCACCTCCAAGTGATTGAAAAAAGTAACCTATCCATTCCACCAGAAAATCTGAAATTAGAAAGGAAAAAAATCCACACACAAACACTTTTACAATGTTAATAAAGGTGCAAGAAATCCTGATGCTGTGCCTTTAGCCTTGCTAGCCCACTTCCATTTAAATAAGATTTTCTGTGAAGTGACTGGTACCTTTAAGAAACAACACCGGCAACCTGGATAACAAGTTCTGCTTCCAAATCCTCTGAAGCAGTATTTAACACTGAACAACTTGCACCTTTATTTCCAACAGCAGCTTCATTTTAGAGAACTGCTGGAAAATTTGTGATCAGGTCTGTGAAAAATTACAGTAATTATTATGAACACATTCCCAAATGAAATGATGGTCTCAGGCCAGTTTCACAGTCCTCTCCTCTGCCATGACTGCACATTGGGACAGCCAGTCTGTCTTTCTACTACATTTTCTCTGTCTGCTGCAGCTGGATAAGTACAGGATAACCTGAATTTTCCCCCTTCCAGTTTGTGATTTGTCCCAGCCTAATCACATATAAAAACCCCAGAACTGTCCTTTTAGGTACCTAACTTCTGCTGCTCTGAGTACTCTGTAGTCACTGCTGCAATAAAATCTGGTTTTAGAGAAGCAGACAACCAAATGCAGAGAAGAATACATACAACTAAGTGGTCATACAATGCTCTTTTGTGAGGACTAACTTGCAATTTAAAGAAAATAGCACTGTTTTATGAACTGTTTGGGACAGTGCACCATAAACTGGGATTGGTTCCCCTTTTCCCTGGTGTCTCCACAGCATCAGGTCTGTATTAGAGCAGAGAGCCAGGTGGGATGTGCAGCCTCTGCATCCTGCACACCACAGCTGCCTCAAAAACTGCCTCCTAGCAGAGAGAACATCAGTTTGACAACTGAAATCAGCACTTCCAGCAATGATTTGGATCCACTCACATTATTAAAATGGAGAATTGGAAAAACTTTCCTCTTTCCATGTTTTTCACACTGTATGGTTTCAGAACTCTCTTCCCTTGTGTGTTCTGGGTGACAGTTCCCATCCTGTCTCACTGAATGGTTCTTGGTGTGCTGGGAAAATGTGGGAGTGCTGGGGATGTAAAGGATACTACATTCTGTATTACACGCACACATTTTGGTGGAGGAAAAACATTTCTCTTGGTAGAACATTTTTCAGAGAAAAAAATGTTCTATGAAGTCCAAGTCTGAGAGAAATGTTGCATGATGTTTTCTTGAGAACACAGACCCTAAATTTGGGGTGAAATATGACCTTAGATTCTTCCATTATGTTTGCATTTTCTTTTGACTGGGTGGACTATTTTCACCTTTTTGCTGGACAAGGGTTTTTTAGTTAAATTTTCAAACATTGCTCAGCTTTTGACATCAAAGTACCAAAGAACCCAGCATTTCTTCAGTAAAGCAGTTCAACATAGAGAGACCAGGTTTACAAACTTAGAACAACTTCTGAAATGTGTTAAAGCTACATTCCAGATAAAAGCTGTGGCTAAAAGTCTGATCCTTAGACCACTAGAGGTCCACAGAACTGTTTCTGCTAAAGCAGCAAAAAATGCACAATAGTTTTTATCCCTCTGACCTTGAAAGTTTTGAGTGTCTCATTTTAAGGGTTGAACTTCTATATATAATAAAACGAGCCTCTCTAGGTAGGCCCTATTATTATATATAATGCCCAGCTAGCTCAGTAGTCAAGTCCTTAGCAGAGACCCAATAGCTGAGTTAAGCAGGGGCCAAGCCACCGGGCTCCTTCCTAGCGAGCTAGTGATATTCAGCTCAGTGAATGTCAGCTCTTTCACGGATTCAGCTCTGCTGCTAGGAAGGATCGCCTCGGGGCAACGGCATAGCAGACGGAGAGAGAGGGGTCAGAGAAGACGCCGTGGTTCCGCAATGATGGTTTATTCGGGAGGTCTGCAAAGGGGTACAGCGCTTCTTCTTCTCCAACTTGTGGGGGTACAGAGGGCTATTTTTATAGCCTTGGCATGGATCCAAAACCAGCCAATAGCCGCAGGTTTAAGCATATTCCTTAACTGACCAATAGCTAAAGGTTACAATAGTATTGCCTTAACTGATTAAAGGGCTGGGTTTCAACACGGTCGGGTCAGAGGGACAAGATAACACTTGCTCAGGAATGACTCAGCATTCAATTCTCCAAGGAGCTTTTCCTGTATCTTTGGGGTTCACTACAAACTTCCTTCCACACATTTGGTTAGCTGGATTATTGCAGGTCAAGGTTGAAAAAGCCTCTTCCTTTTTTGAGTGTATCATTGGAATAAACTCAACCATGAACAAGCTTGCTGCTGACACCTACAGCAATAAAACTGAGGAAGATAAAACAAACTGGAACTTAATCAGGAAATATTACAAAAGGCAACTGAGCCCGATTTCCTTGGTCACTGGCAGAGCAGAATTTCTTCTCATATGAAGACAAGTTTAGCACTATTTGGTACCAAAATATTCAAGTTTCTAAGATGAAAGAAAATGCTAACATCCATAAAAGCATCTAACCCAAGAAAGCAAAGATAAAAGCTCCAAGACAAGATGGGATGGAAGCAATCAAGGCCACTTCAGTGAAGAGATTTTTTTGTTGCTGTTCTGGCTGCCCTAAAAACTCCACTGTTATTTTAACCAAGCCCTACAGTTCAGCATGAAAGAGATAAGGAGGTAAGCAGGTGTGGAGGGAGAGCCACAAGAGCTATGCCCAAAAAGACAGTTCAAGGCAAAGCCATGCTTCAAAGAGAAACTCTAAACCACACTGGGCATTTAGAGGTTGTCAACAGTTTTCCCAAAACAGACTCTTTACTATTATTTTAGGCACTGCTGAAGAAAATCTCAGGACTCAAACCCACAGGACTGATGCCATGGGGCTGTCCTGACATTTCTGTTTTGCAGGGTATTTGCAGGAGAGGATTCTCCAGTTTTCAAAAATCCTCCCCCTTGTGTGTCCTTCCCACCTGGACCATCCCCACACTGCTCAAGCTGTCCCAGTGGGTTGCTGTGGATGAGATTACACAGTGCCCCAAACCAATATCTTGACTCCAGGTGCAGAACAAACAGCAGGAGCAGATAAACTCCTACAGAACAAAAATCTTCTTGTCAACCAGACAGCAATAGAGAAAGCAGAAAGAGAAATGAGAACCTGCCTGCAGGAAGAATGTTTCCATCTCTGTTAAATGAACAAGGACATGCATGACAGTCCATCCATCACCTGTAATGCTGTTATAGCTAAGACAAAGTAGGGTTAATATGTGAACCTGTGCACAGCTTGTAAAATAGAGCAAGAAAGATTAAATAGGTTTAATTTGTATGGGATTGGGCAAGAGTGAAGGGAGACACAGGCACACATATACACACAGATATATTCTGCTGCTGCCCTTCTGCCACAGACCCCTCGGAGTAATTCCTTTTTTTTATTGAAACATTATCACCCACTTACTCTTATCCTGCCTACATAACATCTACATTTAGAGTCAAAAATATTGAGAACATCTCCATTAGCAAGGACCAGCTTTCACCTCACAAAGCATCTCTCAGATATCAGAAGAGTTAATTCTCTCCCTTCTTCACCTTCAGTAAGAAATCAGGTTATTTTCTGTTACATTTCTGTTACCAGGTTATTTTCTGCAGTTGCATTGGCTGTAAAGCCACTACAGGCAATGCATTAATCTTTTATGTCTCCAGCACCTTTGTAGTCACTGTTATAATTAGAGGGAAGATAGTAAAGTCATAAGTTTTCCACAGGTAAGCTTTGACTGTTGTTCTGAAATTCCAAAGAACTGTCACTCTGGTGACATGTTTTGCTGGGTTTTTAAAAATCAGCAATATTTGCTTGACAAAGCAAAGATCACAGGACTGTCCTGAAGCATGAAAAGTGAAAAGAAAACAACCTAAATAAAGAAAATATCTGATCCCTTGCAGCCTTCCCACACGTAACTTGTCTTGATGGAAGTGAAAAGCAGTGCTTGCTGTAAGATCTGGCTAAAATAAGAATATTTTTCATTGTCCAGCTGAGAAACTCAAATGGCAGCAAACAAAATCAATGGCAAAAACACAGTTGTTAAAACCAAGACCTCTCCCTATGTTACAAAATAACCTTGGCTTATTAAAAGCAGAGACTTCGAATTCCTTGTTTTCGATACAAAGCTTCTGACACCATCCCTTTTAAGAAGGAAAAATGTTTATCTGCTACCTAGAGCTTCAGTAACATGTACTGGATAAAGCTGTTCCTTCTAAGGGAGAGGTGAACAACACCTGAAATGCAGTAATCATGCAATCTAAAAGTTTGGCTTCAAGCATGAAGGATAAATGGCAGGAAACTGGAGGAAGAAGAGTTTTAGCCAAAACTGGATGACTGAAGACCAAAAATACTACTGTAAATAATTCACAAAGGAACACAGCCAGGGGATAACTATGCAAAAGCTTAGATCTTTTGCAGGATAATAAATTTAATGGAGATGCCTGATAGCATGAGCAGCACAGATCACTAACTGCACGTGTTTGAGAGGAGCCTGAGCACTGAAACATTAGCATGTGGTTGGAAGGGTGGTCTGAGTAGCACAGCAAAGGTCTCAGTTTCCATTCCCAACTTTAAGACCAATAACTTTGGCAGACCAATAAGAAAACCTCTTAATTTATCTTACTCATAGACAGATGTTATGTGATAGACAGATGTTCCTCACCTGGCTGCCTGGGACCTGAGTACACCCAGTATTTGGAGAAGCTTTGAGACTGATGAAATTCCAGGAATTGTCACTGTAATTTAGTTTTATTTATTCAAAATTAAGATGAAAAAGAAAAAAAGCATGCTTGTTCAAGGATCTAGGCCTCCTGACAAGCCTCAAAACACAAATCAAGCACTAAAACTCAGCTGCTCAGGCAGCTGAACTCCTGGCAATTTAATCAAGCAGCCAGACAACAGAAAAACACCCCTATGCTTCTCAGAGGCTCTCGCTCTTCCCACCCAAAGGCTGAAGGGCTGGATCTGTCCTGCACCACACCAAGAACAATTAAGACAATGCTACTCCATATCAAGGTACAGGATAAATCCCAATGTCAAGGGCTTATGCCAGCAAACCCTTTTAAAAACAAGATGGCCTTCAGTGTACCCACAATTGATTCACCTGGAAAGCACAAAACTGTGCTGAGTAAAAAAAGCACAAAACTGCATCACTGCAACACCACCCTGCAGAGCTTTTTCTTCATGGTGTTGCAAGGCACAACACTCAGCTTTTTTCCAGATATCACTGCCAAATCCCACAGGCACCTTTCCAGCAGGGCAGTATGTCAGTGCTGGGATTATCTCTGAAAACCCTGGTACTCTCCAGAATTTAAAGCAGGTGTGCAGACTGTGAGGATGCAGACTCTGTGCATGCCACATCACAATTCTGGCCAAGAATGACTGAGGGGCTGGATGGGAAATGAGAAAAGAAGGTATTTAGAAGTACCTGAGGCAACCTGGGACAGTGGAAGGTGTCCCTGGCTGTGGCAGGGGGTGGAACAAGATGAGCTTTAAGGTCCCCTCCAAGCCAAATCATTCTGGGATACAATGCTTAAGCTAAATCAGGTGAACCATTTCCTAGAACACTCAGGTTTTTTTTAGCCAACAGAATGTCCTTTGTCACAATATGCAGAGGGCACAGAATGGCAGCAGCCTGCTAAACTGATGTCCTGTGCTCACCAACCTGCAGTGAGTACAGCACATACCCATCCCTGCTCCTAATGCAACCCAAAATAAGCATTTCTACATGGGAAACTTTGCACTAAAGTATCAGACTATCAAAGCAATTTTGAGTTAAATATCTGCATGTGGATATAATCTAAATTTGGGAGGGGACAAGCAGCTCCTTCTCCCTGCTAGAACAATGCTTTTCATGACCATAAACTGATTTGCCCAAACAACAAACTTACCTGGCCAAGTTGCCTCTATCATTAGATTTCTGAGAGTATTTCCTCTAGAATCTCTAAGTGACATGCACAGCCCCATCCCCTCAATCAGTGTGAGCAAGAATGCTTATTTCCAAATAATGCATAAGAGAAAATAAATTTGTGAACTCTCCCAGTGATTTTAACCTGAGTTAGGTGAGCTGCTACACACCTGGTACAACGCTCTCCTGTCCCAGACACAATCCCTAATGCAAGGCCAGGGGATCTAAACCAGTTCTCCACTGCTTTCAGATTTTCTTTGCTTGATCCCATGACCTTTCCTGGTGCCTTGCAAGCTTCCCCTGCAGTAGCAGGAGATGGATGGGCCCTGCTGCCCCCTGAAACCCCCCAGGATATCACTCAAACAACCTTTCCCATCATGTTCCAAGGGATAAACAGGGAAACATCACAGCTCTAAGTAAATAACCCAGATACAGCTCTTAGTACAACAAACAAGCACAGTCCTCATGTATGCAATTAAAGATTTTAAGACTAAATTACAGTAATTAAAGTGGCAAGGCAGGGCATTGATGTGATTCAGGTATTATGACGTATATTCAGGTATTATGAAGTATATTCATTATGAGCTATGTGCAGAACAAAGGCACAGATTGGACAGAAGGGGAAGACAGAGCTCACTGAGAAAGGCAAGTTTATTTGGGTTGCAAATAAATGGAAAGTACAATTTTGATTTTAAATTGTTTCAAGACCAAGGATAATTTGAAAGAAATTTCAAGAAAGCTTGGAGGAAGTGTCCTTCTGCTTTTTCCTTCCATTTTTCTTTGTCTTTGTTATACCGTATTGGGGGTTTCCAGTATTAAATCTATGGCAGGTCCAATTATGAGGAGGGATTTTAAGGGAAAAGGGGAAAAAAGAAACTATAGAGGAAAGTTATATCTGATCACTCAGCCTGGAAATTATTTTGTCTGCACAGCCTTGTTTCAAACCCAATTATTATAAAAGCTTTGGGGAACATTATTTTCAAAGTGAAATCTTCTCTGTCAAAAATTTCATTAATAAGTTCTATTTCTTAGTAAGGTATCATTTTACACAGAGTGCCCAGATATCCTGCAATGTGGGAAGATTCTTTGTAGATGAAGTACAGTAATTTGCTTTAGGATCATCGTAGCTCAACATTTTATTTATGTTTTTGAACCAGAAAGGTTCTCAAACTTTACACACACGCATATGATAAATTATTTTTCTTGGGCAAACATACTAACAGCTTTTGTTGGTGCTGTTATTACAGGAGAGGGGAGAACAGAAATGAAAATTTACAGAAGAACAGGAGGACAGCCATAGGTCCAGAGCATACTCATCAGGGGACAGAAATGTAGCTGATTGATCACAATTAATTTTAATTGTTGAGCTGTGCTGTGGTCCAGGGTAATTTCCTCAATATGCTGCGAATCCAACAGCACCAGAGCAAAGCATATGAAAGGCTGGTACAGAAAACCCCCAGTTACAGCAGTGAAGCTGTGGAATAAACATCCAGAAGAGAGGAAGGGAGTCAGGAGTGTTGGGGTGTAGACCCACAAGAGAGCCTTTTATCAAAACCAGTGCTTCTGCACAATTTCATAAAGATTTCCAGCCATGGAATAGGAGAGGTTCTTTATTACCTTAAATATAAAACCATTAGCTGGCATTCCTCTGAAGCTCAACACACACAGGTTTTTATGCACAAAGAATAAAGTGACTTCTAGCTATAATACACCTACACCCAGGAAAAAGGCTGGAAACCTTCATGGCCTTGAAGCCTTGCAGAATATGGCTGCATATTTATCCCAAAAGCAAGGAACATAATTATGCCTCTCTGAGCCAGTAAATGAAACATCCACATCCAAAAAATGGGTCCCTTTCAGCCTGCATTTGAAAGTCTTCCTTATGATTCCACAAGGTTGCCCTAAAGGGTATCTTAGAATTTAGAGTAGGCAGGTTTGCTTTGGATCAGGAAGCTGATCTCTGTCCCAAGGGCACTGATCTGTGCAGTAGTTGCTATGGTACTGCAAGTATTTTTGTTTGTTAAACAGTAGATTAAACAGTCACATAAAACGATTAGACTGGACGTTGGATCATTCCCTGGGAAGGCTTAAGTTACAAACTGGCTTTCTGGGGAAATTATTTAAGCTTTTCACTTAAAAAAATGTTTTTTGAATCTTGGGCTGATGTGTTTAAGAGACTCTACTCCTTACTCTGATTTAAACTTATTTGTGTAGGCAGGTAATATTTTTAGGCACTTTTACACCTATTAAAAATGTTTTTGTAACTGTTGGCTTCATGCAGTGAGTGGTTTTAATAGCCCCTGTTTTATCATCACTATCCTGAATGGTCAGGGCTTGGATTACAGTTCTTTTGCAATAGGAATGGATGCCTTGCCTTGGGTCATACCAGTGATGCAGGAGTTAAAGATTAATTGTTAGTCTGAATTTCCAGACTGAACAACAGATTTCCCTTAAAAGGCCAAGTGCTCTGTCTCCAAAATCAGCTTGTTTGGTTACAAAAGTTACTGGGGGATTTGAGAACTTTGAGGTTTACTTATTTCATTTACCTGCCTTGGCATCCGTACCACACTCCCTTCATTAGGTCCAGGCACTGATGAAGGAGATCCAAAAATAAGCATAAACAGTCCCTGGCTGATAAATGAGCCTTGGACTAATTGCTCAGATGACTTAACAGGCTCAGGAGCAGATGGGGACTGAGCATAAGGCAGCACAAACACCACATGTGACAATGATACAAATGGCGAATCTGTCCTGCTGGCTCGTGCTACCCAAGCATTCCTATTTATTTTTCAAGAATCTACCTAAGGAGCCAATCTGGGTGGCAGAGCAGTGCCAGATTAATAATAAGGTGCTGTATATTATCCAGCCAACCAGTGGAGAGCATCCAACATCTGAAACCACAACAGCTCCTTTGCTGCTGATGGCTTCCACCAGAATGGGACTTTAGAAAATACAGCGTATTAAAAACCAATCCCAATGCAGTAAAAGTGAATCATACACACAGATACAAAGAGAGATAATTCTAGTTGCTGAACAAAGATGCCTGATTTCAGAGAATTCCACTTTTTAAACAAAAATTCCACTTTCTTAACAAAAATTTCTTTACAGAAAGGTCAAGCTAAGCAAAATAATTATTAACATTAAACAAGTACAGCTGTAGATATCAGATAAGAGCAGTTCTGAGGATAATATTTGGCATATATTACATTTCTTCATCTGTTTTTTTTGTACCCCCATAAATGATGACAGGACTCTTCTCTGCAAGAGTTCCCACAACCAAAGGAATTGATCACTGGAGCTTCCAAAAGAAAGGCACAAGGAGCCAATACTGGCTCCAAAGAAAACAAAAGGTGTACCAAACTTGCAAGAAAGAAGTCATAAAATTCCCATCAAAAATGCCAGTAGGACTGAAGCAGATCAACTGCAGACAGACCTGGCAAATTTAGTGCCCAGTCCCCTTCCTGAGCAGGGGTGTAACAGAGCAGATACTGAACAGCTAAAATTACAGCACCAAACATTCTGCCCTCAGGCAGGAGGAGACATGAACAGCCCCTGCCCTTATCACAGCAGCAAATGCAAACAAAAATGCCCATTTAATAGAATCTAAAAGCTTTCAGCCTCATTTCAGAGACCCAAGGCCCACTGCTACCATTCTCATCCCCAAAGCTGCAGCTTTGGCAGTGTCCTCCTGGGGTTGTTGTTGTGGAGTCATCTCAAATCAGCATTTTCTGGGGTTGAACACCATCCTGCTCAAATCCAGTGCTCTGCATACAGCCTGCCCTGGGAACTGGGCCGTTCCAGATGACCACATGGATGTGAAAAATAAACTGGAAAATGGGAACACCCATGTTCAGAGAGGACAAGACTAGCAGGAGCCTGAAAAGAAATGCTCTAAATTAGTTCAAAACAGAGTGCTACACAGCATCTGAGCCTCCCATAGAGACAGGGCCATCATGAAAGCCTTGGCACCACATTTGTAAAGTTTGCTTCACAACTGTTTCCTTTGAGGAAGCTAAATTTTTTTTATCCTTACATCAGCTATCAGGTAGAAGCAATTGGTTGTAAAATTGTTATTTTATGGATGAAGAAACTAACAAAGATGAAAGTCAACATTTTCTGCTGTGGAAAGAATACTTGGGAACTGGAGACTTCAGATGTCTTAAGCTGGGATGTCTGAGCAGCAGCAGCAGGGGTTGTTTGTTTATTTAAGGCTCTGACTACCCTGAACCACCAACAGAAGCCAGTGGAAGCTGCTTGGATTTGGAAACTCCCAAACCAGACAGCCCAAAAATTATTGACTGCCTCTGACAAGCTGGCCTGAGTACTTTGGTCCCCATCACAAGCAGGAGCTGGTGGTGGAGCCACAAAGCACAGCCTGGGGCTCACCGTGCTGGGCCAGGGTGCTCCCCAAAACACACAAGTTCATTTTTGGACGCCTTCTGAGCAACTCCAAGAGTGAGCAGCAACATTAAGCTCAATTTCAAGCTGGACCCTTTCCCTCCAGTTCCATTTTTCTTTTTGAAAAGAGGAATTCCTCCATTTAGTTTTAATCCTATTTCTCTCTCTCAAAGCTGCCAAAAAATCAAGGCCAGCTCACATCAGGCAGCAGTTTATTTCCTTGGGGCGATCCCCACAGGACACAGAGTGCCCTGGGGCTCCTCCTGCCCTGGCAGGCTCTGG
Organism: Emberiza elegans; assembly: GCA_024865655.1. Taxonomy (NCBI): domain Eukaryota; kingdom Metazoa; phylum Chordata; class Aves; order Passeriformes; family Fringillidae; genus Emberiza; species Emberiza elegans. The sequence goes on from JALJVW010001080.1 coordinate 1,306,153, forward strand.
GGCCATGCCAGCAGGATGGGGACGTGTCCCTTGTCCCCAGCCATGGCCGTAGGCCCCGCCAGGCCCCGGGCATCCGTCAGGCCTCGAATCCATTGGAGCTGCAGTCCCAGAGGCAGCACAAAGAGCAGCCCAGCAGAGGTTTTATTTACAACCTGCTGACAACAGAGTGGAAATTGATAGAAGCTGCAGGCAGCAAGTGACTCCCTGTCTGTCAGCACCAAATGGCAGCTCCTGCCATTACTCCCTGGATAGGAGCTCTTTAACTCTTTCTGGCTCGGCCTGGGACTCACAGGGGTGCTGCAGGTCTCCACCATGTTTCTGTTTGCGCCATCTCTATGGAAATGCTCCTCCACTGCCTTTGGCTGAGTTGTTTCCAGTCCCAAGCAGTGAGAATAGCCCAGGACTCCAGAGTTACAGATTTACTGTTGCTGGGCAGACACTGCTCCTTCAGCTTCCTGCAGTGCCAGGTGTCACCACACACCTTGTTTGAATAATTTCTCCTCTTTTTATTTCTCAATCTCTCTGAAGCTGAATTCACAACAAGCCCTTATCAAGGTCATTAGGATTTGTAGGAAGCTCACAACCTTTTCAGGACCCACAAAAGTTCTTTGCGAGCCCAAATTCACCCTTGGGATGCACCACTTTGGAGCCAGCATAAATTCCCAAATCAACTCCCATACTCCAGCCTCCCAACCTAAACCCAAAGTGACTTAAAACACAAAAATGTTAAAGTAGAATCATTCTAAAAAAAAAAACATTTTCTATAAACTTTTGCCTTCCACAGCTGCCTGCTGTGAGATGAGGAGGTACAGCCACAATGTCACCATCATCCCAGTGAGCAGAGAATGATAAAGGAAAATGAGATAAACTCCAGATTCTTCCGCTGGCATCCACCTCTGCTCACTGAAAGAACAAACACTGAAGGGCACCACAAGTGCCTTAAACCTTTTTGTGGAAGAATCTGTGGCAATTTTTGTGTCAAACAGAAGCAAATGCAACAGCTTTGATCCAGTTCACCCAGACATCTAAGGGCATAAACAAAATCATGTGGTCCCCAATAAAACCACCAAAGTGCTCTGTGATTACGCTGGGTGCAACGCTATGTGAGAAATGCAAAAAGTCCCTTGTAAAAACACTTCCTCCTGTTTCACCAGACTTTTCCAGATCACAGAAGTGTTGGTCAGATCTGAGCAAAAATGTGAGAAGATCTTCTGTGAGTCTGGCTTCTAATTCTCAAGATGCCCATCAGAGCAGACAGACAAATTTACTCTTGATTTCTGGATCTTGTGTTAAATCTGTGGCAGCCCATGGTATGCTCACATTGAACAGGTGGCACACAATCCCAGACTGAGAGCAGCACGTCAGCCCAGCTGAACCAGGAGAGATAAAAGCTCTGTGTACCACAGAAAAAAGAACCCAGTACAACCAAACAGTTAAAAACATTTATGGAGCAAACATAAACTTTCCATCAGGCAGCTGGTTCTTGCTTGGGGAAAATATATACGTTGCTAATAGGAATTATATCCTGTTTCCTTTCTACTGCTTTAAACATACAAACAAATTATATTTCAGACTAATGACATATTATTCATGGATCTTTTACTTCACTGGAATTTATAGTTCAATTCCAAACCTGTAATTTTAAATGTTGGCTGTTTTTCTAAGTAATTCACCAGAAGGAGGTCCCAGGTCCCCTTCCTTCTCCTGCTGGCAAGGAAAAAAAAACCCTGCCAACCTCTACATAAATTGGTGTATATCACAAGCTACTCCACTTAAATACCCAGACAGGGCTTTTCACATCAGAGCTAAAGTGAAAAAAAATACAGACACACACTTTATTACATAGAGCCTTTCTTCTCTGAGGGTCACACAGCTGGTGTTAAACTGGTGGCAGCAGAGCTCTGAGGCCCAGAGAAATAAATGCAGCATTTAGCAAAAAGGCAAAATATCACTAAAAACGCAGTGTTCAAAGAGAAGGAAAACTGCTACCAATCTCTTGCTGCACAAACCCATTCCCGAGCAGGGCTGGGCTGAGGGAGCATCTTTAAGGACAGTCAGGGGAGAGCTCACCAAGGCAGGTGTCCTGAGCAGGGAGCAGCTCCCCTGGTCACCCCTGGGGCACAGCAGGGATGGAGCAGAGCACTGACACGTGGCACCGAGGGCTCCCTGCCAACCCACAGGGATTCTGGCTGGAAAAACTGCAGGCTGGCTCCATCCAACCATGCAAGAGGGTCTATAGGAGCAGGCTGGGACCTCAGTTCTGGAACACGTGTTCCAGTCACCTGTAGGTCACATACCAGAAGGCTAAATGTTAAATTTTGGCTGGGTAAGTCCCCCACATCACACACAGCTCTGGAGGAGACCTGTACCCAAAGCATAAGGATTAGAACATCCCCACAGGGACCACAAACTGAGTTGTGCCCAGCACAGGGCAGAGCTTCCCCTGTTGGGGTGGAAGGAGAGGTGGCTACCATGATTACCTGTCCTGCAGAAAAGGCACAGAGCAAGCCACAAACCACATCAGCTGCACATACAGGGACCTTCCAGTTAAAATAAGTGACAGTGGAGAAGTCAGAATGACCGGGGGACCCCCACACCCCTAAGAATTGTCTCTGCAGAGCATTCAGTGCTTTCCTGACCCCAGTGCTGTTTCCCAGTCCAGTTTCTCTCCCTGAGCAGGTCATGGGAGCAGGCACATGAAGATGGGACTTGATCTAAGATGTTTCTTTGTCAGAAACTACACTCAAGTCCAGGGGAGTGTTTTGCTCTCACACCCTTGAAGTCACGGGGGCTGATTTCTTGCTCTGCATTATGTCAGATTATTTCATAGCAAGAAAGGGTGGAAATAAATACCATCAAGCTAGCCTTACCTTTCCTCCACCACGTTGCATTTTCCTCCCCCATGTTCCACTCAAGAAAATCCCTCAATCCCCACAAAACAAGTTGAAGTTTATGCCAAACCTAACAGAGCTCATACAGACTTTGTTATCTTTTGAAATGACACCTTCAATTTAATTATCTCCAAGATTAAATCATCTCCAAACTATTGAGGAAAATAACTCAGTTGTGCCAAAACACTGCATCACACCATGATTTCTCCTTTTTTTTCTAACCCCCTTAAGACCCTCTCTCACTAGATTCACAGAATGGCAGAAGCACACAGATGTGCACTCATGCCTGGCCCCTGCAAAGGCCATCCTGCCTGCACAGCTTGCCAAGTTTCCCATCTGCTTTAAACCCAACCTCAGCTCTGCTGAGGTAAATTCAGAGCCATTCCAGGGCCTTCAGGGGTAGGAAGGAATCAAATTTAACCTGCTGGACCATGTGCTGTGCAAGTAAAAGAGTACCTGAAAGTGCACCAGCTTCACCTGAGAAAGTGCATGTGGCAAACCAACCACCTCCAAGGTATTTGAAGTGTCTTCAGTGTTGCTTTGCCTACAGTTCCCACAGAGCCATCCCACTCCCTCACTGCATCTGCCTGCACAGCTCTGTAGGCTGGTATTTGCTGTGCTTAATTGGGCACAGGATTCTTTGCCCACCCCCCCAGTGGTCTGGGGAGTGGTGGCACCAGCACATGGCACTGCCCAGCCCGCAGCACCATGGCAACAGCACATTCCTAGGGCTTGTGAGCTGCAGACACTTCAATTTTAGCTCAACAGCCAAAATTGAAGTATTTCCTTCCCTTTCCCACAGGAACGGACACCTGCCTCACACCCACAGGAACTGGGCTGAGAGAGCAGCATCCCCACGCCACTGCAAAAAGATAAAGATGATTCCTTGGTCTCACTGAACAGCTTCAAGTCAGGGGAAGTATTTGCCAAAAAGGAATGATTATTTCAGCCAAGCTTGTTAGAACTACAGTGTCCTTTACCATATGAAGGCATGAGGACCAGCATAATGAAGGCTGAAAGAGCAAGGAAATAATTGCAACCTTCTGGCTGCAGGGCCCAGACAGGAGCACGCATGGCCTAGGAGTGGCTCCCTTGGCCATTCTAAGCCACTAAACCAGAGTGTACAAAATAGAACATTCTTAGTTGGAAGGGACCCACAAGGACCATCAAGTCCAGCTTTTAAGCAAATGGCCCATACAGGGATTGAAGCCACAACCATAGTGATACAGGCACCAGGCTCTGGCCAACTGAACTAATGTGTGTCCAAAGGTGATCTTAGAGCAGCTGATGGACCAAGGACTGGATGAGGACCACAAACCAGTTTTACCTGGACCCCAGGAAAGCCAATTTGCTCAGAGATAAAGTGTTTGCGGCACCCCACCCTCCACCAGGCCATGCTGGGGGCCAGGCAGGGGGGTTTCACCAGACCCTCAGCAGTGCTACACAAAGTGGGCTTGGTCTAGGAGAAAAAGGACAGGGGCAGAATTTTAAATGATCAAGGCAGCTTCTATCACTCAAATATTTGTCATTTCTGTTCCAGGGAGAGAAAATGCAAACTGGATTGAGGCACAGAGCTGAGAAGCACCAACATCTTCTAGAGAGCACTGTTTGTTAACCACAGGAAAGTCACTGGAGGTTTCCTTCAGTGTCCCAACCTGCACAGCACCTAAGTGTGCTGTTCATGCCTCCTCTGTGTACAGGCACACTCCTCTCCTAAGGAGCTCTTAAATTCATGGTGGTAGCACAAAGTGCCATCTAGGCTCTCAACAGCAACTACCTGCCTCAGGTACCAACAAGGTAAATGCCAATAGGAAGTGACAGATACATCAGATAGTTAACAAAAAAATTTATCCTTCCTTAAGGTTCCTTTCAAGCACCTCAATTGTCTAGCTGGGATGTGCTCTGAGAGGTTTATCTGCTCTGATTCAACCAAAAGAGATCTCAATAGCAGTAAAAAGTTCTGAACCACACAGAAAATTCAGCTGTGTTCATGCCCTGTGACACTGAGATCTGGAGCCCATTCATATGCAAACACAATTTCACAACTGCCCTCATTTTGTGATCTTTTAACTAAAGCAGACAGTGCAGACAGGAAGAGCTTTCCGTTTGAGACTCCATTCTGTGTTTATAGCACAATACAGACCTACAGCTGTTATTCACAACATAAATAACTCCACCTTCTCCACTCCTTCCTATCCTCTGGTATTCTTATGCCTTGGCAGGAGAATTAATCACTTCACTGGTGTCTGTGCTGTTTGTTATTTCATATTCTATCTCCCCTTGCACAGGAATGGTGTTGAGCTGTGTGGAGAGGAGTAAGAGTTTCCTATTTCTACAACAGTTTGCCTTTTTAAAAAGTTTGAACATTTGGCTCTCTGGAGACCTGAAAATGAGATCCTGGCACAGGAGACCTGTGTGCTAATGGCATGACACCATATTGGATTTAGCTGAACTGCAGGCCTGTGAATGACAGTGCCTGCAAGTGAGAGGCAGGGCAGGAGGGAGGAAAGGACAACAACATGATGTCAAGCCTGAGAACTCACCCGTCTGAATTATCAGACTGCTCAGAGTCAGCAATTTATTTTATTAACATTATTCCCTCTGTTCTTACATCTCTGTTACCCCAGCAACCCTTCCCCAGACTCCCTAAGCTATCCCTGAGCTTAAAAGCAGCACAAAATAAAGAAAAAGGTCTGATGGAGCAAGAATTCTGGGCTGCTGTTAACAGGACCATTGTTACCTTCCATTCCTCCAGCCTCAGGTCTGAGGCATCAGAAGCCAGACACACTCAGACAGAATGGGGTCCACAGCAGGGAAACTGGGACAGTGCAAGACAAATTGTCTGCTGTGAGATCTTTTGATGAAAGAAAGAAAACAACAAACAAACAAAACAAAAACAAATAAACAACAACAAAAAAGGAATCTATTTTATCATGCCAAAATCTTTTATCTTTAAAAACCTTCCCACAAGTTGACAACAACTGTTGGTCTGACCTAAAACTCAAAGGTTCTGCTCATGGTGATCCTGTCTCTGTGCAGAAGCTGATTTGAAATCCTGTGCTGTCCCTTTGGACCAGTCTCTTGCTCAAGTGTCCAACTCCACCACAAAGTGAACATCTGGCGCAGGCCAAAGCTGACACTGGGATATTGCAGTGGGGAGGACATGCAGGACTGGGATTCCATCATTCTGGGTGGGATTTTAATTCATGACAAAGACAAGCAAAAGGAACAGACTCCTGCAGAAGCTATCAGGCAAGTGGCCACTGCCAATTCCTCCCCAGATGATCATTCCACAAGAAAATTGCCACCAAACTCCCCAGTTTTCAGCAGGTCTTGTGTCCCTGCTTCCCTCACCACCTGTAAATGTCATCTGCTTCTCAAACCCTATTAACACCACCAAACAGGGAAATAGACAGTGAAGGGTTTTCATTTTTTCACCTATGGTTGGCACAGAGTTTTGATATAGTCAGATAAGCAGCAGCTCTCAATTTTCACCAAAAAAAGGAAATAAACAGCTTCCCCTTCACTGGTTCCTTTTCAAGGTGGAATCCCACTGAAACTATCAGGGTCTTACCACTTCTCTTTCCACTTTTCTAAACAAATCAAGGGTGTAAGAGTTATAGCCTGCCATACCAGCATCCAGAGTTCCTCATGGTTCTTCAGCTCTCCTTGGACTAAGAATAAATTGCTTTCCTTCCTATTAGTTTTCCAGCTCTTTCTACCCATCAATTTTGCAAAGACCTGTGAGCAGAGCACAGCACAGTGAAGGTTTTCAGAAAAGTTCAGGATACATTGTGTGGTGTCCAGTTCCAAAATGGCATAAATTATATCCTGGAACACATTATGTCTTGCTATGTTAGACAAGAGGAAATGTGGTATACAATGAAATAAAAGACATCCTGGAACCCATTACATACTCAAAAGACAAAAGAAAGGACATTATAGGATCGATGTGGCTAATAAATGATGTGTTGGCATCTCTTTTCTACCAAGATGTGGATTAACAACAGATGTATTACACTAATGTCTATTTGTACACTAATCTAAAACAACTGCATTGCTGCTGCAGACAAGAATTTGATAAATGCAGCCCCTATTCCAGCTCCATGAGTGCTGCTGAGCTTTAGGAAAGGTGGGGAGGGAAGTGAGCCACTCCCAGAGTTTTGCTTTTCAGAGTTCAGGCACTTGCTCTCACCTTTTCTTGTTGGGTTGTTCCCTGCTGATTTCTCGCCTGCACAGCTGAGATCTTATGGATGCAGGGAAGAAAATGGGCTGCCTTGCACATCCCAGAAGGCTCAGCTCAGTTGCAGGACACTTGGGAAGCAGGGGCTAACTCAGCATGTTGAAGCAGTCCATGCTTGGGAACTCCAGAGGCTAAAGAGTTAAATCCTGGAGCCTGGTAATTTCCAAAGTATCACTTTCCTTCTCACAAGCCAGGAGCCCTCCTGCATTCCCATCAGGGAAGCCCTCCAGGGAAGGCAGCTGCAGAAAGCAGGCACAGGAAGTACCTTTCTCAGGTGGCTGAGGAACAGGAGAGAAGCTCTTACTGGATTCATCCTCTGGTTCCTTTGCACGAGGAGCAGCTGCAGAGGGGTGAGAGGCAGAGCCTCCATACCCTCTCCTAGCTTGAGAGCTGTGACAATTCACTCACCTTCCTCAGCCTGAGGAGCCAAGGACAGGAGAGCAGCCATTCTGAAAACCCACAGCAAGGTGGGGACAATCCTTTACCAACCCTCTTGGCACAGGAGTGAAATTCAGTTTAGAACCAGTTACAGAGAGGTTTCCCCAGACATTGCTGCTCTCAGAACAAATCCTGTCCACAACATTCCAGGTTTGGGGTGTCTGATGCCAGGGAGATGGGGAAACAATTACCTCTTGTTCCGTTTCCCACAACCAAATCTTTGCCTGAGACTGATGCGATTATTCCCCATTAGCAGTGCAGAAGGGGCCTTGTACTTGTAGAGTACAGGCAGAGGAGTTTGGAATACCTGACCTTGTGGAGGCAGCAGAAGTTGCGGATGATGGCACTGGTGGGAGCTGCTGTGAGCCACCAAGGACTGGTCACAGAAGAGCAGCTGGGGCTGGGAATGGGGAGCCCACCTCAGCCCAGCACCCCAAAACTGCTCTCTGGCTGTTCCTGACTCCAGCTGCACCTTAACCACTGGAAGAGAGCAAGAACAATGGGTCTTGGGGGGAAACAAAAGAAACAGAAGCCTGGGAGGAGGAGGGAAAGGAATGTGAAGCTGGCTAGATGAGAAAGCCTAGGTGAATATATCTGATCCTTCCTCCCCAGCCAGCAGAGGCTTGCTCTGTGAAAAAGATTTTCTCTGAAATAATTTGCGTTTGCTTCCAAACATAGAGCAGATCTGTCACCAGTCACTCAAAGCTCCACTTCAGGAACTAGCTGAGATTATAGAAAAATGTGATAGAGTCTGTCCTCACAATGTTCACAGCCTGGCTTGCTGGTGTGGCCAAGAGCACTACTTGGAAAACGGATAGACAGAGCCCTGCAATTACATGGCACAAAATGCCAGAATGGGTTGTCAGCCAGAGGAAAACATGGAAATCTGTGAGCAAAGATGCTCCTTTTCAGTACATCCACAGATGCACACACATTTTTCTATGTATATTTAGAACTTATATAAAGGGAAATTGTAATTTTGTGTTAAACAATAACATCTATTCAGAATCAACATCTCAGCAGGTTTCACACTACACTCTATCCAGTGCTTCGCTTCCAACAGGCCTGTTCAGTTCCCAACAGCACTGACCCAACAACAATGTATGAAAAGCTAGTCCCACTGTTAACCCAACTTTAACTTCCTACAAATTAAAATTCCTATTAAAATTTAAGATTTCTATTAAAATTAAACAAAACATCTCCCTGCAGATTTCCTAGTGGTGATACTTAGAGAGATGTTGTTAAGAACTTGAAGAAGCTCTGCTTCATATTCAGAGCTTATCTATTCACACACACTTGCTAAAGGCCATCTCTGAGTAGAAAGCTGCAGAATAAGTGTGTTCTTCCCAGAGATCATATCTCTTCCCTTCCCCATAAAAATCCTATAAAATCTGAAGCAAAAGGGAGTATTATATCCAGGCCATGGTCTCTGCCTAAGCAGCTCTGGTTCACATTTTCATTTCTTGCATTTCTGCTCCTTTCCCTTCTCTGGATGTATGTCAATGCCCTTAAGGTGCTGAAAAAGATAAGTTACTCCACATGGAGCAGAAGTGGGAAAAATCTCCAACTTCCATATAGTTCAATATTCCAGTGCAGTCTGAAGCTTTGCTTCCTGCAACACTTCAACACTTTGGAGAAAGTTAATTTTTCCTGGGACAATAGGATTTGCAAACTTGCATATGACATTTGTTTGAAAGATGGCTCACATTGACCCTGGCAAAGTTACATGGTGATCATTCCACAGGAGAAACACACACAGCGGTCTGGTGGAGAATTCCCTTCGTTGGCACAAAGTCAGGACATGGCCAAACCTCCTTACAACCGAGGTAATGCAGTGACCAGGGGCTCAAAACCACACACACACACACCCTGAGGCAAGATGGCCCATTAGTGACAATTTCTATGCTAACTAGAGCTTCTATTTTGTGGGTATTTGAGTAAAGAAACAGCAGAAGTTGGCATTCTCAGCAGCAGGACCAGAATCCTTTATACAAATAAACAGTACTTCCATTGCAGAGCACTTCCTAAACATCATAAAACAGAGAGGGTGCCAAGAGAACGCTTCCATGAAACACCAATTGTTTCTCCATAACTTTCAGCTCCCATGGACCATCAGCCATCACTCCCTGTCCCCCCTGCCTGTGCCCAGGGAGGGGACAGGTGCCAGCTGAGCCTGTACCTTCCTGTGCTTGGACTTGGCCAGGAGAGGGACGCATCAGTATGCTGGGAAGGGAAGTCAGCTCCACCTGGGCAAACAAGAGCCTTGGAAAGACAGGGTGAAAGGGCAGGTGAGGGAGAGGTAAAAATGGAAGAATAGTGAAGGACAGCACATGGAGGAACCTACAGCATCCTGCCCCAGGTTATACAATTCCTGGCTGCAGCCCTATCCCTGAGCACCAAACATTTCAGATGAGTTAAGACCCTGGCCTGGATGCTGCTATGGAGCTGGATCTCTGCTGCTTTCCATCTGTTTGTACTTGAGCTGATCAAGAGTCTCATGAAAGAAAAAGAACCTCTTAAAAGCCATGAATAGGGAAAACTGGGACAACTGCAAGTGGATATCCTAGAAGCAGAAGTGAGGACAAACTTTGGCTGACAGCACTCAGAGCTGTAATAACACTCTCCTCCTATGTTTAATAGCCATTAAAGAAAAAAAAAAAGACATCCATGTACAAAAACAATCACTCAATCAAAAGCTGAAAAGGGGCCCTAAGGCCACCTCAACTTGTGCAAGACATTGGAAGGGTGCAATGGGAGTTTTAATTTCTTCAGTGCTCTTAAAACAACAAAGTATTCCAGTGGCAGCATCTACTCTGTGGCCTTGCTTCAACAATCACTTTATTTGGATCGCTGAAGATGTTATAGCAATTTGTGGTGCCTTCATAAATACCTCAAGGTTTGTGTCCCCTGCACAGAACATTAATCCCTCAGAGGACACCTGGCAGGATGAACAATGTTCACCTTCCACACACTGCCCTGAAGGCAGCAGAAAATCCGGGGGCAAACACAGGGAAACAATGTAGGAAAAAGGTCATTCCTGGCTGACAGGGGACAAAGAGGCCAGGAGAAACAATGGATACAAATGCATCCAATGAAAAAGGTCTTGCTGTGATCCTGAAAAGCAGGACAGCAAAAAGGACCTGGGGACCTTCGTGCAAATATTTGGTCAGGACAAGAAAGCCACAGTTCCAGAGCAGATCTGACATCCACATGGCACAGGGACAGTTGACCTGATTGCTGTTCCACCAAAAAAATGGGTGTTGAGAGTGAACCAAGGCTTAGGGCTTCTCTCCCTAAGCTCATGGACACCAAAGAAAAGTCTTCCACACCAGTTGCCAGTGTGGATGCTTCAAGTTCATGAGACTGCAGAAACATGTGCCCCTTTGGAATTGAGAACATTGCTGCATAAGCTGAAAATAGAGTGAAACTGTTCTTCAGTGTATTCCAAAACTGTCCCCATGGCAACAAGAGCAGAACAACTCTAGAATCAATTGCCATCTCTGCTTGCTGAGCATTAACAGCTGTCTCCAGAGACCTGCAGCATAGACAGCTTCCAGGAAACAAACTGATATGATTATGGGTTAAAAAAGACCCTGAGATGCCCAGGTATGACAAGAGTTAGATCCTTGCTCTCAAGAGGACACACAGATGGCAAGCCAGGTGTCTGGGGACAGCAAGGTGCTTCTCAGGTAGGAGGTATTGTATTTGGACTTGGCAGCAAAATCCACAATAGGCTTCTACACAGAGAAATTCTAGATGGCAGTTTGTTCTAATGGAGATGACTGAGAAAAAGCTTACTAAGAGAACTTGAGACCAAGCACCAGTAAAAACGGAATAGTGCTCTTGCCAAATTCCTTCATTTGAGGATTGTGTAATTAGGCCAGGAAAAGCACAACAGAATACACACTGTGGAGAATAGCCCTGCAGTGGCTGGCTAACCCAACAGGCCTCCTCCACCTCCAAAGCTGCCTTTCATTGCAGCTACCTGCAGGTGTAGATTACACCAGGTGCTAAGCCAACCATTCCCATCTCATGGGGAAATTCAGCCCAGGCCAAGCACGGGGAGCTGCATTTTGACACAAGTCAGAGTAGCCAGGCCCTGTCAGCAGGGCAACCCTCCCCATGCAGCAGTGGAGTTCTATCCAAGACACAGATTTGCACATGCTGCTCACTGATGGTGCACGCACTGTTCCCCAGCACCTGTGATGGCCACCCCTCCTCTGAGCCTGCAGGATTCAAGCCACCAGGTGAGACTGCCCATCAGCTGTGCCCACCATCCTCCTGAGGGCTGCAGCAGTGACTCCAGACAGAAATCCAGCTCACACAACCATAGGGATGAGGCTGCTGTAAATGTGGTCCAACTTCCTCTGAAATGTAAGGCCCACGCAGCCTCACTGGGATGTTGCCAAGACTCCAAATTCTGAATATTTGGAAAATCAGGCACCTAGGCACTACAGCAGAGTTCTTTCCTCTACTACCCCATAAAACAAAGCTACCCAAAATAGCAAGCCAAATTTTGGAAAGTTTGCCGTACATCACCGCTTATGTGACCTTGCCTGAGTCATGACTGGACCCAAGAGTCTTCTTCTCCAGCTCTGGACTCTGAGTAGATGGCTACACAGCTTCCCTTGAGACCCAGCGAGGCAGAAATAGGAAATGAAATAGAGAACAGGGAGGAAATTCCATCTCCCAACACAAAAAATTAAGAGGCAGTCACAGAATTCTCCTGGTAAGAGGTAAAGAAATACGTATGCAAGAGGGAAGGCTAGAGACACAGAAATATCTTGTTAAATTTTTACAGTTTAACCACTGAACAAGCTACTTTCTCTCCATAATTTATACCTGAATTGTATGTCTAGACATGACATCATTTTAAGGTATGCCTTGTGTTCTGTGGTAAGTTTACAATAACCAGAACTTATAATTGCTGTGGTTCAGGTCAGCAAAGGCGGAAAAAATATTCCAAGCCCCTTCTAAGCAGCTGTTCTTGGTAATGGCTTTAGTCTGTTGTTTTCTGTCAAGGAGACAAGGCCTTGCAAATGCTAAAAGCCAACACTGAACCAACTTCCCTTCCTACAAGTGACGAATAACACAGATAATCTTCCATCCTCAGTCAGCTTTATTTGGTATGGTTCATATTAAAAGAGTGAGGGACAGCCAGATAAGCAAGGGCAATAAAACCATCTACTGCGCCTGTGGAGATTGATGGCTACAGGCACCCAGATCCTGCTGTATGCCCATTATCCAAATGTCCTGTGGGGCTCAGGTGGGATCACAACAAATCCCAGTGTATTCTCACTACTGAGGCAGAAATCCCAAGGCTTTGAAATCTGGAACCCCAGTGTGGTGAACGTGCACCAGCCCCTCTTACTGGAGGAATGAACCCTGCTGTGATAAGGGCTGCTGGCCAAGTGACTTTAATCACAAGAGGAGTTGCAATCACTGCCCTGGAGAACATGGCCTGAAGCATCCTATTGCATCAATGAAGTGGAATTTAGTCATTGGAGTGAGGGAGAAAGCTGTGCAATTTGAACACTAAATGATGTTTGGGGTTGGTCTGTTCGCAAGCTGGATACCCCAGGAGCAGGAGCTGGGAGCAGAGCACTCAGAAGATGCTTCAGGACACATCAAAACTGTCTTTATGGCAGCAAACCCAGAGAAGCACCCATGCTGTTCTCTCTACAGCTCCCTGAAAGGTGGCTGTAGCCAGGTGGGATTGGGCTCTTTCTCCAGGTAGCACTGACAGAACCAGAGCACAGAGTCTTCAGCTGCACCAAGGGAAATACAGGTTGGGTATAAGGAAATGTTTTTCATGGAAAGAGTGATAAAGTTCTAGAATGGCTGCCCAGGGAGGTGGTGGAGTCACCAACTCTGGATGTGTTTAACAAAGCCTGGATGTGGCACTGGGTGCCAGGGTTTAACTAAGGTGTTAGGGCTGGGTTGGACTTGATCTTGAAGGTCTCTTCCAACCTGGTCATTCTGTGAATTCTGTGAATCCAAAGCAACTCCAAGATCACAAAGAGAAACCTGGATCTGCAGGTGCATCAGATGGAACTCAGCCACAGCACGCATCTCAAAAGGCACAGGGATGTCACACACAGGGAAATTGTTTCCTAGAGCAGTCCCTGTTGGAAGGGACCTACAACAATCACCTAGTACAAGCCCAACTGGGTTTTTTTTGACAGGAGCATTAGCGTTGCTGAGAAGGAAATACACATGAAGGTTTCACACACTGCGCTCCTTCCTGTTATCTCAGTGGGCAGACAAACAGCAGCCAAAAAAAGGTCAAAGACAACAGGCAGAAGCCCAAAGTTGTAGTTACTGACTGACTTAGTGAAGTAAGCAAACTCCTAAGTCAAAAGGTAACATCACAACTATTGCTGACATCTAGAGGGCAAGAAAAACTCTCCAAAATCCAACTTTCTGCAACAGCCTGGAAAGACTCAAAAGACAGAGAATATGACAACCACTGTCCCTTTTTGTCCATGTCCCACAAGTGATCCAACCCAGACCACACAAGTGCTCACAGTTACAAGAATGTGAGTGGGTACCATCAACATATCAATGTGTTTTGAAATAAAGTCACCTTCCCTTTCTATACAGGTTCCACAGAGTCTTGTTATATAAATATCAGTGGTCCAACTCTCTGTTGGACCAGATTTGTCATCTACAGTAATCAGAAAAATCTTGATAATTGCTTCTTAGCTCTTCCAACACCCTCTCAGAAACTGGGAACCATTTCAAACAGCAAATGGGAGAGAGCCCGTACTACTGCACCAGCAGAGGTTGATTATTGTACCAAGCTGAAGTTAGCCTCTATTCAGCTGGTTAATGCAGACCCAGAGCTAGCTCAACCCTGCCTGCTCCAATCCACATGGATGGGACATCAACCTGCACAGGGAATTGTGCCAGAACAAGGGATTTAACACACATTTCAAATCAGCTGCACACCTGGACCAGCAAATCTGGCCCACTGTTGTAGTGCAGGGTTTGTGCAGAGCTACAGGATGATTCCCAGGGAGCTGCTCAGTGTGACACTGGGTCATGGGGACAGCTGGGGAGCAAAGGAAAACCATGACAGAAGCTGGCAAGGACTTCCCCAACATGGCTGGTGCCCAGGAGCAGTACTGAAAAGAAGTGCCCACTGCTTTTCAGTGCCAAAGCAAAAAGCAGCTCTGAGAACACCATTTCTCAATGGATCCCCTGGGAGGAAGCACATTCCTGCCCAAATGGTGCAGCTGACCCACTACATCCTCTGTCCCAACCCGGGTGTACATTAGAGCCTACAGCTGGCTCATAATGAAAGTCTGAAGTCATCAGAGCTGTTCTGGCTTCAGCTCTTGTTAAAGATGTTGAACATCAGCCCAGGTTTGGTCAAAAGGTTACACAGGTTTTCAAACTGTTCCAGCTTGCAGTGACCAAGGGTTGATTTAGGGTTTGCTGTCACAGCATATTCACATTTACTGTTCTACAAGCTGCCATAAAAAGCCAGGTGAAGATCAGAGTTTCTGCTGATTTGAGATATAAATAAGGTACAAAATTATGTGGATAGGAAAAAGGATACCCAGTTACTCAGGGATCATCCCAATTTCAAGAAGGAAGGTCTGATAAATAATCAGCTTTTGATATACTTCAGGAAAACCATCCTCTCTTACTCCTGACCATTTCAAATGTGTTTGAGGCATTGAATTTACTTTTGCTCTCTTCTGCATCAATCAGCAAAGACCAAAGCTTAACAGCTGGACCTGTAGCAGAACACAGATTCCACAGTGAAGATTTCTATTCTAGAGTGTACAACATTCAAATTTGTTCAGGTAGAGAAGACCAGTGCTAAGTGTCAAAGAAAAAAAATGCCCACTAGGCATTAATGGAGCCATGTAAATGCTTGTTCACATTCCCAATGAAGGGTGCGAGGGATCTGGTTACACTGGTCTGTAAGGAGCTTACAGTTTTATGGTTGGTATCCCAACTACTACTGCTGGTGGACATTCTGCTTCCCCAAAATAAGGGCAGAGCAAGAATGACCCCTTTGTACAGACACATC
This sequence comes from Emberiza elegans, assembly GCA_024865655.1. Classification (NCBI taxonomy): domain Eukaryota; kingdom Metazoa; phylum Chordata; class Aves; order Passeriformes; family Fringillidae; genus Emberiza; species Emberiza elegans. Next base: position 1,321,769 of record JALJVW010001080.1, read on the forward strand.
CCACTGTAGATAAAGGAGTTCATTGCAAGAAGAAAGGACTTTTGCAAGGATGTTTTCCTGGGTAGCTAATAAAGAGCTGTGCCTTGCTGTGAGTGCTAATATTAAGACAAAAGCAAGAATCTTCAAGTTTAGGTTAAACATAAACCAACACCCATCCTCTGCATCCCACCCAGACAGACCAAATGCAATAGAAATAATTGCTTATTTATGTTTCCACAAGGACCAGCAAGTGCACAGCACAAGGACAGTGTTCAAGGCATCTCTGGCAGATCACACTGTGAGATGTGTTTAGCAGATCACACAACTGGAGAAAGCTTGAAAAGACACTGTTTGCTTAATCACTTGAGGCTAAGCTAGAAAAGATCAAACAAGCCAAGTTTAGGAGTAGCTTGTCTCCCTCCTTGAATGGGCTGTAACTTTTTACAGTGCAGAGCCCTGCAGCAACACAGCAGAGCCATCCCTACACAAGTACTCTGAGCCACTTGGGTTTAACAAGTCTCCACACCAGTAAAGAGAAAACCAGAACCTTTGCTACTTAGCACAGGCCTCTGCCATTGAGGCTAAAACACTGTCTGACAACAGCAACAGGTTTGTATCTCCATCCAAATTGGCCGCTGAAGAACTAATTAACCAAGATACTCCACAGTTCCTCTCAGTGTCTCAGGGGTACCACAACACTTTCTACAGCTCATGCTGCAGGAAACTCTCTTTCCAGAGCAAGACCTGACACCTTCAACAGAAAGCTCTAGCACTTGATCTGGGGAGACACATTTGACAGTCACTGGCAAGCAGGACAGAGTCTAATTAAAGCCCATCTGCCTTGGGTGTCCCTTAAGGTTTTTAGAATGAAGGACCACCTAGCAATGAACACAGACCCTGCACTTCCCACAGTGGATACATGCCAAAACTTCTTCAGCATTACTGCTACAAAAGTCATTATGTGCACACAAATGAAACATCAAACTGAATCCTGACTTGGTCTGGCTTCTTCTCTTTTAGGCCTGAGTGTATTTCATTTACAGGAAAAGAAGAGAAAAATGCAATTTTTTCATTTCTTATCTCAACAACCAGGTGAAGGCTAGGACACCTTCTAGCCTCAGATTTCTTTAATGTTTCTGACTTTATTAAAATTGCTGCCCAAATTAATTTCAGCCACTGCCTGGGGCAATTGTGCACTCCTCTCTGTTACTTTAATGCCCTTCTCTTGGACCTGTCTGCAGGGGAGGAATCAGCCATACCTGGCACTGCATGGCTAAGCGAGCAGCAATTTAAGGCCTGAGCTTTATCAGCCTTTGAGTCCTCATTTGATGGGATTAGCAACCAGAAAACCACAAATGCTACAAGAATTCTCCTGTCAAGAAGGAACACATGTGAGATGTGGTTGCATCTGTAGCATGACCCTGCTGTTGCCTCTCTTTTATGCTGCACCCATTGCTGTGCATCCTGAAACATCTGTGCCTTCCCAGTGACTGATTACCCAGAGACACGCAACAGAGCTCGGTATCTGCGCGAGGCCGGGGACTGAACCCTGAGTTTATTACAGAGCAGAGCTGGAGGGAGTTGCTTGCCAGAGATCCAAACTCTAGCCAACAAGTCCCTCCAGGCTCACTTGGAAAGGTCTTGTAACCTCATTGCTGTATGCCTGCTGGGCTCAAAATGAAATGCAAACTTGCATGTTACTTGTGGATTTGGATGCACTATCCAAGGAGACACAAATCAGGAGCCCGAACAAGAAGCATATGTTAGAGTCCAGAATAAAGTTTATCAGTCCTTAATGAGCTTCATCATAGGGGATTTGCACAGACCCATTCCTCTGGTGTTCTTCTTGCTTTGGTGGTTGAGTGACCTAGTACAACTTGGTTAAATGGTGATGCTTCACTCGCATTTTGGTGAAGACTTTTATTAAATATTGTTTGGAATCTGATGGGACATAAAAGCAAAGTCATTTCTCCAGTAAGTTTTTCCCAGCCTTCATTTACCTAGGAATGGTAAAGTTGGTAAAGAACCATCCAACAAGATTTCTTGACAAGATTGCTGTGACAATCAGGACATCTTGCAGTGTTACATTCATAGAAAATATTTAATCAGTTCCTAGACTTTCTGTAATCACGTGCATGTCATCTATACCTACTTCTTGTCCAGTTTCTGAAAACCATGAGTTAGCCTAAATGACCAGCAGTCATGGCATATTTAGAACAGCTTGTTTGTGCTGATGCTATCTTCAGCTGTGTATAACCCACACCTACTGACTCCCCCAAAGTTAGGCAGTCTAATTATTTAACTGTACAACATATTCACATACCATCTACCATGAAAGGCACATTCCCTTCTGAGCCAAACACTTTCCTTCACAGATGCAACACATCCCTTTACAGTATTGAAGGTCCTGGGGCTCAGATGTGCAGCACAATTAGGGCTGGCTTTCACGTGAGTTTAGCAGTTAAAAGGCTGAAGGTCCAATCAGTGCTGAAACTTGACCTCTCTGAGAACCACCAACACAAACACATGCAGCTACCACAGTCCATGAAAGTTTTGCTTGTTGTGTGTCAGGCAGTGCCATGGATTATTTAGTAGTAAATGTTACACCTGGTCAGTGAACCTGCAGCATCAAACTCCAACATGGCATTTCTTTTCCTGACTTTAGAGCAACACTTCATTCTGACATCTTCCACAAACTCCATTCCCACCCCTGGGATCCCACTACCTTCAGAATCTCTTATTTAAATCTGTGCATTTAATTACTCTTGCCTCTGTAGCTATCCTTGATTGAATCTCACTTCATGGATTCTTGCCCAACTCTACAACTCAATCAAGATTTAACAGCATTTTAATCCTAGTCCACCACATATTCCCAGTACTGCCCAGCCTCCAACACACACAGATCTGATTAGGGAGGGCTCTCCATTCCTACACTAACTTGGAAATGGAATAACAAACCATGCTTGGCTGAGCACAGTCCCTGGGACAGCTCCATTTGCCACCTCTGCCCAAACAGGCACAGTCTGAGCCCTCACTAATGACAACACAGAGGTTTTTCTGAGTGAGCTGTGTGGTTTGCAGTTGCACGTTTCTGTAGCTTGCCAAATGAAGCTGTACTAACTTTGTTGCCTTTATCCTTCTAAGCAGCTTACATAGAGAAGACACATTGAAATGTATGGAACAGGCTTTTGCCTAGCCCTTCGTGGTAAATTTAAATTAAACTCTACCAGGAATTGTTATTTGGAGGAACACTTTTGGTTCCCCATCTGATAACAAGGAACGGAGAAAGAATAAAGTCTAGGATTCAGCAATATGGGAATTCAGTGCTTACTTCTTCCTTTCACCTTGAAGTCTACATGAAACCAACCTCAAACTTCTCTGGAAAATCCACCTTTGTTCCTACTTCTGGGCTTGCAATCCCAATCTACCTGAATGTTGTCATTTTATTGCAAAAGTTCCACACCTTCTTGGTGATTTCTCATGGGTATCTCCTTGCAGCACTGACTTTTTCTTCTTCACAGCACAGCCCACAAACTCCAACTCTCTCCTCACCCAGCTAACACTCTTTTGTAGCACTCATCTTCTTATTGGACACAGCTGTGGCCCATTAAGGGCAGCCCTGTTCCTAATCTTTGGTGATTAGTGCAGCTGCAGCTCCTCAGGTGTGAAACTACCTTCTGCACTATATTTTCTTACATTCTATCCCTCCACACCTGGATCCCAATTCCTTGCAATCCCATTTCCACATGGCAAAGCATCCCAGGGTAGTTGTAATGGGGATTTAGGTACCTAGTAAATCTCTTCTTCCTGAAGAAAGTTTGTGTGGATGAGGCTTATCCTACTCACATCCTGTTCTTGCATAAACCCTCCTTGTGATGATGTTTTTGAGCAGCCCAGAACTGGATTTAGTTACCACAAGAAAACACAAGTGTTACTGTACCAATCATGTTAACTTGTTTACTGAAAAACCTGCATAAAAAAGGGTGGGGGGAGGGGGAAGGCAAGGGTCCCTAAGATATAAATAGGAATGTGTCCATCTGCTTCACCCCCAAATCTTGGCTGCAGTTCAGCTTGCTACCAACTGCGCCACCCCATGTACTCTGTGCCCTACTTCAACCTCTCCCCTTCGTCTCACACCCCCTCAGACACATCTTGCCACTCACACATGCAAAAAGCTTGCACTGTCAACAGCTTGGCTTAAACTTATTAAAAACTTTTTGCAAGACCTTGGCCTGTCCATCTCCTCTCTGTGGAAAGCTGGTGATGAAGTCTCCCATCTTCAGGATCTTCCTTTATCCTCAAGTCTTTAAATCTCAGGAGTACAAGATATTTCTCCATCACTTACACAAAGTGACAACTCATTATTTGATCAGTTCTGCACAGGTCTCTTAGAATTTGTGTGGTGTAAATTATGTTCTTGTCTCTCCCCCAGTATTTGGCAAGACAGAAATAAGAGATGGCAGCAGGATTCTGAACACAGAGTCACACCTAGGTGTGAAAGTCCTGAAAACCTGGAACTTTGTCCCTCATCTTTCCCTTATCCTCCCCAACAGTCACATCTGCAAAAGTCTCTACTGCTTCTAGAGTCAGATATCAAAGATAACTAAAAGTAAATAAATTACTGCACTAAAAAGAAGTGGAACTCTGCAAATCAGGCCACTCAAGTATTCTCCTGCAAGAAATTCAGTAAGTTCTTCCTCAAGGAACCATTCCATTGAACACTGTTTGACAGCAACATTAAATCCACACATTTCATAACTAAGCCCTTGAAAAGTGATGGGGAGGGAGCTGTAATTTCGTAAGTGCTCAAAAATTAAACACAAACCAGCTGGTTAAGTGGGTAATAGCCTTGCAAAGTGACTGAAAGAAAGAAACTCCTCATTGCCACCCCCTCCAACTGTGGAATTTCATATCAAAGGCCTAAGCCTCATTTCCTATTCCTGATAAAAAAACAAGTCAGTGCAGCAGGAAACTTGGAAACAGCATCAGCAGGTGGGTTTAATTCTTCTTCCATTAATTCACTTGAAAAGCATCAAAGTGATCAGTGGCCACCAATTAGAAACTACTCCTCTCATTTAGCTCTTCCCTATGCAAATGGGAGTGTTCACTCCAAAAAGTACTCATTTCTGGTATAAACACAGCTCCACCCTTTCCCCACCACCTCCATGGGAATGGCTGTGGAAAAGAGAGACAGGGTGGAGTTTTTTGGGAGAATGTTTTTCCTGACTTTGGTACTAACTGCATTTGCAGGATTCACAGCATAACATGTCACACATCCCTTTTTCCAGAGGACACTGCACTGTCAGCAACTCCCAAAGGCTCTAACAATGAGAGACTCACAGAGGGGAAAATAACTAACTCCCTTCTAACAGCCTCAAGCAAATAAAATTTCATCATTGGGAGGATGAATGGGAAACAAGTGATAATTTGGGGGAAAACAAGAGCTCTGAAGGAACAGCTGCATGAGAAAGTAGCTTGTTAAAAGCTCAGGGTTGAAGGAGGCAGAAAAGGTTATGAAAGAAAATGTCAAGAGGTTGGATGGGCTCTTCAGAACCCACACCTCCCAAATTCTATTCTAAAGTAATTCAGGAGCTCCCTTGGGTGCAAAACTTTCAATATCTAACTAATCTACCACTAGAGATGTCTCTGAGCTTATACAAGTCTGAAACAAGCACAGAGTGGTTTGGGTAGGAAGGGACTTTAAAGTTCATCTCATTCCACCTCTGCCATGGGCAGGGACACCTCCCACCAGTCCAGGTTGCTCCAAGTCCTGTCCGGCCCTACCCAGGGAAGATTATGATCACTCCTGATTAGAAATAAAGCAAATTCATAGGAAAGTCAATCACTATAAACAGGTGGGTCCTTCACTTGTGAATTAAGACACACAGCAGAAAGCATCCCATGTGTTTGGGAAAGCCAATAGCTTATGAAAACACAAAAGATTCTCTACATACCACAGTAATTTGATGAGAGCTAAAAAATTTGGGACAGTGTAATGGTACAGAATACAGCTTTCCCACTTATGTTAAGATAACATCTGCAGATATTTAGCACTTCAGATATTTTGACATTAGGTGCTCAATAAAATTCTCCCTGTTCTGATGAGAAATGTCTAAAAAAATGAAACTACTCAGATGCTGGAATGCAGTGTCAAAATATTTGGAAATCTAACAGGGATTTTCTTTTTTTTTTAATCTATATATTCAAAAGGAAGATGAACATTTAGAAATTGTTCAAGTAGTCACAGAGTGCTGATGCCAGAAATGCTCTCAGCAGGCTGTGGATACTTCCAACAGTGACCACACACTTCAGGAACTCCTCAGAAAATGTGATCAGTTTGATCAGGGGTGACACAAGCTATGCCTGAAGCCAGAGGTTGCTGAGTGGCCAGCACAGTGGTGGGAGCAGACAGCAAGTGGGTGACACATTGTAGGGTGGTTTGGGCAACTTCTGGTGGATCTTGTATTGAAGAGGCCACCAGAAGCACAAGCAGGAGGTGGAACACTGGAGCAGCAGGAGGTGTAGCCTATGGAAGAAAATACTGGGGAGGGTACTGTTTAATACCTGTGATCTACATCACAAACATCAGTGCTCAGGAAGCCACTTCCATGTGTCAGCAATTCCATCATGGAAACAAAATATTTTATGCAAAAATATAAATACATTCACATGTTTTGATATTTTTGCATCAAATATTTTTGAAGGTAGATTTACAGAGATAGTTACCAAATTTTACCTTCTACTTTAAAAACTGTAATTAATTCACATTCCACTTAATAGTCTATAAGATGTATTCACATAATTCACTTACTGTATCTAACAAACAAACTTTGGCATGAAAAGATTTTCAGAAAAAAATTTGCTGTGTGGAATCAAATATTGTACTTGGTTTCAAAGGTCTCAAATGAGAGCTAAGCCGCATTTCCCTAAAGGAATTACTGAACCAGTCTCTAATAGAGAACTACATCCCTGTGAGATCCAAACTTGAAGGCAAGGAACCTCAGTCTGCCATGTCTGCAGCACAGAACTGCCCAGCCAGCCAGAGGGCACTGAATAAAATCACCTTGGGAGGAATTTCAGTGTTCACATGGAAGCTTTTGTTTTATGACAGGAGCTGGACTCAGCTGCAGTGGGCAAACATCACTGAACCAGGATTCAGCAGGAACAGGCACTGCAATGGCTCTGACTCCCCCTGCTTTCTCTTATACTTTCTCATTTCAGGGAATATTAAAAAGCTCAAAAAGCTCTGCTGAGGAAGGAACTGAGGGACTTGAGGAAAGGAGAACACATAAGCTCAGCTCCTGGAGAGAATTGCTGTGATACTACAGAAATGTTACTTCATCATCTCTGTGTTGCATTTTCACATCATGGACAGTTCTGTCTTTTAATAGTTCATGGGAAAGAAGGACAAGGTTGGAGAAGAGAGGTCCCATTAACACCATTTTGAATTCCCTTCCCTTCAGAGAACCTCAATGGGCTTTCAAACTTTCAAGTCTCTTGTTTTGATGTCTTTTCTCAGTGTTTCATAAAATTTTGTCTCATAATTGCATTTGCTCATTTAAGATTTTCCTGGCAGTTTATTCTGCATCTCTCCTCCTGGGACCAAGAAATTTTGTAAACCAGCAGTAAAAATGAAAAGGGTTTCTGCACTCTATCATACCAAGAGAAAACTCCTCAATTTCTTATGCTGCTTTGAAAACTGTAAATACATGGGAGTCTTAAGAGGCTTAAAAAATATCAGGATGACAAGAAAGATGCAAATAATAGTTATTAGAAGGAGATCAGGATATTCCAAGAACTGAAATGAGGAGGGGGAGACATTAAAAAAAAAGTTCTTTAGTTAAGCCATTACTTGAACAAAGCTGCTCAAATTTCCTATCTTACTTGCATGCTGAGGAAAGAAAAAAAAAAAAACCACTAAGATTTGAATCACAATAGCATCACTTTGGAGGTGCTGAGGTTACTCTGGGAGCTGTTTCTTGCCCAAACAGCTAAGCTGTCCACCATCAATGTGCTTCTGGGGTAAATAGTATACTGGCCACTGTCCCAAACTCAAGCAGTACAAACAAACAAGGAAGAAAGCTATGCTATATTTGTAAAGTAAAATAAGACCTCGCCTAGCTGGAGAGCTCCAGGGCAGTGCTGAGCCCCTGAACTTGCTGGGGACACTTTTCCTCTCCCAAGAGGTTGCATTTGCCTTTGAACTTTCAGCCATATAGAAAAAAAGGCTGAGTTGAAATGTCAGCATCATCTTGGATTCAAATCAATCAGCTTGATGCATGATTGCAAGGGCTAAAGCACTTCACCCCTGCACTGCCCTCATCCATATGTTCTTTATATCAGCAGTCAGCAGACTGGGTGGCTCAGTGCATTCATTTCCTGTCCTGGGCTTGGGCTCCACTTTAAACAAAACAAAAACCCCCTGAAACTGGAAAATAAAAATTAGTATCTAGTGACAGTTATATTCACCAGACTGGTTTACATCAAGTCTTTTTCTCCATCCAAGGAAGTTGCAAGAAACCCTTTAGGAAGGCCTGGTACAACTGGTGATTTTTGACTATCAACTCAATGAGCAGGTCACAGTTGTGCAAAATCAGTAAAGGAACTGGAGATCTTTCAAATAGTGACATACCTTGGACTGAGTAGAAAGTAAGGAAAGGAGGGGGAGAAAGCCCCAGGCAGTGTCAGCTTGAAAAAGGAAACAGGTTGGAAATTTACCTCAGTAAATTAATGGCCCACTGAGAGCAAAACCTCCATCCACCTCTAGAGCTGGGCTTCCTCCAGACAATGCTGCTGTTTATCAGCTTCAATGCAGGAATTAGATTCCCAGGATAATTTAAATCCAAAATTTTGCAGCTTTCAGTGTTAATGTAGGTGCCTGTCAGCTGGTGACACTGAAGTGGTGACTGTCTCAAGCTAAACCTACCAGGTGAGTATGGAGACATTTCAATGATTTAATTACATTTAACACCTTGCTCTAGCAGAGCAGTGTTTTCCTACTGAAGGTGTTTTCCAGCACACCAGTCTTATCAGGAGTCTGTCATACTTTGGGGCTAGACACCCACACTGAGCTGCTGCTTTTGCAAAAGAAAAGCTGACCTGCCATTTGGGACATCACAACAAGTTATGGTATCAAATAGCTGCAGCCTCTGAATGGCTTCAAATTCTTTGACTTCTTTCCTTGATTCACCCTATCCTGTCTTCCCACATAAAATGCTAAAAGAAATAAATTTTAAAAGGGCCAGGAAGGCTTGATATAAGAACAGCTAGTAAAAATAATCTATGCTAAGGTGGTTCCCCCAAAGACACTGTTCCAGAACAGCACAAAAAAGGAGCAAATATTAACTCTGCTCACTGGGGGTTAAAGAAGAAATCAATAGGTCTTATAGGCAGATTTATATCATCAGGATGCAGAGACCCCCTTCAGCCATGCCCACGCACACAAAGGTCCCAGAACTGTTCTGGGGCTTCATCAATCCATTCTCTGCTGGCTTAATCCATCCCCCTGAAGGAAACACACCCTGAATGTTCCAAGACCCACTGGGAAAGGAAGAGTTTCCCTCACTCTCTGGAGCTAGGAGACGTTGCATGGAAGCTCAAAGCCACTGCAGCTGCCACTGGCCACAGAGGCTGTCAGAGAATGGGAGGATTTGTAAAACAGCAAGAAAGCAAATTAAAAATAATGCAGGTCCAGGCTGCCCCCAGTCATACCTACCTCACACCAACTTCTAAAGCACCAGCTGCACATACAAGTGAAATGAAATATTGAGGAGGAATCTAACAACCAAAGAAAGATGAAAGCATTTTGAGGTTCTGCCCTGCTAATTCACTGTGGCTTCATCACTGCACTGTTTCTGTTTAGCTTCAGTTTAGTTTTCTATTTCCTTTTGTCTGCTGTTTCCAGAAAGAACTCACACAGATAAGCATCCCACCCTCTCAGAGGAACCAATCTTGCAGTAGGGGAGAGCACAGAAAAGAAAGAGTACAAAAGGCCTCATATTGGGTTGCCAAAAACCCTAAACCAGCCTATTTTTAGCCTTTTTTACTTTGATTTCCAAGTGACACTAACATTAAGAATTAACATAAAGAGTAAGTAAATATTTCCATTTTAAATTGACAGCTTGAAGGGCCATGCAGACCACTAGCACCAGTAATTACACTAAAAATTAAGTGGCCCAACCCTGCTGCACTAGAAAGGGGTCTTTTTTATTTTCCTCTTTCATTCAAGGATATGGGACTGTCAGTAGCACCAGATGTTTTAAGGAGAGGGGAAAAAACAGTAAAAAGAATCTCACACTTGAAAGTAAGGGCTTACTACTGGCTTTCTTCTCACACTCCACAGACCATATCCAAGCCCAAAAGAACAGTTCCACCTTTCAAAGTAGCTGTATAAAATTGTCACCTCGTTGCACAGAGCTGCTCCTGTGAGATCGCTGCCGGCTTTCTCAAACCAGCTCATGTTGTCTTTGTATTTCCACTGAACTCTGCTGAGACAGATCTGGCAGTGCAGGGGGGAGCTGCAATCTCTCCTTTGCACCAGCAGCACCACTAAGCTGCAATAACTCACACCTGTCCAAACCTACAGGCATGAACAGGCTGCACACAGGGGCTCCTCAGGTCACCAGGCACATCCTGAGTTCTGCCACCATCCCCAGCTCCCCTTGCCTTGCAGGGACAGCTGGAAACTCAAGCTGCACAAAGCAGCTTCTCTCTCAGCTCACTTCTGTGACAGTGATCACAGGGGTCCGAGGATGAGGGAAGAGACGAGGATCTGACTCCACGTTTCAGAAGGCTTGATTTATTATTTTATTATATATATTATATTAATTAAAACTATAATGTATATATATTAATTAAAACTATACTAAAAGAATAGAAGAAAGTATTTCATCAGAAGGCTAGCTAAGAATAGAAAAAGAAAGAAACTAATAAAGGCTTGTGGCTCGGACAGAGTCCGAGCCAGCTGACTGTGATTGGCCATTAATTAGAAACAACCAACATGGGCCAATCACAGGTGCACCTGTTGCATTCCACAGCAGCAGATAACCATTGTTTACATTTTGTTCCTAAGGCTTCTCAGGAGGAAAAATCCTAAGGAAAGGATTTTTCATAAAGCATGTCTGTGACACACTTCTTTTAGCATTATGTTAAAATGTAAAGCTCTCTCTCCTGCAGACTGCAACTTTGGGTAGTTTTGCCACTTTGTGAGAGTTTTCTGGAGCTTCTGCGAAGCTATTGTTTGCTCAGCAGCCTGGAGCCAGCTGCTGTCTGCAGCCATCACTCTTTGGGACTGCAATGAGACAACTTCCTCATCAGAGATTTGCCTGAATTGTGGGATTGGTATTAAGATATCACAGCACAAAGAAAAGCAGCACAAACAGCAGACTCAGAGATGTTGGACACCCCCACTGACCCTTCAGCAGCCAGAGACAGGCTGTGTTGACCTGATGCAAATGAACAGAAAACTCCAGGCTCAGTTTCTCCCATTCATAAGCTGTGAACTCTCAAGTCAGGTTCAGCAGATGCCTTAATGCCGAAACCTGATACTTGCTGGAGAAGCAAGACTTGTTTCAAGTCCCCAAAAGTGACAGTTAAAGTAGAAAATGTCGGGAAGGAAAATGTAAAACATGCCTTATTGTGATAAAAAAAAGAAAATACTTTTTCCTCCTGCTCTGGAAAGAGCCCTGTGTTTTCCTCTAAGTGGAAAGAACTGTGCTTTCACATGCTCTGCAACGTGAATGTGACACCAATAAGTCAAGGAGCAGGTAGAAAGGGTATCAAAGGTATTGATTCAAAGCTCTCTGGGACACACATTATTTATGTCCAGACCTTACAGAAGCAGCATCCAGGGACCGTCTTTTATTGGATACAGCAACTGATGGTGACAACAGGGACAGGGAGAAGATAACACACAAAAAGGAGAAAGCATATTTTCTGAACACACCAGGGATGCCAAGCATGAGCACATCTCTAAACAGGTCATCCCTGATTCCCTTTTCTTTCTTTATTTTTCCCCCCTCCCTGTTCAGGCCTGTTTGCAGGCATTCAGAAAGATTTGTTTTCCAAGACCACCTTTCAGAGCTGTGTGTGACATTCAGATAAAAATGGGGTGTGAAGGGAACAGGTGGTTTGTTCCTGTGTTTAACAGGTGCAGGGCACATTAAAGAACAAACCCCAGCTCAAGGCAGCCAGTCCATCCTTGCTGCTCACAAGGACAGGGGCATTGCTGGATAACTCACCCTCCTCACAGTTGCTCCCTGTGAATCCAGGACAGCACCTCCACTCCAGTGTGGTCACAGTTCTGTAGGACATTTTGTACGTGGGCCTGATGAGAGTCCTGTAACTAACACAAACAAGGAGTCAGCAGAGCACAGTGCCCTGATCCAGCAGTGCTGCTACTGATTCACAGCACATCTTCCCACCTGGATACATCCCAGAGCACCCAGCCAACCCCAGCCACAGAAAAAGGAGTCACACAAAATATCAGCAAGGATTTATTTGTTGTCCTTGTATTGCAGAAGTCCCACACCTTCTCAGTGATTTCTCATGGGCAGCTCCTTGCAGCACTTTTTCCCTCACAGTATAGACAACAAACGAACTCTCTTCTCACCCACCTAACCCACTCTTTTGTAACACTCATCTTCTTATTGGACACAGCTATGGCCTATTAAGGGCAGCCCTGTTCCTAATCTTTGGTGATTAGTACAGCTGCAACTCCACAGGTGTGAGTGCAGAAGGTTGTCTATTTTCTTACATTCTATCCCTCCATATTTATTAGAGTGTGGATGTGATTTAACAGCTTTTATTTTCCTCCTTAAGCCCTCATGCTCTACTGGCTCTTCCCCATACCTCTCCTCCTTCAGGTACCACCAGCAGCTTTGTGGAGCTCTCACCACTGCAAAGCCCTGCAAGATGCAGAGATGACGACTTGTTTCCCCACACTCTCCCTTCATGTGGGCTTCTGTGACATTGAACAGAGGCTAAAAATAGCCTTTCCTCACTCAGCAGTAATAGTTTCCCATCTCCCATGTGCCTTCTTTTCCCCATCACTCAGAGCTGGGATACACAGCACATCAACATGACAACTACATCAGGGACCTTCCTGGAGCCTTTTCCCAGCTACCTGACCTGTGCCTCAATTCTCCCCCCATCTGAAATAGGGTCACACTCTTCTGGACCACAGCCAAGGTTCTGCAGGACAGTTTGGGTGCTCTGTGAGCAGCACAGCATCCCCAGGGTCCCAATTACAGCACAAGCACTGCCAAGCCCCTCTGAGAACTGGAGGGTGACCTGCAGACACAGCAGGGCTGTGCAAGGCACCAGTGATTCTGAAGTCAACACAAAACAGACAGTTGCATAAGTGACAACTTTTCCTTTAAAACAGCAGCTCGTCAAAGCTGGCAGCTCAGAGTTTTCCCAGTATACAGCCAAACAAAGTCACTGCTGCTATTCATGAAGCTAAAAGCAAACACAGAAGTTGTACTCTACAAGTTCCCCTCAAAATTCCTACCCTTATTTAACAGCCAAAAGAATTTGGCACACACAGGGAGAGTCTGAAGCTTTGGGATTACAGTGTTGCAGGCCGCAGTTTATGCTTGTCTCTCCAAGCCAGGCAGACACAAGCCCTGAGCACCCTGTCCCTGGGGAAGAGGCTCCTCTTGCTGAGAGCCAGAGGAGACAGAGACAGCCCTGGGCTCTGCTGGGCACAGAGGGAAAACAGAGCTGGATGTTGCATGAATCTCATCCAAAACTGCTCCAGGGAGAGGCAGGTGTACACCCAGGACAGCACTGCAGTGGCTGGTAACTACTCCAAAGAGCAGTAACAAAGGCTTGCCAGGAGAGGCTGCCCATGTGTGTCTTGGAAAGATGGAGCAGCTCGGTCGTGGTTAGCAGAGTCTTTGGGAAGCTAATTTCTCAGGAAGCTGTTTGCTGATGATTTGTGCCAGCTGCCAAACACAGAAACCAAGTTCTGCTCTAGCCACTGGAGAGGGTGGGCCGCACAAGCTTCCTCCTGAGCATGGGGCTGCCTGCCCTGGGAACAGCCTCACCCAGAGACAGGAGAGCAGCACAGTCTCCTGAGAACAGGATGTCCTCACCCTTGGAGCTGCCAAAAAGCCCACCAGCCCCTGCTAATAGCCACAGCTGTGATCCAGGCACTTGGCTAGTATGGGCTGCACAGAGCCAGCTCATCCCACCTATTTCTTTGCTCTTCTGCATCCAGTGGTGTTCAGGAGCCCATAGTGTGAGTTTGAGGACTTGGAGCACGCTGATGTAGGTAGACCTCAATGCTTTTTCAAAAGAGACCAAAGGCACAAAGAATGTGTCTTGCTGAGGGTCTCTCAGAATAGCTCTAGCAAAGCCCAGGAACTGAACCCAGGTCTCCCAGCTCCCAGTCCTGGCGTTGGACTCCAGACACATTTCCACACGTAAGCCCCAAAGCATCAGTCAGAAGTTCATGATTTTGTCACTAACACCACAACTGGATTTGACCTTCAGATGAAAGTCTCCAGCCTTGTTACCAGTGTCCAGAGCCAGCGTGTCTCCAACCACACCGTGATTTTAAAACCATGTTTCTGCCAACACCAAGATGTTAAAACTCTTTCAAACTTCATTATGAAGTGTGGAGAGTGGCTTGAGCCAGACTGGAATTTTGGCAGCAGTTCTGTGTCGGGGAAGTAGCTCTAGTTTAATCCTCAAATGAGGGAGGACTTCTCAGGGCATGACAAGCGTGGAGCTCAGCTGTCACAGTCTACCACCCACCCTGAATTCCATGATGTGTGCAGCTCTGTTCAACACTGCACACTCAGGCATCTTGGGCCCAGCTTGCAAATCCAGTTTGTTCTGAAGTTTCTCTGATCTTCATAGCTTCATTTTTCCTCAATTTTGTGACATGGCACCAAGGTCTGCTGGTGCAGACACATCATGCAGATTTATGACTCCTATTCCAGGAAGGGAGCACAGAAAGCATCTTTAGCAAAGCACCACCACCACCTGACACTTGTTGTGTTGCAACTGAAGGAGATGAAAAACATATATGGAAAAGGAGAGGGAAGGAGGATACCTGTTAAAGATCAGAAGCCCCTGAATGAAAATGTGTGGAAAACACAAGAGGCAGAAAAATGGATTGGTAGCAAAGTAGGGAAGCCTTTCCCTTGGATGTCACTCAAGCCACAAACACTGACACAGATATCTGCCAAAGCAGAAGGGAAGAAGTTTGGAGGAGCCACAACTTTGCACTGCTCTGCTCCTCAGGGAGCCAAAGGATGTCTCAGCAGACCGCTCCCTTCTGCAGGAGAACTCCAAGCACTTCATGGAGAACAAATTACCAGGGTCTGCCACTCCACTGCAAGAGGCAGGAGTCATTTCCAGGGATTTTGCTGAGGCTTCACAACAATATCCCAGGGAGTGGGGCAACTTTCTTTCTCCAAAGAAAGCTCAAGCAGCTGTTCCTAGACCAGAGCCAACACATGGCTGTCCTTGGAGCTGCCTGATCCCTGTAGGATGAGCTACACAAGCCTGTTCACATGCAATTATCATTTGGGAAACAGCATCTCTTTCTTGTGGCCTAAGTGACTGCCAAGGAAGTGGTGATTTGGGGAAGGAGCATGAGCTGACTGATGAACTGATTTGGGGGTACAAAGCTGTAAGTACTGGAGAGGTGAGGACACACCAAGGGATGGCAGCCAAGGAGTCTCACTCCTCAGCACACAAGGATGTGTCCCCCTTGTTTCAAGGAAGTGTCACTGAACACAACAGGCAGACATGACACAAGAAAGGGGAAGAGTGTCACATTCCTGGATCAAAGCCTCAAAAATCAGGTCAAAAGAGACAGGGTGATCTCTGACATGACCCAAGCAGGACAGCCTGTCACACACAGGAAATACCTTCACCCTTTCTGGATTTCCCCTGCCCTTTGACACTCACAAACAAAGCTGTTTGTGCACAAAGACCACAGAGAAGGAAGGCGTGAAACTCCTTTCCACATCACAAGAGAAGGTTTTGTTACTGTGATTCATTCAGCCATTGCAGTTTGTGCCAAGGAGACCTCAGTGACCCTCAGAGGCTTCTATTGATTTTTATTCAAGCCCCAGGTTGGAAGTTTCACCATCACTTACTGATGGGTTTCAGAATCACACTATGAACTTGCCTTTTTGACTGGCAAAGAGTCCAGAAACCAAGGAATCCAAGCTCTGGTTTCCCTACTTCTCTCATGGCACTGAAGTATCAACCCAGTGGGTCCAACCCATCCATAAAACTGCCACCTTGTCTTCCAGGGACCCTCATCTTCATTCCAACAAGTGCATCAAAAGGCATTCAGGACAAAGCTTGGGTAGTTCCTCTAACTCTTGGTACCAATGCCCTGATTTACAGACATGCCAAAACCCTGCAACTCCCCACAGAAAATCAGAGTGTTCTAAAATCAGATTTCAAATCCATCAAGTTAAGTAACCATATCTCAAAGCACTTGGAAAGGAGTTCAAGATCTCAGAGAAGCTATCAAATATATATTTGGTTCCCAACACCACCACACCCACACAGACCATCCCAACCCCTCTCTCAAAGCCTACCAGACACTGATTACACCAGGCAGCTCCTCTGTGTGACACAGACAAGACAACTTCACCTCAAACCAGTGCCACAGCTGGTGCAGGGACAAGAAGCACCTTTGCCATCACATTTGCACTCACAGGCATGGCAGAGACCATCACTGTGAATCAGAGCTCTGCTCTTTTTTCCTGCAGCCCCAGCTCTTCCAGCTTCCCTACCACAAACAGAGCAGTTCCCCAGGGAACAACATAACCAGAGGAGCTCCAAACATGCTCCTGCAGACCCCAGATTAAACAAAAAAACAATGAACCTGCAGCTGCAGGAGTGTTGGAGCTCATTGTGTCTTCTGCCTTTGCCAGTGGGGAGGAAAAAGACTTTGTTTAGCTCTGAACACATCTGATTCAAACAACTTAGCAAAAGACTAAACCCAGGAAACAAACTGATCTACCTGCCATGCCCCGCTGTCCACAGCAATATTGACAGTCTCTCAGTCCCAAGAAAAAAGGCCAAGGACACAGAGACAGATGTTTCTATGCCACCACAGAGCAATCATCAGCTCCTGCCTTTATTAACAATCAGATGTTAGTGCTATTGCAGAGCAGCACTGCAGCAGGGAGGAGGAGTGCTCAGAGAATGTCTGAGCAAGATCAAAAGGCCTCAATCAGCAGCCTGAGCACAACCCCTGGAACAGGTGAACCCTCCACCTGTGCCCAGGCAGCACCACACAGCCATTGTTCAAAGCTGAGAATGCCCCTTTGTGCTACAGCTCTAATCCCACACACCCAGAGCCTCTGTCTGTCCTGCTGTAGGAGCACTGTTCATCCTGCATTTATATCCCATGTGTGCTTCAGAGAGCAGATGCCTTTTTCCAAGCACATTTCTCTCCAAGATGTGGAGTTGTAATGGAATTAGACACATAAAAGAGTTTATGTGTAATAGGACTTCAAATAGCAATCCTAATGCACTGGAATAAGCTCTGGGATTTATTATTCAATTGACTGGAAAGCAAGAAAGAGAGAAGGATTTCCCTGTGGCATTACTAGTTCTGAAACTGAGGGGAAACATCATCTACAGGCCAATCTCCTGGGTGACAGATCCCCAACTTCTCCTACTGACCCTGTAGCAACAGAGTTTTCAAAAGCACAGAAGACCAAATTGGATGAGCCTGCAGAATTCCTTCTTTGTTATTCTACAAACTAGCTTGTAAAATCCCTCCGGGAGCAGTAATGTGTTCAATTTAAATGAAAAGAGAAAAAAAAAAAAAGAAAAAGAAAACCCAGCATTCAAAAACACCAAACAAGAATGATCCATGCAAGATGTGTAGCCTGCTTACATGAAATGCACAGAGTACTTGTGATAAGCCAAACCAGCTACAATACTGAAATAAAAAACCAGGCAGTGACAGGCAGCTGGAAAGGGCATCACAGCCCAGATTTGCTGTGCTGCAAGAACACTTTTCTGCCATCTCTGAGTGAAGTTTAAAGCAAACAGATGAGTAACTTAATGTTTGAAGTTTCAGTGATTCTTATCAAAGTAAGAGACCAGGTAAACTCATCCCTGTACAAGCAGCTGTGGGTTTCTTCAAAGTCTCTGAAAGCAGAAAATGCTGCAGAGACAGGAGACTCAGAAGCTGAAATGAGACAACTCTGTGACCCCAGAGTACAGCAAAGCATAATAAAAAAACTCACTCAGCCTTGATGGGAGCATTCATTTTCAAGGATGGGACAAGTAGGAGAGGAGCTGGAATATCCCACCACAAATGAAGAACATTTCCAGAGATGAGATGGGGATTTTTAAGGCAACAACAGTTTGAAGCAGAAAGTGTTTGTCTTCTGAAGGCTATAACAGCACATGATCTGCCAAGGCCACTCATCCCATCCATTTACCTCCCAAGACACTACTTTACTGACCACAACAATCATACACTATTCTAATCAAAAGTAGGCTGGTTTTGGCCAACTAGAGTATAGCAAGAAGCTGCCCCATTGTGTCATAAAACACAGTAAGAAGAAAGCAGCTCTGTTTTCATCTTACAGGTGAGGTGGCATTGCTGATCTGAAGGCACAGGAGGTCACAGAAGCTCCAACAACTGAATGTAGGTCTCAGATCCTTGCCTGGCCTTCAAGACCACCCTTCTGAGTGAGCCTTGAGGAGTGCAGTGTCCCAAGCAGGGCAGGATTGGGCATCACCCTGCAGTTGCTGCAGCAAAAGGATTGCTGAGAAGGGTTACAATTTGGTTTACCAGGCTGGGGACAACCATCCAGGCAGCAGAGAACCAGAGATTAGGCTCCCATTGACACCCCAAAATAGGGACTTTGTCCTTTCCTTTAGACAGACAAATGGCACATGAGTTTGAAGCATTCAGCCAGGCTGCTGCAGAGCTGCTTGTGCAGCCAGAGTGTGACACAGCAAGGGCACAGCCTGTGGCACACAGGAGCTGAAGCCTTCGCTGCACAAATGGAGAGAGCTCAAGAACAGATCTGCTGAGGGAAATCCTCCAGCCAAGACTGCTCCAGAGCAACTCAGCACCCAAGCTAAATAAAGAGCCTGGGGCAGAGGGCAAGAACAGAGCAGCTCATCCCAGCCCAGCCCAGCCAAGATGATGACACTCCTGCTAAAGCAGCTTCCCAGGAGCAAGTGAATGGACAGCAAGGACAGCTTACAGCCAGGGCTGCAATGCTGGGATCTCACAGATCCTCCTCTGCCAAAGGCTTGACCCTAAGCTGCAGCTTGTACTGTAAAGGAAAGAAACCCAACAGGAATGAATGGGAGACAGGAAAGGGATTAAATCCTGTCTGGCCCCAGTGATGTCTGCTCATAAGTGGAGTCTCTGTAGCAGAGAGCCCCTCTCAGCTGTCACCACGAGGCTGAGAGATGCCTTTTTCCTTGGCTGACATCCCTTTTGCTAGTGAGCAGCCTGATAAGGGGTGCTGGCAGAATGAAAGCTCTCCCAGATATGGCTGACTCCTGTAAACAAGGAGATGAAAACAGTTTGTTTCAAATCACAGCTGGGAGAAACACTATAAAGGAAAATGGTGCCAATGGCTGGCTGACATGTTGCATTGCTTACAGTCACACAGAACACTGTGCCCTTCAATTCAAGCTCAGGCACCACAAACCTCCCTGGAGAAGAATAGAAGAAGGCCAAAAGACACTTCAAATTTACTTTTTTAGCAAAAGAAAAGCAGATACATTTATATTACCTGAAAAACTGCAGGGATATAGAGAGTTGTCTAGAAGATTTTTAGCCACTACCAGACCTGGAACGAGCCTGACCTCGCTGAAGCCAGACTCCCAGAAATCCCAAAAAAGAGAGGCTGGTAAAGACAAGGTAAGGAGGAAACAGAAACAAGTAAGGCAGCCAGGCTGAGTTTTGTGCTCTGTTCATCTTCTGTAGGGATTTTCAGAGACCCGTCAAAGGAAGTTGCACAGCTTGGTGGCTGATAAACCCTTTGAAGCCACTTTCTTAACAGGAAAGGCACTACACTGCTTTGTGACTTTGGGAACTGTTTTCCTTATTTCTGTCCTTTATGCACGATGAGTTTTCATCTCAAAGCAGGAGGTGGGGATTTTCCTGAATTGGGAGAGAGATTGGTGGTTCCTAAAAAGACAGTACTCATTTTGGCAAGAGAGGAGAAAAAAGTACTAAAAAAAAAAAGGTAGGTTTAGAACTTCAGCTTGACTCCAAGAAAAAAAGAAAGCCACTTCAAGCATCCTTATGGGCTGGCAACAAAGTGCTAGGCTGCTGTGTGCTCAGAAAACAGCATCTCTGTCACACAATCTGGCTCAGGGTGCCAAACATTGCCCTCAGCAGTCACACGTCACAAGAATCACCATTTTCAGCAGCTGTTCTCATTCTCTTATCAAAGTCAGGTGCATTGTGAAAACAAACAACCACTTATAAAAGATGTCTTGGTGGGGATAACATCCAACAGCCCATTCAACTCTCAGGATCTCAGATCCCACCTTTCCTGTTACTCTTTCTTGGGGCTCTCCCTTTCAGATGGTGGCAGTAGGGGAAATTATCAAGGACCTGTTTTACCTCTGATGATAAGTGTATGAGTTCCAGAATTTTGTCAGCAGCTTTCTGAGAGATCCTTTGGAAAGAGATGCAGGATCTTTCTCTACTTTATGCAAGAATGTCATGCAATATGTGCCTAGAGGCATACAGGCATTTCCCTGGAAGGGTTCCATCCTCTTGTCCTGCATTTCCTCCCAGCCCAAAGGGAACAGAGCATTGATGTCCTCCCATCTCTTCAGGAAGGTTTCTCCATAGTGATCATCTTCCAAAAATGCAGCTCCTGTTAGCTGAGCTTTCACCAGCTGAGATCTTGAATATTTAATAACCCCAGCTTCTTTCCATGATATTTTCACACAGAAAGAAAAATTGAGATGTCTTCTGCTGTTCTGCATTGTCTCCAAACAATTGGACTCATCAGGCAAACAAACCAAACTACATTTGAAACTGAAAATGTTCCATGAACAATGTCACAACAGCACATACTACTCCTAAAGTCTCTGGGTTAATGTAAGAATCAATGGCATCAATCAACTGCAGGGGCCCACAAAAGGAATTTTTACTAATAACATGATCAAATGTTTGGTTCTTATGAAATTCCAGTTGTGTTAAAAATGAAAAATAACAAAGATTTTTGGCAAGTTTAGGAGACAAGGTGAAAGCTCACAAGTTTCTAATGACAATTATGTGCCTAAAAAGCCTGGGAAATTAAAAAGCTTCAACAGAAGTTTGGCCATGACGGTGTAAAATATGAAGTGTTTCAACCACAGCCTTGCATAAAGACAAAAGAGACACCAAAGCAGATATATTACAAGTGAAAAAACTGAGACTGACCACTGGCCAAGTGGAACCAACAATGGGAACAGCCCCATGCAAGATGTGAGTTCTAGATGAAGTGTCACAAGAACAGGGAGGTGGGGCTCAGCCTGCAGTCACCTTCTGGCCAGGTTATCAACTACAGGAGGACCTCAACCAGTGCCCTGTGGGTGGATTGGTAACAATATCAATAAAATGACTGAGTTCTGTGAGCTAAGTTATGGCTTGTCTATTTGGGAAATTGTTTTAGAAGCTAGGTGCAAATTTAGAGCACAATGGCTTTTTTGCCCCAATTCCCAGATGGGTGGGTAACACTAGTCTGCTCTCAGAATGCCTTTCAGAGAAGGCAAAGCACAACAATGCAGACATTTTACTGAAAGGTGGTAGCTGGGGACAGCTATTTCACACTTTTTTTCCTTCTTACATGTAGGTTCCAAGACTTTAAATGATCAAAAGGCAAAGCAGGCTAAGGGCAAGTTTTTGACACATAGCTATTTTTAAGCTTTGTTTCCTGTCTGAGGAGAGGACATTCTGTTTTGAGGTGTCTTTAAAGGGTACTGAAATCCAGGTAGTCTAAAGAAATTCCACCCTGAAAGATACAGGGCACATAACCTTTGTCCCCCATTGCCTGTAAGGGATTTGATCACAGCTTGATCACAGTGTATGTGATCAATATTTCCACCACATCCCTGAGTGTGGGGACTTGATACCAATAAGTCCCACAGAACCACTGACCCAGCATCCCTGCTCACCCTGTCCACTCACTCTGAACATTTATCTACTTTTATGCCTGACCAGCAACAGCCTCCTGTGTGGAGAAGCACAAACTGGCACTACAGCCTGAGCTAAACTGTTTCACATAATTTGTCCTAATACTGATGTCTTTGAATTGAACTATCTGTCCCCAGGCTGAATTTGCTCCCCTTTTGTAAATGAAACTGATGTTGTCACATAACTTCTACAATAGAAGTTTGTTAATGAAAGAAAAGAACTTTATGTTTCAAGCATCTTGTGTGAGATTATATCACCCAAATAAATAGGAGAATGTATATTATGAGGGTTCATGTAAACATTCCTGCATAAAAGATGTAATATTTTACCCCTCAGTGTGCTTGATTTGTGGGAAACTCCACTCTGCACAGAATAAACAGTGTCTCCTTTCTAAATTAGACCTGTCTGTGTTTAGGGAGCTCCTAAACCTGGAAACAATGCTACACTTACCTTCACCTGTGACTTCCCTGCAGTTACCACCAGTGGTGCTCCTCAGCCACAGCACCCCAAAGCAGGAAATCCCAGCTGACCCTCAGCCCTCTCTGCAGCCCTCACCAGCCACCAACCCAAGGAGAAGGGCAGGAGGGTTGGGCACCATGAGACATGAAGATTTTTACCTGACTAAGTTGGCACAAGGTCCTGGCCAGCGGCAGCTCTGATAAACTCTCTGGATCACCGTTTCTGACCCATTCTGCACCTGGCAGGAGACTGTCCTTGTGACTGTGTAGTGACACCAGTGCCTGCAGAGAGAGAGGACACATGTTAGTGAGCCCCAGTGAGACAACCAGGGAACCAACACACACCAGACTGCAGGAAAAACAGACCAACAGTCTGGGGGTGGAGTGGCTTCTTCTGCCAGCCATAGCCAGGCTGACTTGCAGTCTTCACTTCTCACCCCACCCTCTCCTTCCAAGAGCTGCAGAAAGATTCCCAGCTCCTGCCAACCTGAACCACAGATCCATGCCTCTTCCTTGCTTGTCAGAGGCCAGAGTTTTACAGTGCATAATTTAGTTCTGTGACTTATCAGAAACAATAGGACTTGGGAAAAAAAAAAAAGACATGTTCCAAATCTCCTGATAGTCAGCTCCCATTGTACTGGTCTTAATTCCACTCTGTTTGTTATGGTACCACTCCCCAGCCTCCCACCATTCTGAACAACAGCAGAGTAGGAAAATTCTGCTTTTTGGTGTGGTGGAGTTCTCTGTCAGCAGGGCTTGAATGAGCTGGGTGCTGAACAAATTCTGTTGTTGTCCTGC
The DNA here is from genome assembly GCA_024865655.1 of Emberiza elegans. Classification (NCBI taxonomy): domain Eukaryota; kingdom Metazoa; phylum Chordata; class Aves; order Passeriformes; family Fringillidae; genus Emberiza; species Emberiza elegans. The sequence goes on from JALJVW010001080.1 coordinate 1,345,157, forward strand.
TGAGGTTACTGCCTAAAAATGGGCAAGGGAAAATGCAGGCAGGGAGGGATGAGTGTCTCACACTGTCTTGAGAGAGAGACAGACCCCTCACTGCAAGGTGTATGAGACAGAAGGAACTGCAGAGTCAGCAAAGGGAATTCAGACGTAAAGACCCTTTAGAGACCTTCTCTGAAAAAAAAAAGTTTTAGGTTCCAGTGACACGCTTGAGGGCCTACAAAAAATTCCCCCTTTCAAGTATTGCTCATTTTGCCAAATACTGATTCACTTTTTTGTGAATATTTTGGTGTGGAATATTTTGTGATGCTTTTGTATATCAGTGTAGTTAACAGGTTGGAGAGTCACTTTCCTTCTGACTGGGAATCAGAACTGGGGTCACTGTGGGACATGGAGACACCAGCTTGTGCTCCAAAACACACCCAGTGCTTGTGTAAGCATTCCCTGCTGAACCAGAGCCAGAGTCCTGGCTCCTCATCTATCTTAAAGCAAGAGCCCTCAATAGAGCTGATCCCAAGCACCACAGTGACTCCCCAACCCTGCACATCAGAAATCAAAGTGGGAATGCACCTGCACATCCCCTTCTCCTTCCCTAAACCACCTCCTGTCTGTCAGTTCCCCCAGAACACACCATTTGCATCATTTGTTGCTTTTTTCCCCCCCTTTTTGCATTCCCCTCCCATCTCCACAGGAATCCCTGCTCTCTGGATAGCTCCCATTTCCATGAATAGGAGGCACAAATGCCAGCACCACATGGGGCCAGCCGGCTGCTTGCTGACCCTTGGGCTACAGCCGGCCAGGAGGGCTGGGACACCCAGGGAGGGGTGGCTCTGTGCCACTGCCAGCAGCAGGGACAGGGCTCAGCTTGCAGCTCTCCCTGAGACACTGCTCCTGCTCACCAGAACCCCCCCTGGAATCCTCAGCAGGGAGTGTGCACTGTGGGCACACCTGAAGTGATCCCAGGTGGGCAGGGAGACCTTTCAGAACCACTTATCTCAGATTTGTCAGGGATCTGTGATGTGTAAATAGGGATCAGGACTGTGGGCACACCTGAAGTGATCCCAGGTGAGCAGGGAGGTCTTTCAGAACCCCTTACTCAAATTTGCCAGGGGTCTGTGCTGTATGAATAGAGATCAGGATTGTGGGCACACCTGAGGTGACCCCAGGTGAGCAGGGAGGTCTTTCAGAACCACTTATCTCAGATTTGTTAGGGATCTGTGGTGTGTAAATAGGGATCAGGCACTGGAGTAGCCAAATGTCTCTACTGACATCTGCAGCATCAAAACAAGGGGGGGAAAGATAAAGCTAATGAAGCTTCAGATCACATCAGATCCTTTAACAGGCTGAGCAGAACTTCCACACAAAGTTTAGGGAGCAGGACCAGGAGGAACAACGGGAGCTAAAGGCTGAAAATGTGATAATTCAAAGTTTTCTTTTACCTTTCACTTGCACACTTGGTGCAATCAGCCATTTGGTCTCCCCAAGCCTTAGTCATGGGGTTTGTCCAGGCAGGGGTAATATCTCCTCATGCCATGGGAACAGCCAGTTGAGCACAGAAGGAAAAGCAGCCAGGAGAAAGGGTGAGAACAAGAGGGGTTGGGAAAAATCACAGCCCTGCATTCCCAGAATTCACAGAATGACTGGGTTGGAAGAGACCCTTAAGGTCATCAAGTCCAACCCAGCCCCAACACCTCAACTCAACCCTCGCACCCAGTGCCACATCCAGGCTTTGTTAAACACACCCAGGGATGGTGACTCCACCATCTCCCTGGGCAGCCATTCCAGAACTTTATCACTCTTTCTGTAAAAAACTTTTTCCTAATATCCAACCTGTATTTCTTTTGATGCAGCTTGAGGCTGTGTGCTCTGGTTCTGTCAGTGCTGCCTGGAGAAAGAGCCCAACCCCACCTGAGCACAGGCACCTTTCAGGGAGCTGTAGAATGATAAGGTCACCCCTGAGTCTCTTTTTCCCCTGGCTGAGCACCCCCAGCTCCCTCAGTCACTCCCCATCAATCACTACAGGAATTGAGAAGCTCCCCAAGGCACTCCATGCATTGCCTCCCTTGCCTGAAGCCATCACCTGGGTTTGCCAGGCTGAACAGGACTGGCAGCTCCTGGCAGGGTAACAGATCCTTCACTCAAATCCAGGGACAAATCCACCTTCCTGAGCAGGAGCACAGAGAGAGCAGTGATAGTGATAAAGCACCACACTTATCATCTCATCTCCAAAGCAGAAACACCAATGTGGGCATAAAAAAAAGGGGGCAGATCCCAAAAATACTCAGCTGATCAAATGTGAAAGATTTCTCCAACTTCTCTCTTTACCAACAGAAGAGAGGGTTTGGTTACAAGGTACCAAAGCCAGGAGTGAAAGGTACATCACACCCTTGGCTTCCCATAAATAGAGTAATTTTCCTACAAATACAAATTTTAGGGGTTTTTACTGTAGCACACAGGCAGGTGAGACAAAAACAGGAACACAGCTGGTCAAGGATGCATTAGGACATCCAGCTTGGAACTCAGAGCAGATAAAATAGCACAGTGATTACAACAGAAAGACAGACAGACAAAACCATCCCAAGACTTCCCTTTGCAAGCCAAAAGTCAGCAAGAACAGCCTCCAGAACGCAAGCAGGCTTCAGACAACGTGATGAAAGGCCCCATCATGGCTTACAGAGATTATAAATGACCCTTTATATTATACACAGATGCTAGGAAGGAAAGTTTAGGGCTTTTACTGGCATGTATCCAGGATGGCAGAGAATATATTGCTGCTTATTCAAAAAGAATATTCCAACCAAGCAAACAAAATGATCCAAACAGCAGCTCCTTTAGGATCTCATGCATGCTCATCACCAGCATATTTAGTGTGATGTTCTGCAGCATCCCAAGGAACTGGTCCTTGCTCAGAGAGAGGAGTTTCACTTGGTCCATTTCCTCCAGCTGTTTCCAAACACCCCCTCCTCTCACACCCTGTTTAATTCTTGGAAGACTTTCACAGACAAGAGAGGATCTGCAGATCATGGCCTGCAAGCTGCTGATTTAGACAGTTTCCTTCTGAGGCTACAGATCCAGATCTCATGTCTTGATCCCAGCTGACAATGTGTTTTTCCAGAGGGAATGGGGGTGTTGATGCCAGCAGATATCTAATCACATTCACTGTGTAGGTTCAGGATGTTGCTGTGAACCCTTCAGGCTAAACAGAACAACAAAATCAATAGCTTGCCTCTATTTGGAGACAGTCTGCAAACTCCTGCTTGGAGCTTGAACAGACCCATCCCTCAGCAGACGCTGAGGGGTGCCTGCTCTCTGCTGACTCAGCAAAAGCAGTGATGGCTTTGGGCACTTGGACACAAGAAATCCTCCCCTTCCAGAGCACATGGGGAACAGCCTGAGAGCATCTCACAGGGCATCCAGGCTTTCTCAGAAAGCTGGAGGTGCAGTTTGCTTCCATAGGCAGACACCAGACAAAGCCATACCCGCACCCCACTGACTTTCTGAACCTCCTGCACCCCTCAGCAGAAGTTTATTTGGACTCACAGTTCACCCCTGGAGATTCTGGATGATTTTACATCCAACGGTGAGAGAGAAAAGGGGCTGCAGAGGGTGGAGAAGTGTAAGGTAACATACAACCCAGCTAAAATACCGTAGGTTCCAGAAGATCCACATACTCACATATCAAAGCTTAATTCCTGGATAGTATAGTTAGAGCAATCATTTCATGGATGGGAAGACACTGATAGGAAACTTCATTTTCCCTTCCTTCTCACAACTGGGATTTGCCCAGTGTTCCCTAAGCCCACAGGGTCCATAAGGGAGGTCTCCATCCATCCATCCATCCATGGGAACACTCACACCACAACACACAGAGCCATCCCCAAAAGCAGTGTTTGCTTCTTTCCTAGTCCAAACTGCTCACTTTTTCTAAGCTTCTCTGCATCCTTGGAGTCCCTGGAGGACATTCCAGGTGGTTCACAAGAGAAAAGCCACCTGGCTGTTAGCTGGCTCCATTTCACTGGAGAAGGGATCACAAAGTGAGCAGTGTCAGAACCATTGGGCTGAACTGATCAGGACCCAGCAAGGGCTGGTGAATCAGGACTGTGCAGCTCAGGAATGGAAGTGGCTGCATTCCTGCCTAATCACCTCTTTCAGAGGGGTGACAGTTCAGCACCACACACAAACCCAGAGCTGCCTGCCCTGCTAGGGACAGACCTACAGCAGGCACCACCTCCCCCACAGGAGCTGATGCTCTCACTGGACTGAAGGACACGGCTCCAGTGGTCTGCCAGCACACCACGCTCCCACCAGCTCAGAACTGCTTCCAGCAGAAACAATCCCCCCAGCTGGGCTCTGCACAAAGCCATTTGTAGAGCTGAGTGAAATGGTGTGGGTTTGGTAAAGAGTTAACTGGACAAGCCAGAAGGAAGAGAATTCTTTCTGAGAGTGGGAGAACACTTCATATGCAGGATGGTTTCATCAGCACCTGTTCCATGTGTTTGGGTACAAACTCCCCACTCTCAATAAATATCACAGAAGTCTCTCAGGAAGGTTGGCATTTCTGATGCTTGTGATTTGCCCTAAAGCTTTGTCCTGTGTAAACAACTGCACTGAATTATCTTTTTGTTTCCATAAGGATAACGCACTGTGTGTTATACTTAGCAGAGATCAACATTTAGGGCACAGAAAACAGTAGGAGTGTTTTGATAGCTAGGTAGATTTCCCAAAGTTTCCTCATAACATTTTTCACTGGAGCTATCAATTTCCCTGCAATCCTAGCGAGGAATTTCAATAAAATCAGAAGGTCACTGACTTTCACTGGGAAAAAGTTGCAGTTCTGACTCAATGAAAGCAAACTGTGCCCTTTTCTCTGTGTAAATAGTACAGCATCCCATTTGCTCTGCCAGAACAGCAATCCATACACTGTGTGCTGCAGCCCAGCATTAGGAGGGGTTAGTTATTTATATATTCCCTTGAGGCCAGGAGCAGAAGTTGCCCTCTACATTCCAAGAAATCCAAATTCAAAGGCTGCCAGACTCTCTGGGTTATCTCTTCCTGAACCATCCACTTCTATAAAACTACATTATTCCTTTGTTATTCACAAATACACACCTCCCTGAATGTGCTTTGACTCTCATCAGGATTAAGTTTGCCAGCTAATTCAGTTGGCTGGGACCAGGTTACTCTTTACTGCTGTGACCTGGCTAAAGAGGAAACTATCCCATCACATGTTACTGGAAAGCTCAGATAAAAGCCAAGTTGGGCTTAAGTTTCCCCTGTTCTTGGCTGTATTCATGCTCTCCCCAGGTAACTAGGTTTTAGGATCAAGGCTGTCATCCAGCTCATTGTCCAGCTACAAAATTCAATTGTAACCAGCAGTCTCCACACTATTGGAATGTTCAGTGTTGATGGATTGATTCAGGATTGCCTGTAGATAGATGGACCTTTGCTAAGGAACCCATGAAAGACCACCTGGCAGGGGTGAGGGGCTGGCTGTACACAAGCTTATCATGGCAGGGTTCTGTTCAAAGCAGATTCTGCTCCTCCATTACAAAGTTTTAAGAGGCCTGCAAGTCAGAAGCCATGACAAGCCACAGTAATCTTACTGTCAATATTGATGTTTTACGCATGCCTTACTCCCACTGAGCACTTCATAGTCACTAATAGAGATTACCCTGACTCCTGCAAAAAAAGGGAGAGAAATCTCTGTAACAGCCCATTCATTTTGGGAAAGGAATAAAACTGGAAGGCTGCTGGTGTTTCTGAAGCCAGACAGCAGCAGCCATTTGAAGCAGCAGAGAGCCAGAGGCACGAACAAGAATAAGACAAGTTCCAGGTCTCCCACTCTGCTCTGTTGGTCAGACAAAGGTTGGAAGGAACTCCAATCTCTCTGCACACACCACCACTCCACCCCCACAATAAGAGTCTGAACAAAGTGGCCATAAAAATAAGTTCTGGCTAGCAGAGTAAGATGGGACAATTTATCTAGGAACCTCCCAATAGCATAACCCTTCCCCAGGGGGGCAATATGTTCTGTGCTTTGTGCACTTCAAATACTCACTTGCCAATAACAGCCTTAAGTTTTCCCACACAAAGTGCATTATCAGAGCCTGCTGGAGGGAGTTTAGTCCTAGAGGAACCTTTACCTGAGGATGAAAATACATTTCAGTGTGCACAACAGCTTCAGTCTCAGTCTTCAGCAAGCTCTGCAGCCAAGCACATTTAACTGTGCTTTCCTTGCTTTGTTTTATGCAGGGATGACCCTCCAAAAAGCACTGCCTTGAGGGGTGAGCTTTCTTCAATCCATAGGAAACTGCACAAGATTTTACCTTATCCTCCTGCAGCCACTGAAGTTACAGGGGCCAAGGGAGAACCTCTCCCTATTGGAATTATTAAACACCTAGAAGCAGCATAGCTAAATACCAAGGAGTATGTGTGCAACTCTTCTTCAGAGACAAGGAGAGGATCCAGCTCCCCAGAGCCACATTCAGCTCCTTCAGCCATGAGATCATTCCTCCTCTCTTCTAATTTTCAAATTCATTCACTAGGCATCTGCCAGCTGCTGCAGGTAAGAACATTCACCTGTTACACATCCTTGTCCACTTGTAGAGGATCAGCACTGATATTAATGAAGGACAGAGAGAGATGAAGATTTAAGTATTGATCAGGCAGAGAGTATCAGAAACAAATTGATCGCATTCAAAACATGTCCCTGTGAGCCTACAAACCTGTTTCTGTGTGTGTAAGGGCAGAGGGCACAAGGAATATTCCTCCAGCATCAAGTCCTTCTGATTCATACCCAGTACCCATCTCTCAGTTTGCCAGTGACAGGTTCCAACTGAATCAAACCATAAATATGGTTGACTTGAACCATAATTACCTTCAGCAGTGAAATGAAAGAAGTTAGTCCATGACTGAGCGCTCAGAAATAAAAGGGGGTTTCACCCCTTTGAAGTTCTTTGCTTTTACAGACATTCTTTTACACATTGCGATGTTTTGCTGCTCCCTCCCATGAGCTTATCACAATCAATGAGAAGACAGTAGTTTCCAGTGTTCACAGAGAGAGGAAAGAGGAAATGTACAAAAATATCCATGGAATCTGTCTTTGTTAAATTAGACTGACTTAATGGAATTTGGCATTTGATATCCATGCAGAGTGGAAATCATGCACAATTACAACCAAGTATGTAATTTTTGCAACATTAAAAGCTGCTTGAATTAGAGCCTTTCAAAAGAAGAACCCAAGTCTAAACATTTGTGCACAGCTGGATAACATGGTTGTAGATAGGTCTAACACCTCCATACTGAAAATACATCCATAGAACTGGTTTGTTCATTCCTAAAAAGCCTGACCTTGAAAAGAGAGGTGGGATCACAGTAAAAAAATCTTTAAGACCTCGACTGAAAGTGGAGAGCTGGGATTTGCCAGTAGGGATTTGGCAGACCAGCTGTTTGTCTGAAACAGATCCCTGTGGTCAAAGTCTACATTTGGTACCTGTCTGTGTCCTCTGAGGGTCTGATCTAGAACTGGTTAGGCTGAGGACACTGACCCTGATCCTTATTAATAGCACCAGACTAACTTTGATAAAAGTCAGTACATCTGAGTTTGCAAACATTCATTCAAAATTAAACTCTAAATTTGATTTAGCAAGAAGTAGAGTGTGAATTTTAAGTAGAAGAACAGGGCACTGACACACACCTGCTTGTCCTCAAAACCTTTGCAGAAAAGAAAACATTAAGAAAAACAGTTTAAGGAGTCACTGACCCTGTCAGAGCATCCTATGCTTTACTACTGCTCCTGTTGTGGCTACAGCTGCTCCTCCACCATCCACAAAGCAGTGCCCATGGCTGTCTTTAATTCCCCTTGTAACAAAACACTTTGCACAATTCAGTCCTCCAAAAGGGACAAATCAGGCTCCTGCTGGTTCCAGCATCTCCTTAAATCCCACCCTTTGCCCTACAAAGCCTGTATCTGCATCACCAGCCAATCTGCTGGGATTGGACAGGGCCTACTCCCAAATTTGTTTTGTTTTTTTGCTTATAGAGCTCTGTACAGACAACAGAGCATCTTTGTGCCTCCCATTCAGCCCTCTGGTGCCAAACTCCCAGCACTTACCAGCAGCAATGAATGCCACATGCATGACAGGAACACAGGCACTTGGCCTAAATGAAGCAGTGTTTTTCATTAACATTATACTGGCACCAAAAACCACAAACTACAGCAAGAACAAAAGGCAATGTCAAAAGGACAGTGTTGAGTGTATAAAAAAAAAATTAAGATGGCATGATCAAGCTTCCTACTATAGCATGATGTTAATCTGCTCGTGTAACATGCATGTTTTGGGTTTTTCCTGCAGCTGAACAGTTGGGATATTGCTGCACTGGAGAAGGTACATCCTTTTGATAGCTAGAAACAAACAAACAAAAAAGTATTGAAAGAGATCCTGCAGACAGCACATTGTTTTCTCTTTAGAGCAATACAGATGTGTTTTCCTTATGTTTTCAACTGTCAGAGCAATGAGCCTTAAATGTATCAAAAACCAGATTAAAGTTTTAACTTCAGATTCACAGGTCTTAGGATGCAACTGGAAATACCTGCACAAACAGCTGGGGACGGTAAACTGAACCCACAACTCTTCTAGCAGCACCTCTTCCACCTGCCCACTTCTCTTTTCCTGTGGCACATTACAATTTTTTCAGTCTAGGTCTTCAATTTGGTCAGCAACTTGTAAAGGAATTTGTGGGTTCTGGTGTACAAGGGACTACAAGCAGACATTTCTAAGTAGTACCTACCATGTGGCTCCCATCCCTGTTGGGAACAGGATTTCATGGGCCCAAGGCACCTCCTCCAGACTGAAGCTGCAGCAGCTGTGCAGGCTCACTGCTGGTTCAGGTGGCTGCCAAAGAGCCAGACCTGACACCAACCCCACTGAAACCACCAAGGGATCAGCCTTTCCTCAAGTGCAAGAAAACCCTACCGTTTTCTAATGTTTCCTGTGCTGGAGGAGGTGATTAGAAACAATAGGCCAGTCTAGACAAATCCATCTTCTTTTGCTTGGAGAGGAACAATTTCTCTTCTTCCTTTTAGATGTCTCACATTAGCCACTTGTGTTTAGTGAGGCAGCTGAAGCTCAAGTACATGTGAGGCAGCATCTGCACCAGGCCTGAGACAAGACTCCAGGAAGATTCTTTTGGGGACAGCTGTTTGTGGGGACCCCACAAACACATCAGCACCTCAAGAGCAAAGCACTTTTCTCCAGTAACAGTCCTACCAATGTGCCAGCTCATCTGAACACCAGTCTGTGCTGTGTGCAGTGGATAAATCAGGCTGTTACCCCCAGCCCAGCTCAAAGATTCCCAGGATGAGCCCACATAAGACCCAGTTCAGTGACAACAAAGCTTTGGAAAACCTTTCTGCCTGGGTATTCAAAGTGTTAATCAGCCTGAAAAACAAAACCCAAAGCCTGTGTGTTAATTTGCTATTTAAATTGAAAACTTTTTTATTCCATGTCTGCCATGTCTGGCACAAGGCTGTCCTGGGCGTTACTACAATAAAAAATAATTTGGAAAATAATCCTATTGTTCCAGTCACACCCATGGGAGTTTCATGTGTAGGGAAGTAGGAACATCAGAACTGAGATCTGTCCTGTCATCAGAGAGCTGAGTTTGCCCTTTACAAGAGCCAGTTTTGATCCAAGGGCATATTGAGAGCAGGATCAAGAGCTGAGCTAAGGCAGGAGGATGTATCAATAGCTTTAAGTTTGATAAATTCCAACTTGCACCAGCTAAAACTCTTAAAAAACACTATTAGCATAGCAATAGCCTTTACAAACACATGTTCACATCCATGGGTGTTAGTCTATCACATCTTTCTCTTCCTTGCCTCCCTCTCAAGCCAGTCCTTCCCAGTGCCCATGTAAATGAAGTGAATTGCACTAAAACACCTTCTGGTTGCCTATGAGCAGCCCTTCCAAAGAGCCTCCTCTGCACTAAGTAGAGGCCTCATTGAAACCTCCCTGCAACTCCAGCATGGCTGGGATGAGGCAGTTCCAGGCACAACAATCTGCTGTACCAGCAGCCTCCTTTCCACCTTCCTCCAGACTCCCACTCTTACACTCTCCTGACTGCACCCATCCAATGCCATAAAAATAACCCCACAGGGTTTGCTGTAGCTCAGCTCTTTGCACACAGAAGTCCCAAACCCCTTCTGTTGAGCACCCAGTGCTGCCTCACCAAGTTCTAAACTCACTCTTCAGCAGATGGTGTGTTTTAATCACACAAAACCCACTGCACTTTGATAACTGTCTACACACAGACTGTAAAGAGATAATAAGAAACTAAGTTCTCTACCTAACTATTTTCAATGTAAAAGGTTTGTTCTGCTTTTAACACAGTTTCCTAAGCTTTCTCTGGTTCTGGAAGCAGTCACCATACCTCATTTCTAGCCAAGAGCAATTATTTGTATTCTCCTTTTAAACCCTGCTGCAACCCAGTTTGTTCATTAGAAATAAAAAGAGCTTAAAAAAAAGAAAGCCTTTCTCTTGTGAATGGAAATACTAACACCTTTCTCTATTATTAAAAAATTCTTGAGCAATCTATGAAACTGCTTTAGTGCCTCAGTGCTTTGGAAGCCTCTGTTTGGAAGGGAGGAGATCTACATTTCAGTATCCAGGTGGAAAATGGGTTTGATTTGGCCAAGTAATAACAGCTGAAAAAAAAAAAAAAAAGCCTCCATAGGCTGTGCATGCACAGTAGATTCCTTAGGAATGATAACACTGCCTTGAAACATTCCCGAGGAGACACATGGGAAACCGGATGGGGAGAAAGCAGCACTGAGCAAGAGAGGGGACAGCAGGAGGTCTGAAGGAGATACAGGCACTTGGTCAGAAAAATTCGTGCCCTGTTCTGTGCAGAATTGTACAGCAAACTCCACTGGATGGTGGTTTGCAGGGCTTCTTTGGTGGTGGTTTAAGTTAGAGGTTGCCTGCCAATGCAAAAGGACAGGGCAACCTAACTGCTCCACCATGGCAAAGTGCAAAAATCCACAACTTAAAGCATTTTAACCACAAATTGGTGAAAATGCAAACTGATGCCCACAAGTGAACCAAACTCCAAAAGCAAAGGTTTTACAGGCATCCCTCATCCTTCTGCTGGGAATGGGAATGCCTGGAGTTACTGGTGAGAGGGTCTGAGTCTATATGAGCAAAGGAGTGGCTGACACTAAATACATTAAACACACAATACTGACAAAAGCTTGGGGCAAATTCAAGGCAAAACCATTAAAGAGAGATTAACTTTTTTTTCCTCTTCTCCTATTTACACACATTTCTGCCATCAGAGAATGAAGAGTGACACAAATAGCATTCAAGATAAAAGTTTGATTAAAACAAGCAGTTATGGCCTGAATTTTATCAATGGGTGACAGTTACTCTGTATTTCTGGTACCTTTTACATAGCTTGGGAACATCTTAATGTTGTTTTACTGGCTGAGGGCAAACCAGCAAACCTGTGAGTGACACACAGCAACAATCTGTGTTTATTATTGCACTAAGTATGTACACAAACATCCTTCACACACAACAGCTCAAACTTGCTTGTGGTTTTTCCTCCCTCATACAAACATACATAAGAGTTTTCCTGTACACCTTTCACTGCAATTTGGAGAAATCTTTCCATGCATTGTCTCAGCAAAGGATGGTGCCAGATTGAGCCACCCTAGAAGCAAAGCCAGCAGCTGCCATAGCCACAGCACTCACCTGAGCCATTTCTAAGGAGGTGTAGAGGGATATATGAACACTGCAGTGCTAAACATCACATGAAATGGCTGTGACAGACTCACATCACAGCAGAAAAAAGTGGTTTGAGTTTCACTTGAAACCATTCTCATTCACAAATCAAAAAGTTTGGTAGAACCTCAGAGCACAGAGTGACAGAACAACTCTTGAACTGGTTCCCCTTGCTGGAGGTATGTCCATGGGAACAGCCTGCTCACCTATCCAGCTGTTACTGCCAACACTTGAGCCACAAGCCCATGGGAGGTGTGTGATTCCAGTCAAATGCTTGTGTGGGGTTTGGTGTTGGTCTTTGTGGTGGTGTTTTTTGGCTGGTTGGTTTAAAAAATCCAACCAAACAAAAACAAAAAAACCCCAAACCACTCCCACACATGGAGTGTGCCCTACAAAGCCAACCTAGCTTCCACAGGGATGCTGAGATCCAATCCATCACCCAGACACAGGCAGCACAAGATGACTCCCAGGCTCAGCCAGGACACCAGCTGAAATGCCCAACACAAATCAACCCAGTTTCTAACTGCATTCAATTCAAGAGACAAGCTGGGATGATTCCTATAGTTTCCACATTCCCACTTTTCTCCTCCTTCTTCCCAGCCACTGTACAGATACACAGCTTCACTCTAACCTTCCTAAAACTTATGCAGCAGTTTCTCCAAATGGTACCTGGGAGCTGAAAGTTTACCTTCAGCAAAATTCTACAGTCATTTGCAGAAGCTACTTTGAAAACCTTCTAGCTCAGATGCCAAGAACCACTTGGCAAGGCCTGACAGACATAATTAGAGAGTTTGATTGTTTCAAAGGATATTACCCAAGAAAATTAGTATGTTGCTGTGGTTCTTGCAATAAATTTACAATGGGTTTGGTTGCAGAGGTCTTGCAAGGGTTTTAGCAGACTTTTAATTACAGTATCGGGCCTCAAGTATTTTTCTAGTGCTTGGCAATATGAGATCCTATTATTTCTGCTTGCAATGCACACTCATTCAAAGCTTATCCACAGGCTGACAGCCTAAGAATTCCTACCACTCTGTAATCCAAAATTTTTGTATCATTTGTGATATACATTAGTGACTTCCAGTAACAGCTGCCCCAGAGACAGCATTTTACTGTGTGATAGTTTAAACCCTCTGGCTCGGTGCTGTATCCTGAAATACACTGCAGGGAGGCTGTAGCTTTTGCTGCAGGTTATGCTGATTTACAGCAGCATTAAGCCAAGCACTCTAACATCCTACAAAGCCAATTTGCCTTTTTGCTCTCTGCTGTACTTCAGATGGGAGCAGGGGAAGTTTGCAGCATCACAGCCCAGGGCTGCCTTTGCTCCAAGGCTGGTGTATGGGTCACACCCATTGCCACAGGCATTTGTGCCCTGAGCTCAAAGCTGCTTCTAAAGGTATGTCCCCCAGCCAGGCTCCCAAAAACCACCCTGGGGACAGGAAAGCCCCTCAGCCTGTGCCATCACCCAGCCCTTTGCTACTGGTCAGTCCAGCCTGCCCTGCTCAGCACCTCCCTCAGCAACCCCTTCAAACTAATCCCTCTCTGCAGAGCTCAGGCAAACACTTACCCCCAAAGACCAATTTCAGTCATTCGGACTCAGAGAGGTGCAGTAAACAGGGAGCACAATGACCTCTATTCTGTAAGAGTGGAAGTTTATACAAGAGCCAAGTATTATCATTCATAGATTTATTATAAACTTCAGCATAAATTCATATACAGTACTTTGGATTTTGTAGCTTTCCCTCTAAGATATAACCACACCCTCCCCAGAAGTACTCCCCAGAGCCTTCCTTTACATGAAGGGAAGTATTACTATTCCCATTTTATTTAGGGGAAAAAAAAGAGAGAGAAAAATTGCAAGTCTCAGTTCCCAGACTATGTTGCTCTATAGAATATATATTGAGCATTTAAGGAAACAGTCTTTGTCTTGGGAAAGAGGGTGGAAAACAAAGCCTTATGAATCAGCCAGCTAATAATTAAAAGCAACTAAATCCAGATCACTTTAAGCTGCACATGAGAATCTGAACTTCTCAGATGCTGAATTCCTCTGCCGACCAGAAAAGCCAGGGTCACTTGCCCAGCTGGTCACTATTGTTCTGTCCAATAAAGTTCTGGCAGGAATGCATGTTTAACAAAATACAGAGATTAGGCATAGCAAAGAATGCAGCTCCCCCCTCAGTGTTTAGGTTAGCAGGGTTTGCCATGTTGAAATACTGAAGCTTAAGCATATCAGATTTTCTCTGTCCTGTGCTGCTGGTGCAAGTGACAGACACAAGCTGACAGCTCAGTTCTCAGGGGCACTGCCATTTTAGCTCTAAGTTTATTAAAAGCTGCATTAAAAGTTCACCTAAAATCTGCAGTGACCACTAATTAAATCAGTATTTTCTTTGAGATACAGAATCACAATTGAGAAATGCTCTCTGTACCTCCCCACATGCCAGAAACCTTCGAAGGGCAGTTTAAATCAAGGCACAGACTCAAGGGACCAGATTCTGAGAATCCTGCAAAGTAGCTCATCTTTAAGTGTTTTAGGATAGCCTAAATTTCCAAAAGGAAACTTAGCATCAGTGACTAAATACCAATACTAGATGGCAATGACCTTCCTAACATCTGCCATAGCCTGGTTCTGTCTAGCTCTCTGTCAAGAGCTCTTCAGCTCAATTTACAACAAGGGACAACACAACACTAGAGTGAGACACAAATGTCACAAGAACAAGTCACACAGATGATCTGACAGAGACCATCAGAGATCTTGCAGGAACACAACTTTTACTAAGCCAATGCACAAAACAGCTCTGATACCTCAAATGGGCCAAGAATTTCTCAGCTCAAAGTAGAATTATATTAAATGGACAGATATTTGAGACTTGTAAGTAGATTTGCAATGGATATAGTCCTTGGAGAACTGCATACAGGGAGGTTATAAATAGCTTGGATTTACCTCAAAGTTAGTGGGTTATATTCAGAGATACCAAGGATTCCTAAGTCCCCCCACAGGGGTACAGTAACTCATGCTGGGTGAAGTTGTGGTTCATAGGTAGGAAGCATCTAAGATTCTGTTACCATGGCAGTCTCTCCTCTCCTTCTCCCTCCACAGAAAGCTGAAATATAATTTTCTGTCAGAGGCACACAGTAAATCTGGAACAGGTACAGCTGAAATCCAGACCTGCTGACAGGCAGATCTAGGTGTTTCTTCCAGGAGAGCCTTTTTGACTCATCCTAGCACAGCAACAGAAACCTTATTTTAGCTGGCATTGCTTTCACTGCCACTGAAAATGCAAACAACTCAACATTTGAACAAGATACAGTGATGAGACAAGCAGTCAGACAGCCAACATTGAGCAGGGTTGCAGAAACCAGACAGGTTCTGGGGAAGCACAAGACAGAATCGGACAAGAAGAAAGCCAGGAAGCCAAGCAACCCGAGGGAGGCACAAGAGAAGTGGCATCAGATGAAAAAGTCTTTTTCTTTAGGGAAAACACAGGCAAAATCTCCCTTGGGTTGAAGTGTTAAATTCATGTGGGGAGAGCTGTCACCCATGGCTGCCTCGAACGAGGATTTGAAAAAGCTCCCTGTGCTCTGCTGTGTTTACAGCAATAATGAGAGCCCGGAGGAAGGGGTTAGAAACATCTGAGTTTAATAAGGGCTAAGCAGCACACAGCAAAAAAGAAATGTCTGCCCTTCCGTTCAGGGCTACCACACCCCAGCAAGCACCGGCACCGCGGGCAAGGGGAGCCCAGCGTGGAGACGTTATGTCATCCATCCCCCAGCCCCTCTGCCCCTGCCCTAACCCAGCAGAGCAGCTCCAACCAAGCTCAGAGCTCCCAGCACCACACTCCTGAACAACTGAGCAAAGTCCTGGAGGGAAAAAGCAGATTTGGTTGACCCCAGGCACAAAACAAGAAGGGAAGTTTTTGTGTAGCGCCTTAACTGAGCAGATCCATCTCACCAGGTCATCCCAAGAGGGCAAAATGAGTATTTAGCTCATTTAGCACCTATGCAGCTGCCTTTTCTTAGTCCTAAACAGCGCTAACATCCAACATGCACAGGGGAAGGGGCATCCTGTTCCCATTTCTTACACAGAAGACCAAGAATCTTAGTTCTCGGGTCCTGCAACCAAATTTGCTGTGCCCTCTTCCTCACAGTCCACCCCAAAACTGACCTTGCAGGAAACAGGCATCTTTCATGAAACACCTCATCCTATACTACCTTTATAAGACACACTGTTTCCATATCCTTGGTCTTTTTATTCCATCAAAAAGGGGAAATCAGGAATCAAGAGTCTTGTCCAACAAACACACCTCCTCTCTAGAGTGCACATACACACACAGAAGAGGTGGGGGGACATCCAGAAGAAACAGAACTGGACCTGTTCTTAACTCCACAGACTCAGTCTAATTTGGTTACACAACCACATCCAGGGAATACTCCCCTGCCTCATGATTTCACTGCACTGGCATTTCTGAGATGCTCCGAGCAAACACATGCCTGTATGCAGCACAAAGGCTGCAGAGAATATCACTTCCACCCAGTTCCTTGGGGCAGAAAAAGTGGAATTTATTAAAAAGACATCTGACTACATAACTTGATGTCAATATTGGACATGAATTGGTCCCTTCTATGCAGTGGTACCTCACTTTAGCTTTAATGTTTTGACAGATGGTTTGTTTGCTCAGCACAAAGGCAGGTGGCTGGATAAGAACAGCCTTACTCAGCTCTGGGAGGATGGACAGGAGACAAAAAGCAAACCACAGAGGCAAAGGGAAGAGTCCTGAATAAGAGAATCTCACAAATTGCATCTCTTCTCAGTTTCCAAATCAGCTGTTATGATTTTGAGTAGCAGATTTTCTTTCCCAGATAAACTACATCAATATGGAAGAGGAGACTGACCTGTTCCAAACACAAGACATTGTGAAACTGCCTTCAGCTTTTGTCTCAGAGGCATCCACTGTGTGGGCCTCTGGGTGAAAGCCACTTCTAGACAGATAGAAGAGGCTTCTTTCTTTGCCAGAAATATGATTGCCCAGCTTTAGAAGTGGAAAAGGAGTCTGAAATCGGAAATAGTTTCCTACTTGTTGGTCCTCCCCAAAAGATTCAGCTATTTTCAAACAGCAAGGTCTAAACATTACAGACAACACTTCCACCCAAGCATACTCCTCATTTACACATCTGTTCAATTCCAAGAGGAGGAAAACATTACTTGCCAAAAGCACCCAAAGCACCTAAACCATGTAATAAATTACACATCAACAAACAACATTTCTCCAAACAAAAGGAGGCAAGGAACAAAACCAACAAGGAACAATAAGATAGTTCCTACTCTTGCTGGTTTCTGCAGTATTAAGGACTCTAATTCAGATGAGTGCTACACTGTGCATATTTACACTAAGCAAGAGATTTAGTATTATTCAGCTATATAAAAAGATGAAAAATGTAGGAAAGTAACCAAATTAGTAGCATTTGCCTCTTTTCTAGTTTGCAGCAACTACCCTCAACAGAATCCTTGCGATATCTAAGTTGGCACAGGCTGGCTGTATGCTCAAAGATTCTAAATAAACATTATGCCTCAGTGGAAGTATATTAAGCACTGTCTAGATCTGCCTAATTAAAAGTGAGTCGAGAGCTTTGTGTATATTTCAGAAATGCAATTGGATGAATTTTTGTATAATCCTACAGGAAAGGCATCTATGCTTTATAAATCAGTAAAATTTCCAGACATGCTGGCGGTCTGATGCAGGAAAGGGTCCATTACTCTGACCTAGAAGACCTAAAACACTCCATGCTTTCAGTTCTTAATCATTATCTCAAAGCCATTCTTCATTTTCCCCCTTTATCAAAGCACAGCCCAAGAAAACTAAGATGTAAGTAAATATTCTGTGATCTCAGTGTCACAGAATCACTCTCCAAGCAAAGCTGTGACATTTCTAACCTATTTCTACCAGCACTTTAGCACCCTAACAAGCTCAGCTTTGAGAAAACTAAAAAATAAGGATTATTGAAAGACACTTTTGTTAATTTATCCAAGGGGAGCACAAGTTCACTGGCACCCATTGTTTTGCCTTTCTGCTCCCTTTGTTTTTTCCCCTTGAGCTGGTAAATGAAACCTACCTAAGGGGAAATTATTCACACAAGCAGCTGGAAAGGCAGGACAGTAGATTTCCTACAGGAATACAATTTACTGCAGTAGCTACAATCACATCTGGTATTTCAAAGCCATTCCAGTGTCACCAGACCCTTAGCCTACCATTGGCTCCACTGCTAATTGCATTGCAAACTTACAGCCCTGAACCCCACGAGTCAGATGAAGATCATACGGCTGCAGAGACCAGGGAACAAACACCAGATAGTTCCAGGGTCTGGTGATGAGCTCAAGACCTTCTGACCTCTTGGTTACCTGGGTCGGGCACTTCAAAGCAGAATTAGAGCTAAGGACTCAGCGTGACACAAATCCCAGTTTGTTTGCTTGACATCCTCCCAGTCCAGAGCAAACCAGGGACCTCAGGCAGTGAGCAGACAATTAGGTGATGGAGAGAATGACTCAGAGAGCAAGATCCTGTCACTAAAAGGAGAGTGAACCACATTTGGCCAATATGTATAGTTTTATATTCCACACCCACTTAAGAGTCACGAGAGGTTCAGAATTTGAGGCTGAAATAAGGTTCAAGTCATCTGTCTCTAGTGAAGAGAGAATTAAGAAAAATCCATCAGGAAAACTCCAGATAGACATTCTGAAAGCATTCTTACAGACTACATAAATAGGAATACTTATTCACAGATGACCTTTTAATATTAAGAACAGGCTTCTATCACATAAAGACACTCACGGTTACTTAAAAGAACTAAAACCTCACCTAAGAGGCTGGAGGTTGCTACATTTCAGTGCAGTTGTGCTGGGGAGGGTCATTTCCAGCCCAGCACAGATGTAGCTGTAGGGCCAGGCACAACACAGGCAGTCATTCTGGACAGAACACATCTACCTACAAGAGGTCCACACAGACATCTTGATCTTGAGAGGCAGACATCCAAGTGACCTGTTAGGAAACTGTTAGCCTCAAGGAATAATTGACAACATATTTCAGGCACCAACACTTTGGGTGTCTCAGAGAAGGAAGACAAGCTGCAGTACTGGAAAGCTGATGTTTGTTTAAATATCATTCTCACAACAAAGCAGCTCACAGAGCCTGTTTAACTATTCTATGGAATCCATGGCAAAGGGATTTGCCCCCTGATATGGAGTAAACCATTGGTAGAGGATCAGCTGGATCTTGGGTCTCACTCTCCTGGACTGTGCTCTGAGTCACAAAATAAAATGGCTAAAGGCTACCTGGTCTTCCATGCCAAAGCTTCTGCCAACCAAAATATTGCACTTACAGTTATCAGATATTACTTTCCTCTCCATATCCATCCTCAAGAAACATCACTGCTGTAGGAAGCACTGGGAATTACTGTGACCAAATGTGCAATTACCAGTAGAATGTGGGTAAGAATACCTATTTGTACAGTCCTGTTATTTGTAACATCATGGTTCTAATGTTCATTAACAGGAGGAAGTTTTTAGGCTGAAGAGTGTTTTAAAGACCTAACTGCCACAGCTGGACTTGCATCCACCCCAGAGAGCTTTTGTGATGGTACTGTAATGATCCCAGTGAAAAAATTATCATCCTACATTGCTTTTGGGTTCATGTTTTGTGATTTTTTATCAGCTACCTCCAAGTCTTATCCAAAGAGGTTTCCAGTCTAAGCCCTGCATCTATTCTCAGAAGTTTCAGACTCCCACAATTAAGTCCACAAGGACTCAATGCATGACTAGTTAGAAAGTACAGGAAAATAGAATGAGGAGCTGGGAGAACACCAACCCCAAAGACAACTAACACAGAGGCAGTGTTCCTTGACAACTGAGCTACTTCCAGCATGGGAACAAGCTTCCCTTAACTCAGTTAGCAAAGCTTCTCAGAGCTTGGAGGAATATTTCTCCTTGGCAGGCAGCCCCTCCATTCTTATGCTTCCAGTAAGGCCCACTTCCCATTCATTGCCTTAACACAGGAGCAAGTTCAAAATGCATGCACTGAATGGGAATTTCAAGCTAAATTGTGAGGCTGTTGCAGTCCATACAATTTCAGCAGACACTGCTGCCTGGATTTCAGTCTCTAGCACTTCCACATCAGAAGTTCAATTCAAGCACATGCAAAGAGAGACTGCAAGTGTCTTTGGTCTAATAGCCAAGACCTGTCAACTGAAGCCAGCCAGAAGCTAGAATATTCATTAAAAATAAGGAAACAAAGAATACATCATTACTCCAGAACAAGTATTCCATGGCTTCACTTTGAAGAATGTGAATAACTGTAATTTTTCCTCCAGATTTCCCTTTACCACCACCCCAAAGTTTTTACAGTGCTCAGGGCCTTATTTTTCTGGCAGGAAACATGGTCAGCAGTCCTCAAAGCCTCAGGAGCCTCAGTCCTCAGAGCCTCAGGAGCCATCTCTGAGCCAGCCTACAACCTTGATACCAAGGGCTGTATCAGCTCAAAGCACTCCAGAAACGTCTCCCCTTGGAGAAATACAACTCTTATGACAAGTTAATTTTTTGAAAATTGATAGCAGATTCCCAAACAGCTCAATCACTTGTTGATCAAAGACAACTGCAGAAAGATGGTGTGTCCTATATCAAGGAAACCTGCCCACTGTACAGCATCCCATCAGTATGTGCTGCAATGTACCAACACCTGGAGCTGCAGCAGGAACTTTCAAGGCTCTGTGCCTGATTATTTTTGACTCAGAAAAGTGCCAGAAGACACTGGACAAAGCACACACTGGGAAAGTTGAAGAAGAGAAACTGGGAATGACCATATAGTGCCATTAATAGCAATCTCCTTGCCACCATCTTGTCTCCTCCACAGCCTCTCCAAAGCAGAGGCCAGAAAGTTTCATTGTGATGGAGCTGCTGTTGCTTCACATAATTCAGGTGCTACCAAGATCCCCTGTTTCAATGGCAAAAGGGACACTGAACAACATAAAAACCCATCTATACCAGTCTGATTCAGTCCTTGAAAAAAGGCTTTGCACCCATATAGGTCAATGTCAAACTCAGAGCAAAAAGCCTCACTCCTTTCATGGACCATATTAAATCTAGAAAAGTCCAGCTATCCCAACCTGAAGATGCACCCAGCAGGAGACTTCCCTCAAAAGTCCAACACTGTGGCTGGGGAAAGTTTTCCCACACAGATTTTCTCATCAGAAAGTGAAGCTGTTAGACATTTGCCAACAACAAAACTTCACCACTCAAGGGGAAATTAAAACATACAAAGATTGCTTCAACGTGTGATATTTGACTGAGCACTTGAATTTTTCTTTCACAACATCCACTGGTGATTTTTTTCCTCCCTTCAGTTTTTTACTTCCCCCTCTGTATTAAACTAGAATGGGAGATTCTCCCAGGGCAAAGTTCCATCTGACATAAAAAATAAATCTAAAAAATCTACCAGCTTTCCCCAACATCATTGTTTAAATCAGGTTTATGTGGTTTTACACAACACTTTATAGACTTGGAGAGAGACACATTCCCCTGACAAAGCATCAGCTATCCAAACCATTGAGGCATGGGAAAGCTGTGCAAGAGTGGAACTGGGGAAGGTCTTTGGTGAGCAGAGTCCACACTCATGTAAGTGTGGTAGCTCTGAACAAAGATCTGCAGGCTAATAGATATGTAAGACAAATGACATGTGGTTCTCATTGCAGCTCATGCTTTGGGAAGGGGGTACCTTGGAAGAGATCCAGCTGGGATAGGTTTATCCCATTACTCTCCTATAATTTTCTGCCGTTTCAAACCCTTTGACAGTTGCTGTAGTTTAACATCGCACCCCCTGCAGCCCCAGGGCTGTCTGACAGCGCAGCGGACAAAGCCACCTCCCCCCGGGGGGAAATCCGCACCATATGCGAGCCCCGTGCAAGGCACAGGGCTGGTGCCGCCCCTGCACCTCCGATCCGCCACGGAATCCACGGAGTCCGAGCCTTTTCCCAATCCCCAGTCCAAGTAAGCCGTGCTAACAGAAGCCCTCCTCCAGAGCAGCACATCTCACACAGACTAGGTATTAGCAAGGGAGGAGAAAAGAGGTAGAGACAGGATGGACGAGCCCTGAATATTAAATCTCAAGTCCCCACTTAAGGAAATGACAGGGAAAAAAAAAAAAAAAAAAAAAAAAAAAAAGTGAAATTCAAGAACAACTGGAATCAGGTTAAGCCACTCTCTTGCTTTATACAGTGCAGCTCATTCATCTGAACAGCTGTTTCACCTCTAGAGAAATACCCAGAGAAAACAGAGGGGAGGGGGAGAAGCCTAAATTGTTTGCTCTACTGAAGCAGTAAGATACAGTAAATCAAACCTGATTTATATTAAGTTTATAAGAAATTGGGTTGGGGTGAGGGGAGAGGAGAAGAGTGGGAGGTTTGGTTTTAAACAGCTACTTGGAAGTTGCAGCTCTTGAAGAAAGATCTGTAATTAAGGGCTTTCCTTTGTTGAGCTGAACAAGTTTCTCCTCGCAGCCGAGGGCTATAACAGTTCCCTCTGCCGGCATCCCCAGTGTCCCGGCTCAGGAGGTTTTCCTGCTCCGGCTGAGCACTGCGCAGGGACGCGCAGCCCGGCAAAGCCCCTTCCCCTCCCCGACGGGCTGGGCGCGGCAGGGGGACACTGCGGGTGTCATTTACCCAAACTCAGCTCCTCGATCCCCCAGGAGGCGGCCACTGCTGCCAGCAGGTAGGGAGCGTCCCGCACCCCGCCGAGGATGCGGGCAGCCCAGCCCAGCCCGGCTGGCCGAGGGGCAGCAGCCCAGCCCGCCCCTGCACCCTCCGAGGCACCGCTGCCCGCGGATCTGCCGTGCCCGTTTGTCCCCCGGGGCCGGGCACCGGCGGGGCGCAGCCTCCTCGCCCGGAGGCGGACCCGGTCTTACTCACCGGCGACTGGCGAAGCCGCTGCCCGGCGAGCCGGAGCTCTGCTCTGGGTAGTTGTGCTGCAGGGTTGATGCTGGGAATTGATAGAGGAAGCCAGTGCCCAGCGCGCATCCGTGCAGGCAGCAGCACCAGGACAAGAAAAGAGCGAGCTGCATTTTTGCAAGAACGGGGTTTTCCTACCGCCTCCCCTTTCCCTCTTACACTGCACGGCAGGCGCAGGGCCACACCGCGCTCCCCCGGCCGGGGTCACGGCGGGATCCCGCGGCACGGAGGAGCCCCGGGAGCGGGGAGCACGGAGCAGGGGTGCCGGGCACAGGGGACGGCCGCTCCGGCTGCCAAAGGGAAGCCCCGACCCTCGGCAAGCCGAGCCCCGGTGGCTGCGGCTGCTGCCCGCGCAGGGGGTCCGGGGCCAGCGCGGCTCGGTGCTCCCAGGGCGCACACTCAGCCCCGGATGCCTTTTCAAATTTGGCGAGGTTGGCCCGACTCCGTCAAAGGGGGCGTGGGGCTTCGGCGTTAACCCTTGCCAGGCCTCGCGGCAGACCCCGCTGCCGAGGGGCTCCGGCCCGGGCCAGACGAGCCGCGCTCCTGCGGGACACGGAATCGGCGGGGCTGCGCCTTGGCCCGGGCACAGCCGGCAGCGCCCCGAGGGCAGGGAGAGCCCGGGGAGCCCCAGTCCGCACCCAAACCCAGGCACCACCGACACACAGCAGAATACATGTCTCCCCAATTAACCGCGGGCCAAGTCGAAGGGAACTCATTGCTCAGCAGTGCAGCCCAAATACCCCAAAGCTGGTGCCTGCTGCCACTAACACAGGTAACTCCTGCTGCAGAAGTTACACAGATAAAATAGGAAATAAATTATTAAAGACATTTCTTTCACACAGTAAGCAGTGAGAAAGTGATCCCTGCTTTCACCATGTGCATCCTACTCATTGTAGCATCACTCGGATGGAGACATGGGTTAGTGGTGAACATGACAGTGTGAGGTTGACTGTTGGACTCAATGATCTTAGAGACCATTTCCAACCTTCATGAGCCTATGATTCACACACAAGCACTCCCTTTGCCACCACTTCCCACAGACCCCCTTGGTTTATCACTCAGGATGGCCCTGAGCTTGAAGAACTGCACAGTGAACCCCAGGCAGGAGGAACATTTTTGCAGTTGTAGAAGGATGTGGCTGTTTCACAATGGTAACACCCCAAGAAGGAAGGCAGCAGCAAGGTTCCCTCTCAGTACAGCAGCTGAATCTGTTTAAAACCCTTGTACATCCCCCATTTGGCAACAGTGTCAGGACCCTTTTTGCTGGCTCAGTGTCCTCTTCCCAGCTCCAGAGGAAGCTGGGCTGTTGCAGCTCACTGATTAGGCAAGCAACCTCTCTGCACCAAACACCTCACGAAGGGATTTAATTTTTAAGATCACACAACTGTCTTTCTAAATTTTTTACCCTCAGATCCTGCAAGCTCTAAACACCCCCTCTGCACCTTCACTGTTTGTGCAGTGAGCCAAAGACAGCCCTGATGTATCACTGAAAGCAAGTCTCTTGCTGATATTCTAGGGGCCCAGGGCCTCCCCGTGGGGCTCTGCAAAGGCAGAGACCCTCTTCCCTTGAGGGCAATGCAATCCCTGCAACATGCTGCAGCTGAAAAAAATGTTCCTTATAAGACCCTGGGAAGATCCAGTATCCTGCATCTGGCATTTGCCCCCAGCCACAGGTGAGCAGCTACCCCTTCCCCCATGGTGCTCACCTCCAGAGCCTGCACACAGAGATAAATAGCCCCTGGCTGGAGCCTGGAACCAGACAAGTTTAGACTGCAAATGAGGCACCAGGTTTTTTAACAGCTGCTGCCATTAATCACTGAAGCAAATCACACAAGGAGACAGAGATGCAGTTTGCACTGCAGCTCAGCACAGCCTCCCCAGGCTGCCCCAGACCCAGAGCTGGGGCAGACAGTGCACCAGCACTCTCTGAGCCCAAAGGGACCTAAAAGTTCTGTTCCAGCAACACTGGATGCCAACCAAGCCCACTCAGAAACAGACACTATATATTTACAAAAAGCCCCCAGTGCCTGAAGGATGGACATAATAGGGCCCTGTTTCCCCAGGCCTGCAGCCTGAGCACTCTTCCCTTTAAATTTCCCTCACCTCCAGCATGGGAACGTTTTCCCTTCCCTTCTTTCACCCCCAAAAAGTACACAGCTCCTAGAAAGTCACCCTAGGATGTTCAGCCTTTCAGACATGCTGCTCAGAGAGTCAGTCCTCAGGAAACCTCTGCTCAGCCTGACAGGGCAACAAAAGAAGAGACTTACTCTCTGCTCTTATCTCTAAGCTGGACTACAGACCACTCCAAATTCAGCTTTCATCTAGGAAAGGAGTCAGGAACAGCAAAACACTGAGCAGTTCTGTAAGACCCCCCTTCCCCTCAACCTAGGTGCTCATCCTCAGCTCTCTGTGCACAAAGTGAAGTTCCTTGCAGCACCAGACTGAGAGTTGAGGGCAGGGTTCAGGGTTTTGTCCCAATCACACCTCTCTCTCCTGACAGGCTCAGATAGATAATTTATCAATATTTAACAACACTGTACAGCACCAATGGCTTTCTAACCTGGCCTGGGTTAGATCCTTCAGAAGCTCTTCATAGTCTTCAAGTCTTAACTTTCCAAAAGCTTTTTTTTTTGGCTGCATGGAATATTTTCTGCTTCAGCCTTCACTGATTTTGCAAGACCCTAGGAGATATTAAACACAGGTGATTAGACAAGACATGATTCTGGGAAATTATTAGAGACATCTGTAGGAAGCAAATGGTCTTCCTATTTCATGAACTGAGAGAGTGGAGACCAGAGATCAAATGACTTTGCTCAAGACTGCAAAGAGCTAAAGGCAGAGTCAGAAACAGAGCTAAGATCTCCAGCCTCCCATTACTTCTGCCATGTCCCTAACGCACACTTGCTTCTATTCTGTATGGCTGATTTAAAATGAAAATGAAGAATTGACTTCCAAGCTGTTTCTGGAAAGAGAGAAGAAAGGGTGATATTGTCTACTGTAAGGGGAGAATTAAAGATGACATTTCATTTTAGTCCTTTGGATATGTGTAATATAATCAAACACAATAGCAGTAATAAATGAATATTTTTTCTCCCCACGGTGCTTACGAGTGCAACATATTCTAACAATTTCTCAAAACTATGTTGATAAATTGGAAACACAGTGATGGAGGTAACAAAGACAGCCAACAAAAACATAATCCCTTCAATTTATCAGAGGGAATGGCTTTGAGAAGAAAACCCTTGAAATCTGAACAGTCCTGTTCTTATAAACCAAACGTAATATATTTAAAATAGAAAGCTACACTTTTTATGCCTGCTTATTAAAGATTTGCCCAGGCAAGCAGGGCTAAATAAATTATTTGGATGCACTTCACCAATTCAGTTCAAGATAGAAGGGGCAGATGCACACTGGAAAGCCACAATGCAGAGCAGCACTGGGGGAAATAAGTAAAGAGGTAAGGGGCAGGTTTTAATTTACCAACCCTGTGAACTCTGCTGTCATAAAGAAGAAATCCTTGGAGGACTGTCCTCCTGCACTCTGCTCACCTGCTATGCAAATGCCAGCCTTACACTGTCATGTCAGAAGGATAATCCATTGGACAAAAATCATGTGGGCACATGGAGTGTATTTCAACTTCCCAGTACACTGGGCAAACCTGAGACTTAAAACATCAGAAACCATTTTGAGAAAATATCTATAATTTCTTATATAATAGATTCTTAATAATCTTATAATATAACTATATACACCCTGCATGCAAACCAACCAATAAATGAAGTGGTGGAAAATAGAGACAATAAAAGGAATAATTAACGTTTAGTCTGATTTTTGTTCAGTTGAAAGGGAAAAACTGGAATGATACAGCAAGAGAGGGATCTGTGGCACAAAAAGGTAGAAAAGCACTGCTGTATCTGTAAGCAGACTGCAGCTCCACAACAGAAATGCCATCTCAACTCTTCAGCATCACTTTTATTCCAAAAGTCAGTAATTAGCTGAAAAAGAAAAGTCACAGTGTTAGAATCATGACAAATGAATTTTGAAAGGCCAATCTCTAGGATTTTTTCAAGTGCAGTTTTCATGTGGATACTAGGGGAAGAGACCAAAGGAAAAGCAGCTTTGTTCTGGTTGATAAAACCTTGAGGAGCTTTAGAATTATGAAGTGTCCTTTTGAAGCTAGAATGAAGTCATTGATAAGATCATCTAAACCCAAAAATAATTTAGATAAACCCCTTCTAGCTTCCCAAAATGCCTAGATCATTGTGATATACAAAGCATTTAAGAAACATGGAAAATTGAAAGAGATGGATAAGAGGTTAGCAACAGTAAGAGTTCAAGAGTTCTCTATTATAAATTAAATTATAAGATTATTAAGGTTATTTTAACATGTCTGTTACTGGGGAGTCAAACCAAACCTGAGCCAGACTCTAAATTTTACGGGACTATGGAGGTTTTTATTCTAAGCTAGTAGATAGCTATTGTGTGGACATTTCTTACATTTGACAAGTAATAAATTAATCACAACTCAAAATGGAGTAGAATTGGAAAAAGGCTCACTTACACAAGCAGTTTAGCATACAGCAAACATGATAGACAGTGTTATTGTGTGAAGCATGAGAAATTAGTCAGAAGTCATGAATGGCAAAATTCATTGACCATAGATGAGAACTTTGCCTGAGTGAAGCACTTGTGTGGGTATTATAAAGTAATACAAGGGATAAAATAACTCAGATTGAAGCATAATTCGGCAGATGGAAAATGTGATGACTCAACTGATCAGCAAGACAATGCCTGTGTCCGGTGGAATTATACATACTCTGAGCATGACTGTGTCCTGGGAAAAAGATTTATGTCACCTTTGATGTCAGGCATTGGTCTGCACAGGCACAGGGAGTTTGTGGACACATCCTTGATTCATCAGAACCATCAAGAATGCAGCAGGGGTGCACACAGGTGTGACAAAGACAAGGCAGAAATAGCACCAAGGCCATTGCATTCAGACTTGCCAAAGTAGAAACACATCCAGAAGTAGCCAGGAAGGACTGTAAGAGTTACCTAATCCTTCTTCCTCCTCCCAGTAAGGAAAGATCTGTTATAAACAGATTATTGTTGGCACAAATTTGTCTGCCTTGTTCTGAAAGACCTCAAGATAGAGAGTCTCCATGGTCATCTGAAAACAAATTTCAATGTTTGTGCTCTGTTCTAGTAGTTTTTCTTAGCATCCAACCACATTCTGTTTTACTGTAATTTAAGCTCTTAATGGCTTACTTTTTTCATTATGTTATGGCTGTAGATAACTCTTTCTTCTCTCATTGAAGAGACTTTTAATTCCTCAACATACTTTAATAAATGTTTTAATAACATTCTTTGTCTTCTAGAAGCAAAACAACAGCAGTTTCTTCAGGTCATGTTAGATAGTTCTGCTTCTTTTTGGTATTCTCCTTTGGATTTTCCAACAGATCTACATTTATTTTAAGGTATCCATGACTTATATTTCTGTGCAATAGCACTGCCCTGCTAAGGATTTGCCTTTTTGACATCTGTACATCATTGTTAATCCCTGTTCAGTTTGGGATTCTCTACCTTTTCCACAGGACTGCTAGCCTGACATTCCCTCATACTGTACTTGCTAGTTAAAATTATCCCTGCCAAAGCAAAGTGCCCTGCAGTTGTCCTTAATTAGTTTCATCTAATTTTATTCAGATTATATCACCAATTTGTCAAGATCACTTGAAATTTTAATCCTGCCTTCCAGAACTGTTGCATTCAGTTCCAGCTTTGCCTCATGTACAGATTTAATAAGTACGCTCTCTCTTCCATCTCTGAGGTCACTAAAGAAAACATTGGGAGGTCTGTCTCCATGTCTGTATCCCCAAACCATGATCCTGTTCATTAACTGTTCATTAAACATCATTCAGTCACTGGGGGCTGCCTGCCTGCTTGTTGCTGTACAGGACATAAACACTGATATTATAAATTCTCCAGAACACAGAGAATCTTGAACTTCTACAACAAAACAAAGTGGGAGCAGCTACCAGAGACAAGGCTGCAATTTTTATTGGAGTCACTGACTATAGGGATATCCAGATTCAGTGAGTTTAGCTGATTTGAAAACCTGTCCTGAGTCATGGACTCTCTGAATCTCAGAGAAGATTTCCTAAGCAGATTTCTTCATGAGCAGACTGTCTCAGTTTTGTACTCTGGCTCTTAAATCCTTCTACTTCTCCTAATTTCCCCATGGACACAGGTTGCTTGACTTGAGGAATCCAGTATAAGTGGGAGTCTGAGTTCCCCTTCTGTATTGTGCAAGTCACAGAGAGAGTGGGCTCACTCCCTTCCTCACAAAATACACAAGTAAATGCACACAAAACCTAGGGAGTTATGGAAGTAAGCACCCTCATCCCAGCTCCTGCACACCCAAGGCACTGCCACCTGCCCTGTGGAACCAACCAGTGTGGATGCAAGTGGGGAGACTGGTGTTCCCCTTCATCCACCCAGCAAATCTGAATGTTTTAGCCATATTTTTACAGCTTCTATTGATTTTTTTTAAATCTCCTAGGAACCTTCTCTGTGGGCCATTACAACAAGGACTAACCACAACAGTCTGCTTTTCTTAGCTGGCTTTCACAGGGCCCCTAGAAGTTGGCTTTGGTCCTTCAAAAATTTGTGGGCTGCAAGCTGAAACTTGTTGCACTTGGTCCCATTTTGTATGGACCACCGCATCTACAGCAAGATCCTGCCCAGCTAAGAGCTGAAATTGTCTCCAGTATTTTCACCTTGGGTGTCAGCAGTTCAGGTGGATTAACAGCAGCCATGTGCTTTCTCAATCTTCTCTCTCCAGGCTGCTTCCCTGTCAGCCTCTGTCTTCACTCTGCAACCTCTTTGTCAGTCAGTGCCTCCCTGCTGCATCCTTGCCCATGTTGGACCTACCACCCAGGCTGCAGGACCTTGCTTTAGTTCCTTCTGCAGGTGTTTCCCAGAGCCTGCTCCAGTGTGGCTCCCACTGTCTGTGAGTTACTGGCCAGCAGTGACAATGCCACTGTCACTCTCCTATTTTCCTTACAGTTCTAGCTTCACCTTACCCTGCACATTCAGATAACTGACATCACATTTATTTGAGCATTCACATGAACCTCTCCCTTCTCTGTCCTCATTCTTTTCCCAAGATCCTATTTTCCAATGTAACTCTTCTTGTTTTCATAGACTTGGTGTCTGTTTCAATGTGATTAATCTCTTTAATTATTTTAAAATCATTTAAAATCACTGCAAGATCTCTTTTAAAACAAGATAATACCAAAGTTCTTCAGTCTTGCTTTATAAAAAAAGCTGAAAGGCACAGTATTATTGTCATTTTCCTTGCTTTATCCCTTAACCATATCCTCCTTAGGTAGAATGAGCAGTACTGAAAAGAGCACTCTCAACAAGAACTCACCAGTGGTTTAGGTAATAACAATAACACCTTTTTGATATATATTCTGTTCTTACTGTAATGCAGACCAACATCCTGTTCAGTTGTTGGGGTGATTTTTTTTCCCCTACAGCTGTGTGTTAGGCTGGGAGCTCTGGGGATTATTTAAAGAGAATATTTTCCAGATTTATCAATTTACCTTTATGACATTTGGGTCTCCTCGTTCCAAGGGGAGCAATCATCCAAGCAAACACCAGCACTGTTCAGTGGCACTGCCTTGCTCTTTAGCTGGCTCTCTACCCAATCTCCTCTCTTGAACCTGACAGATTCCTCCATGGAAGTAATAAAAAGGCAGCTAAGGTGCTAAATACGAAAGATTGCAGGCATTAAAGGATAAAGTCACTGCAAAGCAACAGGTTCCAAGTATTTCTTGGCTAAGCACATGTACACTAATGCTAGCTTAGGTGTTCACATTGTCAGCAATGGATTCCACACCTAATGGGCTTGGTTTCCAAAATCCATCCCTCTTCCAGGGCCTCGCTTCCATTTTTAAATGACCCAAGCTGGAGCTACTAAACTGTACTTTACTTATATGCAGCTCCACACACAGAACACAAATCTCTTTTACCACAAGAAATGCTCTTCATCTCTCTGTTTTCTCTTCTGCCTAAGGGAGATCAATCTCTCTACAAATGCAAAACCAATCCCCAAATAATCCTCTGGGATTACACTGGCTCACAGCCCCTCATGCCACAGGGTCTCAGGCAGGAAGGATACATGGGCTGTCAGTCTACACCCAGAAAGAATCTGGTTGAACTCCCTGACCTACCAGAGCCATCAGGAAATCTCTCAGTGCCTCCCTTTGTAGCACGGGGTTCAGTGCTCTGTTATGTATCACGGCTATTGTAAGGATAATAGGAATGGAATAAAAATGACATGGTATAAATAGTAACAACAATGAAAGAAGAGAAATAAAAATAAAAGAAGCAAGATGAGATGTAATCTAAAGAGAGATATAAATTGTTTTTTGGCAGAAAGGAAATTATAAAGTCTGCAAGATACTATGAAATGTTTAAATTGATTGTTGCCCAAAAGAAGAAATAAAAGCTTTTGACAGACTAAGGAGATTTTTGGTATGTGATGGAATGGTAGGACAAGACTATCAGCCTTGTTGTGTGCCTGGAAAGAAGTATCTCCCAGCATTTTTTGGCTCAATTCAGAGTATTTAACTCTCAGATTATTGTGAGAAGCCCAGTGCAGTGCCCCAGTGTAGGGTGATGCCCTCTTCTGCATTGAAAACAGGTGTTCAGCTAACTGCATTCTAGTGGAGCACAGGAGATTTGTCCCAGATTTTCTGGACATGATCTCTAGGTAATACTTGCCCTTGTTTTCAGATGTTTCAGTAAAATCAGATAATTGTTCATGTACTGAGCGTCCCTGAACGGACTGAGAATAGATGTACAGAGCTGTAGGAGGGCAGAGGGGGATCCTGGCCAGTGTACCTGGGAGGTGAGTGGATTTGGAGCTGCAGCTCTGGAGCATTTCTGGTTTGTTGGGACTGAGACACTCCAGCTGTGGCTGCGACCTACTGAGGTGCAGTTGCTGGCTGGGGATCAGAAGAACAGCCCTGATAACCCAACTGCTCATTTCCTTAGTTTTGAAGCTGTGTTAGATGAAGAACTACATTAAGAAAAACTCTGCACTGTGTTTATTCATTTTAAATGGCTTTGAGATACAATTTCTTCAAAAGGTCCTATACAATCAATCTCCATTGTTCTGTATATATTTGCAGAAGATAACAGCTTCATTAAAATATGGTGTGCTATTAACTGCAGTATATATATAGCCTTAAACCTTAAAATGTAATGTAATTAAATAAGAAATATGAACCTAAGGAGGTTAAGTGCAATCAACCACTGACATACACATTTGATTTGAATTAAAAAACACACACACAGAGGGAAATAAAGGGCCTCCGTACATACTTGGATAACAGGAAATCCCCTGGACATAAAAATAGTGAATTTAAGAATGGAGAATATAAAGGTCCAGTTCAAATTTAAGATTTTATGACTGAGGACTACATTAAATCTTTGAACACTTACAATAAAGAGTTTGGAATGCTTCCAGTCCAATTCTTTATATTCTCACAAGTGACAGATTATACTTCTGAACTTCTATGGCAAAAGAAAGAAAGAGTGATTGTATTAATCCATCTAAATCTGCAGCTTGCTAATTAAGATGAAAACTATAACAATCTGTGCTTAGGTGAAGCACAGTATTTTTATAACCCAGCTCAAGACAGCATCACTAGCCAAGCCAAAAACAGAAGATTTAAACTCCCAAATTATTGAAGAACAATAAAATAATGAACCACTTAATACTAAATGATCAACAATCTGTATTAAACATTAACTCCTTCAGAGTGCCCAGTCTACTTTGGTTTTTATATTTCCAAGACATTCCGCATGGTGTTTAAAATACAGAGAACAACACAGTGCTTCTAGCCCCACCTGCAGCAGTGGAAGGAGGTTCAGTCCCAGCAGGTCTGCAGTGGCAGCTCCCTTTCAGAGGGCCAGTCTCACACATGGGTTTTTGTGGCCCAGAGATATTAAGGAGGGAATTTCAAATGAGGAGTTTGCAAGTGAGTCAAGCATTGGAAACTAATGCACTACTTTTACAAGGCTTTAAAGGGAATTGAGGCAAAATTATTAAGAATAAATCTTTTAAAGTTTAGGGTGTAGAGTTAAAAATTCATCACTGTATCCAGGTACCTAAGCAAAGGAGCAAAGATTTTATTCCAGACTTCTCAAAACATACTAATTACTGGTATAAATCTGTTGTCACTAGTGGCATATTGCCAAGAGGTAATTGAGCCTTAAATGAAAATGAATGTGAGACATGTGAAAAGACAGCTGATTTGACCCAGGATGTTAGCAGAAACATAATGCCTGGAAGGATCGTGGGGTTAAGGAACTCCTGTGATCAGCCATAAACTGCAAAGTACACATCAGTCAAACCAAAGAATGAAATTGAGAGAAAACAAAATCTTCCTGTCAGTATGCTCTCCTCTCCTACAGGGTACATGGCAGTCCCTCTAAAGACACTACACACTGCTTTGCTTTCTTTCTATGAAGTCATTGAGGGTCTGGCTTGAGTGAATAAGCAGAACAGACAACGTTAATAAATACTGTCTCTTCCCAGACCAACACGGGTGGCAAACACCACAGCTGCCACTGAGAAACAAAGCTGACTTTGAATTCTGTGCTCAAAACAAGAAGCATACGGGTCTAATACAAAAGGATCCAAGAGTGCTTGTGAATCACAAACAACAATTACCCTGTGATTGTCTTCTGTCAGTGCTTTCAGGTCTGCCACCTCTGACAGCATTTTTACCAAACATTAAGGAAGACTTTTCACCCAGCCCAAGGCTGCCACATCCCTTCTTCTAAGAGTAAAGGTTGCCCAACACATCCCAGCACAATATTCCTCATTTCTCACCATCAGGGTGTGTTTCTGTTTGTCTTCCCTCACAAACAGGTATTGGGAACACCAGATTTAGGATGTCTAATTAATGGTATCTATTATATGCATGCTTTAAGTCCATTGTACATCTCCACAGCAGCCAAAAGGTCCCATCCTTGTCTCATTTGGCCATGTCCCCACTGGTCCCCATTACCTCCCTTCTATTAGCACCAGGCTTTTGTGCAGTTTTGCAGTAAATGGGTTCATGGAGCTTATTATTTTATTTTATTTTTTTATCCCAGAGACATCAGGCTAGTTTTCAATTTAATCTGTTCCATCTAAACAGGTAACTGGGAGGAAGCTGGATGAAGAACTGGGATGTGAAGGGAGGAAAATACTATTCTTTGAGTGGTGATACAAGTGAATGTCATTTGTAAAAGAGCATATATCCACAATGTAAATTGGAGTTCAGGCTCTGGCAGCAGGCAGTGAAGACTCTCCTAAACAGATGCTTCCAATGGTAATTCAGAATACCTAAACCAGAAACCTAAAATTAAACAGTATGAATAGGACCAACCCAGAGTGTCTCAGTACTGTAATTCCCACAAAGAGCTGAGGTTCTGTTTACAAATGCAAGTGATCTGGGCTTAAGCAGAAATACTTTGGCTTAATGTTTTTTTTTTCCATGGAAAAACTGAAACCTTCCCCTGTGAGGAGCACTGAAGACCCTCTGAAGGGCTCTCCTGCTAACACAATAAACATCTGTGGGTTCTTTCCTCCCTAATGCTGTTTTTCTAGGGGTCCCTCTCTGATGAATTAGCAGTCCCAGTAGATTGTGGCAAACAATCCCACACACCACATTTTAGGAAATGGTACTTCTTGGAACTGATTGGTTTGGTCTGCCTTAATGCAGGCAAGTTAACACCACATTATCAAATGGACTGAGGTCACCAACCTCCACCAGATGATCTGCTTGATCCTTTTCAGGCAAAAAAAAAAAAAAAAAAAAAAAAAAAAAGAAAATAAAAAGAAAACGAAAAGGCTTGGATTCCTTACAGAAATCTGAGTGCTCCAAGCTGGAAGCAGTAGGCTTGGTCACTCACAGCCCACCCACCTACAGATCAAGATGGACTGGAACAACCTCCTCCATAAGCCAGAAAAGTGAAGGGGGTTGGGAGGTGGGAGGAAGAGTTTCATATTTCATCTACCACTTTTAATAGAAAACAGAATGTGGTGGGAGCTTAAAAGGAAAATAGCAAATCCCTGGAGATCCTAAGTGTTGGTCTTGCAAGTCAAAGCTGTCAATCACACCGTGTGCCCTCCAACTTTACTTCTTGAAAGGAAGGAAAGAAAGGAGGAACAGACTGGCACATTCAGCCACTAGGTGTTACTGTTGCTCCACGGACTTAAGAATAAGGAAAACATCTATCAGAGGCATCATCTGCAGCTGCACCTGAAGATTCAAACCACAGAAACGAACTCCTACTTCTGGATTCACATAATGCAACTCAAAACTCAGAACACTTTGGTGTCTTGTCTTGGGGTGGCCATAGAGGCAGATTGATGTTCCTTGGTTTTGTTTTTACATCTCTGCTTTTTTTCTCCATCTATAAAATGGAAATAAAGACCCTCATTTCCCCTGGGAAGGACTTTGAGGCCACAGATCAATAAGAGTTGAAGTCTTTGACAATCTGTTGGCATGAACAAAGCAATAAGGTTTTGCATGAGCTGTTCCTGTTGATTCTAGAATAGGTTTCCTGAGAGAGACTGAACTGAGTGTTACCCCACAGACTCATGACAAAGAGCAGGGCTGCACTGCACCCCTGTCAATGCACCTTAATGTCCTGTTTCCCTTTGGTCTCTTGCCATAGCTCCACCCAAAGATTTTTCCAGAGAGCAGCCACACTTCATCCAAACCATCATTTACTTAATCAACTACACTTTGAGCCCCAGAGACACATCCCTGCCCTGGGCTTCTTAACCAACAAGCTTTGAGATTACAATATTGATTTTCTCCTTAATTTTCAATAACAGACTACAATGTTTAAAAATAGGTGTTCCTTCCTCTCAGTTCCTGTATTCCATGCCTTGCCTCCAGGTGAACCAGTATAAATAAATGGCTGATGTAATGCAGGTCCCTGTCTGAAGAGCTGTTTCTGCACACACACAATAAATGTCATGCAACATACAGCAACCAGGCAGAGCCTGCCCTTCATGGTGAGCTGTGCCATGTGGTTGTACTTCTAACCCAGGCAGCATTTTCACACACAACTGGAGTGCTCCAGGGTGTGTTTCCCAAAGTTTGGAAACATTGCCACAGTACATTAAACAAAGCACCAATACCGAGCCACAAAAGCTTATGAAAATTTTTTTGAGTTGTTTTCAAGGAAAATTTTTATGTGCCACATTAAAGGAAATACAATGCAAACTTAAAATACTGAAAGACTGAATGGTTTTCAAGTGCTCAAGTATTATCTGAAAGCTGACTGGCATTACATTTTACTCCTGCTTCCAGTAAAACCAGTGAGTCTCTACCTTGGAGGCAAATGTCCTGTGGTCTGCAATTCAGGCAAAAAGCATCACTTGCCCTCATACAGCAATCACTGCATCTCTCACTCAAGTTCTCACTGGCATTCCTAGAGCATAATTAAAATATTACGGATACCTTGCAGTGGCTTTTGAGGGAAGAAGGAGGATTTTTACAAGGAAAATCACCTGAAGATGATAATTTTTGCTTGCTAGCAAAACATCCTGGTAGAAAACCTGCCATCTAATAAATGCAAGACATAAAGACCATTACCAACATTGTCTGAAAGTAGCTCACTTACTGCTGGGGTTTTCTCTCTGCAACAGTCTGACAAAGAGTTTTACATCAGTGAAGGAACATGATTCACACACATGTGCTCTCAGCAAACAATACACCAGGCACTAACATAGCTTTATCCATATGCCTAAGGCAGATGCTGATAACATCAAATGTACTTGACTTAGATGCCTTTGAAAAGTCACCCTAAATGGCTTGAAATCTTAATTCCCACTTTCTAAAGTGACTTCAAACCCTAAATCACACTAAATCACCATAAATCCAAAAATTGCACCCTTAGTCAGCTATGCTCTCCTTACTCTTTAGTGGCTAATATAAACACACACAGACCCTATCTGACACTCCATCTAAAAATTAATCCTAATTGCTTTCTGGGCAGCTGCACAAACAGTCAGTTTTACCCAGTTTCAGTTACCTCTTATGCTTTATTTCCCCTTCTTCTGTGCTGGTGTCCACAATAGGACCCTTTATAACACATTTTTCTTCATGTGCTAGTGTCAGCTAATACCATATGCCAGCTGAGGCTGTCCTGGTTCTTCTCTCTGGGCCACCCTTTCTGTCTTTCCTTTGGAAGTCGTGGGTTTGAAATGTGGAAAACAACAAAGCTGTGGAAAGAATTAACTATGAGTTGTCCCAGCTCATTGTGAATTTGATCCTGAATCACACAGAACACAAACAGAAAGCACATATCCATTCTGCTACAGCAGAATTAAATTAATGTGTAGATGCAGCTATTGCTTTTTCATTGTCTTAGTCCCATGAACCTGAAAAGAAAGGGTTTTCTGATATTTAAAATCCTGTGTGAACATCGGGATGTCACTGCCACACTGAACCACTGTAAACCATTCCTACACAAGGAGTGAAACAACAAATGAGTCTCCACTGTGATAGAGAAGACTGTACCCCCTCAGTGAGAGCAGAGCATTTCTGGTTCACTTTATTAGCAGTGCTGGTAATAAACATTTACATTGTGGTAGCGCCTAGAGGCCCTATTTGAAAGCTTGTCTAGAAGTGCTATTGTACCTGGGCACTAAACAACTCTGAAGCAGCACATCTGTCTGCCAGATGTTTATTTTCTTAGAAGCTGCCATTTCAAAAAGCCTCTTGCCTCCCCTAACAAGCTTTAATAAGAATCTTCAAGAGCTTGGCTTCATCATCCTTCCAAGGAGAATCTGCAGTTAAAAGTCCAAAGAAGCAAGGAAGGAGAGCACTGCTGGAGCTAGTGAGGGACACCAGAGCAGTGCAGAATGGTCTGAAGACCACATTGACAGAGAGCTCTGAAAGAGGGCACTGACCTCTGCCTGTTTCATCCTTCCAGGGCTGCTTGCCAGGGCACTGGAGCCAGTGCAGGAGCAGCATTGCATGGATGTGGCCAGCAATGGTGTGCAGCAGCGGGCTTGGTGGTCTCTATTCCATCTTTCATTGACTTTTGGACCCTGAAAGGTTTCACAGGAGTCATAGGCTTTATCTTCTCATGGTTCAAAGATTGGTATCTATGGGCAGAAAAACAGTCTGAGAGGGACTTTCCACTTTCTCCCACTTCTGCCCTCAAAAGTCAGCAGCTGTTCCTCCTGTGCTCAGTGCTCAGGGGTCACACAGCTCAGTGGCTGGAAATCCTGTCCCCTGCTGGAAGCAGCAGCTGGGAAGTGCCAGGAGGATTTCCCCCTTACCAATGCTGCCGTGGGCCACAGCAGCACGGGCATTGTGAAGGATCCCTTCACTCTTTTGCTGTGACACCACATTTGTTCCAGCAGGCCAGCGAGTAGGCCGGACAGAGCAGGGACAGAGCAGGGAACAGTGAGAGGACAGCAGGAACAAAGCACACAGAATTCACAGAATCACTGGGTTGGAAGAGACCCTTAAGGTCATCGAGTCCAACCCAGCCCCAACACCTCAACTAAACTCTGACACCCAGTGCCACATCCAGGCTTTGTTAAACACACCCAGGGATGATGACTCAACCACCTCCCTGGGCAGACCATTCTTGTTCTTTATCATTCTTTCTGTGAAAAACTTTTTCCTAACATCCAACCTGAAGTTCATTTGGTGCAGCTTAAGACTGACTGTGTCCTCTCGTTCTGTCAAGCAAGAACACTGCGGGGACAGAGCAGGGACACAGCGAGGCAACAGTAGGGAGGCTGTGGGCACAGCCTGAGGACATGAAGGGGACTCAGCAGGGAGGCGGCGGGGACGAAGCGAGGACACAGCGGACGGACAGGAGGACGGAGCGGGGACACTGAGAGGACGGACAGGCGACATGAAGGGGACAGAGCAGTAAAGAAAGCGTGGAAAGAGCGCTAACAGAGCGGGGACACGAAGCGGACACAGCAAGGACATGGATAGCCCGCGGCCAGCCCTCAGCCCCTCACGCCGCCTCACGCCGTGCCCCGCCCCTCTCGTCACGTGACGGCGGCAGAGCCAATGGCCGCGCGCTCCCGCCGCTCCACGCGTTGCCGGGCAGCGGCCGCGGGGGGGCGCCGTGCCCGCCCGCCATGCTGAGGGCCAAGGTGCTGCTGGTGGGGCCCCGTGAGGTGAGTGTGGGCCGGGAGCCCCGGGAGCACCGAACGGCACCGCCGAGCCCCGCGGGGTCACTGCGGCGGAGGGAGGGAGGGAAGGAAGGCAGGAGGAAGCGGGACCAGGCCTGCACGCACCGGGGCTGAGCTGGAGGGATGGCGCGGGGGGTTTGGGTGAGCGCTGACGTTGTGGCTTTGGCACATTAAATTCCTGTGTGTGTCTTTCACCCCCGCGTTGTGCCAGTCTGGCAAGTCTGTGCTGGCAAACTTCGTGTCCGAGAGCACGGAAGGGATCTGCAGCTACAGCCCCACGCAGGGGGTCAGGTGAGCGAGAGCCCCAGAGCCCCCGCTCTGCTGTGGGTGCTGTGGGTGCCATCGCATCCCACCGTGCATCCATCATCCCGCAGGATCCTGGAGTATGAGAAACCAAACCTCAACGGGAACAGCAAGGGAGCTGCGTGTCGATTCGAGCTGTGGGATTGCAGTGGTGATCAGAAGTAAGCCAGCATTGTTACTTCCTCCAGGTTATTGAACTCCTGATAGTTCTGTTTACAAGATACTCATACTTAAGGCTCAAGCCAATGATCTGTTTGATGTGAAGAGTGAGGAGTATTCCTGACTCTTTACCCCAATATATTTTTATAGTTTCTGCTGTAAAGCATCCAAAGCACTAGGTACTTTCTGCCATGATCACAGTTGAGCTCTGTTTTGGATAAGGACTGACTCAAACAGTAAAGTCCACAACTCCTGGAATGAAGTTACAGACACAGGAGACGGAGGCCCACTCTGTAATTGCCCTCATCTCCATTATGTGAGTGGACTTCAAACAATGTATGCATATGATTGAGGCCTTAATTTCTAAAAGATGGAATTGAGAATGATCCATTCTTAGGGCGATGTTTAATTAAGTTTATGTGAGCATTTAACCAAATTCTACATTATCAGCAAATCATCAAATTAGAAAATCATGGGATCAACTATTATAATAGATAAATCAAAATACTTAGAATATAATATGTAACTGGCAAGGTTACTGATGTTATAGTAAAAAAGTACTTAATGTGTTCTTGAGCACTTCATGTGTCAATCTTTCAATTTTCTGTGTTTTTCAAGGTTTGAAACATGCTGGCCAGCTCTGATGAAGGACTCTCATGGTGTAATAATAATCTTCAACCCTGAGCTGCCCAGCCATCTGAAAGAAATTGAGATGTGGTACTCGTGCTTCGTGCAGCAGCAGCCTCTGCTTGACAGTCAGTGTCTCCTGGTGGCACATCACAAGCCTGGCAGTGCAGGGGACACAGAAAACCTATCCTTGGGTAAGGAGATGGAAAACTCCATTGTAGCTCAGAGTTTTTCATTCATCTTTGTGTCTTTAAAGTTGTTAATACCTTATGGCTTGTGTTTTTCGTCTAAATCTGTTGATTAAAGAACACTGAAGTGCTTTGAAAAAACAGAAATAATGGTTGTCAAAGGTGAGCAATATTCCTGTTTCATGGAATGGGGAAGGGAAGGTTTCAGTGGCTTCTCCAAGTGTGTATGCAGCTAAACCAGAAATTAGAACTCCTGCCATATTTCCTCATGAGTAGTAGTTTGGTTCTTAATTTGGATTTTTTTTTTTTTTTTTTTTGGTAACAGACACTTTTTAGGGCATTTAAATCTGTAATTTGTCGGCCAGACAAACGGGACCTCTTTGAAATAAAAGTCTAATAAGCTGCATCTTAAAATTAGCAATAGGTACTTTAGATACTGCAAAATTATTTGTGGCTGTTTATGGCTGTGAAAACACACACTCCCTTCTGGGTAACCTGTTCCAGTGTTCAAACAAGCACGTGTTTGTTATAAGCATTCATATATTAATACATATTTAATACAACAATATCATTCCATAATTTTGAAGTAATCAAAGAGTATCATATCACTTCAATAATAAAACTGCAGTTCAGTGCTCAAATTGTTTAATTATGCTTAACTGAATGTGAGACCAGAACCAGACTTTAAGCTTCAATAATAATAAACTTTGAAGAATTTAATCTGGCAATAAGCTGTATTTGTTTGCAACACTGACAAACTCTGCTGCATTTCTCCTTGCCCTGCTCTGTGTTATCTGGGATGTCAAACATTGTGTACCACTGAATTCCAGCTGAGCTGTCTCATGATTATGACTATTTCTTTTATAAGAGGAATATACCTAATTATTCTTATTTCTTCTCAAAGCTTATCCACTGAACAAGCTAAAACTGATACATTCCAACTTAGAGGAAGATCCTGAAGATGTTCGGATGGAGTTTATCAAGTACTTCAGAAGCATTATCAACATAATAAATGAGAGCAGAGAGAGGGAAGAAATGTCAATTATCTCATAATGTTAAAAAATATACTGAACAAGGAAGAAAAAATACTATTTACCTTTTGTAAGCTATACTATCCCAAGGAGAATTTGCCAGGCTACAAATACTTCAGCCTGTGATGTCTCGAGTGAACTGTGGTGCCCAGGAGGTGGGTGCCCATCCAGGAATTTGAGTAACTTTGTAGCTGCACTTGGCATCAGAGTCACAGGAAGATGTTACTATGTTAGTGTGGCCCAAAATACAAAGGTATGGGTCATTTGTTCAGAATTCCTCTGTGCAGGGCTGCTGGGAGAAGAAAGCCTGACAGAACATGAGATACTGGAGTTCTGCTGAAGTATCTGGGCAAAGTGCTCATGTTAGCTGGTGAAGGTCTTTGGAAGTCAGTACAAGCTGATTGGAATAGAGATCTGGGGAGTCATGGTGTAGAATCCACATTTTTATGTTCCAAGTTGTCCTTGTCTTTCCCTTGAGGAGAGCACAGTGTACAGCCATTGCCTTGGCAGGACAGAGCAGTCTTTCTTGAGACTAAGTTTTTCTTCTATTCCAACAAAATGAACATGTTGTGAGGACAACATTTAGGTCTCTCTGGGAAGAAGGAATTGAAATCTTGGTTTAATGCAACATTCTGACTTATGTCAAGACCTCCAATAAGTTCTGCATTCTCCAGAGGAGGAAAAGCTGTTTCAAAACTTTACTGTTCCCTGTTGCATTGAAATAAGTGGTTTCATAGATAATTTACTTTCTGATTTGTTTGGTTTGCACTCATTCCTGTTCTTTATGTGTTT
This sequence comes from Emberiza elegans, assembly GCA_024865655.1. Lineage (NCBI taxonomy): Eukaryota > Metazoa > Chordata > Aves > Passeriformes > Fringillidae > Emberiza > Emberiza elegans. The sequence continues at coordinate 1,387,260 of JALJVW010001080.1, forward strand.
TGCTGCAGAAGACTTTTTTTTTGTAACATGTATTACTAAAGCAATAAAAACATTTTAAAAATGCATCCTCTTTGTTCTCAAAGGGGAAGTTAATTATGGGTTTGTGGAACTCTTAGCAACTTGTTCCATTTTTAGTAAGGAAAATAGTGATAAAGTTGTAATACATTTCAGCCTACAACAAGAGACATTTACAAAAACTTGGACCCAAGCAGCCAAAGGAATGACACCACATTGACACTGTCTTTTAGTAAACATCCTTTAGAGAAATTATGTTATAAACCAGGAAGTACTTCATGTATTTTAGTGCAAAACAACAGAAGTAAGAGATTCTTGGGGGTTTTTTTTGGTGATCCAGCTTAATTAATCTACTATTTTTCCTATTTTCCTAATTCTTCTCTGAGCAGTGAGTAGTCTGTCCTTGTGCAAGTGGCATGTGAGGTGAAAGATTAAAAGATCTCTGAACAGTTCCTGTCCTGCCATTAAAGCTAAAAGCTGCAGTTGGTTCTGGGAGGCAAAGAGGGTGGTACTCCATCAGTGAGAGAAAGGACACCAAGAAAGAAACAAGTGAAATAAGCAGAAAAAGATGAAAATAATAGGTTGGAGGTGAATAGTGGGAGGTTGGCATTTCAACATCTGTCTTATTTACATGGCTTTTGAGTAATCAGGCTTTCTGTGCTTGCAATCAGTGTCATAGGGTGGTCTGTTGGAGGCAGTTATTAAAATACACATTCTAACTAGAGAACAGTTTTTTACATGCTGCCTTAGATTACTTTTTCCTTGTTTCCAGCTGTGTGATGCTGGAGCCAATTTTTAAAATATACTGCCTTAATAAATTCAGTTTTTCCCAACAGCAATATTGTGATATTCACTGGTAAAAAAGACTGGTGTGAAACCTACCAAATATTTTACTTGGAATGTAAAACTGTTTGTGTGATTCCAGGGTTTAAAAGTCAATGAACTCGCCTGTTCACCACCTTGCTTCATGTAAAATGTTAATCATGATCTTACTTTAAACTCAAAAAGTTGTAAAATTACCGTATCTATAGACTGCAACACACTGTTCATCAGAGAAGAGAAATGGTGTTAGAACCAAAGACAGATGTCTGGATTCAACTTTGTATCATCCAAAAGGTCATAATACACAACAAATATGGAACATCATTCATAAAATCTGGCCAAGAGATGAATTTCTGTCACTGCTGAAGAGCAGTAAAACATGAACTCATGCAAAATTAATCCTTAGTAGTGGAGAAGATAACAGAGAAAGTATTTATTCAAGTATCTTTCATTAAGACTTTTTCCTTGTTTCAGCTGTGTGATGCTGGAGCCAATTTTTAAAATATACTGCCTTAATAAATTCAGTTTTTCCCAACAGCAATATTGTGATATTCACTGGTAAAAAAGACTGGTGTGAAACCTACCAAATATTTTACTTGGAATGTAAAACTGTTTGTGTGATTCCAGGGTTTAAAAGTCAATGAACTCGCCTGTTCACCACCTTGCTTCATGTAAAATGTTAATCATGATCTTACTTTAAACTCAAAAAAGTTGTAAATTACCGGTATCTATAGACTGCAACACACTGTTCATCAGAGAAGAGAAATGGTGTTAGAACCAAAGACAGATGTCTGGATTCAACTTTGTATCATCCAAAAAGGTCATAATACACAACAAATATGGAACATCATTCATAAAATCTGGCCAAGAGATGAATTTCTGTCACTGCTGAAGAGCAGTAAAACATAGACTCATGCAAAATTAATCCTTAGTAGTGGAGAAGATAACAGAGAAAGTATTTATTCAGAAGTATCTTTCATTAATGATTTACAAAGGCGATCAGGGACACCCAGCGAGGAGAGAGGTGTGGGAATGCCCAGGAACACCCGTGGGGTCTCTGTCTCTGCCTTTCTGAGCTCTCAGAGCCTGCAGAGCCCCAGGAGATGCCACATCCTGGTGTTACTCAGACTGTGGGGACAGCTGTGTCTCAGTGCCTGAAGCCAGGTGGTTCATGAGGGGCTCTTCTGTGCTCTGTCCTATTTCTGCAAGGAAGTGCCAGCAAGTGTAAAGGAACCTGGGAGCATGTGGCAATCAGGCACAAATCAGCTGGCAAGCTGTGTGCTTGGGAGTAGGAACGTCTAGGAGCAGAGGAGAACAGCAGCTTTGCAGCAAGAGTGCTCTTATTTTATTCTTCCATGCTTAAGACCTCACCACCATGCTGGGAAGTTTGTAAAGGCTTTTTGTAATGGCTGTTCCAAGAAGAGAAAGGCAGACAACCAGTGAAGTCTGTCAACTCCTCCAAAATGTAGCCTTTTCCAGGTGTCCTCAGTCTCTTGGAGTGAACAGATCATGTCCCCTTTTCATCCTGTCAGCAGCCACAAACTCCAAACCCTGGCTTTCTATCAGCTGTGCACAAAGTGGGAGTCTCCAAGTTTCCTATCCCCTTCTGTGGATCCCTATCCATACTGGAATTCAGTGGGTATTTTTTACAGTAGTTTTTCTGTCATGGTTTTGGGAGCTGAGGCTGGAATCAGGAGCATAAAACATTTTAAATATTAAATAATACAAATAAATTCAGCCTCCAGAGTGCAGAATCCAAAGTTTCCAGGATATGCCAACCATGCAGTGAGAAAACAACCTGTCACTTCAACAGAAGTTACTCAGGTGCAACATTATTTTGGCATTGAGTAATGATAATTCTGACAGCTTACTTCATTTTGTTTATGATGTACAGAAATGGTTTTCAAAGTTTTATTGCTGTATAGCTACAAAACCCTTTACAGCTGTGAGTTCTACTCAAGTTCACACTCACCTCCCACAAAAGCAGTTTGGACATCATTGCTCTGGACAGCTGACCTGTCTGAACAAAGAGTTAGCATGGATATTTGATAGGGAGCAGTCAGAATCAGGAACTCTGCAGGGCTAAAATGCAGAATTTTAAGACTTCAGGGTTATACCCATAAAGTTAAAGACCGTGGCTACTTTGCAGGCTGGTCATTGAAGATATTTAAGCTCTTCAGTTGTAAGGGTTTGCTCAGGTTACCTCTCACAAGCTGTTTTCTGCACACACAGAACATTGTGAACCCAGTAATTCCTGATGAGGATGAAGACAGTTACAGGCAGTGCTACCCAGATGTGTGACTTGTTTACAACTAAACTTTGGGAGTAGCAACAAAGCTGAATGAAACACATTTGGACCTTACCAAAAAAATGCAGCTTTCTTTTCAAGTAATATATTTTGAAGGCCAGGCCTTTGGTCTCAGTTGCTCTCAGCAGTATTGTTCTAATGGACACAATAGACATAAGAAATCCCATGTTCCTATTTCTATTATTATGCTGCCAAGTGACTAAAGGGAGTCATGTAGGCCCCCTCATTGAAGAGTGCCCATCCATGCTGGGGTTTTGCATGCTCAGTTTAAAATATCTAGAGTGCTGACACTCAGATGCTTTAAGAAGCAAATTCTAGAAGGTATCCAGGACCTCTTAAAATCACATCTTAAACAACTCAACTTTTCAATAGGAGTACCTTGCTCTGGAGGTCACTTGCATTTCCTCTTATCACTTCTCCAGAATTCTCCAGTTGAGGAATACTTGGCACAGCAAAGATCTGCCAAATACCAGTTTACCTAGTTGAGAAGTTGCCTTCCCCAAGGTGCTGGAAACACTGCAGCAGTAATTCCCCCAGCTTCAGTCAGTGCTCTGTGTGCACACATGGACACCATGGCACCATGTGCTGCTCCCCAAGCAGTGCAGGGGTTAACTCCCCTGTACAAAGCAAGCCTTTTGTCACCTCAGGTGTGCATTTTTGCACTGATCCATACAGATTATTTTAGGACAAGTTTCCCTTTGGATGATTGAGCTTTGCATAACTAGACACCTTGGAAAGGTACCTGCTTAGAATTTGCTGAGAATTCATCCTGTGAAAATTCTTCACAAATTACAGTGGGAGCCCCTCACCTCGGGCTGGAATCACCACTGTGATGGAACTGGCTTGTTCAGGTTTGGCCACCCATGCTCAAAAAGATACACTGAGTCAGGAAAAGGCCACTGAATGGCTAAAGAAGAAAGAAACAATTGTATAAGAAGTGTTGTTTTTTTCACTCTAGCAACCTAGCAAGGGGATATCCTTGATGTCTGTAAATAGATCACAAAGAAAAAAATCCACTGCAATTACTTGGACATGAGGTAACAGGAGCAATCAGAAGAGCAGAAATGTTGTTGAAAAGGGTTGGGCCATTGTAACTAAGGTACACAAACCTAACTATAAAGCTCTCACCATCTGCTCCTTTTGCTTATTCTCCCCCTGCCCTTAAATTGCATGTAGAAATAATTTGACCTTGAACACAAGTTTTGGGGTTTGTTTTTTCTTTTTTTTTTCTGAAAGTCACAAAAAGCAGAGGGAAATCTAATGTATTCTGTTTGTGTGTAATAATCTAAACTAAAAGGCAGCTTTGGCACAATACTAAATGTGAACAAACTAGCCAACCAATAACTCCAGTCTGGAAGTTAAAGAAGGTTTCTAACAGAGTGGGAAAAACCTGGTTCCATAACAGTGTTTAATTAGCAGTTTATGATAGATTGTCACTAGACTAGATCCTTCTAGTCTGTCTCCTAGGAAAACAAGGTTTTTAAAAAATTTGTTCATGCAGGTATTTTTCTGCAGAGGTGGCAGTGAACCAGAACATCAACTCCAAACTTTCTTGAACTTTGAGGAACTTGGATTCTGATTTGTGCTCCCCAGCTGGAGATCAGCTGAAGACATATACACATATGCAGAGGAAATGAAGCAGTTTTATCAACTCACACCAGAAGAAAGATAACACAGATTTTCTTCTCACATGAGTCTCAGTACTTTAGAGAGTACTGCCTGAAGATGGGCACTGGGTTTTGCTTACATAACTGTCAGACAGAAATAAAAAAATGCCACGTTTTGCTGAGTTCTATTGTCTCTCCCTCCTTTTGTGAGGAAATTAAAGCCTATTTCTCTCCTAGTTCCTTTTGTGAGGAAATTAAAGCCTATTTCTCTCCTAGTTCCATGAAATCTATCTGCATCCTGGTAACAAGTCTCTGAGAAATTGCTCAGAGGGAATAACAGACAAGGGTACACCCTCCACTGCTATGTTACTGCTCCATGAGTTCCAGACAAAAGCATTTCTTGTGGTTTGGCAGCAAGCATCTACTCCTAAAACCCTGGGATTGCATTGTTCTTTACATGTCAAAAGTTGATTTAGTACCCACAGGCACAGATTGCAGGGTCCCCCTTTTTAGGAGGGATCTTCAGGTTTTGCAGACTGCTGGGGTCACCTCTCACAGCAGTGACACCATTTGGGACAGTCACGCCCAAGAGGACTGTAAAGAACAGGCCCCCAGGTCTGCCCTGCAATGAATATTCCAGGATTTTTATCCTGACCTAGGTTAAATGGTAATACTCCAGAAACTGAGCAACTGACTGCCAGGCCCATAATAACAACTCTGAATCATTAAATAAAGATACATCTTCAGGATAAATTATTGTTAAGGCTCCAAAATAGTTCTGCTGTGTTTGGAATTCTAATAATGGTAGGCAAGCTTGACTGGAACCTGTAATGATACAAAGATCTTGCAGTCTTGCTTATCTGTAGCTAAGTTAATGAGCCTGGGACCCAAACACAGCTATTATGAGGCCCTTCTGCTCAGAATGGTGTATCTTTACTTTTAAAGCAGATCATTAAAAGTAATATCTAATGAAAACTCCATCTGTTTTCCATTGAGCATGCACTTGGCTTTTTTCTTTTTTATTCTCTAAGGCTCCATGAAGCTTTGCAGCACACAGGGCTGACACTGTCACATGCTAACAGGACAAGCCAGCCCTTGATGCAATTCCTTTGTCCAGGGAAGTTAAATTTTGGGTATATCTGGATCTATGAACATAAAGGTAACCTTTTGGACCTTTAATTTCTTTTATGTCCAGGAACAGGAGAGAGATGCACAGATATGAAGCGGTGTAATAAATTTTAAGTCACACAGACCTGCACAGAACCAAATCTACAGACCATAAATGTTATTTTGCATTAAAGCCTTAGCAATAAAAGCTGAGACTTGCCACTCTGTTCTCTCTCTTGTACCCAGCTAAACGGGAATTGCTGAGCTCTGTTAAGACATAGGGTATAAGACACACAGTTGTGCAGTTGTGATCCCCACAGACACTCTTACAGTTTTCTATCACGTGAACCTACAGAAGCCAAACACATGCACATGCAGTTTCCATTACTAAATAATTCATTTGCCAGTCCCAGAAAAACCTGGTAGTATCAGATACACAAACACTTTATGCTAAGTGATGTTAAAGCCTAGTTTCCAACAGACTTGAGTCTTAAGGATTTACCCAAGTGAAGATTTTCTGTCTTCTTCTAAGGGTTTTCCTCCCTTATTCCCTATACAGACATGGCTACCTGCAGTAATTAATTTTTTAGGATTTTCACAGAATGAGAGAAACATGCCTAAAGTGACCATGGAGATTAAAAGGTTTTTTTTCTCATAAAAAGAAGGAAATTCTGGAACAAACACCAAATAAAGGGGGAAACTGGGAGAATAGGAGAGACAACATGGAGGAAAGAGCATATTTTTGAATAGCACCAAGCTGTTTATGAAAAAGATTGGAAACTTGGCTCACTACAGAGCAGAAGACTGGACTCAGCAATGCCAAAGATAATTTTAATTCTACATTTCCTACACCAGAACTAGTGATAGAATAAATATTTTTTTCCTTTAGAATTAGTTTTCTCTGCACTTGCCTTTGCAAACATGTAAGTTAATATGCATGTCACCTCTTTCTCATGCTCCAGCAAGGACAATAAAAAGAGAATGTGACCTCTTGTGTGGCCTGTAACAAGCATAAATTAATGATGATTTAATATGCATTCAATGTGGGAAAAAAGTCCCATATTTCATACAGCTTTATAAATAAAGATATCTTCTATGGTTGATCACAAATAAACCAGAAGAGAATCAAGCAGGTAATGTGGAAATACAAAGTAATAAAGATTGATTCTTACCTTTTGCTTTTGTAAAAAAATGAGACTCATGTTTATGTTTGTTTATATGAATTGGCCCCAAACAGTGTTGGAACTGCTTCAAAATTCCCACTCAGATTTTTAGAACTTACAATATTTAATTCCTGCAAGTCCTGTGAAAATAGACGGCCAAGTAAAGACAGATTATCCATTTCTCATTGAAGAAACAGGATAAACTGAATTAAATCCCCATTAGACATCAGAGAATCCATGCCTAAACACAATCCAAGATATAAATCCATAGGAAAAAAATATTTCACTGTTTGCAGAACTACTTGTATTGAATGAGATCACAGAGACATAACATCACTATGACAGAATCTAATCACCACTCAACAAACATTTTGGAAACAAGTCAGCAACCACATCTGCTTCACCAGAACCACAGCCTCATGTGACAGGAAGCTTATTAGAGACCCTGTCTCTCATTATTTTGTTTTTGCTTATAACTTCTCAGCGTGAATATTCAATATTGCAAAACCAAGCAGCTCCCTTTACAGACTATCCAGAAAGGAGGAAAAAAAATTGTGTCAAACATTCCAGATCCTGAAGAAATTGATGCCTGTGGAGCTATGGATTTCTACCAGCAAAACATCTGGCACAAAACAACATCAAGCATGAATAACTTGCTTCTCTTTTGACTTACCATTGGTGTGAGGCAGTAATAACTCCTCTGAAGTTTTCTTGATGTATCAAGCCTGAAAACAAAACAAAAGAGAAGAAATCCAGCCCTTTAAACATAGGAATGTAACTAAAAGTACCTTATTTTCTTAGTAGCAGAGAATGCTACATTGTGAGACATTTTTCGTGGTTACTATACATGAAAGAGTTGCTTTACAATACTGTCAATTGTGCAATTTAGGAATTCCCATTTGGCGCTCTTTCATAGCTTTGGTCATAGATGCAGGAGTCAGAGCATCTGAGCAGGTAAATTTGGTAAAATTTACAGAGGAAAACACCACTCATAGGAAAATCTGTCCAGGAGTGAAGCCAATGTCCAAAGTCTCAGCCAGGGTTAACAGTAGCTCTGTGTACTCAGCCTTCCTTAGCTGAAACACTTCCTAAAGTGAAAGGATTCATCTCAAACACTTCTAAATTGGGTGGTTGTCGCTCTAGGACACGAAATAAAATGTCACAGACACTGGAATCTCCGAGGTAAAAAAGGGGCCTTTATTTTTCTGACTCCAACATTTATAGATTTCCAAGAGTGACAGTGGATTGGAGGGTGAAAGTGCCACCTCTCCAATGACACTGGACAAACCAACAGTCCATCAAATTTCTCCTCCTCCATAAAGAATGCAAAGCAATAAGTTATTTACAAAAAGTATGTGAGAAAGTTTGTTACAGGAATGTAAACATCAGAAGGCTGAGAAAATCTTAAAAAATCAGGGTGACAGGTGGTTCATGTGCACCAGCCCTTGACTCACCTCTGCAGTCATCACAGTTGATGATGTGAGAGCTGCCCCTCCTCACTGTGCCCAGCAGTGGGATGGTTTTGGGAAGACTGGGGCTGTGGAATGTTGTGTGACTGCAACATGGGCACCTCCATCTGTCGAGCAGCATCAGTCCTGTGACACGCCACAGCTCCTGTTTTCACATTCCTCAGCTCTGCAGGAGTTTTCCTTGCACATAAGGCTGGGCTGGCAGTGGCATTTGGAAGTGCTGAGCTGTGGGGTAGCACTCACCTTCCCTGGCAGGCAGGTGTTGCATGGATATATCCCCACCAGGGCCCTGCGGTGGGCAGGCATGTTTTACATAGATCAGAGCTCTCAAACAGGGTCTCACTCTGCAGACACATCAGACAATATCTTCCCAAAACCTCTGGATAACCTTTCTTTCTTCTTTCTCCATCACCTTGTGGACAGATAAAAAACCTTCCAGGGAGATCTTAAGTCGGTGTTGCCATTTCAAGCCCACAGATGTCAAAGCGATTTTTACACTCTTTCTGCTCAGCTAATTGCCAAGCCCCAACAAAGGCACTTTAATGGGCTGCACCAGGCAATAAACCATCATCTATTGGCTCTAGCAACAAGGAAGGAAGAGAGGGAATGCAGAGCTGGAACAAAGCACAGACCCAGAGCAGGTCCAAATACTTGCAGAAACTGATTTATCCAAATATTTGATACCAGATGTTCTACTCAGACTACTTTAACAGAGCTCCACAGAACATTAAATGCTTCTCATGTTTTCAGTATCCAGCCCACTCCATCTGGGCACTTCTGCCACAGGGCACAAACAAAACACTGCTTAATATTAATCAAAGAAGTGAGTTTTGCTCTCTTTGCAAGTTCAATATAAAAAGAGTAAGAGCAAGCATATGCTAAGTTGTTCCTGGGAACACTGAACACAACAATTTGGAAATGCTGTCTTGGATTACAGCATTTCCAAATTATGCCCAAAGTCTTGTTTTGAGGAGGGTATATTACCACAAACATTGTGCTAAACTAGAGCACTCTTCATCTCTGATTAATAAATATCTGGTTTGTAATATACCAAATTCATATTTCCTTGTTTACCTAGAGTTTCCACAGATTATTGCATAGCTCCCAGTGCACTTTCCCAGAGAAAAGTTGCATCCTTTTTCTTGGACATTTATTTGGGTATCACTTCTTTACAGAGAACATTTTTGTCTATGCCCATTTTTAGCCCCATGGACTCCTTGTTCTCCTGTTAGTTCCTTCTCTCTAGCCCATTAACAGCCTGTAACCATATGTACTAAAAATTACTACTTAGTGCACACATCTGTGTAAAACCTTTCTCCAAATTATTTTAATTCTTGAAATCCAGGACTACCTACATTTGTCAAACAGTACCAGGCTGTTGAGACTGTGCAGTAGCAGCTGAGGTCAGTTCTCCTTTGTTTTCTCAGCTGCCAGTGCACCCTCCTAGTCTCTTTCTGCTGATTCAACTCTGCAAAGGGGAAGGATAACAGGATAAGTATCTGGCCCAGTTTTCTCTCTTCTCCATCATGGATTTAATTCACCTACTTCTCTTAACTGGTCCTATCTATTGCCACCTCCGCTTCCTCCTTCCTTGTATCTCTTGCTCCCTCAGTCAGTAAGTCCAACTCAGAATACAGCTCTTCTTTAAAAGATGTGACCTTCTCAGTTGTCTCCTGCCCTCCTGAGAGGATGAAAGCCCTGCCAGCCTTCTAAGTTCTTTCTCTAACTGGCTGGAGTCTCTTTCCATGAACTCCTCGTGCATCCCAGCAGGTGCAGCTGGACCATGGGATGTGCAGAGCTGCCTCTGTCCCAGCGCCACCGAGTTCTTGTGTGTTTACCCAGCTCAAGCACTGGATGGTGCTCTTGGCACTTCCATGCTGCAAAAGCGCTTTCCAAGCTCTCCCACTTCTCCCGAGAGCTGTAAAAATACCCCGGGGTCACATACAGTTGCAGGTCTAAGCCTCTAAATCCCAAGAAGAGCATGTTTTGACTACACAGAATGTGGCTGAGGTTGCTGAGGAAGAGGCTCAGCTAGGTAAGGACAAATACCAAATGAAATGTCACTGCCTATCACACACAAATCCACCGAGCAGTGGCTTTCACATTCGGCCTCAAATATTTTATTTGCTAATTGCTTTCTTATCAGTGTTCCCCATAGCAACAAGGAGATGTAAGTGGCATCAAGTGGGCTGAGTGACATTATGTCTGCATGTAAATGTGACTGGGATTGTGCATGGAGGGGATGATCTGAGGGAGGTTAACAGCATAATGTGAAACCTCCTGTGGTCTCAGAGGAGGAAGGAGCTTCTTAATGCTGCCTGTGTGAGGTAGGGAAGCTGTCTCAGCAGCAAGCCTTTTTGAGAGAATCAGACAGATTCTACAGCAAATGAGTTTGTTTGATCTTTTTGCCTACTAAGAAGTATTGATTTTACACCAGATGTTTGTCTTCATCCGTTTTTCATAAGAAGCTCAGAAGATTTTGGTATTCTTAAAGGTGTCATGAACAAGCAAAGGAAATATACTTTATAGAAGAAAAAAAGCTAAAGGGAGATAAGAGATAAATGTTCAGGCTTTTTTCCTTTCTTTTGCTGATTTTTGTGTACCCCCAGGCAAATCAGGCTGTCTCTTTGAAGTTGCTCAGCCTTGTATATTGCTGATAATTCCTTCTCTTCCAGCTCTTCTAAAAGGCTCTTTCTTCAATAGAAGGTGCCATAAAAGTACAAAATATTTTGTGTGTCTCCATCTAAGGAACATAGGTCTACAAAATGCACTCTAGCAAAATAAAGCAAATAGAGAGATTGCTGTAGCATTTAGGAGAAATCAGGGCAAAAGGGAATAAAAGGACTCATAAGGATGGGGTGGCATTGATGAGAAACATCTGGACTAGCTAGATGTACCCACTGACCTAAGATGTGGGATTCAAACCTGTATTGATACGTACTTGGATTGGACCACCTCTGGCTATACAGACAGCAGCACAGCCCCAGAAAAGGCTCAGGAGTCACTGAAGAATCCCACCTGCAGGAAGGCCTTGAATTACCCTTTCCAGCAATCCTACCTGGATTAAGCATTTCAGAAGGTGGGCTTGTTCATCTGAAGGACTTGCACAAATTTGGTGATCCCCTGAAAGCCTGTGGCAACTCTTCAGCTGCCTAGTGCACTCTTCACACAAAGACTGCTCCATCTTCTTGGATATCCTCCTTGTAAATGTCTCCAAAGACAGTTCTGAAAAGGACAAACTGAGGGTTAACAGCACTTGGATGAATAGAACACTCCAAACTGAGCACTGCTGTTGAAGCCTTAACATGGAAATCTTTTGGCTACACCATTTAATATGACACACATGGGACAATGAATTTTACAGTACTTGCAACACTCCCTCCTTCTCTTGGCAAGTGGGCATTGCAAACCATTAGAATTTATGGAATAACTGAGCTGCTTGTGCCTCAGAGGAAGAAAATAGGATAAATGGCCCAGTGCTGCAGATCTGCCATGACCGGCCGCCTCAAGATTCAGAAGTTGAGTGGAGAAGATGCTACTGCTCAGAGAGCTGCTACTACAGGCAATACTTCAGTGTAAAACAGCCTCAAGAAGCAGGAAACCTGTTGTTATTTTAGGTTTTTAAAAGAAAAATGTAATCTCATGCACAGAGTGGTAAACAAGAGAGTTCTCTCTGGGGTGCCACTGCCCTTGCTGTCCCCAGGTGCAGGACCACGTTGGGTTTGCTCGTGAAGGTCTGAGAAATGTGTGGTGACTTGTTGGAACCCTGGCTACTGAGAATTTTAGACTTTCTGTGCTGACAGGCACTAATCCCCAAGAGAACACTGCATTTGACCTGAGGCCGTGGAGAAGGTTTCCAAAATTGAATGATAGAACTGGGATTATAAGTGTGGAGTTTAAATAGAAGTGTGTAATATCACATAGCAGGAAACTTAAAGTTTAAGGTTTTAAAAAATAGTAATATAAATATAAAACAAGATATAAGTTTTAAAACAGAAGCTAGTCCTTCATCTTCTTCATAAGTTTAAATAGTATTATATAATTAGATTTAAAAGTCCACATTACAAACCACAGGTGATTAGTTATTAAGTCAGAAATAAAAATAATTTACTAATTAATAATTTATTATTTCTTAATTAAACAGTTTATCCTTAAAAATCTTGTAAAAAAAGAAATTACTCCATTTTTAGTTTATTAAAATAAAATACTATGAAACTCCCAGTTTATAAAACTATAATATAAATAAAAACTAATAAACATCTAAATCCAAACAAAAAATACCATTTCACACATTTAATCCCAACCCTAACAAAAAAAATAAAGCTCCACTGTGGCTGACATGGGCCTTGCTGGTGCCTCTCTCCTCTCTTGTGACATCCTGCTGCAATAACAGAACTGCCAAGAGGGAGCCTTTGTCCAAGTCTGCCTTCAGCAGAGGTTCAAGCAGAGATGCTGGTATTGCAGTAGTTGCAGTGTGTGCAGGTAACTTGGTAATGCAGCTTTGGTGAGTCTGAATGGGGTATGGCATATTTTTAGATCCTCCCAGGAAGGAGTGTGTAAGCACAAAGCAGAGCTGTGCCTCCCTGCAATGGCAATTCTCATGTACTGCTGAGCAAGGATACCCAATAGGCTGTGTTCATAATGTGCCCCTTGTTACTCACACAGACTGACTTTCTGATTTCTTGGCTAATTTGCAGTAAGAAAAATTGTTTAGTTTCATGGTATATCACAACATTCAATGAGCCTGTCCCTTGGGAACACCAAGAGCTTTCAGATCTTAATATAGACATCTTTCAAATGAGATCATTAACGAGTATATATCTGGATTGAGAGCCAATGCAAGCACTTCGATTTTTGGCCTGCCAAATTTTCATTTTTGGCTCTATTTTCTTCCCATATATTCAAAGAACTGCACCACATGGAATCCTTTAAACAATAGATGGGATAACATAATTTTTCAATTGCTCTTGCAAAGGTTTTTAACCACATAAACTATTCCAGGGTTCGCTAAGAAGTTACCATTGCAAATAATGTAATTGTTCCAGACTAAATTCCTTGCATTCCAGAAGAACTTTTGAAGCAAAGAGCATGACTGATTTGGGATTTTTAACCAGCCTCTTTATGGTAATACTTAGATGAATGTAAATTTTCTCCAGAAGCTTTGCTTCAAAAAGAAAGGACCAAAGCCCAGAAACACTCCTAGCTGCAGAACCAATACTTAATGCTAGTAACACATCAATCCCAACAGAAAGAAAATAAACATTTAAAAATCAGGAAACTGTGCACTTTATTTTAAACAATAAAAAAAGGCGAGAAAAACAGTAGACAAAATCTGGTGAACCTAGTGCAAGCAATAAATTCTGCAAGCAGAATTTTTGCAAGCAGAACAAGTCTGTTATTTCCCTTTGGAATGAAGTCAAGGCTCATTGTCCTGCACCACCAAGTTTCTCCTTAAAGATGTGTGTGACTTCTACTTCCTTGGGCTTCACCTGGAATTTAAAACACACCTTTTTTTTCTGGTAACATGTTTACTCTTATCACCTGAAACATTCTTGTTGCATTCCTCCAAAGGTGATGTCATTGTATGGTTTGGCCAGTGGAGACTGTTGCCCAACTCTCCTCCAGGTAGAGTAGGTGGGGGAGATGAAATCTCCTTCTTGCTGAGGCAGAGGGCCCCAGTTCTGCAATTCTCATCCCCTGTGGGTGCACTGGAGTTTAGCCTTAACAACACACAAAGCCACTTCCCAAATCCACCTCGTTACTCAGCTTTCTTGGATTAATTGAATCAAGCAGTGGGTGGTTTAGGAGGTGAACTGCTCTGGGAGCAGGGCCTGTGATTCACTGCAAACCCCCACCACACAGGGCACTTTGGAATCAAACTTCTTTGAGGTCCAGTAAAGCAGCAGACAAGGGGAGCAGCACTTCAGAGAGCCTTTTGGATCTCCATTCTGATTCTGTGCTACAGGCCAGCTTCCCACACACCAGCCTGTTTCCACTGGATTCACACCAGATGCAGACTTGGCCCTGCAAGTCCAGAAATTCAGTTTATCTTTTTAAAGACTCTGGGTTTTGTAGAATTGGCTTAGCTGTCGTATGAAACAATAGTATCTTGTATCACTCAAAACAAAAGGAATGAGCTGTGTATTTACTAGCCAAACTCCCTGTGAATACAAAGCTTTTGGGATCATACTTTTCCCAGTGTGATCACAGCCCTGCCCCTTTAACCATCCCCAAGGAGGGACTGGCTGGAGCTGCAGGGGCTCCCCCAGAGCTGTGCACTTTGTACAAGTACAATGTATGTAACTGGGTCTTGTCCTGACATGGAGCTGGGACACAGCTAGGGTAACTCAACCGGCCTCAGGATCTGGGACTAGTGTCACAGATAAGGACAGTGATAACTACATTCTCCAAAGCCTCATGAAAATAGATGCCTCAGTTGAGGTTAAAGTGCCCCAAGTAAAGGAAAAAAAGTAAAGGCAAAGACACAGAAAGAGAAAAATTTTTCTACATGATCAAAAAAATAAGCAGGGAAGTTTTATTTGGAATTTGAGCACCTACAAGCACAGAAGTCAATGAACCATAAGACCTATTAGAAAAACAGATTTAATAAGCTCTTTCCCCACTTATTTATTTTCCTCAAGGAAAATGAAAATACTTTTCTCCTAGATATGTTATGTGAATTCCTTCACTGTTCTCTTTGCAACCAAACAATTCCAGCCTGCCTTAGTTTCCTCTGGTCTCCAGCAACACTGTGTGTTCACACTCACTGCTTGCCCCTGGATGCTACTGTTCAAACAAAAACTGAAAACTTCTTTTTTACAATGAGCCTGCAGGATTACATTTCAGGTAGAGTGCAAGGTAACAGCTACTCCTCCACTTGTACTGACACAGCACACACTATCCAGGAAGATGCATCTTCCATTCACACATGTCTGCTGCACGTGGTGCTGATGCTCAAAATGCCCATGTTAGGCTTTTAGGCCAAACAAATTTGATTTAAAATCATGGGATTTTAGGAGCATTATTTCTGGAGAAGCTTATTCCAGAAATAGTCTCTGCTCACCTGTGTCACTGATGCCTTAGCACTGCACTTCTCTAATATTCACACCGCCAGGACCAGAATTCAGGATTTCTGATCTCTGCTGCAAGACCTTTTCCTCTCACTGAAAACTGCTGCTAAACCTCCTTTAGTTCTTTTAATATTTAGCTGAGTCATGCTGGGAAATCCTTTGAGATCAAGGCTATAAGAACTACAAGTGAGCAGAATTAAATGGGACATTTTGGGAGGCACAGAGGAAGTTACTCAATTGTTTCAGGTTAGAATACATTCTATTAGATACTACATAAACCTTCACCTCTGTCAAGTCAAATTACTGTCCAGAAAAGAAAGATTAAATAAGAACCACACCTATAAAGCTAGTACAGCTCTAAATTGAAGAACAAAAAAGGAAAATAAAAGTACAAACCCCTTGAGAGTTCTGTATTTTTCAAACTATATATAAAACCCCTTCAGAATGTAAGCTCAGGAGTTCAGACAGAGACTTGGAAATGTTGCAATTCCAATAGTCAATAAATATCCTGTCATCCAGTCTATGGAAGTGATGAAAGTGAAATGATATTTATCTCTTAATAAGCACTTGTAGGTGCAGCAGATATCAAGCTTGTTATTATCTTACTTGCTTTTTGCAGCAGGAGTGGTGCTGCACTGAGTTTGATCCTTGATCGACCAGAATGTGTCAGAGTTTTGCCTCAACATGAACAAGATGAAATTAGCTGCTAATGTGGGTGCTCTGAGGTACCCATATGAACACACAGCAGGGTGGAGTTTCAAGAGCTCAGTTCCTACACTCAGGACTAGATTTTCAGGGAGGTTCATGCACTGAATGCTTGTAACATCCAGCTACTTATAAGAAAGCCTAAGAAGGAGCTAAGAAATTTGTAAATGTACCTCAAGTGATAGAAACTTCATCCTTTGATCACCTGCTATTAAGTCAGCAATTCTGTGAGCAGATGACACTTCTGGGTTCTCCACATTTCCATGAAGAAAGCCCCAGATGTCTCAGTCTGGGAACAATGAAAAGTTAAGTCTTTAGTTTAAGCCTGCTTTATACAATAGCAAAGACTGAGAAAATTTACCTCAACTGATCAAAAAGAGCAAAATGGAATAATTTTCAAAGACTCCCTATTTCAGGTTTGCATTTGGTTTAAATGAGCAAAAATTTAATGGGAAATGCAGAATCCTGTGCCGTGCCATACCATTATTTTGGCAGCAAGGCTTCAAAGACAGTGGCAACAAGTGAGATTCAGCTTAAAAATGTCTCATTTTAGGGTATGCAAGCCATAAGAAAAGTGAGTTGTCACAGATCCTGCCCTTGAAGGGAACTGGTGTTGTAATCTCTACTCCAACTGTGCATTCTGTGATTTTACATGTGCTCAAATGATGTGGATCTACAGTTTTATTGCTACAACCTGGAGTTCATACGTGCTCTCCCAGTTAGGTGGAAGGACTAAACCACCGAAGGACTAAACCACCAAAGGACTAAACCTCCATCAACACAGCCCAACCACAGGTGCTGGGGAAGGGGCCCCTTGGCAGGACAGGCTCCTTCCTCTGCCCAGCCAGGTCACAGCTGCGTTATTGGTGTGACAACAAGTGTGACAACTAAAAATAGGCCAGGGACTAATACACTGATTTCCATGCCAAGTGTGTAATTTACTAATAAAACTTCCTGATTGTTTGCAGGCAAATCATGACTTTTGAGGGTCATTTATCCATGAGGATTTATGAATCTCGGGTGCTTCCATCCCCTTCAGGGTGAGTCATCACCTCAGTGATGTGGCACTCAGTGCCAGGCCGGGGTGACAAGCTGGGGATCACTCTCAGGTTGGACTCGATGACCTCGGACATCTTTTCCAACCTCAGCGATTCTGTGATTATAGGGCAGAATTTGTTGGTGTTGTCTCCTCAATAATAAACATTAGTTATGCCTCCGCGCTGTAGGCCCGGCGATTTCTCCCTTGCCCAGGGCTGAGGGGCCAGGCTGGGCAGGGACTCGGGGGAAGCCACCGCTACCCTCACCCTGTCCCCAGTCCCTGTTCCGTTCTTACCCCCGGTCCCCAGTCCCTGTCTTTGTCCCTTTACTCCGTTCCTGGTCCCTGGTCCTGGTATTTGGCCCCTGTTCCCCATTCCGGTGCCTCTTCCTTGTCCCTGTGCCCCGTCTCTGGCTCCCGGTCTTTGTCCCAGTCCCTGTCCCTGGTTCCGGTTCCTGCTCCCTATCTCTACCCCCAGCTCCTATCTCCGTTCCCAGTACTGGTTTCCATTCTCAGTCCCATTCCCAGTTCCAATCCCGATTCCTGGTCCCGGTCCCGGTCCCGGTCCTCCGTCCCCGTCCCCGTCCTCGTCCCCCGGTTCCGATCCCCGTCTCTCGGTCCCTCCCCGCTCGGCGGCCGCAGCCGGTCCCGTGTCTCACCGTAGGCGCCTGCGCGGGGCTCCTCCTCCTGCTGCTTCTCCTCCTCCTGCCCGTCCTCCCCTCCCGCCGCTGCCGGCCGCTGTCAGGATGAGGCGGAGGAGGCGGCGGCCCGGCCCGGCCGCTCCCGTCTCTCTGCCCGTGGCGTAGCGGTCCCCGCCCGGAGGAGGCCGCGGCGGTGCCGCCCGCCGAGCCATGGCCCAGCCGGGCCCCAGCGCCCAGACCGAAGGTACCGCGGGGGCGGCGGCGCGGCCTGCGCAGCCCCGAGCTCGCCTGGGAGCCGCGCCGGCCGCGGGAGAGGCGGCGGCCTGGGCGCGATCGGCCGGGCAGGGTCCATCCTTGATCGACCAGAATGTGTCAGAGTTTTGCCTCAACATGAACAAGATGAAATTAGCTGCTAATGTGGGTGTTCTGAGGTACCCATATGAACACACAGCAGGGTGGAGTTTCAAGAGCTCAGTTCCTACACTCAGGACTAGATTTTCAGGGAGGTTCATGCACTGAATGCTTGTAACATCCAGCTACTTATAAGAAAGCCTAAGAAGGAGCTAAGAAATTTGTAAATGTACCTCAAGTGATAGAAATTTCATCCTTTGATCACCTGCTATTAAGTCAGCAATTCTGTGAGCAGATGACACTTCTGGGTTCTCCACATTTCCATGAAGAAAGCCCCAGATGTCTCAGTCTGGGAACAATGAAAAGTTAAGTCTTTAGTTTAAGCCTGCTTTATACAATAGCAAAGACTGAGAAAATTTTACCTCAACTGATCAAAAAAGAGCAAAATGGAATAATTTTCAAAGACTCCTATTTCAGGTTTGCATTTGGTTTAAATGAGCAAAATTTAATGGGAAATGCAGAATCCTGTGCCGTGCCATACCATTATTTTGGCAGCAAGGCTTCAAAGACAGTGGCAACAAGTGAGATTCAGCTTAAAAATGTCTCATTTTTAGGTATGCAAGCCATAAGAAAAGTGAGTTGTCACAGATCCTGCCCTTGAAGGGAACTGGTGTTGTAATCTCTACTCCAACTGTGCATTCTGTGATTTTACATGTGCTCAAATGATGTGGATCTACAGTTTTATTGCTACAACCTGGAGTTCATACGTGCTCTCCCAGTTAGGTGGAAGGACTAAACCACCGAAGGACTAAACCACCAAAGGACTAAACCTCCATCAACACAGCCCAACCACAGGTGCTGGGGAAGGGGCCCCTTGGCAGGACAGGCTCCTTCCTCTGCCCAGCCAGGTCACAGCTGCGTTATTGGTGTGACAACAAGTGTGACAACTAAAAATAGGCCAGGGACTAATACACTGATTTCCATGCCAAGTGTGTAATTTACTAATAAAACTTCCTGATTGTTTGCAGGCAAATCATGACTTTTGAGGGTCATTTATCCATGAGGATTTATGAATCTCGGGTGCTTCCATCCCCTTCAGGGTGAGTCATCACCTCAGTGATGTGGCACTCAGTGCCAGGCCGGGGTGACAAGCTGGGGATCACTCTCAGGTTGGACTCGATGACCTCGGACATCTTTTTCCAACCTCAGCGATTCTGTGATTATAGGGCAGAATTTGTTGGTGTTGTCTCCTCAATAATAAACATTAGTTATGCCTCCGCGCTGTAGGCCCGGCGATTTCTCCCTTGCCCAGGGCTGAGGGGCCAGGCTGGGCAGGGACTCGGGGGAAGCCACCGCTACCCTCACCCTGTCCCCAGTCCCTGTTCCGTTCTTACCCCCGGTCCCCAGTCCCTGTCTTTGTCCCTTTACTCCGTTCCTGGTCCCTGGTCCTGGTATTTGGCCCCTGTTCCCCATTCCGGTGCCTCTTCCTTGTCCCTGTGCCCCGTCTCTGGCTCCTGGTCTTTGTCCCAGTCCCTGTCCCTGGTTCCGGTTCCTGCTCCCTCATCTCTACCCCCAGCTCCTATCTCCGTTCCCAGTACTGGTTTCCATTCTCAGTCCCATTCCCAGTTCCAATCCTGATTCCTGGTCCCGGTCCCGGTCCCGGTCCTCCGTCCCCGTCCCCGTCCTCGTCCCCCGGTTCCGATCCCCGTCTCTCGGTCCCTCCCCGCTCGGCGGCCGCAGCCGGTCCTGTGTCTCACCGTAGGCGCCTGCGCGGGCTCCTCCTCCTCCTGCTTCTCCTCCTCCTGCCCGTCCTCCCCTCCCGCCGCTGCCGGCCGCTGTCAGGATGAGGCGGAGGAGGCGGCGGCCCGGCCCGGCCGCTCCCGTCTCTCTGCCCGTGGCGTAGCGGTCCCCGCCCGGAGGAGGCCGCGGCGGTGCCGCCCGCCGAGCCATGGCCCAGCCGGGCCCCAGCGCCCAGACCGAAGGTACCGCGGGGGCGGCGGCGCGGCCTGCGCAGCCCCGAGCTCGCCTGGGAGCCGCGCCGGCCGCGGGGAGAGGGCGGCGGCCTGGGCGCGATCGGCCGGGCAGGGTCCGGGGGCCCGCAGGGAGCGGGGACCCGCCGGGAGGGAGCGGGGAGCGGCCCGGGGAGCTCGGCTGGGAAGGCCTTGGGAGGGGGCGGGAGGCAGCGCAAGTGGATTTTTAGGCTGTAAATGTGGAGCAAGGGCGGCTCCCGGAGCGGGGATAACGCTCGGAGGACGCGCTGCTGCTGGGGAAGGGGAGCCCCGCCTGGATGGGACGAGGCCTCCCCGCCCTGGGAGGGGAAGGGTGGCGGTGTATCCAGGTAGATATTGATCCTCCGGGTGGGACGCCGTCGTTGGTTTGGCCACGGCGGGGGATGTTTGGCTGTATTCGAAAAGGCACTCGGAAGGTGCAGGTCGGGATGTGCAATGAGAGCAGTGTGTTTCTTTGCTGGAAAAGACAAAGAAAATAACAGGTCTTCCTTCTGTACCTGTGCAGAAGGAAGCTAAGCTTTCCCCGAAGGCTCCTGCTGTGGAAACGTTATTTCTTTCTGGTTTGAGAGGAATTGTGAACGTTTTTTATCTTGGAAGAGGTTACAGAGCTGCGTGCATATAAAAAAGTTGTAGGTAATGCTTAGCTTGGAAGGTGAGGTTGAAGGGACAGTGTTTACTGGGATGTATGGGAAGGGGTGTGAAAGCCAGGAGTTTAAGTTGAGGCTGGTCAGAATGTATGTATAGAACTGGAGAGATGTGCAGAATCCTGCAGGATTGGTGCTTACCCAGCCATTGGACTAGGCCAGGGCTCTCCTCTTCTAGAGAACATTTGAGTTTCCTTGGGGAAGCACTCTGTTAGAAAAGGGCAATGATGTATTCTTAATTATGCATGTCTAGGGAATTGCGTGGGCCCTTTTTTTTTCCTTTTTGTGGAGTTACACCAGAAAGTGCTTATCCTTAGGGATTTCAGCCTGCCTTTTGAGAATTTCAGTGATGAAGGTGCTTAGATTGTGGGGGTTTCCCTACATTAAGATCAGTCATTGCTAATCCTTTGAGGGCACTGAGGGGAAGGTGAGTTTCCCTGCTGTCATGCTTATAAGGTCAGCATAGGTAGGAGTTGTTCTCCTGTACTTTGTGGTGAATAACCATTGTTTATTGTTCTTCTAAGGTCTGCAGAACAACTTCCAGCAAATTTTCTTCTTGGCTCTCACAGACTGGCTCACTGCAGGTGTGCAGGGGAGCTGTTCAGTGTACAAATGTTTGATGACTCTTGACCAGGAAAAGTAGTTGTAGGTTTTTAGAAGATCCACGTTGGACATATTTGTGTTGTTGCTATTAAAAAGGTGCAAGTAAATTGAGTGGTTTGATGGGTTGGTGGAGCCTGTCTTACAGGAGGTATGGATTGTTGTCTCTTTCCTGCGCCCTAGCTGTGGGGAGATGAGGATGCTGTAGAGAAGGGGACTGGCTGGAAAGTTGGGTGGGTTCTGGAAGTGGTTGCTGTGTCCTACACTAAAGAACTGGAGCTCCTAAAATGGCTCCTCTCCCCATCCTCCTTTGGCAGCCGTAAGACCAATTTGGGTTTTTTGTCCACTTTGTTGTTCTCATTTGTTTTGCTTTTGTTTGTAAGTAATTTACCAAAAGTGTGCCTTGAAAGTGTTCTATTTTAACGTGGAAAAAAAATCAAGAAATTAATTATTTCATATCTTTAGTTGTGTGCACTGGATTTATTGCTTAAAGGAGTAGCATAACCTCCAGTTTAAGATTACATGTGACAAAATAAAACTGGATTAGTATGTTGCCCTAAGGAAAAATAATGACTTTTTATAATTACTTGTATTGATTATAAATAACTTATGCATTCTTTACTCATGCAAGACACATCAGCTATGATTTGTTTTGTGGAAAGCAAGTATAAAACTACTACTTTTTCTGCTGTGGTAGAAATAACATATTGGAACAACATGAGAGGAATTAATGTAGAAATTATTTTCTATTCTAAAGCCTGCACTGCAATGAAAATGGGCCCAAGAATAGGGGAAGGAATAGTGCAGAGAAATAGGAAAAGAATGGGCGTTGTATCCTACCCTGGTTTGTACTTTGGATTAGTGGAGACATTAATAACCCTCTAATCCAGTGTGTAGGGTAACAGTTTCTATATGATAAGAATCATGGGGAGGCTGAGGGCAGCCCTTGGCTGCTGCTGGAGCTTTGTGCTCTGTGCTGGGAGCTCATGATCTTGCCCTGTGCTGCAGGTAGGTGTGTGCTGCCTGCTGATCCTGGTCAAGGGGCTTTTTTTGGAGAGATTTTAATTTATGTGTGTTGTCTAGATTGCTTTACCACAGCTGTAATGTCTTATTTTTCAAAATATTTTTACTTTGAATATAATATTCAAAATTCAAACCTCCCAGGCTCCCTGGGTTTAGTTTGGATCTGGGTGCTTGCCATCTCTGAATGTAAGGTTGCCAAACAAAATGTGTTGGCATAGCTTTTCCCTATCAGAATTCTCAGGATTTAATTCTCCTTCTCATTTCTGGAAAACACTTCGATGAAGGAACTGCAACAACATAAAACATTATTTCTTCAATACTAAAGTTAATTAGAATGATAGGCCAATTATTAAAATCTTCTTACTGCTCTAAACTTAAACTATTAGTGCACTCAGGCTGATAATTAGCATATCCATTGATATTGTTCAGTGATAAACTGTTAATGGCACAGTCTATCAAATATTTTAATAAGAACTTGCTGGCAGAAGGAATTGATCCAGTATTGGAGTAACTTAGGCCAGTAAAAAGTGTCAGTCTGTCAGTGGTGGGAGGCTGTGCCAGCTCTCAGTGGAGAGAAGTGCTCAGCTGTAGATGGAAGATTGGAGGATGTTGCCATATTGATCTTGGTGCCACCAGCAGTCTGTGATCCCCATTGTGTCCCTGTGTCAATAATCCAGGATCCCAACAAGAGCTGGGACTTGCTGTCACTGTCACACACCCCAGGGCCAAACGTTGCTGGTGGAGAGGACAGGGATGTCACAGAGAAAATTAACTAACAAAACCTCAGGTGCTTTTATATTTCTAGTTATTTTCCTTGTAAGTATATCACTTTTAAACAAAAATGAAGGATCTAAAAATGCTATTACTCATCTCCAAGCTAGGTGTGGTTTGCAGGGGACTGGCCATGAGTGCTGATGTTCAGCTCTGCCTTGTTGATGCAACTGTCAAATGTCAAACTCTTATCCCTTGGGGAGTAACTTCAAAATTGTTGGTACTTTCCAAGAGGCAAAAAAATTTCTTCCCTCACTTTCATTTTGCTCGGTCCTTGCTTTATTATTATTCAATAATTACTGATATTATTACTATATTTTTAGTATATTATTACTAATATACTAAAAATACATTTTAATTAAAACACATTCGCACTTTTTTTTTTAGGTTGTGTGTTTTTCTGTCATTTTGGTGGACAAATCTGGAATTTGGTTTCAAAAACAAAATAGACACCTTGAATGTACATGTTTCTAAGGAAGTTTTGATCTGTTCAGCAGGTCAGTTTGTTCTGAAATGGGAATATCCACATTCAGGGTGTCTGCTTTCCTGTCAAAGTCAAATTGCAAATCTCCTAATTTTGCAAAATACCCTGACCATGTTCTTTATCATTACGTGTTGATCTGCCAGAAGGCACAATGAATATGCCTTAACATATGGACTGACACTCTCTTGCATTTTGGACACTGGCAGATGTAAATTTTCTGCTCATTTTTATCACATCTGGGCCACTTCACCATTGTCATGGAGAAGATGGACTTAGTAATGTGTTTTCTTCCCTTCCTGGCCTGGTGCCTCTGGATGCTTAACTGCTTTCCCATAGCCCTTGGTGGGTGGACTGGATTCCCACTGTGAAACTGGTTTGTATGTACTCCCTTGAAAGTGATTGAAGAAGGAATTTTGTTTTAAAACTTTCAAGAAGCTAAACCAAACAATTTCTGTCAGTGTGGGAGTGGACCAAATCCCATAGGCTTCATTATGGGTGATGGTTGACTGGCAGGCTTGCTGGGCTTTCACTCCAGGCATTTTATTAAAAAGTGCTTCTCAGATGTGAGTTTTTCTATCCTAAATTTAGGTATTTTAACTACACTCTTTTCTTCTTAAAAAATACCAAATACGTAGGTAAAAAAAATGAAAAAGCCTGAGTTTGAGATTATGGCTTTACTCTGAAGTCTTTTAAGCTAAGAACTGGTAACATTGATAAGCAGCACTTACTAACTAGGCTGCCATGAAAGCCATTGTGTGTGTGTATTTCAGAGGAACATCTTCTACATCAGAGGTCTGGTACTTCTCAGTGGTTCAGCCTTTACTTGCAGAGTTGATTTTAGTGTCTGATTTAGTAGTGGCTGAGTTAATGGTACTACCCTCCACAAGTTATTCTATAAATAGGGTAAGCACTGTGTCATTTTAGTCATAGTATAGTCAGTTAGGCATGATGATGAATTATCTCTGGAAAAATTTAAATCATTTGATATTTTTGTGTAAATTGGCATAGGAAGAACAAGGGAGCAGTGTACCATTGGTTAATATTTTGGTTCTATTCAGAAGGAGGAGGGTTTTTTTACCTGGAAAGTACCTGAGAAAACTTCTGAGCTGTCCTGTTACTCTATAAGCAGTGCCTGTAGTACCCTAAGAGTGCAGAACTGCAGCATGACCACTGATATAATGAGGAATTGTGTGCATTTATTTTTTCTTCCCCATTCATGTCTCCTTCTGTCAGCCACAGCTCCCCTTGGCGTTCAGCTGACTTGTGGTGGTGCTTCCCTCCTTCCTGTTCCTATCCTACACTTCTCTTCCCAGGCCTGGCTCCTTCAGTACAACGAAGAATAAAAGCCGTTGAATCACCTTTTATGTCTGTTTCCATCTCCTCTGGCAATTCCTGCTTCACACAGCCAAGCAGCAGAAACGTGGCCTTGCTTGCTCTTTGCTCTCAGGTTTTTGCTCCCTCCCTGCTCAAACACCCAGTCAGTCATTTGGCAGTGTCTTGGGCAACTGCTGCTCTTCAGCAGCTCCTCTGGTTTCCTCCTTCCCAGACACCACCTCAGCTTCTTTAATATTGTTCTTCTTGCCTTTTGCAACCTCTGGTCTGGGGATATCCCCTGGACCTTGCCCTGTTTTGGCTGCTCCAGGCCTTGCTCTGCTCTGTGGGATCACACCCATCCCTCTATTCTTCCTCTTCTGGAGAAACTCATATGACTCTACAAACTTCCTCAGTGAAAAATGTCTTTTCCAAGCAATATGGCTCCCTAGCTGTGCTGAATCTTCGCTTTTTTACTCTTTTTAAAATATATTTTTCTTTATTTAAGAGCTCTCCAGGTTCTGTCACTTGGGAAGGAAGATCTCATTGTGCTTTATTCTTGGTATACAGAGCTACTTATCTGCTTTTCAGCCCTACCTCATACATGTTCAGGTTCTGAGTGGTTTTTCAGAACAGATTATACAATTTTGAGGCAATGAACTTCAGTTACCTAATCACAAGCTTGGCTGACATCTAATTCTTTAATACCTTGGTATCTTTATAAATTGCAGTAGGTAAGTGCCTCACAGATTGCAAAAAATTAATTGTTGGAAGTTAACTTATGCCTCTTGGAAATAGAAGTAGAAAGTAGAAGCGTTCCATCTTTTGGCTATCAGAGCAGTTCTGAAAGTTGGTATCAGTTGAGAGGAGGACAGGAAACAGCAGAGCTGTGGTCTGCTGGTTTGGTTCTGTGTGCAGTTAAGGGCCCTGTCTTGTGTGTCTGGCTGAGTTAGGGACTGAAAAATAACCAGAATCCTGGAGTAAAAAAAAAAAAAAAAAAGCAGTCTGTTTTTTAGTTACTTAATAAGCCAGAAGCACTTAATAAGCCTTACTGTGGTGAGTCACACTGAGAAGAAATTTAAATTTGGGTGGGATTTTATTAATATTTATCTTGTTGTATTTTGTGGCTTTTGAAAGTGTTTTTTGGTAAAGCTGTGGAGCAAAAATGCAATAACAGAAGTTATACATGGCAAAGTGAATTGGAATCAATAACTGGAAGGCAATGGTAGCATTAACTGTGTATTCCAGAGGGAATAGCCTGGAGGTGAGAGGGAAGGATTACCTGGGGATCAGACCAAACCAGCATTGTCGATTATAATGGTGTTCCCATGCCTTTAAGCCAGTGACCTGAATAGACTGTGTGGTTTGTATTGTATCTTCTGCCAATACACGTTTTTAGCTTACAGATAATTGCAGCAAGATTTGCAATGCTGTTTAAATGGCAACAAAGGAGAGGAATATGCACAACAAAAGGAGAAACACCTTTTTCACCGTTTTTGTTGGGTGTTTCCTGTATAACTGTTTATCCCCCACACCCTGCCTTGGTAGGGTAACTTTGTATTTGCATGGCTGGTCACCATTAAAATACTGCCCAACAGAAATGATTTATTTTCATCTATGCTGCATCAGTGCTATGCAAAATCAGGAGGCAGCACCATGGTTGGTTGCTTTAAAAAATAACGAAGCAGTAACTTGCAAACAGTAAAGCAGATAAAACCACAGAGTATAATACAATCCTTACATCTGGGTGTTCAGTGCCGTTGCCTTAATCTACACAGGAAGAAACACAGAGGAGTGCTGGAAGTTATTGCTCAAGCAGTAAGTATTTTAACCATCTACAATAAATTTTCATGTCCAGTATCCTTTAAGAAAATTCTTTCCTAAGGCTTACAGGAGTTCATATTAGCCTTCCATTGACTTCAGACACAAGAATTGGAGCATTCATCTTACATTAACAGTAACCTGTGCCAAAATCCCTCTGATACATTTTTTCTGTGGTGTTACATGGTTTATTTTGGTGAAGTACAAAGCATAAATTTGGCTCTGTTAATTCAGATCATCTGACAGACTGGCATCTTTATGTCATATACTGCATCTTTTAAATTTTCTTTTAAAGATTGGTTTCAAGTGAGGTTTTCTTAATTGCCAGCTTGCAGTGTCTGTTTGTATCTTCTCCCATGTGAAATTAATGGGAAGGCAATTAGGCAAACTCTGGGTTCTACACTTGAGTGACATTTCTAGCTGTGAAGATATTAGAGCTGTCTGTCTGGTCTTCACAGCTTCTGTTGGAGTCTTAGATGAAAACTGGTGATAAAGATGTTAAATCTCAAACTGGTGCTTTAACTCCTGATGTTACAGAGTTAAATTTGTTGCAGGCACTGAGGATTACATTTAGCTGAGGATCCATCAGGAGGGGCTGTAATGGCCTGTTACAATGTCTAATCTAACTGTGTATTTGCTTTCAAGTAAGAGTAAATGTGAACCTAATCTTATTGTGGGATAGGAATGTTTTCTGATGTATTTTTATCTTCAGCTCTAGGTTTTGTACCAGACTAAGCACTTCTATACTGGAAACTGCAGTGCAGTGCAACTCTTTCAGCTGCATTTGTTCAAAACCTGAGTGTGTACAAACACTGGTGGGAAACCTGAGCTTTGGAATTTGCTTTCTAATACCAATTAAGTTTGTCAGCTTCCCCTGGAGAGTCTGAATAGAAATCAAGGTTTGAAAAAGGTCATTTATCACTTACAAATATCAGTCATCAAGTCTTTAAAAAGTAAGTTCTGCTGCATGACCACACCAATCTTGGTAGCCACAAGGGACAGTGGGGGACAGAAGGAAGGCCAGACTATTTCTTTTGGCAGACAGCAAGCGCTTAGGTTAAACTGATAATCAGACTGTACCCATAGGCTGTGGTTTCATGTTGCAGCTAAGCCAGTCTAGAAGGTTGCTGCTGCTGAAAGAAATGTTCCTGCTCTCTTCTTCCTACTCCCACAGTCGTGTTTCCCTCATTTCCTTTGTGCCAGCTCTGCACATTGGACCCATCATTGAGCCCAGTTCAGCTCAGTCACCCAGCTGAGAACTACTCACTGCTGCATTAATTAGTTAAATTTAGTGAAAGGCCTGATAAGCCTTAGAGCCGGCATAAAGGAAGGGTGTAGACCACACAGTGATAATATGAGAGTCCAAGGGTATCATTCTGACGTTGTTTTCACACTTTACTCTGATCTGTGTGCTCATTGCCATGTGTGTGTCAGGTCTGCTCTGTGCTCAGCTCAGTGCTAGGTGTGGTCTGCTTTGGACCTGGTTTGAGACTCACTCCCCTCCCACCCTCCAGCTTTTTCCTGTATCACTTCTGATTCTGTCACTGCTGTCAAAAACTCCCATCACATGGTGGGGGTAAAAGGCACACGTGCTCACAGTGCAGTGGGAGTGCTGAGTTACCCTGTCAGATGACCACCAGTACAGAAATTGATTTAAAATTATTGTAACTGCAGGCTTAAAATTTCATGCTGGAGGATGATTTTCTTCCTTTTTAACTGTTCAGGAATTCATGTAGTTGACAAGTGGTAGCAAAAAATATGAATATATCGAATCTCAGCAGTATTTTCTGTCAAGAAATGAATTCTAGAGGCTTGGGGGAGTACTAGTCTGTTGTTCTCAGGGAACCTATTAAATTGCTGTAGAAACCTTGCTCCAAATAATAGGATCTGTATCCTGTACCTTATCAAATAAATATGTTAATTGTCTTTTCTTATTATTATTTCTTATACTGTATTTATCATCACAATGTCTCCATACGTATATCTAGCAACAGTATTTTTCAGGCCATTTATTAAGATTTATATCCTTTAAGTGGCTACTCTACAGCACTGTTTTTTCATGCCTACAACCTGCTGTTCTGGCAACTAAATTTTAAAATTACTATTCCTGGAAAGTAAATTTTTACCTGTTCTCTTTCCTAGTTTATCCTCTGTATACCAATTTGAGTGGCCAGATTATAGCAAGGGGTAGGGAACCACAGTGGGAGAGAAATCAGATGTTAATTCCCTTTTGTGCTGTTTGTTCACATCTGTAATTCTTGAGTTGTGTGTGACTTGCTGCTATCTCTGAAGTTTTTCTGGTACATGTGGTAGCTCTGCATGAGGAAATGAGTTTCCATGCTCTTGTGATTATTTCAGCTTTTGAAAATGTCTATAAAGATGCCAATTTGCTTTAAATGGCAGTGTCCTCATACCTGTAGCAATGGTAAATTACAAAAGCCATTGCCTATATAAATTTCACAAACATTGGCTTCTTTCTGGTTTCTTCCACATCACCTTCTTGGGCGAGCGATATTTCACTTTTGTTACCTTCCTTGAATTTTTGAGCATGTTAGGTTATCATTAATTTGTTCTTTCTGCTCAGAAATTGGGAAGCAGAGTACCTGGAGTGGTCTGCAGCCTGAATGCTCTCAAAGCTGCACCTCAGTTCTTGGCCCCATGACAAACAGCAAGACAGCACAAGATCTCAGACTAGTGGTGTCTGGGGGAATTTTGGAATTAATGTAATGGTTTTCTTTTATATATTAACTCACGTCATCAAAGAGAACAATGCAGTAGGGTTGTTTTGTGTTGTTTTGCTGGTTGTTTTTTCCTGAGAGTTGAGTCATACTTTATTCCCATTTTTCTGCCTGAAGAGGACAGCCTTTAATAAATCTGTAGGCGAAGTGATAAACATATAATAAGGTGTCACAGGGATTTTTTTCCTCCCACTGCAAATGAGTCAGCAATTAAATTATCTTGAAAGAAAATCAGTCTGTTGTCTGGGTTTAGCAAATGTTTACATTTTAAGAGAACAGTTATATTAGTGGTGCTCAGAGTGCAAATTGTGTAGGGGGTCTCCTATAAAATGAAATGCATATCAGAATCTCCCCCTAAATGGCTCTCAATCTGAAATATTTTTATTTCATCAGAACAGCAGATTCCTGCTGGTTTACTAAAACAGACAATATCCTCAACTTAAATTTGCTTTCACTGGGAAGACACACTGCAAACCTCACTGTCAAGTGGAATTGCCACGTGTAATCCAGTTCTGGATATTCTGGTTATATCATACAAATGATGAGACGTGGTAGTGTGGAAAAACTTGGCAGAAACATTCCTGTGTAAATACGAAGGCTCATTCATATTTTCAGTCTTGCTTTGGTCAGGAAGATTTATGTGAGTTGACATTTTTGGGGACTTGTTTTCAAATGCTGTGGAAGGGAATAGGTGGCTGTGCTGGAGGTCTGGTTCCAGGCTGGAGGAGCCTCTGTGCCTGCTTAAAACACCCTCTGTTGGTGTTGATCTAGCAGGTAATGAGGAGGGACAGGCTGGTGAAATGAAAGGGGCAGGGACGGGTGTGAAGTGTTTGACAAGTGCATTGTCTGAGCTCAGATGTGTGAAATTCTCAAAGAGCTTTGCTGTGCCTGCAGGGTGTGGAGATCTCCCTAGGCTGGCTTAGGGTGGCAGAGGTGTAATCCAGCTGTGAACCCTCTTGGAGAAATGTGCCCAATTCTTGGGGACCTTGCCCAGTTCTGTGCTGCCATCACCCTGCTCTTGTTGTCTGTAGCGGTGACTGGTCTGAGTAAATGCCCACAGCCTGTAGAGTAAATAACCCTCTTCATAAATCCAAGGAGACACTGAGCAGTTTTAGTTTGAGTTTTTTGTTTGTTTTGTTCTGTTTTTCCAAATTGATCCTCCTGAAAAGAGCAGTTATAAAAAAAGAAAAATTGTTAAAGCAAGGGGAACAAGATGCAAGCACTTATGGAGCAGGGAAAGTGCTGGTGATGTGATGAGATTGGTAACTCTGTTCTCTCCATTTTGTGCCACTGTAGATGAATTCAAAGTTCACCAGACTGTAGCTTGCTGTTGACTTTTGAAATACTGATATGCATTCAAGCTTAGCAACACTGTGTGTCTGAGGAAATTCACTGGTGGTAGCAGCAGGACACAGCCAAAATCCTTTCCATAGGATTCCATTAATGGTGTTGTCTGGTTGACTTTTCCAACTCTGTGATTCATCCACTGCTGCCCTATTTAAATTATTCAAAGAATTGATAAAGCTCAGAGTGTGGTTGATTTTCTTGGAAAAAAAAGTGCTAACCAATAGTGTTTTCCTGAAATTTCTTGACAAATTGCTCTCCTCACCAAAACATCAGTGGTAGAGATGAAATAGAGTGAAAACTAATGATGGTAAAACTTCTTGGGACTACTATGGAGAAGACTGTGCACAGAACTGAGAGTTCTGATGGCAGCCTAGTTAAAAGGAGAGAAGCAGCTACTATGGTGAACAGGGATGTACAAAAAGCCAGGCTATAATGATGGAGGTAGGGGACTGTCCTTGGGAAGAAATAATGCTTTTGGCAAATGAAAACAAACTGTTGGAGAAAAATTCAAGCTCACTTTTGTCAGCATGGACATCCATGTTTAAATGCATTCCCATGATACTTGATGTGAGTGAGCAGTGTTCCATTGCAGTCCAATGTAAATAATGGTTAACTAAGCATAAATTTAAAACTGGACTTAAGTTAACCTGGGGTCAGAATGACTAAGTGTATAGAAGAGCATTACTTGTCACATGAAGTGGGTTTACCAAACTGGAAGTCAGATGTGATTTGCCTTTACTGGGTGAAATGGAGTGTCATGAGATGGAGATCTGGACCTCAGGAAGCAGCTGCCTGCTTTTGTGTCCAGGAAAGGAGATGAAGGAGGCAGTAACAAAGCAAGGAAGTAGTTAACACATTGTGAGTGCTGTGAAAAGGGAGAAGAAATGGGAAGTGGAAGTGGAAAAAAAATGGGGAAGGAGAAACTGTGTGTTGGCCTTGTTTTCCATGTAGTTGTGCATGAAGACACTTGCTGTGCTGTTGGGGAAAATCACTTAGTTGTTACTGCATATGGCTGTTTATCTCTGCAGGTTTAATTAAGCCATTTTAAAGGATGTTTGTTTTCTCTCCCCCTTTTGCTTGTTCTCTTCTTGTGGCTGCCTCATCCCTGGAAGTGTCCAAGGCTGGGTTGGACAGGGCTTGGAGAAACCTCATCTAATGGAAGGTGGCCCTGCACAAGCCAGGGGTTTGTAATGAGATGATCTTTAAGGTCCTTTCCAGCCCAAACCAAATCACCAGTCCAAGATTCTTGATTGTATTATAGAACAGTCTTCACATTTATTCAAACATCTAAATTTCTTCAAATTTTAATTAATTTAGTTATGGCTTTTCATTTTCTCCCTAAAATCCTTAATATTGGATGTCACACAGTGTTTAGCGTAAAAAAGAAAAATAAAGAGTAGGAATAGGCACTACTGAGATTACAGGCTATAGTGGAAAGAGGTTTGTCATCAGCTTCAATTAAAAATGACATTACTTTCAAACTTTAATAATATATTGCAAACTTCCACTTGATGTCAATAGAATATTTATTATGTGTTTAGATGTTGGTAACATGCAGTGCTTGGCTGAATATTTTTCATCCTGCACTTGCTGATTTACTGTAATAAATATAAAGCTTCTGTAACAGATATAATGCAGCAAGGCTCTGGTCTGCATGGTGATACCTGCATTTGTCAGCAACACCAAGTTTTTATGGATTTGGCCTTAAATTGGTACTGGATTGTTTGCCTGTGAATGTTTAGTCAATAGAGAACAAATTGTGGATGTCAAATAACCTTCAGCTGCACAATCAGCCAGAAATGGCTGGATGAATGCAGCAGTGTCTGAAAGCTGCACTGCCCGAAATGGGGAACTGCCTGAGCTCCTTCTGCAGAGCAGCTCAGTGCTGGGGCAGGTCCAGTGCCAGAGCACAGCTGTGGGGCAGAGTGCCCTGCTTTTCCCTTTCTGGGGTTGAGTTCCAGGTCCTGTGCCAGGGCAGGGCTGTGGGACAGAACCCCCTGCTTGTCCCCTTCTGGGGCTGAATTCCAGGTGCTGTGCCAGAGCACAGCTGTGGGGCAGAACCCCCTGCTTTCCCCCTGCTGGGGTTGAGTTCCAGGTCCTGTGCCAGGCTACAGCTGTGGGGCAGAACTACCTGCTTTTCCCCTTTCTGGGGCTGAATTCCAGGTGCTGTGCCAGGGCAGGGCTGTGGGGCAGAGCGCCCTGCTTTTCCCTTTCTGGGGTTGAGTTCTCACAGTTTAACACTCTGAAAGGGGAGCTGTGACAGTCGGAGGTGTTTGGTGCCACTCTGAAGCAGAAGGTGGCAAGTGGGAAGTCAGGGGTCATTCTCTGCCCTCAAATAAAACAAGGAAAGTGTGTGACCAGTGAGCTTGAGCCATTTGGCCCAGTAAATAAAATGTCTGATGCTTGCAAATGCAAGTTTGAGAAAAGCAAGTAATTATTTTCTTCCTGGGCTTTTTTTTTCCTTCCAGTTTGATCTGCTGCTGTTGGATATCTGTGTGTACGGGCAAATGTTTCTTGCAAAAAAGCAACCCCATTTCATAAGTCAGGAATTGCTTCTGTTTAAAATGTTTATTCAAAGAACCATTATCTCTTCCTTTGCTTCTGAGTGCCTCATGCTAACAGCTGGGGTTTATTGGGGTTTATGTGGTTTAAATTGGGGTTTATTTTAAGAGATGGGGAGGGTTGGTTGCTCTTTTTTCATCAAATCCTGTTTGAGTAAAATAAAGAAAAGCTTTTAGCAGTCTATATGAACAGTCTGGTGGCAGACTTAGATTAAAAGTTTGTGTAGTAGCAGAATTGTGGCTCCAGAAGGATGTCATGATAGATGAAAATTAGCGCTCATAGAAAATAGTAGAAAGTTATAGTAGAAACTCATAGTCATAGAAATAAGTATTTTTCATACTTCTGTCTCAAGCAATGATAACAGCAAAAGAATGGTAGAAAATGACAGAAACTTATGTATTTTTTTGTATCCAAAAAGTTGATTGTACATGTAGGTTTTTTTCTGCTCTGTTTTCATATTTCAGCTATGTTGGACTGAACTCTTGATGTCATGTTTGACTCTTTAAATATCAACCAGAAAGCTCCATGGCATTAATTTTATAAATAGACCTGGTACTCAAAAATAGTCTTATTGATAATCAGCTTTGTCTGTCTTAGTTCTGGAATGATCACTACATGTTTGTGTAACTGGAAACTGTCATATTTAAAATTTAACTCTTTTTGGAGCAATCTGTGGAACAGCATATAAATAACTAATCATTAAGAAATGTATGTTTTTCCTGTGTTTTCCTAGAATTGGAATTTTACTGTGCAGTGGGTGAAGAGAAAGCTGTATGTTTTTTCACAAGAGTTTCTCTTCATATATTGCAGCAGTTTCATGGTTTTGTAAATCAATGAGTCTGCTCTGAAATGGATTTTGCTGCCCTTCTTTTGAGTTCTTCTCCCTGGTTAAGACACATGATGACATTCACTGTGCTTTGCTGTAATGTCAGTGCTCCACAGGAGGTGGGGATCCCTGTGTCTGACCTGGAGTGTCTCTGCAAAATCTGCGTTGCTGGATAGAAATAAAGCTAGTGATTTAATTGGCATCTATAACTCTGTCATCTGTAGTCTTTTTAGCCTCATAATCTGTGAAAAAACCACTATTTTAAATTGTTGGCCAAAAGGATTTCAATTTAAAGTTTTCTCAGTGCTATTTCCAAAGTTAAGAAATTGATAGGATTTTTGGGAGTTTCTTTAGGCTTTTTGTTTATTTCTTGATGACTTAGGGCACTAAATAGGGAATTAGGTCTTCTGTGAGGAAATACAGAGCGTTCTGTGCCGGTGCCCTGTGTGCCCCCAGCTCCGGTTGCAGGCGGGCAGGGCTCCAGCAGCGCTGCCCATCTCGGCTGTGTTTGCTCTGCCCCATCCCTGGTTAAACATTGATCGCTGCCCTGGCAGCCTTGCCTGCAAAGGATGGCTTGCTTTGGGGCTGCCTTTAAGTTCATAGCAACTTAAGTTTTCTTTTTCAGCTCTGTTAAAAGCCTGGGGTGAGTTGGACCTAAATTCAGAGTGCAAATTAAGTGATAAATGACAAAGGCCTAATTGGAAATCTATGAATGAGCCCATTTCCTGCCATTTCCTGACTCCAGGCGCATGTCCAGGTGGACTTTAATCTGTGCCATGGAGCCCGAGGGTACCTGTGCCTGGCAGACTGGGCTTGGGATCACACTTGCATTTTGGGAAGTGTCTATATGGCTTTTGTACAAATTGTACCTCTAAAGAAGAAAATAATTTCTTTGTAAACTTAATCACTTAGCAGAGAGGTGGTAGTTGATAGGGTGTCTCAGAAAATAAACTTTATTTCACTTTTACTTCTAATGCAGGTGCATTTGAGGGGGTTGATGCTGACTTATAACGCCTGTTGTCTTCAAGTTTATGCCTTGGCTCGCTGCAGTGGGGATCTGTCCTGAGCTGTATATGTAGCCCAGGTGGTAAAACCACTTTAAACTTAGTATAGAAGCAAAAGAACAATGTTACTGCACAGTTGCAGTGATGGATGACCTGCAGTTGAGATTTTAAACTGCTTGTTATTTTGAATGCCTGCAGCTGGCCCTGACAGCTGCCAGAGCTCGGTTGTGGAGGGGGTTGATTATTTAGTTATTTATTTATTACTTTTTAGACATAACTGCCAGGCTGTAGATAGGGGCGAATACTGTAAAAATGTAAATATTTAAATTTCATTTCCTTCTTGGTGACTCTGCCCTCCGTCTTTCTGTTTGGGCAGGAAGATTTCAAAAGGATGAGTCTGTTGTTTCCCCAGCTGAAAGCACTTGAACATTCTGCTCTTGGGGTGTCCTCTTGCCCTTCCAACCTCAGCAGAGGCAACTCACACCTTCAGAAGAAGTACAGCTTGGTTGCTTTGCACTTTCTGATGGGAGCAGCAGCACAGCTGCTGCTGTCTCTCTGCTGAAGGAAGATGGAAAGGGAATTAAGTAAACAAGGAATGCTCGAGTCATCTTTGAGGGCAGGAGAGTTGAGTCTACAGTTGATTTAGCTTCTAGAATTACTAACTGTAGAATGAAACAGTTTATTTGTGTGGTCTTCAAAAGAATATGTGCAAGGTGAATGATGCCCAGATTCCTCCTTGTTCAGTTGGACTGTGTGCTTGAGGCTGCAGGGTGGTACCTGTGCATGCAGAGCTGCCTGGCTGGCCCTGGCACACAGCTCCCTCAGGCTCCAGTGCCTCCAGGAGTTTCCCTTGAGGAGCTGAAGCTGAGTCAAGCCCGGCTCCTTGGGGCCTGCCCAGCTGTTGGTGGGGGGTGGAGCAGGAGGTGCCCGTGGCTGCAGGCTCTGCACAGGACTGTGGGGAGTGGAAACACAAGCAAACCCTTTCCCTTTGCAAGACTTCAGCAAGAGATCAAAGGCAACCCTTTCACCTTGGGAAGCATTTTTCCTACCCAGACCTGGTTCCACATGTGCTGTTTCATCCCTGGTTTTGATCCAGACACTCTCTGAACTCACTTGAAGCTTTGCTCTCAGTGTCTTTGCTGCAGATTGCTTTCATTTTCTGGAGAACACTCCTGTGCAGTTGGTTTTGAACTATCCCTATAAGGATCTATCACATAAGGAACTAACCCCCTCTCTGCTGGCCATAAAAACCTATGTGTTTGTATTTAAGGTGATAAAAAACCCCCAAATTAGGATTTTTTTTAAAAAAAGCTACATTAAATTTTCATAAGTCCTATACCTGCACTTCTCTTTTATTCAGTACAGAGCTGAAGAGATTAGGTGCTGTATTTTGTAACACCATAAGCTCTTATAACCAGCAATCAGTAAAACATACCTGTGCTCTTAGAAAGTCCTTTTGTTTGTGTCTGCTCTTGCTCTACGTCATCTGGTACCAAAAATAACTAACCCCATCTCAGTGGCATTGCCCAGCCAGTGTTTTAGCGCTGCAAGCTGTGGAGCTGACTCCAGCTGTTTGTGAGCATAAATGTTTGATGCTGAAGTTGTGTAGCCTTTGGAATGTTTTCACTACTTGAATGTGGTGGGAAGTGTTGGATGGGATACACAAACACCTCTGATGGATCAATATTTTGTGTATCTAGTCTGTGCTATATAGAGCCTGTAACTGAAGTGATTCACTTTGCACAGCAGAGTTGGAACATGCCCACAGAATGCTTTTGCAGAACACACAGAGACTCACATAGAAGAACATTTTTTTCCCCAGTGCATTGCAGCAGGGAGATGTGTTTTGTTCTGATTCATCAGTCTTTTCTTTCTATTTCACATTTGAATTCTGAGGTGTGCAAGTTGAAACTGCCACCTAGAGCAAAACTTGAGGTGCAAAGAAGTTGATATTGCACATGCACATAGGTTGGTGGTTGTAGGGGGTTTTATAGCATCATAAAATGGTATAATATGGGGGTTTTTTTTCAATAATAAGCATATTATAACAGTCTTTGTAGACTTCCTACTCTTCCTTATTTCACTGTACTGCCAGATGAAGGCTGATGTGGTAAATTATGGAAAACAGAGTGATGCATGTGCCCCCTTGGGGATTTTTACTTGCTGGAAATGAGGAGAGTTTGATCTTGCAATCAATTAATTCTCTGTAGGTTGTGGTCATCTTCTGGCAAACTTCTCCAGATGTAATCTGGTTCATCCTTTGGTTAACATGCAGAACTGAAAACTGAATTGATGATGGCACCTGATTTTTAGCTCACAGGGGTTCCTTCCTATGCTTTGCCCTTTCATAGCTGTTAGCTGGGCTGCTGTCACTTTGCTTTCTTTGACCTCAGCCTCTGAGCACTTGGTGCTTTATTGCTCAGCCCTCACACACTTCCCAGGGGAAAAAACCATCACCAGAATTATTTCTGTTTCTTCCTTCATTGTGTATACCAAATTGTGGCTTTCTTTGGAAGATTGTTTTCTGCAGAACTCCCTGCCACATTCCCTCTACTTCCCTAGAAATGTTTAATTAGAATTTGGTGTTGCAGTCTAAAGAAAACCTACCTTCCTTTGTTCCTTACAGTGCTGGCTATTTTTCCTCATTATCATGGAGCAGAGCTAATGAGTAAAGATATTTTAAAAAGAGTAAGCCCCAAACCTCAGCCTTGCAGAATGGGATGTCTGGGTAACTGTTAGTGACGTACCTTATCTTCTGCTTTATTTTTAGATGCTCTTCTACAACGGGTAGCAGAATTGGAAAAGGTCAATGCAGAATTTCTGCGCACAAAGCAGCAACTTGAGCAAGAATTTAATCAAAAGAGAGCAAAATTTAAGGAGTTATACCTGGCTAAGGAAGGTAAGTTCTTAGTTCTCTGAATTATTCTAAAATTTATTGAACTACTTCTTCAAATAATCCCTGTATGAAGCATAGTCTTTTAGACAGTTATAATAAGAATGTAAGAGATTCAATAGGTGACTATTGAGCATTCTAGAACGAACTTTATAATTAAATTTAAAGATTTGTCTCATGGAAAGGAGCAAAAGCAACTTAATGTCCATGCAGAAATACCACTAGTGAGTTTTAATACTAATTTCCTGAATTCTGGATGTGCTCTCTGAGCAGGGGCTGATCTGGTAAATGGGAAGACATAGCCTGGATGCTGTGCTGTTTCTACCCTGTGGCCTTTTTTTGATGTAACATTTGTCTTAAATTTCCATCTGAGGTAGGCTGTAAGCAGGCAAGCATTATAAAAGTTTTATTACCAGCCAAGGGCATCTATTTCAATAACACAATTTATAGGAAAATTTAAATCATATGAGCTCAAATATCTAAGAGGATCAGAGAGATAGCTGTTCTGAGAGCCAGATTGATTTATCTAATTCTGGTGATTTTCCTGTCTTTAACATATGAAAGCAGAGCCAAAACATAATGCATTAAGACTGCAGCTGCTGTATAAGCTTATGAGAGCAGAAATACAACAGGCATAATGAAGATTGGATCATACAGCAAGCCTATTTACTTGTGTTTCTAAGGCTGGGGGAAAGGAAGTTTAAGATACAAGACACTACTGATGAGGTCAGCAATAATTGTCCCGTTTTGGTAAGAATGGACAGTCAAAGAATACAAAATAAATTGTGATAGGGAAGAAAAAACGCCCCGACTTTCACAGCTACTGAAGTGAAAGGACACCAGAGAAGAATATACAAGCAATTACTTTTCTTTTTTTTACCCCCCGCCCCCGCCAAAGTTCTCCCCCTCCCTAAGACCCTCTCAAATGTTCATTTGGGCTGTTGGGACCCATCTTTAATACTGTCATTTGAAAACTGACAATATTAATGCTACAGAGTCTTGGTTTTTTACACAAGGATTAATGTCCTTGTAAGTATTTGATTAGCTCTGGGTTCTATATTCTCTATCAGGATGAGAGCACCAGGATTGATTCAGCTTTTTTGCCCTGAGGGAATTACATGGATATAGCTTGGTGTCGATTGTGTGCTGGCCAGATGTTTTTGCTAAAAGGGATTGCCATTGAAGCAGGCTATATGGGCATAAAACATATTTTGTGTTAATGCTTTTGGAATTAATTATATATGTCTTCCAGAGCTGTCTGTTTCAGATCACCTGAGAACTCAGGAGGATAATATGAAGTTAGTTTAATTTTTGTTTATATTTGCAACAATTAGAGTAGTCGTGACTGTTCCATTGAATGTATCCCTTTTCTTTGTAGAAGCTCAGTTTTACCAAAGTCTCTGGTAAAAAGCAAATTAGCCTGCATATTTTTCTTGTGTGGGCTCTCTAAAGTGTCATAGAGTGTTTCTGTTCAAGAAATAGGAAGTGTTCTATCCAAACTGAGAACTAAGTGGGTCCCAGAAATGGGGGAAAAACAGTTTTCCAGTCTGTTCATGCCTTTTCCAGGTTCATTACCAGAATGAGTTAAATAATAAGAACTGATGAAAAGCAGAGTATATTGATCCTAGTTATATCTAGTGTCTGCTTTGTGTCTGCATCCATAAGATGCTCCTTTAATAAAAGGCAAGGGCAAGCAAAGTCAAGAAAAAGCATTCCCTGAAGACACCTGCCAACATTTGTTCAGTTATTACAGGTAGATGTTTTAATACCAGTGCTTCCTTCACTCCCTTCTGCTCTTTGCCATAGCAACTGGGGCTACACTTCAGGTTGAACTCATGAATGCAGCTAAATGTGTCCAATGCTCCTTTCAGAGGACCTGAAAAGGCAGAATGCAGTGCTGCAGGCAGCCCAGGATGACCTGGGCCAGCTGCGCACCCAGCTGATGGAGGCCCACGCTGAGATGGAGAACATCAAGGCCAT
This sequence comes from Emberiza elegans, assembly GCA_024865655.1. Taxonomy (NCBI): domain Eukaryota; kingdom Metazoa; phylum Chordata; class Aves; order Passeriformes; family Fringillidae; genus Emberiza; species Emberiza elegans. The sequence goes on from JALJVW010001080.1 coordinate 1,427,567, forward strand.
AGCCACAGTGTCGGAGACCACCAAGCAGGAGGCCATCGATGAGGTCAAGAGGCAGTGGCAAGAAGAAGTGGCTTCCCTCCAGGCCATCATGAAAGGTAACAACCAGGCAAGCTGCTGAGATCAGCTACCCTGATTCTTTAGGGATTTGTGCCTGCTCTTCCTCAGAGTAGGGATAATTGTTATGGCTTGGGAAAGCTGCAGAAGGGCTGGATGAAGTGTAGTTCTCAGGGTTGTGAAAAGGAGCTTGATGGGTTTTTTATTGTCAGCTTGAGGACAGAATTTAGAATTCATGGCCATGGGAACCTCATGTATATGCAAAGCATTTTTGTGGGACTATGAATGTGGTACTTCATCCTTCCATGAAGAAAAGTATGATGCCTGTAATTTGACAAGTCTGCAAACAGCTTTAAGCTGCCAGCACGATTCTGTTTTTTCCTTCTGTGTGAACACAGTTCTGCTCTCACACAGTAAGGTGTCCCTCCAGTACTCACATGGGCCTTCCCCCAGGGTATTGACTGCACATGCTGCTCTCTCAGTCCTGGGTGGTTTTTTTCTTGATAGTTCTGATCTATTCCTTGTTATATTTGCACATTGCACAGCTGTTGACATTTCTGAGACAAAGGAAATGAACACAAGAATATGAACTGGGACCAGACTATTGCACAAATGTCTGTTTTCCTAAAGGTTCACAGACAGGATCACACTATCCTGAGCCTAGAGCCTGTCAGCTGTGGGCAGTTTTTCCATCACCTCATTGTGCTTTTCACCCAGAACAGACAAACCTTCATGTATATTGAGTACACAAATGTCTGTTTATTTATGATCTACACAGATACATGAGCCTAGATTAAGGCTCAGCTGTGCCAGCTGCTGTCCCTGTGTAAACAGGCAGCTCCTGAGCTGAGATGGGTGGTGTGAATCCTGGGGAAATTGAAGCTATGTGAGAAGTTTGAATTTCTTTGCATTTTGGAGTGCCTTTTAAAGGCTCTAGTCATTTGTTTGGATGATGTACTTGTGTGCTGCTAAATAGGATATTAGTCATGTACATTACCTTGAAATTAGGAATTGCACAGTTTCTGGGGATTGTTTCTCTCTGCTCTGTTGTTGGTACTAATTGAAATCTTAGGTTATTTTGTGCATGGGTGTCTCCTCCTGAACCTGTGGCAACAACCACCAGGGACCTACAGGACACTCCTACTCTGATGTCAATAAATTCTGAGAAGTGATTTGAGTATGTCAAATAATTTGGAGTAATGTTTAGCCTGTGAGTTTCAGCAAAGTATTGAATGTGTCTTAGTTCCATGGATACAAACTAGTAGGTGAGATTGCTGGGTGTGCAGGTGTTAGGGAAGTCTTTTACTTATGTATTTGGGTTTTGGGGCAGGAGTCTGAGGGAAGGGAGAGTTGTCCTAGTTTTGATTAATTATAGTAAATCATTGAGTGGTTGGAGATGTACTTTCTAAAGCTCTGTTCTTTAACTTACATTGAAAAGAAGTTTTGAAAATGCTGTTTTCTAGAGACTGTCCGTGACTATGAGCTGCAGTATCACCACAGGATGGAGCAGGAGCGAGCTCAGTGGAGCCAGTACCGCGAGAACATGGAGCGGGAAATTGCAGACCTGAGGCGGAGACTGTCTGAAGGCCAGGAGGAGGAAAACCTAGAAAATGAAATGAAAAAGGTACATTGGAAAGGAATTCCTCAGTTTCTGTTTGAGGATAGGCCCCTGGGGTCAGGCATGGGTTCATTCCTATGGCTTGCTGTAATTCCTCAGCAGTTCACACAGCCTGGTGCTGCCAGCCTTTGTTCATGGAAGTCATCATGACCTAATCCATTAAAAGCCTTAAAAGCTTTGTTCCTAATTATGTGCATTCAGTGAGAGAATTGCACCTGAGAAGATGGTAAAGTTTAGCCTTCAGCTTGTAAAAACAGGAAGCCTTGTCAAGGCACTTGTCATGATGTCAAATGAGCTCAAGTAAAACCACCTTTAGATTTCTCTGGATTGGCTGCAGTTTTATAAAGTTTTCTTTGCACTTCTTTACTTTTGCTTCTTTTTCCAGCTCTTAAAATCTTAAAAGTGGCCATTAAAACCTCAGAATATCTAAGATGTCTTTCCACTTTCTCTAAAGTATGCCATGTTTGTACATCATAGTTCTGCTGCCTCCCTAGGAAGTGCAGAACCTTGCTGTCACAAAACAACAGGCTCTAGATGATAAAAAATAATTGCTCTGGAGTATGGACAGATATTGTTGTAGTTGTTCAAAGATCTGACACTAAGAAAACTTCATAGATGAAGTAGATTGGGGTACCTTGTCTTGAGGTTGAATTTTCTTTTTATTTTTTGTTGAGGTTGAAAATTTAATGTGTTTCAGACAGGAAGGAAATTGAACCTGTCATAATAGATCAGTGCTTTATAAAAATCTTTGTGTATCTTATTATAATAACTTGCATTTTCATGCATTTCTCATCTCAGCGGGCTTACCTTAGTCTTCAAGGTGTTCTAACACAAATTTAGAGTAGTGACTGAAATTCAATAAAGTAGGTTAACATCTGGTAATCTGCCACATCGCTGCCTGTCCTTGTTCCTGCTTGCTGGCTGCAGAAGAAATGCAGCATGGAATACCACAAACATTCCACCTGAGAAACATTTTAGCTATTTTTACTGTGTTGTAACAAGCATTCAGTGTTAGTATTGCAAAATGGAATACTTTTTCTGAGACTTAGGAAGAGGTTCCTGACTATTGCTAGTTGTAGTTGCATTATTGCTGTGGGACTGCTCTTCATAAAGCCCTGATTTCAATGGTAAGAGTCAGGGTAGAGCCTATTCTAATCCCACTGCAATTGTAAGACATTTACTGTTTTTAAGAAAAGGTTTTAGTCTTATTAAGGACAAAAAGACTTTGGTTGAAGCTGAATGGAGGTTCAAAACTGGATCAGTGAGTCTTGTAGAAACAACCCAGAGGATGCAGAGTTCACAGTGTAAAAGTCCTGGCACTGCATTCCCAACTACCTGCCAATAAGCACTTCCAGAGAACAATCTCTCTCAAGTGATTCATATTTTTAATCTGAAATTACTGATTGTGTAAGTTGAAATTGCAAGCTGCTGACATGGCAGCACAGCTCACCTAAACTCAGTGGCTTTAGTAGAAGAGTTTAGCCTATCAGATAAATAGCATTTTCAACTATAGTCCTTTAAAAGGGAATTAAATATCCCTAAAGGAAAAGGTGATCAGTTTATTAATCTCTGGTAATAGGAGTTTAGAAAGCTTTCTAGGCCTGTAAAGCAGAGGAACATGTACCTTATGTAATAGGAGGGGGAGGGGGAAATCTGGTTTTCAGAGTGCAGCTTGAAATAATTGCTTAAACTGCTTTGCATGAGGTTTTAATCTTCTTTGTTATTATTAAACCTGTGAGGTTTTTCCTCAAGGAGACTAAGAATTAGATCAAAATTAGGAAGAGGACATTTAATTTTACCTAAAAACAAACAAGCAAATCCCAAGCCCATAAAAAGGTTTGCTTGGGCAGGAAAATAATGAATATTCATGTGTCAGCAGCCAGTGTGAAAAGAGGAACCTTCTTGATCACTTGGGATGTGTTATTTGAAGACTTGTGATCAATTCCTCATGCAAAATGGCATTTGCAGCCAGCAATGCTTATACTCCATCTTTATATGTTCTTTTGTCAGAAGGAGCTTGTCTGGTGGAGCACATGCTCTTGTCTGGAAGCAGCTGTCTTGCTTCTCCATGTAAATACATTTCAGGTTGCAAATTGCTAATTTCTGTAGAGAATTTGTCTGTTCTGTGATTTTGTATCATAAACCAATGATTTCTAAGAAATCATTTTCTAAGAAAACCTTGCAACTTTGTCTTCTTAATCTCCCTTCCCAACTCAAAAAAGGTGGATACCTTGACCTAATGATTAACATGCTCACCTAGTGATTAATCTTTCAGAAAACTTGGCAGTGATTGATAAAAAACTGTTTTCCTGTTGGGTTGTAGTACCAGATAGGTCTGGGGTTTTTTGTTTCCACAGCAGCTAAAAGCAATCTATCACAGCAGTATGTACTTCCCTGCTGGGGAATTACTGGTTTGATTCTGGACATGGGGATGAGTTGTGCCCAAACTTTGGCCACTGGCAAAATATGACTTGGCTTTTTTTAAAATTTAAGTCAGACCTCATTTTCTGTTCAGGAAAGGATCTGTTTTGCTGTTGGAGCTGTGATGAATATAAATACTCTTCTTAGCACAGTTGTGTCAAACTCTGAGTAACAGAAGTCTGCAGACCAGGTATTTTGTGTACAGAGAGAGCAGGAAAGTACAAGGCTCCTGTTAGGAATTGTGCTTATTAGTCAAGAGAGGGGAAATTGGAAGGGAAGAGTAATCAGATTTCTGTGACAGAGTTGGTCATAAAATCTGATACACAGTAAGCTATTTTTGTTGGTAATGGTGAAGAAGAGTGGGATAAATTTAGAGGAGTTTTTAATGGTTTAGTCCTGCTTTAAAGAAAAATCTTCAAATTGTGTCTTGTGTGTTTTCCACTTGTCTCATTTTTAAGGAACAAGCTCAGGTATAATGTTACCTGGGATTTCTCCAGTCAGATGTTTGTTCCTTTGAAAATGATTTGGACTCATTTTTAGCATTATCTCTCCATGCATTCATTTTCCTGCTGTGCTCTGCAGGTCCCTCAGTGTGTTCTGCAGCCCTTGTGCTGGGGCAAGTAGGTTAGGCTGGGGCAGAAGTGGTTTGGGTGCTTGGTCTTTGGTTAAGGAATGAGTAAAGATGAGCTGATCATGTGTAAAACTGTGGCAGTTGACAGCCAAGTTAAGTTTAATAAAAAGTTAAAAGGAAATAAATGTTTTAAGGATCACACCTCTGGAAGAGTCTGAATAACACCTATTAGCACAGGAAATTTGGTGCTGTGGCACCTCTTGCCACATGTGACAGTATCTTTAAGTGGCATTTTTCAACAAAACAGATATTCTTGTTTTATTAAAAGGTTGAGTGGAGCTTTAACCTCAGTTTTGGAGTCTCAGTAATTCTGCTTTATGTCCAAGAGCAGACCCAGGGCCCAGCACTCCTTTTGATAGCAGAGAGAGGCTGTTGGGAGTGTTTAGCTCAAGATCACACTGACCTTTAATAGAGATCCTTACAATATGTTGCAACCACAGTGTCAAACTTCAGCTCTGTTTACCAAGCAGTAAAAGCTGGAGTAATTTTTCTGTATGTGAAATGTGATACAGTTTTGTCTTTCCAGTTGTTCACAGTCTGGTTTTGCTTTCAGAGAACTTTTTGACTGTTTCTCTGAACTGTTTGGTTTCTACACCGGCACATTTGTTGCTCTGTGTTCTGCGGTGAGCCATGTGAAACCAGGCTGGCAGTGAAATATTGCTGCAATTATCCTGAATAATTAGAAAAGAATGTTCAATTCATTCTATTAAATGAATAGAACTGATATGATAAATGAAATATAAAGCAATGCCTGAAGTGGAACTCCTGCTCCCATTTGTTTGAAAAATGTGACTGTTGAGTTGCTGGCTGCAAGCACCAGGGTCTGGGTGTGTATGACAGTCACATGTCCCTGGTATTGAATTCACTGCCAAGTGACATCCCTTGCTTTCCTCACAGCTTTTATTGGTACTTCAGCAGTGACAAATGTAGCTGAAATAAATTAAATGTAAAGACATTTAATTTAGTGTTGTGTTCACAGTTTTCTGTAAAGCTTTAAGATTGTAGTGCTTATATAATTGACAGGTATTGCAATAAGATTTTATTTTGTCTATTAATTTTAAATTAGAAAACTTCAGTGATTAAAAATTTTCTATTTCTTTCCTGAAAGTCTTGCTCAGAGTACAGTTGTCAATAAGCTCACCAGAAATTGAAAGTCAAATGAGTAACCTCTAAAACTTGCATTCTAGTCTGGTTTCAAAACCAGACATGAGTGTTATCATTTACTGTCTGTCTTTGCTGATGAGGTTATGAAAGGTGTCATCCTTTGAAACTGCAACTTTGGGGCACAGCCCCTGCCCTCCCTCCCCTGCTGAGTTCTTCCAGTAGAAGACAGAGAACAGCTGAGCTTTCTGAGCCTGATGCACAAAGCCAGCCCAAATTAGAATGCTGGAATTCTCTGTGCCTTGGAGAGTTTCACTGCAGTGAGTATTTGAGTGTTCTGCTGGCTCCTGGGGACTCTGTGGGAGCTGCTCCTTTCACTTGGAAAGTCTGCAGTGCGTCCCTGAAGGAAGGCAGAGCATTTAAGAAATGGAGATGTCAGGGCCACATGTTAACGTGCAGTTCTGGTTTTGAACCCTGAATGCTATTTCTCATCTTAATTCTTGCTATTTTTACCTTTTTTCCCCCCTTTTCTTGAAACAGTTCTCTAATTCTGATGTTCTTTGATCTTCTCAGAACTGCATTTTGAAAGAAATCATGGGATAAATTGTCTATATATAGTTTGAAATATTCAGTACAGTAATACCAAAACCTGATGCTGCATCAGTAGTAATGTAAAGTTGAAAAATTATCTAAAAGAGAACTGAGCTACACTAAGGCATTACTGTGCAGCTCCATTTGCTTTTAACTTTTTGAGTAAGTAACTGCATGATCAGTGCTTCATCATGCACTTCTTTTGGGTTTTTTCATATGTGCTATGTGGCAGCAGGTTGTGGGACAGTTAGGCTTTCAATAAAGGAAAAGTGCACATTGTTTAAAATGCTTGATCCATACATTTTCTCCCAGGCATCAAGAGTGATAGATTTGCTAACATTCTCTTTTAAAACAGATATTTGTGGCATAACCCATACATAGATTTAAAATTTAGTTGCCTTCTGTGAACGGAGTAATATCAGCCCATTGTCACAGAGATGGCTGCTGAACTAAATAAATAGCAGTAGGATGAGCATTGAAAGTGGAAGTTTAGTCAGGTTTTTTTTCTTATGTAGAGATTTTCTCCAACTGTCTCCAGTAATGGGAACTGGTGTGAAAATTCTGATGATGCATTACAATTTATTGTCTGAACTTCAGGCTCAGGAAGATGCTGAGAAGCTGCGCTCGGTTGTGATGCCCATGGAGAAAGAGATTGCAGCCCTAAAGGAGAAACTGGCAGAAGCTGAAGAAAAAATAAAAGCAGCATCAGAGGTGAGGTGGAGCTCTAAGAGGATCCTGATTTATATCTTGTAGCGTGCTAGTTTGATCCAGACAAGTCAAATTTTATAAGAGAGAAAAAGGTGTATTGGGAAACTTTTCATGCCCTTCTTGTCTCCTGGACATATCTGAGCTCTTCTGGAGCTCAGATATGTTTGGCCTAAATATATTTTTGCATCTTTTTGTTTTGAGAGTTGCACTGTGTGTGGGGGGAATCTGGGTTTAGAATAAATTGCACAGCTCCAGGTCTACTAATAATAGAAAAAGCTCTAAAAAATGTCTGCTTTGCACTTCTCCCAGCCACCTGGCCTCTGGGTTATTGGCACACTTGGAGCCACGAAGTCAGACTTTCCCATTTGAAAGGCTTAAAGGGCAGCAGATGGAAGGTTTGGTGTCCTAGGGCAGGAAAGCTGTCCCCACCATCAGTGGCAGTCACAGCCCAAGGCTGTCCTGAGCCCGTGGCTTGTCGTCTCCATGTCCTGTGCTGTGCTGAGGAGGATGAACAGCAGCTCTCTGCAGCCAGTTAGGAATTGCCTGAAGGCTTTGGTTTTCTCTAAGATAAAACCTCCTGTGATTTCTGACTCAGCAAACTGTAAATCTGAATAGTGCCATAAAGAAATCTTTCAATTTGTTCCTTGTTCCAAGATGGAATCCATTTCTCCAGGCATCATGTCTGACAGATGTTTATGTAACACTGTCTTATAAGGCTCTGACTGGAGATTCTGCAGGACACTCATTTCTGCTATTAAAAAGAAAAGAAAGAAAGAAAAAAATCCACATCTATTTCTTCAGTATTTCTTGATATAATTGCTTTTTGTTGATAGATTTTCTTCCTTTTTGCAACAGTCTTTCATGAGTTGGAAAGTTTCTTTTCTTGTCTGTCCCCAATTTTTCTCTCTTCTTAGACTTACTTCAAGCTTGCCTCATAGTCTTTTTTCTGACTACTATATTTCTGATTACTCTATTTTGAACTAATGAGTTCTTGGCTTATCAGCATTTATCAGCTATTTAGATCCTGGCTATCACCACTGATTGGTCTGCTTTCCTGAGATATTTCCCTTTTCACCATCTGTGCTCAGTGCTGCTGTTGTGATCCAGCTGCTATAACTGGGATACACTGATAGGTTTGACTTAGAATTTTAATGAGTAATTCATTCACAAATAAATACAAGCACTGCTTACACACTGGTAGCTAAATATTTGGGATTTCTGCAAATAAACTGGTCCTTCAGCACCCGTACATTACCTGAACAGGCAGCACTATAACTTCTAACAAGAAGGAAATGTCTGAGAGTATTCCCCCACTGAGCTGGTTATTTTTTATTCAGGTTAAAGAACTGAACCATTATTTAGAAGCTGAGAAGTCGTGTAGGACAGATTTGGAGATGTATGTGGCTGTTCTCAACACACAAAAATCAGTCCTGCAAGAAGATGCAGAGAAGTTGAGGAAGGAGCTGCATGAAGGTACCCACCTAACAATAGTCCTTTGACTCTGTCCACTGAGGATGCAAAACCCAGTGGAGCTGTGAATTCTTTTATCATTTCTTACTTGAACTTGATGAAAAGAAACTGGGAGAGGGAAGCAGGACTTTTAAATGTGAAAGGCCATAAAATGTTTGCAGAAGAATTGAATGTGGAATTCCCTGCTGTCAGAAAAAACAGCAGAGTCATTCATTCCTTCAAGGCTTGTTGTTGAATATCTGCTGAGTTCTTTAAGCATTGCAAGCTTCATTCTTGCTGAAGTGATTTTAGGTGTATATTGTATTTGTGCATAATTATGAGCATTATTTCCATAACGTGTAGACCTGGCTCCCTGAGGTGTGGCAGTGCTGAGTGTGGAAATGTCTCTGTGGGGCACCACAGCCTAGGGTCCCTGCAGAGGAGTGGAAACCAGGACCTGCTGCTGAAGTAAATGGGGATGTAGAAGACAGTTTTCTGAACCCAGCTCTAAAAAAAACCCAAAACTGCTAGAATTCATGAATGAAGTTGAGGCTTTAGTCTTCTCCCTGGGAACTCTTGAACTGTCAGTAAATATATCCCTAATCACAAGCCAAGTTTGGAGATTAAGAAAATGGTGTTTGAAATAAGACGTTATTAACCTAAATAGTTGTTGAACAAAGCCTGACTGTTCTTAATTAGACCAATAATTACTTTTATTCCTGAAAATGCTTCTCTTTGGAAAAGATATTTAAACGCTTGTGGTTCAGAAGAATTTTTTCTCTGCTTGCATAGTTTGCCATCTCCTAGAGCAAGAGAGGCAGCAGCACAACCAGCTGAAACACACGTGGCAGAAAGCCAATGACCAGTTCCTGGAGTCCCAGAGGCTGCTGATGAGGGACATGCAGAGGATGGAAATTGTGCTCACCTCAGAGCAGCTCCGGCAGGTGGAAGAGCTGAAAAAAAAGGATCAGGTTACCTGCTGCTTTCCTCTTTTTGCTTTTATTTATTTTTTTTGTAATACTGTAGGTTTACTGTGGTGTAACAGGCATGGAAATCACATGTTGGGTGCAAGTGTGGTAATAGCTCAAAAAATGAGAACTGGCAGTTTGAACTGAAATCTCCCCTTTAGCGGCAGCTGGCAGTTAGTAGCAGACCCCATTTGGACAAGTGTTTTAATAGTGGTGTATACAGGAACTCTAATGTTGCCAGCAGTTAAATGAAAATATAAAAATATCCAGAAATTACTCTTGGAGGAAGAAATAGTCATCTGTGATGCAAAATGTCTGGGTTAAGGATGTCAGCAAGTTTCACTTCTTTCTAGGTTTTTCAGCCTTCCAGTACATATCCTAGGCATAAATTAAGACTTTCATTTTAAATTAACTTACAGAAGTGATTGTACATACTTATGACTTAGTGATCCATTATAGGTTTTTCTTGATATTCCATCATTCAGTGATCGAGGCACTTCCTGTTTAACTTTTTTTTAATGTTCATGCTTGTGTAGTGGCTGTTAACGGGTCTTTTAGGGGTAAATATGTTATATATTTATAGTCTATACAGCAGCCAGTGTAACAGCTAGTTTTGTTACTTGCTAATCTTTTTAATTAGAAATTTAAACTAGGTAATATGCTTTTTGAATAAAATCATTCTAGAACATGAATCAGCCACTAAACATGCAGAGTTCTCACTTCAGTCAGTTTGGGTGCCTTGTGAAATGAACACTGTATTTATTAACTAAATGAATATTTATGTGAAAACCACTGGGTTTTAACCAAAATAATCCTTTTCAGTGACTTCTCTGTGGCTTAGTTGATCATAAAAGCTGATGTCATGACTATTATGGTGAAATTGAATCCCATTTTTTCTCTATGCTCTATTGACCACTGATTTTTAGGAAGAAGATGATCAGCAAAGGCTTAGCAAGAGAAAGGAAGAGAAGCAAAAAGATTCAGATGATGAAACAAAGGCTTCATGTTCTCTGGCCCCTGAAGAAACCCTTACCCAGCTCTCTAATGAAGAGGTAAAACAATTGGATCTTTTACTTGTGCTTGGGCATTCCTCAGGGTGTTCACTGCAAATAAAAATGCAAAGTTACAGCCCTCTATTCTCTGTAGCTTCTAATCTTATTAGGCAATAAAAATCCTCAGAGATGCAGTTGAATCTATAAATCCTAATTAAGATTGGAAGACAATAGTGCACCATCCTGAGAGGTGCCATTAAAAATGGTAATTTACATTTTGCATTCTGGAGGTTAACTGCTGGTAGATTCTCCTGGGATTTCTAAGCACGTTCTAACATACCTAAATGTTCAGGATTAAACCAATTATATCTGAACATTCAGCAAGAGTGTTGTAGCTACTTTGCTAATCAAATTGTTGAATTCTGTACTTATCACTTCTTAGGGTCCATTTTGGTTTTGTGAGTCAAATGAAGGAAAAATTAATAAAAACCCACAAAGTTTTTGTGCTACAGGAGCTTATTTAACCTTCAAGAGACTTGGGAATTTTCAGACTGAGCCAGTGTTTGGCTGGCTTTTTATCATTTTTGAAGGGAAAATAGTATATACTTTAATATATGTATTCTGAAGTAATTATTTTATTTTTATCAAGGATTTATAACAGTTCAGAATGCAGAAAGATGTTCAGAATCATGAGATCTAAATGTAGCTGAGATCTAGTTCTACCCTTTAGCCTATATTCACTTTCTCTTTCAAATACTGTTTGTATCTTCCATGTCCAGATATGCAAATGAGACACATTGGTGAGGAACAAAAAATTTATATGCTGATGTTTTCTTTAATCTCAGTTCATAGCATATTCTTTAGTCCATCATTCACAACATTTATTTGCTTCTAAGATTTATACATCATGGAAAACTTAATTTTGAGAAGGAGCATAATTTTCAGAGTGGTTTGGTTTCTATATGTGTTTGGTTTTGTTATTTATGACCATTTTAGCTATTCAGAATATGTTTTATATGTTGTAATCAGTCATTCATCAGTTCTTACAACTTGTTATAATTTGTTATAGCTTCTAAGATCCTCTCTCTTGGGCAGTTTGCAATACAAACAGATGATTTGTTAATATTGTTTTGGTTATCACAGAACAGCTGTAGCCTGAAAATGCAGTTTTATGTAAGTCTGTATTCCCTTGACTTTTTTATTATGAACTTGTATATATACATGCAGATATAAACATTCCACCTAAAAATTATTAAAACAAGGCATTTAGAACAGTCAAAAACCAATAGTACATAATGTGTATATATCTATTATAGGTTACAAGCACTTATATGAAGTGCCAGCAGCCTGCTGGTCTCTGGACCTATTTCAGAAATGATAATTTTTCTCAAGAGCCTGGTTCCAGTGTTACTTCCTTATGTGTCTAATGGCAAAGCAGAAGTGCATAATATTTTGGAAGGTATTTTGAAAGCAGTCATGTGCTTTTTAAATAAAGCATTACTGCTCTCTTTTCAGTGCTACAAAAAACAAAAATAGATCGAGAGGCTCCATGTGCCTGATACACATCACAGGACAATTTCTGTGGCTATTGGTGCTGGCATTCCCCAGGATACCTTTGGGTCTAAGCCCAGCCTTTTCCCTTTTCATTTTCTATGTACAAATAATGCTGTGAAGAAAATATTTTAGTATTTTGTTAGACACTCAAAGCAGAAGAGAAAAATAGAAGAACAACATATACTTGTCGGTATAAAGTAGACTTTAAGTATATTTTTCTCTGTTTATTTTTGTATTAATGCAAAGTGTTTTGTTTTATGAAAAAAATCTGAATTTCTTTTTGGAAGTGGAGTATCTGCCTTCTGTTGTGTAGAGTGTTGTTGCAGAGGGAGTGTTGCAAGTACATCTCTTCAGGGGAAGCATCTTGTCTTAAATATTGGAAGATGGAAGGTGACTGTCCTTGCTTGTCTGCAAGGAAGGTAGTCTTACAGAAGCACTCTGTTAACAGAAGACTTTTTCAACTTGTTTGTTTTTGAATTCTAGCAGGTTCATTTCAGTTCTCTGTCCCTTCCTCTGCAACCTTAGAGAGCAGATGTTCTTGCCAAAGAAATTTAAACTTGCCTTTGCCATGCCTTGTAATTAGTGTCCAGCATTCCTTCTGTATTACTAAAATGGAGTAAATATTTGTTTTATTCCTTGATTTTCAATTCCAGGTGCATGTGAACAGCACCCATGGCTCAGTCCATTCCCTGGATACAGACTTGCTTCTTTCCTCTGGCGAATCCTTCAATAAACCAGACACTGATATGTTTAAAGATGGACTTAGGAGAGCACAGTCAACAGACAGTCTGGGCACATCTGGATCCTTACAGTCCAAAGCTTTAGGGTACAACAACAAAGCAAAATCTGCTGGGAACCTGGATGAGTCAGATTTTGGACCACTTGTTGGAGCAGATTCAGTGTCTGAGAACTTTGATACGGCTTCCCTTGGATCCCTGCAAATGCCCAGCGGGTTCATGTTGACCAAAGATCAGGAAAAAGCAATCAAAGCAATGACACCAGAGCAAGAAGAGACTGCTTCCCTGCTCTCCAGTGTCACCCAGGGGGTGGAGAGTGCTTATGTGTCCCCCAGCGGGTACCGCCTGGTCAGCGAGACCGAGTGGAACCTGCTGCAGAAGGAGGTGAGTCCTGCCCTGCTCCTCCTCCTCCTCCTGGGCTCTGCCCAGAGCCAGCAGGTGAAGGAACAGCTCACATCCAGGGCAGATGTTCACTTTCCCCTCTTGGAATGCTTCTGGAGGTGGAACACATCCAGTGTAAGGTGGATGAGCTGGCCCTGCCCCTGGGACAGCCAGCTTTACTAAACACAAGGTGCTTTGGATTTTGAGGAGGTGGCTGTGGAACTCAGTATTGCCTGAGAGGGGGGGAAAAGGTGGGAGAACTTCTGGAGAAAATGGGAGGTTGAGGAAGGGGCATTATAGTGGAGCTGGGGATGAGTAGAAGGCAGAGAAGAGCAGAAGTAGCAGAGCTGGGCGTGCTGCTCTGTGTGCCAGGGGTGTTTGCTGAGGGCTGTGCACAGGGGGCACTTTGGAAATGAGCAGCCAAACTATGCCCAAGGCAGAAGGTACCACAGAGAGGCTCCAGGAAATTGTTGGGGACTTGCATCATCACAAACCCATTTCTGAGAGCAGCAAGCAGCAGATTAGACTGAACCCTGGACCAGTTGCACTGTAGATGACCAAGGAAATTGTTGCTTCTGGGTGTTCTGCCTGTCAGTTTTTCACCAGCTTTATATGATGCCAGTTCAAAGTTTGTATTTGGTTTTTTGCTGAAAAGTAGAGTATTTGGGGTTTCCTGTGATTTTTCTTTCAGAGAAGAGAGGCCAAGGAGCAACACTTCAGGGGGGTGAAAAGCTGGAGGGAGATAATAATCCATACTGGGTGAAAAGGGAGACAAAATGGGAGTTTAAAAAAAAAAAAAAAGAATGTAGTGAAGGAGGAAAGGCCAGATGAAATTAGGAACTACTGATTTTTTTTTCTCAATTTGTTGAAATTTAACTTAGTGCAAATCATTGCTTAGGAGATCTCTCCAAACCTGTTGTAAAGTTGCTTTGTTTTTGTTGTTGTTGTTTTCCTACTGATTTGCTGTATCTGGAGAAAGTACAGCATCCTGAGCTCAGAGCTGAGTTAAATCCTTACTCTTGAGTGTTCCCTTGGCCTGTTGACATTTTGGTGGCACTTTACTTCAGCCCTGTCTCAGAATCCAGAACAGAAATGCAGCTTCCCACATCTTCTGGAGGCAGGAGCACACACTGGGGTGTGAATGCCACTTGCTGTGGGTTGGACATGGAGCAGCAAACACAAGCACAGATTCAGCTCAAACTTGACCTGCAGCTGGAACCTTGATAAAACTTCCATTTATCTCTTTGTTCAAAACCATTGCAGTTCCAGCAGGACAGCAGGTTTACGCTTGCTTTCCCTGCTGCCCTTCCCAACACTTATTTTCTTCTCTCCTGTTTGGTTTCTGTTTGTCAGAAGAACACAACAGTGACTTGATGAACTCTGTGTTTTGGCTTTTTGTGCTAATGGTGGGACCCATGGCAGGAAAAGCTGATATCCCCCAGCTGATTTGAGTTATCCTTCACTTGTAGAGCAACTCAATCCTGCCTTTACATGATTCTGCCACTCTTTTGTCTGCAATGCTTTGTGGCCACGCCACACCTGAGTGTGTGTAGCATTCCTGCATTCCCTGGAGACTTCCCTGGCTCAGGGCAGGTGCTGACTCTGTGTCCTGCAGGTGCAGAATGCAGGGAACAAGCTGGGCAGGCGCTGTGACATGTGCTCCAATTATGAGAAGCAGTTGCAAGGGATCCAGATCCAGGAGGCTGAGACCAGAGACCAGGTGGGAATTCTCTCATTGCAGTAGCCAGGCTTTTGCAGCTTTTTTAACTACTAAGGGTGCTGTTTTATTCATTGGTTTTTATTGACCACTATCAACATACTGGATAACTTGACATAACTTGATTAGTTATTCATGTGTGGTCAAGTACATGAATTTCTTAGGGATTCACCTTGAAGAACCCTTTATTTGATGCTGTAAGGCCATGCACTACTGTTCTATAAAAAGTATTATGCCCATGCTGAAGTCAGTATCTTTAATAATTTATATTTTAAAATGCTTGTCATGCATTAAATTCTATTATCTTTGATACTGTAAGATCTGTTAACAGAAAAGGACCTCATCCTAGCAGCATAAAATGACTTTCAAGTCTTGGAGGATATTTGTTTCCTGCCATATACCAAAGAACAATTTTTTGATGGGTGTGGAAGGCATGAGTCACATCGTGCTTTGAAATAAGTGATTGAAGTCATTACATGGCCATGGTCCAGTGCAGTTTGATGTCCCATGTTTCCTTAGAGGGATAATATCTGCTGGAGCCTGTTTCAACAGCAAAGGAACTTTTGGGTTGCATAGGATTTTTGGATTTTTAAGGGATTTTTTGTTATTGGTTTGAGGAGTGAAAGGGTTCAGGAAATAAATTCTCCACAAGAGAATGAAAAATGAATTAATATTGTTGTGAAAACACAGGTGAAAAAGCTGCAGGTGATGCTGAGGCAAGCTAATGACCAGCTGGAAAAGACAATGAAAGATAAACAGGAACTGGAGGTTTACATGAAACAAAGTGCTGAAGACTCCTCTAATCAGGTACAAGGATTTGGTAATTGAGATCCAGGAATGATGAAATGTTCTTCAAAATTATGTAACAAGAACTTGTGGTTTTTTAGATATGGATGGGCTACTGGCTCTACAGGCAACACAAATGAGAATTTCTAGGGTTAGTTATGTTCTACTTGAGTCTGCCACAGTTTCTAGAGAAATCTGTTGTGTCTCTAATATTGTGTTACCCAATTTTGGCTTAAAAATATAATTTCTAATCATGAACTCCATTACAGAGTGGCAGTAGGAGTGTGAGTAATGTTTGAGTTTTGGAGTGACCTGTGTCTGAAATGACCCAAACATGCAAACAGAGGCCTGTGCCCTGGGCACAGCTTTGTTCCTAGAAGAGTGGTTCTGTTCCACCACCTGCTCTTACCAACATTTGACACCCAGTTAATGGGCTTGTGCTGAAGAATGCAGTAATGAGGAGCTGAGCAGGCATTAGCAGGGCCAAAATAGGCACTGAACTCCTTTAAAATAATAGCCCACTGGAAAGATTTTTCAGTCTGAGATGTGCACCTAATTCTTCTGGAACAATGAAGCCAAATATAATGGGTGGTAGTTATAGTTAAAAATAAAAAATTAAAAAATCATCATCTTTGGCCTATTAAAGCTTACAATAGTAGGTGCATGTTGTGTACCAGACACTGAATTTACTTCACTTGGTCTGGAATTTTGTCTCTTCCATTCTACCCAGTATTTTTTCCTACTAAAGAAACATTCATTAGACAAAAACCAGCTTAGACAACAGAAATATGTTTATATGTTCTTCTGGTTGTACCAGGGTGCTGTTAATTAAGTAATGATTAATCTTATATGTGTTGTTGTGGAATGACTTGTAAAGTTTTTGATAGTGCTTACAGAGAAAGGTACAAAAATTTAAAAAATGCTGAAAACTTAGAAAAAAGCTCTTCAGTTTCCCTTCAGTGTCTCTGAAGTGGCTTACATGTAAATTTTATTAGAATTAACTGTTGATTCAGAGTTTGGTAAATAGAATATAAAAATATTGTTGGTGCAGAAACACAACATCTGTCCTTATTGCTTGAAGCTGCTTTCCTGCTTGACTGAGTGAAGAATTAACATAAACTTCAGTGGCTTAGTTTGAAATTTCAAAGTACCTATTAGTAATGATAACAGGCAAGACAACTTATTTCTTTTTCACAATCTGTTCCATGCTTTATTTCTTACACGTCTGTCTGTGTTTTCTTTCTTTAAGATCTCCTTGCTCATGGCCAAGTGTCAGAAGTCTGAGAATTTCCTCAGTGAGCTGCAGCAGGCATTTCTGCAAGCCAAGAGAAGTGTCCAGGAGCAAATGGTAAGACAGGTTAACTCCAGAGATCATGAGCAGCCCTGTTTGTCTGACCCTGGGAGCTCAGTGTGTCTGTAAAAGGTTTTGTGTGCCCAGCCAGGCTTGAGCATCTTCACTTGCAAAGGGCCTGGGCCAGTGAGCTCTGATGCAAGTGCTGGGGCTGGATCAGTTTGTGTCATTCTGTGCTGCTGTCTGTGCTCCTGCACATTCAGGAGCAGGCAGATCACTGCCCAGCTTCTTTCCCATTATTCATTGTCTAATTCCATGTCTCTTTGCTATCTCAACTTCACCTCAAATCTGAAGACAGAAGGTTTTCTCAAGGCTCTTTTCTAGGATTCATCACAAGCACCATCATTAGTGGATATTTTCTCAGGTTTTAGAGATGAATGATCAGTGTTGTTGCAGGTCAGACTTAAAACAGCAGCCCTAACACCCAGGGAGAGATATGTATGGAAGCTTAATTTTTTAAAACTATTTTTGAACATCTTGTTGTAATTAAGCCAGAGAATAGGAAGAGGGCCTCATGTTTTAGAACTAAGTTTGACTTCCTATGAGCAACCCATTCCTTTCTATATCAAAATCAAATTTCTTCTTTTTTCCTTCCTGGCACAGCATTTGTGGGGGACCGAGAGAATTCATCCTCATGAACCCCAGCATTGCATTTTTGGGGTCAGGGATTGTGTGCAGCACATCAGGGCATTGCTGGCAGAGATGCTCTGCATGGGAGCATGTCTGGTAGATAGGCAGGAGATTCAGAAAATGTGTTGATCTGAGTCTGCTTCTCCTGCTATTGCTCAAGTCCCTGGTTCCCCATTTCCATTCCTCTTGGAAAACTCCCCTGGATTTTTTTTTCTTTTGTAATGCAAGCAAAGCCATGTCCTCTTCATCCCTTTTCTTTCCATGGGATCAGCTGCTCTGGTGCTCTCCTGGGAGGACACTGGGAGGCAGACACCCACCATGGAAAGTTTCAAGGTGAATATTTCAGGTTTTTGGATAACTTGCTCCTGAAAACACCTGTGGTTCCCCACCCTCCTTCCCTTCCATGAGCACAGCCAGTTAATGGATAAACGCAGGAGGAAAGTGGGACACTGAACAGAGCTGTATTTTATTTATCACTACCTTCCTCCTCTCTGCCTGGACACTTAAAGTTGGCCTTGCCAGGCAAGAGGAAGCTGCTGGTGTTGATCCACAGCATCATTTTGTTTCCCTTCTTTACAAAGAAAATTAATTCACCAGACTTTTGAAAGTAGGGGTAGTAAATGGGGTAGAAGAGATCTAAGCATGACCTTGAGTGTGAATTTCTGCTTTTCTTTGCATTGTAGGCTGTCCTGACACAGTCAAGGGAGCAGGTTTCAGAAGAGTTGGTGAGACTGCAAAAAGATAATGAAAGTCTTCAAGGAAAACACAGCTTGCATGTGTCCTTACAGCAGGCTGAAGATTTCATTCTACCAGAAGCAACAGAGGTAAAATATTTTTAAATCATTAACACCAACAGTGCTTGTGACCTGACCTCATTGGAGTATTATTCTTTATCAAAAAGCTGTCTCAAACAGCACAAAGAACAGTAATTGGGGTTTTAACCCTGGAAGTCTGTGATGGACAAAGCCAGCCAGTGGTCCCCCTGTGCCATGGCTGCTTCAGGGTGTAGATGGATTGTAAAACCAGTTTACTGTGGTCTGACAGCTGCTCTGTGGTCAGGGGGGTGTGGGTTTGGCCCAGTCCAGCCAGTTCAAGCTGCATTTTCCAACTGGGCACACAAGTGTTCAGCCAGCAGAGCCCCACTGTATTGATTCAGTAACTCAAGTGAAGTCAGTCACTTCTGTCCAGTTAAAACCAGTGATAATCTAAAGCCTTGAATAATGATAAGCCTTAGCATCCCTTTCATGGCCACTCCTTTATTTTAAGCCTAAAAGATTTGGTGGGGCTGGAGAGCAGGGGGAGCATCATAAACCCATGGGGATGTTTGCCATGTTTCCATTTCCTGTGGCCAAGCAGAATGTGGCTGCAATTCCTTGCTGGGAGCAGGGTCTGGGATGTCAGGACAGACCCTGGGGCAGCAGAGCTGTGTCTGGGATGTCAGGACAGACCCTGGGGCAGCAGGGTTTTGTCCTTGTGCTCATACCCCAGAGCTGGGTGATGCCAAATGCACATCTCTGCTAATCCCGATCCAGGAGCTCCGGGAGCTGATCCTCAAGTACAGGCAGGACATCATCAGTGTGAGGACAGCAGCAGATCACCTCGAGGAGAAGCTGAAGGCAGAGATCCTCTTCTTGAAGGAACAGATCCAAGCTGAACAATATTTGAAAGAAAATATAGAAGAAACTCTACAGCTAGAAATAGAGAATTGCAAAGAGGAAATAGGTGAGCAGGGGTAAAATGGTCTCAGAAAAGGAATATAAGGAATTATTAAGATGCACAAAGATTTGATTTTGTAATAAACTTATCTGAATTCTAAATACTGTGCACTTTTGAAAGCAGAGACATCAAAACTGTGCAGCTGAAAACAAAAGTACAATTATTTATTTGCTTTTGAGGTACCTTTGATGTAACATGAGCTTAATTCTTGTCTAAATTTTAACAGAAGTAAACAGGGTGTGAACAATTTCCCGTGTTTCTTGCATTTAAGTTTTAATATTCTCGTTTTTCAGCTTCCATTTCCAGTTTAAAAGCTGAACTGGAAAGAATAAAAGCAGAAAAGGAACAGGTAAGAAGCTCTTTCACTGTGGGATTTTTGGGTTTGGTGGTTTGGGTTTTTTTAATAAAGGGTTTTTTTCCTCTTTCCTGTATTAATGCCAGTGTAGGAGTAGGACACATTCATAGTTCTGTTCCTTAAAAGGTGTTTGATCTGTTTTATTAATCTGTAACCTGAATACTGGATTAACTAATTCCTAACTACTACTAGACTACCTAACACTGACCTAAATGTCAAGTTTGGACATTTTTCTCCAGCTCCAGAAGTAAATAAATGGAGAGAAAGTGATGTTATTCAGGTGTTTTCTCTGCCCCTAGAAGAGATTATTTGGGTATGTTTCTGAGTCCCCTAAGTACTGAAAGATACTTAGACTTCTTATGGAAGGACTGTGGGAGATGGAAATGTTATGAAGTTTAGTTAATTTTTTTTATTATCATTATTATTATACAGTTGGAAAGTTCTTCACAGGAAAACCTGCAGCAGCTGGAGAGTCTGCAGGAAGCAAAGAATGTTCTAGAAGAACAGCTGAAGAAGGAGACTGCAGCAAAGGTAGCTATGATGTCTGGATGTGAAGTGTATCTGCATCTTTTGTGATGAGCAGCTGTGTCAGAGAATGTGGCACTACCTAAGAATGAAAAAAAGAAGCTTTTGAATGTTGGTAAGAAACTGGCAGGGCAATAATGTCCTCTGGATGTGGTTAGATCCTCACCCCTGTTTTCAGTGGGGTTTGTGAAGTGGTGGCTCTGAATTGTTGCTGACCTGACCATCCCTCCCGAGGGAAGGCTCAGGAACATTCCTGCCTGTGCAGTGTCCTGACTACCAAACCTTGGCTTGGATGCTTTGATGCTTTTGAAGAAATGTGGGTTTTTTTTATAGCTGCTGTAAGAAGGGGCTCTACTTCAGATGAAATAATTGTGATCTGAGCACTCACTCTCTGCCCTCTCTTATTGTGGTTTTGGTTTTTTATGCCTTTCCCCCAACACTTCTCTGACTAAAGTTCAGGACAGTAAGACATTTCCATTGCCAGCAGCAAATTACTGCCCTTACCATGAACTTACTGCACGGAAACTCAGAACTCTGCCTTTGTATTTTGAGATCCCTGCTCATGGTTCTGTTAAGGGATTTTGGGCTTTTTCATGCCTTAACCAGTCTATTGGTACCTGTTAATGGGTATTAGTCCCTGATTTTGCACTTTGGGAAACTGAGGTGTGGAAAGACTGATTCAGTTTGTTGCCCTGTGAATACTGTGCTGCTTTCCTCTGGTATCACACTTTAATCACTTTATACAAGCTGCTGATTTTTATTCAGTTCAAGCATAAGGAACCTTTTCCTCCTCAGGCCAACCTTGAGCAGCTGGTGTTTGAAGAGAAGAACAAAGCCCAGAGGTTGCAGACTGAATTGGATGTCAGTGAGCAAGTGCAGAGAGACTTTGTAAAGCTTTCTCAGACACTTCAGGTAAGAGAGTCCTATCAATGTGTAAGGGCTACTTTAATTTCATTGTTTCTCCAGAGCTGAGTAAAATAAGAAATAGCAGTTGTAAATTTTCTTATGTTGGTATTTATGATCTATTTTAGAATTTGTTAGTGTAATAAACTGATCAGGTATTGCTACTATGATATTATTATTAAAGCTATTGGGATTCCATCTTAATTACATGGTTCTAGCTAATTTTCAGTTATTGTACTAAAAGAAACCATGCAGGGCCAAAGATGATGGCTCTTCCAGACCTGTGTTTTTCCTTGTCCATCTCCTGATGCTTCCAATGTGATATTTTCATAGCAAATCATTCAGATGCAAATATTTGAGGACAAAGTAAGGAGCTGGTACTGCTTGATCTGAATATATGAAGTGGTTCTTAGTGTTACAGTTTCTGTTTATACATCCTAAAAGTCTTGTCCTTGCTATTGTTTCTGTTGTTGTCCTTGTATTTCCTCCACCAAGTGAACCTGTGGTTGACATGAGGTGGCTGAGGGGAGGAGTTGTCTCAGGGGTGTCCCTGAGGCTGATCCAGGTTTGTCAGGCTGTTCTCTGCTGCAGTTTTTGTGCAGAGGAACTCTCAGTGCCCTGGGGAAGCCAGGCTGGGCTGGGCTCACCTTCAAGGTCTGTGTTCCCAGAGTTTGTGCCCCCTTTATGTTCCAGCTTTGCTCAGAGAGGAGCTGCTGAATTTCAGTCCCATCTCCTTGGAGTCCTTGGGCAGGCCCTCAGTGACATCCAGCAGAATTCAAACTGCACATTTTCTGAACCAGGCATTCAGGTTTATTGGGAAAATTAACACCAGAATGTGGGAGATTTGTTTACTAGACACAGTTTAGCTGGATGGACAATAGAGATCTGTCCTCTCTGGCTCTGTGTCTGGAGGAGTTGGTAGGACAAAGGAGACTATTGAGTTGTCCTGCTTAGGGAAATTGCTTCTTGTTTGTCCTCATCCTCACTTTTTGGGTGCAGGCACTGTTTTATGCAGTTCTTAGAGCAAACAGCCACCACTTTGAAGATGTGTGCTGGGCTCTCCCACAACTTGCAGGTAGTTTAGTAAACCTTGAGCTCAGTTAGAACTGTAGCTTTGTGTTTTGTGTTTTCTTTCTGCCCTAAGCAGTTACTGCACTCCAGTTTGTGCTCCAGTTTAAGCAGTGGTTTGTGCCACGTGCACTGTGCTCAGTGTGAGATGACCATCAGAGGAGGATTGTGGTTTCTTGGCAGGGTTATTCCCTTCCCTGGCTTTGTCAGTGAGAGCCTGGGCAGGTACCCCTTGGCTGAGGAGTCCACTGGCCAAATTAGTTATCAGCAGTTCAGAGGAAGGGTTAAAAAGCAGTTAAATGCTAGTTGGGGATTTATAACTGAAACCCAGATCCTATTGCAAAGATGGTGAAAGTTTGAGTGTGAGAAAGAAATCAGTTGTGCTCTCTTTGCCTTGGTTCCAGCACAGTTCTGCTGGGCCCTTTTTCAGCAGACAGGAAACAGCTTAAACTGGATTATTAGCAAGGCAAGGAGCCTGGAAATGGGATGTTTGCTCCAAGAGCATTTTGGCTGTGACCTTGAGAGGCTCCAAGGCACGTGTGGGGCTGCTCCTGGGAAGGTTCACTCTGCAACTCTCCAGTTTTCCAGTACAGTGTCAGTGACTGGACATGAGACAAAACAGAGTGCTGATGGTGGCTGGAATCCCCCAGAAAGTGGGGGATTATTGTAAAATCACAACTGCCTCATGTCTTCCTTCCTCCCATTCTTAGGCCCAAATTAGGTTTGTGCTCCTTCACACCTTGCAGTTCTTCAGCCCCTGGTGATGTTGGATCCCTTGGAGGCTCCCTTTGGGTCTGGGTGTGAGCTCTTCCATCTTTGGGCTTGGATGTGGGCTCTTCCTTTGGGCCTGGCTTTGGGCTTTTCCCCCTTTACGCCTGGTCCTGAGCTTTTCCCCCCTTGGGCCTGGCTCTGAGCTCTTCCCCCACTTTAGGCCTGGGTGTGAGCTCTTCCTTTAGGTCTGGCTCTGGGCTCTCCCCACTTTAGGCCTGGCTCTGAGTTTTTTCCCCTTTAGGCCTGGCTCTGAGCCCCTTTAGGCCTGGCTCTGGCTCTGCCCCTGCTGACTGCAGTGCCTGTGTTGTTCCTGCAGGTGCAGCTGGAGAGGATCCGGCAGGCAGATTCCCTGGAGAGGATCCGTGCAATCCTGAACGACACAAAACTGACGGACATTAATCAGCTCCCTGAAACATGACAGACACCCTGCTGGGCTCCAAGGCTGTGGCTGAGGTTTTTAACTCATCTTTATAGCAACATTAATTATTATTTAACTCTAACCGAGAGAGCAGAAGACAACAGAGGGGAGCGATGACTTAAGTTTTGTTTCTAGAGGGGAAAAAGGTTTCGTACTGGGCAGGAAGAGAGCACAAGGGTGACTTGTAGTGTAGGAAGGAGAATTTCTAATGGAAACACTAATGAGTGCAGTGTTTCGTGTTCCACTGAGTGGGATCAGTCCTTACATTCTGAAAAACTTCCCTCTTTCAGCCAACTTCGTAACCTAATCTAGAGTTTTGGAACATAAACCCCTGTCTTTCCCTCTGTTCTTTCCCCCACTACTGTGATCAAAGTAGCTGCTGGAAACTATTGTCCCTCCAAAACGTTGAAGAGCAAAGTGGTTGAAGTTTTTCTGTTTGAATAGTCAGTAACAGTATTCAGCTAGCAGAGAGAATGAGGTGTAGAGTATGCTGTATGAATATTTTATATTAAAATATGACTTTATTAGCAGGACACTGGATATTGATCTTATTTCATAACTCAGTACTTTTTTTTTAAAAACCATTGGCTCTGTGAAGAATCTGAATGCTGCTGAAATGTGGATATGAGTGAGCTGTGTATCTCCTAAACAGAGATAAATGCTAATCCAAAAGAAAAGAACACTGTACTGAGAATTTAACTCCTTGCCATTTTTCTGTTGAATTCAGATACAGAAAGAAAAGCACAAGAAATGCACTGTTTTGTAATCTCTTTTCACAAATGTAATTTAGAATATGGAGCTACAACCGGTTGTTTCTCATCTCCTAAAGCTGAGCAGTGCCTGGAATCCCTTCTCTGTGGAAAAAAATCCAAACAAACCAAAAAACAAGCAAACAAAAAACCCAAACAGAAAAAAGCTGGTAAAAGTCATGTGCATGTCTGAGCTTTGGCCTGAGGTGGGGCAGGTGTGCTCTGCTCTGGCGTGGCACAAGGTGTGAAGGCAGGAGCTCTCTGGGGAAGGTGTCCAGGGCAGGTGCTGAGTGTCCAGGGCAGTGCCAGCACCCAGGAAAGCACTGCCAGACCCTCCTGGGCAGGGCACAGACCTGCAGGGGCTGCAGGATTGTGCTGCTGGAGGGGGCAGTGCAGGTCTCTGCTGTCCTGCACTGCTCAGGGGTGGCTCCTGTGCTGTGCCCTGGTTCTGCTCCCAGACTGTTCAATTACACTGAGTAATGTGGCAGCAGAGGCAGGAAATTCTTGTGATCACTCAGTTGCCAGGTTTGGGTTTCTTGTTCTATAAATGTCCAGAGGTAACATGAGCATTCCTCCTCCTCCTCCTCCTCCTGCTGGAGTTCCATGCATGCAGCTGGACACATTCCTGAGCTGTTGCAGGTGTTGATGATCCTGGTGGTACAAACCCAATTCTTGAACTCTACAACTCAGTTAAAAGGAGGCTGAAGGAGCAGATCCTGTTGTCCAAAACTTCTTCGTTTTTCCTTCATTCCTTGATGTTTTTTCTTCATATACTTGGCCAGAGATCTGCTTTTCTTCATCGCCTTCAAAATGCTCCAAACTGCAATGCACATGACTATATATTTTAAGTGCTTAGATCCTATTTTTAGCAGTGTATATCCTGCTACTGACATAAAGTCAGAACCAGTGGTTTTGAAGAGGAATGCCTTAAAACCAGCCAAAAAAGCATCATACAAGCTCAATTCCTTGCCACTCATTACAAGAATTAAAGCATTTTATTCACCCTAGCAATTAATTCCCTTCATAAGCCTGAAACCCAAAAGCAATTTTTTCCCACCTTAGTAATGACTAACAGATGGCAGAGCTGTCATGTCTAGAGATGACACTTACTGTCACATAACGGTGATGTTGAAGTGTGGCTTGAGTCTTATTTGGCAATTACCAGATTAGGGTTTTTTTACTCTTCCTTACAATTTGCTGAACTGTGGGTGACAGCAGCCAGGTCCTGATGCATAAATCCAGGACCAGATATTTTTATTCAGTTTTCTAATGGCTGGGTAGACTTTGGAGACAAAACTACAGGCCTTTAGTAGGAGCTGCAGAACAGAAAGGAAAGCTTTTTTCTCTGTTCCCACCCTCCCTTGCCAAAAACTAATGTGTAACAGGTTACAGGGTTAGTAACTGGAACTGGGGACTACTTCACCTGTGCAGGAGGTGTAAGGAAGCGTCTTGTATGGCAAAACTACACCACATCCTGCATCCTCTTCAACAAACTGAGCTCTTTAGGAACTGCATCTTGAAGTCTTCACAGTAAAATATATTTGGTTGTGTTTCTGGATGGTCCCAGTGTAAGAGAGCAGGGGAAGGGGCTGTTCTGGCCTTCCAGCATCCCTTGTTGGTCCCATGTCTGGCCTGTTCAGGTGCTCCAGGGCTGGAGGCTTTTCCTTGCTGTGTTTTTATGACTCATGGGCCCAGCTTTCCCCAGGTGTGGTGGTGTCAGGGCGAGCTCATGGCTGCAGCATGGCAGGAAGGAGGTGAGTGGGACAAGTGCTTTGGGCTCCTTGTTAGCCCCAGGGCCTGTGGAGTTGCTCCCAAAGGCAGACCTGCAGCCCTGGGGGTGTGCACTGTGTGCTTTTCCTTGATGGTGAACCAGGCACTGCACAAGTCCCTGGAGGAACTTCCTTTGGTATGGAGAGGAGGGCAGGCAGCTCTTGCATGGTTTTTCCTTTTCACCTCCCTGTTCCATCAAGCAGCCCAACACCTGTGCTCCTGTCCCAGTATCAGCTGTGACCATTTTAGTGTTGGAACACGAGTCACCCTTTTCACCAACTGCTGTCATGTCAGATTTTTAAACAACTCAGTTTGAAATTGGAACCCTGGCTGTTCACAGAGGTGGTGGGAGATGTGCTCCCTGCAAACTGCTGTCCCTCCTGTGGGAAGGACAGCAGCGCTTCAGCAGCAGCAGCAACTGAGCTTCTGTTGAACTCAAACTCAAAGGGGCCTTTAAAAGCAAAACAAGTGTGTGCCAAATTTGCAGAGCAAATTTAAAAGACTGTAAATGTAGGAAAAGCTCTTGGTGTAGATACTCACTGGATGATGGATTCTGATGTTGTTGCTCATGAACATGAAAAAACAAATGCTCTTCCTTCCAGTTCTGGGTGTTGTGGAGCGTGGCTGGGGCCAGGGTGGGTTCTCCTGGCTCAGGCAGTGTCACTGCTCAGCTGTGCCAGGGGGTGAGCTGTTGGTGGAGGCTGTAACAGGGCCCAGGTGGAGTTCTGGAGTTCTGTCTGCATTCCTGTACCTGTATAGTCTTAATCTGTACAAAGTGTTCTTGCAGCATGTCTGGTACCCCCCCAGCAGTGCCCCCCTGTTTTAGCAGTGCAGTAAGTCCTGTCCCCCCTGAGCTTCACCATGGCACCTTTTCCAAGGGCAGGGGGAGGGACAACAATTCCTTATTGTCCACTAGAGTCTGTCTACAGCAGAGACTGAATTGGCCTTGTAATGGCAAGAAGGACTGCAGAGCCATCTTTGCAAAAGGCAAACAGTGTTTGGAAGTCAATACTGCATTCCAGTGAGCCAAGCCATTGGTGTCCTGTGCAATCGTGGGTGTAGAATTCTGCTGTCTCCAGGATTCCAGTGTAACCATTTGTTAACTGTACTGAAGGTGTGTCCTTTATGGAGAAAGTGTTCCAAATTAAAAAAAGCTGCTGAAGTGTGTGTGCACGGCTCTGGTCTTTCTCCTCTACCTCCTGCCACAGCCTGCCCCCAGGGAACCCCTGCTGGAGCAAGGGTGGGAGACTATCCCAGGATAACCCCAGGGAGCAGCAATCCCCCACTCCTGAGGCAGCTGCAGGAGTTACCCTCTAACACCCCAAATAGAAACACCTGTAGCACATCCCCTTCCCCTGACAAAAACAGAAACCACAGTATGTGAGGAGTTATATCAAAAGTATTTTATTTCACAATTCTTTACAAAATAATATGTAAAAGGTGTATTGTTCAACATACAAATGGTAAATATTACAAGGGGGAATACCAGGGCCAGGTAAAGCTCATCCAGCCCCTCGGTGCAGGGTCCTCTCCAGGACATGTCAGAAGTTCACGTGGCTCCTGATGTCGTTGATCTGCTTCACCATCTCCCGGATGTGTTCTCCCCTTCAAGAAAAAATAACCCAAGTCAAAAGGCTGCACAGAGCTAAGCAGGAAGGGAGAGACTTCAGATGGTAGAAGCAGGGAAGGGGAGCAGTGCCTGTCATCCCAGGCTGGGTTACAGACTGCCCTGGGATCTGCAGCAAAAAGCACTTTGACACATCTGCTCAAAGTGCTGCTCTCAGGAGCTGCACGTCCTGTGCTTCAGCCCCTCTGCCCCAGCAGGGCTTAAATGACACCTGAGACACCTGAACTGAAGGTGGGTGAGCCAGGGCTCAGGTTCCTCCCTCAGGAGGAGCCCAGCTTGCACTTACTCCTCTCTCAGGACAGCCTGGATGCACTTGCTCTGGTAGGCACTGAGGCTGATGCTGGGCTTGCGGGGGCTGCGCCCCTTCTCCATCTGCTTCTGTTGGTATTCCTTTTTCATTTTCACCTGGGAGGTGAGAAAAGAGAAGGCCCCAATCAGTGCTGGTGCTGCCTGCCACAGTGGAAGCTTGTTAATTACAGACTGCTGTGTTGTACTGCAATTAATTGGTTCTTTTTGGGTTCAAATCTGTCTGCTTTTGCACTTTCCACAAAGAGAAGAAATGTCCCTGCCAGGCTGGGGAATGGGATCTCTCTGAGGGCTTACAGTGTATGCAAAGGTTCTGTCTGTATTGCCACCAAGTGCCCAAAGCCCCTTTAATTCATTGCTGCTAATTAACACAAGTCCAGCATCACTTTGTTGGCAGGATTCATCGGTCAGCACTGAGGGAGGAGCTCAGTAACCTCCCAGCCTGGCCATTCCTCCTCTCACCTGTCTGATAGCATTGCTCAGGTGCTGCAGCTGATCATGGATTGTCTGCAGTTCCTTCTTCATATCTTTTTCGGTGTCAGATAGAACAGGAAGCTGAGAGTGGAAACTCCGAAGGACTTTCTTCATCCTTTGAAAGCAAGAAATGTCTCTGAGTTAACTTCCCTGGCACCCAGCTCTGCTCAGACACCTGGGCCATGCTGCCCAAATCTCAGGGGCTTCACCTTCCCCTTCCAGCTGGTCTCAGGTGGCATTTCTGAGCATGGGGCTGGCTCAGGCTGGGCCTGCAGACAGATCACACCAAGCCCCAGCACAGGGAATTGCAGAAGCCCAGTTTTGTAACTAATCAGTGCAGCAGCTCCTGCCCACAGTTCTACCACACCTGCAAACTCAGTTTAACATCAGGTGGTGTGAGGTGAAATAGAGCCCCCTGTGCACTCACCTGTTCATGATGTCTTCTTGCTTCTCTTTGGCTTCCTCATACTTGTCAGCCAAGCGCTCGGCCATTTCCCGCAAGCTTTTCCTTAAGGTGAGGGAGAAACAATTCCTTACTTCAGATCCACACAGGGGACAAGGCAGGGTGTGGGAAAAGGACAAGGAAACTGAAGAAGGCAGCTGGAGGAGGGAGCAAACCTGCAGGCTGGGAATGCCTTGGCACCTGTTCCACACAGGGTCTTGTCCAAACCACCACAGGTGCATCATTCCTGAGGTTTGACTGGATACACGAGACCGGCTCTACTCACCTCTCCTCTCGACAGTAATTCAGATCCTCCAGTTGTTTCTTTTTCTGTCCCCACAGCAGCTTCACTCTGAAGTAAACACACACCAAAACAAAATCAAACCGCTTGCAACCAGGTGAATCAGGCTTTACACCACAGAGAAAATGCTGGGAGTGGGAAGAACTAAAGACACTGAAAAGGGGGCAGTGAGAAAAAAACTCCCATTTTGTCCTAACTGTACAGTGTAAATAACTGACTATGATTTGAAGCAGCAGAGACTTAAAGCAATTTTCCTTTGTCAGGATTAGTGCTGAGATCAGACTTCCTGCCACCCACAGGCCCAGACAGGCAAACACAAGAAAAGTATTTTATCTCTGTGTGTTTACCATTTTTTTCTTCCCCTATAAGCCACTACAGAGATCAGCTCTTAAACTCACCCCTGCTTTTCCTGATAACTCAGTTTTAAGTTCTGGTATTCATTGTGAGTTTTACATTTAGTGCATTTACTCATTTACCAGGATCAGACCCACAGTGCTGCTGTGTCACAGAAACATGCCAGCACATTTTAATGAGAGTTTTGCATTACCTTTGCTGAATCTCCTCTTTTGCCAGGTCCTGTTTCAGTATATATTCCTCTCTGAACACCTGGGTGGCTCTGCTGAGGAGCTGAAGGCATTCTTCGGGGGGAGGAGCAGCATCTTTATCTGCAGATCTTAAGAATGAAATTTTTGCAATCTTACTAATATGGTCCTTTGGAAGGCTAAACGACACTTCCAGTGTTTATGGTAAACCTCAGGGGGGAGTCTGTTATGAAAGTGAAGGATTACAATGAAATCCCTTTGACATGAGGAAATCCCAAGGTAGCTTAAGATACCAAACCCAATGGGCCAAGCAATGAGAATGTCACCAGCTGAAGGCAGCCCTGCTCTGAGCAGGAGCCCGGAGCCAGGGATCCCCTCCCAGCCTGCACCATCACAGGGCTGGGTGCCATCCCCAGAGGTACACAAGCACCAGTCAGTGGCAGGAGCTGTGCCCAGCACTGCCATGCCCAAGGCCATGTGCTGTTCAATAGGAGCTGGCCAGCACCCAGTGTTCCCAAGTGTTCCCCTGCAGGTGCTCCAGGTTCTGCTCACTTGAGGTGCAGGGGGTTGGCAGAGCTGCGCTGCAAGATGCCCTGGATGTGCTTCTCAAAGGAATGCTCTGCCTCGGCCACGATGCGCAGCGGGGACACAGCCAGCTCCTTGTCCTCCCTGGTGCACAGCAGGGGAGGGGAGGCAGGGTGGACAGTGCTCCTACACACAGCAGCACAAGAGAACACAGTCAGTCAACACCACTCACACTGGAACAGGCCAGAGCTTCCTCACTGGAACCCCTCCACTGTGGAGTTCCTGTGTCACTGCAGCTGTTTCAGTGATGTGGCAAATCCAGCCCCAGCAGGGCAGGTGAAGCTCACATCCCCACACTTGTTTGGTCATGGCTCAAATTAGCAAGAATCATAAATATCCTCTGGCTTAAGGAAGCAAGTTCCAGAACAAGGCAGGCAGGCACTGGAACAGCAGCATAACCTCTCCACAAAGCACCCTGCCCACCTGTATGTAAAGGTCTCTAAGAGAACCTAACGTTAACACTGGCTCTGCTGATGGTACCTGTCCTACCTTAAACAATGTCCTGCAAAAAAGAAGCTGAAAATAGTGTCACCCCCTCAAGGTGTTCATTTCATTGTGCAAATGCACATTAACATCACTCTGTATCTTTGCCACCACCTCCAAAGAAAGTAACGAAACACAAATGAAAATCCTACTTCTGTTTTTCCCCTTTCAGACACAAAACTCAGCAGCCCATTAAGAGTATCAACACTGCTGAAAAACCTCAACAATACTATCAAGAACATTTTTTGTCCTAATACTCACTAAAAGTGACCTGATTAATTATATATCCCCTACAAACGCCTCATCAGCAGTAGGTAACTGCTACAGTAACACTTCAGTGCTCAACCAGGGAGTGTTCAGAAAGCAAAACTTCAGGGACTGTCCTAAGAGCTGCAGAAGCCTGAGGTGAAACAATCAAAGAGTAATTGAAAAACATGAATATCCTTTTTTGGTCCTTTCCATGCAGTCATGGACTTCAACTAAGAACCACATACAAGAGAGGCCTTGTAATGCACTCATAGCTGTTGGTGATGCAAATCATGGTGGGCCCCAGGACATCAGAAACGATCCAAAATCCTCTAATTGGAGCAGGCTGCCTGAAGGGAAGAACACAAAAATTAGCCAGTAAGGAAAGTTTTTTATTCCTGAAATTGTGCATGTTCACTCTTTTGAAAATGCTCCAAGGTCAGGTAAATGGAAGTGAAAATTTCTGCTGGTCTGACAGGTGGTTTTCAGACAGTAACACAGGAATTTAAGCTACTACCCTAACTGAATCCTGATACACAAATTGCTCAGTTGTACTATTTGAAAACTTCTGAGCTTTTAATGGCAAAAATGCAGCAAAAGATGAAAAATCATAAATATTTTCCATAGCAAGTCCCCAGCTTGAAAGCAATTGAGAAAGAGTTTGTTTTTTTACCTGCATGGCAGTGGTTTTGTACAAAGAATATGTTCAACAAAGCACTTCTGTTCTGCTCCCAGCTCTTGTAAACTGTCTTTGTCTTCCTCATCTACAAGGAGACATGTCAGGATGCATCAGTTCCACTTTGCAGGGTGAGGGATTCAGCAGTACCTGCATCCACCAGCCTGTTACTGGCAGATGTTCATCTGTTCCCCACTTCCCTCACTCACCTGAACCAAGGAATTTGTGCAGTTTATTGATCCATGTCAAGCCCACACTGTGGACACCAGCTTCGTGTGTGCAGTGGTATCTAGAGGGACATTTGGGATCTGAAATTGAAGCAGAAAATGTAAGAGATGGCACTGAACTGAGAAAAACTCACCCTTCACACCTGCACTGCTGATCCTGTGTATCAGCTTAGTGTCCAGTCAGCTTTAACATCTTAGTGCAAGCACCAGAAACAGAGATACATGTGTTAGAGTCTAACACACTGATGAGTTGTTTTGAACCCTTCCTATCACACCACATCTGCATCACTCAGATAGGTTCACAATGGCAGATTATTAAAACTAGCAGACCAGCATTCTGACAAGCTGCTTGCTTCCAAAGACCCAAACATTTTGTCCTGCCCCCAATTCCATGGGATAAGCAGGTCCTTCCTCAGGATCACTCTCTCCACAGCACTCCCTCACACTCACAGGTCAGCACAGAAGCAGAAACTTCTGCTTTATAACCCTCAGATGACAGGGTTTAGCACTGACCATGTGTGATCTACACTGGAGCCCCTCCCAGGCTTGCTCTTTCCATGGCTTTATTGAGGGCATCAGGCAAATCCTTACTCTGACCCCCTGTTTGTCTGACACTGATGAGAACGTGTAAATAACTGGATCCTAAATGTGTGGAATAAAAAGCCTCAAGCTGAACAACAGCCCTACCTCGGTGCAGCTTGATTGGGCAAGAGAAGTCAGACTCCAAAGGATCTTCCTCATCTCCTGTTGCCAGTTTCAGTGCAAGTTCCAGCTCAACACATTCAAACACGTACAGGGAAGGAATAAGATCGGATCTTGGGTCCCAGGACTTCTCTGACTGTAAAGAGTATTAAATTCTTCTGTCAGGCATCATTTAAATAGGAATGCAAACATAAACAGCATCAAGAAAGAGTTACAAGATTTAATTGTCAAGGAAGGTAGTTCAAGTTTACTTTCAAAAAAATTAACTCAAACCCAGGGTTTCTTAGAAAATCCTCCTTAAATTAGATCCTAGTAAATTTGATCAAAACCTGATCTACTGTCAGGGTACACAGGACTGAGATTTAAAATAAAAGTGTCAGGGAGCCACAGGAACTGGCTGAAACAGGAGAAAGATTCACTACCTCATTCCAAAAGAATGCAGCTTTGGCACTTGGCACACACTTCGAGGCATCCTGCCACCTTGCAGCAAGAACTTGGATTAAAAAACCAAAAATACCTACAGAAAAAAACCAAACCAAGAGAAGGTACCTGCTCATCATCCTCCTCTCCATCCAGCACCACGCAGTGGTAGAGCATTCCCGACTCGGTGGCAATGACCAGGATGTTGGGCACGCAGGGCAGGCACAGCACGGCGCAGGCGTCGTAGCCGTAGTTGTCCTCGGCCGCCGGGTGCATGGGCAGGGGCCCCAGCAGCTTCCCCGGGCTGCCCGTGCTGCAAGGAACGGGTAAGGAATGGGTAAGGAACAGGTTTGGTCTCAGCCCATGGCTGCCAAACAAGGGCTGGGAGCTCTGAGTCCCACTGCACTGCTGCAGACTGCAAGTCTGACCTGCAGCTCCTTAAGAAGTGTTTTAAAAACAGCCTTCCTAACCCCATCCTAAAGTCAACGCATGGAGATCTCAGAGGGGAGGTCAGAGCTCATTTTGTTACATTTTATGCTTTGAAAGCAACCGAAGCTGCACTGCAAAAATTCACATTTTCATACAACACTAAATATTCATGGAAAGCTCAAGTTAATGATTACTCAACTGGTTTCTTGAACTTCACATGCAGCATTTTGTGTTGTGGCATTTCTCTGGGCAGAACCTCAGATGGACTAAAGCCATCTCACTGCCTGCAGACAGATCTCCTCACAGTGCTGCTTCTAACCCAAGTACCACACTCTTTAATATTCCGCTGCACAAGATCTAACTTTTAAGTCTTGCACCATCTTCTCAGTTTTCTAAAGTAATCCCTTCTTGTATCATGTTTATATTTTGATTAATCATCCTGATTTTTCATTGCACAACATGCCTGTGAACCCCCTATGCTCTTCATATATTTATTTTCCT
This sequence comes from Emberiza elegans, assembly GCA_024865655.1. Lineage (NCBI taxonomy): Eukaryota > Metazoa > Chordata > Aves > Passeriformes > Fringillidae > Emberiza > Emberiza elegans. Next base: position 1,461,492 of record JALJVW010001080.1, read on the forward strand.
AGGATGTCCCTGGCTCAATGAACCTTATCCAAAGCTAAGGATGTCTGTGCCACAAAACACACTGAACAGCCTTAGACCCACTGATCTTTTTACAGCCCAGTGTCCTCTTATCAGATTGCTGGTGGTAAATAATGCACAGTGCATTCTGAGCAGGGGAAGCTGCACCCATAATGTTTGGATGAGAAAGGATGACACACTGGTTTTGGATTCCAGTCTATCAGCACTGCCACAGAGACAGAACAGGCTGCAATACAAGAAAACTCAGCCCAGCATCCCTCACAGAGTCCCAACCAAGCTGAGAGGTGACTCTCCCACCCCAGCACTGTACACCCAAGCACCACATGAGCCCTGGGGCTCAGAGCCTACCTCTGGAGCAGGCTGACGTAGGTGAGGAAGGTCTCTCCATTCTCATAGAGGATGTACAGGGGGTAGCCCAGCACCTCCTCACTGCCGCGCTGGCCCAGGACGTGCTTGGGCACCGGCACCTGTGGCCCGAAGTCGAAGGCCACGGCCGTCTCGCCCAGGGACGCTGTGTAGGCTCTCCTGGGACAGGGCACAACCAGCTGGGCTCAGCAAGCACTGAGAGCACAGAGTGTAACCTGCTCCCGAGGGCTGTGCTGCCAAATCCCTGCCCAACCCCATCCCATCCAGCAGTGCCAGCTACAGAAGGGTGTAAGGGACACCCCTGATATGGCATGTGGGTCCTGCAGTGCCCCCACAGCTCCAGAGGGCACAGGAGGGGTTCTGGTACTTCCTGTGAGTGACACCACTCTGTGGAGCAAGAGTTCTGTTTCCAACCAGGCCAAGAGGGAAATAAAAAGATAATCTATTTTCTATATTCCTCACTCAAAAACCCCTTCCTAACCCCATCTTAAAGTCAACATGTGGTTTTCAAGCTGCTACTCTGACAAACACTTGACTGTACAGTTTGTCACCACTTTGCTTTAGAAGGGTGGGGGAGAGGAAGGGAAAGAAAGAAGCGGGGAAAGGAGGGGGGAAAAGGAGGGGGGGAAAAGGAGGGGGGGAAAAGTGTAGGTACTCTGCCATGAAGAATTGCTAGCACTGCAGAATTCATATGAGATTTTCAGGCATATTTATCACTTATTCATTGAAAACACAGCTGAGAATACTGAATATTCTGCAAAAGCATTTCAAAATACAAGAAGCCACACCAACCCTGTTTTGATGGTAAGAGTCTCCTCCTCGTTGTCTGAGAGCACAATCACTTTGATGGGTGTGTGAGGCACCTTCAGACTGTAAAACCTGGGGGAAAGAAAGAAACAGCAGCCATGGTCACTCTGCTGGCAGTGCTGTACATTCCCTGCTGACACAGAACATCAGCCACTCTCACTCTGAAATTCCCCCCATCCTACTTTTTTATTGCTAACTTTGGTAAAAATGGCAGGATGCAAATACCCAGTGACAAATTAAGGCTGGACATGACAAAAAAACCACACTTCAGATAATCAAACACAAATGGGACTTACCTGATGGTGTTATCAGATGTCAGGAGCACAATGTGGGGCTCCATGGTGTCACAGGGGTACCAGGCTGCATGCTTTAGGGTCAGGGATGTTGAGCTGGTGAAGAACCGCTCCGCAATAGGAATGGTGCTGGAACACAGAGCAGAGACTTGCACTGGGACCAGAAACACACAAGCTACTTCTAAAGGGAAGTGGGGACAAGAAGAGCTAGAGACACAGTGAAAAGGTTTCAGAGTCTTTATCTGTACTACTCTGAAAGTTGGAAAGGCAGCTTTAAATTGAAGCCCTCTCTTATTTCTCCCCAAATATACACTTTCAGCTGTCACAGCTGAAAGACCCCAGAGAAGCAGCCCCATCTCTGGACATGGCCAAAACCAGGTTGGGCAGGGCTCAGAGCAACCTGATCTAGTGGAATGTGTCCCTATCCACAGCAGGAGTTGGAACATGCTGGCCTTCAAGGTCTCTTCCAACTCAAACAATTCTATGATTCTGTGGAAAGCTAGAGAATACTAGAGGAGCATCTTGGTCCTCAGCAATTGCAACAAGTTTAGAAGGTCATTTATTTGGGTTACCTGACAAGCAGCAAGTATTTGAGCCACAATAATTTCATTTGTGACTGCCCCCCAATCCCAATACAACCCGCACTATCCACCAGTGCCTTCTGTATCTGCCTAACCCCAAGAAAGGGAGGGAGGCTGTTGAGGAAGAGTGGCAGGACAAGGGTGTCATTATTCACCTGAGGCCTCACCCACCTGCAGTTCACCGTAGATTTCCCACCTTCAAACTCAGAATTCTTGCCCCAGCGTTTGGGCAGCTCCAGCACCATGAGCCCCTTGGTACCAATGAGCGCCACATGGTGCTGGGCAGGGCTCAGCAGCGTCTGGTGCACGTCGAAAAGGGGCGGGTTTATGCACAGAAGAGTCTGAAAACAGAAATGTTACAGGGAAGCACAAGCCCTTCAAAGCACCCGCGGAAGTACAGCTCATCTTCATTTTGGATGGTGATTTACACGGCACAGAATGAGGCACAAAGCAGTGGGCTCCTTGGGGAAAGACACCCCAGGGCGGGCTGAGGGATGATGATGCTCCTTCAAGGAACTGACCTCCTCAGCCCCGTGCCCACCATGGCCCTCCTCCCCTCACAGCTCGCATTCCCCCACAAACTTTCTGTCCCGTTTTTAACGCTCTTTACACATCCCCTCACGCCCCTCTTCCCTCACGGCCCGCCCAGCCCCTCACACCCCCTCCCCTCCTCATGGCCCCTCATCCCCTCACACCCCACACGCCCCCATCCCGGCCCCCTTCTCCTCATCCCCTCACAGCCTCCCCATTCCCTCACACCGCCCGCCCCACCCCCTGCTCTCCTCAATCGCCCCCTCAGCCCTCCATCCCCTCAGCCCCTCCCGCACCTGGTAGCGGCCGAGCGCGCCGGGGTCGGTGCCGGTGCCGAGGCGGCGCAGGCCGATGGCGAGCAGGGCGGCGGCGGCCCCGTCCCAGAGCAGCAGGTCGGAGCCCAGTCCGCACAGGAGGTCGCGGAGCCGCGGCGGGCGGGGGGCGGCGGGCGCGCGCTCGCGGAGGCGGCCGAACAGCGCGTGCTGCGGCAGCGCCGCGCGCCACTGCTCCGCCGGGCCGCACTCGGCCGCCATCGCCCCGCGCGCCGCGCCGCCCTGACGTCACCGCCCGCGCGACCAATGGGCGCCGCCGCCCGCGGACTACATTTCCCAGCGGGGCCCGCGGGCCCGGCGCGCTGCGGGCTCGGCGCGATGGCGGCGCCGGTGCAGGGACACCGAGCGCGGTACAAGAGCCCGGGCGGGCCGCCCTGGAGGGAGACGTACCGCAGGGTGAGCGGGGAGCGGGCTGCGAGGGGGGGACGTGGGCTCCCTCCTCCTTTAGTCCTAGGTCGGTCCTCCCGGGGCTGGCCGCAGTGGTCCCGCTGAGGCGGGTGAGCCGCGCCCCGTCCGAAACTCTCCCCTGACCGCGTCCCGAGCTCCTTCTGCCAGCGCCCGGCGCTGCCCCCGCTGCGAGCTGTCATCCGACTCCTCTGCAGCACCTCCAGGACATGGCCAGCCCCGGTATTCCCGGTCTCCCGACCTGTGGGACGCGCCCCTTCCGTGTCTCACCCCCAGCCCCGGTACCCCCCGGTGTCCCCTCAGGGCTTCCCGGTCCCTCGGCGCAGTGGGGCGCACCCCCTCCGCCGTGTCTCACCCCCGGCTCCCCCAGCCCCGGTACCCCCCGTGTCCCCGCAGGGATTTCCGGTTCCTCGGCGCAGTGGGGCGCACCCCCCAGCCCCGGTACCCCCCGTGTCCCCTCAGGGATTCCCGGTCTCTCGGCTCTCTGGGACGCGCCTCCTCCGTGTCTCTCCCCCAGCCCCGGTACCCGCCGTGTCCCCCCGAGCCGGCGCTGACGGCCCCGGGCGCTCTCCCCTCCCCTCCCCGCAGCGCTGCATGGAGCGGCTGAGGAGCAGCCGGGCCAAGCTGCTGGATCGCTACCGCCAGGCCGGGGACGGGGCGTGCGGAGCGGTCCCGGGCGCGTTGCTGGTGCAGGAGGTGATGGAGCAGGAATGGCAGGAGCTGCGGGACAGGCTGCCCGGCCTCGGCGGAGAGCAGCCCATGGAGCAGGTCAGTGCTGGGTCCCCAGCCTCAACACATGTTGGTGGTACAAGAGTATCAAATACAGCTCCCTGAGGGTCTGATTTCAACTTCTCACTGGAGCTGACAAAACTCAACAGCTTCAGGGTTTCCTGTTCTGCAGCTCAGGCAGGGTGTTGAGCTGTGAAAATGCCTTTGGGCATGAGTGGGGAAATTCCTTATTTCTTTCACAAACAGCCTGTGGATCACAGCAAAGGGTTGGTTTCCTCATCTGTGCTTTTTATAGCTGGTTGTCACTTCCCTCTTCTGAGAATGGAAATGAAACCTGAATGTCTTAAAAAGCGAGTTCTTGGACAGGCTGTACTTGGGTCTCTTCTGGCTGGCTCTGCGCTTGTGTTTGCAGTACAGGTTGCTTCTCACAGTGCATGGGTTTGCAAATAGAAGGATTTACTAGACAGGAGAATAAGAGTGGATTTGTGTTGCTCAGTCAGGTGCTGGAAGTGAGAAAGTGGCTGGAATGGGAGGATCACTGACTGATTCACCTTTCAGATACTGGAGGACCCTGATGAGCTGGCAGTGCTGGAAGAGATCCAACAAGAACTGATCTTGCAAGGTAAGATTTTTACATGTCTTCTGACTCCTGTTTGATGTGTAACTTCCTGGTAATGCAGAAGAGCTGAGGCTGCACTCCTTGGTTCCTGCAAACCATGTGATACAGGGGAAGAACCTCCTTAGAAATCTTGTTGAGGCTTTGAGGTATTGAGACCTCCTCTCAGCGTTTTAAGAGTTTAAGTGGCATTTTAACATCTGTGAGGGAGGCCAGAGAAACAGGACTGAGATCTGTTAGCTCTAGGAACCTTTATAAATCAATTCAAGATGCTTCTAAAGTGCTGATCAGAAAGTAGAAAGACCTGTATGAGACAAGCTGAGCCACAGAGAAAAACGGATTAGCAGGAATGATTTCCTCAAGCATAGAAATCTGACTCGGAGGAGTAAAAGTTCTTAGAAACTCGTATCCAGCCCAGCGTGCATCAGCCCAGCAGCTCTGCCTGTGCTGCCCAGCAGGCCCTGAGGGTGCTTTGTTGTGCTGTGTTGTTGCAGAGCAGCTGGTCATCGAGGAGTACGAGCGGAGCCTGCGCTTCGATGAGGAATGTCTCAACGCCATGCTGGACGGCCTGGATGCCACTGACAGGGTCATCTGCCCTGTATGTAGGAAGTAAGAAAGCCCTTGGCATTGGAATCAGATTCCCCACTCTCCTGCAGCAGTCTGGGCTTAGAAATGTGCTGCTGTTCATTTCAACAAAATAAAAATGCCTGAGCAGTGATCTGAATCTAACTGGGGGGGTGTTGGGTTGGTTTTGGGTTTTTTTTTTTGCTCCACTGACAGGGTCATCTGCCCAGTATGTAGGAAGTAAGAAAGCCTTTGGCATTGAAATTAGATTCCCCACTCTTGGGTTGGTTTTGGGGTTTTTCTTGCTAAGATCTTCCCTTGTTCCCGGTGTCATGATGCTCATTGTTTGCTTTTCCAGGAATAACCTTACTGTGAAGGCTCACTTGGTTTGTTGCCAGTGTGGATTGTACATCAGCACACAGGTGAGCTGCACTGTGACATGTGGTGTGTGGCATCCCTGCTGCTGCAGAGGCAGCTTTAAGCTACAGACAGGAACTCCAGCTGACTTTTAATGAATTATTCTCAGGATATGACAGAAGGGAAGCTTCGGTCCCTGCTGGAGAGCACCTTGACAGAACACAGTCAGAGGTGCCTGCACAGCCCCGAGTTCACAGTCACCAGTGGCATGGAGGAGGAAGCCAGTCTGCTGATGAGCTGCCCTGTGAGTGCAAATGTCAGGTTCCTGGAAAGGATCTCTGCTTGGATCCATGGCTCATTTACATAGGCAGAAAGCACAAGTCCGTTGATCCCTGGGTTTGTGTGGCTGTTTTTTCACAAAATTCCTTGGAAATGTCTTTACCTTTGACCACCAGTAACCATAAAAGAGAAGTTCCAAAGTACACACCTTTAACTGCTGGATTAGGGAATCTTTCAAGGACCTGTCAAATTTAGTGCCCTAACTTTGGCCAACAAGTCTTGTGTGCACCATCTGGTCAGGTAAGTGGTTCATCAAGAAAAGTTTTAAAAATTACTTGTTTAAGCATCCTGAAGAAACTTCATCCAGGTGTCTCAGAGAACACACAGCAGCCCTTTGTCTCAAGCTAGAGCTGGTGCTTGCTTTGCTATGTAAAACCAGAGTGAAGACAGTGGTACAGGCAGAGCATTTCAAATTCAGCCATGGAATTGTTTAAGTTGGAAAAGACCCCTAAGATCAAGTCCAACCATTCCCCCAGCACTGACAAGGCCACAATAACCAATGTCCCCAAGTGCCACATCTAGATGTCTTTTAAATCTCCCCAGGGATGGTGGCTCCTCCACTACCCAGGGCAGCCTCTGCCAGTGCTTAACAACTCTTTTGTGATTTTTTTCCCCCCAATCAATATTTTTTCCTGTTCATGTAGTTTTGACCTTTATACACTAACACAGTTCTCTGTTCAACATTTTTGTGAAGGTCTGTGACTCCTGGATGATTCTCCTCTAAGGTGATTCAGCTGCTGCTTTACTTCTGGAAGACTTCAATACTAAACTTCACTCAGAGCTGCTAGGACTCTTTTGTACATATTTCTAACTGCTGTGTCAAAAAGACACTCCAGAAGGCACAGTATTGCCTTGACCTGCACTTTTAACCACACAGAACATGTTTTGAAATAAATATATTTAGTTTATTTTGCCCTTGGTGTTGTCTTTAATACTACATCAGTGATCTCACCGCTCATGTTGGACTGTAGCTTTGAGTTTAAATGAACCTTAAATAAATTAACTAACTTAAATAAACTTAAAACCTTTAAACAGCAATTGGAGGCACTGGTTTAAGTAGAAGTGCTTCTACTCTGTGAGCAGCTCTGGCACAGAGAAACTCTGCCATCACTCTCATGGCAGCTCTGGTACAGCAAGAAGAAGAGAAACCACCCTTTTCAGTGATATGTTGAACAGTTTTTATTCTTCACATTCACTCTTAATTGTACAAAAAGCCCCATGCAGGGCGAGGCAACTCCGGCCTGTAGCACTGAAGAACTTGATTGGGGCTGCACCATCACTACAGCTCCCCAAATCCAAGTGAGAATCCTCCTTCTCCACCTTCCAAGTTACTTACTCTCTGTATCCACTGTGAAGATATATTTGGGTATTGCTGGATGAAGCAGCACTGTGGAATACCCACACTTGAGGCTGAGTTTCCTAGCGTGACCTACTGACATTTGACAAAGCTTTTAAGGTCTTCAAGGAATTTGATGTATTCCTGGTGCTCCAGGGCCGTGCTGAGCTCTATTAACTCATCAGCAAAGGTGTTGTCCACTCCTCTGTCAGCCAGGAAATCCATCAGGTGATCGTAGAGAGCCTGGACCAAGGAACAGAAACCTTCCTCAGTGGAACACACCTGGGCAGGGAGTGCACAAAAATGTCCCCTGGCACCTGGCACTTCCTCCCAGGAAAATCAGGCCCAGCTCCCTCTGATGCCTTAATTTTTAACTTTTGTATTTCTCAGATTCTGTAATGCATTAGTGTTTAACTCTGAACTTCATATAGAGTGTCAGAAGTTCTCCTCACAGTTCAGTCAAACAAAATCCTTTTCCAGCCCCAGAACCAAGGACACCACTGCAGCTTCAGGCCCAAAAAGTGCAAACAACAGGGAATGGAGCAGAGCAAGCTGGGAGGAGGGGACTGCATAACCTGGAGCTGGAATTGGACAATAAACCCCAATATGGAAATGGAAAGTTTATAAAACTTATAAAAATGTGAAAACTCATGACTCATCAACCCTCTTGGGTGTATCCCTGGCTGGGCTCTTGTACTGCCCAAGGTGTAACCTTTAAGGCCTTTTAATAAATCCTATTTTATTCCTGTAACACTGCCTAGCCTCTGTTCTCGGCAGCCTCTCAAGGCACCACCCCAGGAGGGCAGGCCTGACCTTGGGTGAACATTTGGACAGAAAGAGCCATGGAACAGGTAATAAAAACCCAAACCCAACACTACAAATGAGCTGCACCCTGGAGATGATCCCCAGACTGGAGTCATCAGGGGAAGTGTGTCAAGGATGACACAGGCCAAGCTCTGCCTGTCCCCTCTACCCAGGGGTGAACTAACACTTTGGAAAGGGATCTGATGTACAGGTTTCTTTGAAAGGCTTAAATGTTAGTCATGAACTTGGCTTTTTCCTTTTCATACATATTTTAAATTAATTTAATGTCTTAGGGGAAAAAAAAGAATAATCAGTGTGGGATGGTCTACAGCACACTAAGCAATTTTAACATGAATGCTTCTCAAGGGGATACACTCTAGCACTTACTTCTACTTTCAGTTTTAAACATGACAGCCTCAAACTAAAAATTGTAGCTTTTTAATTCCTGACATTGAGAACATAAGAACACCCAGATTCTAGTGCATATTTTTAGTGTTACAACTCTAACAACACACCTGGAAAACCAGGACACAATGTATTTTTTCAGATACCACACACAGATGCTTTTACCTACACATGCTGTCTGATAAGCCACATTGTTAAACACACAGATCAAAAATGTTTAACAAGTGTCAAAGCATTTGCAGAATGGATTCCCTGCTGGGAAATCCACCTATAAAATCTGGAAAGGAAGAAGCTCCTCCTGTCTGTCCTGATTCCTGGTAGTGCCACCAGCAGTGCATAACCCTGGGAGCATGAAACACCCTCAGTCTGCAGCAGAATCACCAGCTCAGGGGCAGAGCAGGGCCAGGCCCTGTCTCACACATCCAGACAGGTTTAATTCCCAGCCCAGGAGCTGAGGGACAGCCAGTGAGATGAGCTGAGAGCCCTCTGTGGCCTTTAGCAGCACCTACCCAGTCCAGGGAATCCGTGTTGAGGGTGTAGTTGGTGTCCTTCCAGTCAGCTTCTCCAGTGGGCTGGAAGCTGACCTCCCGAATTGTGAAAATATCACTTTCTTCCTCTCCTTCATGTCCAATCTGAGGCAGGAAAACAAATGCAAGCCATGCAATTAGCTGCAATTAGTGGGCACACTCAGCCAGCTCATCCCCAGGCTGAGAATAATAAAGGAAAAGCCCCAAGGCGAGAGAAGTTGTGCCTCTCCCCTCTGAGGACAAGCACAGACATGCACAGAACTCAGGAAATCCTCTAAGCTTGTGTTGCCATGTAAATCAGCAGCCTGAATTTTACAAATACATAAAAACAACTTCTGTGTGGTTCTAAGTGTCTTCCCATGTCTGTCTCATCTTTGGCAGCCAAGACTGGCTGTTAAACATCTCCTAACATTTACAAAATAAACCACAAATACCAGTGTGAGCAAAAGCTCTCCATTTCATTTTCTCCCCTCCTTTTTAATCCCTACTTCTTTAATTCAATAAAGAACCCAGTAAGCAGCTGATCAGAAACACCAGGGCAGGATGTGAGGAATGCCATAAACATTTCCTCCACACTGTTCTTGCCAACATAAAGCCTTTTTTTTTTTTTTGATTAAGAAAAATAACGAAATAAGAGGAGACTGGATATTGTGCTGATTCTGAAAAGCAAGAGATTGCAAAGAGCAGTTAAATCCAAGAGGGGCACAGTGATACTCACCTCATCTTCAGGGAAATGGCAGTCTAGCACAAGGGTCTGTTTTGTATCATCTTTTATTACTTCCACTACAAAGTTTGGAGTTGATGTAAGTTCAGGCTAAATAAGAGAACAGTTGCATCAGCACTGGAATCTGAACAGGAGCCAAAGCAATCACAGCACAGCCCTGCCAGCACTGGGTATTCCCTGACACCTTCCACTACCCCAGGTTCATCCAAGCCCCATCCAGCCTAATCTTGGACACTTCCAGGGCCTCCCCACCCTCACAGGGAACAATCCCTCACAATACCTAGTTTAGCCTCACTCCCTGTCAGTTAAAAGCCAACCCCCCCTTAACCTGTCACTCCATTCCTCTGTACAAAGTTTCCCTCTCCCACTCTCCTGTAGACCCTTTTGGAAGGTGCTAGAAAGCCTCCGAATTCCTCTAATTTCTTCTTATTTGTCCTCATCTCTGCCCTTCTGCAGGGGAGAGGAAGGTCACAGCCAGGAGACAGGCAGCCCTGGAAAATCTACATTTTGTGACTTAATGCTCCCAAATATCACATAAAGGGGAGAAAAAGGCTCAACACTTGAGGGAGAACAAGGCTCCATTTTTTCATCTGTGTCTCCACCATGAAATGCACATCAAGGCTAAGTCACCTCCTGCTCATCTGGTTTCTGCTGCTCCTGCGTGTCTTCTTCAGCCGAGGGTGGGATGCTGTTATTGATGTTGAATGTAACCGTTATCCTGCACACGACACAGAAACAATTCTTTTGAACACACCCCAAAAATGCCCATCAGAACGGGCCTTTTAAGCCTGGTTCAGGATTCACACAGTGTGTGAACAAAACCAGGCACTGCAGTTAAAAGACACAACTTGGAGAAGCTGCTCCCTCCAAGTGCTCTCACTTTTTAAAGTTTTACCGAACTGTTATTTTTAAAACAGGAAGACCACGTGAAACTTTGTAACAGAAAACACAGTAACAAAAAGGTGTGAAAAAAAGTGCCTTTGAGCCCAAAGCGGTCACACAAAGAGCCTTTGCAGGGCGCGGTTTGGGCTGGGAGCACATGGAGGAGCCCGGTCACCGTGACCCAGCCACCCACCCACCCACCCTCGGGGGCTGGGGACCCTTCCCACACCCCACTCACTTTTCCCCCGCGATCTTCCGCACCAGCTTGGCCTCCGTGCCGTGGACCTCGAGCTCCCACCCCCCGGAGACCTTGGGCAGGGACTTGTGCTTCTGGATCTTCTTCTCCTCCTTGATCTCGTCCGTCAGGAACTGCGCAAAAGCTTTGTCTCCTGGGGGGAAAGAAAATGGGGTTAGGGAAAAGGAGGGATGAAGACAAAGGGTGGGGGGTGAGTTCAGGGAAAGGGGTGTTGGGAAAAGGGGTTAGGGAAAGGGTAGTTAGGGAAAGGGGGGCTAGGGAAAAGGGGGTGTAGGGAAAGGGAGGGTAAGGAAAGAGGGGAGTAGGATAAGAGAGGGTTAAGGAAAAGGGGAGTGGGGTTAAGGAAAGGGCGAGTAGGAAAAGGGAGTTTGGGGAAATGGGGGTTTGAACAAAAAAAAGGGGTTAGGGAAAGGGGGGTTGGGGAAAAGAGAGTTGTGAAAAAGGGGGTTAGGGAAGGGGGAGTAAGGAAAAAGGAGGTAGCGAAGGGGGTGTAGAGGAAAAGGGGCATAGAAGAAAAGGGGGCTTAGGTGATGACAGAATTTAGGGAAAGGACAGAACTTAGGGAAATAGGTGGTTTAGTGAAAACAAGGATTAGGGAAAGGTGGAGTTGCCTTAAGGAAAGAGGGGGAATTAGGGAAAGAGAGAGCAGTAGGGGAAGCCCCCCCCGCCCCACGTGCTTCCCAGGACGGAGCGGGCGCAGCGCACGTGTCCTCCCCGCGCCCTCCCAAGGGCGGCCCCGCTCCGTCCCCGCTCACCCTCGGTGTGCAGCCCGCCGCAGCCGCAGGACACGCGCCCGGCCGAGCCCCGCCGCGGCCGCAGCAGCGCCGTCCGCCCCGCGCCGCCGCCCAGCTGCCACAGCGAACGCGCCAGGGCCGGCGCGGCGGCGGCGGGGCGGCGGCGGCAGCAGGGCGCGGCGGGCCGCGGAGCTGAGCGGGCGGCGCGGCGCGGGGAGTGGCGGGCGCAGCGCGGCGGCGGCGGCGGCGCGCAGGGAGCGGGCGAGGAGCATCGTGCGGGACCGAGCGGCGGCGAGGACGGCCCGCCCCGGAACCGCGCTCCGCTTCCGGCCCCGGCGCGCCCCGCGCGGGCCCCGTGACCAAGGTTCGAGTCCCGGCCCCGGTGAGAACCCGGTTCAAGTCCCGGTTCGGCCGATAAGCGGGTTCGAGTCCCAGCCCCCCTGAGGCCCCAGTTCGAGTCCCGGCCCCGGTGACACCTTGGGTTCGAGTCCCGGCCCCGGTTCGAGTCCTCCCGCGGCAGGACAGTGTGTGTGTGCCAACAGGCTGCCTGGTCCCTGGGATCCCTGACAATGGAATGGGCAGGGATGGCACGGACACAGCACCCGTACAGGTCCCTTCTCGGGTGAACTCACAGACAGCTTTAGCAATGTGGGGGACGTGCACAGGTTTTATCCCAGACATCATCCCACTACTGGCACTGTTCAGGTCAGAGCATGGGAGTCTCCTCAGGAAAAAAAAATGAATGGTTGGGGTGGGTTTTTTTGGTGTATTTTAGAGGAAAGAGTGACTAAGGCAGCATTTCCTGGCACCAAGCCTTCCCTTTGTCCAAAAGCTGACACCAGTGCCCGCTATGGAGGAGAACACAGAAGGCTCATTTGCTGCATCTGCCCCACCCCATTAAATGGACACCACCCCCTCTGTCCCACCCCATCAAATTAATACTACCTCATCAAAGGACTAGAATTTTAACTCTTCATTCTAACAGGAGTCTGAATACTGCACATGTAAATGGCAGAGCCCATTCTGCATAAGAGGCACAGATTCACTGTGCTACCTTCTCATCTTTAAGCCCAGACTGCTGACAATGAACACACTCCCACAAGACCCATAAACACCAGGACTGCTCCCACAGTCATTTGTTCTGTGCCTCACAAACCAACATGCATGATTCACGTGTTCACCATCACTTCTTTATTCTGGAAAAAAAGCATATAAATCCAATCTAAATAAATACCCATCCCATTCCTTAAGGTTATAGAAAACATTTTTTAAAAATTTAATGAATATACAAGTAAGAAAACCACCAATTACTTATTTTTAAAATTTTAAAAGTTTAATAGTAATAAAATGGTTATAAAAATAGTAATATAAGTAGACTAATAATAATTTTGACAATTTGGATTAGGGCAATATGAGACAACAGAAACAGAGATACAGACGGTCTGGGTACCTTTTTCTGGGCAGAATAAGCCCAAAAAAGGACCCATGATAACAAAGGATTAACCCTTAAAAGCAACAGCCTGATGAATATTCATACATCTCATACATGATGCATAAATTCCATTCAAACACAGGATTCTGTGTGTTTGGGCCGTGTCAGCTTCTTCCTCTTAAACCTAAATGACACCTTCAAGGCTGAGCGAGGTAGGAAGAACTTGATAAGTGAGCAATAAATTCCCTTTCTCTGAAAGATTTAGCTGTCCTGTGGCTGCTATCTCAGTGCAATTACCTCATTCCTCTCTTTAAAAAATATCCCACACATACAGTTCCTATTTTAACTAAAAAAGTTACCTTTCAACTACAAAACTACATTTACCATACTATTAAAACATTAACACAGCACTACTAATCAACACAACAAAATACATATAGTAAATATCTGCATAGAGCAATATAATATGCACTTTTGTGTTGTGATTTCAGGGTTTACCTCAGAACCTCGGGCCCCTCCCCTGATAATTCCCTGCCAGGTGTGTCAGTCACCTCTCCTTTCCCCTCCCAGCACTGTCTGTCAGTCCTGGCATTCCAGAAGGGCACTGAATGATTGGCAGATTCACAGGATGCCCTCTACCCCTGGGGGGCATTGGGCCATCCAGGTGTCCTTTGTCCCTTTGTCCCTCCCCTCCTGTCCCTGGTTGGTGGCTCCCTGCCCCTTCCCTACCCCTCTCCCCGGGGTTAAAGGAACAGCAGCCACGGGCTCAGGGAGTTCTGTTGGAGCTGGGGCTGCATTCAGAGGCCTGTGGGCCAGAATAAAGCTCTGGATCCAAATCCTCCATCAGAACCGACTCCTTTCCTTCACCAGCGCCTTAAAGCTTCTCCAGCAGAGGGAAACCTGAGGAGCAGCCCCTGTTATGGGGGGAAGCTCCATCCCAGCACCACCAGAGCTCCTGCAGGCCTGGACTTGTCCCCACGGGCCCAGCTGCAGCACCCAGCCAGCCAAAAGTGTCTGTGGGGTGAAACACCACACACTCGGGCAGACAAAAGTGTCTCTGGGGTGAAACACCACAATGCATCTGTTTGGTTCAGCACCAAGGGCCAGACAAGCTCAGGCACATCCCATCTGGCTACATTGGTATTATTCCAATACTTTTCACAAAGTGTTTCAAGAAGAAGCTGAGCCAGCTGGTCCCAGGTCAGCTCTTGGTTGTCCGGAGCCTCCTGTGGAAGTATTCAGGTGCAGCCTCCAGCAGCCACTCTGCATCCACCGGGCACAGGTCGCGCATGTAGCAGCGGCTGGTGCGCAGCAGCCCGGTGTACACCACGCAGGCAGGCTTGCACTGGAACAGCACCGAGGAGGGGTGGATGGCCACGGCCTGCTGGGAGCCCACGGTGCTGTAGGAGCCATCTGGGAGCAGCTGGGCCGCATTCATGAACAGGCTGTGGGCCAGGCAGCGCCGCACGCCCGCCGTGTCCCCGCGGCACGACTCCAGGGGCAGTGACAGCTGCGGACACAAAAGTGAGCAAGAGCAACCTGAACCCTCGTGGGGATACTGAGACAGAGGAGAAACTCTCCAGAGTAGAAATCCATTTTGATTTAGGTGAAATGTACATCTTTGAGTCTGTGGTCAGAAGACATAGCTATGTAGCCTGACTGCAAAAGCTCAGAGAAACTGCCTCAGTGAAGGACAGAGATAAGACGGAAGAGACAGAAGGTGATAAAGAGAGACAGAGAGACTGCTATAAGAGCAGGTCAACCTGACCTAGGAATTCTTTCTGATAAAGAAGTAGTAGTGGCAAATGTCATGCAAAATTCATAAAAATGAATATGTATGTGTCACAGACATCTTTCATGAAATTCCTTAGGATTTTTCCTCCTGAGAAGTTGAGAGGCCTCAGGAACAAAGTGTAAACAATGGTTATCTGCTGCTGTGGAATGCAACAGGTGCATCTGTGATTGGCCCATGTTGGTTGTTTCTAATTAATGGCCAATCACTGAGCTGGCTCAGACAGAGAGTCCGAGACACAAACCTTTGTTATCATTCCTTCTTTTTCTATTCTTAGCTAGCCTTCTGATGAAATCCTTTCTTCTATTCTTTTAGTATAGTTTTACTATAATATATATCATAAAATAATAAATCAGCCTTCTGAAAAATGGAGTCAGATCCTAGTCTCTTCCCTCAGCCTAAGAGCCCTGTGAACACGGTCACATGTATGAACCTATTGTGAAATTGTATGCAAATGTATTTGAGAGGGAGATAAAAAGAAACCTTAAGTTCCTAATAGTACACATGTCTTTTAAGGAGAGTAATGTCCACATGGTCCAGCACTGTAATAAACATACCGGCTTTATAACTTCCACAAAGTTGTGGAGTTTTTGGTGCATAGTCAGGAATTTTAGCCAGCTACTTACAGTGGACTGAAAACAATCCCCCATTTTCTCACTTGGGACTTGGTGCACAGTAACATCAGTTTGGGGACAAACAGGAAAATACCAACAGGTGAAACAGAGAAATAGAATATGGAGGCAAGTTACCTTTACACAGATGTCCCTGAGCTGAGCTCTGACTTCTGCCATCAGCTTCATGTTCCTGCCATTGATAAAGTTCTCTCTGCACCATCCCTGCAGCAGAGACACCAGGAGTTAGAAGGGGATATTTCTTCACCCCAGGAGCATGACAGCCTTTGGATACAATGAAAAACAGAATCCCCTATACAATGTGCCTCAGAGAAAACATGCTGACCCCTTTCCTGGTCATAT
Source organism: Emberiza elegans (assembly GCA_024865655.1). Classification (NCBI taxonomy): domain Eukaryota; kingdom Metazoa; phylum Chordata; class Aves; order Passeriformes; family Fringillidae; genus Emberiza; species Emberiza elegans. The sequence continues at coordinate 1,477,296 of JALJVW010001080.1, forward strand.
TTCCACCCCTCTTTACTCCACTATGTCTAGATTCCCTCCCACACTGCTCAGAAACAGCAGGTGGTGGCTCTTTTCCCACTCAGAGCTGCTCTGCAAGGCCAACAAGTGCAGAACAGCACTTGTTATCCTGCAGGGGGTGAAAACAAATCAGGTAAGAATGACAGGTGCTGCAAGGAATGGAGTGCATGAGTCCACACATCCACAAATCAATATGAAGGTCTGATAGGGTAGGATAAATCCAAATCTGCTTTTAAAAATGCTCAGTGTTGCTCCAATGAATCCTGTCCCAGAGCATGTCCAGATATTTATCATCAAATCTCATTACTCTCCTACTCCCTTCTGATGCCAGCTGGAACTAGGGAAGGAAGAGCCCTGGCTGTGATTACAGAACTGACCCCACAAAGCTTTGCTAGAGCTGTCTGTAGGAACCTTTGTTACAGAACCTCCTCCAGTTCCCCAGATGTAAAGGATGAGCCCTCTTTTCTCTCTGATTGAAGGATGCCTGTGGCACCAGCCAAGGAAGATGCAGGGGTCACTCTGCTCTCTGCTAAAACCTCCTCCCCCCTTGAGCTCAGACAGCACTGGCAGCTCGGATCTTCCCACCTTGTGCCCGTTGACATTCTTGTAGGCCCTGTACATGTTGAGCAGGGTGAGATGATCCCCCTCACTGGAGATGAACTTCTTCCTGACAGCCTGCACCTCCTCCCTCTGGGCAGGGGGGTTGTGGAGGACACTGTCCACTGACAACAGTGACACAATGGTCAGGATCTCCTCAGCACAGTGGAACTGGGGGGACAGGAGGATGGCCTGCACAGACACAACAAAACTCATCTTCAGGTGACCAAATCCACTTCAGCTGGGCAGATCTTTCTGCTCCCTGGCAGCCCAGGAACTCGACCAATCATTGTTTAGGACAACCTCAAACATCTGGGCCTGGGAACAGCTGTAAATTCTCTGATGGGCTCACCAAGCACCTGTAACAGCACCTGCCAGGCTCCTCTCTGACACTGCCCAGTGCACAGCCAGCACAAACACAGTGACTGAACCAACTCCAGCAACAGACATTTCATGGACCTGTTAAACAATCCTGAAAAATGCAAGCAAATCTGTCTTGTTCACCTTCAGAGGTGCCAGAGTAAATAAATTCTCTTTTAAAAACTCTGAATTTAAGAACAAATTATAAACAATCCAGCAAAAGGGCTGTAAATTATGTACATTAATGTACTGCAAATATACCACTACAGCTGCAAACACCCCAAATTTCACACCTTGTTTAAAGCGTTTGAAAGAGAAACATCAATGGTACTGAGATTAAAAATGTTAATTTTTCTGCAGTTTTTACCTTGGAGAACTTTGGATCCAGTGGAAAGGCTGCCATTTTCTTTCCCAGGGGGGTCAGGACAAGCTGACCTTCCTTTTGGGTCACAGCTCCCAGCAGGTCCAGCTGATCAATTGCTGCTTGAATAGCATCTGCCAAAACAAGGACATTGGGCTGTGAGGCCTCCTGCCTCCCACTGAGGGATGTGAAGATCAGCTGGTTCCAGTACTGGCACCAGTACTTTCCATTTAGACAAATCAGGGTCCAAAATATGGTTTATCCTCCTCTATCCAGGAGAACAAGCACCATTCCCCATTTACTCTTCCCTTGGCAGTCAGGGCACACCTTCATGTTGTGTTTGTCATGACACCTTATGGCCCAAGATCTTCCTGCTCTTTTTCCCCCAGGCTGCCTTTGTAGCCACTTACCAGGAGATGGTTTGGACATGAAGTCAAAGGTGAGCACATTGGGAATTTTCAGGGCCAGGAGCTGAAGCACCACACTGGCCAGGTTACACCTGCATAGGCAGAAAAAACAACTGAGATAGTTCTCTTCTTTTATTCTTTTTTTCATAGGAGCTAAGATAGAGTCTCAGGCCTGTGCTGCAGCTTGACACATAGAAGTCTGATGCTGCTGGTGAAGCCTTATTTCCTAAATCAGGAAGAGGCAAGTCCAAGATCTGGAGGACAGTCAGAACTATTGCTTTTTGTGTTTGGAGACTCAGTGCCCAACTGTCCACCCTGAGCAAACATTTCCCAGTTTTTCTGTTCAATCCCCACACTTCCATTTTTCTCAAGTCACCCCACCAGCCCCTAGATCCAGTTTTGCTGCTCAGTTCTTCCCACAGCTGTAAAAGAGGTGTGGCAAGGAGTGTGATGGCTCTGTCCTCACCTCTGTATCTCAGGTGTTGTCATCTCCTCAAACTTCTCAAAGTCCTCCTCTGTGTAGAGCCGGTAGCAGATCCCGCTCTCCTGTCTGCCCGCTCTGCCCGTGCGCTGCCAAGCCTGGGCCTTGGACACCTGCTGCACTGCCAGCACCTCCAGGCCAGTTTCTGGGCATGGAAAAACATCACTTCAGTCAGTGCCTGAGGAAGGCACAGCTTTGGAAAACACAGAGGATGAGCAGCAAGAATTCCCAGGGTTTGCCATTCAAATCTGGTTCAGAGCTCACTTGGTTCACCACAGTGAACTTCAGCACTGGGCTTCACTTGGTTCAGCACTGTGAACTATCCCATGCTGTGTCCATGAACAGAAGATTCACATTTGACAGATTTTTTTACCCCCTCGTGGTTGATACTGAAAAAATCCCACAAAAACACCACCAAACCCCACACCCCAAACCCGAGACGTTAATTTAAACAGCATGGAGGGTCTTTGAAATCCTCTTTCAGTAGGGTTTAGGGCCTCCAGTAACTTCTACAAACCCAAACCCAATTTTGCCCCTGTTCCTCCTCAGAATTCCTCACCAGGGCTGTATTTCTTGGCTTTGACCATGCCTGTGTCCACAACGAATTTTATACCAGCAATGGTGATGGAGGTCTCTGCGATGTTGGTGGAGAGGATCACTTTGCGACAGCCCTGGGAGGAAGGAAAATCAAACCCAGGCCAAGGCCACCTCAGAGCAGCTGCAACACAGAAATTCTGCTGCTTTTGGCCTGTGTGGGCCAAGCCCTACCCCACACTGTGAGCACTAACTGTGCTTGCTGTGCCAGCTCTCAGAAACTAAGGCAATCTTCAGTTTCTAAACAGTTTCTAAAACATTATTTTGTATTTGCAACAAAACACACCACCAGAAGAGCTGCTCTCAATACATCTTTCAACAATTTTGGTTTCATTTCTGGCACAACATTTGTGTTCTTATTTATCTGTTGAGTAGGTAAAAAAGAGCCTGAGGCAGCGTGAATTCCTTTCCTTATAGCCCTGACAAACATTCTCAGGTTTTCAGCTTACTCAGTATTTCCCCCATTAGCTGTTGTAGCTTTTTTGTGATATGGACAAAAAAATCCTATGAAATAGGGGAAAGTTAAATTCCTGTGCCTTCTAAACCTTCCTTCTTTTTATGATCCCACATGACTTACTGAATGCATCTGTCAAAAACATCACAGTTGCAGTGTTTTATATCTCTGGAACCACTCAGCCTAAAGCCAACAGAGACTATTGTCACTGTTATACTTTCTGGAAAAATCCCTTTGCCCAGGAGAAGCTGAGAAGCCTCAGAGAAAAAGGAAAACAATATTATCTCATTTGCTTCTCCTGTGTTCTGCTGCCTTGGAAAGTGTTTAGACATTGTTTACCAACAGGTGATTGTTCCATTGGTTTCATGTGAATTGTGTTGACTCTTTGGCCAACCAGGGCCAAGCTGTGTCAGGACTCTGGAAGGAGTCACCAGTTTTCATTATTATCTTTGTAGCCTTTTGTAAGTATCCTTTAGTATAGTTTAGTATAGTATTTTTTAATGTAATATAGTATCTTAAAATAATAAATTAACCTTCTAAGAACATAGAGTCAGATGCATCATTCCTCCCTTCATCTGGGAGCCCCGCAAACACAAGAGACTACTGATTACTATCAGTACAGACTGCTCTAGCACCTTAAAGCCCACATGTTTTATCCAAAGACCCATTGAAGCCAAACCCCTCCTATTGCCTCACCTCAGGGGTGGGTTTGAAGGCACGGAGTTGTTGGGAGTGGGGCAGAGAAGCATAAAGAGGCAGCACTGTCATCCGTGGGCAGCCCTCGGGGAGATGCTGGGCAACGTCTCGACAGGTTTTGGTCATTGCTTCAATTTCTTCCTGACCAGTCAGGAACACCAGGATGTCCTGGCATGCAGGGGCTTCCTAGAACCAGAGGTAAAAGGAAGTTAGGAGGGTTTGGATAGAAAAGAAGAACTGAGATTGGTAATGAAATGTGGCTCTGGCAGCAAGTCACTGAAGGAGGCTAAGAAGAAAGAGAAGATACACATGTGGTGCAAGGATGCAACAGCCAGAATTCCCGATGGATTCACCAGAGGCAAAGAGTAAACCACATTTTGAGGGATCAAGTGTTAAAAGGATGGAAGAATTGCTGTGTCCTCAAATAACTGTCCATGCCAGGCAGAGAGGGCCAGCAAGCACTCAGGTACAGAGAACTCAGGTGAAGGGAACATTCAGGTTTAGGCATGAGCTGACATTATAGAGCTTGGCTTGGCAGTCTCCCTTCAGCTCCAGCCTGGACATACAGATCCCAAATCCCAACAGCAGCAGCAGCTTCAAAGCACTAAATGCAGTTTAATGAAACAACACAACAATCCAGGTGTTTGGCAGTCAAACATCCCAGCACAAAACAGCAAGCCCTGGCCCCAGAGGGACACAAACATGCAGAGACCCTCATACCTGGTGGATTTGGAAGATGGACACCAGTGCTGCCTGCAGGTAGTCACTCTGCCTCTCCTTGGTGTAGAAGATGTCAATGGGATGCTGCCGGCCCTCCAGATAGATGACAGGAGCTCCATTGAAGTACTGGGAGAACAGGTCAACATCCATGGTGGCTGACATGACAATCACCTTCAGGGGGAGCACAGCATGGGTCAGCACTGCAGCTCCCATCCAGCTGGACACCAGTGAGTCAGGACCAGCCAAAAGTCAGCTTCTGGATCCTGAGAACCATGCTCAGAACAGGCTTTGGAACAGAAGAGAGTGATCTCCCCTGTTAAAGCCATCAGCTTTTTAACACAAGCAGAAAATGGTGTGACAGAATGGGCTGGTGTGTGAACAAGACCATGCAAGGCCCCTGCCAGGCCCCTCCAGCAAAGCCAGCGTGCCTTCACACAAATTCCTGACACGTCCACCTATCCCATGTGCAGTGCCCTACCTGGGAATAAGCATGTCCCATCAGGCAGAGCTCCTGCACCTGGAGTGATCTCAGCAGCAGTGCCAAAACCTCCCCAGCACTCTGTCTGGGGCTTTGGTGGAAAAAAGGCGTCATGGTGGTGACCAGATACCTTGTTCAGAGGTGTCATATCAGGCCCTCACATCATAAGTCATACACCCTTAACTATTGAGATTTAAAGTGAGTTTTTAGGAACAGAGAAACAGTCAAAGCTGAAATCCCAAACCCTTTGGAAGGCGCCAGGAGATGCTCAGAGCACCCAGAGCCCAGCCCCACCCCGCCATCCTGCATGAACACACTTTCAGTGGCCGCAGGCCCCGCTCCTTTCGCTTCTTCTGAGCAGCTTTGACCACTCCAAAGAGCACATCAGTGTGGATGGTCCTCTCGTGGGCCTCGTCCAGGATGACCACGCTGTACTTGTGCAGCAGGGGGTCTCCGATGGCCTCGCGCAGCAGCATCCCGTCCGTCAGGAACCGCAGCCGCGTCTGCGCGCACGAGCAGTCGTCGAAGCGCACCGTGTAGCCAACCTGGGCAGGGGAGCACAGGGACACTGACTGGCATTTCCCACTGCCCTCGTGCCACAGGAAGGGCTACAAAGCCCCTGGTCACTGCACTGGACTGAGCCAACCAGGAGCTCTGGAAAGTAGAGCAGTTTATCTGCTGTGAGCAGTTCCTCTTCCAAACGTAGCAAGCCACACAAATGATACTCCCAACATCTCTAGGTGGGCTCTTCCTGACTAGAAGGTCACCATAAATACCCCTCAAGTTCAGTTTAGTTTGTCTTTCCTTTTCCCTTTTCTTTTCCCTTTCCCTTTCCCTCTCCTTTCCCCTTTCCACTTTCCCCTTCCCTTCCTTCCGAAATGATTCCAGGCTCTCCAAGGATTTTATGCAGAATTCTTTCTCCTCTGCCTTCTTCCCAAACCTGCACTAATCCACATGCAAGGCCCCTGCCAGGCCCCTCCAGCAAAGCCAGCGTGCCTTCACACAAATTCCTGACACGTCCACCTATCCCATGTGCAGTGCCCTACCTGGGAATAAGCATGTCCCATCAGGCAGAGCTCCTGCACCTGGAGTGATCTCAGCAGCAGTGCCAAAACCTCCCCAGCACTCTGTCTGGGGCTTTGGTGGAAAAAAGGCGTCATGGTGGTGACCAGATACCTTGTTCAGAGGTGTCATATCAGGCCCTCACATCATAAGTCATACACCCTTAACTATTGAGATTTAAAGTGAGTTTTTAGGAACAGAGAAACAGTCAAAGCTGAAATCCCAAACCCTTTGGAAGGCGCCAGGAGATGCTCAGAGCACCCAGAGCCCAGCCCCACCCCGCCATCCTGCATGAACACACTTTCAGTGGCCGCAGGCCCCGCTCCTTTCGCTTCTTCTGAGCAGCTTTGATCACTCCAAAGAGCACATCAGTGTGGATGGTCCTCTCGTGGGCCTCGTCCAGGATGACCACGCTGTACTTGTGCAGCAGGGGGTCTCCGATGGCCTCGCGCAGCAGCATCCCGTCCGTCAGGAACCGCAGCCGCGTCTGCGCGCACGAGCAGTCGTCGAAGCGCACCGTGTAGCCAACCTGGGCAGGGGAGCACAGGGACACTGACTGGCATTTCCCCACTGCCCTCGTGCCACAGGAAGGGCTACAAAGCCCCTGGTCACTGCACTGGACTGAGCCAACCAGGAGCTCTGGAAAGTAGAGCAGTTTATCTGCTGTGAGCAGTTCCTCTTCCAAACGTAGCAAGCCACACAAATGATACTCCCAACATCTCTAGGTGGGCTCTTCCTGACTAGAAGGTCACCATAAATACCCCTCAAGTTCAGTTTAGTTTGTCTTTCCTTTTCCCTTTTCTTTTCCCTTTCCCTTTCCCTCTCCTTTCCCCTTTCCACTTTCCCCTTCCCTTCCTTCCGAAATGATTCCAGGCTCTCCAAGGATTTTATGCAGGGGAATTCTTTCTCCTCTGCCTTCTTCCCCAAACCTGCACTAATCCAGCACTCTGCTCTCCCTGACAGTGATTCCTGACACAGGGAGCAATGGAAGAGAGCACAATATTTTTGTTTGTTTGTTTTATTAATGAATCAGTATTTTTTCAAGTAGAACAACCCAGATCAGGAAGTTCAATACCACAGGGACAGACCATGCCCACCCTGCCATGGGACAGGTAAAGAGCCATTTCTGTCCATTCATTTAATTACAGAATCAAAGAATACCCTGAGCTAGAAGGAACCCACAGGGATCATCCAGTGCAGCCCCTGGCCCTGCACAGACGCCCAACAATCCCACCCTGGACATCCCTGGAGCATTGTCCAAACTCCCCTGGAGCTCTGGCAGCCTTGGGGCCATGCCCATTCCCTGGGAGCCTGGGCAGTGCCCAGCACCCTCCAGGGAAAACACCTTTCCCTGATATCTAACCAAGACACCCCTGACACAGCTCCAGCTGCTCCCTCAGGTCCTGTCCCTGGTCACACAGAGCAGAAATTGGAGCTGCCCCTCAGGAGGAAGCTGCAGACCAACCTCTCCACTTCCCCACCTGAACAGCTCAAGTGCTCTCAGCCATTCCTATCATGTGGCCCCTCCTGACCCCTCACCATCTTCATGCTGCTCCTTTGAGCACTCCCTGACAGCTTTCACATCCTTTTAACATTGTAGCACCCAAAACTAATTATAAAATTAAGACCATCCCCCCTGTGGCTGGTTATTACCCTACCCACTGCAGCCTGAGAGGGGCCCATCCCCAGAGCAGCACCAAACCAAAATTAATCTGCAGATAACCTACCAGCTTTCCCAGCTCTGTCCTCTTCTCCTCAGCAACTCTGGCAGCCAGGGTGACAGCTGCCACCCTGCGGGGCTGGGTCACAGCGATGACACCGGGCTGGCCAATCCCCGCCTCGTACAGGAACTGAGGGAGCTGAGTGGTCTTCCCCGAGCCTGTTTCTCCTAGGGAATACCAAGGGAATAGAGTTTCCCCCCAGACTTCTATAGCATTGTCAAACTGGGTTTTTTATGTTGACTTTTAGCCCTGTTTGAGGATGGGGAAGCTGAAGACAGAGAGGGAAAGTCCCACCACAAAGCAGCGGCATGTAGGTCAGAGATGGCACCCAACGCCCTCCTCTTGCTGCAGGGCTCCAGCCACACTCTGGTTCACAAACCCACTCCAGCCTCTCTGGAGGTGAAGTGTCTGTGCTGTGACACTAACAGGGCTGACACAGAAAGCATTTTTCATTCAATTACAATAAATGCTGAGTCTTTAGTAGGTGGGAAGTTGTACATCTTCAGCTCCTGAAAGTCTAACAAAAAGCTTTTCCGTTTGCAGAACAGAAAAATATAATAAAATCAGTGAAAGCATAATAAAATCAGTGAAAATGTAAGTGAGGAGAGTCTTCAGAAGAGGAAAGCTTGGCCATCTGACTTTGACTGAACTTCACACAGACAGCAAAAGGAGAAGGAAATACTTTTGCCTTCTCCACAAAATAATAAAATCAGTGAAAATGTAAGTGAGGAGAGCCCTTCAGAAGAGGAGAGCCTGGCCATCTGGTTAGATTGAACTCAGGCAGGCAGCGAAAGGAGAGGGAAATACTTTAACCTGCTCAATAAATACCAAGTTCCCAGCTGCCAAAGCACAGAAGTCATTCCGTGCTCCCCACAGCTCAGACTTACACCCAGCCCGTTTCTGGGCAGCTTTCCCAGCCCAGCGGCCCTGGTTCCGGCACTCACCGATGAGCACGGCGGTGTCGAGGCGGCGGAGCCGGGCCAGCAGCGGCCCGCGGGCCCCGGAGATGGGCAGGGAGCGCCGCTGCACGTGTGCGGGCGGCGCGGCGCTCTGGGGCTGCGTGCCGGGGGGCGCCGCCTTGAACCGCTTGGCCGGAGGCTCCTGTCTGTCCTGAGCCATCGCCCCCCGCGGTCCCAGCTCGGTGTGTCCCGGCCCGGTCCGGTCCGTCCCGCCGGGGCTGTCCCGTGGCTCCGGCCGCTCCCTGTGCGTGTCCCTCCGCTGCATGGGCTCCCTGGCGCAGCGGTGACGCCACCGCGCGACGCTGCGCGGAGCATCCTGGGAGTCGTAGTCCCGCTGTCACCGCCGCCATTTGTAGCGCTCCCGGCTCCGGACGCCTCTCGGAAAAATCGCGGACTCCAAAAGGCAGCAAAACGCAGCCAAAGGAGGGCAAAGAACCGGCTGAGAGCAGCGGAGGGACATGTTCCCACTCCCAGTAACAAACTACGGAGGGGTTCTCAAAAACTGAACTAAAAAGAACACGCAAAAATAAGGTTTTTATCTCATTCCTGCCTCATAACCTACGCCGTAGCATCATTGTCCCAAAACGCTTTCATTCTTGCTCTCTAGAAGCATTAGAAGTCTGTTTTGGAAACAATCAAAACTGCCCCAGAAACAGACCAAAAAACCTGTAAAACCCCCCAAAGCTTTCATAAGTTTTATAACCTTTAACAGATAAAAATGCAGACACAAATTACCTCACACATTTTATCAGAATCTAACCCAGTGCTTGTGGACAAAGCATTTCCCCCAAGATCACCACACATTTATCTCCTGGACTATAAATTAAAAAAACTAAAACCTGTTACGAGTTTATAAAAGCAAAATCTGAGACTACATGAAATAATCATGTCATGGGTAAGCCCATCCTCTAAAATGCAGAATGAAGATGCACATTAACTCCTTTTATCTATTATGATATAATCAATAAAACCCCACCCAATACTTTCTATGGCAATTTAAGAACAACTGACCACGACGAGCTGAACTGAGCTCCAAATTCCTATGCGGCTCCTCAGAGATATTTATAATCAATGCAGCTTTAAGCTAAATGCCACTCAGTCTCACTGGCCCGTGCTGGACACAACCATCCTACAAAAAACTTCATCCACAGACCACAGATTTCACATCCTGAGCAGACAATGCTGTGTCCTGCATTTCTGGGAAAAGCTGCAGCTATCTCTGTCTCTTCAAGGATTTGCTTTTTCCAGCCCCTGCTGCCTTAACACTACAGGATGATACAGAAGATTAACCAAAAAGGATCCACAAGACATTTTATTCAACTCATCATCATTTTTTGAGTCCTGACTCCAGACAAGTTTCCTTCTCTACTGCTGCAGGTCATCCAGTAACAGCAGAGGGCACATGGGGGTGGATTTTGCAGGCACACCTATTTAACCACCACTGTGGGCACCTGAACACACAGTCTTTGGGGGAAAAAAACCCACCAAAATGTAGCCTCAGCCTGCAGAACATTCCAAAAATCCAACTGGCAGAATGGAAAGCTGCATGTTGTGTTCCCTGCAGTTCAAAGATGACTGGAGACAGCAGCACCTCAGATTAAAGAACCTTTTGCCATTGAAATAGTGACTTAGCCTTTCAATCAATCATCTTGCAGTTGTTTTATCCAAGAATAAAAAAATGGGTTAAATCCCAAAAAGTTGGGGTTGTCCTCTATAAAGTTTCCCATAGAGTTTCATGTATCAAATAACTTGAAAAAAATGCTTTAGAAATCACTTTAAACAAGTACTTGTGTGGCCTTGTTAACTGAAGTTAACAGGAAACCGTTTCCAGTTTTACATTTTTGGCTCCACTGGATTTAGATGATATCCAGCACAATGAATTCCCTGATTGGGAAGGGTGCTGGGAGTGCCTCGGGTGAGACTGCATTTCATAAAGTGCTTGTGTTCCAAACCATAGGGCTGTCAGAGTCCTCTCTGTGCTGGGGAAGGAGTCCCCATGGGGCTGGAGCCAGGCCAGTGTCAGCCCCAGGCCCTGATTAACCCCCGAGGCGCTGCCCCTCTCCCCAGGCAAAGCCCCCCGGCCGCTCCTCTGGCAAGGGGTTGTAGTTGGGGTCATCCTCTGGGGTGTCAAATATTGCTTTCCTGCAAAACACAAAGCAGGGTTATCCTTTAAAACACAGCTTTCACTGTAACATCAAGACAGCTCACATGCTGCACAGTGCCCTCCCCTCAAGAACAGCTTGCCCAGGCAGTGGGATTCATGCTGTCCAATTTGGAACCACCAGAAAAGAGATCCCAAATCAAGACTGATGAGGTTCATTCTCTGCTATTTATGTATAAATATTCTATGCCAGACATCTTGAAGATAGTATTATGATTCTGTGAAAAACAGCATCAAGACAGCTCACATGCTGCACAGCACCCTCCCTCACAAACAGCTTGCCCAGGCAGTGGGGTTGATGTTCTCCAATTTGGAACCACCAGGAAGGAGATCCCAAATCAAGACTGATGAGGTTCATTATCTGATATTTATGCACAAATATTCTATGCCAAATATCTTCAGGATAGTCTTATGACTTTGAAAAACAACATCAAGACGGCGCACATGCTGCAGTGTCCTCCCTCAAGAACAGCTCGCCCAGGCAGTGGGGTTTATGTCCCACTTTGGAGCCATCAGGAAGGAGATCCCAAATCAAGACTGAAGAGGTTCATCCTTTGCTATTTATGCATAAATATTCCATGCCAGACATCTTGAGGCATGTATTATGTAAAAATACATTCTGTAAAAAACAACATCAAGACAGCCCACATGCTGTCAGCTCACAGCATTTGGTTTGACCAAATTCTCCACTTCTCCAGCCGAGCAGACCAGGTGCTCTCAGCCATTCCTATTATGTGGCCCCTCCTGACCCCTCACCATCTTCATGCTGCTCCTTTGAGCAGTCCCTGATAGTTTTTATATCCTTGTTACATTGTGCCACCCAAAACTATTATGAAATTAAGACCATCACCCCTGTGGTAGTCTCCTCCCTCAAGAATAGCTTGCCCAAGCAGTGGAGTTTATGTCCCCACTTTGGAGCCACCAGGAAGGAGATCCCAAACCAAGACTGATGAGGTTATTCTCCTATTTATGTATAAATATTCTATGCCAGACATCTTGAGGATAGTCTTATGATTCTGTGAAAAACAACCATAAGATGTGCTCTGGTGAGCACCACAGGGGATTAGAGCATCCACATAAGAGGGAACTGAGTGGGAGCTATAAACACTATTAAACACTGAAGGATTTTTTTCCAAATTGTGATGTGAGAATGACTTACAGAAGAAAAAAACCATTACATATCTTATGTGTAATATCTCAGCCACTGTTCAGCAGAGGACACAGCTTTGGTGTTTTCAGCAAAGCCTGACAAGTCTTATCAGAGAAACCAAAGGCAAAATCTTTTCACTCTTCTCCCACTTAAGCTGGTTCCCACTTAAACAAATTCCAGCTCCTTGTCTGGCAGCACAAGGTGAATAAAAAGCAAGAAGAGACACCCCCCAATTCTATCTCTGCCCAAATGATGTGACTGAATTGCAAACAGTTTTCCAAACAAGCATTTTTGCCACATCTCTTCCAAAGCAGACACCAATACTCACAGGACAGACGGTGTTCTCAGGAGCCTCCCACCACCAGGCTGATTGGGAAAGACATCCTCTAAGAAAAAATATATATGCCCAACAGCAATGCCTGGTATAGAAAGAAAAGCCAAAAGGTGATTTTTCAGTAGTTCTCCTTTAAAACTCTCAAATGCGTTACACTAGAATTTTCAGGAAAACAACATACATTGGTTCTTTCACAGAAAAATTGATGATACAGAAATACAAAACCTAAGGAAGAAAGCAAACAGCAGGTAAAAAGCTTAACTTATACTACAGGACATTAATATTGGGAAAACATCTTGTCATTATTAAAAATACTGATGTTTTGGCTCTATTAGAGTTGATAAATAGTAATATAAACTACTTTATTTCAGGAGACTGATGCTATAGTCAGATGATGCATCTGGGCTGATTCCAAGCAATAAAAAGCCAAAACATCAAGAGTTCATTCCATCCTTATCACAGCACAAAACATGCTACAATGGCTAGAAATCAGAAAAGCCTAACAATATAAATATAAAATAATAAATTTATCAGAAGAACTAACACCAAGCATTAATTAGCCCAAAAATGGGACAAATCTCCATTTTCTGCTTCACGTAAAACATTAGGATGAACAGATCCTCATGAGATTGCTGCCATGGCTCACCCAGGAGATCCACAATGATGGAGTTCCCCAAGAGCAGAGAAAAGCCCATCAATACCCAGGGTAGGAAAGGGGCTTGGAAGATGAGGAGCCCAAAGAAGTTCATGCGGACGTAGGGGTTCCTGCGGCTCCACACGTACACCAGCATGATGGTGAATGCCTGCCCCAGAAACACCAGGTTCACAAACAGCCCAAAAAGCTGCCATGGCTCGTTAAGGAAACTCTTGTGAGGTCAGGAATTTCACAGCTTAATTTATAATCTTGTGTTTTCCACACAGCTGGTAAATCCACTTTCTCAGGTGTAAGTAGATCAAACTACTGTCCTTCAAATCCAACAGGTGCAGCAGGATTCACGGTACCTGCAGCATGAATAATCTTATTAAAGCAGTATTTAATTTTTCACAGACAACCTGAGCATGATCCCACACCCTGATAACCTCATTTCCATGATCAAGCAGAGAAAACCTTGAAAAACCAGCAACAATCCCAAAATATTCAAAACCACGCTAACAACTATCAATACTCTTTGTGCAACAAACTCTATAAAGGTAACAGTAACAACATGGTTTGAGCTCTCCCTCACACTTCCGCAGCTTTAATAAAGCAGCTTGGAATTAAAATAGAAAGGATACAGTCATTAAAAGTCCTCCAAAAAGGAACATAAATACAAAATCTGCCGTGCGACCCCGGAAAGAGCCTTCCTCGAGCATGCGGCAGTAGCGGTATCTGAGGCCAAGGTCAGGAAAACTCCAGTGCAAGTGAGTTCAGAGACACATCTAAGCAGAAAATTATCCACTTCTACATCAGCTTAAAAGTGTTTTGTCAATTTACTGCATCACTTGGCGCTTTCTGGATACTTCAGCACAGAGAGTGAGCCGAGAGACAAAAAAGTTACTCGGAATTTTCTCCTGCAGCACCAACCTGAAGGATCAGGCTGGCACAAATTCTTAACACCAAAAAAATAACTGGCAAGATTCTTGACAATTTGAAAAGGAAACCCCCTTGAAGCCCTTGAAGTTGGCATTGCTGAATTCCCAGGAACTCAACCTCTCCTGTGTGCAGGTACAGCAACATTCCTGCACTCTGCTTGCCAAGGGAACCAACACAACTTTGTGAAGGATACAAAAAGATCATGTTAAATAAAAAATTAAAGCCAACTGGTCCAAAGAACAAGTAGTTTGTGATTAACCTCCATATCTGAAATAAGACAAATACAAGGAGTTTAAACATAACAGCTTATTTTTATTGTCTAAGTAGAGAAATAAGTAACAATGAAACTGAAATCTCCTTTACAGAAAATGAAACTAAGAGACCTATTTTAAGATATAGTGGTCTGCACTCTGGTGACAGTAACTTTTTAAAAGTGTATTTTTAATACAAAAAGTACACTGTTTTGAGAAGACAAACACTTAAAAACCTCTACAGCACACTTAAAAACCTCCAGTGCTTCAGAACACACTTACTTGAAAGTGCTTAAATATTAACTCAGGGTTGAAATACAGCTGGAAGGGCGTGATAAGTTCTAATTGCTGAAAAAGAAGAAAACATTTTGAAAAGATCAATACAAGAAACAAACAAACAAACAAACAAACAAAAACTAAACCCCCCCCAAAAAAAAAAAAAAGAAGAAGAAAAAATACACACCCAAAACAAGAGCCCAGTAAGTCACATCAGCACTGTGAGTTTTCTGGCGAGTGGGAGCCTCAATACAACAACCCTTTGGCACTGCCGTTATTAATTCGTGCTTTTTCACCTCTCCCGGGCCCGTTCCGGGAATCCCCGAATCGCTCAGGGGGTCTGGGGGCTCCAGACCCAGCTCTGAGCGCGGGCGGTGCCTGAGGGAGCCCCTTCCAAAACTACCCCGCCCCGCTCCCGCTCCCGTCACGGCCTCCCTCCCTCCCGCGGCCGCCACTGACCACGGCGGCGGTGGTGAGGACGCAGGCGGTGGTGTAGGCCCGGGTCACGGGCGGCACCTGCAGGTACTCCTGCCTGAACGTCTGGTACGCCATCTTGGCGGCCCCGCCCGGCCCGGCCGCCTCCGCGCCCGCTCGACGCTCCACGCTCCCATTGGATGAACCGCAGCGCCCTCCCTCAGCTCTTGCCTCTCATTGGCCAACTGCCCAGCTCGCAGCCGTCGGTCCGGGTGCCTATTGGTCATCCTGCAATGCCCGCCCACCACCCTACGCTGTCATTGGCCGAGAGGCCGCGCTTGGCTCGCCCGCCGAGGGACGAAGCGCTCGGTGATTGGGCAGGAGCGTGCCCTGGCAGGCGCTGATTGGCTGCGGGCGTGGTGCCCTGAGGCGGTGTTTGAGCGAGGCGGGAAAGCGGCGGCGGCGGCACCGGCAGCACCGGCGGGTCTGGGAACCGTCCTCGGGCAGAGCGGCCCCGGTCCCGCGAACAGGAGCGGCCCCGAGCCCTGTGCTCAGCCCGCGAACAGCAGCGGCAGGAGAGGCCCCGGGCCCCGCGAACACCAGCGGCAGCAGCGGTCAGAGCGGCCCCGCTGGAGGGTAACGCCCTGTGAGTCCCTCCCTCCCCTCACGGCCCCGGGCCCCCCCGCCGCCATGTCGGTGGATCCCATGACCTACGAGGCGCAGTTCTTCGGGTTCACGCCGCAGACCTGCATGCTGCGTGTTTACATCGCCTTCCAGGATTACCTGTTCGAAATGATGCTGGTGGTGGAGGGCGTGATGCTGAAGAAGCTGGACGGCATTCCCGGCTGCAAAATCAGCCCTTCCAAGATCCGGAAATGCACCGAGAAATTCCTGCTCTTCATGAAGGAGCACTTCGATAAACTGTTCTCTAAAATGGAAGAAGTGCTGCTGCAGCTGGTGCTGAACATCCCTAAGAACGTGCTGCTGCCCGAGGACAAGGTGCAGGAGCAGTATCCCTACAGCGAGGAGGAATTCCAGGCGCTGCAGGATGAGCTGCAGCAGCTGCAGCAGCAGTGCAGGGCAGAGGCGGTGCTGGAGCAGGAGCTGCGAGCTGAGCTGGAGGAGCAGAAGGTTGTCAAGGCCGAGCTGGAGAAGATTTTGCAGTGCTTTGATGGGCTTGAGAACATCTGCAGGGAGAACGGCGCCGGCAACTTCAAGGAAAGCTTTGCCCTCCTGACACAGAGCTCTAAGAAATTGCAGGATGTGCTGAAAGAAGTTAAGGAGAAGAGCAAAAAAATGAACCAGCATGATCAGTTACTGTGATGGAAATTCTGAGAAGGCAACGGATGCCATACAGAGAGCTTGCTTAAAATGACAAGGGCTTATCTTCCTCTTACTCCGCTTGTCCTGCTGGGATTTGGTCTAAAAGTTCTTGAACTGTGTCAGTTTGCTCCTCCCTAAGGCAGGAAGGGGAGAAAGCCTGTAAAATGTAACTCAGATTGTTAACCTGGTAAGGTTTGGGTCGCACAACCGGCGTTTTTGAACACTATGTAGCACTTCCCGTTTTAAGGGTTATAAAAACAAAGCCTCGTTGAGACTTGTAGGAATGTGTAAGTGGTTTCCAGCCTGAGGTCAGTGAGGCCACGGGAACTCTGCCCGTGGCCAAGGAGCTGCCTGGCTATGGCTACAGTGCCTTTCTCTGTGTTTGGGAAACCAGCAAGGAGGAAATGCAGGGAGGAGGATGACACTGATGCTGTTGACAAGGTTCTGATGAGATCTGTTGGCATCAAACCAAATTTCAGCCCAGTTTCTGGAATTTCAGGGTTCCTCACCACTCCACCTGTGCTTGTGTTTCTCTCAGTCCAGCGCAGAAGCCACTGGAGGAAATCAGTGATTCCATCACTTTGTCCTACTTCATCTTACGTTGTTTTATATATTTGTTTGGAGTTTTTTTGTTGCCCAGTGTCCCTTTTCTACTAAACAGAGTTTCTCTTATTAACATTTAATTAGACTGTCCTGTGAAAATGTTATGAGTGTTGATAAGCTCTTGTGTCTTAATTAAACTTATTCTCTCTGTACTTAATTAAAAATCCCTGACAATCTGTGCATCTTTCCATGGCAGTTTTTTAATCTCCTGTTTAGTCCTGTCATTAAATATCAATATTAATTTCTACTTTACTAGCATAGAGGTTTACAATTCATTAACCCTCTTAGTCATTTAGAGGTTATTGCAATAAAGAAGTGTATTGAAAACATAAAACCCAGTTTGGAATTCTTTCTTCCCTGGATTAAGAGTAAGATGTGAGAAGTGTCACTTGGCAGCAGAGGGCAGCAGCAGCCCGGTCCAGGGATTGCTCCACGGAAGGTTGGTCTGTTTTTGCAGCTCAGTGTGACTTTGGACGTCAAGAATTATTGAGTTTCCTCAGGTGAATCATTTGTTGTATCCTCAGTAAATAGGAGACACTTTTCCTGGGTGTTCTGTGCCCGGAGTGACCACACATGGATTGGCAGAAAGCTGGACCCTACTGAGTTTGTACACCCCAACACTGCATTTTCCTTCAGAAAGGAATTATTCCCATTTTTACAGGTTTCCCCTCTCCCAGACATAGAGAGATAATTTCACTGCCAGGCCAGGGTTCCTGCCAGCACATCCTTCCCCGCTGGAGTGCTGGGTGAGGGAGATGCTGGACACAGTGGTTGTACTGGGCTGTGCCTGGCCCACTCCCTGACCCCTGGTTTTGATGTCCTGCTGTGTCACCAACCAGGGAAATATGTCCCCAGCTAAATCTGGGATTGACCATCCCACCCTCTTGGTGTGGATTTAACCCATGCTGGCCTCAGGCCCTCCTGTGATCATCCCTTCCCACCTGCTCTCAGAAATGCCATCCTCCCCACACACACTCCCAGCACTGCTGTCACTATAATCAAATATTTTACAATAAATTACACCCTGCTGCTCCAGAGAGCGGTGCAGGAGCAGTGCCCTCGGGCAGGGAGCTCATGGAATCAAAGAATTCTTTGGGCTGGAAAAGTCCAGCAAGTCCCCAGCTCTGCCATGGCCACACTCACCTGTCCCGAGTGCCGCATCCACAGAGGCTGGGTCCAGTGGCACTGGTGTGAGGGCATTTCCAACTCCAAATCATGTCCATGTGTTTGTGGGGTCTCTGGAGATTCAGAGCCTCGTGAGCAGCTTGACATAGCCTGTCTCCATCCCCAGTGGCCTCTCCATCTGTCCTTGTCCCCTCTCCCCAGGCTCCCATCACTCTCAGAGGCAGATCCAGAGTGTCCATGGCCATGGTCCCACCGGTGACAAGGTAGGCACAGACAGGGTAACACCACAAGCAGGACTGGGATTGGCTTGGAAAGGAAGGGCAGAACTTCCAGGTAGATTATTTTAATGCTCATTTTCTCCCAATACTGGCATGGAGCTGGAATATTCAGAGCCCCAGGCTGGGAGTGAGGTACTTCATAATACCCAATGTAAAAACTGCAGCCAGCTGCTAGCAAAACATTTCCAAGAGCCTTTTACAGGAGAAAGAGCCTTGATGTCAAACACTTGGTGCAATGAACACCCCAGCAACAAAACTAAGGTCTGAGGGGGACAAAGCCACTGGCTTTCCCACCAGGATAATGCCCTCCTGCTCTGGGACACACAGGATCCATGGGGATGAGGATGTCCTGGCAGCTGGATGCTCCATCAGATTGACAATGGCTTCAAGCCCCTCTACAGTTCCTGGGACTATTAGACTTCCAGCAAAACTCACCCCTGGGAATAAAAGCATGTCCTGGCTGTGAGGAGGAGGAGTGCAGCTGGAATTGCAGGCCCTGTGCATGGAGAGGGTCAGGGAAAGCGGGGAAGGTGCTGGCTCTGTGTCCCAGGGATTTTGCCCTGCAAACCCCCAGGGGTTCAGTTCCCTGTAAAAGGAGAAAACAGAAAATTTAAACTGAGAAATTTTTGGCAACATTCACACATTCCAACTAACTTGGTGTTAGTTGGAGCAGTGTAGCCCTCCTTGACTTATACACTAATGGTGTAATTAGCAGCTGTTAATGAACTCACACCTGGCAAAATGCCGGGGGAGGAGGGGGCTACCATATGCCTCCTCATTAAAAGCATTAATTACAGGCAGGAAATGCTGGTGGCAGCCACAAGCTTTAATCACTTCACCTCAAGCTGGTGGTGGGTTAGCTCCTGGCTTTGCTGTCCTACAGTGGCTTAGGGCTCCCATCCCTGTCCACATCCCACAGCAAGGCTGAAGGGACCAGCAGTGCAGGGAAAAAGATGCTTATTCACTTTAATTATGAAAAAAACCCTGTTGTGGCAAAAAAATTTCTTCCACGGGGATTTTTGCTGGCACAAACTGAGAAAGAACATCCCCCATCCTTAAAACAACCCTGTGGAAACTCCAAATAAAGAATAATAGAGATGGACAGAGAGAGCCAGGCACTGTGAATTATTCCAGCTGGTGATTGCAGCAACTCTTCCCTAATGTGTTTGCCCATCACATACCATAAAATGGGATGGGAGTGAACATTCCAAGTGCTCACTGGGATTTCCAGAGAGCTGCCCCAGTGCTGCCTCCCCTGCACCTCAGCCCTGGCAATAAAATAAATGGGGCAGGGAAAATGGGCATTCAGCTCCCATTAGTGGCTAAATATTGATTTAGTCAAGCAAACAAACTTGGCTGCTGGTGGCTCCTGGCCATGCTTGTGGGACATCCCTGGAAACTGTTAGAAAAGAACATGGTAAATTATTTTTTTCCTACTCAAGGAGAAGAAAATGGAAAACCTGGAAATGTCTGGCAACAAAGGAATCACTTTCACATATGAGAGGTTTTTTCCCCCAAATTAAACCATAGGAGAGAGGGAATGTGATTTAAAAGAAAAAACTATGTCCCTCACACAGCTCTGCATGGCTTTGGCTGCTTCCCTGGCTGTTCATCCTGCTCTGCATCCGTCTCATCCTGCTGCAGTTGGGTTTGGGTTGGAAGGGACCTTAAAGATCATCTGTTCCCTGCCATGAGCAGAGATACCTTTTACTAGACTAGGTTGTGACAAAATCATTGTAGGAATTTAATTTCAGCTTGAAGAGGAATAAAAAAAATTAAACAAACAAAACTAGAAAACAAACAATCTAGAAAAATAACAACAAGGCCTTTGGAGGCAAATCCACTGGATGGATCCTGACAGGTGGTGATGCCCCAAAACTGAACACTATGAACCCAATGTTCACAGCTATGACCCCTCTGCCTGGGGCCTGTCTCTGTAGCTCTGATTAATCCTGTCCCCTTTCCTGGGCAGCCATGCCTCCCAGTGCTGGGCTACTGGGGATTCCATTACCCCTGATTTCCCCACAGGAAGGAAATCCTCCTGCTGCTTTGTCTGCTTATCCCTCCTAGGCTCTTATTACTCCCACTTACACAATTCAGAATATGAATCCCTCCTGTCACCTTAATCTCTAATAATTAGTATTTGGTGTAACACTGCAGCAGACAGCAGCTCTTAATGAATATTATAATAGGCACTAAATTATAATTTACTGCTCTAGAAATCCATTTTGATACATAGCCCACTTACAAGAAAATTAGAGGAAGCAGATTTCAAGCCATTTACCTGGCTGGATCCAACCCCAAATTGAGTCCCCAGCAAGATCCTAAATGACCATGAGCTCTAGGGCATTTATTGGCCTGGGATGTGTCACTGACCATGTCAGGGCTGGATGTGCCATGGTGGCAGCAATGTGACCTTACCAGGACTCTGCATTCCCAGGAAACCAGCAATTCTGATTTCAGTGTTTTATTTACTCCCTGACAAAATGCTGGGGTATGAATCCATCTGGAGTAGATGGACACCATTAATCCAGGAAGAGAGCTTGTGCAGTAAGGAACCCTCAATGTCCCCACCTCCAACCTCAGCCTCTGCCATTCCCTCCTATGGAGCCATTTCCCTTCCTTTTGTGGTGTGGTTGCCAGGAATTTATTTATCCATTAACAGGTAGGTTTGGCATTGGCAGCTATTAGGGCCTGTTGTGTGTTTGAGCAGAACACAGAGTCCCAGAGTGGTTTGGGTTGGGAGGGATTTTAAGCTCATCTCGTTTTACCCTGCCATGGGCAAGGACACCTTCCACAATCCCAGGTTGTTCCAAGCCCCATCGAACCTGGCCTTGGACAGGGATGGGGCAGGCACAGCTGCTCTGGGACATCAGTGCCAGGGCCTCCCCACCCTCACAGGGAAGACATCAGATCCTAACCATTGTATAATACAGACCAAATAAAGGAGAATTTCTTTGGGGTCTTTATTGAGAAATATGAGAAAAGTCTGGTAAAGAATCATGGGGGTCAGAGTGATTTTCACTGCACATGCTAGGCATGTGTGGATGAAATAATTCTATTGCATATCTTGGCCAGAATGAAGGGATGCCTGCTTCTCTGACAATGAAAAGATGTTGTTGGAGAGTTTCTGTTTTTCCTGCAGTTTTGGTGACACACAGACTCCAATGCTGTCTTCATGGGCTGCACCCAAAGGCTGCCCTCTTGGGAACAGAGCCAGAGACCTCCATCTTGATTTACTGCTACAGAAACATTAAAAAAAAGAAAATAAAATAAAAAAGGGAAGAGCAAAAATATTTAAAAAGGAAAAATATAAGGTCTCTCTGCTTCTCCCTTCTGAAGGGGATTGGGGGGAGTCTCCATTCTCCTCTTCCCTAGGGGCATCTGGGTGGTCTCCATCCTCAACTGCCCTATGGGGGACCAGAGAACCTTTGTGAACTCTCCCCTTTCAGGTGGTTTGGGAATCTCTATCCCCTGCATTTGTCCTTAATTTTGGCCACAGCATCCTGGGAGCCATGGATAGGGAGCTGGCAGCTCCAGGACACTTGCTGCTGGAACACTTACCTCTGGGAACACCTTGGAGAGGGCTGGACTCCCCTTTTTACTTCCAGGCATTTCCTGGCCATCTGCATCCTCAGGGGTGAGCAGCTTCTGCAGAGAGCTGTGGCTCTGAGAGAGCAGACAGTCCTGTCCAAAGAGCTTCCTCCACCTCTGGTCCAGCAGCTCTCAAGAAGGCACTGGGAGTGGTGGAGATTTCTCGCCACGAGTAACCCAACTGTGGAGTTCTTCCTCTTGTCCTGCTCCTCCCCTGCCTGCTCCAGAGCATGAGCTGGACATGGGGACACCTGCCTTTGCTGCTGGAAGATGCTACCCAGCACAACACCAAGGCTCTTCCCTATGGCGCAGCTGCATTTTCCTCAGAGCCATGGAATGCGAATTGGAAGCACCAGGGTATTTGCTCCTGGGACACATCCTTCTAGGACTGCTGTGCTGCTATGGGCTGGGCTCATTTCTTATCTTTCAGTCTTTTCCTGGCCATCAGCATCGTCAGAGATGAGTAGGACTTGCTGAAACCGGTGCCTGTGAGGGAGAACACAGTGTTTTCCTAAGGGATTCCTCTGAATTCTGGCAGACAAATCTACCTATCTGGAGGACAGGGATCAAAAGCTTGACAAGGGCTGGAGGGAACACTCTGATTTCCCCTTTTCCCAAGAGGTTTCTTTAGCCGGAGTTGCTAACAAGGACCAGACGTGACAGCCCGCAATGGGTTGGTGGCTGGTTTATTTTTGCGGCCCCTCAGGCCTGCGTGGGACTCGGTGACTGGGTGCTGCAGGGGCTCCAGCCAGGCATCAAAGGCGCCCGCCCCACACCCAAGGGTGGTGCAAGATGTCCTCCAGCTTGGCCCGGTCCACGGGGTGCTTGCCCAAGCACCAGCGGATCAGGTGTTGGCACTCTGGGGAGAGAAGGCAGACAGCGTCGCTCACTGGCACAAGGCCCCTGCCCGGCTGCTCCCGGCAGTGCCTGCAGGAGCCGGGCCGGGCTGCGAGTGCTCAGAGCTGCCCTTTGGCGGGACAGCGGCACGGCAGGACACGGCCACCTCCTCCAGCCCGGCGTGCACACCCAGCCCCTCACGGGCCACCTCCTGCGGCGGCCCTCGAGGGCACAGCGAGCTCCCGCCCGGCGGGCGGCAGGGGCGGGCTGGGCTGCGCTGCCATCTGCCAAAAGCCGCCTGCTTGAGGCCCACACCAACCTGGAGAGACCTGCTGCCAGAAGAAGAGCTGCCCCAACACGATGTCAAGGTCGTCCCAGAAGGGAAGCGCCTGCAGACCATGACATAGAGCAGCACGCCCAGGGACCAGACGGTGGCCAGCTCCTCGCGGTAGCAGCCCAGGCCGATCCACCTCGGGCGGGCAGTACATGCGTGTTCCTGGGGGAGACAGGCGGCGCTGGCCGGGCGCAGGCTGCTGCCTTCCAGAGCCTGGCGCCAGCCTCCTGCCAGAGGCAGGGCCTGCACCAGTGGCCACAACTTCCCCCAAGGCCACCCTGCACCCCAGACAATTGGCCAAAGCCAGGAAATTGCTCTGCAAGGCAGAGAAGGCCAGAAGAGCAGCCCAAGGCCAAGCAGGCCCGCCAAGCCGAGGGGCCAGGTCCTGGCTTTTGCAGTCCCCTCTGTCGGCAGGGCCAGCAGCCGGCTCCTGGGGCACGGCATCTGCCCTCGGGCACAGGGCAGCCGGCAGCCGGCTGAATGCCGCAGCCACAGCCCAGGAGGGAGGCGGCACAGTGCAGTGCCTGGCAGCTGGAGCAGGGCCCAGCCCCTGGCCTCACCGGCAAATTCACGCAGTTGTGATCATGGAGGAAGGTGCCGCAATCGAAGTCGATGAGCTTCAGGCTGCCACTGTCCGGGTCCACGAGGAGGTTCTCCGCCTTGATGTCTCCGTGCCAGACGCCGCAGGCGGTGCAGTGGCACACGGCCTCCAGCACTTGGCAGAAAAGCCAGCGCCGCCTCCTCGCTCAGGAACCGCTGCTCCTGCAGCAGCTCCAGCAGATCGCGATCGCTCCGGACGCTCCAGCACCAGCACGAAGCTGTCAGGCAGCTCGAACCAGTCCAGGAGCTGGATGATGCTGTGGCAGCCAGAGCCCACCTTCTCCATCAGCACGATCTCCAGCCGGAACACGGGTGCCGTCGGGCTGGGAGGACAAGACATTGCCTGCACCAGGCCTGGAGCTGCCCTGTGCCTCCACTGCCCCTGCCTGGCATGCCCGCTGTCCCCTCGGGCAGCCTCCGTGCTGCTGGGGATCTCTCCCGCCCAGGGCACGCTTGGCAGCTGCCCCCCTGCCTGGAGCCAGCCCCGGCGCTCGGCATCCCGGCCCCGCCCTGCTCCACCTGCACGCTGAGCCCGCCCGCTGCCCCGCCATCCCCGGGGCCCTCCCTGGGGCCCCGGCCTCATCCCTGCCCGCTCCGGCCCGCTCCGGCCCGCTCACTCACCCGCTCGTCCCAGCGCGGGGACGCTCTCCCGGGCCACGTGCTTGATGGCCACCTGCAAGCCATGGACACAGGGGCTGAGCTCCAGCCCTGGCCAGCCCGGCCCCGAGCCTCCGGCCACGCCCGCCCGCGCCGCCCACTTACCGGGCTGCCGCGAGAGGCGCCGGGCGGCGGTGCGGGCCACCGCTGCCCAGCTGCGGGCCCAGCTGGTACAGCTCCTGCAGCTCCTTCTTTTTGCCCTGCAAAGGCCGAGCGAGCCATCAGCCCCTGCGCCCAGGAGCCCGGGAGTGCCCGCCAGCGCTGGGGCCGGGCCCCCAGAGTGAGCGGCTCTCACCTGCTCCCTGCTGCGCCGGGCAGCGCCACTGCCCCGCAGCCGGGGGCTGGCGGGGCACGGCTGGGCCCGGGCAGCGCGCACAGGCGGCTGCAGGAGCCAGGGAGCAGCCGGGGCACGGCGGCACCGCTGGCCCCCCTGCTGGGCTGCACTCTGCTCTTGTGCGGCGGGGCTGCAGCCTGAGCAGCGCAGGGGGGTCCCAGGAGCAGCTGCAAACCACGGGGGGTTTTGAAGCCATCAGAGGCACTGAGAACAGCCAGGGAATCGACTGCTCTCAGAGGCTCTGACCTGGCCTGGGTAGGCCCCTCAAGAGCCCCAGGGGCCCCAGACAACTCCTCAGAAGATCTCACCTTCTATTGGGGCCTCCTTGGGAGTCGGTGGAGCAGCTTCCTCGAGATGGAGGTCCCCAGGTGTCCCGAGGGTCGTGTCCTCCAGCAGGCACGGGCTGTTGCCCTCTGGCACAGCTGGCACAGCGTCCTGGGAGCTGTGGGACGACAACTGCCGGCTGCAGGACACTTGCTGCTCCGCCACCTGCTCCTGAGATGGCTCCGCTGCATCGGGCTGGGCTCCCACTTGGACTGGCGGGCTTTCCTGGCCACGACAACACTCCGGGTTGTGCCCGTGTTGTTCACGTCCAGGGGTCCAAGGGAGCGGGAGACCTGTCCCCAGGCTCTGCAGCTGCTGCAGGCTGACAGGTCTCACTGAGCCTCTCTGAGGATGGAGGCTGTCAGAGATAGCCGAGGCTCCTGGCAGGATGGAGGTTCTCTGACAGCCTGAGCTTCTTGCATGGATGGCGGGTATCTGCTGCTGTGCCATCCTTGCAAGGCTCGAGGCTCTCCCAGGGATGGCGACTCTTCCTGGGAGCTGCCTCCTCATGGGATGGCGGCGCCTGGGGGAGGCGGGGCGAGCCACAGCAGGGCAGGTGGCCTCGCCTCAGCAGCTCCCGCAGCTCTTTCCTCAGGGCCCGCCACATCCCAGGTAGGCGGCTCAGATGTCCCATTGCCAGCCCAGAGCAAGGTCATCAGTTCCTGCAGCTCTCGGGCCACTGCCCGCCCAGGGCCGCAGCTGCAGGAGCTGCCCAGGGGCTGGCGGGAGCACCTGGCCGCT
The DNA here is from genome assembly GCA_024865655.1 of Emberiza elegans. Taxonomy (NCBI): domain Eukaryota; kingdom Metazoa; phylum Chordata; class Aves; order Passeriformes; family Fringillidae; genus Emberiza; species Emberiza elegans. The sequence continues at coordinate 1,503,113 of JALJVW010001080.1, forward strand.
TGCGAGGGGTGGGCGAGGCCTGCAGGGCCTGGGAGCCGCAGGGCTCCCGGTTCCCTGCTGGGGAGCCTCTGGGCGGACGGGCGCTGCGCCTCTTTGCTGTCGTGCCTGCCGCCTCCATGGCTGCCAGTGGCCGAGGCCCACCAGACAGCCACAGTGGCCAGCAGCAGGACAAGCACACTCATCAGGACGTCACCGTCACCCATGGCTCCGGCACGTCCCATCGCGACTGCACTGGCAGCTGCGGGGGCTGGCCCGGCTTATATGGGCCTGATGATGTCACAGTGCTGTGGCCAGGACAGTGGGTGACATCACAGACCTGCCCCACCCCAGGGCTCCCCAGGGCCACAGGAAGGAAAATAGGGCTCCCTGTGGACACTTGAGGGCCCTCTGGAGCACAGTGGATGGAAGATTCTTGTCTAAGCAGCGCACAGGGATGAGGAGGGACACGGTGATGCCGTCGCCTCCTTGCTGGCAGAGCACGGGACATTGATTGGCCCATGGGACACCAAAAATTGCCTGAATGGGGCAAGTCCTGCTCAGTAACATCCAAACCATCTGTGTGCTATCCAGTACAGTCCCATCCTGAATCCAAACCCAGCTATGTGCCACTCTCTGGGAAGAAAATGGATCCTATCCCATTGTAAACCAGTACATCAAACACTTCTTCACTTGTTGCAGACATCTTTTGTGAAAAATCCTTCCTTCAGGATTTTTTCCCTTCTTAGAAACCAAGAGGCCTCAGACACAAGATGTAAACAATGATTATCTGCTGCTGTGGAATGCAACAGGTGCATCTGTTACTGGCCTTCTATGGGTGTTTAGATTTCTTGACCAGTCATGGCAGAGCTGGCTCTTGCTCTCTGTCGGAGCCAGCTCCTTGTTATCATTCTTTCTATTCTATTCTTAGCTATCCTTCTGAGAACTTCTTCCTTCTATCTCTTTGTAGTATAGTTATAATGTAATATATATATAATATAATAAAGCAAGCCTTCTAATTATGGAGTCAAGATTCTCGTCTCCTCTTCATCCTCAAAACCCTGCTTCCCAAAGGGACAATATTCACCCACCGCACCCTCTCCCTGCTCATCTCACACCTGATGGAGAGAAAATCCAGAAGGATTCTCTGATGGACACAATCAAAATTCCTCTTCAAATCCTCCAATAGAACCAGCATTGCCTTCCCATCACCCATGAGCCAGGTGACCTTATGGCAGTGGCTTAATCAAGCAGGTAGAGAGGAGTTTCCCTCTGTTATCTCATGCTGCCCATGGCTGACACTGGTGTGTCCTTCTATCACTTCCCAGCAGGGCCAACAATGACTTTCCCACCACTTTTCCTGCTATCAAGATAAGATTGAAAGGATGGTGTTTCCTGGAGAGTTCCAATCCCTTCCTTCCCATTTAGATACAGCTGGAGAACACTGAGCCACCATGGACCTCCTTGGGCTTCAGGACTTTGGGCAGAGGATTTAGGGGGATCCCACCAGGACATATCGGCATGAATCCCATCCAACGCCACATCTCACGGGTATTGTTCTGGTCCAAGTTGTCCCAAGCAATTCCAACTGGAAGATCACTGTCCCTCACAGCACCATGCCTCCACTGCTGGATGCCCTTGGCACCCAGGGAAGCCATTGTTTGCAAAAGTGTGGAGCCACAGCTTTAATTGTAACTGAGCATGGCAGGCAGCTCACTAATCCTCAAAGCCTCACATTAAGTTATTACTTTGTTCATCAAAAGAGCCTCTCATAGAATGGGATGATCTGGAATGAAGACGCAGGGAAGGGTTTAAGCCCACCACCTCTTTTACTGGTCCAGAGGGAGGAGACCTCAAGGAAACTCATGACTGCCTCTAGGTAATGGATCTCCAGATGCCAAGGAGATATTCAATTATCCCCCTTGGAATGAATGTTTGGGATTTTTCTTTTTCTGGAGCAGTAAATTAGGATCTTGATGCAGGTTTCTGGTTGTGTTCCCAGCAGGGCAGCCATTTGGTGCAGTCCATGAACACAGTATCACAGTCCATGTGGGTGTAGGACAGATTCTTGTGTTCTGCTTCTTTCCTTCTCCCACTCCCCAGTGCCAGCAGCTCCTCGTGGCAATGAGGGGGTTCCGGGCTGAGTGAGGGCAGCACAAACGTGCAGCAGCTCAAGGATCTGCTGCTTCTGCACTTCCCGGGATAGCGCTGCCCTGAGCCTTGGCTTGGAGAGAGGGTCTTCCTTCTCTGCTCGGTCTGACCCTCCTGCCCCAGCCTCACTGGGTTCCATTGAGGTTGATCCCATAAGGGACACTCTCCACCCGGATCCTGCTTCTGATTCCTTGCATCCACAGCACTGTTTTCCCTGGATTTTAGCCTTTGTAAGGGGCTGAGGTACGCAGGGGGAGTGTGTTGAGCTTTCCCCAGCCAGCATTAGAGGTTTCAGGCCGCCAAGAGCTCTTGTGTCTCCCTTTTCCGCACCAATATGCCTCCGTTCCCTCCTTCCGGACGTTTCCCCTCAGCAGCCCCGAGCCTTTTCCCGCCCTTTTCCCCTCAGCTCTGGCCCCGCCGCCCTCAGCTCGGAGCGGCTCCCGCCCTCCCCTCCTCAATTAACGCCCTTAGTTCTTCCCTCATTATTGCCTCACTCATTAACGCCCTGGCGGCCAAGAGCAGGGCGTTGGAGGAGCTCTGTGGGACACCCTGGCTGCGTGGGGCAGGGCAGAAATGGTCAGTGTTGACCTTTGCTTTCAGGGTAGGGATCCAGGGCACCGTGACCCCCCAGGAAAGATGCTCCGTCCCAGCCCACAGCTACACGAAAGGGAGAGGAGGAAAGTGTTATGAATGAGAAGCTTGACTAGGCCAATATTCAAGCAGCAATCAATTTATTAATTCATATGGTAAAGGATGAGCAATGCAGCGCTAGCTGCACAGTGGGGAAGTTTTCCCTCCAACTCCACACCGATAGTAGAGGGTTACAGGTATTTATAGGGGTACTCATCAGCTTCCTCAGCAGTTCCTCTTCCCAATTTTTACTCATCAGTAGTATCTATTTCCTAATTTTTACCTCACAATTCTACACACAATTGTGATTTAGCTTTTCCCAGCATGTATCTCTAAAAAGTATCCCCAGATGGTGGTGGTCCAGTTTCCAAAAGAAGAAAGACAAATCCCATGTGGTGGAGTCCAGCTCCCCAGATGTGGGTCCACCTTTTAATTGCAGAGACTATAAATCTCATAACAGGGATGTCCACCTTCCCTTGGTCGAAACCATAAATCCTTGAGGTGATGTTCATCTTCCTTTCTCAAGCTGTTTTCTCTGCTTCAATAAGGAGTGAGATAAGCATATTTCCTTTATATATATTCCAAAGCTATAGTTTCAAGGATACAAGCAATATTCTAAAATTATACTTCAAAAGGTTATTATTGCAGAACTCTTTAAGGATTAACTACAAGCACAAAGCAACATCCTTAACGCTTTAATTCCAATGCTCCTAAATCAACCAGGGTTAATTGCAAACAAAAGATAGGTTCAAAGGCCTTCTTTCATGCTTTATTTTTCTCAGTTATTATTAGAATTTGCAACTGTCCGCAATAGTCGGTCTCCACACATTTTGCAATCACAAAACACACGTTGCCTGTATGTACCCGACACTAAACACAGCTTTGTATTTCACAGAAAGCAGGGTGCCAGACACACAGAACCCTTCAAGAGTTCCCCAGCTGTGTATTCTGCCCCCCACTGTGACCCCCTTCCAGCTCTGTGCCATGTTTACAGGAGCTCAGAATGAGAAAAAAAGAGAAATAAGCCCCACAGCAAATTCTTGGAAGAAAATTCCATCGGTGGCCAGGAGGCTCCTGTGGTTCCTTCCTGAAAATCTAGGCTGTGGGGAACATGGCACAGGGTGTCCCTGGACACAGAGATGGACACCGATCATCCCTCCTGGATCTCCTTGGCACCCATCCCAGGCAAGGATGGTCGTGGATATGCTCCTGGATCTGTGCCAGGAAGGTCCCTGCTCCCTGCTGTGGGTCAGAAGGGGTAGAGGTGGCTCCCTCACTCTCATCCCACTCATTCCCCCCTGCGTGGGCTTTGCCCCTGGGGTTAGGGTTTCCAAAACCACAAAGCCCAGAGCTCCAGGCACACTGCAGCTGTAAAAGGCATCCCAGGGGGAACACCAAACTGCCTCCACATGGCTGCCTCCACAGCTTTTTCTTGGAACCAGCCCTAGCCCAGGGCTGCTTTTACTGCCTAGGGTTAGGGTTAGGGTTACACCTAGGGTTAGCGTCTCAGAAACCACAAAGCACCCTCTTTTTTAGGCTGTCCAGTCCTGCTCCCATGGGGAGGGTCCTTGGCAGCACCCATGGCATAACCAACCTTTGTGGGAGGCTGGGAGCCCTGGTGAGGAGGAGCTGTTCCTGGTGAGCAGAAACTCGGCGCTGCTGTGTGCCAGGGGCTTTCTGCCTGCTGGGCAGGGGAACAGCCTGTCTGAGCTCAGCCCCACAGCCACTCCTGCCCACAGCTCCTCCAGACACCATCCGCTGTGGACACGTCCCCTACTGTCCCTTGGCCAGGGCACTCGTGGCTCATGCCAGACCCTTCTTCTTGCCCAGGGCCTCCCCCAGTTGGGGGGGTCCCCAGATCTCAGGACTCTCCAGCTCAGCCCCCTAGAGGCAGGCTGCAGTCTGAGCCCCACCTGCCCTCAGGGATTGGCGGCCACCTTGGCCACAGCAACCACACATCAATTGAGTTTCAAACTTCTGACAATATGAAAAGGGCCAGCAAAACCTCAACTTGGGGCATGAGGAGAGCAGACTTCAGACTGCTCAGGGGAACTGGTAAGCAAGGTCCCCAGGAAAACATTTTGCAGGTGCTGGGGTCCATCAGTGCCGGTCACTTGAAAAATCACCTCATAAGGTTACAGGAACAGGCAATTCCCAAGTGTCAGAAACCAAGAGGCAGGCAAGGAGGCTGGCTTACCTGAAGAGGCATCATTTTCTGGGAAAGAGGATGGAAAAGGAAGATGTGTGCCCAGTGGAATCAAGGTCAGGAGACTAGATCTGAATACAGAGATGCTTCTTGCCACTGTAGGGAGAAATCTGGTGCAGTGAAAGCTCAACTGGAGATGAAAGTGGCCAGAAATGGGGAAGTTAGGTTCACCAAGTGGGGAACAATAATAAGATTTTAAATTTAAAATAATCAAAGTTTAACATTTAAAAATAATTTTAATTTTTTAATTAAAATAATTTTAAATACATGAAAGGAAGAAATCATTGTAAAATAACACTATCCCCTTTCAAGAGGTGGATGGTCACCTCAGAAACAGAGACAGAGACATGGTACAGCTGTTTAATGCATTCTTTGCCTCTGTCTTCAACACTCATCCCTCCTTCCCACTAGAAAACATTAATTGTACCAAGGGACACTGCAAAGTCCCAGAAGAGGGCAAGCCCTAGTCAGCAGAAAGCAAACCACTCCTGTTTGATCCACAGCATTCCCACCTTGAATCCAAACCCAGCACGTGCCAGCTATTGGGAAGAAATGAACCCTGTCCCAGTCAAAACCAGAGCAGTGGGAGCACCATGAGCGCTATTTGGAAAATCCTGATTTATTTAGAATAGGGGCGTTCCAGGAGTTGGTGAGCTGCTAACAAAAAAACCAATTCTAGCCCGACAGCCATTTCAGGAGGCTCCCCAGAGACAAAGGCACTCCAACTCCCTTTGTCTCTGGAGGGATCTTCACAGGCAAAGAATAGAGGCTGTGTGAAGTTGGTACAACTGTAACGTCCTAGGAGCCATGGGCTTGAAACTGGTGGCACCAGCAGGATTCCTGATGTGCTTCCACTACCTCCAGGGTATGATTGTTCCCAACAGACTGAGCTCCGGCCTTGGGTCCGAGCCTCCAGGCTTTTTCTGGCCATACCCATCTGCAGGGATGAGCCTGTTCTCCTGGTCCCTGGGGTGGGGCAGGTCTGTGATGTCACCCACTGTCCTGGCCACAGCACTGTGACATCATCAGGCCCATATAAGCCGGGCCAGCCCCGCAGCTGCCAGTGCAGTCGCGATGGGACGTGCGGGCCATGGGTGGCGGTGGCGTCCTGATGAGTGTGCTTGTCCTGCTGCTGGCCACTGTGGCTGTCTGGTGGGCCCTCGGCCACTGGCAGCCATGGAGGCGGCAGGCACGGACAGCAAAGAGGCGCAAGCGCCCGGGGTCGGCCCAGAGGCTCCCGCGGGAACAGGGGCCCCTGCGGCTCCCAGGCCCTGCAGGCCTCGGCCCACCCCCATAGCGGCCAGGTGCTCCCGCCAGCCCCTGGGCAGCTCCTGCAGCTACGGCCTCTGCGTGGCAGTGGCCCGAGAGCTGCAGGAACTGATGACCTTGCTCTGGGCTGGCAATGGGACATCTGAGCCGCTCTACTCTGGGATGTGGCGGGCCCTGAGGAAAGAGCTGCAGGGGGAGCTGCTGAGGCGAGGCCACCTGCCCTGCTGTGGCTCGTCCCGCTCCCCAGGCGCCGCCATCCCATGAGGAGGCAGCTCCCAGGAAGAGTCGCCATCCCTGGGAGAGCCTCGAGGCCTTGCAAGGATGGCACAGCAGCAGATACCCGCCATCCATGCAAGAAGCTCAGGCTGTCAGAGAACCTCCATCCTGCCAGGAGCCTCGGCTATCTCTGACAGCCTCCATCCCTCAGAGAGGCTCAGTGAGACCTGTCAGCCTGCAGCAGCTGCAGGAGCCTGGGGACAGGTCTCCGGCTCCTGGACCCCTGGGCGTGAACAACACGGGCACAACCCGGAGTGTTGTCGTGGCCAGGGAAAGCCCTCCAGTCAAGTGGGGCCCAGCCCGATCTGCGGAGCCATCTCAGGAGCAGGTGGCGGGCAGCAAGTGTCCTGCAGCCGGCAGTTGTCGTCCCACAGCTCCCAGGACGCTGTGCCAGCTGTGCCAGAGGGCAACAGCCCGTGCCTGCTGGAGGACACGACCCTCAGGACACCTGGGGACCTCCATCTCGAGGAAGCTGCTCCACCCGACTCCCAAGGAGGGCCCTAATAGAAGGTGAGATCTTCTGAGGAGTTGTCTGGGGCTCCCCTGGGGCTCTTGAGGGGGCCTTCCCAGGCCAGGTCAGAGCCTCTGAGCAGTCGATTCCCTGGCTGTTCTCAGTGCCTCTGATGGCTTCAAAAACCCCTGCGTGGTTTGCAGCTGCTCCTGGGACCCCCCCTGCGCGAGCTCAGGCTGCAGCCCCGGCCGTGCACAAGAGCAGAGTGCAGCCCAGCAGGCCCGGGGCCAGCGGCAGTGCCACCCCTGCCCAGTTATGCTCCAGGGGCTCCTGCAGCCGCCTGCAGGTGGACACCCCTAAGGGAATTACGCCGAGTCCAGCCCAGCCCGTCGGCTGCGGGGCAGTGGCCGCTGCCCTGCACCGCAGCAGGAGCAGGTGAGAGAGGCAGCGCGACCTGGGGGTCCGGCCCCTGCCCTGGCGGGCACTGGGGGGGCTCCTGGGCGAGGGGCTGATGGCTCCTCTCGGTGTTTTGCAGGGCAAAGAAGGAGCTGCAGGAGCTGTACCAGCTGGGCCACGCAGCTGGGCAGCGGTGGCAGATGAACCGTTGTGGGGGCGCCTCGGACGGCTGGCAGCCACAAAAAGGGCGGCGCGGGCAGGCCGGGCAAGGCTCGGGGCCGGGGCTGGCCAGGGCTGGAGCTCAGCCCCTGTGTCCATGGCTTGCAGGTGGCCATCAGCACGTGGCCGGGAGGCGTCCTGCGCTGGGGCTGGGACAGCGGTGAGTGAGGGGGCGGAGCGGGCCGGAGCGGGGCAGGATGAGGCCGGGGCCCGAGGGAGGCCCGGGGGATGGCGGGGCAGTGGGCGTGGGCTCAGCGTGCGAGGCGGAGCAGGGCGGGGCCAGGGATGCCGAGCGCGGGGCTGGCTCAGGCAGGGGGGGCAGCTGCCAAAGCGTGCCCTGGGCGGGAGAGATCCCCAGCAGCACGGAGGCTGCCCGAGGGGACAGGGGGGCATGCCAGGCAGGGGGCAGTGGAGGCACAGGGCAGCTCAGGCCTGGTGCAGGCAATGTCTTGTCCTCCCAGCCCAGCGGCACCCGTGTTCCGATGGAGATCGTGCTGATGGAGAAGGTGGGCTCTGGCTGCCACAGCATCATCCAGCTCCTGGACTGGTTCGAGCTGCCTGACAACCGTGCTGGTGCTGGGCGTCCGGAGCGATCGCGGGATCTGCTGGAGCTGCTGCAGGAGCAGCGGTTCCTGGCGAGAGGAGGCGCGCGCTGGCTTTTCTGCCAAGTGCTGGAGGCCGTGTGCCACTGCACCGCCTGCGGCGTCTGGCACGGAGACATCAAGGCGGAGAACCTCCTCGTGGACCCGGACAGTGGCAGCCTGAAGCTCATCGACTTCGGTTGCGGCACCTTCCTCCATGATCACAACTGCGTGGAATTTGCCCGGTGAGGCCAGGGGCGGGCCCTGCTCCCGCTGCCAGGCACTGCACTGTGCCGCTCCCTCCTGGGCTGTGGCTGCGGCATTCAGCCCGGCTGCCGGCTGCCCTGTGCCGAGGGCAGATGCCGTGCCCAGGAGCCCGGCTGCTGGCCCTGCCGACAGAGGGGACTGCAAAAGCCAGGACCCGGCCCCTCGGCTTGGCGGGCCTGCTTGGCCTTGGGCTGCTCTTCTGGCCTTCTCTGCCTTGCAGAGCAATTTCCTAGCTTTGGCCAATTGTCTGGGGGTGCAGGGGTGGCCTTGGGGAAGTTGTGGCCACGGTGCAGGCCCTGCCTCTGGCAGGAGGCTGGCGCCAGGCTCTGGAAGGCAGCAGCCTGCGCCCGGCCAGCGCCGCCTGTCTCCCCTAGGAACACGCATGTACTGCCCGCCCAGGTGGATCGGCCTGGGCTGCTACAAAGCAGGAGCTGGCCACCGTCTGGTCCCTGGGCGTGCTGCTCTATGTCATGGTCTGCAGGCGCTTCCCCTTCTGGGGGCGACCTTGACATCGTGTTGGGGCAGCTCTTCTTCTGGCAGCAGGTCTCTCCAGGTTGGTGTGGGCCTCAAGCAGGCGGCTTTGGCAGATGGCAGGCGCGCAGCCCAGCCCGGCCCTGCCGCCGCTCGGCGGGGCTCGCTGTGCCCTCGAGGGCGGCCGCAGGGAGGTGGCCCGTGAGGGGCTGGGTGTGGCACGCCGGGCTGGAGGAGGTGGCCGTGTCCTGCCGTGCCGCTGTCCGCCAAGGGCAGCTCTGAGCACTTTCGCAGCCCGGCCCGGCTCCTGCAGGCACTGCGGGGGGCACCCGGGCAGGGGCCTTGTGCCAGTGAGCGACGCTGTCTGCCTTCTCTCCCAGAGTGCCAACACCTGATCCGCTGGTGCTTGGGCAAGCACCCGTGGACCGGGCCAAGCTGGAGGACATCTTGCACCACCCTTGGGTGTGGGGCGGGCGCCCTTGATGCCTGGCTGGAGCCCCTGCAGCACCCAGTCACCGAGTCCCACGCAGGCCTGAGGGGCCGCAAAAATAAACCAGCCACCAACCCATTGCGGGCTGTCACGTCTGGTCCTTGTTAGCAACTCCGGCTAAAAGAAACCTCTTGGGAAAAGTGGAAATCAGAGTGTTCCCTCCTGCCTTTGTCCAGGTTTTGATGCCTCTCCTCCATGCAGGTGGTTTTGTGTCTTCAAGCTCAGGCTGTGGGACAGGTACAAGGGACTTTAGCAAGACAAGAAATGCAACAGTGAGCCAAGAGCTGCCCTTTCAAACTGACAAAGCAACTTGGGGTCGCCTGAAGTGCCGCAAGGGCCTGTGTGTGCGCTCAAGGGCCACCAGTTGGCAGGAACAGAGACCTTGCTCCTCTCCAGAGCTGTAGAACAATTAGCAGTGGCAAAATGTCATTTCAGGTTGAGCCTTGACAAAATTCTTCCTCTTTCTTCCCCTGAAACGGGAAGCAGGGCTGGGCCTTTGACCTGCTGGCACTCCCGGCGGCGTCAGTCATAGGCATGGAGCCCATGGGAAATGTTGAGATGCTGGAGGCTCTCCCATGGTATTGGGTTCATTGTACCCCCAAAAAACTCACAGTTTGCAGGCAGAGAGGAATTTCCCTCTGTTTATCTCATGCTGCCCATGGCTGACACTGGTGTGTCCTTCTATCACTTCCCAGCAGGGCCAACAATGACTTTCCCACCACTTTTCCTGCTATCAAGATAAGATTGAAAGGATGGTGTTTCCTGGAGAGTTCAATCCCTTCCTTCCCATTTAGATACAGCTGGAGAACACTGAGCCACCATGGACCTCCTTGGGCTTCAGGACTTTGGGCAGAGGATTTGGGGATCCCACCAGGACATATCGGCATGAATCCCATCCAACGCCACATCTCACGGGTATTGTTCTGGTCCAAGTTGTCCCAAGCAATTCCAACTGGAAGATCACTGTCCCTCACAGCACCATGCCTCCACTGCTGGATGCCCTTGGCACCCAGGGAAGCCATTGTTTGCAAAGTGTGGAGCCACAGCTTTAATTGTAACTGAGCATGGCAGGCAGCTCACTAATCCTCAAAGCCTCACATTAAGTTATTACTTTGTTCATCAAAAGAGCCTCTCATAGAATGGGATGATCTGGAATGAAGACGCAGGGAAGGGTTTAAGCCCACCACCTCTTTTACTGGTCCAGAGGAGGAGACCTCAAGGAAACTCATGACTGCCTCTAGGTAATGGATCTCCAGATGCCAAGGAGATATTCAATTATCCCCTTGGAATGAATGTTTGGGATTTTTCTTTTCTGGAGCAGTAAATTAGGATCTTGATGCAGGTTTCTGGTTGTGTTCCCAGCAGGGCAGCCATTTGGTGCAGTCCATGAACACAGTATCACAGTCCATGTGGGTGTAGGACAGATTCTTGTGTTCTGCTTCTTTTCCTTCTCCCTCCCCAGTGCCAGCAGCTCCTCGTGGCAATGAGGGGGTTCCGGGCTGAGTGAGGGCAGCACAAACGTGCAGCAGCTCAAGGATCTGCTGCTTCTGCACTTCCCGGGATAGCGCTGCCCTGAGCCTTGGCTTGAGAGAGGGTCTTCCTTCTCTGCTCGGTCTGACCCTCCTGCCCCAGCCTCACTGGGTTCCATTGAGGTTGATCCCATCAAGGGACACTCTCCACCCGGATCCTGTTTGATTCCTTGCATCCACAGCACTGTTTTCCCTGGATTTTTAGCCTTTGTAAGGGGCTGAGGCACGGCAGGGGGAGTGTGTTGAGCTTTCCCCAGCCAGCATTAGAGGTTTCAGGCCGCCAAGACCTCTTGTGTCTCCCTTTTCCGCACCAATATGCCTCCGTTCCTCCTTCCAAACGTTTCCCCTCAGCGGCCCAGGCCTTTTCCCGCCCCTTTTCCCTCAGCTCTGGCCCCGCCGCCCTCAGCTTGGGGCGGCTCCCGCCCTCCCTCCTCCAACGCCCTTAGTTCTTCCCTCATTATTGCCTCACTCATTAACGCCCTGGCCAAGAGCAGGCTTTTGGAGGAGCTCTGTGGGACACCCTGGCTGCGTGGGGCAGGGCAGAAATGGTCAGTGTTGACCTTTGCTTTCAGGGTAGGGATCCAGGGCACCCCCCCCCAGGAAGATGCTCCGTCCCAGCCCACAGCTACACGAAAGGAGAGGAGGAAAGTGTTAGGAATGAGAAGCTTGACTAGGCCAATATTCAAGCAGCAATCAATTTATTAATTCATATGGTAAAGGATGAGCAATGCAGCGCTAGCTGCAGTGGGGCGGACCCCTCCAACTCCACACCGATAGTGAGGGTTACAGGTATTTATAGGGGTACTCATCAGCTTCCTCAGCAGTTCCTCTTCCCAATTTTTACTCATCAGTAGTATCTATTTCCTAATTTTTACCTCACAATTCTACACACAATTGTGATTTAGCTTTTCCAGCATGTATCTCTAAAGAAGTATCCCCAGATGGTGGTGGTCCAGTTTCCAAAAAGAAGAAAGACAAATCCCATGTGGTGGAGTCCAGCTCCCCAGATGTGGGTCCACCTTTAATTGCAGAGACTATAAATCTCATAACGGGGGATGTCCACCTTCCCTTGGTCGAAACCATAAATCCTTGAGGTGATGTTCATCTTCCTTTCTCAAGCTGTTTTTCTCTGCTTCAATAAGGAGTGAGATAGCATATTTCCTTTATATATATTCCAAAGCTATAGTTTCAAGGATACAAGCAATATTCTAAAATTATACTTCAAAGGTTATTATTGCAGAACTCTTTAAGGATTAACTACAAGCACAAAGCAACATCATAACGGCTTTAATTCCAATGCTCCTAAATCAACCAGGGTTAATTGCAAACAAAAAGATAGGTTCAAAGGCCTTCTTCATGCTTTATTTTTTCTCAGTTATTATTATAATTTGCAACTGTCCGCAATAGTCGGTCTCCACATTTTGCAATCACAAATACACACGTTGCCTGTATGTGCCGACACTAAACACAGCTTTGTATTTCACAGAAAGCAGGGTGCCAGACACACAGAACCCTTCAAGAGTTCCCAATGCATGTATTCTGCCCCCCTGTGACCCCCCTTCCAGCTCTGTGCCATGTTTACAGGAGCTCAGAATGAGAAAAAAGAGGCCCTCATTCCCGAGGGCAGATCTGTCAGCTGTGCAAGCCGGGCTGGACCCTGCCGACAGCTGGGGAGGACCCCCCCTCAGCTTGTGGGCCTGCTTGGCCTTAGGCTGCTCTTCTGGCCTTCTCTGCCTTGCAGAGCAATTTCCTAGCTTTGGCCAATTGTCTGGGGGTGCAGGGTGGCCTTGGGGAAGTTGTGGCCACCGGTGCAGGCCCTGCCTCTGGCAGGAGGCTCGCCAGGCTCTGGAAGGCAGCAGCCTGCGCCCGGCCAGCGCCGCCTGTCTCCCCTAGGAACACGCATGTACTGCCGCCTGAGTGGATCGGCCTGGGCTGCTACTGCGAGGAGCTGGCCACCGTCTGGTCCTGGGCGTGCTGCTCTATGTCATGGTCTGCGGGCGCTTCCCTTCTGGGACGACCTTGACATCGTGTTGGGGCAGCTCTTCTTCTGGCAGCAGGTCTCTCCAGGTTGGTGTGGGCCTCAAGCAGGCGGCTTTGGCAGATGGCAGCGCGCAGCCCAGCCCGGCCCTGCCGCCCGCTCGGGCGGGAGGCTCGCTGTGCCCTCGAGGGCGGGCGGGAGGTGGCCCGTGAGGGGCTGGGTGTGGCGCCGGGCTGGAGGAGGTGGCCGTGTCCTGCCGTGCGCTGTCCGCCAAGGGCAGCTCTGAGCACTCGCAGCCCGGCCCGGCTCCTGCAGGCACTGCTGGGAGCAGCGGGCAGGGGCCTTGTGCCAGTGAGCGGCTGTCTGCCTTCTCTCCCAGAGTGCCAACACCTGATCCGCTGGTGCTTGGGCAAGCACCCGTGGACGGGCCAAGCTGGAGGACATCTTGCACCACCCTTGGGTGTGGGGCGGGCGCCTTTGATGCCTGGCTGGAGCCCTGCAGCACCCAGTCACCGAGTCCACGCAGGCCTGAGGGCCAAAAAAAAAATAAACCAGCCACCAACCCATTGTGGGCTGTCACGTCTGGTCCTTGTTAGCAACTCATTAAAGAAACCTCTTGGGAAAAGTGGAAATCAAGTGTTCCCTCCTGCCTTTGTCCAGGTTTTGATGCCTCTCCTCCATGCAGGTGGTTTTGTGTCTTCAAGCTCAGGCTGTGGGACAGGTACAAGGGACTTTAGCAAGACAAAGAAATGCAACAGTGAGCCAAGAGCTGCCCTTTCAAACTGACAAAGCAACTTGGGGTCGCCTGAGTGCAAGGGCCTGTGTGTGCGCTCAAGGGCCACCAGTTGGCAGGAACAGAGACCTTGCTCCTCTCCAGAGCTGTAGAACAATTAGCAGTGGCAAAATGTCATTTCAGGTTGAGCCTTGACAAAATTCTTCCTCTTTCTTCCCCTGAAACGGGAAGCAGGGCTGGGCCTTTGACCTGCTGGCACTGCGGCGCCGTCAGTCATAGGCATGGAGCCCATGGGAAATGTTGAGATGCTGGAGGCTCTCCCATGGTATTGGCCTCATTGTACCCCCCCAAAAAAAATCACAGTTTGCTCTAAAATGGCAGCTCCTCCTCAATCTGTTAGTCAGTATGACGGGACACTGGGGCTTGGCCAGGGATGGAAATGCTCCCAAAGGGCCTTGAATTCCTGTGGGAAGTGGGACAGCAAGGAGGTGGCACTGCTCCTTTCAGGGAATTGTGGGGAGAGAGAAGGTCCCCTCTGAGCCTCCCTTTCTCCAGGATGAGAGAAACTGTGCTTGGAATGACCGTCTTTGTTTGTATTTACAGAACCTGACGCACAGTGAGTGCTTCTGGTGAGGAGGGTGGTTTGTGGGGTGTGCAGCCAACAAATAACAATGTATGTTAATAATGGTTTTGTTGACCAACAGTGTAAACGCCATTGCCATGGGCCTTGTGGACCTCATGAGCTCAGCAGCCCCAGTGCCCATGGAGATAAATCTCCCAGGCCCACATCCCGTTGCTGAAGACCTCAGCACCCGTGATATTTTCTGGAAGATGGAAGTGTCCTGACATGTGAGCCAGGAGGCACATTTTTACAAAGGACCCATTTCCAGTTTCATTATCTTCTTCTATTGGAAGAAGAAAAATCACTTACAGGTGCCATTGTAAATAAAAAAATTCCAGCAAGTTTGTTAAGTATAGAATTCTACTCCTCAAAGCACAGCCCCACTCGTTTTACAAGGCTTCCATTGAACACAATGCCGAATTTCCTGAAGTAGGAACTGCTGGGTGGTGCTTACTGAGATATTTTTTCTTTAGGATTCAACAGTCTCCAGACTGAAGAATATTGAAGAAGTAAGTAAATTGACTTTTTTTTCTCCTTCATTTAAGCGATGAAATGTGAGAGTGATGCAAAGGACCGATAGAAGAAGGATATGATGTTTGACACCCAGACAAAGGTTTTGCTGCTTCACTGGGCAGCAAAAAACAATAGACAGGATCTGGTGAAGTGAGCTGGGAGTCACTGTGACAGTAACAATGTGATCTGCTAGTGTTATCTGTCATCACTTTGCTACTTTTGTTTTTGAAGACAAAGGAATGTGCTGCTTGAGAAGAAAAGGGTAGAATTCAAATTTTAATGCACTTACCTTTGTGAAGACGTCACTGAAATGTAAAGATAGCCCCATTTCCTTATATGTGAAATGAAATAAGGATTTCCTATAAAGAAACCATATAAGTGGAGCGGGTCTGTGTTTGTCCTTGACTTTGGCCGGGGCAGGGGCAGGAGGTTCTCGCTCCTCCTCTCTTTTGGGGGGCCTGGGGGCTTCCCCGTGCTCATCTGGCCTTGGGGGTTGCCAGGAGGTCTCATTCTCCTCTCGCCTAAGGAGAGGGCTCAGGGGTCTCCCTGCTCCTTTCCCCTCGACGGGAGAACAAACATCAGTCAAAGCCTTCGGTGTGCAGTTAAACGGGATTCCTGCCAATTTTATTTTGCTTCGTCCAGGGGGGCGGGGGAAGGAGGGGCGGTGCTCGAGGGGTCTTCTCCGTTCCCCTCGCCCTGGGGGATGCTTGGGAAGGACGTGTCCTCGCCCGTCTCATCCTGCAGGATGATGGGCAGTTTCTCGATCCTCCTTACCTTTGCAAGGGTTGGGGTGGTCTCGGTCCCCATCCGCTTTTGGGGGGACCTTCTGCGTCTCTCACTCTCAGATATGGGGGGACCTGGCATGGTGTCCATGTCCCTCCGACTTAGGGAGCGCCGGCGCGGGTTCTCTTCCCCCCCTCGATTTAGGCTGCGGTGGTTCCATCGTCCTCCGCTCTGGGGGGCCACAGGGGCCATTCTCTCTGTCCCCCTGCGATTTGCGGGGGCTCGCCGCTGTCGACGTCCTTGCGGCCCCCGGCCGTTCTGCGACCTACTTTGCCTTGCTCGGCCGGACCCGCTCTCCAGCCTTCTTCGATTTTGAGGGGTCGGCATTTTCTCGCTGTCCCTCTTCGGTCTGGAGGCGCCAGCACTTTGTCCCTCTCCTGTTTGGGGCGGGGGAGATGGCGGGGCCGGCGCAGGGATCCGCGAGCGGCCACAAAGGGCGCTCCCACCTCCCCCCCAAGGGCGGCGCGCACCCCCCCGTGGCCCGGGCCCGCAGGGTCGCGGCGTCGCGGGGCCGAGGGTGCAGAACTCCGCTAGCCCCGACCGCCGCCGCTGCGCTCTCACCAAGCCCAGCCTTCCCGTCGCCTTTATATAGGGGGCTGAAACCCGCCCCGCTCACCGACAGCCAATAGGAACTCAGTGACGACACAATGGGGGTCGGAGCAAATAGTGGAGGCCGTTGTGACGATTTGGAGATGCAGGGGGCGGGGTCACGACACCACCCGGCGGTGTAATTGGTCGACAGCTAGGGGGTTTTGTGATGGGCGGGGCCCGGACGCGACTGAGCGATCTGATTGGTCGGGAGGCGGAGCGCTCTGTGATGGACGATCAGTGGGCGTGGCTCGAGCGGGGCTTAGGCCGGGCTTAGAGCCGGGCCTGCCCTTAGGGCTAAAGGGGAACTTGAGCACAGAGCCGGGCTCGGGCTGGGGACTGTGACTGGGGCAGCTGCCGTAGGAACTGCACTTACAGCCAGCGTCATCTCTGTGGAATTTATTGTCATTGTCTCATCGGTTCTACAGTACAAAAGCATGCAAAAAATAGCCTCTCTCTTCATGGTACATATTTACAGTGCAACAGCCCCGTGCTGTCACAGTACTGAGTGCATTTACATCATGCTGGAATTGTAGCAGAGCACATACAGGGGCAGAGGTTCAGCTTCAAGTGCAACAAGAGACAGAAATACCAACAGAACAGGCCTAGAAATCAGAAAGAGCAGCAAAATTACAGCACAGAGGATTTGCATTGTACCCTCAAGGGTTGCAATTCATGTTTTCTTGCACTTACACCGTTTTTTGGGAGCACTTTGATGGCTTTGTAGGTACTGACGGAGGGTCTGGGCTCTGCCAGCAGCAGCTCTGAGCGAACATGGCTTTTCTCCAGGAAGGGAAGGAGCAGGGCAGGCACTGATGAGCTGCTTTCCTTCCCTCATCCCATGGAAGGCTGCATTCACAGCAACAGGGTCATAGCATAATGTGGGTTAATTCGGCCTGGGAGGGACTTGAGCCAAGCATGGAATTGCGCAGAAGGATCTGGACCAGAAAGGAATGCCCTGCACTGCTCTGCTCAGCAAACTCCCCTACAAACCAGCAGAGAGATCTGGCACCTCATCCCAGCTCCATTTCCATAGCAACCCTCCACGCCCTGCTCTCAGTCTCCCTGCTGCACCCCAGAGGTGCTCGGGCTCTCAGTGGCATCCCCAGCACAGCCCTCCTGCCTTGGGAAACCCACTGGGTTCCCTGTCCCTGGGGGAGCCTGGGCCTCTCAGGGCTGGGACAAAGCCCTGGGCTGGAGGGACAAAGTTCTTGGGGTTTGGGGCAATTTGGGATGGGAGGGAAAGCACTGAGCTGGGGAGAGAAAACCAGCTCCCAGCCACACACCACAGATGAAGAAACTCCCCCATGGCAGCTCTGCCGAGGGCTTCAGGGCAGAGTTGTGCTGAAGGAACATGAAATTTCTCCCAGCAGCTCCTCCTTGCAAGTCTGGCAATAAATAAGGAATGGAAGTGCACCCTGGGAGTTGTTTCATGGAGCCCCTGTTTGTTTTGCATGGAGCAGCTGCACTGTTCCTTGGCAGGCTCCCTGTGGCTGGAGCCCTACTCCAAGTCAGCAGCCCTGATGCTGGAAATCTCACCTGGTTGCAAGTGTGCCATTGGCAGCAGCACATTCCTGCCCAAAGGGTTAAAGACATGGACTGTGCAATCCCCAGGGCAGGACAGAAGGGACTTGACCAGGATTTTTACTTAGCACTACCCCCAGAACCAAAGGCCAAGAGCCATTAACTGAGCAAGACAAAGAAATCCACCTCCTGGAGATCAGAGATATTCCCCCAGATGAGAAATTTCTTTCAAGAAAATTATCCTCAGCCTGCAAGAGTCTGGAAAACTTGACCAGATGTAATGGTGTTGGGGGAAAGAGGAGCCTTCCTGGTGATTCCAAGCCCAGCTAACCCAGGCCAGATTATCCCAGTGCTCCAGGAACAGCAGAGGGGAGGATTTGGAGGGAAAAAACACAGAGCACCTGTGTCACACCTGCTCTGCAGAGCCACACTGAACCCCATCCCCTCCATCACAGAGAGGAGCAGACAAATATTTACCCATCCAGCTGAAGAGAATGATTTTACTCGAGAGCTGAAAGCGCTGCCTCCCCTGGGATGTTTATTCTCAAATAAATCCCCTCTCTTCATCCTCTTCCCTTCTTCAGAGCAGAACCAGTTGCCCTGAGCTGCTCTAACATGCACATAAACAAGCAAGGATTTCATTGCAGCTGAGTGAGTAGAGCCTGGTTTTGCCTGAGTGTTTCTCCTGCTGCCAGGGCACATTTTTCACCTCATTTCATGCAGGTTTTCAGGCTGCTGTTTGTGACACCACAGGGGTGATATTTTTGGGGTATAAAGGAAAGCCTGTTGGCAGATTTGCTGAAGAAACAAGGTGTGACACGAGCTCAGAGCTCGAGGGGGTGGTTCTTGGACCTGTCGGAACAGCTCCAGAAGGATTTATTTTAGCTGAAAGGGCAAATATTTCAAAGTAGATTTTGAGATAATCATAAAAAACATTCATTCCTCTCCAAGCAAACTTGATGATTCA
This sequence comes from Emberiza elegans, assembly GCA_024865655.1. NCBI lineage: Eukaryota > Metazoa > Chordata > Aves > Passeriformes > Fringillidae > Emberiza > Emberiza elegans. The sequence continues at coordinate 1,521,733 of JALJVW010001080.1, forward strand.
GGTACCACTAAAGGAACATGATACGGAGCTGATTTGTAACTCATCATTTGTTTGGTTGCTTAATTAAGGCTGAGAACAGCCTTGGGCATCACTAAAATAACCTCAACTGCCTGGGCGAGCAAATTATTCTTGCCACAGATTAAAAACACAATAACTAACATCATGTTTGCATCCTTAGAGCTCTTTGAGCGCAACCCAGGTATTGCTCAGACTTCAGAAGTCCCACAGGGATGGGGATTACCAGAACTCTCTTTTCTGCCTGGGGCAGGGCACGTTCCTGAGATGTGTCTTTGCTCCAAGGTCACTCCCTGGCCCTGGCCTGGGGACAGCAGCTGGAGAAAGTTTTTCCATAAACTGGAGGAGAGATCAGTTTGTACCCACAGACTGTCCCTTCCACAGGCAGTGGTTCCACCTGGACAATCTCTCCCATTTGCAGAATCCCCTGCAGCCCTGAAATCCTGCATGAAATGAGATTAAAAAGCTCTCAGACTTTTCACTCCCTATCTCTGGGTACCTAAATCTTCATTACAAGCAGCAAGTCCCTTGTCCCATGCTGGGGGAAGGATCAGGGCATCCTCCTGGTGCAGAAGCAGGCTCCTTAGGGGATGCTGAGCTCACAGCTGGTGCAGACACCAAAAACCAGGCAGGATTTAGCACCTGGAACAGCAGTGCAGAGCTCAGCCCCACAGCAGTAACACCTTGACAGGATCCAACAGCAGCTCTCAGCATTAAAGGTCTCCATTCACAGTAGAGAAGCTGCAATGTTCTTTCCCATTTAGCCAATATTTACATCCCACTGGGGTGGCTGAGTGAGGGGGGGTGACAGGCTGGGGACAGACAGAAGGCACCAGCAGCAAAGCCCAGCTAGGAAATGTTGGGAACCATCAAATGAGACTGCAGCAAACAGAACAGGAGCACCAGGATACACCAGTCACTACCAACAACCCTCATACATGTGTTCCCCTGCACAAAAAATGAGGGAACAAGGTCCCAAGTCCTCAGGATTAACCTAAAACCAGACACTAAGATGATTATGTAGGAACCAAATTTAATCATGCCCTTTTTAAAGTACTATAAAATAAGATTCCAATCCCACTGGCTTCCCAGGGGCATGTTCAGATCCCATAAGGCTCAAAGGAAAAAAATGACATATATTTTGACAGATGGATGTCACTGGTTTTTACTCTCTGAATGGAAGAGTGAAATTCCTGATTATCCACACAGTCTGTACAGTCAGCAGCCACAAAAATGGCTGTATCTGCCTTTTTGTGTTTACCTTTTAAAGTGTAATCTCTTACCAGTTGTCAAACTATTGAGATGAAGCTTCTAACCCCAAGTTTAGAAGCAATCTATGGATAAAATAGCAGCATCAGTACATGCATAAAAATCAGAGTCTTAAAATTAAAACATAAAGCCTTTGTAAAAAATTTTAAAAAAATCAAGTTGTGAACTTGTGCTCTGTATCTTCCTAAAAACCCTCCACCAACATTTTCCATCCTAGGAACCTCTCCCAGTTTGGGTCATTTTCATGAAATTATAGTTTAAAAGCATCAGGTACACAAGAGACTAAGTGAAGAGATGGAAATGAAATAAAATAAAGCCCAAACCTGCCACTCTTTTCAGCTGGAGACCATGGTCCATGGGTGCAGGAGTGGGTGCAGGACTGGGAGCACTGCCAGCTCTTTGGCAGAGCAGCCCTGGCAGCTGTCCCTGGAGCACAAAGCTGTTCTGTGTGGCAGCATATCCCCATGCTCCAGGGCTCTGTGCCACCCAGGGCTCACTCACACCCAGGGCATCTCCTGGGACTCCTCTGCTCTGCAGCACTGCCGGACTAAAGCCACGGCTGGGGGCAGGACTGACACTGTGAAAAACGCAGGGATCATCCCTCCCCGTGTCTTTTCTTTCTCTTCCTTCCCTTTTTGTATTTACCTTTTTAAGTGCTATCTCTTACCAGTTGTCAAACTATTGAGATGAAGCTTCTAACCCCAAGTTTAGAAGCAATCTGTGGACAAGGGAAAAAGGAGAAGGGAAGAAAGAGAAAGAAAGACACAGGGAGGTACAATGTTCACTCCAACAGCAGCATCTCATCCTCATTTCACTGATACACAAAGACATTTTGCCTTCATCTCCATACCAGCAGCAGCACTCCAAGTGCATTAAATAAAACAGCTGACCTCCCATACAAAACCAGTATTTTTTTTTTCCTGATGCTTGAAGTAGAGAATGCAACAACACAAAGAGAAAGTCTCTGTGGGGGAAAGGCCCCTTGCGAGGAGCCCAGCCCGGTTGCTCGGTGGAAGCACAAGGCACGCACGGAGGAGCCGCGGGCACCTCGGCCGGGGCTCCCGCCGCTGCCCGGCTCCTCCCGCCGGGCTTGCCCGGCTCCCTCGGCTCCTGCTGGGCTCTGCTGGGCTCGGGCTGCTCCTGCTGGGCTCTCTCCGCTCTGCTGGGCCGCTCCTGCCGTGCCGGGCAGGCCCCGGGCTGGGCCGTGAGGGCGGTGAGGGTGAGGGCGGCCGGCGCCGGCAGCAGCCGCGCCCTCAGGCCGCGGGCTCGTCCTCGCACACGTCGGGCAGCTCCGGGTCCCGGGCGGCTTCTCTGCTGCCCTGCGTTCTGCAGGGTGTGGGGAGAGAGAGACATGGTGGGCACACAGCAGGGCAGGGGGGGTTTGTATCTACAGGGAGCAGCAATGAACCAGCAATGAACCCCTCAGCAATATCCCAACACAATATCCCTGCAGGGACGGGCAGCTCAGCCTGGACACCTGCTTGGCCTCTGCTCCCAAAAACTGAGGTACCCCCATCGACATAGCAGCCACTTCAAGGTGGACACCTAAATCTTTCAGAGAAAGAGAATTTATTGCTCCTATATCAGAAGAAACTAACTTCTTCCCACCTTGCTCAGCCCTGGAGATGCCTCAGGATTCAGAGGAAGAAGTTGACACTGACCAGACAGAATCCTCTATTTGAATGGAATTTATGCATCATGTATGAGATGTATGAATATGCAACAGGTTATTGTTTTTAAGGGTTAATCCTCAGTTAATGTGGGTCCTTTTTTGGGCTTATTTTGCCCAGAAAGAGATACCAGGACTGTCCCTAACTCTTTGTTTTTATTATCTTATATTGTCCTAATCCTAATTGTCCAAATTTTTATTACTCTAATTATATTACTACTTTTATAACAGTTTAATTACTATTAAACTTTTAAAATCTTAAAAACAAGTGATTGGCGTTTTTCACAAGAGATAAAGACATTGTGGGCACACAGCAGGGCAGGGGGGGTTTATATCAACAGGGAGCAGCAATGAACCAGCAATGAACCCCTCAGCAATATCCCAACACAATATCCCTATAGGGACAGGCAGCTCAGCCTGGACACCTGCTTGGCCTCTGCTCCCAAAAACTGAGGTACCCCCATCGACATAGCAGCCACTTCAAGGTGGACACCTGAATAGCAGGACACCTAAATCTTTCAGAGAATTTATTGCTCCTATATCAGAAGAAATTAACTTCTTCCCACTTTGCTCAGACCTGGAGATGCCTCAGCATTCAGAGGAAGAAGCTGTCACTGACCAGAGAGAATCCTGTGTTTGAATGGAATTTATGCATCATGTATGAGGGGTGTATGAATATGCAACAGGCTGTTGCTTTTAAAGGGTTAATCCTCTGTTAATGAGTGTCCTTTTTGGGTTTATTTTGCCCAGAAAAAGGTACCCAGACTGTCCCTAACTCTTTTTTTTTATTGTCTTTTATTGTCCTAATCCTAATTGTCCACATTTTTTATTACTCTAATTATATTATTATTATTATAACCATTTTATTACTATTAAACTTTTAAAATCTTTAAAACAAGTGATTGGCATTTTTCACAAGAGACAAAGACATTGTGGGCACACAGCAGGGCAGGGGGTTTATATCAACAGGGAGCAGCAATGAACCAGCAATGAACCCCTCAGCAATATCCCAACACAATATCCCTGCAGGGACGGGCAGCTCAGCCTGGACACCTGCTTGGCCTCTGCTCCCAAAAACTGAGGTACCCCCCCCCATCGACATAGCAGCCACTTCAAGGTGGACACCTAAATCTTTCAGAGAAAGAGAATTTATTGCTCCTATATCAGAAGAAACTAACTTCTTCCCCACCTTGCTCAGCCCTGGGAGATGCCTCAGGATTCAGAGGAAGAAGTTGACACTGACCAGACAGAATCCTCTATTTGAATGGAATTTATGCATCATGTATGAGATGTATGAATATGCAACAGGTTATTGTTTTTAAGGGTTAATCCTCAGTTAATGTGGGTCCTTTTTTGGGCTTATTTTGCCCAGAAAGAGATACCAGGACTGTCCCTAACTCTTTGTTTTTATTATCTTATATTGTCCTAATCCTAATTGTCCAAATTTTTATTACTCTAATTATATTACTACTTTTATAACAGTTTAATTACTATTAAACTTTTAAAATCTAAAAAACAAGTGATTGGCGTTTTTCACAAGAGATAAAGACATTGTGGGCACACAGCAGGGCAGGGGGGGTTTATATCAACAGGGAGCAGCAATGAACCAGCAATGAACCCCTCAGCAATATCCCAACACAATATCCCTATAGGGACAGGCAGCTCAGCCTGGACACCTGCTTGGCCTCTGCTCCCAAAAACTGAGGTACCCCCATCGACATAGCAGCCACTTCAAGGTGGACACCTGAATAGCAGGACACCTAAATCTTTCAGAGAATTTATTGCTCCTATATCAGAAGAAATTAACTTCTTCCCACTTTGCTCAGACCTGGAGATGCCTCAGCATTCAGAGGAAGAAGCTGTCACTGACCAGAGAGAATCCTGTGTTTGAATGGAATTTATGCATCATGTATGAGGTGTATGAATATGCAACAGGCTGTTGCTTTTAAGGGTTAATCCTCTGTTAATGAGTGTCCTTTTTTGGGTTTATTTTGCCCAGAAAAAGGTACCCAGACTGTCCCTAACTCTTTGTTTTTATTGTCTTTTATTGTCCTAATCCTAATTGTCCACATTTTTATTACTCTAATTATATTATTATTATTATAACCATTTTATTACTATTAAACTTTTAAAATCTTTAAAACAAGTGATTGGCATTTTTCACAAGAGACAAAGACATTGTGGGCACACAGCAGGGCAGGGGGGGTTTATATCAACAGGGAGAAGCAGCAATGAACCATCAATGAACCCCTCAGCAACACCCCAGCACAATGCCCTGCAGGGATGGGCAGCTGGACACCTGCTTGGCCTCTGCTCCCAAAAACTGAGCTCTCCACTGTAGTAATTACATATCCTCTGAACAGAGAGAGACATGGTTCTCCCAGGGAAACCTGTGCAGAAGCTGTGAGAAAGTTAGAGGAAAGAATTCAAACAATTATTAGCTCTCTTTCTGTATCCATTGTTTATGGATATGGTTCTCCAGAGTGTGCTATTCATAGTTCACCAGTAGTGTAAGAGAAGATTCCTAAAGGCCAATCAAGTCTTAGGTCCACCATTGTTTCTATAAGAAGTTCTAATTTCTAGATTTCTATATTTCTAATAACAAAGTGTCCTTTTCATGCCTTCTGCTGACAGTCTCTGTATCCCCTTTGGCTGTCCCTGATACCCCTTGGGTGATACTCCATTTCCCTGAATGCCCTTCTCCAAGAGGAGGTATCTGGTTCTAGGGAGAAGTCTTGCAGACCACCAGCATGGTTTCCAAATTATCTAGTTTGCATTTGGAGAGCTCTGGCTTGCTCTTCTCTTATCTGATTTTTTAAATAAAGATCAGAGGGATGGGTTGATCCCACAGTGGCTTCTCCAAAGTGCTGCTGTAAATGGCAGTAAAACTGAATGTTTCTACCAGAACTCAGTTTGTCCTACACAAAAACTGTGTGATTTTGGTTTCTGTGAGTCTGCCTGGTCCCCAAAGCAGCAGTCCCCAAAGCCTGAGAGCAGCAGCCCTAGAATCTCAGCCAAGGTCACTTCCTTGCACTGCACATACACCACAATAACTTCAGCCTTTTCCTCCTACCCCTAACTTTTGATGTTCTCTCATGCAGAAGGCTTCAGCTGTACTGCACTCCAGGGCACCCTCGAGGAGCAGCACCTCCACCCAGCCCAGCCATTCCCAGACAGCGTGAGACTGTCACTGTCACTGGATGGAGGAAAGGGGACACCTCCAGGTGCCACCCACAGCAGAAACCCATCACAGGCAGGTGACTTCACCTAAAACACCCATTTCTCCACCAATGAAGATATCCACAACACAAAGGAGGTGATCATCATCCCAGGTTTGTCTAGCCTTACTCACAGCAGCCTGGCTGTACCACAGAGTCATGGAATGGTTTGGGTTGGAAGGAGACCTTGGAGATCCCTTTGTTCCACCCCCTGCCATGGACAGGACATATTCCACTGTCCCGGGCTGCTCCAAGCCCTGCCCAACCTGGCCTTGGGCACTGCCAGGGATCCAGGGGCAGCCGCAGCCTCCCTGTGCCAGGACATTCTGCAGAACCTGCATGGACAAGCCAGCGTGGCAGTGGAGTGTCAGTGCCTGGAGCACACAGTGTTTGGGGGCTCTGGGGGTATTTCCTGCCTAGGAACAACACAAAGTACACACAGGGCTAGCTCAATTTTTGAAGAAACTAGAAATGATCAAAAATCATCTTTCCTTCTCCTCCACTTCAGCAAAGCTCTGCAGTAAACCCGACCTTGAACTCATGGACCATTTCCCTGCAGGAAAGGCTGAGGAACAGCCCTGCCTTCAGTGCCTGTCATCCCCCTCTTCAAATGATTGATCACCTCATTTAACAGCAGAGACTCTGTGCTGTGGCAGCTCAGCACAGCCCAGCTCCCTGTCTGGCACATCCTGCTGATCCTGCTCCTGTCAGGGCTGTCTTCAGTGCTGTCCCAGCACTCTGAGCAGCCTCTGCCTCTCCAAACACCTCCCTGGCAGGCTGAGAGGACCCTCAGGGTGGCAAACACCAGCCAAAAAGCAGCAGAGATGCAGTACCAGAGCTCCATGTCTGCACAGGAGCCAGGCTCCTGCTGGGATGCCTGAAGCTGGGTGGGAATCTCGAGTAAATAACTCCTGGTGAGAAATAAGCCTCTATTTCTCCTGCACTTTGTAAGTCACAGGGGAGCAGAGCCTGGTTTGTGCAGTTACCCAGGAGAGTGCATGGCTGTGGGGGGATCACAGCCACTGGGGATTCACATGAGTTTCATGTCCCACAAGGAGTGAGCCTCCCCACACTGCCCTGCCAAGCACAGGAGCAGGGCACAGGGAGGGTGTGGGACAACCTACACAGCACAAACACAACCCCTGGATTCCTCCAGCAGTCCCCATTCAGTGCAGGCTGCTCAGGTCCCTTCCTCCCTATGGAAATGCAGCAGCAGGAGGCAGTGGCACCACGTCAGTCTCCATCTGCCTCTGCCTGCCTTCTCCTGGCTATTTCTGGAGAATCTCTGCAAGTGCTTCCTCACTCAGAGCAGGTGACATCCTGGCTCTGGCCCATCCATGTGTCTCAGAGCCATAAACCAGGCCAGACAGAGTCTCCAGAGTGCTGGAGTTGCTCCCAAAGGTATTTAGAGATGTGTGGTTGTTTCCCAGTCTCTCAGCCCAGCTCTTCCAGCCTGGCTGGAGGCTGTGTCCTGCCTGACCACTGGATCCTAGGACGTCCCACTGAGGTGTCTGTAAGCAGCTCATCATGGTTTGCATTGATGTTATTTTGTTATTTATCAGAATTAACTGGATCAACACTTCCTAGAAGGGTCTGTGTAAGTGGTTGGACAAGTGACCATGTTTTGATGAAGTCCTGGCTGAAGTGGTCACTTGGAGCAACCAATTTTGGTCTGCCAGTGCTGCAGCAGAGGCAGAAGCACAAGGTGGTGGTGGAGCATCTGGAGCAGAGATGGCTCCAGCCTTTTCTTTTGCATAACCACTAAATATTAAACAAAAATTCCAAAGCTGAGCCTTTCCCAAGTTCTGTAGCCATTCCTTCTGCAAACGTGGGGCTGAGCACCACTTCCTGCTAAAACCCGACTGGTTTTTTTCACCCCTCCATCCCTAAAAGCAGCTCAAAGAATCACAAATTGAAATAATAATACAAAGCACACATAAACATTAGTGTCACACACAGAGAATGACTGCAATAAAACTGCTCCTACAGGAAGGAAGGATGGAGCCAAATGCTGTCACTACCACACAAATCACACAGGGTGAGGAGGGGGCACAGGTTTCTACAGCACCCAGGGGAAACACAGACATGGAATTACCTTAAAGATGGATGCAAATATACAGATGTGTTTAAGAGGAATCTGTCCCTGAGAGCAAAACAATGAGACAAAGGAAGAAAGTGATCATGAAGACAATGGCAGCAGGTGAAGGAGCTTCTATTTCTGTGCCTGTCCAGCCTAGAGTGCAGAGTGGAATGGGGATGGAACATCAGCCACATTTACCTAAGGACAGGTGAGGACAGGCACTGGCAGCACTGGTACAAACCCACTCCAGCCCCTAGCACTGATGAAAGCTCCAGATGGCTCCCAGCCCGCTGCTGGTGTCCAGCTGTGCTGCCCTGGCACCTCTGGGTTTTGTGTCCCTTGTGCAATGGGACAGAGCCCCAGGAGCACTGGGGCCCCAGAGGAAAATCCTGTGCCACAGCCCTGTGAGGACACCCACCTGCATGTGGGGCATGGCTCTTCCCACAAAACATTCAGTTCCCTCTTTGGGAGGAGCTGTTTCTGCTCAGAGACTGGGCCAGCCACTTTTTTAACCTCCTTTTCCCCCTTGGCCTAACCCACATGGATAATATGGCCCTAAGGGCAGTGACCCTTCTGGTCTCTTTTTGGGATGACTGGAAACAGGGTAAGCTTTTAAAATACCAACTGATCCCCCACAGAGGAGCTGACAACCACATTTCGTCAATAGTGTTAGCAGCCATAATGGGAAAGTAAATTGGGTCTGTCAAAACACAGCAATTAATTTGATAGGTAGTACTTGCAATAAATGAGAGCAATAAAATGTGGTGAAGCCAGGGCTGACTCAGTTAGGAGAAATGTGGAGCAGGCAGAAGAAATGCAGCAAACACTGCTAGCAGAAATCCAGAACTTAGCTGGGAATGCTGAACTGGGCTTAAAAAATACCCTGGAGCTGGAAAATTAGAAAATATCAGTTGGTTCTGCAGCCAGCATTAATGATGGGCTTGAACCTGGCCATGGTCTGCAGGATCTGTAAGACTCCATGAATCACTGCCTCTCCTGGGAGCTCCTGCAGGAAAGGCAGGATGCAGTGACACCTGGCCACTGCCCAGCTGACAGGGAGGTGACAGCTGGCAGCTCTCACACCATTCTAGGTGTGCAAAACAGCAACTGCTAAATGGAGCATCATCCTTTTAGTTCCCTTCCATCTGCTGAGTGTGCCTGCACTGAACATCTGCCTTTTAAACTGCGCAGTGCTGATAAACAGAGCAATAAATAACAGCCAGGAGAGGATTTGCTTCTTCCAGATCTAAAAAAACATTCTGTCCTCCCAGTATTGACTCCAGAACTGTTTCACATCAGTGGTGTCTTAATGGTGTCCTCTAAAGGCATCAAGGATGCCACAGCAAAGCCCTGCTGCTACCACAGACCCCTGCCCAGAGCATTTCCAGGGACAGAGCCCAGCATGCTGTGGGGGTAATGCAGGGAGAAATTACAAAAAGATTCAGCCACATGATTTAGTTTCCTCCTTTCCAAATCCCAGAGTGAGCTTGAAGGACAGCTCCATTTTAAGAGTCATCAATTAGGCATGAAATAGCAGAAAGCTCTGGTAGCAGAGCTCAGCTCACTGCCAGAGGATTTCCTACAGAGTATATCCTCAGAAATGGCACAGATGTGAGATGCTTGAGGCAGCAGTGAGTGGGGCTCTGGCAATTTCACATGCAGCCTAATTAATTAGATTGAATGTGAAACTGGAGTATTCTAATTGCTTTCCTTTTTCCTTCCCTAGAAACACCACAGGTTATTTCCTACCTACAACCAGAAGGAGATGCTATATTACAAAATCTGATTTATGTCCCTCTAAAGACCCTGCCACTGGGATAAGGGGGTCTGTGCAGGAGAGGTGGCAATGTGTGGCTCATTTTTCTCTCAGCTCCTCCTGGGCAGCCACATGTCCAGAGCACAGTGATGGCTGCAGGCGCTGCTTTTCTGGCAGGTCCCAATTTTGGGGTCCCATGTCCAGCTACAAGGGTGATGGACATGCAGAAACTCTGCAGAGCCTTACTACAGCAATATTTTCTGCTCCTGCATGATCCTAAGGCTTTACAGAAATCCAGGCTCACTTGAAACTTATTTTAACACAGCTCTAATCATAACATTGGCACTTTATATCTGTAGCAAGGGTGGTTTTTCCAGGGAACAAGCAATATGAATTAACAAGTGGATGAGCTTGGTGTCTACTCTGTTTGCCCCTGAGGAAATAACACTGTCATCAAGAGATAACTCACTGAACAATGAATATTTCCCATTTAGCTGTGGCTCACTTGAGATTAATGTCATTGGATCCAACACATTTATTTAAATTTGAAGTTATTTTCATTAGATTCAGTCAGTAAAATGTTTTCCGAAGTTTGAAATAATAATAATCCATATGCCTTAAAAGGAGCATCCCTGCTGTGGTGTTTAATATACAACATCATTTGTTGGAGAGGCTTGGCAAGTATCTTTCTTTTAAACAGCAGTTTTGAGATGGGTTCTCAAAGCTCCAGTTGTGCATGAAATAATTTAGGATTAAGTCAATTGTTACTGCCAAAAATTGGCACTGATGGCATGAGACTGAGAAATTAAGCACAGGGATTGGTGCAGTGGAGAACTGGCACATTCATGTTGATTTTGGATATTTTTAAGTGCTCACACAGCTGGGCAGAGGCCAGCCCAGCATGGCTGCAGCTCCATCCCTGGTTTGGTTTTGTAAACTAAGGGCAGCAGACACAGCAGCACAACACTGGAAATGACACACTGCTTTAAAAAATAAACCTTTCAGTCTGGACAAGGAGCCTGAAAACACACAGGACTAGCATGGGCTGAGACAGGGAAAGATGCTGGGTTTCAATGAACTGAAAAAAATCTGACTAGCAACTTTAAAAAGGAGACAAAAGTGGAGGCTTACAGCTCATCTTGAAAGCCTAAGAATATTTTATAAAGGACAAGACTTTGATAATGTGGCTGCTCAGAAGTTTCACAGCTCCCTGAGATCAAATGAGGTCTGTTTTTCCTGAGCAGATACAGAAGCACCCAGCTCCAGGCAGGAACCAGCATCAAGGGTCAAGGAGTTTTTCCCCCACCTGGGTGAGTTTTCAAGCACCTCAAATGAAGGTAGAAGGGAACGGGTCCCTTTTGGAAACAGACCCAGGGTTACCACCCTGAAATGTCAGTTCAGGCAAGGTTCAAAAAGAAAGTCTGCCTTGCTCCAAGTCACCTGTCTGGGACAGTGGGAAGAATAAAGTACATTTTTCTTCAAATTTAGTAAATGTTTCCCCATTCCAGAGCAATGCAGAGCAGTGACCAGCAATGATAGTGAAGATATGGGTAGGGATATGTGTCCAATTAGCAATGACTAATTTGGAATGCATTGAGTGAAGAGGAACAAACCAAGGCAAATCCCTTGTGCTAAGAGCTGTGACTGCCATGCTCCAGATGTGTCCCACAGCAGCACTCATGAGCAGGGTGTTTAAATGCCAAACTGGTGTCTGGCCATGGACACCATGACAAAGTCTTCATTAAGTCTCCAATACTCAGCTGGGGACATAGAAAATTATCATCCTTAATTGAGCTGAGCCCTGAAATCCCCACACACCTGTGAGAGATAGAGAGAGACTCCTCTAATTGTGTTATCAATGGTGCAGTGAGGCTCAGCACACCCCCATGGGAGTCTGCTGGGATTGGGACTGGGATTCTGGGTGCAAAAGAATCATTCTGGGACAACACAGCCTTGTTGTCAGGCACAGCCTTATAGATCCTGTGGGGTGAGAACTTTATTTATATAAAAATAATTGTCCAGATCAGGCTACTGGTCCAGCTGTTATTTACTGGACTGACGGGCCAGAATCCTGGCTGTGAATGAACCCAGAACATTCTCATCCTTAATTGAGCTGAGCCCTGAAATCCCCACAGACCTGTGAGAGACAGAGAGAGACTCCTTAATTGTGTTATCAATGGTGCAGTGAGGCTCAGCACACCCCCATGGGAGTCTGTTGGAAAGGGGACTGGGATTCTGGGTGCAAAAGAATCATTCTGGGACAACACAGCCTTGTTGTCAGGCACAGCCTTATAGATCCTGTGGGGTGAGAACTTTATTTATATAAAAATAATTGTTATTTATTGGAATAATGGGCCAAAATCTTGGTTCTAAAAGGAAAAATATGACAAAAATGAAGGAGAAAGAGTAAGAACCAAGTAAAGGACAGAAGAAGTCTCTCCCCATACCTCTACACACCATCATGGTTAAAAACTGCTGATGAATCTATTAGTCAGCAAGATCTCTATTCTTTTTTTAATCCCAATATAGTAATTTTTACCCACCCTCCAAAGTATCCCCTTGCAATGTGTTCCACTGTTTCATTAACTGGCAGAAAACTGTGTGAAAAAACACTGTATGGGTTCTCAAGTGAAAAAAAAATTCTAAGTGTTATCTTTTGTCTGACCATGATCTGTCTGCCCAGACTTGGGCCCCAGACCTCAGGTCAAATCCCATAATCTCATTCTGAGTGAAAAAACCTACATAAACTGCTCATTTGGTGCCATTTCTGTTGTCCATAGAAAGGAGAGAAGAATGACACCCTCCAATATATATCCAAGCTAGACCCTAATTAAACTTTTTTCACTTCACCAGTCTCTAATGGATCTTTGATCACAGCATTAGAAACTATCAGGTGAAAAAACACACTCAAGTTTAGCACCTTCCATGTGTTTAGGCCAAACCCATCTTACAGAGAGAACTGCATCTATTAAAGAGTTTTTAGGCTGCAGTAGTACACTGCATTTCAATCTGGGAGGACCTGGGGTAGATTTTATCTCCAGTATTTGATGCAGAAGGCAGTTTTGTCTTTAAATGCTACAGAAAAGATTTGCAAAGTGCTTCCCCCTCCCTCCCTCCCTCCCCACAGGCCCTGGCCGTGCTGCAGAGCAGGCATGGCTGTGGGTACCTACATCAGCAGGTTCCCTGGAGCAGACATGGATCTCTCCTCCCTCCTCGTCTGGACCTCAAAGGGGTTCCCAAAGGAGCGTTTCCTCAGCATGGCCTTCACCAGGATCTTTGAGGAACAGAACAGAGCAGTGAGAACGGCAGGACTGGCTCCTGGAAGCCAGTTCAAAGGAGGAACAACAGCTTCTTTAATAATTCAGCTGACATTTTACAGCAAAGAGCACAAAGCAAAGCTGCTTGAGAGAGCCAGGCTGCTGCAGCAGTCAGGCACAAGAAGTTCACACCGGGTCAAATGGCTGAGATTTCATGACAGGAACACACATGTCCTGTCACAGACATATTTTAAGAACAATCTTTTCTTTAGGATCTTTTCTCTTGAGAAGCTGAGAGGCCTGAGAAACAAAATGTAAGCAGTAATTATCTGCTGTTGTGGAATGCAACAGGTACATCTTTGATTAGTCTCATGTGGTTGTTTTTAATTAATAGCTCATCACAGTCCAGCTGTCTCAGACTTTCTAGTCAGTAACAAGATTATATTATCATTTCTATTCTATTCCTTTCCTTGCTAGCCTTCTGATGAAATCTTTTCTTCTATTCTTTTAGTTTTAGTATATAATTACTATATAGTATTTAGTATATTAGTATATAGTATATATTATATATAGTATTTAGTATATAGTTAGTATATATAACTCTCTTATAGTTTTAGTATATAATTTTCTTTTAATGTAATATATATCATAAAATTATAAATCAGCCTTCTGAAGCATGGAGTCAAGATTCTCATCTCTTCCCTTGTCCTGGGACCCCTGTGAACACCACCACAATGTCCCCTCTCCAAACCTCCCCCAGCAGCTGAAGGCTGCAGCCCAGCTCAGAGGCTGTGCTGTGTTTCACACCTACCACAGCTGGCAGGCTGGGGATGGTCTTCACAGAGTTCTTGACCTCCTCCTCGGTGACCTCCACCACGGAGCAGTGCTCCTCCTCCAGCGGCAGCGGCTCCGCGCCGCCCCGGCTCAGCCAGGGGTGCACCTGCGGGGACACACAGCTCTGGGCTGCCACAGAAATGGGGCACAGGCCTCTCTGCTGCCAGCACTGCTCCATCCCCCACTGCCTGAGGTGGTTTTCAACCAGCTCCCTTGGAAATGGCTGCAGTCTGGCTCAGTGCTGTCACAGCTGCTGTCATCCACCAGCACCATGGCACCCCCTGAATCAAGTCTGAAACACTCTGACAACCTGAGTTATCTGGAGCATTTTCATTCTTTGTCTTGCATGCAGCAGAGCAAAGCCCCCTTTCCTTGCTGCCTCTCGTGGGATGGTTTCTTGGCCGGGAGCAGGAAGAAAGCCCTGTCTGAGGGCATGGGCTGAGCACAGAGCCCAGCCTGACACATCCTCTGTCAGCATCCAAGTCCCCAGGGACACCAGCCAGGGACAAGGGCCAGCACTAAGCTCTGCTCTTCTACCCACAGGGTCCCACAGTGTGCCTGCAAGAGCTGCCAAGTGAAATCCCATAAATACAGCTCCAAACGTGCTGTCAAGTGAAATCCCATAAATACAGCTCCAAACCTGCCTTTGGCCTCCTGGGCATGGAGGGAAGGGATGTCACATTTTTTTCCTGAAGCTCAGCCTTTCTAGTGCCAGCTTTGGTGGCAATACTGGTGTTGGCCTCAGACAAAGCAAAGCAGGGCTTGCCCTGTAGAGCATGCTGATGGATCTCTATGGGAATTTTGAGATCCTCCAGCAGGTCTAAAGCCTTGGTGAGGGGTGGCAGGAGGACAGCAAGCCCACACAAACCCAGAATGAAACCATAACCTGTGAAGCATTGTGCTCTGCCAGGCCTGTTCATTCTTTCTATTATTAAACATCTCCCAAATAATGGTGATAGAAATAAATGTCCTGCCTTGAGGCCACTGGCCATACAAGGACCAGAGGAGGAATACACATCCAGTCCCTGGAATGCACATCCAACACTGCCAGCCCTCTCTGCAGCTAGCAGCTCCCCTGACAATGCGGATTCTCCCAGGGATTCACTGAGATCAGTCAGCTTTTGAGTCATTTTCATTTAAATAAGCAAACAAGAAAGCTTTTGTCAATATTCCCTGAGCAAGAAGCAGTGATGGAGCTGTGGCTGCAAAATGAGTGCTCTCCTTCTCCAAGGGAGGGTGCTAGAGACAGCTCCCAAAACAAACACTGGGGACAGCTCTGCCTCATTAGAAGGTACCAAAGGACACAAAATCAGCTGAGACTAAAAGCTCTAATATCAAGGCCTACCTTACCTTTATTTCAGGGACTGTTATCCTGGTTTCTGGATTTTTATCCAGCATGCGCAGGATCAGCTCCTTGAGCTCATCACTTATCTGTGCCCTGAGTGAAGAAAACAGCAGCACACCGTTAACCAGGGAGCTGTAAATACAGCAGTGCACAGTTCTTACTGCAGTTACCTGGTAGAGAATCTGCTCTGCTCAGGAGGCATTTTCTCTGCAAAGCTGGCTTGGAAAAAAGGAAGGTGCCACAGTCACTGCTGCAAGGCTTGGTTATCCTGTCTTGGTTCTCCTGTCCTGACCCCTAACACAGCAGCACACACCCAAAATGCAGGATGAGGGACAGGTGAAAAGGTCTAAGGACATTCTTGAAGACAGGGAATTTCTGAGGGGAGATTTGGAATAACAAAGTGCTCCTGAGAACAGAACTGGAGTTGAACTCTGTGAATCAAGAGGGGCCCAGCTTGATTTTCTGAACCTGCATCATGAGCAGCTGTGTGCTGGATAAAACACCCCCATCTGACATTCAAGTTCCCAGCAATGCAGGTTGTGTTATTTAAATTGCTTCCAGAACACAGATTGCAGGCAGCCTGTAACTCAGGATCCCCTACCTGCAAAGCTCAGCCTTGGGCTAACAACAGGAGGGAATGAACAAATGCAGATAAGAGAAATACATCTAAATTTTTAACACTATTTCCAAGATCTAAATGTGAGGGCACCTGAATCCAGAAGCCACTCCCTTGACAGGGAGCCCTTGGTCCTGCAGCCCAAAGGCTGCAATGACTCCTGTGGTTAATGATGCAGGAGATGCACTAGATCTGAATGATCAAAGTGCTGCTGCAGTAAAATGCCAGCATGCGACTGAACTGCATTAGGCAGTTGAAAGTCTGTGTCACAAACGACTCCTGAAGAATTGTGTTTCTTCATGGAGATGGAACTTAGCAGCACAAAATGTCACTCCCCAGGAAGGCTGGATTTGAGACTGGAAACAAGAGTGAGCACCAGGTGCTGTGCCCACCTGCTCTGCAGAGAAGGAATAAACTATCACAAACCAAAATGCAAACCACATCACAGCAAGGGATATTTCAGTCTGATGAAAACAGAGCTGCTGTTTAATAATTCATGAATATTTTATTGGGACTTTGGCTATGAGATCTTTACAAACAGCCACAAGGAAATGCTGCTTGTTCAGAGGCAAAAAGGTGGTTCTTGAAGTCTAAACACTAAGAATTGCATCAAGGCTCTGCTGTACACAGGCAATAGAGCCCAGACAAGGGGAAGAACAGGATGAGTCCTCAGAGACTCAGGTGACAATTTCACCTGGAATGGAAAGAACCGTGCTGCTCTTGAGATGAGCTCCAGAGGAACAGCCATGGGCAGTGACAGTGCATTTAGCAGCTCAAAATGAACAGATTTAGCAGCTCAGAATGAACAGATTCCTTCCAGACACCACACTGATACAGGTGAGAGGCATTTTAAAAAACTACTTAAAATCAGTTCTGTGCCAAAGTGTTAACAGCTTTACTTAAAATAAAATAAATGGAATATAAAATCACTTAACATTTCTGGACACTAGGCTGATTTCTACACAACACAGGATTAAAGTCATGGGGAAAAGTATCCCCAGGTGTCAGGTGGGTTATGGCCAGGTAACAGATCACATCAGTCTCTGCTTTCCCTCTCTCCAGTCTGCAGCACAGAGTGAACTCTTTGCCTGGGGGCATTTTTCCTTTGAAAAGGCTGCACTGTCTGGGATTTCTCACAGCCTGTAAGAGCTCTCAGGAAGGTGCCAAGCACAGAGCTCAGCATCCCTTCAGGAGGGCTGCCAGGACCCAGATCACTTTACAGGGTGCCTGCAGGTCAGGGAACATTGACCTGGGCTTCACCAGGAGAGACTTGGCAGAGCTGCTGGCTCTGCTGCCACATGTTTGAAGAGAAACTTCAGCTTGCTTTTTAGTGATGCCAGGATCCTCAGGGGGTGAGCTAAGCCCATTACCTCGTGTCATGCCAAGGACTCAGTGACATGAATGAGAACTCCGGTGCCATAAATATTTATCCTGGTGTCTCTAAGGGAAGGGACAGGATGGTGACACTGGTACAGTCAGATCCATCTGTCCTAAAGGTTGTCAGGAAACAGGCAATGAGTTTCCATGGGCTCTCTGCAAACAGGAATGTGTCTTTTGTAGCCATGGTGAAATAAATTGAAACCAAAATACTCCTCACTATAGAGAGGTGCTAATTCTGTGGGAGGTCAGGGTGGACCCACTCCAGTGAATTCCATGTCTCTGTGGCTGCCTCTAACAAATAGATGTGGTTTGGACAGCTGTCAACACCTAGTAACCCTCAGCTCCTCCAACAACCTAATCAGGGGTGCAGCTTTTTTTAGACTGGGAGAACAGGTCACTGAGGAATCCACATAAATCATGCAGCCCAATTATGGCTGAAGAAATGCCTGAATGAAGGAACAGATCTCAGCACAAGCCAGTTAGCCCATTAAATGTTAATAACTTACTGCAGAGGCAGATGGGAACAGTCACTTGTGAGCTGACTGCTAACCCAAATACAAGGTGGCTGAGGGTGGGGTGGGAGTTTTGGCAGCCCTGAGCAAGGGAGAAAACTGCCAGGGGAACATAAACAGGTTTGGGGTTTTTTGGCTGCAGTGCTGTCAGGACAAAGTCCTGCTCCAACTGCAGGTGGGGACACAGCAGTGGAGCATGAGCAGCCTCTGTGCTCCTAAAGCCTCAACTCAGCCACCCGGGCCTGCCAGAGCTGCTGTTACCCACCCTGGGGTCTGTGTGTGTGCCCTAAAAGGGGGCTGAGCCCCAGTGTCCTGTGCAGGCTCCAGCTGGGCAGAGGGGCTGAGCTGCCTGCAGGGGCCGTGGCTCCTGTCAGTGCAGGGTAATTAATGCAGCCCAGGGGTCTAAAAGAGGGCACCCTGAGTGTCCATCCCTTTCTGTGGGATCAGAAGAAGTCTGGGACTGCCAAGGTAGAGGCCCAGCCCTTTACTGTGATTGAAAATTCAGTGAGCATCTCACAGAAGAGTCTTGCCTTGCCATAGATGTTGGATATATGCACATACCCCAGGCTGCCTCACAACACACCCCTCCCTGCCTCTCCAATACCACACGTGCCTCTCATGAGAGTTTTCATTTGTGCTTGCTCCTAATCAAGTAATTTAATCTATACATTTTTATTGGAATCAGCAATTAGGTCAAGAATTCTTTGCCTGACTACTGTGTGGATTTGGGAGGGAAAAGAAAGAGTCCAGCTCTGGCTAATTCATCTGTCAGGAACCAGGGGACACAAATTCCTCACCAACAGAAGTCATTAAAGGCCTGAAGCTGGAGGAAATGCTGAGTGGCCAGCACTTGAATCTGCAGGAATGGTGACCATGGAGCACCATGAATGGTGACCATCACTGAGCACACAGGGAGTGTCACCCTCCTGCCACTCTGCCCACAGGCACTTACAGCTCAGTACTGCACCTGCACTGCTCAGTGCAGTTAAGTGATATAAAATCACTTAATATTTCTGGGCACTAGATTGATTTCTACACTACACAGGATTAAAGTCATAGGGAAAAGGATGAGTGGCCTTGGCTTGTCCCCTGAGTGGCCTTGGCTTGTCCCCGGCCCAGCTGAGGACACGCTGTGACCACCCCAGCCCTGCACTGTGCCCCATGGGGGTTTCCTTCCCTGACCAAAGGAGAGGAGAAGCAGATCCTCAATAGATCACAGATGAGTTAATTCCTGTTTTTTCCATAACTGCCAGTTTTTTCCCTCTCTGCCAGTGCAGAAGACAAAGCCATGTGTTCCTGGGGTGTGGTGCTGGAGGAGGGGGATTTGCGGAGCTGTGGTTGCACATCTCAGGCCAAGCATCATTCCATCAGCCAGCTGCCCTGGCTCCAAGGGAAGGCCACAGGAGGGGGATGTGTTTGCTCAGACCAAGACCAAGGTTCATCACCACATTGCTTTTGAAAATGAGGACATTAAATCATTCTGGTGGCTGCTGCACAGGGAGAGAGATAAACCCCAACCAAACCATCCAGCATCTCCAGGGTCAGCAGGTGGGAGAGAACTTTAGAGATCCTGGAATCCCTTCACTTCCAAAGAGCCATTTCCTTTAGTCCCTGTCTGCACAAGGCCAGAGGAAGAGCAGAAGCACTTTGAACACTTCAACACCAGCACAAAACCCACGTGAAGGACCCAGGAGAACACAGAGCACCTCACCCATGTCCATCCCCCCGTGGTGACCACTGTGCCACACAGAATAATGCTGAAAACTGAACTTTATTTTACAGCAGCTGAGCAAAGTTTACTCACTCTTCTGGGAACTCCACAGGCTTGGTCTTGATCCTATTATGAAGACCCAGAATATATTCATCTATAAAAGGGCACTGTAAAACAAACAAAGAGATTTTCCAGTTGTCCAAGATGCTGGCATCACTCAGGCATTTGTCATTCATGTAACACCAAGGTACAACCTCTGCACTCCCTGGATTTTACACAGAGATGGAAATAAATTAAATCTCCCCACACACAATAAATGGATTCATTCCTTATTAAAAAAATAAATTCAGAAGAACAGCAGAGGCATCTGGGGAATACATAACTGGACTGGAATCCCTCCTTTATCCAGCCTCCAGGTGACCATGAACGGCCTCTGTCACCTCCCCTGGCCACTTCTGGCCCAGAGCTGGGTGCCTGGTGCCTGTGGTGGCATCTGCAGAGCCCAGGGGGTCAGAGGCTGCTCACACCTCCTGTTCTGCTCATCCTGGGACAGCACAGCTGGGACATGGGGCTTCTGGCCACAGGGGAGGGAAAGGCCATGACAGGAGAGCACTGAGGAGCTGCCTCTGCCAAACTGGACCCCCCAGCATTCCAACTCGGATTTGGCAGCCAGAGCTTTCTGTAATCTGGCTCCCAAAGTGCTGCAGCAGTTTGGGATCAATCCTGTGCCTCTATCCATGCTCTGGCTCATCTCTAAATGCAGGAAATGTGGATAAACCCCCCACAAACTGCTGCTGCTGATGCTGCTCTGGGTTTGCAGCTCTGCATTCAGGGCCCAGTGCTGCGAATGATCCTTTCCACAGATCACAGCCTCAGCCCCTTCTGGTCTGCAGGGGGGTTTGAGCTTACAGAGGGTAGGTCTTTGTCTCTAATATTTGCCTTTATTTGGAAAGGAATGAGTCAAAAGGCAGGCAGAGCAGTGCAGGGCTCCAGCACTGAAAGGCAGCTTACCTTGCCATAAACAAAGCAGTACAGGGTGATTCCCATGGCCCACACATCCAGGGCCTGAAAGAGAGCATGAACAGAGGGTAAAGGAGAGGCAACACAGCTGATCTGAGCAAGCTGGATTTCCCCAGCAGTTCAGAAAACACTCTTTGTATGGATGTAACATTTCTGTGTCCCTTTGAATTTGGGCTCCTAAGGGCAGCTCTGGCACACCTGAGGAGTGAGGGCTGGGCCAGGCACGGCTCTCTTGCCCTGCTGTGAGCACAAGCAGCTCCTTCTTACAGGAAATTGCACCTTTCAGGGCTGAACTACAACAGTTTTCCAGGTTTAAAAAAAATCCCTCTCAGACCCTATCCCTCTGCATCATCACCCTTGGCAGTGTCACTTCCAGGAAATGAAGGTATGGCCTTGGTGCTCAGCAGCCCCCTGTGCCTCCTGATTATTTTGGGAGGGAATCAAAGGCTTCCTCCTTTCCCTTGGGGCGGGGAAAGGGCTCTGGCATGGCTCCTGCCTAGCAGGGATCCTCAGCAAAGTGTCACAGAGCCACCAATGTGAGTTTTGGCTGGGCAGGAGAGAATTAGAGCTTCAGTTTTACTGAATGTCAGCCCAAATTTGTACCACAGCCAGCACGCAGGTGTGGCACCCTCTTTGTGCCATGCTGGGGTCCCTGGAGCCCCCTGTGAGCACAGACCTACCTTTCCACTGAAGCTCTTGCCAGTCTGTGAGATGGCCTCTGGGGCCATGAAGGCTGGAGTCCCTGCTGTGCTGGAGAGCTGGGCATCATTCCCTTCAAACTGATTGCTGACACCAAAATCAGCAATTTTCACGTGGCCATCATCTCCTAAGAGCAAGTTGGAAGGCTTGATGTCCCTGTGGATGATCTTCTGGTAGTGCACTGAAAAACAGCCAAAAAAAGGAGCAGAATTTGCCAAGGCAGCCAACACACCCAGGGGAAACCTTTCCAGGAGGGGAAAACAAAGGTGCAAACTCAGGCCCCACACTCCCAGCTGCTGTGGAGATGGAACATGATGGTTCCTACAGCCATTCCTTTTTGGTGCCTCACTGGGACACAATTCTCAAAATACATCCAGGAATTATGCAAAGAAAAGCCACAAACTCAGGGACAGCTCAGCCAGAGGGAACAACCAGTGCTGCTGGAACAGGAGAACACTCAGATCCTGCAGATTTGCTTGGCCTCACCACACCAGCTGATGGGCTGGGCCAGCTGCTGCACTAAACGTTTATGGGACCCAAATGAAGAGAGGTTCACTTTAATTATTTTGAAACTGCAGTGCTGTGAAGCTCATCAAGAGGGACAGAACCACCTGAAACAGGTGACAAACAGTTGATGGCCAGGTTCAGCCAACAGCTCAGAAATCAGAGGGCATTTCCAGCTCAAAAGTTGGAATAATGGAGCTCCAAGCTTGGCGCAAGCACCAGCACCCCAGAGAGGCACTCTTTATTTAGTTAAACTTCTCAGTGGAGCCCACAAATAGAGAAACAACCTCACCTTGCTTTGCATCACCCCAGACCCCAGCCTGGCCCATCAGCCCAGCATTCCCACCCTCCTGCAGCCAGAGCTGTGGCCAGACCTGGCCCTTCATTCCATGAGGCTCCAGCTCTGTCCCACTCCATGAAGGCACCAGCTTGTACATCCAACATGAAACAAACCCTTGCAGAGAGCCTGGGGGCTGAGATGCACTGAAAACAACAACAAAACCACCTCTCTTGTGCAATATTGCAGTTGAAAGACATTTTCAGGCCACTGAGTGAGGCAGGGAGCTGTAGGGAGGTGGCTGATTTCTCAGGAACTCAGAGAACTTGAAAAATAAAAAACCCACCAGCTCTCAGAACATGAAATGACCCCAAAAGCAGAACTGTAGAAAACCCAATAGATTTTACTGAAGGAGGAGGAGGAAATCCTCTAAGTCTGCCCTCCCCAGAGGGCCAGGACCCCCTGGCCTCCCTCCTCCCCTGGCTCCAACCACTGTTTTCACATTTCCTTCTTGCCAACAGAGCCTGTTTGTTTTTATACCTCCATGAGCACTTTTCATATCTCCTAGGAAATACATGTTGGGTGGAGGAAAATGCTGGTCTAACCCTTTCCTGCTTTACAAACCTGACCAGCACATGCCACAAAGGCAGCCTGCCCTGTGGAGCATCCCAGTTTGTGCTTTGGGACCAAGAATGAACAAACTTCATTTAACCTTCTGCTCTTTCCAAACCAACTTTCCAGCAGGCCATGCTTGGGCAGGGGAGGTCACACTTGCAGGTGTTTTTTCTGCAAAGCCCTCTCCTCAGTTTAAAGCACTTTTGGGGGATGCTGTCCTTGGCACATTAAAAAGCTGCTCTGGAGATCCAGCAGACAGAAACTTGCTGGAGAGCACCAGTACTTACATCTTCTTCCAGATGTGCACCAACTGCATGGCCAGGCTGTGATGGGAGGCAGTTAATGATAACAGGCAGGATAAACACCCAAACCCTGCAACAACAGCAATTAGGAGGAAACATCTGCTCAGCAGCAGAGCTGGTGGCAGGCTGACATTTCATTATGGTAATATAGGGAGAGTAATAAGGGTGAGGGGGGAGTGAAGTTTTCCTTCAGGAGATGATGAGCTGCCTTTCAGGCAGGTGTCTGCTGTCATGCCTGATGCCACAGGGCTAAGATTCCAAAGCCTCTAAAAAAAACCCCAAACAAACATGGACAATATGAGCACATCCCTGGAGCTTGCCAGAATGTGAAAATTTAAAAGTGAAAATTAAGGCAAGCAAGTACTCCAGGCTTTTTATTATTTCTTCCTTATAGGAAAATAAAAAACCACAAACAAAATAAAACCACAAGGCATTTTCTCTCTCACATAACTGCACATTTTGTAGAATACACTCCCTGCCTCTGCACCATCTAATGAAAGCTGAGGAACACTGTGGGCAGTTTTCCAGCTGCTGGTCCCCAGCAGGTCTGGACACTGCTGACTGCTGGGCACAGAAACAAAGAAATTAGAAACACATCCTCTGCAAAAAGCAAAGCCATCAAACAATGGCTCACATGGCCAATGAATGTTTGAGTTTCCAGGTGAGAACATTACAGTTCTGACAGGCTGACCTTGGGTGCTCACAGGAGAGACTCAGCACAAGTTCCTGCAGGAGGAGGAGCCCAGGAGTGAGCCTGGCCTCTGGAATGTCACATCCCAGGTGCTTTTAAACACCTGGCACCCATCTAAAATAATACCAGACTGGGATGGGAAGGGGACAGATGCAGAGGGGAGGTGATTCGGAGCAGTGTCCCACCCACACACTGTGAGTGACAGCCACCAAAGTCTCCTGCCTTTCAGGTGGCTGAAAGAGTTCTGCTGTCTGCAAATCCCCTTTTCCATCCAGCCTTGTGCAGAGCAAACAGCCATCCATGAAGGGAGAAGGGCAGGGGGACTGAGCAGCAGCTGGTGGAAATGAGCATCACAGCCACAAAAACTGAAAGAGCAAGTGCTCACATCTGCCAAGAAATGAAACCTGAACTGTTCTGTCTGAAGAAATGTAACTCGAAGTCCCAGCCTGCCAGTTGCTGTGGGCATCCTCCCCTGCACAGCTTTCCAAAATTGGCTTTGGGCTTCAAAATGCACAGGTTTATTCTCTGCTGTGCTGTGCCTTGCCACTGGGACAGCTCAGCACAATACCCAGTAAAATACTCCCCCAAAACAGTTCCCAAATCTGCCTGTAGGCAATAGACAAAAGCTGGTTTGTCTGGGAGCTGCTGCTCACCTGCAGGATGCCAACACACCTGAGCCTGGAAAAACTTCCCACCCCACCAACTTCTGCTGCCTGTGCCGAGCTCTTGCAGACACACACCGCAGGGAGAAAGGCAGGGAGCAGTTAATTCAGCAGGACTGGCCAAGGCTGCCACAAACCACTGCCCCAGGAGCCCAGGGACAGAGCTGCCCTGGGGGACAGGAGCTAAACCAGCAGGATCTGCACCTCCAGCACAGCACACAGAGGAGAGGATGGTGTTATCCCTGCAGAACTCCAGAGGGAGAGCTGAGCATCTTGGAAATCAAAGCCTGCCACCAATGGCACTTCAGCTGTTAATGACTCTACAGAAGGGACAAGGACCCACCCCAAGGGGAGCAGGGGACAGACACAGCCAAACACAACCACCAGCATAAATTAACCCTCTCATTTCACCATCCTGAAGCATTTGGGAGCAAGCTTCATCCTCTGTAGATTTAAGAGCAGCAGTAGGAAAGGCACTCACATTGGGATTAGTTCACTGAAGCCAGGAGCAGAGGTCCCTGAAACAAAACACTTGTCCTGCCCTTGGAATGAAGGACACATTGTGACACAAAGAGGAGCAGGGATGCATCAGGCTCGTTTATTCAACATGTAAATAAAACCCCTAAATGTGCTTTAAACAAACACAACCAAAATAATGATCTGTATTGCTGCACTTAAACGTGCTCCATGAGGGTCTGGGGATTATTCTTCTTTCAGACCAACTCATGGCCTCCCCTTAGCTCCCTTCATGGACAACTGGGCCTGTGGTTGTGACAGCCTGGTCAGAGAAAGAAAGCCAGATAAACTTCCCCAGGAATTGTTCTGGGGAGTTTG
Organism: Emberiza elegans; assembly: GCA_024865655.1. Classification (NCBI taxonomy): domain Eukaryota; kingdom Metazoa; phylum Chordata; class Aves; order Passeriformes; family Fringillidae; genus Emberiza; species Emberiza elegans. The sequence goes on from JALJVW010001080.1 coordinate 1,546,999, forward strand.
AGAAGACTGAGACAAAGAATTAAAAATGATCTTGCAGCTGGTGTTTTAAACAGTTGTTTCTCATCAGGTGTTTACCAAAGGGTGGTTAATTAGATAACCCTAATAAACCAGTGAGTAATTAAGAATTGGGTATTAAGAACCAATCAGGTTCTGGGTGAACAATGTTGGTTAAAAATATCAGGAGATTGTCATAAAGTAAGCTTTTAATGCCTTCTCAAACTCCCCAGAACAATTCCTGGGGAATTGTTATTATATATATATATATATTATATATATATATTATATATATATTATATATTATTGGCTTTCTCTGTCTGACCAGGCTGTCACAACCACACTGGGACCCCCAACTAAACCCATGCCTTCGAGAGAACAACTCCATGTCCTGCTCCAAGTGCAAGGCTCTGGGTTTTTGCTTGCTACAGCACAGAGAGAGCCCCAAAGCAGGCAGAGACTGCCCCCAGAGCCAGCCCAGCCAGGGGATGTGGCTGCTGGTGCAGGAAGCCTTGGGCAGGACCATCCCAGTGGTGCTGCCCTTCAGTCATGCTCAAGGCCACACCAACAGCTGAAACCACTCATTCCCATGCAAATGCACTTTCCTGCACCCCTCCCCGGGCCAAAATCGATGCTGAGCTGCCCAGGAAGAGCATTTAAATTGTCACATTCTGCCACTTTGCTGAAGCTGCTTTGGCAAACTGACAAAATGGCTCCATGTGCTGCATTTACCTGGAAAGGGTTTTGCTCTTAAAGCAGGGATGAGCTCACCAGGATGATCTCCCTGGGCTCCAAACCACCCTGCACTTTCTGTGCTGCCATGGATTGGTTTTTCTTCATAATGAAAATGAAACCACCTAAGATACCACAGAGCCCTCAGGACAAAGTCTGATTATGCATCACTCTTGTTAAATTTGGTTTTATTAGACCCATCCTTCATGGCAGTGGAAAGGTAACACTATTTCAGGCCTATTTACATCTGGATAACAATCCCATGGATTCCTAGAGCATCATCCAGGAAAAAGATCTCAAATGTGTTAGAAATCCTTATTTATTTTTCCTCACAGCCACCCCTATGAACAGCAGGCAGGGCAGGTGAGTGCCTGGGCACAACATCTTACACAACTTGTGTCAGAAAGCCTGACCAGGGATAGCTGATGATGGATTTAGTCAAGATCCAGAGCTCCAGGGTGCTCAGAAACAAGGAAATGATGCCTAAAAGTCTGGTCTGTCTCCTGAATTTGGGTATGGAGCACTATTGCCTAAAACCAGCCTGCTGAAGGCGGCGGGGATACAACCTCACAGGAGGGTTCAGAGCTCTCAGGGTGTGAGCAATCCTTGGGAAAGGAGCATCCTTCCCCTGTCCCTCCTGATCTCAGACAGAGCTCCAGCAGGCATGCTGCACCTACAAAACCCTGTACTTGGGTGCTCAATGAAAAAAAATGCCTAAAATTAAAGGTCTTCCTGAAAATCTGGCTTTTTAGGGCTTTTGTTTGGTCACTGTGTTTTGTTGTTGTTGTTCTTGTTTTGTGGTGGTTTTTTTTTTTGGTTGGTTGTTTTGGGGTTTTTTGTTGGGGTTTTTTTTGTTTTTTTGTTTTGTTTTTCTGTTTCTTCACTAACTCATGTTTGAACCCAGTTGGCAACAGCAGCCAGCTGTGGTGCAGTAGATGGGGCTGGAGAAAAGGGAGGATTTTGAGGAAGTTCCCTGCTGCTGGGCCAGCTGGTTCCTCTCTGTGCGCTCCTGTCTGGGTCTCCACAGTTCTGCCATTGCCTCCCTGCTCCTTAGCAAAGCCCTGCTGAGCACATCATTCCCTTCTGCTCAGTCCCAGGTGGGACAACACAGCCATTTCACAAACATTCCTCGATCCAGACCCCACAGGCTATCCCAGAACTTTCCCTTTCACTCAGAGGCAAATGCCTGGGAACTCCCTGCCAACAAATCCACCAACAGGGAGGGAGTGAAGACCCAGGGGGAGCACAGATAGAAGTGGTAAAGAAGTCTTGTTCCTTAGTCCTTTTAGAAAAGGTGCTTTTCACTGCATTCCCCTCTGGAAACCTTGGAGATCCAGCAGGTTAACACAAACTTACTAAAAAGCTCCTTTAGAAATGATACATACAAAACTTTGCAATGCACTGACACATCCTGCTATTTACTGAGGCCAGTGCTGAATTCTGCTTGATTAAATCCAGAATCCCATTCCCATTCAAGGACAAAAGCAATCCATATGGTGCTGCTACTGCAGAGCCTGCTTAGTATTGCCCTCACACTGGCCCTGTAGCAAAGAAATGATTTAACACTCCCCGAGGAAGCTGCTGCAGGAACTCAGAGAACTTGAAACTGCTGCACCACCATCCAGAGCTCAGAACAGATGGCTGCTCATCCTCAGGGCCGTGCTGGGAAAGGGCTGGAGGGGACAGGGGGGCAAAGGGAATACCCCCATCCCATTCCCAGCTCCCTGCAGGGGCAGGGGAGGATCCCAGCTGTTGTTGTCACCTCTCTCCACTGTTTTGCTGCACCTATTAAGCCTCTGCACTTGGATAAAGCTGCTGAAGCCCAACGTTTGCACCTTCAGCACCACCCAGCCCTTTGGAAGGGCTCAGCTTCCCCCTGTGCTCCATCTCAGCTGAGCCCCTGCTCCTGGCAGAGGTTCTGTGGATGCTGCCAGCAGGAACCAACAGGGAGCAGGGACAGGTGACCTTGTCGAAGGCTGTCCCTGTGCACCTGTCCTCCAGCCCAGCTGAGCACTGCCCTGTCACCTGCCCCAGCCCCAGGGAGTGCAGAGCTCCCTGCAGCCACCCCCAGTGCCCCAGGGCACAGCAGGTACCAAACAACCTGCACAGGCTGTGCCAGGCCTGCTCTAACCCTGAGCAGCCACAGAACTGCATCAAACAACAAAAATCAAACTGCCTGATCTTAAGAGGCTCCAGCAGATCTCTCTGATCTCCTCCACCAGCTAATTACTCTCACTCTTGTACAGTCCTTATTGATCAGTATCAGCAACACTTGCTGCTCATGAAAGGCTTTTTTGTTTGGTTGCTATCAGCTAAGGAGAGCTTGTCTGCATGTGATAAAACACAGGCCAGCCTCTCTTCTCCTCGTGGTGTCATTTGTATCACCCAGAACCTTGCAGCTGTAGCTCTCACCTCAACCGGCTCTGTTTGAGGAGCTCCAAACTTGTACAGCCCGAGGCAGGGGCACAGAAGGGACAGGTCCCCATTTCCCAGGGGGGAGCAAGCAGCTTGCTGGCCATCACAGAGAGCCTGCAGCAGCTCCACCACAGACCCTTATCCCAGCTCTGCTGGCCCACACCAGCCTGAGGAACTCCCCTCTGCCCAGAGCCAAACCAGACCAAACCATCTACAGCCTTAGTGCACCACCCCTGCACCAGAGACTCTTCAGAAGAAACAAGCCTGTGTTGGCTCATTTGCCCAAATTTCCTTTAAGACAATGGAAATTATAGATTGATAACCAAGTTTCTTATCTCAGAAAAGCCAGCTTTGAAAAGCCAGAGCTTTGTTCAGGCTGCAGGCTCAGCACGCAGGGCCCTGGGTCACTGCAGCTCTCACTGCAGAGAGCTGCTGCTGGAAAGGGAATTTCCCAATGGCTTTAGCTGCATGTCATTACCCTCCCTTCAACCCCACAGCTCAGAGGAGACAAGCCTTCCTCTGCAGAGGGGAGACAAAAACTGCTCCCCCTTAGACACAGTCACAGGAGGAGAACTGCAGCTTTTACAGAGAATGCAGGAAATAAGGTTTTTTCTTCTTCAGCCAGGCTGACAGAAACTGTTTTAGTTTCTCGTGACTGGAATACTGAGCTGGCAGCTCCAGAGCAGCAGGGACAGTCACTGTGCTTCATCTGCACTGTGCAAGTCAGCAGGGTTTTCCCCTGGGCCATACCTGTGTGTGCTCTGCACTGCCTGCTCCTGGCCAGCGGCACTGCCAGCTCCTGCCTGGACAGCCCTTTTGTCTGCTTGTTCTCATTCCTTGCCCAGGAAGGAATGAAACCTCTTAGTGAACATTCTTACTAAATGAAGATTTTCATGTCCCAGCCCTAAAATCAAACTGGGACACCTACCTGGCATATCCCTCATGCCTGCTGATGAAGCACAGTGACCATTTCCTATCAACAAATCCACTAACAGGGAGTGAAACCCAGAGGAGCACAGATAGAAATGGTGAAGAGGTCTTGTTCTTTAGTCCTTTTAGAAAAGGTGCTTTTCACTGCATTCCCCCTCTGAAACCTTGGAGATCCAGCAGGTTAACACAAACTTGCTAACAGCTCATTCAGAAATGATGCATATAAAACATTTCTACTGAGTATCTCTATGAAAGCAAAGTCTGTCTTACTGGAAGGGAAACTGAAGCTTAAATAACCCCAGCCAAGCACTACTAGAGGGGAGTTACAAGTGGAAAGGTGGCAATTGCACATATCCTTAATTGCAGAGATGCTTAAGCACATGCTTTAGTTAATGACACAAATAATTCAAACTTTCCCATCCAAATGATCCAAACTTTCCCAGCAAACTTTCCCATCCAAAGTGGTGTTGTCACCTCTCTCCACTGTTTTGCTGCTCTCTTGCTGCACCCATTAAGCCTCTGCCACTTGGATAATTTGAAAATTAAGGCAAGCAAGTACTCCAGGCTTTTATTATTTCTTCCTTATAGGAAAATAAAAAACCACAAACAAAATAAAACCACAAGGCATTTTCTCTCTCACATAACTGCACATTTTGTAGAATACACTCCCTGCCTCTGCACCATCTAATGAAAGCTGAGGAACACTGTGGGCAGTTTTCCAGCTGCTGGTCCCCAGCAGGTCTGGACACTGCTGACTGCTGGGCACAGAAACAAAGAAATTAGAAACACATCCTCTGCAAAAAGCAAAGCCATCAAACAATGGCTCACATGGCCAATGAATGTTTGAGTTTCCAGGTGAGAACATTACAGTTCTGACAGGCTGACCTTGGGTGCTCACAGGAGAGACTCAGCACAAGTTCCTGCAGGAGGAGGAGCCCAGGAGTGAGCCTGGCCTCTGGAATGTCACATCCCAGGTGCTTTTAAACACCTGGCACCCATCTAAAATAATACCAGACTGGGATGGGAAGGGGACAGATGCAGAGGGGAGGTGATTTGGAGCAGTGTCCCACCCACACACTGTGAGTGACAGCCACCAAAGTCTCCTGCCTTTCAGCTGGCTGAAATTGTTCTGCTGTCTGCAAATCCCCTTTTTCATCCAGCCTTGTGCAGAGCAAACAGCCATCCATGAAGGGAGAAGGGCAGGGGGACTGAGCAGCAGCTGGTGGAAATGAGCATCACAGCCACAAAAACTGAAAGAGCAAGTGCTCACATCTGCCAAGAAATGAAACCTGAAATCCCTGTTCTGTCTGAACAAATGTAACTCGAAGTCCCAGCCTGCCAGTTGCTGTGGGCATCCTCCCCTGCACAGCTTTCCAAAATTGGCTTTGGGCTTCAAAATGCACAGGTTTATTCTCTGCTGTGCTGTGCCTTGCCACTGGGACAGCTCAGCACAATACCCAGTAAAATACTCCCCCAAAACAGTTCCCAAATCTGCCTGTAGGCAATAGACAAAAGCTGGTTTGTCTGGGAGCTGCTGCTCACCTGCAGGACGCCAACACACCTGAGCCTGGAAAAACTTCCCACCCTACCAACTTCTGCTGCCTGTGCCGAGCTCTTGCAGACACACACCGCAGGGAGAAAGGCAGGGAGCAGTTAATTCAGCAGGACTGGCCAAGGCTGCCACAAACCACTGCCCCAGGAGCCCAGGGACAGAGCTGCCCTGGGGGACAGGAGCTAAACCAGCAGGATCTGCATCTCCAGCACAGCACACAGAGGAGAGGATGGTGTTATCCCTGCAGAACTCCAGAGGGAGAGCTGAGCATCTTGGAAATCAAAGCCTGCCACCAATGGCACTTCAGCTGTTAATGACTCTACAGAAGGGACAAGGACCCACCCAAAGGGGAGCAGGGGACAGACACAGCCAAACACAACCACCAGCATAAATTAACCCTCTCATTTCACCATCCTGAAGCATTTGGGAGCAAGCTTCATCCTCTGTAGATTTAAGAGCAGCAGTAGGAAAGGCACTCACATTGGGATTAGTTCACTGAAGCCAGGAGCAGAGGTCCCTGAAACAAAACACTTGTCCTGCCCTTGGAATGAAGGACACATTGTGACACAAAGAGGAGCAGGGATGCATCAGGCTCGTTTATTCAACATGTAAATAAAAGCCCTAAATGTGCTTTAAACAAACACAACCAAAATAATGATCTGTATTGCTGCACTTAAACGTGCTCCATGAGGGTCTGGGGATTATTCTTCTTTCAGACCAACTCATGGCCTCCCCTTAGCTCCTTTCATGGACAACTGGGCCTGTGGTTGTGACAGCCTGGTCAGAGAGAGAAAGCCAGATAAACTTCCCCAGGAATTGTTCTGGGGAGTTTGAGAAGACTGAGACAAAGAATTAAAAATGATCTTGCAGCTGGTGTTTTAAACAGTTGTTTCTCATCAGGTGTTTACCAAAGGGTGGTTAATTAGATAACCCTAATAAACCAGTGAGTAATTAAGAATTGGGTATTAAGAACCAATCAGGTTCTGGGTGAACAATGTTGGTTAAAAATATCAGGAGATTGTCATAAAGTAAGCTTTTAATGCCTTCTCAAACTCCTCAGAACAATTCCTGGGGAATTGTTATTTTATATATATATATATATAATATATATATATTATATATATATTATATATTATTGGCTTTCTCTGTCTGACCAGGCTGTCACAGCCACACTGGGACCCCCAAGCTGAATCCATGCCTTTGAGAGAACAACTCCGTGTCCTGCTCCAAGTGCAAGGCTCTGGGTTTTTGCTTGCTACAGCACAGAGAGAGCCCCAAAGCAGGCAGAGACTGCCCCCAGAGCCAGCCCAGCCAGGGGATGTGGCTGCTGGTGCAGGAAGCCTTGGGCAGGACCATCCCAGTGGTGCTGCCCTTCAGTCATGCTCAAGGCCACACCAACAGCTGAAACCACTCATTCCCATGCAAATGCACTTTCCTGCACCCCTCCCCGGGCCAAAATCGATGCTGAGCTGCCCAGGAAGAGCATTTAAATTGTCACATTCTGCCACTTTGCTGAAGCTGCTTTGGCAAACTGACAAAATGGCTCCATGTGCTGCTTTTACCTGGAAAGGGTTTTGCTCTTAAAGCAGGGATCAGCTCACCAGGATGATCTCCCTGGGCTCCAAACCACCCTGCACTTTCTGTGCTGCCATGGATTGGTTTTTCTTCATAATGAAAATGAAACCACCTAAGATACCACAGAGCCCTCAGGACAAAGTCTGATTATGCATCACTCTTGTTAAATTTGGTTTTATTAGACCCATCCTTCATGGCAGTGGAAAGGTAACACTATTTCAGGCCTATTTACATCTGGATAACAATCCCATGGATTCCTAGAGCATCATCCAGGAAAAAGATCTCAAATGTGTTAGAAATCCTTATTTATTTTTCCTCACAGCCACCCCTATGAACAGCAGGCAGGGCAGGTGAGTGCCTGGGCACATCATCTTACACAACTTGTGTCAGAAAGCCTGACCAGGGATAGCTGATGATGGATTTAGTCAAGACCCAGAGCTCCAGGGTGCTCAGAAACAAGGAAATGATGCCTAAAAGTCTGGTCTGTCTCCTGAATTTGGGTATGGAGCACTATTGCCTAAAACCAGCCTGCTGAAGGCGGTGGGGATACAACCTCACAGGAGGGTTCAGAGCTCTCAGGGTGTGAGCAATCCTTGGGAAAGGAGCATCCTTCCCCTGTCCCTCCTGATCTCAGACAGAGCTCCAGCAGGCATGCTGCACCTACAAAACCCTGTACTTGGGTGCTCAATGAAAAAAAATGCCTAAAATTAAAGGTCTTCCTGAAAATCTGGCTTTTTAGGGCTTTTGTTTGGTCACTGTTTTTTGTTGTTGTTGTTCTTGTTTTGTGGTGGTTTTTTTTTTTTGGTTGGTTGTTTTGGGGTTTTTTGTTGGGTTTTTTTTTGTTTTTTTGTTTTGTTTTTCTGTTTCTTCACTAACTCGTGTTTGAACCCAGTTGGCAACAGCAGCCAGCTGTGGTGCAGTAGATGGGGCTGGAGAAAAGGGAGGATTTTGGGGAAGTTCCCTGCTGCTGGGCCAGCTGGTTCCTCTCTGTGCGCTCCTGTCTGGGTCTCCACAGTTCTGCCGTTGCCTCCCTGCTCCTTAGCAAAGCCCTGCTGAGCACATCATTCCCTTCTGCTCAGTCCCAGGTGGGACAACACAGCCCTTTCACAAACATTCCTCGCTCCAGACCCCACAGGCTATCCCAGAACTTTCCCTTTCACTCAGAGGCAAATGCCTGGGAACTCCCTGCCAACAAATCCACCAACAGGGAGGGAGTGAAGACCCAGGGGGAGCACAGATAGAAGTGGTAAAGAAGTCTTGTTCCTTAGTCCTTTTAGAAAAGGTGCTTTTCACTGCATTCCCCTCTGGAAACCTTGGAGATCCAGCAGGTTAACACAAACTTACTAAAAAGCTCCTTTAGAAATGATACATACAAAACTTTGCAATGCACTGACACATCCTGCTATTTACTGAGGCCAGTGCTGAATTCTGCTTGATTAAATCCAGAATCCCATTCCCATTCAAGGACAAAAGCAATCCATATGGTGCTGCTACTGCAGAGCCTGCTTAGTATTGCCCTCACACTGGCCCTGTAGCAAAGAAATGATTTAACACTCCCCGAGGAAGCTGCTGCAGGAACTCAGAGAACTTGAAACTGCTGCACCACCATCCAGAGCTCAGAACAGATGGCTGCTCATCCTCAGGGCCGTGCTGGGAAAGGGCTGGAGGGACAGGGGGCAAAGGAATACCCCATCCCATTCCCAGCTCCTGCAGGGGCAGGGAGGATCCCAGCTGTGTTGTCACCTCTCTCCACTGTTTTGCTGCACCTATTAAGCCTCTGCACTTGGATAAAGCTGCTGAAGCCCAAAGTTTGCACCTTCAGCACCACCCAGCCCCTTTGGAAGGGCTCAGCTTCCCCCTGTGCTCCATCTCAGCTGAGCCCCTGCTCCTGGCAGAGGTTCTGTGGATGCTGCCAGCAGGAACCAACAGGGAGCAGGGACAGGTGACCTTGTCGAAGGCTGTCCCTGTGCACCTGTCCTCCAGCCCAGCTGAGCACTGCCCTGTCACCTGCCCCAGCCCCAGGGAGTGCAGAGCTCCCTGCAGCCACCCCCAGTGCACCAGGGCACAGCAGGTACCAAACAACCTGCACAGGCTGTGCCAGGCCTGCTCTAACCCTGAGCAGCCACAGAACTGCATCAAACAACAAAAATCAAACTGCCTGATCTTAAGAGGCTCCAGCAGATCTCTCTGATCTCCTCCACCAGCTAATTACTCTCACTCTTGTACAGTCCTTATTGATCAGTATCAGCAACACTTGCTGCTCATGAAAGGCTTTTTTGTTTGGTTGCTATCAGCTAAGGAGAGCTTGTCTGCATGTGATAAAACACAGGCCAGCCTCTCTTCTCCTCGTGGTGTCATTTGTATCACCCAGAACCTTGCAGCTGTAGCTCTCACCTCAACCGGCTCTGTTTGAGGAGCTCCAAACTTGTACAGCCCCGAGGCAGGGGCACAGAAGGGACAGGTCCCCATTTCCCACAGGGGAGCAAGCAGCTTGCTGGCCATCACAGAGAGCCTGCAGCAGCTCCACCACAGACCCTTATCCCAGCTCTGCTGGCCCACACCAGCCTGAGGAACTCCCCTCTGCCCAGAGCCAAACCAGACCAAACCATCTACAGCCTTAGTGCACCCACCCTGCACCAGAGACTCTTCAGAAGAAACAAGCCTGTGTTGGCTCATTTGCCCAAATTTCCTTTAAGATAATGGAAATTATAGATTGATAACCAAGTTTCTTATCTCAGAAAAGCCAGCTTTGAAAAGCCAGAGCTTTGTTCAGGCTGCAGGCTCAGCACGCAGGGCCCTGGGTCACTGCAGCTCTCACTGCAGAGAGCTGCTGCTGGAAAGGGAATTTCCCAATGGCTTTAGCTGCATGTCATTACCCTCCCTTCAACCCCACAGCTCAGAGGAGACAAGCCTTCCTCTGCAGAGGGGAGACAAAAACTGCTCCCCCTTAGACACAGTCACAGGAGGAGAACTGCAGCTTTTACAGAGAATGCAGGAAATAAGGTTTTTTCTTCTTCAGCCAGGCTGACAGAAACTGTTTTAGTTTCTCGTGACTGGAATACTGAGCTGGCAGCTCCAGAGCAGCAGGGACAGTCACTGTGCTTCATCTGCACTGTGCAAGTCAGCAGGGTTTTCCCCTGGGCCATACCTGTGTGTGCTCTGCACTGCCTGCTCCTGGCCAGCGGCACTGCCAGCTCCTGCCTGGACAGCCCTTTTGTCTGCTTGTTCTCATTCCTTGCCCAGGAAGGAATGAAACCTCTTAGTGAACATTCTTACTAAATGAAGATTTTCATGTCCCAGCCCTAAAATCAAACTGGGACACCTACCTGGCATATCCCTCATGCCTGCTGATGAAGCACAGTGACCATTTCCTATCAACAAATCCACTAACAGGGAGTGAAAACCCAGAGGGAGCACAGATAGAAATGGTGAAGAGGTCTTGTTCTTTAGTCCTTTTAGAAAAGGTGCTTTTCACTGCATTCCCCTCTGGAAACCTTGGAGATCCAGCAGGTTAACACAAACTTGCTAACAGCTCATTCAGAAATGATGCATATAAAACATTTCTACTGAGTATCTCTATGAAAGCAAAGTCTGTCTTACTGGAAGGGAAACTGAAGCTTAAATAACCCCAGCCAAGCACTACTAGAGGGGAGTTACAAGTGGAAAGGTGGCAATTGCACATATCCTTAATTGCAGAGATGCTTAAGCACATGCTTTAGTTAATGACACAAATAATTCAAACTTTCCCATCCAAATGATCCAAACTTTCCCAGCAAACTTTCCCATCCAAAGTGGTGTTGTCACCTCTCTCCACTGTTTTGCTGCTCTCTTGCTGCACCCATTAAGCCTCTGCCACTTGGATAATTTGCTTAAGCCCAAAGTTTTGCATCCTCAGCACCATCCAGCCCTTTGGAAGGGCTCAGCTTCCCCCTGTGCTCCACTTCAGCTGAGCCCCTGCTCCTGGCAGAGGCTGTGGTGTGGATGCTGCCACTTGAGCACTCTGGAATTGCCACTCTGCTGGTGCTTACGCAGAGGCCACACTGCCCCCCCAGCTCCTGAGGGGGTGAGCAGGGCCAGCAGCACTGGGGAAGTCCTGAAAATGGGAGCAAAACCACTTTGCTGTGAAGGGCCCATTCCACCAGGAGCCCAGTGACAGTTTGATGTTCCTGAACAACTCCTGACACTCCACACAGCCCTGAGCAGCCTGGGACAGGGACACTAAATCAGTGACACCACCGTGCCTAAACTCCAGGTGTATTCCCAGCCCTGCAGAGCCAGAGGAAGGAGGAGACAGCCATGGGCAGCTCTCCCTGACTCCCAGACCCTGAACAATCTGGGACTGTGCTGGTGTCAAAGTGCACTCCTGGTACTAAGCCCAGCCCAAAGCAGGTGGCAGCTCTGTGCCACTGCCTGGCTCAGGGAGCTCCTGGCTCTCCCCAGGGCCCTGTCCCAGGCTTCCCACCCAGCTCTCATCACCTGGGCCACTGCCTCTCTCCAACCTCCCCCACAGCCAGCCCTCCTGCAGGAGGCCTCCACCCCAGGCAAACTCCATTTTTTGGAAAAACCAGTGAGTGCAGTGCCCAGAGACACACAGTGCCCACAGAGCACCACCAGTGATTTAAAAGGTCAGCCCACATCTCCCACCACCTTGGCTCCCCTTCCTGCTCACCATTAGCACCTCTCAGGCTCCAACAGGAATCCAGGCTGCAACTTCTAACCTGATGAAATCCAACCAACAATGATGCATTTGCTGCTGTGATGACTGGGAGCTTCAAGCAGCTGCAAGGTTATTGAGCTTCCCAAATTGCACAACAATTATGGATGCTTACATTAAAATTACCTTGCAATCTCTGGATTGCCTGGCAACACTTTTCCTTCAGCATGCACAAACAGTGCACTTTTCCTCTTAATTATATAATAATTGCCATGCATTTACCCAGCAGTTCAGAGAGAACACCATTTTTAACTTTCATTTACTAATAAAATAAGTGGTTACTCAATGGTCCAAAACAAAGCATCCTATTGTTCCTGTTGCTGGAAGTGCTTGGGCATCCTATAATTTATTGTTGAATTTAATTCTCTCTGCTTAAGACTACCCACACTTTGCTGCTTTTTTTTTCCCTGTGTACTAAACCCAAAGTTTTCTCTGAGCAGGAACTGTTCCTGCAGCAGCAGCCAGCACAGCAGAGCTCGTCTCTCCCAGCTGAGGCACACAGGCTCTGCTGCAATCTGAATGCTAATGGGAATATAAAAAGCTGCATCTTCATCCTTCAAGCTCTGCTCAAAGACAGTCCTGAGATTCCCATTCATATATTAACTTCTACCCACTTTCTGGGGTGACCTGACTAATTCTGGCAGCACCTGGAAGCTTCTGGACTGTCAGACTTGCAAACACTGAATTTATTCCCTGCTGGTTTTAGACAAAAAATGAAGTGGTGCTGCATTTCAATGTGGAGAGAGACTGAGACCCTCAAACCCCGTTCCTCTGCCTCAGCCAGGCCCATCATGCTCAGAGACTTGCCCTCCCTCAGTTGCTGAGAGTGAGTAATTCCTTTTGGTTTAAACTGGCTACCTGATTATTTTCTTGGCTGTCCATTAGATATTGTGTTTTTAGAGAGAGAAAAGATTCATTTCCTGTGTAGCACTTCCCTGACACTTAGGATTTTATAAGCCTCTGCCATAGCACCCTTTCCCAAGATAATTTTCCAGTCTCAAGAGCTTTGTTCATACCTCTGTACCTAAGATATTCCAGACCATCCTCATCATCCTTCTTGGGCCTCAGTTCTAGGGAGTTCTGTTTCTAAGACAGGCTGAGCCAACAAGCTGCAGATAATATTCAAGATACTCCTTGTCTGTACCTAAAAGCTCTTAGAGATCCAAACAACTGCACAATAACATTTTCTACTTTCTTCTTTCTTTCATTCCAAATAATTCCCCAAATCTTGTTAGCCTTGCTGAATGTCACTAAGTAATGGGCTGGCATTTTCAAGAGAACTATCCAGAACCAAGCCTGAGTGAGAAGAGATAATTTAGAGCCCATCACATTGTATGTATTTTCAGTGTTTCTCTCCCTCATGCATTACCCTGCAATCAGAAACATGAATTTTTATCTGTCATTTTATCATGCCATCACTTGCTATCATGGCGTTTTCCTGCCACTCTTCCCAGTCAGTTCTAACACCTATCCTGAATAACTCAGTGCCATCACCAATCTCTAATTGTTCTCTAACCTTTTTCTGGTTATTTAGGAACACACTGAACAACCCAGCCCACATTATGGGCTCCTGTTTAACTGTACTGGTGACTTTTCTCAGTTGTGAAAGCTGTATTCCAACTTTCTTGATTGTCTAGTTATTAATCCACAAGAGCACATCCAACCTAAGAGATTTAGGAGCTGCTTTATGAGCTACTGTTAATGGATCTAATAAAAAGCTGTTTTGGAATTGAAACACAAGGTAATAACCTCTCTGCCTCATCCAACAGCCCCCAGGGCCAAGATGCCCCTCCCCAGCTGAGCAGGGGTGCTGGACAATACCCTTTTCTCACCCAGAGATGGGGTAACCGAGAAGTGTTTTAAAAACTTTTTATTCTATTTTCTGTCTCATAAGAAGGGTGGGACAATACAGATGTTATAATTCACATTATCACAATTAGAAGCCACCTATTTCTTAATTACAATACACTACGTTTCTTGGTCTATCAGCTTTAGCCACAGCATGCTGTAAATGCTTTAAAGCCAATCATCTTAAATTACCTGTGGTCTGTCCTACTACAATGCATCTTTTATAGTTCTAGTTCTCCAAAGTATCTAGTTGTGGCATTCACATTCTCTGAAAAAATTCCTTTGCCCAGGGTTTTTCTCCTGGGAAGCTGAAAGGCAGCAAGAGAGGCCTCAGAGAAAAGGAAAACAATTCTTATCTCATTTGCTTCTCCTGTGATGTGCTCATGTGGAATGTGTTTGGAGATTGTTTACCCACAGGTGATTGTTCCATTGCATTCTGCTGTGAGTTGTTTTTTCACTCTTTGGCCAATCAGGGCCAAGCTGTGTTGGGGCTCTGGAGAGAGTCACGAGTTTTCATTATTATCTTTTTAGCATTCTGTAAGTATCCTTTCTGTATTCTTCAGTATAGTATAGTGCAATAAAGTAATAAATTAGCCTTCTGAGAGCATAAAGTCAGATGCATCGTTCTCTCCCCTCATCAGCAGACCGGCATTTACAATATCCATTCTTTTTTGCAAGGTCATCCTTTGAAACTTGTTTCTAGCTCCATTTCTTGCTCAACAATATCTGTCCTATTCCACAGCATTTCTAAGTCAGCATTTCTTATCTCAAGCTTTGCATACAGATGCACACTGTGTGAGCCTCCTGGCAGGCTTGGAGAATTTTCCCTGCATCCATTTCCCCCCAGGGCCGGGCAGAGGCTCTGCCAGGGCCGGGTACTCACAGTACTCGATGCCCAGGACGATGTCTCGGAAGTAGAGCCGGGCCTGCTCCTCGCTGAAGGGCTGCTCACTGGGCACCTCCATCACAGGCCTGTTGGGGACAGGGACAGCCTCTCAGTGCTCTGCACAAGGCCAGCAACACCCAGACACTGCAGCAGTTTGTTCTCCATCACCAATGCCAGCACTGAGGCTCCCGGAAGGTGCAGAGATGGGCATCCCTGCAGGGTGATTGCTTATTCCACAGAGGAGCTGGAGCACCACTGCCACTGGCAGCTGGAGCAGAAGAGCTGTTCCCAGCCTGCCTGGGCTTCCCAACAGTGGGAGAGTTATTTGGGAGGCAGGGAAGAAGCCAATGGACACAAATTGCTCACCCAGACAAACAGGATTGCAAGTGTCAGGAAGTAGGATTAGAATTACAATTTGTTGGCACAGACATTATTGGCTTAATATTGTTTGTGAAACCTAAAATGAATTGACTGGGGGGAAGGAGGGGAATCAACCACCCACCAAAAAAACCTGGCAAACAAAACAAACCTTCTTTCTGGAGGTGGTGATGCTTTGGTTACTGAGCTTGGGTGGCTTTGCATAGCCTGAGCCAGCATGAGCCACACCCTCATCATCATCAGGATTAACTGGTGATCTCTGCACTAAATAAGACAAACTATTCACTGACAGTCCCAAGGGGAGGAGAACAAAGCTGGACCTGGCCTTTGGCTTCCTGCTGAAGCTGCCCGTGGCTGTGAGCACCAGCACTCCGTGAGATCCCAGTGAGCAGCGGGGACAGTGTTGCTGTGCTCTGCACGTCCTGCCTGCCGGGCTCAGTCCTGACACAATATCACTGTGCAGCTGGTCTCACTGAGGCAGAGCCTACACACGAACCACTGGCTCAAAGGTTAAATGGGAATATTTTCTGTGCATTGCGCTGAACTGCTTTAAAAGCCTGTTCAGCTGCTCAGGGTTCAGCCACCACCAGGGCTCAGCCATTCAGCCCTGAACTGCCAAGGTTACCTGGTCTGCTTCTCCTCTCCTTTCCTCTGAATGCTGCCACTGCTGAGGGAAGCACAGGGCTCTACAAGCCCCTCTTCTGCCTGTGCCTGCTGAAAGCTGAGGGCAAAGAGGCTCTAAGAGCCAGTCAGAATCTGCTGTTCCCCGTGGATGAATGGCTGGAGCTAAGGACTGTTGCTTTGTTTTTTAAGATTTTTTAAAAGTTTTTTGATGTTTACTTTTTTGTAATGGAGTTTTCCCACATACTTTTTATGTAAATAATGATTGTTTTGCATTTCTTTTTAAAAGAAGAAAATAGATTTTTAAAACATTTTAAATTATATTTTTAAAATATATTTTTTATATATTTAAATATTTTATATATAATGTATATAAATATATATTATAGAAATAATATATTTTATATATTATATAATATACATTATATATCATATATTATATATTATATGTTTTTATATTATATATATTGTACATTATATAAATTATATATAATATATTATATATTATATGTTTTTATATATTTATATATATTTAATATACTTAAAAATATAAAAATCTATTTTAAAAATAGGTTTAAAAATATCTTTTAAAAATCTTTTTAAAATAAAAACAGATTGTTAGTCTGACTAGCGTGGCTGGAGAAGTAGCAATTTCATCCTCCAATCCACAGTCACTTTTGAAAGTCTGTAAGTATTAGAGTTCAAACATAAACTATGCTTTTTTTACCTTGGACATCTCAGTTTCTGTGTGTCGTGAATTTCGTGTGCTATTGCAACAAAGGCCCTGCACTGGGGGCTAACCCTGCCTGTGCTCCCAGCTTGGCTGTGGATGTGCTCACACACCCACTGACTGCTCCAGGGACCCCATGCTGGCAGCCAGGCCCTGCCAGAGAACAGCCACTGCCAAAACCAGGCTCTGTGCCCGTTCCCCTCAGCACCCAGCAGCAAATCCTCCCTGCAGCATTTCCCTCTTCTCCCTGGCTGCCCATTGGACTGATGACCTTCACCTCCCATTTGTGTTTTCCTGCCACTGCCTCCCCTCCCTCTTTTATGCACATTTTTCTGTTGCTGAAACCAGGGAGAAATGTGAGAGCAGAGCTGGCAGAACCACTAATGGGGTCTAATTGCCTCCTGCCAGAGGCAGCCAGGCTGCGCTTGGATGAGGCACAGGTTCCCCAGCCTCAGCTGTTTCCAGGAGCTCCCTCAGCCTGATCACCAGGGAGACTGGGGAGCCTCTTGGCACCAACCCACTGGAGCTGGCAGCTTGTTCACGGGGCCAGAGAGAAAAAACCCCTCTGGGAATCTCCTCCATCCTGGGCACAGAGATCCTGACCTCAGTGGGACTGCAGAGCTGCAGAGTCAGTGCAGGTGTAGCGAAGAGCAGAGAGGAACCTCTTACCACCTTATCCCTTCTTCTACTATGGAAAATAAATCTGCCAACAGCACAGCCTCCCACGAGAGGTTGGTGCTGAGGGCAAAGTGAGGCAGCAGGTGCCAAGTAAACCTTGGTGCAACCACAAACCCCTTGGGTCAGAGGGAACCCAGCAGAATGTTCCTATTCCAACCAGGAATTTTCTTCCAGGCACCTGATGAGGAATTGTCAGAGAATTTGTTTTCCACATCAGAGTCCGGCAGCGGGACATGTCCTCCCAGCTGGTTTCTATTCACCACATCATTCCAGGGTGTAGCAACCTGGAATTTTTGGGTTTTGCCTGCCCTGCAGACAGGGTTTGCCCCACTGGACATATCAAACCTCCATTTCATGTGGGAACCTGATGAAGAACACCAAAATTTTCAACAGAAGGGGTCCCAGGAGGGCTACTTACCCTTTCCTCATGAGGTCAAACACTGCAAGAAAAGGAAATAAACCATGAATGAATGAGAAGAGCAGCCTGGGCTTATTTGTTATTCATCACCTACAAACACACATCCATTCCCATACCTGCAAAATCAATTTATCTCCACTCATTTCTCTTCCCTCACCCATGACAAGGACACCAGAGGATGCAAAATGAAAATATTCATCTCTTCAGCACAGACAAATATCCCCCCTCCTGCCAGCTCTGCACAGGGACACAGAGGGTGCTAATTTGTCACCCACGGTGCTGCTGCTCTGGGTGTCAGCCCTGCTTGATTTGAGCCCTGTTGTACCTCCAAGGGAGGGTGTTTGGTGTGATATTCCCACTAAACTGCTGATAGCAAAGGAGATGCTGTAAGAACATGCTGCTCCATTTCTGCTGTGTCAATCAGCAGCACAGCTACAGCTTTGTCAGAGCCAAACACTCCCTGGCAGGAGCCACTGAGGAGGATTTGCTGCTGTGAGTTGAGGCTTGCAGAGCACATGAGTTTGTGTGTCTGATTAGGAGCTTGGGGAAAAGTGTTTTTCTGATCCTGCTCTGCAAACAGGAGAAGGATCTGCTTTTACCTAGAGTAGGAAAGCTCCTTCCCTGTGAATTACATGGGGATTTCTTGCACCTCCCAAAAAATCTGAGCAGATCCCCTCCTCAAAGCACTGGGTCCAAACACAACAGGGCAGCCTGAATTGGCTCACCTCGCCCTCCAGAAGCTGCAGCTTGTGGAAGCATTTCATTATTCAACCTCTCTGTACCTCTGCAGGTTGCTCAGTGCCTGCTGACATCCCAGCCCAGCGACACACATCCCATGCCAAGTGCTCCAGCAGTGCCTGATCCCAGCAGTCACAGGCAAGGAGCAAACACCTCTTCCTCTACACCTGCTCTGCACTGGGGGCATTTTTGGAAGGAGAAAGGTGCAGTTTTCATCAGCTGGGGCAGCAGCAGGAGGGAGCACACCCACCTGCAGGAGGTTCAGCCCTGAGCACTGCTGCTCCTTCTGCCAAGGGAGCTGCAGAGGCAGGAGCTGGGTGTGATCTGAGCTTGAGGGGATCCCAGGCAGAGAAAAAGGGTGGTGGAACATGGACAACAGGGACGTGGCCTCTGCTCATCACTCGGGGACAGCACAACCTCCAACAGGACCAGGAGACTCCCCCCCTGTTCTGCTGCTGTTGCTGCAGTTTCTGGGATGGCTCTCTCACTCCACAGACAGAGCTTGGTTGAGTTTTGGGGTTATTTTTCAGCTTTCTACCTCATCTCTCCCCTTTCCTCCATCCCCAGGAGTTCAGTCCTTCAAACAACAGCCTCAATCCCCCTCCCCACCACCAGTGCCATCACTTTGAGATGCCGCCAGATGCTGCTGGGGCTTCAGCCCAAAGGGAAAAGTGGCCTTTCAAAGGCAAATTGCTTCATTTGCTAGGCAGAGTCCTCCTCCAGGCAGCTTCAGAAGTGTCCCATAATTATTTCATGAGGAGCAGTCTTTGAACCTGCTTCATCAAGAAACAGTTTGGGGAAGCAGAGATGTAAAAGGGTCAGCCATCCCCTCCTCCAGCCCATCTCAGGGGGCACCTCAGGGCCTCCCAGGCCTGTCCCCCAGTGCTTTACCCAAATGGGGGTTAGGGATGGCTGGCACTGTCAGGGTTTGGAGGAGAGGAAGACAAAATGGGGGGAATTGCCTCACCCTCTGCAGAAGCACCCAGTCAGGCATGGCTTCCCCACCAGAGGTGGGAGTGCTGCTCCTTAAGGAGGTCCTGAGGCTCTGCAGGGGTCACAGGGAGCACTCCCAGACAAGACTGGAGTGACTCTGCAGTCACCACCGCCATCCACAGCCTACAGAAGTTTCACAGCAGGAGGACAAGGAAACCATCCTGCACCCTTCTCCTCCCTCCTGCCTCTGGGGCTGGAACCAGCTGGCACAGAGCAGCTGCCAGGTCTTTTCAGTGTCCCCAGGGCAAAGAGGTGTGCACAGCTGTACTGACACAAGGTTGCCTTACCCTACTGCACGGGGCCTTTCCATCCCAGCTGCATTTACAGGCGTTTAAACTCGGCAGAAAACAAAAAAGTCTGCAGAGGTTGGCACAAGTTTCCTCCCGTATTGACCCCGAGTCCTGGCACGTGGCACTGGCAGCACCAGGCCCAAGCCCAGATGGTTCTGTTAGCTTATGAGACTCACATACCCATGTACAAGTTGTCCTCTGCAGGATCATCAAGGACCTGAGAGATCACAGAGAAATAAGGGGAAAGAGGGGAAAAAAAGTGAAAAACAGCAGGAAAAAAAAAAGATTTTAAAGCAAGTAACAGTCCCAGTACACTGTGCTGAGCTGCAGAACACTGAGAACAATTATTTAGGCTAATATTTAGAGAGTCCTGCAGAGAATTTAGAGGGGTTTTGGAGGACAAGGGTTTTTTTGGGGGGTTTTGTAGGACAGATTTTCCTGTCTCCAGAAAAATCTGGGCTTCTGCCTGTATTTGGAGAAACAGCCTACCAATAAAGGCACTGCTTGTCCTAAACTGCCCTCAGTCAATAATGAAAATGGCACTGAAGCCTTGCACTTGTGCACCTTCCCAGGCTTGTCTGCACACAAGTTTCAGTGATCAAAGCTCACTGCCATTTCTACCAGCACAGTGAGCTGCCTCCTCCTGGGCACCAGCCCGGAGCTCAGGCTGAGAGTGCAGCTTGTCCTACAGTCAGTGAGACTTTGCTTGGAATCACCAGCCTAAATTTATGAACATCTGTATTAAACCAATTCTGGCTGGAGTAGGAACAGTTGAAGAAAAATCCTCTTGTTGCAACACAAACCAGCTTTGTTTCAGCATAAATTAGGGTGGAAAAGCAGCTCACCTCTATCAGCTTAACAATATTGATGTGGTCCAGCTTCTTTAGGATGGCTATTTCCTGATAGACTCTGTCCAGGGGTGCCATGGGCTTGGGCTGCTCTCCTGAGGATGCTTTGGACCCTCTGGGAGGAGGCCGACCTGCAAGTGGGACAGCACAGTGAGGAATTCCTCCTTTGGCAGCAGCATGAGCAGCACTGGCCCCCCCTGCACAGCCCTCCAGCTCTTCTGCAAGATCCCATTATCATTCTCATCATCACCTTGTTCTCATCCCAGAGCTTTGCAGTCTCCCAGCTGGAGCTGAGCTCTCCAAGTCCCACTGAGAGCAGCTGCTCCCAGCTGGGGCATCCTTTTGGGGTCTCTAGCTGGTCAGAGTGACCCCAAGAAAAGTTCCAAAGTCTCTTTTCCCAGCCTGGTGCTTGAAGAAGGAGTCAGGGCTCTTCATTTCTCAGTCTCAAGGTTGTTTATTGTATCTTATCTAAAAAATTCTTTCTCCTGTCCAGCCAAGGTCTGCTCAGCAGGACAGTTCCAGGCACTCTGCCTGCCCCCAGGGCAGTGTTGTGTCTTTATACTAAAAACTACGTGTACAATGTTTATAATTCCTTCCCAATACCTATCACCTATGTTAGACAGTGAGCTTCTACTCTAAACCAATCTAAAAGTGCCACCATCACAGCAGAAGATGGGGGCCAAGAAGAAGAAGAAGAAGAAAGGCTGGACACGCCCAGATTCCTCCATCTTGCCTCCTGAACCCCCATTCTAAAAACCCCAAAATCTACTTTTTCACCCTGTGATAACTTCACTATCATTCTACTTAAACTGTTGTGGCTTGCAGATCTTCATCTAAGGTTGGTAACTTGCTCCATGGGTCATAATCAAAACCACAGGGGCATTTTGGGCTCTGTGCCAGGGTCCCTGAGCCCCCTGGCAGGGTCTGGGCTGCTCAGGACAGCCAGAGGGATGCCCTGGGTCCTGACAGCATCCCATGGCCCAGGCTGCAGCCAGGTGCTATCCCAGGGTAAGGAAAGGGGGGGAAGACCCTGCCTAATTCCAGTGCTTAATTAGGCTTCATAAATGGTGAACAAGGAAAAGTCACCACTTCAAAGAGACTCACAAAAATCAGAGCCAAGCATCTCATTACTGAGTGTGCTGGATTTCCCTGTGGCTGTATCTGCCCCCTCACCCCCCTTTTAACCAGCTCCATTTTAACATGGGCAGCTGTCACAGGAGGGCACGTTCTGCACCCCTTGCAGGCAAGGTTTCTACAGAGAGATCTGGCTGAGGACAACAGGCAGACCTCTAAATGTGAGATACCCACGTGGAAATCCATACTGCTTCAAGAGCTTCTTTTTGGAGAGGACTTTCATAGCCTGGAGGAAGGAAAAAAAGCAGTGTTAAAACTGAACAAGAGCCAAAGAGCTGATTGCTGTGACCTGGACTATGCTGGGCATCAGGGACTGGCTCAGGGCTGCTCCTCAGCCTAGAGCAGGGTCCTGCTCAGTGGTGGCCGCACCACGCAGACACTGACCCAGGCTTTCCTGAAAGCACTGCTAGCCATCTGTTCCATTCATCTTTCCCCATGAAAAATTTTCAAATTAAAAAAAAATTAAAATTCATTTTCAAACGAATTTCAATTTCAAGGAATTTCAGATTCATTTTCAAATGGACAAAGAAAAAGGAGCCCAATTCCTGCATTTGGGGCAGAAGCTTGGGGGAAGAGGTGGGTTCCTCTGGCTGACTCACTGTTTTGGATGATGCTCCAGCTCAGAGCCACTTCAAGGCTGCTTCATCTTATGTTTGGTCTCGTCAGGGGGTATAAGACGGAAACTGAGCCCAGGCAGCTGAGGCGTGGGAAGGGATCAGGGTGTCACAGACACATTTATGACAAATCCTTTCCTTAGGATTTTCCTTCTGAGAAGCTGAGAGGCCTCAGGAACAAAATGTAAACAATGGTTATCTGCTGCTGTGGAATGCAACAGGTGCATCTGGGATTGGTCTCATGTGGTTGTTTTTAATTAATGGCCAATCACAGTCCAGCTGGCTCGGACTCCCTGGTCAGTCACAGGATTTTATTATCATTCCATTCCTTTCCTTGCTAGCCTTCTGATGAAATCCTTTCTTCTATTCTTATAGTTTTAGTATATAATTTTCTTCTAATATAATATATATTATAAAATGATAAATCAGCCTTCTGAACATGGAGTCAAGATTCTCCTCTCTTCCCTCGTCCTGGGACCCCTGTGAAGACCACCACAGCCAGGGTAATTCCTCCTGCCATCCAGCTGGCATCAGCACAGTGGCAAAAGGCAATCTGAATTTAATAAACAGTCCTTGTGCCTCCATCTGCTCTGTGCATTAATAACCTTTTGGAGGGATACTCAAACCCCCAAGTGGCCCAGCAGAGGAATATTTAATGAGAAACCAGCTCATGGTACAATTTACTTAGGAAAACAGTCTGTGCTTCCAGGAGCTGGGATGGTCACTCCCTCCTTCCCCTCCCTAAGGGGTTACTCCTATTAATCTAGCATCCAATATGCAATTCCCACTGGAGTGATTCCTACACAATCTAACTAACCAAGGACCCCTGCAGCACATAGTCAAACTCCCAGGAATTTTGCATCAGTACCACAGAGGCAGAGTCTCTGGCCACTGTTACCTGTTTTTAACCCCCATACCAGGAACAAGTCACCAAATCCACTCCAGTGAGCTCCATCCCAAGCTGTTGTTCCTGGCACCACGTGCCCAAACATCCCCACCTCCCATCAGTGCTCCAGGTTCATGGCTTGCTGAAAGGATTGTTATTTTTGGTACTGATCCAGTGAAATCCTCTGGATTTGCACCCGTGTAATTGAGAGGAGACACTGAGCAGTGTTTCAATCCTGCCTGACAGCTCCAACCAACTGTTAGAAATGATGGTGTTGAGAGACAGACTCAGAAGTGCTTATCTGTGACTTAGCACAGCTCTGTGTCCAATACAGGCAGCCAAATGACTCATGGTCTGCTGGAAGAGGATCCAAGATGTGCACAACCACCTCCAAATACGGCCAGGACCAAGCCCGGAGGACTTCCTACGCTTCCCATTTTATCTCTCCATAATGAAAATTTATGAGAAAAAATCAAAGGAATTAGTACATCCATATCTCTTTCAACCACTGCCAACCCAGGAGGAGAACTCTCCTCTTGTTCCAATCCCATCTTGAGTCCTTGCTGCCTTCTGGCAAGGAGCTTCAGAAAAAGGACAAAACAGAAGATGCAATTTGCTGCTGAAAGCTCCTGAGTTTGGGAGCTTGGGGGCCTCAGCCTGAGGAACTGAACCATCACCACCAGCCATGCCCACATGAGGACAGTCCTTCCCTGGAGAAGCTGGAGGGAGCAGGAAGGCACAGAGAGGAGCAACAGCTAAAACAGGACTTGCTTTTGGGGACAGAAATGGGGGGAACAGGAGCTCCTGCCGTCACCCAAACTCCTTGAAGGACACTTGAGGGGCAGTGGGGGTTACTGCATCATAGGAGAGTTGGCTGCAAACACCACTGCTGCTGGGAAAGAAGCACCAGGATGTGCTTATACCAGTTTTGGAGCACCAGTATCTGCTACTGGGGCAGAAGAGAGGACCTGTCCCACTGTGCTGGCAAACCCAAACAGGGACAAACACCAAAGTTCATCATGCAACAGGCCAGAAGCACTTAATTATCACAAGAGCAGAGAGGAGGGCACGTGGCAGTGAAGCCTCACTTTAATTACAGAGAGCTGGCAGGACCAGGCTCCCTCCTGAATGGTGGCTGCTGCACTGGGAGCATCTCAGGGATGCTTCAGCAAACCTCTCCTTCCAGGCTCAGTGCCTGACAGAGCCAAAGACATTTGTACTCACGGGCAGAGCTAATTACCCAGATAATGCTTTTCTGATAAAGAACCAGCTCAGAGCCAAGCTGAGGGATTTTCCTTTTGCACAGGCAAGTGCTGCTTCAGTATTCTCAGGAAAAGAGGGAGCCTGGAGATTTCCTCCACACATCCTCCTCCCAAGCGTGGACACGGCTCTTGACATCTCCCTCGGAGGAACAGCAGGAACTGTGTGCTTTTCTCTGATGTATGTTTATTTTCTAAGTCTACTGCTCTCTTCCTATCAACCCTCCAGCTGGAAGCCACAGGGAAGCTGCCTAAGGGAAAGGAGATCCCAGGTTTATGGAGAGGAGGAATGCCTGTGACACAGCAGCTTTCACAGCAGCAGGACACAAGCTGTGGGTAATGACAAGGGCAAAAAGGCCATTGGTTTTGGGAGGGAAGGGTGACAAAATGATTGAGCCAAGTTATCACCTGTCCTTGGTGATGCTCTCACAGTGCTCAGAATGTCATTTTATTTGCTAAGGGAGAGACTTGTGCTGCAAGGGCAGAAGGCTGTGCACAGTCCCAATTACAGCTCCCAGGGGAGTGGGATACTGCCCAAAAATCCCTGCTAACCACCTAAACCCTCTGCTAGTGCATGAGGGCATGCTGTGGGAATGCTGGACAGACCAGAGAGTGTTCCCAGCCCTTCTTCACCTGTCCTGCCTAACAACAGCAGCCCTCAGACAAAGCAGTCGAGAGGGAAGCTCTGCTGGCAAAGAGCACGAGTGTTAGAGCTGAAAGAAAATCCTAAACCAGACAGGCTTAGCTGCCACGGCCTTAAAATCCTGCCCTGAGTTTTGTCCCACCAGCAGAATTCCATCATCAGGCCGTGCCCCATGCACACTGTGCCACCCCAGCAGGGGTGAGCCCTGCAGCTCCCCTGTCCCCAGCTGTCACCTGGGTGAGCCAGCCCCTCAAAGGCCTCAGCTGAACAGCACGAGGTGTTGGACTGAGCCAGAGATCCCTTCCCTGCTCTGGGGAGCAGCTGGCAGTGCTTCAGCAGCTGTCATGTGAGCCAGGGGATGAGAAATGCAGGAGCTGTGCCTTCCCTTTCCTCCTGGATGGCAACCAAAGTGGGTTCTCCAGAGGCTGGAAAGTTCAAGGCTTGCTGCTGGCCTCCTCCTCAGCTGCAGCCCTTTGTTCAGCCACTCTTTCATAAACTTGGAAGGAATTTCTCCCCATCACTGAGACTTGGTAGGAAACTGCCCTCTGTGCAAGGATTGTTAGGTGCAAACAGAGGCAGAGAGCACAATCACACAAATCTTGTTTCTTAGGAAACAAGATTAAAAAAGAAGGATGAAAAAAAGAAAAATCCACTGACAACCTAAATGCTGTTGCCTTATTCCAGCAGTAGCATAACAAATGCCCATCATAACCACTTTTCTTTGCAAGCTGATTTAGAGATTGAAAATAGGAGGAAGACATGACCTGAGGCATCAAAGAATCAAATTCCATCAGCACAATGATTCCAATCTAGATCTCTCCTTGGACACATTTGCCTTTGCTTTTTATTTGCTGCTTTTTCACAGAACTTGGTCTTTGATTTTTCCCTTAGTCACTGTCAAAGCATCTCCTTCAAACTGAGACACTGAAAGCTTTCCACTGTGAAGGGTTCCTTGGCAGAGCCCCAGAGCTGTGACAGCTCCATGAGCCCCAGCAGCAGCAGGGTCCTCTGCTCTGGCAGCCAGCTCTGCTTTCCAGTGGGGTCTCCTCCTTGGAGGCTCACAAACCTGGTGCAGAAATTCCAGTTTCCATGGCCTAACACATTCCCTACATCCAGGGATGTGAGCCAGGACACTTCACAGCCCTGCCAGGCACTGTGGTGCTCACAGCAACCAAGGGCAAAGCTCTTAGAAGCACTCCCTCATCTTTAGTGGAAGGTAAAAAACCCACAAAGTAAACACAACTCATTTACATTTTTTCCCAAATGTGGTGGTTGAATTTTTTTCATGATAGTTTTTCCTAATTCTAGGCCAGATCCAGAACTCGTTAAAGCAGCAGCAATCTTTCCTTTGGCTTTGACAGGAGCTCTATTCAGTCCTTGCTCCCTATAAACTCTTCTTTTTGAAGGGAGCCAGCAAAGGGTCCCACACCTCAGCAAGAATCAGGAACCACACTCTGAATTATACCCTTAAATAAATTTTTTTCTTATTTTTTTACAATTTGGGTCCTTGTTATTGCAGCACACGAGCTTAAAGACAAAAAAGGCAGCAACACCCCAGCCTCATGCTGAACCTCTGCAAATGGAAATCAGTTACAGAAGCAGAATATCACAGAATGATCTGGGTTGTGAAGGAACCTTAAAGATCATCAGTTCCATCTCCCTGCCATGGGCAAGGACCCCTTCCACTAGACCAGAGTGCCCCAAGCCCATCCAACCTGGCCTTGCTCGCTAAAGGAAATCACCAAGGGCTGCTTTTCACCACTGAGACAAAAAACACCCTCCAGAGCTAAATCTGGGAGAAAACAAACACACAGAAAAGGCCCTTCCCAACTGTTAGAATCCCAATTGCTTCTCTTAACTGCTGGTAAGAGTCAGGAGGCACCGCTGGGGTGCTGTGCTGAGGAACAGGGATGGGAAGCACAGGCAGGGCAGGATGGAAGCTGTCTGAGCTCTGGGAGAGCCCCAGGGTCAGCACAGCAGGCAGGTGGAGAGCTAAGCAACCATGAGCCAGTTATGCAATCAGCTCTTTCTCTGCAGCTTTGAAAAGCCTGCCAGCTCCCGAGCTGGATTAATGTCCTGGAAAAGCGGAGGTGTCTCCACCAGGGCTCACCCTCCAGAAAACACACACAGCTGGCTGGGAGGATGAGGGTGGAGGCATGTGGCTGCACTGGGGAGGGGATCAGCTCCCCCTGCCCTGCCAAGAGGGAAACAAGGACGAGGGACACAGAGCTCAGAGAGGCCCATCCCTCCACACACCTCCAGCATCACCTTCCCAGCCCAGGATCAGCTCAACCCCAAAAGGAGGATGGGGTGAAGCCAAGAGCACATCCCTGCAGGGCTGGCACTGGGGGGGTGTCTCTGTGCCCTGCCTGCCCCCAGGTGAGGCTCAAACAGCCCCAGGCACGGTGCCCCTCCTGGGCTGCAGCACCTTTAAAGTGTTTGCTTAGATTAGAATCCAAGATTAAGTGGGGATTAACTGACACACACCAGGCTAACCTGCACACAGGCTTTCACTTTTGGTTTGGATGTGACCAGCTAAATCTTCATGCATGGGGTTAATCTGCATCCAGAACAGGGACAGGAATGCAGCAGGCAGTGACACCCTACACCCAGCTCTGCTGGCTGAGCTGTCACAGATGCCCTGCCCACCTCTGGGCACCTCAATGGCATTTCCTGAGCAAAAAGGCAGTGCCAAACTGTAAGGATGACAATTTTCAAAGGAAAAAGTACTTTCAGCTGGAAACAAACATGATTTATGGATGTGATGCATTCCCACTCTGTGCTACTGGTGCTGGCATGCCTGTGCTGGTGGGACAGATGGGTCAGGGAAGCCAGGGCTGGCACCATCACTCTCTGCAGAACAAACCATCCTGCTGCAGGGCATGGCAGGGAGAATTTGGAGGGCAGCAGAGAAAAGGAGCCACTGCAAAAAGCTCTGGTGCAGCTGTGAATCAGCTTGGAAAGGATGGGAGATGGAAAGAATTGTGGCTCCTTTCCTTGGCCAGCTCCAGGGCACCTTGTCCAGATTTCTGTCTCATCTCTTCCATCCTTCATTTCAAGACATTCCTGCTGCAGTTCCATCCCTGCTGGAAGCCCAGAAAGGCTGAGGAATACCCACAGGCACACAATTCCCACCTGGCCACTTCAGCCTGGTGTGTCACTTGTAATAAAGAGTCAGGGAGGAAAAACCATCTGGGGAGCAGTGGGGAATGAGCAAGCTTTATGTTCCACAGCACATTCTATTCCCCTTTGTCCCAAGGCAGCACACCAGCCTGCCTGGCTGCTCTGGGGCCCATTTTCATCCCGCTCTCACCAAATGCAGTGTGGAGCAGCAGGGCTGTGCTGGGTTGAGGTTCAACAGCACTGCAGCCCCACAGCTCAGCAGATTCCTGCCCTGGCATCCATCAGAAACTGCTGGAAGTTCTTTCCAGAAGCCTCCAGGCACAGCCACAAATAGCAAGGAAGTTTTCCTTCCTTCCAGCTCCTGCTCTCAACCTGAACAAAACCAGCCCAGGGACATGAGCACATCTGCAGGCAGTTTTCACAGGAATTCCAGCTGGGATGGCTGGGATTCAGCTCCCTCTGAAAGGGGAAGCCCAGAGCAGGAGCCTCCAGCATAAGCAGCCTTTTGGAATATGAAACTCTCCAACTCTGGCTTTGTTAAACCCTAAGATTTGCCTTCAGTCTTGCATCCTGCACCTCATGCCCTGGCAGTGGGCCTGGTTCAGTGTCCCCCAGGCATCCCCACGGGGGTGAGATGCAGGAGCCTGTGCCCAGCCCCACCACACTGCCCAGCCTTTTCCTGAGAAACACCCCATTTCCTTCCAAAACACTCCTGCTGCGGGATTCACATTCTCTGAACCTGAGAGAAGCAGTGAGAGAAGCAGAGAAAAGAAAGATCAAAGCAATTCTTATCTCATTGGCTGCTCCTGTGCTGTGCCAGAGTGCAATATGGAGATTGTTTAGCCAGAGTGAGGGTGTTTTGTTCCCTTGGTCTGTCAGGGCCAGGTGTGTGTGTGTGTGTGTGTGGGGACTGTCAGGTGACAGTCATGAGGTTCAGAGCAGTGTGTGAAGTTGAGTGCTTGGCAGATTCAGTTTAGATGTAGTGTAACATAGTGTAATATAATACAGAACAATATAGTATACTAAAGTAATTAATTAGCCTTCTGATATCCATGGAGTCCTCCTCATCATTCACAGAGAAGTTCACCTTCACAGAGAAGAGCAAGGCACATCTTCCCAAGAATATTTCTGAGATTCATATTCTCTGAACCTCAGAGAATGATCAGAACAATTCTTATCATTTGCTGTGCCTGTGTTTGTGTCAAAGCAGAATGCAATATGGAGATTGTTCACCCACAGTGATGGGGTTTTGTTTCCTTGGCCTATCAGGGCCAGGTGTGTGTGTGTGTGTTGGGACTGTCACTGACAGTCATGAGATTCTGTGCAGTTGGGTGTTTGTGCAGATTCAGTTTAGATGCAGTGTAATATAATATAGAATAATACAGTATAATAAAATAATTAATTAGGCTTCTGCTAACCATGGTGTCAGATGCATCATTTTCTCCCCATCGTCAGGTTTGCCCTGATTTACCCTACCCTGCTCCTTCCAGGCCAGGCTTCCAAGGCACAGCAGGTGCTCAATACCACCACCCACATGCCTCTGATTTCAGGTGACCTGCTTCATAGCTAGAAAATGCCAAGGCAGATCAGCAGCATGTTCTGCCTGTTACACAAGGCACCCACCCATCCCTCCCTTGCAGCAGCTCCTGCAAGCCCCCCAAAATCCCAGGGACACTGCTGAGAGCAGCCAGCCACCAGGGGGGACAGCAGCACAGACAGGAGCAGAGCAGAGGCACACTCACATAGTATTTGTCATCATTCTCGTTGTAGGCCAGCTTCACCACGCCGTAGGAGCCCTGGAAATGAACAGGAATTGCAGGGTCAGCTCAGCAGCTCCACCTCAACCTCTTGCTGCTCGAGGCTGGGGTGATATATGGCTTCTTCTAGCCAAGTCTTGTAAGCTTTTAGAGATCTATATCACACTCAAGATAGCTCAGCTACTTTAGAAAGCATAAAATTAGCAAGATGGTTTCTGTAGTAGTGCTGGAAACAGAAAAGTTTTAATATCAGGGAAAATAACAAAACTCTTTACAGAGAAAAACTGAGCCAGGTGCAAGAAGTTCTTGCTCCTGGTAAAACACTTCACAAAAGCAATTAGTTTTTTTTTATTATTTTTTTTTTTTAGTAAATTGTTTAAGTGAGACTTTTTGGCTCCTTTGTGATTGGCTATCCTTAAGTTTGAGGCGAAGTCTCCTAAATTCTATGAAGTGTCTTTTTACCTAATCAAAGAAAGAAACCTCTAAGCTTTTTTCCTTTTTAAGGGAACAAAAGATAGTTTTGTCACTCTGTCAGCAGAGAGCACATTCCTGTACTGGTGGAACACAGCTGGGAAAAAACCAACTCCCAAGGCGCCAGGCCATGCTGAGCCCTGGGCAGCCTGCAGGCGATGTGACCCCACAGCAGGGCTGGGTGTTTTGGCAGCTCTGCAGGATTATCCCTGTCTGGAGGAGCTGAGTGCCAGCCCACCACGTCTGTCTGAACTCACACAGGGGCGGGCAGCAGGGAGAAAAATGTTCTTGGTGCAAATTTGGAAATTCTGCATGAGCACCTTCCCTGTTCCACCAAGCAGATGCTGCCCAGGCAGGTGCAGGCCTGGACTCCTGCTGTACCCACAGCTCCAGGGACAGCCTGAAGCCAAACTCCATCCAAAATGCTGCTTTTACAAAGTCCCAATGAACACTCATTTTATGCAAGTAAGACATGATCAGGTATTATCCCTGACATATGTCTATTGAATAAATGAGTGGGATGAACACCAGAGCCTTCAAAATATTTCTCTTGACTTCACTGAGAGTTGAAATAAGGTTCTGGTCTCAGAGGAGACTCACAAGCCATCTGGCTGCTCCAGAAGCACAGCAGACCCTCTCCCAGCCTCACAGTGCCCACCTGCCTGCCGTGACCCACAGGGAAGGCGGGAGGCAGGGACAAATCCACCTGAGAGAAGGTTTCACACTCTCCTTGAATCCCACAGAAGCCCTAGGTGGGTCTGAAGCTGTGTGTGAGCTTGGGATGGCACCTGCTGTGCCAGCAGGGGTACCTGCACCCTCACCCCCTGCCCATGGCACAGAGGGTGGGGGAGCCATCCCACAGCCTGGGGCCTCTCATTTTGGAGGCATTTGGGCTAATTAAATTAAACTGGTGCTGGAGGTGTCTGCAGCCTCCTGTGCCCGCAATTGCAGCTGCAGAGGCAGACACAGCTCCCAGACACAGCGCTGCCTGCGGAGCCATCTGCAAAGGTGGCACATGGCCAGGGGTGCAGGTGTCTGAGCTGCTCCCCAGCCCAGACCTCTAAATAACTTCACAGGAATCACTTTTGAATCATTCTGCAGCTTTTAAACACGCACTAGAATTAAACAAACATTTCATGTGATGGAAAAACTTTTAACTAGTCCTGATGGGGACAAAACACCTGCCCTGATCATCTTTTTGGTTTTTTTGTTCCTTGTTGGGTTGTATTAATGTATCAAAGGCTGTTAGTGTTACATTTGGCAAGCAAACACCCCTAAAAGGGAGCCAGCTTAACCACCTTCTGAGGGAGGAAAAATAAATCTAGATTTCAAAGGAAGTAACTCACTGTGACCTTGAACACAACTTGCTCAAACTTATATGGAAAAAACCCTCAAAAATAATCAAAAAAGCCCCCAAACCAAACACAACTTGCAAGGAGCCTTGGCCAGGGAGGTTCCTTGGGCTGGCACAGCCTTTCCAGCCCTACTCAGACGTGTGACACAGGATGGTGTGACAAACATGAACCCCAGTACTCACCTTGCCTATTTCACTCTGCAGTTTGTACTGGTTTAATTGCACACAGTCCTGCAGATCAAAAGGAGAACATAATTAGAGTATTGGTAAAGGAAATTACTGAGTTTGAATCAGGTTCAAGTAGTGACAGAGTGCTAAATAATTAAAGACTTAATCTCACTTACACTGGTGTATGTTACACTATAACACTGCTTTTTTGGGTTTTGGTGTTTGGTTGTTTGCTGGGGTTTTTTTGTTGTTTTTTGTTGGGGTTTTTTTTGTTTTGTTTAGGGTTTGTTTGTTTGTTGTTTGGTTTTTGGGTTTTTTTTTTTGACAACCCAAGACAAAACAATTATGGGCTGAATTCTGATTCTGATTGTGCTGTGTAAAACCACCCCAGTTCCCCAGCACTGCCCTGGGTTCAGCCCAGCCTGGCAGCCCCCAGCATCCAGCCCAGGGTCCCAGCATGAGCCTGTGCCCTGCCCAGCACCAGCCTGGCAAACACAGAGCCCCTCTGGCAGTGCCTGCACCAGAGGAACCCTCGCCTGCTCCTCCAGCAGAGCACACAGAGCCCAGCTCCTCTGCTGGGCAACACAAACTGCTGGGAAGGATGAAAGTTTGACAAGAAAATCTCACAGGTATGGGTGCTTAGCAGAGAGATTTTTGAATGTAGAATCTGAAGAAGGAATAGAGATGGAAGCAAGTTTTGATATAGAAGAAAAGAATTGCTGAGCCAGTCTTGCTGGATAACCAAGGAGGCAAAGGGTGTGTTAGTTAGAAGGGGTTTTATGGCTTAGAGCAAATGGATAAACCCACCCCAAACAAGAAGATGTTTTTACCAAGCACAAAGATAGCACAGGCAAACAAGTCAGCAAATGGTGTGAGTAGAAAAAAGGTCTCAGAATTTTCCACTGCAAGAAAACTGAAAAACAACTTCTACCTTAAACTGTAATGTACTGACTTTTAGTGATTGGAGAATGGTAGCATGAATGTGGTAATTACAGTATTTATGATAGGCTGTAGATAAAAGTTAAGGTATAGATTGGATCTACTGTATTAAGATGTTCAGCAAAGAAAAGTCTATAATGCACTGTAACCAAAACCAAAGGGTCTCCAGGCCTGCCTGCAGCTGGAGCTGACAGCTGTGGGCACAGCTCTGTCACCCACAACCCTGGACTGCTGTGACATCCTGCATTTTGGAGAGCTGCTGGGAGTCCCACATCCCTCATTCAGGCTCTTACAACAAACAGTGGTACTGACACGGAATTTGCTAAATCAACCAGCCCAGAGCAGCTCTGATCTCTGCTGCTGAGGCATCCAGCCCTGAATCCCATGGGGTGGGGATGTGGTCATGGGTGCTGAGCTCCTCACAGACCAGGGGTGGCCAAGGGGCAGAACAAGGTGGAACAGAAGATCCACAAAGCCAGCTGGTGTTGAAGCCACCCTTCCTTTGGGGCTGCACACCTTGGGGCAGAGCCAAGCTTGGGCAGATCTGGAGCTCCTGCTGGTGCCTCTGAAGTGCTGGCACCAGGCAGTGGCTGCAGTGGAATTTGCCTTGTCCTCACTGAGCACTGAGCTGCATTGCAGGGCAGGGAAGAGCCCCCACCTTGGAGGGGTGAGGAAAAGGAGGAGTTTCCAACCCCAGGACACAGTGTGGGCTGAGCCTCAGATGGGATGCACTTCCCAAGCCAGCAGTTTTGAACATTTCTCCCCAAAACTGCCAAGCACTAAAGCAGGCTGGAAATTCACAGCCAGCCTCTGCATTTGTTTGGGAACAAAGCTGATATAAAACACACAGACAGGTAGATCAGCCTTCCCATAAACCTCAGAATAGCCCTGCCATCTACAGAAGCAGCGCCAGATGCCTCCAGTCCATCTGTAAGAACAGGAGTGTGAGAGTCCCTGCCCCAGCAGCATTCCCACCAACAGCAACACTCCTCTGCCCCTCAGGGCCAGCACAGGTGTGGGAGATGATAATTTTGACTCTTCTCCATCCCCAACCAGAAAACATTCCTAATGCTCCTGATGAACAGATCATCACAATAAAAGGAATGGGGGACTGATGACGTTTTTCCCTCATGGCTTGTCAGAAATACAAGGAGTGGTTTAAATCTTGATCTTGTTGCCAGGGAAGGAAGTTTTTTCCAGCTCCCTGACAGGGAAGAGCAGCCATCTGTGAGTAATGGGGCTATAGGAGTGTATTAACTCTGCTGCTAGCAGAGCACATTTCTTTCCAAAGGTAAAAACCAACCCATCAGAACTGGGAGCACCAAGAGAGAGAAACCATGACCCAGCAAAAGCCAAGATGCAAGGCATGAGGGGCCTGAAAGGATGTCCCTCCCCAAAGGAGGGGGCAGCATGCAGGACCCCAGGGCATGGACACAAGGAGGACAAATTCCCCTGCAAACACTGTGCCAGCAGATTCACTTCCCAGTGGGAGGCTGTGGTGATTTTCACAAATTCAGCAGCAACACTTTTCTACTGTCCTGGTGCTCAGCTTTGTACCCCTCGCCTGGCCCTGTGAAAACTGCAGTGCTGCAGAGGGTGAAACACCCACTGGAGCAGCTGGACAGGCAGGAAAAGTGACCATTCCTCCAGGAAAGCCTCCAACCACCCCACATCTCCTGCTCTTCAAACCACGTCTTGCTAGGAGGCCTCCTCCCTGAGCAGGGATCACTTGCAGGAGCAGATGAAGCCTTTCACACACAGCCATCAGCCCTTTGCTCTGCACTCAGCATCGTTTCAAGCCAAGGTGGCAGCTCTAAAGCACCAAGAGCTGCTTCTTATTGCTCACAGACTGCCAAGGAAACCATGGTGGCATTTTTCTCTGCTTTCAGAAGGAGCAGAGTCCTTTGTGTGGGTTGTAGTCCGTCCGTCCTTCCACCATCATCCATCCCTCCATCATCCATCCCTCCATCATCCATCCATCCATCCCATCCATCCCCCATCCATCCATCCCTCCTCACAAAGCAGGAGCAGGGACTGTGCCTTGTCCCTGTGCCACCAATTCCTTTGTCTCTGACTTTCCACAACCCCTCCTACCTCTGGCCACAAATCACCATTCTCATCCCCCACCAGACTGATCACCTGAAGCATCTCCCTCGTGCTCCACTGCTGCTAGATGGAGCTTGTGACACCAGAACCTCCATTTTTGGGGACAGTTTTTTTGAAAGGGGTGGATAAACACAGGGAGGAAACACCCAGAAAGTTCCAAGGGAAGGCAATGACCAGATGTGCAGCACAGCCCCCTCAGAGTTCACCCCTTGGAAGTTCCTTCACTCTTAAAAAAATCACCGGAGTTTTTCACAGAATTTTTTTAACCCAAATGCAATGCAAAGATTTTGGATTATGCAAATAAATGAAATTATGGATTTCTCTCTTTAAAGGAACAAATAAATGATTTGAGTTTTTCTTTCAATTTACCCTGAACTTAGTGCATAACAAATAGGTGACACTCACTGTCACCACCTGGCCCACACCCCCAGTGCTCTCCACTCAGGTAATTCCTGGTGGGAGGGAAGCACCATCCCTTCAGCTTCTGCAGTGCCTCCAGCACTTGAGCTGCACTCAGCAAGAATCAAACCAGATTATAGGTGCTTTCTATGGTTTTTTCCTCTTGCTGAAAAGACCATAATTCACTGCTGAAGTGACTCCTGCCACGTGTTGCTGCATTTGTTATTCTGTTATTTGGTTCTCCTGCAGGAAGTGGGATAATTGTCCTATTCCTTTATCAGAGAAAAACACCTATCTCTGGCCAAGTGTTTCTTTAAGATAACATTGTACAATTCTCTTGATTTCATCAGGCTGATGTATTTGCAGCTGCTGATAAATACAAATAGAGCAGAACTTAAATGAGATCTCTTAGTGAAAAGCTGTCACCAAATTAGACTGAGCCAGTCCAAGTGTGCAATAATTGTTTCACTTTAAAAAAACAAGATGCCCTCTGTGTTAACAAGTCCAAGGTATTTGTCAAGAGAGGAAGGGAGGGAAATCAATGCCACAGAAAAGAAAAATTGGTCAAAAATCATAAAGCACAATACAGTCCAGGCCCAGTTCCAGAAATCCACTGTGGCCACCACTGGGTGACAGAAACCCTGAGAAACTGAGAACTGAGCCTTTGCTGTCCCAGGGGAGATGGATGGATGGGAAGGGAGAACCAGAGATGATTTCCAAAATCAGACATTTCTGAAAACAGACAGCCCACATACATATAATGGAGAATACATATAGAATGGAGAATACCTATATAATGGAGAATACATATATAATGGAGAATTTTGTCCCCTAAACAAAGCCAAATTCCCCAATCTGAAAAGAATTTTCAGCAATTTAGAGATACACCTTAAAGAGAGGCACAGAAGAAAAATGAGGAAACACTGGTTTAAACTCATCCTGCCTAGAAGGGGAAGTGAAGGCAGATCTGAAAACAGGCAAAAATGAAAAGAAAAGCCAGAAAATGGGTATTGAGGGCAGCAATGAATTCCAATTAGAAAGTTGTTCAGGGACAGAGAAGGATAGACAGGAAGCCCAGACCTCGTGGTGGTAAGAAAATTAAACAGATTTTGAAACATCATCCAAAAAGAAGTGCAAAAGGGAAGCCCTTTGGCTCTGCACTGGGGCTCACCCACCTGACAGCCCAGAGCGGATGCAGGAGTCTGGGGCTCGTGGGACCAGGGCAGACCCTCCCAGCCCCCCTCCAGCTGCAGCTCTGGGCTTGGTCCTCCTCTGAAACCTCACCCTCAGACAAGCTGGAAATGCAACTTTAAATTAAGGTTAATTAATCCAAAGGAAAGAAATTAGCAATGTGAGGGAGTTTTCTTTGAAGAAATGTTTTCCAGGTATCTTTAATCTTTCAAGAGCTCTGGTTTGAACACCACAGTAAGGGAAGCTCAGCCCATGCTGAGCAGGAGCTCAGCTCCTGCCTCTGCCCTGGCCCCACCTGAGTTTATCTTTGTGCACAGAAAGGAAATCACTTTGTGAGGAAAACCAGGCAGGTCCCAGGCCCCAGAGGAGTGTGAGACCTGGGCCAGCACCAGGGCACTGCCTCAGCTCTTGGCACCAGCTGCTCCAAACCACTCGGCCAAACAAGCCGCGGGCTGTGATAAAGATGAGAAAAAACAAGGAAAGAAAGGACAAAGAAGTGATTATTTTCCATGCCTCTGGAGTAAGCAATGGACAATCCAGCATTGGAAAATTCCCTTTGTCAGCTCGTTCTCCTCCCTGCATCTGCAGGCCAGGAGCATCTCCAGGGAGGGAGAGGCACTGGCCTGACTCATCCTCTCCTCTCCTGCTGGAGCACACAGAGCTGATTACCATGGCTGCAGGGACACCTGGAATGCTCCTACAGCCCAGAGGGTGGAGAGACAACATGGACACCAGGGCAGGGAGATCTGGAGTTCAGGGAGAAGAAGGGAACATGTGAAAGGGAAAGGAAATTCAACTGGAAGAGACTGTATAAAGCAATTAACTGTGCTGGCAGGTCTGGGGGGAAAGCCTGAAAAAAAAGACATATTTTATTCTGTTCCTAGCCGCTCTTCAAGTAAGATTTTCTTGGCTAACTAAAAAATTGCTTTATAATAGCAGAATTAAAAAAAAAAAAAAAAAACCCCAACAAACCAAACCCACCAGCACTGAACTTTTAAATGCTTCATTCCAACACACAGCACCTCTCTCCTTTCACAGATCCTAGACCTGTTGCTATAGATGGGACAAGCTCTGTCAGTCACACAGGGACAAGATTTCAGAGTCTTTCTCTGCCACACACAAACACCAGGGCATCATCTGGGCAGCAAAGCAGAAGCTGCTTTTAGCAGTCTCTGGAAAATCCTCTCCTGTTGCCTTGCTGCCAGCACAGAGCAGGAGCCAGGAATGTCATCAACAGAGGCAAAGTGGGCCTAAACTCTGGGGCTTGTGCCTCAGCTCTGCAGCTTTATGTACCCTTAATAGCTTCAGCCTAATCACTTCTGTGCCCCAGCTAAAGGCAGAGCCATTCCCTTGTCAGAGCAAAGCACTGATCGGCAGCAAGGCAGCAGAAACCCCATCAGGCACTCCTGACAGGGAAGGCAGCTCTGAGAGAACCTTCCAGGCCATAGGCCATGGATAATCTAAGAAAGGAGGGGAACAAACAGGGAGCTTTTAAAATTACAGCTCAATTTTTGATAGAGAAATGACAGATCAGGGTAATTAAGAACACAGTAGCACTGTTGGGAGAACAGAACATGTTACTTCTCTTGCAGAGCTAAAACTGCAGGGCCAGACTTGTCAGCAGTGGCTGCAGGACACCAGCAGCTGCCAACTCTTTGTCCAAGGGCAGTTGGCTAATTGGTGTCTCTGGGAATAATCTTTGTGCAAGACAAGGAGCCCCAGCCCTGCCAGCCCAG
Source organism: Emberiza elegans (assembly GCA_024865655.1). Lineage (NCBI taxonomy): Eukaryota > Metazoa > Chordata > Aves > Passeriformes > Fringillidae > Emberiza > Emberiza elegans. The sequence continues at coordinate 1,585,119 of JALJVW010001080.1, forward strand.
GAGCTGCCACCTGCCCAAATAACAACCCCAAAAGCTGTGCTCAGAAGGCAGGTGTCTGTGGAATGGTCCCAGTGACAGGGCAGCCCCAGTCCACTGCCTGCTGCTGCCACTTGATAAATCCTCCCTCAGCTTCAGCTCTTGTACCTCTTGATCCCTGAACAGAATCTTCCTCCCAGCCTGTGAACAAATATTAAAGCAGCATTAAAAAGCTCAGCAGTATCTCTCTAAGAGAACACAGTGTTCTTCCATAATTCATCAGTGAGGGCAGAGCATTCAGCTCTGCTGTATCCCCACTCTCTCTGCACAGCACATCCCTCCAGTATTTCTCCAGATCAGGCCAGGGTACAGCACCACTGACAGGCAGGCACTGAGCTGCCATCCTGCAGGAGAGGGAAGCAGGCCCAGGGGAGATGGCTATCAGCCAACAGGAAACTGTGACATGCAGCAGGGCCACCCATCCCTGCTCCTGACTGACAGTGCCTGCACCTGGCCACTGACAAACCCTGAGCGCTCCTGAACTGCAGCTTTGCACAGACTCTGAGCTGGAGCCATGGATGTTCTGCTGCTGAAGGGCACTGGCTGAGGATGCCACAAACCCAAAGCAAGGGCAAAGAACTGTAGGGGGATAGAATATAAGTAAATAAAGGTAGTATAACAAGTAATCTTACCCCCTAAAGAGTTGCAGCTGGGTTAATTATTAAAGATTAGGAGCAGGCCTGACTTTAACAGGCCACAGCTGTGACCAGTAAAGAAGAGAGTTATAAAAGAGTGGATTGGTTGGTTGAGGAGAGCTGGAGTCAGTTGGCTGCTGTGAGAAGAAGAAGTGTTAGTGCTTGGAGGAGCTGCCTACAAGAAACATCAAGGAGGAATAAAACTCTTGCACTAAGGAGACAACAATCTGGAACCTTTGCAATGTAATGACAACAAAGAACCAACTCCCAAAGGTGAGAGGCACTGACTGGAATACAAATGTGCAGCTTGCCCAGAACAAGGAGCCATTTGAGGCAGGGCAGTGCTGGGCCTGGGGACCTGGACCTTGTCAGTGACCCACCAGCCTCACTGCTCACTGAGGGTCTGCATATCAGAGTGACCACCAGACACCCAGCAGCAGCTGCTGCCAAGAGCACCATGACTGTATTTCTCATTACAGGCTGGTTTCATCCCCAATAGGACCAAAAGCCTCAACATGGAGGCCCTGGTAACTCTTAGAATCCCTGACAGAGAACAGATGACCTGCTCTGCAGTTCTGTCAGAGTTCCCTGCTGTGTCTCTCAGCTGCACAGCTGGGATCAGGACTGGCAGTGCCTCTCACAGCACAACAGCCCCTTAGCAGCCACCTGGCAGCAGCAGTGGTGGCACTGGAGCAGGCTGCACACTCACCTGGCTGTCACACCCTGCTCACCATTCAGTGCCCAGCCTCACACCTTTCCCTTTATCCATTTTCCTAATCCCTCTGCTCCTTATGGGGTACAGATGCTATCCCTGTAGGGTGGGAAGGGCAGCAGAGCTCCTGAGAGTTGCTCTGTGAGGGCAAGCGCCCACCCCAGAACGTTCCCAGCTCACCCAGGCCCCCTTCCCACAGGCATTCCCCATTAACAGGAATGATGGCTCCCACCAGGCACAGCTGGGCTGCAGCACAGCACTGCTCTCTCAGTGACACCCAAGTGACCATGAGAAAGGCAGCACTGTGTCAAGAGCTGCTGCAGGGCACAGGGGCTCCACATCTGCATTTCAAACACTGCCCACCCCTAGGCAGCAACCCCTGCTCCCCAGGATGCAGATGCTGGGGAAGAGGATGGAGGACTCTGGATCTGCTTGCAGATGGGAATGTGCCAGTCACACTTGACTGCAGTTATGCTGAAAGATTTCAGAAAAGCCTCACTCCTGGCACAGTCACAGCACTGCAGGATGGGAGAGCTGGCACTCAAGTCACGTCCTGCTTCCAAGAACTGGCTCCTTTCCCTCCCTGCCTCCCTTATTAAAGCATATGGCTGCTGCCAAAGAAGCTGCAGTCTCTGCAGTGCACCTTCTGCGTGTGCCCTCTTACCAGCAGGGGATGCAGCACCCACCCCACAGCTGATGGGGCTTGCACAACAACCCAGAGGACAGAGGCTGAGTTGGTGTGCACCACCATCCCCTCAGATTTGCAAGGGGAAAACACCCACTTCCCACAAGGGAAACACCAGGCCACACAGATGTTTAGCTCCAGGTTCCTTGGACCCACACTGGCAAAGTCTAAACTCCAGCGGTTTGGGTCCCTGTGTTGCTGCAGGCATCTAGGTCATGACATGGGCAGTGTGCTCTGAAACCCCTCTGTGCTCCCTGCCCTCCCCTCTACAGCACATCCAGCACTGGGAATTGCAACCATCACCCACTTCCATCCAGACACGACCACTGAGAGCACACCACAGCTCCTCCAGGGCAGGTCTGGGACCAGGAGAGCAGCTGCAGAACAACCACAGCCACCCAGACACCCCTCTGAATGAGAGCACGGTCACAGCCTTCCCTTACCACTGCTGTTACAAATGCTTTAAAGAGAAAAGAAAACCCTGACAGGAGCCAGGCATTTAAGCTCTTTATAAAATTAAATTAAATTGTGCCTTCAATTATGGCAGAACACAATAGTAGATACATAATCTCCAGAAGTTCAAATCCATAAATACCATCAATAAAGCTGCTGTGACTGGTGAATTCCCAAAGGGCACCTCCAGCAGGGACACAAGAGCAAAGTCATTTGGCCACAGCCCTTTCTCTGAACAACATGAAAGATTTCCTGTGTGCTACCATGACACAGGGGTTGTGGTCCCTTGGCAAGGCTGTCCCCGGCAGGTGAGAGCTAGAGGGGCCAAATGTCAGGGCCAGGGCTACGCCCAGCAGAGCTCTCCAATTCCAAGCTAATATCATCCCAGCTTCCAGGGATTTTTCCCCCTCTACTACTGCAGAAGCCTGAAGGCTCCCATTAGCACCTGAGACAGACTTACCTGAACCCCTGAGCTGTAGGGGGAACATGCCTACCTCAGAGTCTGATATGGAGACCCGATGGGACTCGATTGTTGGTCTCCTCATTATACGTGGGGATGGCCCTGTGGCATAGGGACCACAACCTGGAGTGCTGCTGGAAGCCAAATAACCTCCTGAGGATCTTTCCTGAAGGGACAACTTCCTACTGGATAGACCAGGTCTGGTTAAAGGTCTCTTGGGAACGTGCCTCAAGTGAGCATCTTCTGACTGTTGGGAAGGCAGAAATTCATTGATTCCCACGCCACTGCTGACTCCATTTCTCTGGATGTCCTTTATGTTATCAGAAAAGACTGTGTCATTCTCTTCAGGGTTGTCTTCACCATTCTGGTCACTTCTGTCTGGGACAACAGACACGTCTATGGCTGCCACCCTCTCCACCAGTTCAGTCTGTGTGTCCACGCCTCCATCCAGGACATTTGCTGGAGAGTCCCCCATGGCTGTGTCCAGCTCGTTTGCTCTCAGATGGTCACACAGAGAGCAGTGATGTTAGTGCTCAAAGGCTCCATGAAACACCTGAGAGGAATCACAAACAGAGGCAAACTGAATAAAAATGTTCACTCCACACAAACATAACCAGTCATTTCTGGCTTCTTCCAGCATGCAGGAAAGTGAAGGCAAAACACTGGCAGGCTGTAAACAAGGTACAAACACAGATTAAAAGGCAAACCCAGGCACTGAGCTAGACAGGAAAGAGATAAAAATGAGATTTTATCTGATGTGCAACAAGTGACACAGCTAAAGAGAACTTCTCCTTCTGCAGCCAGACCAACAGCCAGCCAGAGCTTACAATTCTGGGAGAAGCATCCCAACAGCTGAGGGCCAAGGGTCGAACTCTCAACCTCTTGAATTCTTATTTATAGGATACAAGAGCTTCTGGCATGTACTGAAACCCAACAGGCATAACAACAACTCCACAGCCATTTAGGGCTCCCCAGAGTCTCTCTGCTGCCCTGTAGGGCCTTAGGGAGTGTCACAGAACAGCCAAGCCTGCTGACTTCCACACTGCCATTTGCAACACGGTCAGCAAAAGCAGAATTTGAAAGCAAATCCAGTTCCAGGGTTGCCCCTGGCCCTACACAGTTGCAGTCTGTGTGCAAACACAAGTTAATCTTGCTGCCCATTGTACATAAAAGCTATAGTGATTTGCAAATCAACAATACTTAATGATTAAAGTGTGGTGGGAATCAGCTTTTCCTTGGGAAAATACCTACAGAACACAAAAGTGCAATACAAAGCTAAAACTGCTGCATAAAATCTCTGTTTCCTGGATGCTAATTTCAGTCTCAATTTAAAACAGATTTCAGTCTTCCCAGCACAGTGCAGGGCAGGAAATGATCCTCTGCAGCACATGGCTGCCAACACTTAATCAGTCCTGAAGATGCAGCCCTGCATCACTTCATCCCTGTGCCCAGATCCTGGGGACAGGAGGAGAACTTGACTTCACTCACAGCATCCCAGTGAATTCCAGAGTGGGCTTAACCCTGAAATATTGCAACCTGTGCTTCTCTGTATTCAAAGCAGGTGGGGAATAAATCCCCTGCAAGCCAGGTGACACTTGCATCTCCATTTCATTTACATGAGGACAGGGTGGGGGTGATGAGTCCAAAGATCCCCATCCAGCACCAGCCTGGGAACACTCACAGCCCTTGCCAAGGAGCGCAGGTTGGGCTGGGCTCAAAGCTGCCCAGCAAAGCTCAGTTACACACACTGCAGTGAACTCTGCTGCACAGGGGTGACCTCCTGAGTCCCCCGTGGCAGCCAAGCTCAAGCAACCTTTTATATCAATGAGAAAATTAAAATCTTGATTAAGATGAAGATCTTGACTGGAGGCTTCACCCTATGTTATGTGCCAATCGTAGGGAGACAAGCTGGGCACTCGGTGTCACAGAAAGGGAATATCCAAATCTGAGATATTCCTTCCACATCCCACTGCTCACCTCCTTTCCCCCTCCTGTCTTTTCTGCAGGCTTGCCTGAAACTAATTGACAGAAGTGTCACTCACTCAAAACAGTAATGAAATGGTGAGATCAGCTTTAAAAGCTTCTATTAAAACTATATTTAAACACGTCAATCCCAAAGCACAAATCCCCTTTGGAGCCAGGGTGCAGGCACTGGGGGTGGCTCTCAGCAGTGAGGGAAGGCTTTGGGGTCCAGCCCAGCACACCCTGCACTGTTTGTGGCCCCACAAACCCAGGGCAAAGCAGCACGAGCCTCCCCTCTGCCAGACGCCCCTGCCCAGCTGCAAACCAGCAGTGACCCTGCAAACCCAACCTGTGGGAAGCCCACCAAGGATTTGCTGCCTGCAAAATGCTTTTGTGAAGCCTGGAGAGCTTCTGAGCTGAACAAGGAGCATCATGTCAGGGCTACTGCCAGGCTGCAGTGCTCCCAGCTCCTCTGCAGAGGCTTTCCCTGCACTGCAGAGCCTGGGGAGCTGCACATTTCCCAGGGACACACCTGTGGGACATGCCTGCACACTTGGCTCCAGGAGAAGGTCATCTCCTGAGCCCCAGGGAGGCACAGGCAGCCCCCAGCCCTGCCTGCAGATCAGGGCTGCCCAGGGCTGCTCTGCACCAGCCCCATCCCTGCTGTCAGCAGCCCCTGCCAGGCTGGTCCATCACAGAAATCATTCAGAATGAAGGCAAGGAGGGAGCAAAAATGCTGCCACCATTTAACCCAGCTTGCCCAAAGGACAGGTGGAAACCTTCAGGTCACCCTGTGCTGAGAGCTCTTTCTTCTGCCCATAGAGAACAAACCCAAGGCTTTCCTTGATGCAGCTTGAGCCCCTGGACAGTCACAGCTCACTTCACTCCCAGGCAGCACCAAGAGGAAAATAAATCTGCTAAAATAAATCTAAACTGAAGCCTGCAGCTCCTCACCTTCCTCCCCTCCTCCTGCCACCGGGTTTTTCCCCCTCTGCGGGAGCAAGGGGAAGGAAGAATCTGCCCGTGTGGCTGTGTGGATGGGTGTGAAAGCCCACAAACCTGGGCTGAACATTTGTGAGTCTCCTGCTGCTCAGCCAGCAGGAAAAAAGGCCAGGAGCTCTGGGAAGAGCAGCCCAGCAAACAGTGATGCTCCTGTCAGTCACCTGAGAGCTCCTCAGCACCCAGACCAGGCACACAGGCTGTCTCCCCATCAAAAGCTGAAGCAAACTTGCTCACTTCTAACCCACAGCACGGGCTGCAAAATAAATCCTCAGCTAACTGACAACTGAACTAGATAAACTGAAGATAAACCCCATAAATCAGTTCATCCCATCAAAACAAACAGACCCATACATTGCTGAAACAAATAGCACAGTGCTGCTAAAAGCAGGCTAAAATATCCAGCAAGACTTTAAATAAAATAATTGTTCATCTGTAGAGCTGGGCTTTGTTTCAAGTTCAGCTGTTTTCAAGGATTCCTCTTCACTGATAAATCCTCCAAAACTGTATTGGAAAGCAAAGATTTCTGAATATGCCAATCAGTTATGCGCAGCCCAGCCTCACTGTGCATAAACTCAGTACAAAAAATACCCAATAATTTCTGCAAGGCTAAATCAATGGTGGATTTGCAGTTTTTCAGGCTGTGGCACAACCACACCTTGCTGTGATGGGAAATCCCAGCAAAACAGAAATTCTGTCTCCACCATCTCCCAGCTCCTGCACAGGTTTGCTGTCCCTGCTGATCCCCCTCAACACTGAACACCTGCTGGAGAGCCCAGGAAAATGCTGCAGACACGAACCAAAGCTGCAAACAAGCTTATATGAGCAAAATTAATTTACTTACAGATATCTTATTTACCATTTTTCCCTGTAGCTATTCCTCTGCTGCAGGCAGATTGCCACTTCAACCATGATTTTCACAATATATTTATCAAAGGGCTGCATATGTTTCCCAGACTGGCACTGAGCAGAGAATAGTACAAAAAACCCTTCTGAAAGAAATATAGTCCCAGAGAAAACCTCTCTGTATTTTATGTGGGAGTGGGAGATGAGCAGATGCAATTCATTTTACTGCTCAATAAAGTATTCCAAAGCATTGTTTGAAAAATAAAAAAAATGTAAATCTAGTTTACTGCCTGGTCCATCCTCTTGGCTAACCAGAAATGTTCCTGTCAGAAAGGATGGGGAGGGTAAAAGGCCCTGAGCCACAGCAAACCCAGCTTCATTTCCCAAATTTGCTAGAGACGGTAGAAAAGTGACTTTATGGCTTTGTTGCAGTTCCAGGTTAAGAGGAATGATGCTGCTTTTCCTTTGTGTCCCTGAGAATACACCTGCCCAAAGAATCCCAGTGAATAATTACTGTAATGAGGATTTGCACAGAAAGGGTTCAGGCAGATTCTGCTGCTCAGTCAGAGGCTGCAAGCACTCATGGCTGGCATCCTCCCCATCAGGGATGTCACCCTGAGCCCCTCCCTGCTGGCACAGCCTTTGGTTACTCCTGACCACCAAAACCCACAGGCACTAGCACACAGAGCTCCCAAGGACCACAGCAGCTTCACTCAGGGCTTGACTCTGCTCAGCAAGGGCAGGGATCAGGCCAGGCTCTCCAATCAGTGCAGTGATCCCTGCCCCAGGACTGGCTGCCTGCAGAGGGGATGGCACAGAATTCACACAGAATTCACAGAATCACCAGGCTGGAAGAGACCTTCAAGATCACAGAGTCCAACCCAACCCCAACACCTCAACCCTGGCACCCACTGCCACATCCAGGCTTTGTTAAACACACCCAGGGATGGTGATTCCACCACCTCCCTGGGCAGCCATTCCAGCACTTTATCACTTTTTTTGTAAAAAACTTTTTCCTAATATCCAACCTGTATTTCCCTTGGTGCAGTTTAAGACTGTCATCCATTGCCATCCCCATCACCAGCATCCATCAGCTCAGGTGAGACCCCCCAGGAACCCCCTCCTGCCTGGGGCAGAGCTGGCAGCACACCCAGCCCTGTCCTGTGTGTGTTTTTGAGACACTGTCACCATGAGGAATCCACTCTGACTGCTGCCAAGAGCAGCAGAAACTCCCTGCAAGGAGAGCAGCAGCGTGTCCTGGGCTGGGCTGCCAGGCCCTGGACAGCTCCTCCAATGACATTTTAGAAATACCAGGTCAGCAAGTCCCTTCCAGAGCCAAAGCTGTCTCCTCACACCAAGCAACACGGGTTAGGAGTGTTTCCATCCTGGAGTGTCTCCTGTGCCCCCAGTTGTGCAGGACTTCCCCAAGCACTGCTGCCCTGATATGAAGGAGGCAATTCCACACTCCTCACCTGTCACAGACATGCTTTATGAAAAATCCTTTCCTTAGGATTTTTCCTCCTCAGAAGCTGAGAGGCCTCAGGAACAAAATGTAAACAATGATTCTGCTGCTGTGGAATGCAACAGGTGGACCAGTGATTGGTCTCCACATCTGTGATGTGGTTGTTTCTAATTAATGGCCAATCACAGTCAGCTGGCTCAGACTCTCTGGTCAGTCACAAGCCTTTGTTATAATTCTTTTTCTATTCTTAGCTAACCTTCTGATGAAATCCTTTCTTCTATTCTTTTAGTATAGTTTTAATGTAATATATATATACCACAAAATAATAAATCATCCTTCTGAAACATGGAGTCAGATCCTCATCTCTTCCCTCTTCCTTGGGACCCCTGTGAGCACGGTCACACCTCACCCTGACCCCATCAACCTTTTGTACATGTGGGACTTGCCCCAAGCCCACTCCAATACCTTTGGTCTGGAGAAGTTTGAGGGGAACTTGGTTTCCACAGCCATGCCCTGGAGCAACATCTGAGCTGCCACAAACCCTACAAGCAGTTGGCAACACATGGAAGTGCAGAGTTAATGCACCAGCCATTTATGGGTTCCACTGCTATGTGGGAGAGCAGCCAGAGGGTTCATTTTTCCTGCAGTAATTAAATTCAGAGCATACATTTGGCATACATTGCAGCTCTGCCCACCCCTGGCACACCAAGCAGGGCACCTGAGGGTGAGACTGCCTCTGCCCATCTCCACTCACACTGCTGCTGCCAGGAATGAGGCCCTGGAGAAGCAAATCAGCTCCTTGGCATCTGTGAAAACCAGTTTCACATATTGCTGGCCAAAAGGCAGCCCAGACCAAGAGGCAAAGGACAAAAAGACGCTGCAGCTCTGTGAAGCTGAAATGAAACAAATCCCTGCAGTCTTTGCCGAGACAATGAAGGCAGGTGTACACTGCTCGTTTGGACTGTGCCCTCCCTGGAAGGGGCAGTAATCACTTTGGGTACTCATTTCTGACCAGAAGCAGAAGACATTAAATAGGAACATACTGTTGGTGCTTTTTGCACACACCCCATGTTTGCCTTGTCCTAGGGCTCACAGGGCTCTTGTTTCAGGGCACAGACAAGCACATCTTGCTGCGAAATCACTCAATCCTGCTGTAATCATCCAGCCCCTCTTCTCTGCACAGCTCCTGGCAGTGAGCCTGGCTGTTGTGCCACAGCTGAAAATCAGATCTGAGGCAGCGTGCTTTGATGACTTGTGTGAAGCTCCTCACACAGCTTTAACAGGAAACAGGGAATGGGAAAGAACAGCAGCTTTTGCCATTCAAGCACTGGGTGAGAAATCTGAAAAGCAAGTTCAGACCCCTGCTCCTGCCAGGCTTCTCAAATGACAACAAACATCTCCAGACCACAGTCTGGAAAATGCAGTGTTCTACCTCCTCCTCCTCAGTCCTGTTTGAGGCAGGTGCCTTCCAAAGGCATTTGGGGCCACTTCTGCCCCTGAGCTACAGAAAACAAACAATCCAAGGTGCACAACTCTGTGCTTGTCCTGCTCTCCTCTCTCCTCCCTGGGAGGCCCCATCTGAAGGCAGAATCTGGGGTTTTGATCTGATAAAGGACTGAGGCTTTCATGGCCCTGGATGTAAAGTATAGATGCCCACGTGGGACACAGGCTGAGCTCAGCAGTGATCTCCTGATATGTCATGTAAAAAACAGAAGCTACACACCATGAAGGCTATGTACCACTTTTCAGAGCAATTAATACCATATTTAAAATAATGAACCAAGATCTCCAGTCTAACAACCTACAATTCAAGAGATAACAATAACCTTGTGCACAGTCCTGAGTCTGGAAAGTTTTACAAAAGATTTCCCAACTGTATTATATTTCATCCCTCCATGTTCTAATTATATGGTTAAATACATTTGCATAATCAGATGCAATTACACTAATTGCATATATAAGCAATAATCAACCAAGAATTGCTCTGAAGAAAAAAGTTTCTACTTAAGGAAATTTCTGTAACAAGAAAACACTGAGGAATGCCAAGTCTATCTAAGTGAGGGTGATATTAACATTAAACACTCCAGATAACGCAGGTGAAACAGGAGCCCTGCCAGAGCATTATCTGAGTGCAGCTCTGTTGGCACATTTTAACCATGTCTTTGGTGGGGACAACACCAAAGAACTGAAGAGGAGTTGTGCTCCTTTGTACTCAAGCCCTGGCTACAAATGACTTTGGCAGGACAGGTTTGGCTGCTGTGTTTTGTTGTGTTTCATAGTAGAGGTTCAGTGAGAATTGTGGGCATCAGCTCCTGCTGCTGGACTATATTCACTTCTGCTTTAATCTCTTAAAGCTGTTTATCAGTGTATGAGCATCAGAGCAGCTTTTATTTTGCAAATTACAGCTGGGAAAGCACGAGGCACAGGCAATGAGAGGCACTCAGCCCACATATCCCACAGATTTTGCTCTCAGTGATGCCAGGTGCTGTGACTCACCACGCCTGCAGCAGCCCAAAGTGACCACAAACCAGCACACCCCAGCACACACCTCCACACTGACTCTGGTGACAGCCTGAGCTCAGATTGCAACAAATCCCATTTGCCCTTGTGACAAGGGACACAAAAGCCCTGTGGGGAAGGAGCCTGGCCACTGTGGCAGCCTGATCCCAGCTCCTGACAGGGTGGCAGTGAGGGGTGGGAGGCTGAAGGTGTGGGCAGAGAGCCCAGTCCAGTCCTGCTGTGTGACCACCAGCCTCACTGGGTGCTTTGCCCACTTCCAAGTGACCCTAGGGACAGCAATGGGAAGGATTTTGGCATGTCAATATGCACACACAGCCTGGACAGCATGGGCACCCCTACCCAGGTGTCAGGGGAGAACAAAAACCCATTTCTAAAGCTGCTCTCAGCCAACACCAGCTCAGACCTCAGAGCCTGCCTACCCCAACCCCACCTTTCAGTCAGCATCAAGAGTGCAGGAAATACCCCAAATGCAACCTGCATGCTGGAAAAGGGGAAAGCTGCTCCCCAGAAATCCCATGGAGAAGCAGCACCTGTGACAGTACCTGGTGCTACAGCTCGAGGTGGGCACAGCACCAGCAGCTCCTCCAGGAGGGTCAGTGCAGGACCTGCGCCATGCAGGGAGCAGCTCCTGGGGCTGCACATGAGCAGGGGAGAGCAGGAGGAGGAAGAGGAGGAAGAAGAGCCATGGCTTGCTGTCACTTGCTGGGCTGAGAGCAGTGTGATTCCCAGGAGAGGAGGCAGCCCTGGCAGGGAGCACAGCTTGCTGGAGGTGGATTTAAACAGCCAGTGAGGGGGTGCTTCAAAAAATAACTGAGAATGTCAGATTATATGAAAGTTGAAAGACTTAGATTATTTGTAAAATACTGACAAGTAAGGCAGTAGCCAGGCTCTATTGATTAATGAACAAAATAACTGCTTCAGAAGCAGGGAGGCTTTAATATTTAGGGCCTTCATTGCAATAATGGCTTTCCAAACATCTGTACCATAGCTAGGTAAATGGCAGGTTTAAGAAAAATAAGGTTTTCAGTTGTTCTAAGGGAAAGAGATTGGTCTCAATTGAGCCATGTTCTGCTGTAATCCACAATGAGCCTCAAAATTGCCCCAGAAGATGATACAGACTCGTGTATCACTGTTTGTTGTGATAAACAAACTGAAAATGAAGAAATAAAAAGGACCTGGACAGCCTCTCAGACTGCAAGGGCTAAGTCTAATATTCCACAACGGCCAAATCCCCACTGATCTCTTGGAGCAGAACCAGGCACTCAAACCAAACCTGTCCCTGAGCCAGTGCAGCTACCAGAGCCTTTGGGTGACTTGGCTGGACAGCAGGAGCAAGCAGCCTGTGGAATGGACCTCTGTGGCACAGAGAGAGAGAGAAAGGAATAGAAGAGAAGCAGAACTGAGAGCAGAATTCACAGCAACGAGCTCATGCACAGATTTGTGTGAACAGCCACAGCACAAGGCACCTGCCCTCTGGGTTTAGTGTAAGGTCTGGTTTTTAAGCCTGGTAAGCCCAGCCTGCAGCGAAGGCTCTGGAGCAGCAGGGAGCCTGCCAGCCAGGCAAGGCAGCTCTCACACACACCAACCTGTCCCCCTGAGGAGCTGAAACCAAGTGTGCACAGCAGCTGATCTTGTGGGACTGCCTCCACAGCAGAGCCCATGAGATACACTGGTAATTAAATCAATTAGGGAGGAGGGAAGCTGCACACCTGGAGCTGTACAGACAGGCTCCTGCTTTACAGCAGAGTCTCAGCCCAAGCTGCACATTGGCACCCAGATGCTTCCAGGACATCTGTGCCCTCGTCCCCAGTGTATTCATTTCACCAGCCCATTTCTGAGCTCTGCCTGCCTCCCCTGCCCCCAGAGCACCTTCTCTGCTGACTGCCATGGCTAACTCTGCTCTCCAGGTGCTCACAGAATTCCTCCTGCAGCTCAATACATAAAAATTCAATGGCAGAAAGCAAATCACTGCAGAACAATGCTGGTTATTCAGCTTAAGAGCAGCACAGTGGGATCTGGGAAAGGACACATAAAGATCGTCAACACAGCAAAAGAATTCAGCATCATACACCTTTGCCAGGCTTAGATCTCACAGCACAAACCAGCACTGTTTAAACAATTGTTTAAAAAGCATCCACAACGAGCTGAACAAGCCACCAGGCAGAACAAGTTAGCATTTATATATGTCAGGTCTTAGAGGTTTATCTCCCTCCCAGATAAGGAGAAAGCTTTCAGCTGCCTTTGAGAGATCTGGAGGTATTTCAGGGGATATATCAAGTTGCTTAGTTCTGTAAGCCAGCTGCAGTGAAAAGTCTTTTCAGCATTTTAAAAACATTAATTTCCACCTCTTCCAGGATTGCAAATCTACAATAAAAGTGTAAGCACAGAACACTGCAGGCTTTCTTCTTCCCAGCAATACAAACACAGGTAGAGATTTCTATTCAAGGTGATCTCTGCAAAGAGCTTTAAACCAGGGAAATTATCCCAGCACCCATCTCTAAATGTCCCTGGGCTGAAGGGCATCACCAACTCTGCCAATCTGCATAGCCCCAGGCAAGGGGCAAAGCACAGAACTGCACAGGGCAAGGCAAAACCAGTGAACTCTGTTTTGTTTGAGAAGACAAATGGACTTCAAATTCAGAGCTCCAAGTATCTGTTCTATTTCCACATGGATAATTTCCATCTTCTGATAATCCTCACGTCTTCAGAAACCCCAGGACTTGAAAACATGTCCTCAGATAACCTGCACAGTATCAAAGGCAGCAGAGAGGCTCTGGACAGAGGGAACAGGCTCTGGGGGATGAACAACAGATCCCACAGGAGTCAGAACCAGGTACACCACAACAATTACCCTTGTCCTGCACACACAACCCACACTTGGAAATGCAAAGGGTAGCAGGCTTCCCGCTTCCTTTGAAGCCTTAAGCTTTAGCCCTTTAAGCCTAAATGCACTTTCAAAGCCCGGAGGTCAATGACTGGAGATTATCCAGGCAAAGGCTGCTGGGGAGAAAGCTGTTCTTTTGAGTCACTGCAGTGCTATCCCTGAAATTCAGGCTGATGACAACTCAGCATTTGTCAGAGTGAAAAAGGCTTTACAGCACCAAAGGGCCAACAACAGTTCCCAGGTGCAGCTTTAGTCAAAACATGAATATGAATAGGGCACCCTAATTTCACCCCAGTGAAAGGGCTGAACCCAGGCTGGGGTTCCAGGCTGTCCTGGGACACCAAAGCAGCGCCCCTGTTCTTGTGGCTCAGGACAAGTGCTGTGCATTGTACTCTGTTAAAAACAGGTCAGAAACTGTTGTAAAACAGTTGATAGATCATTAGCCTGTACTGTTAGTTTGGTTGTTACATTGTAAAAGGGGTTAGAAGGGTAGTTATAAGAAATCCAGTACCCAAGGTACCATAACACACCTCAGTAAAGTGCACCATGAGCCGGCCTGGACAGAACTGTCATGGGCCAAACAAGCGCCTTAAACCTTCATGCAAATGAAGGATCCAAACAGAAACCAATCCAAAGGGACAAAAAACAGGATAAAAAGGGGCATCTCACCCAGGGAAGGTGTGCTGTTTCACCCGGACCATCGGGGACCATCGGGGCCATCGCTGCTGAGCAGCCCCAGCGCCGGTGCTGCTCTATTCTCTACAGGAACGCTCCGGCTCGGCCAGGGCCCCCTTGCTTTGGGCCTTTATTTTATTATAATAAATGCTGAAATCACTTTAGTACCAGGAGCCTGCTCTCATTTTAACATGTACTGTTCGTTTGGTCATGGTAAAAGGGGTTAAAAGGATAGTTATAAGAAATTACACCTCAGTGAAGTACACCACTCCCCAAGCGAAACGAGCCAGCCTGGACAGAAGAGTCATGGGCCAATCGAGCACCTTAAACCTTCATGCAAGTGAAGGATCCAAACAGAAATCAATCCAAAGGGACAAAAAAAAACAGGATAAAAAGGGTCTTCTGACCCAGGGAAGGTGTCCCACTCCACCTGGAACATTGGGGACATCATCAGGGACATTGCAGCACTGGTGCTGCAGCATCCCCGACAGGAATGCTCCTGCTCAGCCTGGGCCCCCTTGCTTTAGGCCTTTCTTTTTATTAGAATAATGCTGAAATCACTTTAGCACCGGGAGTCCTGTCCTGTTTTCAACACACTCGAGCAGCTGGGCTCTTTCTCAAGTGTTACAAATGATGCAAAGCCACAGGAGCAAGGCAAGTTCCTGACCACCACGTCAGCAGGTGCAGGAGCAGAACAGGGAGTAAATCTGCTGACAAGGAGGTGTCGAGAGAGTTTTTGACAAGCCAGGGTGTAGTCCTGCCCTGCATGCCCCAGGGAGCTGCAGGAGGCACTGTCCCAGCTGCAGGGACAGACAGACACAGCTACTTGGGGCCACCTCTCTGCACAGTCACCTTCCAGCCTCCCACCTGGGCTGCAGTCCTTCCTCCTGCTTACAGCAGGCAAAGACAAAACCTTGAAAAATAAGAGTTAGAAGCCATCAACCTCCACAGGAATTTTGGGCTCCTCTCTTCCCTGCCTTGGGTTCCACTGCAGCTGACACCACTTGCAAATAAAACCTGATTTTTCTATTTGCTGCTAAAATTTTCAAGGCAGAGGAAAAGCAAACACAGTCTAAGAGGAAAGGGTGGTAAGGAAATATGATCTGTGAAGTTTAATAGCAAGCAAAGACACGTGGAAGGATGGGATGTGGTTTACAAATGTAGTTTGAGCATCACTTACACAGCCTGGCCTGCCCCCTGTCCAGGAAGGGAGCAAAGAAGGAAAAGTCTGAAGCCAATTGGGCACTGGTAGTAAAACCTGATCCCAACAGCTGTATCCCATGTCCTGGAAGAAATCCCTGTGGTGCAGGTTGGGGTGTTGCTGTCAAATGAATTGCACTGCTCTGGCTACTCAGATATCCTTCTCCAGTTGCTATGGGAAGAAAAATCAAAGAACAAGACTGGTAACAACGTGGAAAACTAAGTAAAGCATGTGTTTAAAAGCCTTGCTGGCTGCCAGCCAGGGTGCTCAGCACCTTCCAGGTTGCATCCCAGAACAATCAGTCTGTGTGCAGCCTTTGAGTTTCCCAACACACTGCTCACCTCCGGGATGGAGATGTTGGCTCCACTCCAGCAAAACACTTAAACACATTCTTGAACTTTAACTGTGCTCTCAGGACATCAGAAGGGATGATGACCCATGTGCCAAAGCGTGAACAACACAGAAAATCTCAGCCTAAAACATGTGGAAATGCTCATAGGAGTGTCTGGGGAAATGTGTTTCACATGTGTCTGAGAGAGAGCTGCCCAGTTACTGTGGGAGCCATCCCAGGGCTCCTTTCCCAGGAGGACAGGAGGCCAACAACATTTTCTTCCACATTTCCATTTTCTTAGGCCTGCAGGGCTCTTGTCAAGGCATTATCAGAATAACTCTCATTGCATTAATCCTCTTAGGAGGGGTTTACCTCCATCCATCTTTCTTCCTTTCACCAGAGCACATTGCAACTCAGAAAGCTCTGCATGGTCCGTGAGGAGAGGTGACTCCCTTGGAGGCAGCTTTTGAACTACCCTCATCTGGAAGGGCTTTTTGTTCAGTAACAACAGCAGAACACTGACATTATTACTATAACTACTATTATTTTTTCATTATTATTATTATTATCATCATAATATTATAATGTATTAGTACCATTCTTTTGCCTTTGAGGCTAGCAACTATAGGTAAATTAGTTAGGTGAATTTAAAAAACATTTTAAAACAGAACCCAAAAAAAACCCTTGTTCTGCAATTAAGAGACAAAGCAAACAAGAAAGCTTCTTGAGGAAGTGACAGATTCCTCTTGACTTGAATTATCTGAGAGGAACTGTTGGTGAAATCCTCCACACCTGTGACCCAGGAGATCTACCACAGGCAACTACAGAAAACTGAAAACCTACAAGCCTGTGAATTATTCTCTATTACCTGACAAAAGACACCCATAGGATAACTATTTTTAGCTTTCCTTTCACCAGTTCTGTTTAACAATAAAATCCAATTCTTCAGCTGTTTTTGAAAATCTTGCCTTATACATTTCCACAGTGCCTGTCACCTGCCATGACCTACCTGTGTTCTACAGACAGCGCCTCCTCACCAAGGGCCAAAACCACATTTACACAGAGCAGTTGGGAAAAGACACTCTTGCTCAGGGTCACCCAGACACCACCTCAACCAATGGTCAGTGAGAGAATCCCAAATTTCTGATTCCTGAACTCTGCCTATTTCATGCACCTTTGTGCTCTTCCTGTAATGAACACACCTTTGTAAGAGTAGACCTATAACAACACCACAGCATCATTCCTGGCACAAACCAAAACTGGGCTGTGCTTTCAGACCTGCTCATGACAGTCTGACATCCCCATGTTCAACACTGGAAGCAGAGATCAGAGTTTAGCCCCATCCAGCTTAGCAAAGCCTAAGCCTAAGCCAGCAGCAAAGCCCCTGTGTGACTCTGCCCCCTCAGCTGCAGCCCAGCCACAGGGGCCAGGTGAGATCCCACCGTGCCACTGAGCTCAGCTGATCCCCCAGGAGCCCACACTAATCAGGAATTAGATCAGGAGTTGCCTACATTATGACTGTGAGATCAGAGAGATGAAAGATCAGAAAGAAGATGAAAAATCCAATAGGTTTACTTGCTTTATAAAGCTTACAGTGGATTACAAAGGCATTTCTCTAGGTTCTCAGATCTGCTATTCACCTGCTTACACATGTGCAAGCTCCTGAACAATCATAACTCAGTTTCATCAATATTTTGGTAACAGAAAAAATATAATTACATATAAATAAAAGTTGAGAACAAGGTTTTATTTGCATAGCTATGTTGACAGCAATGTTTCAGGGGGCAGCTTCTGTCTGAGGGTGTTTTTACTCACTGCTGGTGGCACAGGAGTTTGAGAATAGGCTCAGACTTGCACCTACCCACAAAAGGGACTCACTACAGTAAGCTGAGAACAAAGCTTGAAAAGTCTAATCTAAAGCCTGAGATCACTCTGCCTGACCAGGAAGCAAACAGCAACATTTAAGGCTTACATTGCTGTGGAATTAAGGAAAATCTCCTGGGACACACCATACTCACAAAATAGAGCTGTTTCCTCTTCTTTCTGATGAAACATTCCATCAGATTCTAGATGCTATTAAAAAAATTACCAAAGGCGGGGTGGAATCTTCAGCTCATCCCCACCCATCCCATTCTGGAAGAACCCAAAAGAGAACCACTTATTCTAGAAGTGACTAAGACATGAGTCATTTGATGAGCAAGCACATTGGCTCTGGAAATCTTATTCAATCCATGACCATCTCCAAGTCATTTCATTACCTAGACCATTTATCCATTTCATACATTAATGCAGCAGCACTCCAAGGCCAGGAAGAAGAAGCTCTTGTTTCCAACACCAAGGTAATTGCAGCTTATCTTGTCCTGCTATGATAGACAGGGCACAGCCAGGAAACCCTGCAGAGCAAAACCTCCTGGCAAGTCTGCATTACACAGCACTCTGAAAGTCAGCTCTGGAGATGCCTCCAGCCTCAGCCAGCACTTGAGTGAAGCTGTACTGGCAGCAGCCCCTGTGCAGCTCAGCACCTGCAAAGGCAAACACAGCCCTGCTCCTGGCAGCGGGATGCCAGCAGGGCTCACTGCAGCCTGTGCCAGGACTGCAGCCAAAAGCTTTCAACCTCCTCCTGTTGCTCTCCCAAAAGCTCTCATATGAAGCTGCAAAAGCATTAAGTCAAACCACTAATGAGGCTTAAATACGTCTGCATTCTGGAGGAACATAAGCACAACACAAAGCACATTTGCTCATCTCCACAAACATCCTGTGGGACCCATTCACAGGCTGGGGAGAAGATGTGATCCCCAAGAACCCTTCTTAACAGACCCCAACAGATACCTTGATGCCTTTGAAATGCTACCTTAAGATCCAACAGGAGCTCTGTGGCTGATGTTCCTCTTCCCTTTCCCTAAATGCTGGTGAGCACATTGGTGAGCTCTGGCCTGTCCTTGGAGGGCCCCTCACAGCCCAGCCCCAAACACAGCAGCAGTGACGGCCCCAGCAAACAGCCTGGGCACCCCCAAAATGATAGTCTATTCAGCCTGGTTTACAGCCCCCTGCACAACCTTTCTGCAGGGCTGCTGATTTCTCAGTGTTCCATCAGCACAGCACAAAAAATACACTTGTAAGTGGAATAACTTCAAAATAATTTAAGTTGTTCCACACCATTCCTCTGACATCACACTGTGACCAGTGCCTTGGTATTGCATTTCCGCAGCTTTAGGTTTTCTGAATCTTTTTTTTTCTGAATCACAGGAGAACACAGCCAGGGTTTTCACCTGAATGGCCAGCCCTGTGAGCATCTGCCTTTATATTAACAAGGGTAAAAGAACAGAGATTTCTCACCAGGGGTGAATTTGCAATTTGCCTCTGCTGGACTATATGTTAACAGTTGCCAACCTACTTCCTCCAGAGCCAAGGCTGCTCTGCCTTCATTATTCCCTTTGGCACTGAGGAAAGCTTTTCATCCCTTTGCTCTAAATCCAGTGACCACAACTCACAAACTGAGGTCAAATAACAGGACTTAATCCCTAAACACAGTCAGCCTTGGCTTCACAGCTGCTGTGCTGGTGTGGCAGTGATCTTCCTTGTCTGAAACATGTCTGCCAGTGGCTCCTGACCACCTTTCTACATCCCACATCCCTCCAAGAACTTCAAGTTCACCACAAAATAATCTACTAAAAGGGAAGATCCCATCTCTAGAAGCAGAATGGAGGAAAGCCCACACAACAGGCTGGCCTGAGGATGAAGAGACAAACACAAAGCAACAGCCCAGAAAAAGTCTGATGCTACCACAAAGCAGCAGCTGCCAGCACTGATGAAGAAAGATGAAAAGGCTGAAAATCTCCACAAAGGCTCCTTACAGCTGCCTGCAGGTGCAGGTACAAGATTAACAGAGGATAAGCTGGTTTTCATCTGGTTACAGCAAACACCTCTGAAGCTGTAGTGGGCTGACACTCACCCGCAGAGGGTTTGGATGGGGGTCCCTGGACTGACAGCAGCCCAGGTGCTCTCAGGATGGCACATGCCCTCACACACACCTTCCCAGACACCTGGGCACACAGGACAAAGGGAAGAGCTGCAATCCCACCAGCACACCATCCTCCATTGCTGTCCATGGTGATGGGATGGGATGCACCAACAAAGTCTCCAGGAGGGAGGAAAACCCAGCAGCCTTCAGGAAGAGTGCACAGCAGCTCCAGCACAAATCCACTTCACACTCAGGCCAACACATCCTGTCCCTCATGCTAAAGGCATCCTTCAAAATAAAATTACCAGCTCTTCTGCTATGCTTGTAGCATCATGAGATGCGTCTGCTCCCCACTGGGATAAGTGTTCTGTGTGTCTGCCTCTGCCCAGCCACTCTGCCAAGCACTCACAGGGCAGCAGGGTGTCACTGGCCCCTCCAGCTCCCCTGGCCATCACTCACTGGCTGCTGGAGCATTGCAGGCCAGCATGGTGCCATGGCCCTTTGAATTTATACCTCTGGAACTGGTGAAAAGGGAATTCAAGGACAGAGAGATCCCCTGAGCAGACAAATAGCTGTACCCTGGGGGAAGAGAGAGGCAGGTAGAAAGGAGCTTACTGATTTCCTTAGTCCCTTTCTCTGGGAGTTCTCTGCAGAGGCCTTAGGACAACCTCACCTCTGCAAACCCTTCCCCTCCGCTCTTTGCGTCCAGCCCATGGACAAGGCAGGACTGCCCTCAGGGTGACCAGCTACACAATGCCACAGCTCTTTCCTGGCCACTCACTTCAAAAGGAAGCAAAGAAGCAGCAGGAAAACATCCAGGGTAAAACACTTCATAAAGATCATCAGTTACAAGCTCCCCCCATTTCAAGCTGAGGGTTTCACTGTGCACAAGTCCCAGAGAAGTTACACACTTCCCACCCCAGCACAAGCTCATTAGTGAAGTCGACAATGAGAGAGCTCCCCAGGGGTGGATCTGTGCACAGCCACCACCCTCCTGTCCCACTGCTGGCACTGGATCTGCTCCATGGAGGGGCACTGACTGCAGCCAAGGCAGCTTCACTGCCACTCTGCTTTAAACAAGCAGAGCTCTCTGAAGTCATTAACTCATATAAACATTTCACGTCTGTTTAGGGAGCTCCATTTTTACAAGCATTCACACATGAAAAGCAAACACTGAGTGCATTCAAGAAGAGGTAGAATCAAGAGAGGAAAAAGCTTCTGCTATAAATAGTGGAACATTCCTTGTATTTTGTGCTACACAGTCTTAAAATCCTGTTACCTTCAACATCTGCATCTTCACTTTAAATGTCCTGCCTCCCCATACTGCTGCTGTAATTTTCAGAAAGACAAAGCAGGCCAGAGCATTTGTGGTCTGCCCAGGGGAGACTTGTCTGGCTAAAAAATTGTGCTCTTTCCCCTGCTTCCCCACCCTTCTCTCCTCTGTTTGTTGTATCTTGATTTTTAGACAATAAGTGAGTCAGGGTCTGTCACCAACCCTATCTGTGTACAGCACCAGTACCATCACCCAGTATGAACCATGAACAATATAAATGCAAAATTCTGCTTGTACAGGGGCTGGCCCTAAGCTCATTGGAAAGACATCTTTCTCCAATGGCACATGGACCAGAGACAGCATGAGCAGAAAAGCATGATTTGCAAAGGTGACTATTTGGAGAATACGATCATGCCTAATTCTTCATCAGAATGTCTTTGCACTTTCCAACAGACCAAAATAAGTGTGTGCACATGTATGTATGTTTTTATCCAGTGTTTTTGGCATAGGAAGCATTCTGATGCGTGGTGATGGGTGCATCTTGTAAGCCCTTAAACATAATGGATAGAGATAAACCTGAAGCCAATTAGGAAAACAATACTGCTGAGCTTACATGATCCACAGCTACTCTGAAAGGGACAAAAATTTAACTCCTATGGAAAAGATCAAAACAAAAATCCAGATCCATTGTTAAACAGATTAATCAGACTCTGGGAAAGCTCATGAGGGATTGGGTTCAATCTCTGCAGCTGTTATTAACATAAGCCCTGTACAGCAGTAACAAAAGACCCGCCTAAGCCCCACTCTGCTGTTTACTTTGCAATGGGACTCTGCTTGGCCTTACAGCATTTAACACACACACACTCCTCACTAAGGGGACAGGACAAGAGGAAGGAGCTGGCTGAAGTTTACACTGCAGCAAAACAAAACTCTTAATGGCCCTTTTTATAAGGGCGGGACTACCAGTATGGAAGAAAGTAGAGCCCCAGTGCCAGCAACACCTTTCCTGATCCAGCAGAGTCTGGGCACAATGCTGTGCAGGGCACAGCAAGAGCCAGTCCTTTCCCAGGGGGATGGAGCATGTCAGGGACAGAGGGGAGCCAGGGATGAGCACGTACAAAGTAAAGAAAAGCACATTGTGCTGGCTGGAGTGAGGCTGGAGCACCACCCAGCTCAGGGCTGGGGAGGCCAGGCACAGCCAGTGATGGACCTAGAGCAGGAAGGTTCCTGTTAACCAGTGCAGCAAAGGCACAGCCACAGATGGACCTAGGGCAGGAAGGCTCCTGTTAACCAGTGCAGCAAAGACACATCCAGAGATGGATCTAGAGCAGGAAGGCTCCTGTTAACCAGTGCAGCAAAGGCACAGCCAGAGATGGACCTAGAGCAGGAAGGCTCCTGTTAACCAGTGCAGCAAAGGCACAGCCAGAGATGGACCTAGAGCAGGAAGGCTCCTGCTCACCTGTGCAGCAAAGGCACAGCCAGAGATGGATCTAGAGCAGGAAGGCTCCTGTTAACCAGTGCAGCAAAGGCACAGCCACAGATGGACCTAGGGCAGGAAGGCTCCTGCTCACCTGCAGCAAAGGCACAGCCACAGATGGACCTAGGGCAGGAAGGCTCCTGCTCACCTGCACCAAAGGCACAGCCAGGAGAGAGGAGCCTCAGCACAGCTCCAGAGGGGCTGCAGGGGTGGGATGGGCTCTCCTGTGCCACTGGCTCCCAGGAGGGGCTGCAGGGATGTGCTGTGGGAAATGGATAATGGCATCCAGAGTGAGAAGTCTCCAAGGAGAGCTGACAGGTGAATGGAGAAGGGGTATGACAGCCTGCTGGGAAACAGCCTCCTGCACCCCTCGTGGGGCGTCCATCACGCGCTCCCCAAAAATGCCTAAATTAGAGTGAAATACAACGCTGCCGCCTCCAGAACAGAAATTATTCATTCCATAAAAAGCATTTTCATGCATCTCTCTTATGACTCTTCCACTCCTCTCCAGGC
The DNA here is from genome assembly GCA_024865655.1 of Emberiza elegans. Lineage (NCBI taxonomy): Eukaryota > Metazoa > Chordata > Aves > Passeriformes > Fringillidae > Emberiza > Emberiza elegans. The sequence goes on from JALJVW010001080.1 coordinate 1,608,204, forward strand.
CCACTCACTCCTCTCCTGCAGAGGAGTCATTTGATGAAGGAACTTTTTTGATGGCAACATTCTGCAAACTTTTTTTGTGGAAGGGTTGAATGAGAATATTCCTGCAGGGATGGCCAGTGCCAGAGGAAACAGTGACAGCAAGGGAGAGAGGATTCCTCCCATTGCAACTGAGCATGACATCCACTTTGCTGAAGGCAGAGAGTCCTGCCACCCCTTCCACTGTGATTTTATCACACTGTTTTTCAAGATGTGCAGATTAGAACTAAGTAAGTATCTCAACACATGCTTTGTATGCTTAAGTCTTGTTAGAGGTGAGCAAATGCTTAAGGACATGTATTGCTTCAGGAAGCACTGCTGGATGGGATCTGTGCTTTGCTCACAACCAGGCTTTGCATGAATCCAAGAGGATTTCCAGGCACAGCTCAGGAGCCTGGGCAGGAATAGAGATGCTGGTGCATGGTCTTACACAAGTAACATCTAACAGTGGTTCCAGGGAGCACGTGGAGCCAGCAGGAGTGTGCCCTGAGAGCCCTTGGATCCAGAACCAGTTGCATGGCTGGGGCAGGTAAGAGCCACTTTGCTTTTTTATGCACTTCTCTATTCCAGCCTGGAGGAGGAACCACTGCTGTAGCAGCAGTGAAGCAGCATTGCAGAAGTCCCTGCTGGCAGCCCAGTGCTTGGGAGCCAAGTTTAAACTCCTGGCTGTCATCACTTCATCAGACAAAGTCAGACATGTTAACCCCACCTTGCTGCTTCTCCACAAACTGGGGCCAGCAATTTTCCTGCTGGGGCTGGAGGACTGAGCCATCACCAGGCACCTCCCAGGCCCACACCTGAGTGCCACACTGTCACCTTCCACCACTGCTCCAACTCCCACTGTTCACAAATCCACTGCAGCATTGCATCTCCTGAAACATTTAACTGGGACAAATGCCACCTCAGACTCTGCAGAAGCACTGCCTGGTGAAGACTGCAGAGAGCCATAGCACCAACCAAAAGGTTTCAAGGGGTAATTAATCAGCTACAATAATAAATAATACATATACTTTCAAGTGTTTGCTCATTTCCTGAATGTCTCCCATAAATATCTAACCAATAAAACATACTTTGAACAGTGACACTTGTATCTTTTCCCTTCTGAGCTAACTCTGTGCTATTTACTTAAAATAGAAAATTCTGCAGGAGAAAGGCTGAAAGGTAACAGAATTTTGCCTGTAGCTTGAGCATTCAAATTTACTCTGAACAAAGAATACTAAATACAAGTATTTAAACTTTTCTCAGTCTTACCTTATTTTATGGACAAAGTTTATACACCTGTTTTAATCCTTTCAGTCAGTCAGGCTGCTGGTCTACAGCTCTCTTCAGCAAGTGTCCCATGTGATGCTCACTGCTCAGGCTGCATCCCAGCTGGTCCATGCAGCCTCACAGAAACCAGCACCAAGATAAAATCCTGACCTCAAAAACACAGCCCAAGAAACCTTCACTGAAATACAGGAGCTTTGCTTTTAATGTAGAGAGAATTGCTACATTAGGCTTTGAAAACGAACTGTGGTGTTAAAAAGTAATAATCAAGAAATTAGTGCAGATCTCCCCCCCAGTAAAGAAAACCAGGCTTGTGAAGAAATCTGGAACGCTCTCCACAGCCTTTGGCATTTGCCTTAAGTGGCTGGAAAAGGTTAGTGTCATTTGGCTCTTAGCAAGGTTTAAATGAGCTTCAGCCCTTTGTGGAGGGCTGGCCAGTTTGACAGGGCTTAATTTATGACAGTGAGCCCCAGAGCCCTGCAGACACCCAGGACAGGCAGTGAGCACCAAGAGCTGCTCACCCCCACCATCCTCCAGGGACATCCCGCTCTGGCCTCAGTCCCCTCTCCACCACAGCCCAGGGACACTCAGCCAAAACCACCCATCCCACCAGGGCTGACCTGACTTCTAAGCTACAAATTTATCAGGAAGGTGCAAAAAACCCACCTTTATATTCCAGCTGGTACCTAATCCATTTGGCTCTCCGGGAGAGGTGCTTTTCATTTCCAAAAAGAGCCAGGAGTAAACGTTCTTGCCAGGGTGGTTAACCAGAGCAGCAAAGCCTCTTTTCACTGTGCAGGGCCCAGGTGACTGTCTCCAGGGGATTAGCTGTTACCACATTTAGTTCAGTAAAGGGTTTAATCTCAGCTATGTTCACAAAGACTATGAAGACATTCACTACTGAATTCCTGGGCGCTGACACCTTGAGCAGCTGCAGGGCCTGGAGCACACCCGGGACAGGCATGGAATGGTAATTGGTAGGAGCAGGGAGCTTTTTACCCCTCTCCAGCACAAGAAAGGGCAAGAGACAGCTCTTTCTGAGGGATAAAGCCACTGTCAGCTGCCAGCCAAGGGATGACAGGAAGGTGAAGGAGCAGGAGGGGTGAGGGAGCTGGGGGCAGGAGAGAGAAGATTTTCAAAGCCCTCCAGGGCAGGCACCAAGTCTCTGTGCTGATGGTCACAGCAGCTGCTGTCAGGGACACGTGGTTGCCAGAACCATGAAATGTATTCCAGAGAGCCTCTGAAAAGTGCCCAGGGTGAAACAACTGGACTTGTGCCACCAGCTTTAATGTGGAGCTCAGTGAGGCTCTGCTAAGCACTGTGAGCCAGGAGCAGGGCCAAGGGAGGGACTGCTGTCTGCAGTCACCTTGGAGGCCTCACAGCAGAGCACCAGACAGGCATCCAAGCTCTCCTCAAACCAGTGGGACCTTCCATCTGTGAAGAGGAATCATGTCCTAAAATCCAGGCTTTGTGAACCACTGTTCCCTCTGGCACTGATTTTGATTCCTCACTTGCTGCCTGCTCCAAACTCTTGAGCAATGGCTCAGGTATTCATTAATGCCAAGGACAAACACTGAAGCTTTGGGACTGCTTCTTAAACTCTTCACCAGAAGAGAGGGAAATTCATATTTTCCCTCTTGCTCATCAAGAAAGCAGGCTGGGGTGGGGCTGGAAAGACTTACAAAGCCCTGGGCACACAAGGATAAGAAATTCCACTGTGGTGCTGCCTCCCCTGCTCCCCCAGCTCACAGGGGGCTCTGCTGGCATCTCACACCCCAGCTGGCTGAGCACTCAGTGCCTGCATCGTGCCAACACTGCTGCCTGAACCCTGGAGAGAGCTCCTCTAACTGCAATGTCAAGTGGGTGAACAAAGAAAGGTCAGAAAACAGGGCTGGAAGGAGAATGCCCGAAGATATCAGTGAGCAGGACATCACTGGGCACTTAGAAGAATGACAAAAGCAATTTTCACAAATGGAAGGGTGAAATAAAGGAGAAATGAGAGTGAAGATTGAAAACAATTTCCTACTGTTTGGCATGCTCTAAAATTAGTGCTGTAATAGATGTCATCAGCCAGCATTTATTTTCCATTCTGAAGACAAGAATTCAAATAAGCAGCAAGAGAAGCACTTGCTTAGCTGAACAGTGACCTCAAACCCAGGCAGCAGCACACACCAGGCTGCTCAAACCCAGCTGGGTCTTCCTTGGGATTTTCAGAAGTGAAAACTCAAGCTGGAGACCCACATTCCTCAGCCACATCACAACCCCACCAGCAGAGAGGTGACAGAGCCTCTGGAGCAGGAGGGGACAGGCTGCCCATGGCAGATTTGCTGTGTTCATACAATTGTAGAGAGAGCTGAGGGAATCCCAAAGTTACACTGCCTGGAAAGGACCTGAGGTTACACACCGGCCTTTGGGAAACCCCTGCTGTTAACTGTGCTGATGGCTCTCGCTCCTGCTGTGCCCAGGGAACAAGCCCTGCTCACCTGGCTCTGCCAGGGGCGTCCCAGAGCCCTGCAGGGACTCCTGCAGGGATTTCCCAACAGCTCCAACATTTTGCTGGGACTGCCCAGGGGCACAGGGCCAGCTCAAACTCTGTCCCCAGAACTGGCTCGTGGGTCAGCAAAGCCCAGGTGGAAATGCTGGCACGCTTCTGTACCCCACTTGCTGCTGTGCTGATCTGTGCATCTTGGGGAGCAGGCACACAAAGTCTGGCACAAACAAATGGTTTTGAACTCAAAAAAGCAAATAGCAAATCCCTACAGGCCTCATCTTGCTGCTCCCACAGCTCCACTCCCTCCTCCAAGCAGGCACATACATGTAAAGGTATTTTACACACCAGGGGCTGGGGGGCTCTGGAAAAGCCCCCAGACCCAGCAGGGAGCAGCCATGGAAGCACTGATGTGATGCACCCACTGCTCTTTCAAAGTTGAAGAACAAATCCCTGATGGCAGAGGAGAACTGGCAGCATCACTCAGCTATGAGGTGTCAGAGATATTTCAGGCAGCCATTCCTGAAATATATTCTCATGCAGAAACCCAGAAAAAGTCACCTCCTCACTCCCCCAGCTGCCTCTCTTTGCATTGCTGCTAACATGGATGTGACTCACTAGAGCTGGGTTTATATTAAACTCCTGAAACAGATTGTTTGGCTGTTATGTAAATCCAGTAAATGTTAAAACACCAGAATAAATCAGTCAGGCAGTTAGCACTGCCAGCTCTCCAGAGACATCCAAGGGACTGATTTTTTTTAAAAGGTAGAGGTGGTAAGAGATGAGGGGGAAACAATAACAACAATAGTAATAACAATAACAACAACAATAATAAACAACAATATGGATAATAATATAATCACAACCACCAATATAATAATAATAATAATAATAATAATAATAATAATAATAATAATAATAATAATAATAATAATAATAATAATAATAATAATAATAATACCACCACAGCCTTTCAGCACTCTTCAGGGAAAGTTGTGCCAGTGGCTGCAGTGCCCCCACCACTGCTGACACCAGTGTCCTGCCCAGCCATATACAGGCAAATCCCCCAAATTCTGCTGTGCACAGGTTAAGCAGCATCACCTGCCCAGGACGCAAACTCTGTGGCAGCAGAAGTGCCACGCCATCTGAATCGGCAATGGGAGCTCAGGGGACGTCAATCTGTATGACAGCACTGATGCTGGGGTTAGGACTTCAGGTTAAAATAAAATAAGCCCCAAACAAGGCATGAACATGGTTCTTCCCATCCTGTCACTGGGAAGGAGGTTCCTCGTCAGGAGCTGCCTCTCTCCCATGGTGCAGAGGGCATTTGCCACTCCTGCTCACAGTGACACCAGCAAGCCAGCACAGGAACAGATTTTAAAATTTGCAAACACAAGTGCTTTTACCCGAAACCTGACTCCAGGTTTATAAACAGTCTATGGGCCAAAGGATTAGTCAGAAAAATTATCTGGCAAATAATCTGCAAGAATAAGCAAAACCAGAGCATATCACCATCTGCTCATGGGTAACTCCTAAGGCAGAAATGAGGACCCTTCAAATTAAAGCCTTCACTCTGTATGTGATTGTTGGTAACCAGGCCATTGCACTCAAAATGCTCCCAAAGCCACATCAGCAACCAAAAAAGGGAGCAGGTAGAAATTAGGACCCCAAATGTGAATTGCAGGTTGGCTGAGCTGCCACTTGCATGGGCTGCACAGCTCAAAAGCAGCTGGAGCCTGTGGGTGTCCACAAATGGGAGCCCCTCTGGGCTTTCCCCAGCACTGGGCACATCTGGACAGGCACATCTGGGCAGCAGACAGTGACCTGCCCAGCCCATGCACTGGCAGAGCACAAGTTCCATTTGCAGCTGCCCTGGAGATGAGACTGCAGAGCACTGAAATGAAGAGATCTCCGAGCTGTGTTTAATTAAACATAATCTGGGAAAGTCTCTGCTTTTGTTCAACACTGCCTCAAAAGAAAAGGGCTGAGTAATCCACCAATGGGGAAAAGCACACACTCTTTAGCTACAAGGTGTTATTATTATAGGCTTAATATCAAAATGGCTTGTTCAGCTTATTAGGCTAGAGCAAACACTCCCAGCCTTGGCAAGACTGATATTACAGCTCTGCACTTCACACTTACATAAGCACTGCAGGTCTGCATGGAGAGGAGTCTCCTGTCTGGAGAGGGAGGGCATTGATTTGCACCAGCTTTCCATGGCCCAGTAAAACTGGTCAGAGACAGGAGAGGAGTTTGTCTGTACTGGGAATAGCAGGAATGGTGCAGCAAGGACAGTGAAACCTGGTGGGAACTGATCTCCCTGACCGGGGCCAGCAGCAGCAGCTCCACACACGAGGGCACAGCACAGGCCAGCAGGGAGACCCTCCTCAGGACACCAAGGACACTGACCAGCACCACACCAAGGACACTGACCTCACACCTGATGAACCCAGGAGCCTTTGCAGATAAAAATTCTAAGTATCTGAGACTTTCAAGACACCGTGACATTTAAGGTTCTTTTTTGAGTATTTGGTGCAGTAGAAGCTTTCACTTCTCAAGTTGAAAAACAAACCCTTTCTCTGTCTTTTATTTGTTAATTAAATGTGTTCATTGTATTCAGATCTCATTTTTTTTGTGCATAATGTTTTGCCCATCTGTTTGATTAAAAAAGAACCCAACCACCCAGCTTCATTAAGCTAATTGGATGCATTCAGCCTTTGGTTAATATTCTGAAGTAGTTTACAATTACTCTCCCCAGTTATTAAATCTCCTCTGAGGATCTTATTTTCTGTACTAGACTCTTTATTAGCCAGCACTTGAGCTGGACTGAGTTTGTCCACTCCTCAGCCACATGCAAACATCCCACCAGCTCCTTTAATGATATAAATTTGTGCTTAACCTGACACTCTTCAGCTCACCCTGACCTCAAACCACTGCATCTTCCTCCCTCTGGGCAAGAGGGCTCAACACTGCAGGAGAACAATTAAGAATTAAAGAGAGAACTACAAATTCTGTGTCCTGTGGAAGCTCCCAGGTGAAGTTTTAAAGGGAAAAACAGTCTCAGAAATGCTCAGGACTGCAATCCAAGGTGGGCCATCCTGGAGGATGAAAAGTGACACCAGCTCCATCAGTGTAGCAATGGCTTGGCCATGTGGCACCATGTGAGTGAGCCAAGTGAGCCTTGCTGGCAGTGCAGTGAAGGGTTCTAAGCTCTCTTAGGATTCAGGTTTCTGTAAAATTTGTGGTCAGGCAACCTCCCTGCATCCTGGACCTCCAAGGTGTCCCCAAGCTCCCTGCTCCACCACAGAGAACTTGCAGTAGCTCTGAGGCTTGATGTTTACACACCCCACCATCACTGTCCATTGCTTCTCCAAATAACCCAAATCTTGGCCAGCAGTGCTCTCCCAGCCCTGAATCAGAGCAGTCCCTGCTGACCCTCAGACGTGGTCACAGGACAAGGATTCTCCAGGACCAAGCATCAAGGGCAGAAAAGGGAAAAAATGGCACAGGAATGATGGCAGGAAAGAGACTGGAGGTGAGAGAAGCAGCCTAAGCCACCTTGTCCTGGTATGAGCTGAAATAATGACTGCAGCCCCTCACTTTCCCCTCATCATAACATCTTCCCCCTCCACTGGACACCCATTTCCTTGAAAACTTGTAACAAATCCTTGCAGCCCTAATCACTGCAAGACGCTTGAGTTCAGGAGGACAAAGGCTCCAGAAGCTGATGGATTGCAGAGTGAGACAGGACTGACAGACAAGGATGCACAGCTTGAGCTTCACACAGGTCTCATTTCAGAAGGAAAACGGAATAAATAGTTTTTTTTTTACAGAAAACTCTGAATTAGATGGTTCTTGTCCTACCCAGCTCTAGCTGACACCAAGACCTTCCATTGAGAGGGAGCTGCAAGAGATGAAACTCTTCCCCACATGTGCATTATGGAACTGTGACTGCTGTTCCCTCCTGAACCAGCACCAAGTTTGAGATGTAGGTCAAGAGCTTCTAGAAAACCATCCAGCAGATCATTTACAGGAAAAGCCACACTGAGTCAAGCATGCATCCACCCTGCCCTGATTTCTGTCTCTAAGAGTGGCCAGCAGTGGATGTTGGGAGGAGTGCTGCTGCAGAAACGAAGAGCTTAAAAACAGCCATGATAATGAGGAAAAGTTTAGAGTTTGGCCTCCTGAGAGCACGTCCTGGCTTCAAGCAGCCACTCAGGGAGCCCTGACAGAACATCTCAATTTGTCTACAACCCATCTGAAGCTATTTTCTCAGTCTCCACAGCACTGTGGGCAATTGGGCTCTGCAGCATGACAAGCACTGCTCAGGAAACACAATTGGTGCCACACCTGCCAGACAAACAGGGGAGTTCAGGCATCCCAACACCAATTCCACCGGGAGAGGATAAACCACACACACACCCCCATGACCACAGCCCAGGGTCAGCAGGAAATGCCCAGGTTGGAAAATGATCTCTTCTATTTGCTCCTGCAACCCCAGCCCAGCCTCTATTGTTTGTATTTAAAGAAAACAGCCAGTTTCCATTCTCTTGTTATAAAAGGTGGTTACACTTGCAAGAAATCACTTGGAAGTAATTTAAGGGAAGGAGGAAGAAATTTAGAGGTTGAGGCAGCTGTGATTTGACATGGGCTGACCTGGCACCTGAGGAGAACCTTAATGACATTTCCTTCCAGCCAGCCTGCTCTCCTTGGTTCATTCTCTAATTAGCTTTCCCTTTCTGACATCCAGGCAGAAAGCCTAAACCTCACTTGAAAATTTGGCCAAATTATACAACTTTTCAATAGGCTGGCAACAGCATCAATTAATAGAGAGCTCACTGCCCCACTGCGCTTAATGCTTTAAGAAAGGCAAGCTTTGCCTCAAAGAGCTTAGAATCAAAGCAGGCTTTAAAAATAGAGCTTAAATGTTGTAGTTTAACTTGGCAGGCAGGTAAACACCAAACAGCTGCTTGCTCACAGATCCCTCTCCGGGAATGGGGGAGAGAACTGAGGGGAAAAAAAGTAAAATTCGTGAGTTGAGATAACAACAGGTTAATAGGATATAAAAAAAGAAAATAATTATTAACAATTTATTTAGAATCTAAAAAACAAGTGATGCACAATGCAGTCGGTGACACCTGCAGCCCTGTCAGGCAGCTCTCCCTCCAGTGGATACACTACAGGAGAGGTGGGATGATCCCCAGCTTTTGTGGAATCTTACTCAGCCAGAGTGAACAGCTCTGCAGAGAGGGCAGGGATGTGGGATCAGGCTTCATTCCCAACAAGCTCTGCCTCCCTCCCTGAGCACGTGGCCTTCCCCTGGGGACACAGTCAAAATGAAAGGGGAAGCACCAAGAGCTGGCTCTGAGGTCCTGGGAAACATAAAACAAACTGCTCTTTTGCATCTCCCATCACCAGCAACATCTCTGTAACTTATCCTTCAAGGGAATTACAACTGCCAAGGACTAACTCAGACTGTTCCCAAGTGCCACCAGGGAGTAGGTGAGCTCTGCTGCACATGGTCTGAGCTATGCCTGAATCAAGAAATAAGCAGGACTGGAAAATTAATATTGTTAGTCAAACTTGAGAGTAGTGCTGGCTCTCAGCCAGGGGTGACTCCAGATGTGCTCCATGTCCTGCACTCTGGGTTTGGCTCCTTACTCCTCACACATGTCCCCAGCAGGGACAATGACCTTGTCCATCTGTGAAAGGGTCACAGGTCCCAACAGGAAAACCACAAGGCTGCAGATTTCCAAAGGGAAAATCCTGGTGCTTTGTCACAGACATGTTTTATGAAAAATCCTTAGGATTTTTCCTCCTGAGAAGCTGAGAGGCCTCAGGAACAAAATGTAAACAATGGTTATCTGCTGCTGTGGAATGCAACAGGTGCATCTGTGATTGGTCTCGTGTGGTTGTTTCTAATTAATGGCCAATCACAGCACAGCTGGCTCAGACTGTCTCAGTCAGTCACAAGCCTTTGTTATCATTCTTTTTCTATTCTTAGCTAGCCTTCTGATGAAATCCTTTCTTCTATTCCTTTAGTATAGTTTTAATGTAATATATATCATAAAATAATAAATCAAGCCTTCTGAAACATGGAGTCAGATCCTCATCCTAAGACCCCTGCAAACACGGTCACAGTGCTTCAATTCCCTGATTTATTTTTTTTTTCAGGCTGAATCCATGTCCTGCCACAGAGCCCAGTCACATTCCTGAATGCCTGTTCAGACACAGGTCAGTAGCCATGGGAGGGGATGCCCATCCCAGGCAGGCAGACGGCAGCAGCCTCCCAGGGAAAGCTGTCCCCATTAACCCAAGGAACGCGGTGAGGTGGGGGCTGGTCCCATCTCCCTCCCACAGTGTGATCAGTGCCAAAGCTGGTAACAGCAGTGGCAACCCCACAGCATTATGTGAACTACAGATTTCCATCCTCAAGTGAAGCCACTAACACCCACAAAACCCAAAAATCCCTTCAGTGGTATCTTCTTGGGCTCAGCCAATGCACCAGACAGCCCAGAGCCAGGAGAAGGGTGCACCTGCCTATGAGAGACCTGCAGCAGCAAACAAAAGCACCACAGAAGGGACATCTACCTGAAATTTGCTCCTCTCACTCCCAAGCTTCCTTGTTTTCCTTCAGATTATGCCTGCAGCTAAATGAACACATTACAGTAGAAATTTTACTCTTAATTTGTCCCTTGGGTGTTTTGCTGACCCTACCAAGAACTATATTTAAATGTGCAATTTCCTGGCTAGACTCATTTGCAGTCCCTCCCCCTGGCTGCCTCTGCAAGTCTGGCCCAGAATCCAATTAACTACTACCACCCTTTAAATCAAAGGAATTACACCCAAACAAGAAAAATAAAATTAAAGATTTTAATTACATCATTATTATATGCCTAAATACTCACAATTCCCATGTTTTCTGGGAGGTGGTCTCCAAAGACTATAAAATGACAAGCTTCCAAAGCAGACAAAACTGCAGCCAGAACAAATAATTTGACAGGAGACTCTGCCCAGCCCAATCAGCAGAGCATGTTTGGTTTGACACACTGCAGAGCTGGATGTGGGACCTGCCTGGCACCATGCAAGGAGCAGCTGCTTCCCAGCACCTGTGAGAGGTGTGGGGAACCCAAAGGCTTCCAGCTTCTCACAGGAAGGAGCAGCTGCATTCCATCTGGTATTAATGCAGGAATCTGCTTTCATCAGCATCAGCACCACCCTCCCCAGTGCCCAGGAGCTGTTCCCACTGCAGCTCCCAAAGTAAAGGAACTGCTTTGCTCCTCTCAGTCCTTGAGCAGCTTCAGCCGGTGCCAGTGACACCCAGCAGTGCAGAGGAGCAAGGCAAGGAGGATGTGGGCTCCCAAGGGCACAACAGAGGGGTGTTTTATTCCTTCCCCTGTCACAACCTTTAAGGCTCTGGGTTTAGCAGGTCAGTTCCCAACTGTGCGATGCTGTGGCTGTTCACATTTAACAGAGTCAGAGGACCTTCAGAGTCCCCTCTGGGCAGGCTTTCCCACTCAGCAGCCTGTGCTCCAGCTCTTGGCTTCCTGCCTGCCTCCAGGAGCTGCTCAGCAGATCCCCCCAAATCCTTTGGCTCTGGTGAATCTCTCCAGCCAGGGGATGGGGCAGGGCAGGGCAGCAAGAGCCAGGCACTGCTAGGTTGGAAGACATCAGGAGAGCTGATTGTGTTTGGCTCAAACTTGCCGACGACCAGCTTGGGAGATGCCAGGGCCACAGAGAGGTTCAGAGGAGGTCAAGGACTTTGGAATAGCCAAGCTGCTCCTGGAAGTGGTGTTTCTCAATGTCAGCAAATAAGGAGTGGCCGGGATGACTTTGTTTCAAGGTATCAGCTGTCAGGTCCAAACAAGCTTCAGCTCAGTCCATCCCAAGCAGTGCAGCCACCCGTAGCTGCTCCAGGAAAGCACAGGGGCTTCACTCAGGCCCCTCAGGAGCCACACTGCCACCAACCCAGCTTACTGCAGGGCTAAATAACTCCTCTGGGTGCTGGGGAAGATGAAACAGGAAAGCCTTACAAATATGATTGTCTGGCAAAAGATTTTGAGAATATGGAAACTATAAGCAAGATTGAAATGAAAGCAAGCTTTGAGATCCCTCAGTTACTGAACAACAGGAAAACAATGGTGTGGCCAGCTGAAGGTAATCCCCTTTTGATGGAATAACACCCTCTGCTTGCAGACAGGCCCAAGGGGCAGAGCAGACCCTACAGCTCGGCAGAGGGGGCCCAAAGAGGAGTTTTTAGGGTTTAAAATGTAACACAGTATGGTAATGTAGTGATTCTTATAGGCTGTATGTAAATTCTGTAGGATTTGTATCTTGTACTAGATTGGTTAGTGAGAATCAGAGTATTCAACACAGAAGATGATTTATGGTATTGTAACGGGAACTTTGCTCTCTTACCTCTTGCCTCTTACCCCATTTATTCTCTCACCCCTTTTACTCTCGTATGCTTTTACTCTCTTACTCTCTCATCCTCTCTGCCCCTCTCTCCTCTCAGCCCTGCTCTGAGCTGTGGCAGCAGCTCCCAGCAGGGCCTTGCACCCAGGCCCTTTGCAATAAACCCCAAGTTCCTGACCTGGCTGCAGAGATCTCTGCTCTCCATCCATCCCGACTGTGCTATCCCCTGTCGCTCTTACATTTGGGGACAGCTCAGCCTCCTGGGCAATGGAGCAGGGAGGGTTCAGTGTGAGGCACAGGCTTCTTGCCAAGAAATCAGAACAACCACTGCAGAGGCACTGGGTGATCCACTGGAGATGAGAGTGGAAGGGACAGCTCCAGACAGGCTCCAGTCAGTACACCTGCCTGGTGGGACAGGGATTGCTACAGCACTGCCAAAATAAATGCATTGAAACACAATAATGCCCCTCCTTTTGAGAACAGATAGACCAGGACGTGGATAGGGCTGTCAGACACTTCTGCAGAAAGCCATCAGCTAGGAAAACCAAATTGCCCAGGAGATGAGCAACTCTGAGCCACCTTCCCCTTCTTTTGCAGGCAGCTACAGTGACAGCTTGCAAAAATATTCGCAGAGCTCCCTAACCAGTTTGATGGTGAAATGTCAGCACATTTCTAGGTTAATAAAAGCTGGGGCATGGGAGGAGAGAGGAAAGGAAGGAGATTGATTGTCTTAGACAAAGAGATTGGAATGGATTTCACAGCAGGAGAAGGTTTCAGGGCAAGGAAAAATTTATTCATACCTAAAGAGCATGGAATATTAAAGACTCTGGGCTTCATTTCCTCCACAAGGCCTGAGTGGAATGAGACTCTCAGCACTTTGCAGTAACCACAAAACATCCTCAATGAATCCAGGTGGTTTTATCCAGCTCACAGCAAAACCTCAGAAATACCTTGGCACTGCAGCCATGGCATCAGCAGGAGGCTGGTGCACCAGGCATGGAGCAGGCGAGGGGGAGCAGGGAGAGCTTCCCCTGGCATTCTGGGCGGGCACTGAACCAAAGGCGGCCCAGCAACATGCTGCTTTTGGAAGACATCTCTTCAGGTAACACAGAATGCTCTGTGCATCCCCAGAGCAAATGGCAGTGCCATTTTTTGACTCAGCTCTGGGAGGTTTATTTGCCATTACTGCGGCACTTCAGTGTTATCACCTGGGCCTGATGCTGCACAGAGAAAATGCTGTCCCTGCTGTGAGGTTGATGCTCTTAGCACAATAAACAATGAGGCAAGCAGGCAGATGTTTGGGTGAGCACAAGGAAAGCTGTATTGGTTTTGCTCTTTCATTCCTTGGGAGGCTGAGAGGATGTGCCATGGAAGAATCAGTTCCCACACGTGGGACAATCTCAGATTGTCCTCTTGCATCTCTCATAGTCATACTGCATGGAAGACAGATCCAGTGGCATTCAGGTGGAGTACAGACACTTTTCAGCTCCTTGGAAACAGCAAATTCTGAAAATTAACCAAAAATACCAGTTCCATTCTGCATTCAGACTTAAATCAATCTATCTGGCATTAAGAAATGGACTCCCAGCAATTGCTATGGATAAAGCATGCCTTTCCACCATTCTTCAAGGCAAATTACAAGCACTGCTCACATCAAACTGCATGAGAAAGGACACAGCACCTTGGAAGAGATGCCTGATCTCTCTAACCTGGGAGTGCACATTAATAACACAGCTGAGAACACTGAAATTCATGCCCACGACTACCAGAGGACAAGCTGAGCCAGAGGCACTTGTTCTCACTGCTGTAACAATTCACATCCTGCTCATACCCCAGCCCTGAGGGGACACGTTCCTGTTCCCCCTGCACTCAGCAAGGACTGCCCTAACAACCTGCACTTGGGCATCTTTCCCTTTTCCAGCCCCATCTGTCAGCCTGGGGATGAGGTGCTGACACAGAAGGGCTAAAGGACTCCTCTCAGGTCTGTTTTACACTCTGCCTGCTAGCCTCAGATATGATTAACCTTTGTCAGTCAAGCTGCCTGACAGCCACAGAAAGGTCAACCCAGATTTCAGCATCAAAGAACCTCATCAGTGAGAGGCCAGCAGATGACTTTCCTGTCCTCATACTGCACTTGAAGCAGGCACACCCTTAGCAAGCAGACCCAACCCCTTGGTTCCAGCACAAATCATATCCCAGAACAGCACTACCCAGACAGCATTTCCAAACCAGGGTTAGGAAGTGTCAAAATTAAGACTTTACTCATTTAAGTGGTTGGCTTCCACATGGGTACTGCAATAATTTGTCACAGGAACACTGCCCCAGGTCCTCCTGCCTTTCAGTCAAGTACCTTGATTTCTCTGGCGTAGCATTACCACCTTCTACACATCACCAGTACCCAAACCCAGTTCTTTCTCTGTTGGGAAGGATGAAAGTTTGAAAGGAATGTCTCACAGATATGTGTGCTTAGCAGGAAGATTTTTGAATGTAGAATCTGAAGAAGGAATAGAGATGGAAGCAAGTTTTGATATAGAAGAAAAGAATTGCTGAGCCAGTTTCACTGGATAACCAAGGGGCAAAGGGTGTGTTAGTTAGAAGGGGTTTTTATGGCTTAGAGCAAAGGACAAACCCACCCCAAACAAGATGATTTTTACCAAGCACAAAGATAGCACAGGCCTCAGAATTTTCCACTGCAACAAAACTCAAAAACAACTTCTAGCTTAAACTGTAATGTACTGACTTTTAGTGACTGGAGAACAGTAACATGAATATGGTAATTACAGTAGTTATGATAGGCTGTAGATAAAAGTTAAGGTACAGATTGGTTCTACTGTATGAAGATGCTCAGCAAAGAAAAGTCTAGAATGCATTGTAACCAAAACCAAAGGGTCTCCAGGCCTGCCTGCAGCTGGAGCTGACAGCTGTGGGCACAGCTCTGTCACCCACAACCCTGGACTGCTGTAACACCTTGGATCCAATAAACTGCATTTTGAAGAGCTGCCTGGAGTCCAGCATCTCTCATTTAGGCTCTTACATCTCTCCTTCTCTCCCAGTTTTCCACACTGACCTCTAAGCACTGGCAAAAGACAGGGGAGGAAGCTCTGAAGCAACAGAACCCACTTCTCCAAGGCAGCACTCAACTCATTGAGAGGCAAATTCATCTTTTTTCTTTCATGCTGCCATCAGTCACTGCTCACACACTGCAGGAAGAAGCCTCCTTCCCCAGAGGAGCTGTGGTTCGTGCTCAGATCACATCCCTGCCAGGCTCCTAATGAGCAGGCAGCTCACACATCTTTCAGCTCCTTGTCCCCAAACAGTCAGGACTCCTTGGGCAGGGCTGGAATGAGGGAGAGGGAGGGTCTGGTAGCAGATACCCAGCATGGAGCAACAGCTACAGACCCTCCTCTAGGCAGGGGTCCCTTTGAGCATCCCAAATTCCCTCTGAGAGACCACATTGGAGCAGCAGAGCACACAGAGGCCACCAGCAGCATCCAGCACATGAGGGGCAGAAGAAAAGCTCTGGCAATGCCTGCATGCTGCCAGTACCATGGTGAGGAAGCACAAAGGCAGGAGGTAGCTGAGAGTAACTTTGACAGGGCTGGACTCAACAGCAGGGCAGCAGGGGAGCTGTGATAATTAGAGCCAGCCTCAGGAAGGTACACACATGCACACACTACTCTCAAAGCTGTGCTGGCTCGGTTTTTTTTGCTACTGCTGCCCAATTCTTTCAGCTTTATCTACTGTAGATGTGACAGCCTCCAATTGTGGGCTTCAGAGGGCTGTGCCCATGTTATTTGTGTATACAGCAAATCCATCCTCAGCACCTCTTTTGGGGGTTCAGGACTCACTTCTGTTGTGCAGAATGGAAATCTGAACTACTGCTGGGAGTGGGAGAGGGAAGAAGAGACAGGCACCCACGACAGTCTCATGACAGCAAAACAGTGTTGGAGTTAATAAATAGACCCTGCAAAAGCAAAGCAAAACCAAGACAAGCCATGGAGTGGGTGGTCCAAGCTCTGCTGCACTCCCAAGACTGCAAGACAGAATTGTGACCAGTCTCTGCAGCAGAGGCAGAGCTGAGGAACAGCAGGAGGAGAGCCACAGCACCTGGCTGGGAGCAGGGCTCCAGCACAGCTCTGAACTGCCACACACAGGCACCACAGTCCAGGCCAGCAGGGAAGGATGATCTCACATCCCTTGGGACCATTGATTCACCTCCATCCCAACCAGTCACAGATACAACACTAGCACATCCTCAGAAAGTGTCATTTAGCCTGGGTTTCCCCAGCACTCTGTCCTCACAAGGTCACAAAATCACAGTGTCACTTGGCTGAGAAAAACAATCAGCACACCCCAAAAATATTCATGGGATGTTGCACAGGAGCTGCAGGCTTCGGGGAAGTGCTCTCTTCCACCTTGGCACACAGCTCTGTGCTCAGTCTGCTCTGCAGCAAGGACTCCCACCAACACCCCAGCTCTAAAAAGGACAGTCCTCACATTGCTGTGAATGAGTGCAAACCACGGGAGACAGGGAACTGCAGAAGGCAGCAGAAAAAGTGAGGCTGAGAATTTGGCTCCACTGCCCTCAGGGAAGCAGTTGCCACATGGCACCGGGAGCAGCAGAAAGGAAAGCTGGACTTGCATGGCTTTTCTGCTTGTCCAAGGCATACACAGAGACTACAGCATGGGAACAGGAGAAAGGAGAAGCTTGTATGCATCTCAGAAAGACACATATTCAAGTGCTGCTCCAGCACATCACAGCCTTGCTGTTTACACTCACACCAGAATAATTAGAGCAGTCACTGTTAAATAGCTAACAACTTCACCATCAATTCTCTGAAGAATACTGAAGAATTCATCACAACATTTCACAGCCGCCACTCTGCAGAAACACTGAAATCACCCCAGACACAAGCAGCCTAAATTAATCCCACATCGATTCTAGCAAAAACTACAACTATTTCAGTAGTACTCACCCAAAAGCAATGCCTTCCCAGGGCAGCAACCCAAAAGAAACAAGTCCTCAACTAACCACACCTTATGCACAAAGCATGACTCAGCTCATGCACTGGGTGCCATCGAGAAATAAAACACAAGGGTTTGTACTCAGCCAGGTCCACTCCCTAAAGCAAGCAGCTTTGTGGAATATGAAGCTCCCAGCTGCCACGGGACAGCCCTCCCTTTCAGCTGCCAGCCTCAGCCCACAGAGAAGCTGTGTCCTCAAAAGGGTTTGGGCTTTCAGGAGAGCTTCCCCATCCAGGACACCCGCATTTGAAAACAACAAACATAATTTCTCCAGTGACAGGTACTGAAATATGACATTTGTGCTTCTCCCTCTATTTCTATCCATATCACTTGTGCCAAAAATATAAAGTCAATATCTAATATATAAAATAGGTATGGATATATAAAATATTTAATAAAACTGAGGAGTGCAACAAAACATAAAAATCTTTCTAAAAACTTAAAGCAGTAGAAAAAGTGACCAACAAATCCAGGCTGCAAATTCCTAAGCAAGTTAGAACTGCAAGTTCTGCAGTCCTTGACTGCACCTCAGCATCAATGACACAGTCTATAAAAATCTTTTTCTGTGATTAAGGACTCAATCCGTAAAGTCACCACCTGTGCCCAAATACACAAGCCAGAAACACCCCTGTTCAGAAGGGCTGGAACATGTACTCACACCTCACCCACACCACAAACCAACAGCCACCCTCCCACTCATGGCTGGAAATCACTGTGGCTCCTTCCCACCACACCATCTTTCAGATCAGGACCCTTCTCCATCAGTTATTAGGATCTGTTCTCTTTTGAAGGTTTCACACACTTTTGTCCAACCATGCTGAGCTTAACCACTGTCTTAATTAAAACAACATGCTCGACCACATGGTATTTTTGCATTTTTTGGTATTATCCACTTACCAGCTGTACCTGACACTTTATCCATCACAAATATCCCTACCCAACCTTCAGACTGCCTCAGTGACTGCATTATGTCAACACTCGATTTGCACACTTCAATCATTCCCTCAGCCAGTCACATTCCTTTTTCAACCACGTATTTTTGGTGGCTGGGTCACCTTCCTCCGTGCTGGATGTTTGCTTCTTAAAGCAAGTGACATCCTGTGAAAAAAAAAAATAAAAAAAATACTGAAAATCAGAGGAGCAACCATGAAGACGTAAGAGGGAGAATTTTCACAAGGGTTACTGAATACGTGGTTGTCCTCAGAGTCGTCTGCTTTGCTACAGTTTAAGACACAAGCCAAGAACATTTTATCTCAAGCCAGCTCTGCACTTGGCTTTTAGGCTGACAGCTCAGGCTTTGCTTTCATCCCAAAGATGAAGGGGTAGCTTGCTTCCCTGCTCTTTCTCAGCAAAGAGATGGCTCAGCTGCAGCAGTGGCAGGGCTGAGTAGCAGAAAGCATCTGCCAGAGGCTTGCAGAAGTCTCCCCCCACCCCAAGTTAGAGGTAAAAACCCACCCAGAAATCCTGCTTCCCCATCCTCCCCACTCAGGAGAGCTCCTGCTACGGTCTGATATTGTCCAAAGCTGGGCTCGGCTGCTGACTCCACACAAACCATTTCACATCCTTGTGTTCCTTCACTGAGCATCCCCACAGGGCCCTGGAACCGAGGCAGATCCCTCACACAGGCAGAACCTGCCTGCCCCTACACCCAGCATTTGTCAGGGCTCTGAGCAGCTGAACAGACCCATCCACCTGTGCTTTAGGGCACCAAAGGGTATCCTCTCTCCAGGCACATCCTCAAGGCAGAATAATTGCACACATTGATTTCACATCCTACCAAACTGCCTTCCACAGCTCCAGCACTGACAAAATCCTCACACCGAGCTCTTCACCCACACACAGCCCTTTTCCACTAGCTTGGAGTGCCTGGATTTATCCTCTCTGCCCCCCAGCCAGGCAGGTATCTCTCCAACCTGCTAGAAGCCATCCAGCAATCTCAGCCTTTCCCTGAAGCCTCTTACAGAAGAAGTTTCTCCTTCCCCTGTCCCTGGGTAGCAACAACCCTATAAAGGTTCTTCTAAGGTCAGCATCGACATTGAAGAGAAGATTTGGCTTTCAGACAGAACTGTTCTTTCTGCAGTTCATCAGAAAGTGGCACAAATACAGGGTTAAAACATCCTTCAGTAACTTCAGGGAACAAATATCAGCAAAAAGAGATGCTCCACTCTGCAAGCAGAGCCTTGGCTGAGCACAGTGACACAGCACAGTGCCACCTCCTCACACCCAGCCAAGGTCTAAAACACAGAAATTTTTGTCATGACCACTGCCTAAACAGTGCTTCTTGCTCCAGCCAAGAGCACACTGTGACACCATCCTTCCAGCCATCCCCTCTGCTGCAGGCTGAGCACATCCCTGCTGCAGCCACCCCACAAGAGCCCAGCAGGGGAAGGGAAATCCCACAACCCCTTCCCAGCAAAAGAAAAGCTGGGCCTTGAAAGTCTAGCTAGTGCAAGGACAATTAATTGTATTAGGCAAAGATATTTAGGATTTAATGAACACATTAATTAGAGAGCACAGAGCAGCAGCACAGGTTTGAAAGCCACGGCAGAAGTACAGCATCCTCTGGCTGTGTGGAGTGATGGGGAAACTCACTGCTCTGAGCAATGCCAGGACAGGTGAGGCCCCCTGGCAGCTTCACTCCAGGAGCACCTGCATGGGCAGCTCTGCCCACCCTCTCTGAGCCAGGAGCTGTCCTGGGAGCACTCACACATACCCCACTCCAACCCACAAGAGCCATCCCAAATTCTCGGAGAAATAGCTGGAAACAGCTCCAGACAGAAGGCACTTCACACCAGCAAACACAGCTTCCCTGAAGGAAAGAAATCTGTTGGGACCCAGTGGCCTGGCACCTGCTGTGACTTAAAGCCCAGCCTTCAGCCCATACCAACCCATGACATGCCTGAGCTCCTTGCTGGAATGATAAAAGCCTGGTGCTTATGCTCCTCGTTGCTAAGATCTGACCTTCTCCAGGCAAAAGCCAAGGGAGCAAGCCCAGGACAGCAAATTTACTGCTCTGCCTGGAGTTAAATCCCATTCACACCAGGCACCCCAGCCCAAGCACAGGGCTCACACAGCAAACCATGTACAGGACACGCTGGAGCACAGCCCCAACACGCTGGCTTTGGTTCTTCTCTTCAAGCAGCCGAGACAGCAGCGCTCTGCTCGCCTTATCCAGTTTCGAAAGCAACACTTCAAAGCCATCCCGTGTCAAACTCCAGAACAAACTGAAGCTGCCAGAGATGCCTCACAGGGAGGAAGTTAACACATGATGGGAAGATTAATGTGGAATTGCAGACTACTGTAAACAAAAAAGCAACAGCTTCCTATTAAACAAAACCTTCACCATTGAGTTACAACTCCAACAGAACAGTAATTTACCTTCATCAGAGCAGCTGAAGAAAGAGGTACCATTGCAGGATCAGCAATTTTCCTTGTTCAAGCACACAGGCCATCGGGAGCTGCAGGTTATTGTCCCTCAGAGCCAAGGCAAGCAGAGAGGAAGATAAGCCCGTCTCAGCCAGCTCTGCTGCCAGGTGCGTGCTCCGAGACACGGCCGGGACGGCACAGCCCGGGCAGGGCAGGACAGCCCGGGGCAGGACAGCTCGGCCCGGGGGGCAGCACGGACCGGCCCGGGGGGCAGCACGGCTCGGCTCGGCCCGGGTGGCAGCACGGCTCGGCCCGGGGGGGCAGCACGGCTCGGCCCGGGGGGCAGCACGGACCGGCCCGGGGGGCAGCACGGCTCGGCTCGGCCTGGGGTAGGGCAGCTCGGACCGGGGGGCAGCACAGCCCGGGCCGGGGCAGCACAGCCCGGGCCGAGGCACCCACCCACGAGAAAACCCAAACTCTGAGGAGCTTAGGCCGATCCCAAGGGCAGCAAGGAGGGTTAGGAAGCCGTGATAAACCTGCACGGAGCTCACCGCACTTCTCACCTTCCTCTCTGCCCCCTCGAGAAAAGGGCGAGAGATGGCTGGCACTGCTCACACTGCTCAAAACCCCAGCTTTCGGAAGGATTTTATTTTTTCCCATTTCTTTTTGAGCTCGGTAAAACCATCACCTCCGGAGCTGCAGCTGCCGGGCGCATCCCCGGCCGCGCCGCGGCGGCGGCTCCCGCAGCCCGGGGGATGCAGCGGCCGCCCGCGTCCACCCGCGCCGACCACCGGCTCCCACCCGCGTCCCCTCCACCGCCGCCGGGACGCTGCCCGTGGGCTGTCCCCGCGGGCTGTCCCCGCAGCGCGGCACTCGGGGCTCGCAGCTCGGGGGGCTCGGTTCGCGGGGGTCTCCCCGTCCCGGGGGTCGCTCACCTGCGCTCGGCGCTCCCGCCGGGTCCCGCCCGCCCCGCGGCGCCGCCGTTCGCGCCGCCCGCCCCGCCCCGCATTGGCCGCGCGGGGCCGGCGCGCGCCGCGCCCCGCCCCGCCCCGCCCGCGCCCGCGCCGCCCATTGGCTGGAGGCGGCCGCGCCTCCCGGGGCGCGCGCGCGTGTGGCCGTGAGGGAGATGGAGGCGCGGGGGGGGCAGCAGGTGGCAAGAGGCGCTGGGGTTTGGGGCAAAAAGGCTAAAAAAAAAAGAAAAAACCGAACCAAAACGCCCCTTTTTTTGGGTGGCGTGTGGTGTCCAGCCAGAAGCGCTGGGTGAAAACACGGGGCTTTTTGCTAATCACAGTATCAGTTAAATTGGGAAAGACCTCTGGGATCGTCGCGTCCAGCCTGTGACAGAACAGAGCACTGAGAGCCGCATCCAGGGAAAATGACTCCCCCATCTCCCTGGGCAGCTCCTTCCAATGCCTGATCATAATTTCTGCGAAGAAATTCTCCCTAAATACTCCATAATACGTATGATCAGGGACGGTGGCACTGCCGTGGTGGGAGCGGAGGGCCCGCCGGTCCCGGGCGGAGGGAGGCAGCGTGAGGCGCCCAGGATCCCGGCACACGGGTGTCCCCTCACCCAGGATCCCGGCGCACCGGTGTCCCCTCACCCAGGATTCCGGACACGGGTGTCCCCTCACCCAGGACCCCGGACACGGTTGTCTCCTCACCCAGGATCCCGGCACACCGCTGTCCCCTCACCCAGGATCCCGGACACGGCTGTCCCCTCACCCAGGATCCCGGCACACCGCTGTCCCCTCGCTCAGGATATGGGCACACATGGCTGTCCCCCCAGCCAGGATCCCGGCACACGGCTGTCCCCTCACCCAGGATCCCGGACACGGGTGTCCCCTCACCCAGGATATGGGCACACGGCTGTCCCCTCACCCAGGATCCTGGCACACGGGTGTCCCCTCACCCAGGATCCTGGCACACGGGTGTCCCCTCACCCAGGATCCCGGACACCGGTGTCCCCTCACACAGGCTCTGTCTCTAGAGTAACACCCAACCCTGACCGTAGACACTTGCTCAAGTCCTGCAGCAACTTGCAGGTCTTGCACATCACCTAATCCCACTACTGTTCTTCAAGGAATTCCTACAAGCAGATGCCCTCTTTGGTTTGGCTCATATTTTGGCTTTATTTTTCCCTCCCTACTCTCTTTTACCTTGACTCGTGGTGGCCTGTACCCCTGGGTCGAGGAGTTCCCACTGCACCCAGCAGTGAAGCGTTTGCAGTGAGATTCTTGAAGATGTTGATTATGTGACAAGTGACTTGTGGCAGGACTCGCTGGGCTCTGCTGGGACTCCAGTCACAGTCAGGGTCCCCGCCAGGAATCTTGGATTTAGCCAGAGAGCTAAATGGATTAAATCCACATCCTGACTCAACCCACTGCAGACTGCTGCTCCTTCCTGCTGTGACAACAAGCAGATAGAAATGCCTGTGCCTGCTTCCAACGAGTCTCAAATAATCCTCTGCTTTGGAAACAAATTAATTCTTTACCATGGGTTTCATAATTCGAAATAACATATAATAATGCATCTTGTGTTTGCTACCAATTTTTTCACCTCCAAAAAGCTTCCCCTGTTGAAACTGTGTTGAGAGAAGTATCAAAATGTAATTAAGAGGCACTATGCGTTAAAACAGCAAAGTCATCTTGTAAGCCCAGCAAAGAGCATCATTATTTTCATTTACTCATTCTGTGGGTATATTTATTGTAGCCAGCTACAGCCTGCTGCTATTTGCTATGTGCATCCAAGTCTTACTATTCCTGCAGAAATGTGCTTTGTCACCCTGGCTGGTCACGGGCAGCTGAGCAACTCTCTACAGATGAACAGGTTTATTCAGGGCTAATACCCTTTCACTTCCACCTAGTGCATTCTCTTTGCCAATTTTCAGTCAAAACCACTTGGAATTGAAATGTTATGTGGTTCAAATCTTGACTACTAAAGAGTTGCTGCATTCAGTGAAACGATCCCTGTCAGAAAGCTACAAAGAGTTGTGTTTTCAGCCCTTCACAGAGAAAACCCAGCAGAGACCTTCCATGAACAAGAAGCACTGGGGCAGTGAAGGGCTCTTGGGGCAGGTGAACAGCAGCATGATAACCAGTGAGAGGACGGCAGAGCCTGCTGCATTTTAGGATAACCAAAAACATGTAGATGTGGCCCTTAGGCACATAGTTTAGTGTCAGTGTTGGGTTTGTGGTTGGACTTGATCTCAGAGGAGTTTTCCAACCAAAATGATTCTGTGATGGTTGCAGCACAGCAGAGAGCCCCATCTCCTTGAATCTGTGCTTCCAAAGCTGCTGTTGTGTTCCAGCAGCTCCGGATGTCAGCTAGTGACACTGATCAGACATCATCTCAAGGCAGCCAGCAGCCTGAGCTCCTGGGCTGTGTGTTTGCCTCCATGGACTCTCGGGAAAAGTGAGACAAGCCCATGAGCAAAAGCAAAGCTTCCTCCCAGGCCCGAGGGAAAGCCCCAGTAAACTCCTTGGTTGCCCACCCCCCAGGAATGTGCCTGTGCCTGTGGAGGGACTGTGCTCCTGTGGCTCCAGGGCACGAGAGATGCTCTGAAAAACCATAACATGTAAGCCAAAGCACTGACCTGTTTCACAGAGGCTTTCAATTCTATCGAGCAGGGCCTTGCTCATGCAGGGCCAACTCAGCTTCTCCTGAGCAATGAATGAACCTTTGGGCCTCCTGCTCTTCTTGCCTTAATTACTGCTGAGGAGGTTTTGCAAGGGTTTCAGAAGTCATTTGGGATGATTCATTTGGCTTTGAGATGTTGATGAGATGCTGGCTGTTTAGAAAGTGCTGATACTTGTCCCCTAAGGATCTACCTTCTTTAGCCCAGGCAGTTTAAATCACCACTGAGTGATTTAAATCACCAGATGTCTGAAGCACAGTTTAGCACAGTATCAAGATTTGAAACAATCAACTATGGCAAAGACTGCGAGCACTTGATTTAATGTAATAACCTGGTTGGCTCAGCTCAGTCAGAACGTGCGGTTTCTTCCAGAAAAAAAAAAAAACCCAAACAAATCCCTTTTCATCGTACACAGGTGATTACACTGCAGAACAGTTGTGGCCAGTGGAGAGTCACAGATAATGTCTCTCTGATGCTTAAATGTCTATAACAACGTTAAAATAAGACTGATAATTCTGTTCAATAATGCTTGAGTATGGTTGGTTGTTAACTGATTTTGCATGTTTTTTGGGTGCAAGGACTGGGAATGTGTTTATTTAACCTATCCTTGAGTTACAGTCGTGAGGTGAGGAGTTTCTGTTTCCCCAGGCATGTCACTAGTACGTTTAGGTAAAAAAAGATTTAAAGCCATCATTTTTTCAGGAAATATCTTAGTGGTTCCATAAAGCTGAGCAGGATCTGGACTTGGTACTAGTAGGCAGAGCCCTGTTAACTGGAGCAACCCTGATTCACCCCAGCTGAGGAGCCCATCAGGTGACCAGGCTGTTGCTATATTCAGAACCCATTTGGACAGTTTTGAATTTTACGCTTTCAAAAATAAGGCAATAAAGCAATTAGCAACAAATAACAGAAGGAGAGAGCACTTCACCAAAGGCAGCCAAAGATTATAGTGTGGCATAATTAATGCAGGGCTGGCAGCAGGGAAATGGGCTGTAACAACTGCACTGTCCCTAGGAGAGAGGCTGCAGGCTGAGCTGCAGATGTCAAATGTTCAAATGGCCAAGAAGCTCCTCTTGCCTCAAAATGCCAGCACAGTCTGGCCCAAGAATGCCCAGCTGTGGGACAGAAGGAAATAAAAGCATCCTTCAGAGCTGGGAGGATATGCATGTTCCTGCCAGTCCTTCAATGTGTGTCAGCCAGAGGATTTATCCAACTGAAAACATGCTCCCACAACAAAAGAGAAAGGGAAATAGTGTAACCAGAAAGGCAGGTGCTTTTTTTAGGGAAAAATCCAAGGATGTCCTAAGAGGAGAACTGGGTTAAAAATATCAGGGAGTCTGCTGTGCCAGGGAAAGAATGAGTGGGCTTAAAGAGAGGAGAGGCTGCACAGGAAAGGAGTTATCTACTTCTTGAGTGTTACTCATTTTAATTTGCCTTGTTACATGTCTGGAAGCACCAGGTGGAAATCAGGGCTTCATTGTGCTGGGAATTGAGCACAAACATAATGATTAAATGTTGCCAGCTCTGCAGAGATTGAAATATAATTCCTCATCTCTGCAGAATCACTAACCAGCATAATTATTGCCAAATAAGTTTTTCTGTAATTGCTCTTCTGGAATATCTGTGCTACTTGATTTTTTTTTCAAAATAACCCTGCCTGAGGGAGTGAAAATATATATCTGTACAAGGTCCAACCTAGTAGCCTTTACAGGTAACAAAAGCTGTTCAGAAGCAGAAAAATCTCACTACATTTAAATCCATGTTCAAAAATTCTTTGCTTGTATCTTGGTTTCTGTTTCCATAAAATGGGAATAGCCACACTGCACTCATTGCTTGCTTTTGTTGTCTAACAGCCATGATCAAGGCAAGAGTCCTCTGCCAGACATTTGGAGCACTGACATCATGGACTTGTTACTGCTGATTGTAAAGAATGGGGATTAGCTGGATAATATACATTTTTTCTTGTGTGTTTTCTGGGACAGTACTTGAATTGCTGAAAGTTCTTTTCTATTAGTATTTTTCTATTAGTAATAACTATGTAAAACCAAAACGTATCAAACAAGGAGTTAGAAAAACCCCACAAACAACCCAGCCCTCAACTGGCCACAGCATGAATGGGAAGCAACACAGCACACTGTCATTGAAGGGGTTTTGACATGATGACCAAATCCCCTTGGGATTCTGTAACACTTCATCCTGCTGCTCAGAGGTCAGAGAGCAGTAGGACACACTGGCCACATCCTAACTGCTTCAAATGCAGTTGTTTTCTGGCCACAACACAAATAAATTCTTCTGTCTAAGAACAGTAAATTGTCCCCTGATCCTCAGAGCAAGATCGGGTCAAGCCAAGAGGACAGGAATATGATCCTGTTGGTCACCCACACTTCCCCACTGGGACTTGCAACACCAGGTGTGTTAACCAGTCAGCATTTCCACTTGTGAGGCTCTTGCTTTTAACTGTTGTGTCCTATCCTGCATTCAGTAACTTTGTGTGAGTTTTGACAAACTGGAAGGTGCTGGGAGGGGGCTGGGGGCTGCAGTGCTGAAGCAGAGCATCTGTGCCAAGGAAGGCTCCTGAGGGGGCTGAACAGAGCAGCACTTCCTCCTTGGTCTCCGATCTCTGACCACCACCTCCAACCTCTATGGCAAAAGAAGGCCTGAAACAAGTGCCATGGGCTTTCCCTGCCTTTTCATACAGCAGAGGGGACCGTGTATGTTAAAATGCCACATTTGCTCAGTTTCCTCCAGGCAGCCATTGCTCTGTTTGGCACCACCTGGGAGCCACAGGGCCTGGGCCCCCTGGCTTTGAGAAAGACCTTGTTTAGTGAAAATAATTCAAATTGCAAT
Organism: Emberiza elegans; assembly: GCA_024865655.1. Taxonomy (NCBI): domain Eukaryota; kingdom Metazoa; phylum Chordata; class Aves; order Passeriformes; family Fringillidae; genus Emberiza; species Emberiza elegans. The sequence continues at coordinate 1,635,284 of JALJVW010001080.1, forward strand.
ATCTCATTTTGCTGGTTGCAGAAATGGTTAATGAAAAGCAAAGCACAGGATCCCCAAAGATTGTGCATTTAAAGAAATCAAGTTAAAGATATGAAAATAAATCCTTCCATGTTTTTTAAAGCAGCCTTGGAGCTTTTAGGGATTCCAGCTCAGAAGTTTAGAATAGCAACTAGAGGGGATCATTTACAAGTTGCCTTTTCCTGATTTCATTTTCTGCCTTTTAATTCTTCCTAGGAAAGAATAGGGACTTTGTATTACAAGCAGCTTGAAAGATTAAGCAGGCAGAAACATCCCGCAGCTCTACCTGCAGCTTTGCGTTTGTTATTTTAAGTTTTGACCGGAGATTGACCCGGTGTAAGTGGGTGCTAAAGGTTACCTGAACACTCTCACTTCACTGTCTATGGAAACTGGATTTCCCCCAGTCTCTGTGAAATGGTCTTGCAGTCCCCTCTGCTGGTGGCAGCGTGCTGGGAGCTGCGCCGTGCCACCACATGGGACCTGCTTGGTCCTCGATGGACGCTGCAGGAGAGTCCCCGGGGCTTGGAGATCCCCCAGCCCCCACTGAACAGGCACCGACTCCTCCAGAGACCAGGAGGCTTTCCCTAACCCTCTCTGCATCCTTCGTATGAGCACCTGGCACCTCTGACACAGGACAGCAGCACAGGAAAAAGTGAAAAAAATTAACCATGGATAACCTTACAAAAACCCACCCTGCCTGGGAAAGCTGAGGCATCCTGCTGAGAGCAAATGATCTTGCCCTGGGGAATGTATGTCTTGATGGTGTGGCTTGAAATGTTTGTTGAGCTTATGACCAAATATCACCTGCATCTTTTTAAGGCACACATTCTTGTGTCCCTAAGAGCCCAGAGCAGTGCTGCTGCAGGCTCTGGCAGCATTACAGCCCTACAGCTTCTCCACCAACTCTGCCATGGCCACTGGGATCCACTTTCACGGCAACCAAAGCAACATTTTCCCCAGGGAGGTAAAAACAGACATTAAGAGAGGGGCTATGCAGAAAATCAGCGTTGATGTGTCCTGGAGAATGGAACAGAGCCAGCAGCACAGGGCAGGGTTGGCTCACAGGGATGTGGGGTTTGAACACAGCCCATGATGTGCAGCTGCACATGATGGGTAGTGCAAATCTTCCAGCACAGAGGGGAAGTTCAATTCCTGGGTGCAGAGAGCACCCAGGAATTTGTGAGGCTGCTGCTGAGAAAGTCTTTCTGACCAGCTCACGCTGACCAGCGTGGGCAGTGGAGGCAGAGCTGGCACAGGATAGCAATGGCTGTGGCTGGCAGTGTGTCAGTGCTCCCTGCCAGCCAGCCTGTCTGAGGAGGAAACCCAAGTGACAACTCTGATAACAGCCCCTGCTCGTGGCCAGAGGCCCAGGGGCCCTGCATGGGAGGGCAGTTTCTGAAGGAATCATCACTAAAGGGATTACTTTATATGCGGAAACCCTCCAGAAACCACTGCAAACACCGTGCTCTGGAGCTAGCATAGGCACCACGAAGAGATGTAGTAGAAAAACTAAAGGTTTATTTTTTTTAATAAAATACATCCTTACAAAATAACCATTTTTCTCCCAGGCAGAAGGCTGGGCATGGTTTCTGCCAGCTCTCCTTCCTTCCCCTTCTCAATTTGGAACTGTCCAACGGTGCTTCTGGGGCAGAAGAGGCAGCTGTGCTCTCCCCAGGGTCTTCAGGTGCAGGTGACCTGGCATAGCCCTGGCATGCCAGGCAGGTGCAATGTGAGCCCTTCTGAAGGGCCTGCAGAGGCAGCAGACCCAGTGCCCTGCAGAGGGCTGGCAGAGGACCCCAAGACCCCTTAGTTTGACCCATCCACAGCAACATGGCATGTCCCACCACAGGCTGTGTGCTGGGCCAGCCAGCCCCTGCCTGGCTGCAGGGCACTACCTTCCCGTGAGCTGGTGCTGGACGCTGCTTCTGCTGGTCTTGGGGCTGGCCCAGGGAGGTGATGGGATGGCAACCGAGTTTTAGGAGAAGAGGAGGAGGAGGAAGAGGGGTGCAGGTTTGTCAGTCAGTGTGGGTTCTGCTGAGAGAAAGGTGCACAGTGATTTCTGGTGTTTTATCCCCCAGTGTCCTTTTTCAAGACATGCTGCCATCAAAGATGCAATATCAGTCCCCCATCTTGCATCTGCTGCTCCCCCAAGCAATTGCTTGTGCTGAGAAGGGCTGACCCCACGTTAGGCACTGCAGCCCACAGCTCAGGTCTCCTCCAGGCCTCCCTGGATCTCTGTTGCCTTCCTGAAACCCTCCTGCCTTCTCACACACCTTGGAATAGCCCCAAGCCCTATAGCCCTCGTCCCTGACAGAAGTATGCTAGCAGGGCTGGGGAAGCACCACTCACCTCTCACTGTGTGTTGTCTGGCTCCTTTTCCTTCTTATGCGACTTCGACTGGGGTTAAAGGAGAGAAAACAAGGATTCTTTTACAGACCTGCTCCTTTCTAATGCCAGGGAAATGTGACTGGGCAGAACTCCTAACCCCCAGTGCACACACATCTTTTCAGATGAATTTGAGGGGAACTGTTTTTGTGTTCTTTTAAAGGCCATGAAACATTCCATGGTCATGGAGATGTTCTTAAAGAGCAGCAAAAGAGACATTTTCTAGTTTGCTAAAGCACGGATCTGCCCCTTCTTCCCTTAAAGCAATGCAAGTGTTACCAGATATTGGAATATCTGGGGTTAAAGGCAGAGAATAAAGTTATTAAGAATGAGTCACACTCAACATCTCAGTAATTTTGGAGAGAAGATTCATGGATCCCAGTCTCCAACAGTCCCAAGGGCTCAGGAAGGCGCCTGGTTGCCCCTCAGTGTGGATGTTTGTGTTACAGCATCATTACTCATGCACACATCTACACACACCCCCACAAGAGCCTCTGCAGAGCAGCACTCACTGTTACTTACAGGCTCTGGTTCTGCATATTTGAATTTCTTCTGCTTGTAATAGTCTCGTCCGTGGAGAAAATGCAGCAGGAGCAGGTCACAGAGGACAGAGGCCTTGAATCAAAGTGCAGTTAGGTTTGGAGTTGCCCTCCAAGATTACCTGGACCACTGTGTACTTCCAGTTTTCCCCAGTTTGCCCCAAAATTTAGGGTCACTTCTGCTTCATCCCACAACATGGCAGTTGTTGAAGTCTCCAAAAGTCCATTTAGGACAGAAGTAAAGTGTGCTGTGTTCAATTTAAGTGATTTAAGCCAACAGAAATGAAATGTTTCCCCTTTAGGTAAGTGCAGAGCACAACACCCTTTGAGCCGTGCCGAAGTCTTTAACAACCATAACCAAATCAAACGCTGGGTTTCTGTCCTGAATTAAATACTGCCAATCACCTGCAGACCCTCCTTCAATGCCAGCTCTAACCTGAAACTATCAGGATACCAAGACCTGCCAAGAGAGCCAGCCTTCCCTTCATCAGCAGGGCAGAATTCACATCAACCAGGGACCAGCAGGAATCTATTCTCCTGAGCTAGCAAAGCAGGAGAACACCTCCTTTCCCCCTTTCGCTCATCCTCTGATTCCCTGAGCAGTAGCCAGTATTTCACTGCAGCTCAAGGACACTTCCCACGGATGTCACAGGCAAGAAGAATAATTTGAGAGTCTCCATATAGAGGCTGGAAATATCTGAACTTACCACTCCAAAAATACCAATTCCAGAGCCAATTGTGGTCATGGTCGGGATGATGTCAAATTTGCCTGCCTGGATAAAGTCAGAGAAAATAGGTGATAAGTTACAGTCAGCCCAGGGGGGAAAAAAGGGTGCTCTAGCTGTAGGTGGGGCTCAGCAAAAGTGCCTTGCAGCAACCCAAACCACAACCACAGCACATAGAGAAACAGGAGCAGGGAAAGAGCTGGTCAAACAGAAAAAGTATTGTGGGTTGGTTTTATGTTGAAATAAATTGAATTTACTTTTCTTCCTGTATTTTTAGTATAAAAAACCCAACCAAAACCAAGCAACCAAACAAAAAAGTATACAATTTGAATATTCTCCATGGGAACACAATAAGGAAAGCCTTCTCTCCCAGTGGGAAGAAAAAGACAAAACAGAAAAATGCAAATGTTCAGCTTTTGGAAATATCAGTAAAAGGTTTTGAGTTTCCACAGGTCCTCCCCACTCCCATCACAAAGTTTTTTAGACAAAACCACTGATCAAGCCACAGCTGAAAGATGTGACCTACAAAACATGTTTTCCTCCTCTCTTCCCTTCCCCAGTATTTCCCAAGGGTTCCTGTGAGCAGGCCAGCACCCAAGGAAAGCATTCACACTAATTTTCCTGATCCCACAGGACCCTGGTGCTGTGTTACAGAGCTGGTCCCTTCCAAGGACATGGCACTGCTGTCCCAGGGACCCAGAGGATTCACCCTTACCTTGCCATTCACCAGAATGTCGAGCCGGATCCCAAACACCTTGTAGAGTGTCCTCTTTTCCATCCCATCTTCCTTGTAGTATTTGGCATATCTGTGCAATTGGTGAGTGTTAATGGTCTGTCAGGGGATCTAACAGCCCCTGCCACCCTATAGCATCGGGATCTTGGACAAAGATCTGGGAATGTTCTCTCAGAGACGTGCTCCTAACCTTCTCCTCAAACCCCCTGAAGGAGCTGGGCTGTTGGCACCTCTCCTCCCTGTGCCTCAGTTTTCCTGCCTGCAGGATGGAGTTCCAGTTCCTGCTGTTTGATCTGATGTCCCCAAGTTCTGTGTGCAGCAGATAGTGAAGCATTGGTGACAGAGTCACACAGAACAGAGGATACAGACTATGAGAATACATGAGATGATCCTACACCATCTCCAGTCCTTTAAGGGGCTTCCCAAAAGCTCAGCCAAGCAGGAGAGTGTGCAAAGGGGAGGAGATGGAAAGGAAATGGGATGATTTTCAAAGCAAGGGTGTATTATCACTTTTCTCATGCTGTTTAAAAGAGCACTGGTACTGCTGCCTGGCCCTGTGAATTTACTTTTCTTCCTGTATTTTTAGTATAAAAAACCCAACCAAAACCAAGCAACCAAACAAAAAAGTATACAATTTGAATATTCTCCATGGGAACACAATAAGGAAAGTCTTCTCTCCCAGTGGGAAGAAAAAGACAAAACAGAAAAATGCAAATGTTCAGCTTTTGGAAATATCAGTAAAAGGTTTTGAGTTTCCACAGGTCCTCCCCACTCCCATCACAAAGTTTTTTAGACAAAACCACTGATCAAGCCACAGCTGAAAGATGTGACCTACAAAACATGTTTTCCTCCTCTCTTCCCTTCCCCAGTATTTCCCAAGGGTTCCTGTGAGCAGGCCAGCACCCAAGAAAAGCATTCACACTAATTTTCCTGATCCCACAGGACCCTGGTGCTCTGTTACAGAGCTGGTCCCTTCCAAGGACATGGCACTGCTGTCCCAGGGACCCGGAGGATTCACCCTTACCTTGCCATTCACCAGAATGTCGAGCCGGATCCCAAACACCTTGTAGAGTGTCCTCTTTTCCATCCCATCTTCCTTGTAGTATTTGGCATATCTGTGCAATTGGTGAGTGTTAATGGTCTGTCAGGGGATCTAACAGCCCCTGCCACCCTATAGCATCGGGATCTTGGACAAAGATCTGGGAATGTTCTCTCAGAGACCTGCTCCTAACCTTCTCCTCAAACCCCCTGAAGGAGCTGGGCTGTTGGCACCTCTCCTCCCTGTGCCTCAGTTTTCCTGCCTGCAGGATGGAGTTCCAGTTCCTGCTGTTTGATCTGATGTCCCCAAGTTCTGTGTGCAGCAGATAGTGAAGCATTGGTGACAGAGTCACACAGAACAGAGGATACAGACTATGAGAATACATGAGATGATCCTACACCATCTCCAGTCCTTTAAGGGGCTTCCCAAAAGCTCAGCCAAGCAGGAGAGTGTGCAAAGGGGAGGAGATGGAAAGGAAATGGGATGATTTTCAAAGCAAGGGGTGTATTATCACTTTTCTCATGCTGTTTAAAAGAGCACTGGTACTGCTGCCTGGCCCTGCAAAGGTAGTGAGTATTTTGAAGGACAGTCTCTGGTTTTCCACCATCCCTTGAGTGGGAACCTGGAAGCTGTTACCTCTGAATTACGCTTGGAGAATCAGCAGGTATTTCCTTACCTGAAGTTGAACCCTGGTGAAACATTGCTGTCGTCATTGTACAGGCCATGGAACTGGTAAATAGGTTTGCAGTACCGCAGGGGCCAGTCGAGGTCACAGTTCCAGTCTATGGTGATGCCCACCACTCCACCCTGTAGCCAAGAGGGAGTCACAGCGTTGCCCCTCCTTGGACCTGGCCCACACAGAGAAATGCTTTGCCCCCTCACAGGTGCCCTGTCTTGATGCCATGAGGTGTCCTGGCTCTCCAGATGCACAGACCCCACTGCTGCCTCAGACTTCCTGAGCAGACCTGGCTTTGTGGCCTGTACATAACCCCTTGCAGAGGCTCTTGTTTCTGTCCTGAGTGCTGGATACACAAATAAATTCATGCTCTCTTGTTCCTGATCAGAATCCTGTGCCCAAGGCACGGTCCTGAGAAACAGTGCTCACCCCAGATCCCTTCTGGGCTTCATGGGACAGCCTTCCCTTGCCTTGATTATGCCCAAGAGATTGCTCAGGAAATACAGGAGTCCCTCCTCCCTCCTGAGCTCACTCCAGACTGTAAATACCTGTGCCCCAGAGGCTTGTATTTTTGCACCTTTAATATATAGAATCTTAGAATTGTCTGGGTTGGAAGGGGCCATAAAGATCATTTTGTTCCAAACCCTGCCATGGGCAGGGACAACTTTGATTAGACCAGTTTCCTCCAGGTCCTGTTCAACCTGGCAGGAATGGGGCAGCCATAGCTTCTCTGGGCCATCTGATCCAATCCATGCAATAAATGTTCATATATGCAAGCCTCTGATTTTATTCAATGCCTGGCAAAGTTATCACAAAGTTTTGCAGCAGAGATAGCAGATACTCCCACACACCAGCCTGAGGACTGTTAGGCAAAGCTGCATTTTGGAGCCAGGGGAAAGGCTGCAGTTAGCACTGTGCAATGACCAATATTTGACCATCCAGCTGGGATTTCCAAGCTGAATCAGATGGCATTTGGCCACACGGATTTAGTTATTCACTGCTCAAATTAAAACTAGCTGAACCCTGGGATTTACTGCCAGTGGGTCAAATCTTCTCAAGAGTTTCCAAGAAAAATGTAAATATTAGGCCATGTCCAAGGAGATTCATAATCTTTATGAGATAATTCTGACACTTGTTTTCTCAAGAATTCTTGAGAAAACTGAAAATCATCTCAACAGCTGGGGATGATTGCACTGTTGAGTGTCCCTTTCCCATCAAAGCAAGGAACATAATTTGAAATTGAAGTACCTTAACAGCCAGGAAGGTAAAATTCTGACCCGATTCCTTCACTATGTATCCCAGTTCAAACACAGGACACAAGGAATCAGTGACTTTGTGATAGGTGCATTTCTTCAGGTACTGCTTGGTAACGCTCTCAACCAAGTTGCGCCTGTGAACGAAAAGAGAGTGAGAAAAATTCTCAGAAACACAATAATCTGGGGGGGTAAAACCTCTATAAGTCCCTTGCCCAGTCCATGTCACTCTCCCTTTCACATGCCACTTGTCCATGGGCTCTGCTAGGCAGTGTTCTGAGCTCCAGCCATTCTTACCTGGGACACCTCATGGATAGTGAGTGTTTCCACACCTTTTACATTTAGCTGGAGTGTGCTATCTCCTACAGCAAGGGTTAAAAGGAAAGGGCAACTTCTTGCCTTCCATCTCACTCTGCTCTTTTGCCCAAAACCACCCTGTCTGTGAAGCCTCTGGTTTTGTGTAAGCCTTGTGCCTTGCTCAAACTGATCCCATCGCTGATGCTCAGCAGTCAATTGTCAGCAGTGATCAAAGGCAGGAAGTCTCCCCACAGCAGCCAGCCCAGCCACCCTCACTGCCAGGACCTGCTCCCTCTCTGTGTCCTCTTCAGCCTTTCCTCGCTTGGGCCACCTCTCCTTGCAGCTGGGGGGGATCCCCTCTCCCAGCCACCTCCTGGGAGGTGTGAGGTCAGCCCAGGACTTTGCCAAGCATGCTGGCTGCCAGGACATTTAACCTTGGATGCAGTATGGGGACAAGATCAGCTTAGAGAGAAGAATCCACTGTCTAGAGCACAAATAGCTTCTGTTAATTTGTTCCAAATCAGATATATGGTCAGTGCCATCACAAATCCTCTTAGGAGTGTGCCTTCAGCCAGCAGCATTTCCCCCAGTGTTGCCAGGAAGGGGCCAAGCCCACCCTTTGCTGAAACAGGTGGGATCTGTGATGTTAAGGGGAACTCTGGGGAACCAAGCTTATCCTGGCCATGAGGTATTTTAATTTTGCCTTCAGAGAACAAAAATGAAAAATCAGAGTAACTGATTTGCAGCTTGTGAGGGTAGCTGAGGAGAGGTTAATTACAGAAATCTTTCCAGTAATCTACAGCTGCCAGCTGAGGTGGGACAGATTTGGGAGTGAAACGTCTCAGTTCCTATGAGCTAATATGGGGTTCAGTGCAGCAGTTAGAGTAGTCCTGGCATCACTAGGAGGGTGAGGTAGGCAATCCTCTGTACCAAGCATCCAGTTACACCCATCCAGCTGAACCCATGATTTTCTCTGAGGGACACAGCTGGAGAACTGACCAGGAGCCATCCCCCCAAACCTCTCCTTACCTGGACACCTTGAACTTGGGAAAGGTGATACTGTTCTTGATGAACAAGGTGAACTTCTCTGCTTCTGACAGCAAGGCAGGGCTGAAAAACACAAGTGTAGGCATGTGTCCATCACTTGGCTCTCCAGGCTCTAGGGGAAGCTCCATTTGGTGGGAATTCACCCAAACTGAGACAATCAGACTCAGAAAACTGGTGCATTCATCCCTTCCCTTCCTGGTCTTTCACAATACAGGCTGTCCTGGCCACATCCCATAGAGCCCCAACTTGATCTGCTCCACACCAAGTGCAGCTGGGATGGGAAAGAGGGCAACAACATCATTCCTTACCTGGGAACATGATAATCAACTTCAACAGGGCACCAGCCAAAGATCTCACAGGTCTTCACAGTGCTGTTGAAGCGTACACACTTGCCAGTCATGAGCCCTGTGGGGGAGACAGCTGCTCATACCCTGGATCCTGTGAAATCTCAGCCTCACACTGGGATGGATGGGATCTGGTTGGGGCTTCAGCTCTGCCAAGGGCATTCGAGACACAACATGCTCAGAGCTTTGGCACCTTTCTAAAACAATTAGGAAATTAATTGTGGCCTCTCAGCTCAGGGCAGTGGTTTCTCTTACAGTGCTGTTTAGGGAAGCAGCAGGGGATTTTTCTTGTTAAAACACACCTAAGAAAATGCTGAGCTGGTAAGAGGACAACAGTTTGAGGGAAATGGCTTAGTCCAGATTAACCTTTTGTTTGCAGCTCAGGTATCTTTCAAAAGAGCAGAGCTGGACCAGCCCATGTGGAACCTTCAACCAGCCTGTCAGAGGTGTTCCTGTTTAAAGCAGGTCCCCCAGCCAGGGGCCACCCCAGCCAGGCAGCTTTTCCCAGTATTGTCTCACCAGAAACACCAGGACCGTGTGCCATACCTTGTCCCTGCCGGCTGTATTTCCCTTTGCTGCAGTCGCTGTCCTGTGTGCACAGCCCGGCATCTGGCAGCTGTTTGGAGAAAGCAGTCACCTCTTAGCATCCCACCCTGCATCTTCAATCCCCCTGTCCCTCCTGCCTCGCCAGACAGCATTTTTCTTGAGGGACACACTGCTCCACTGCAGCCAGAGCCTTGTTCATACACTGCTTCCTAACCAAGGCTGTCCAGATAAAGCAAGAAAAAGGGCAATTTATTCACTCCAGGCAGATACTTTCATTTAGGCCTCAAGTCTGCTCTGCTTGATCATCTCAAAGGGAAGAAAACTTAAATGGATGCCACCTGTTTTTCAGCAGAATAAAAATCTTCACATAGCACACAGGAGTCAGGAACATTAAATATGGGGCCAGGCCCTGTCTTTTACTAAACCTCTCAATGTCAGAAAAAATCTTTCCACCACAATCCCCCTGAATTACAGAAGCTTAGCCCACTGAAGGAAGTCGGGTGTGTTTACCTCTGGGCAGGTTCCTTGTTTCTGTCCAGGAGTGACAATGAAGTTGGTCATCACCACAAACGAGTTATCCCCCTGTGGAGACACAGCCAACGAGCTCACAGCCAGCACAGAGTCTCCTCTGTGAGGAGCCTCTCCCTGGGTGGGGAGTGTAGTGCCACCAGCCCCAGAGACACTGGAGGACCCCACTTGCTGCCTGAGATACTGCTCAGAGGCACTGGAGGAACCTTGATCCTTTTGGAGGCAGTCTCCAATGTGCCTCCTCAGCCACAGTGAGTCCCAAGTACCAAATGCTCCCCAGGGAGAACCTGGGCAGAGGTTTGTGACAGGAGCAAACTCCTTTCCACCACAGGGACACCCTGTCATGGTTAGCCCCATGGAAAGCCTATGCCAAGCACCCATCTCCACCCCAGCACAGGGGAAAAGCAGCTACTGGGACACAAGCAAATCCCTAGCCCACCCACCCTGGCTCCTTACCTGGGGTGGGAAAACATAGTCCACCACATCCCAGATGTGAGGACCCAGGACACTCTCGTTGGTCAGTGTCAGCCCTTTCAACTTCACTGAGACCGAGCTGACGATGCTGTCCTGGGACTGGTAGCCCTTCTCGTAGAGGAACACCCACCTGGACAGGGAAAGGTGGCAGGGTGAGCATGGCCACCAGCACTCCTCCACTGGCCCAATCCTCAGCACAAACCTGTGGACTGGGGCTTTTTCTACCAAGTCTCACCTGGGGAATCATTTGCCAAGTTTCTTCCCACTGGATGAAGCACATGTTGCTGAAATTTCCTACCCTTTGCCTGAGGCATGTGGTAGCTGTAGGACCCAACTTTCATGCCAGGATGGTGTGTTTTGGGGACTGGGACCCATTTTGTGGCTGGGGGTGTGTGATGGCAGGTGGAGCACAGCAGCCATCAGTCATTTAGGGTTAAAGCCTATGGCAGCTTTGCGGCTTGCTGGTCTCAATGACCTACCCCAACCCTCCTCACCTCCTGATTCACTGCAGAGGAACTCTCCAAAACCCAATGCCTCCAAGGCCAACACAGAGCTGAGTCTGGACACGGTTCACATCCAGAGCCACTGTTTTCCCATCCAGCAGAGGGAATGTGGAGCAATGGCCCTGTGTGCAAGAGGGCTGCAGGAACAGGGTTAAGGACACTGCTGTGGCCAGAACAGGGCTCTGCCTGCCTTTCCCAGCCCATCACACAGCCATTAGGGCAGGCTCCTGACACTATTTAACCTACAGCATAAACAAGCTGCTGCTGGATTAACTCTGACTCAGGGACACTATAAACATGGGCAAGCACCCATTTCGGGTAGTGCCTCCGGCGCCGCGGAGCATTCTCGGCACTAAAAAAGGAGCGATCTGGATTTTGTCCCCACTGCCGCAGGCATCGGTCCCACTGGCTGTGACAGAGGCAGCAGGATACACATGGGACAGCCATGACACCAGCCTGGTGTGTCAACCTCGCCTCTGACACCTGGCTGATGGGCAGAGGGGGAAATGGGGATCCCAGGTGCTGTCTGGAGGTTTTCTGTTTGGGGACTTCTCAGAGAGGGAGCTTTTTAGCTTGCAGCTAGCTACATCAGCATCCCGGGACTGAGGGTAAGAGGACCTCAGGGATGGCATCTGCTCCAGAGCCTGGGGATGGGAGCAGAAATTCAGCACTGCTGCCACCCTAGCTGGGACACCCAGCTCCAACATCCTCCACCGAGGCAGAAGACCATACTGGCTTACACTGGTTACAGTGGGCATCTTCCCCGATGCCCTCAGGGCTGCAGGAGGATGTGGACTGGGCAGAACCTGTCTCTAGATCAGCCTCCAGCAGAGACTCTGCTGCTGACCTTACCCGCTCTGGCAGAGGTGACTATGGGCACACAGGCCTGGGCAACCCCACCTCCCCTGTGGCAAAGCCAAGGCCATGACAAACAAAACCATTTCCCGGGAGGCTGTAAATGCTGCAGCGAGTCCTGCCCAGGTTGTAAAAGTCCCCTGGTATCACACCCTGATGTGGCAGAGCCACCAAGCCCTCTCCCCTTGCTGGCCTCATCCTGTGGCTCAGCCCACAGCTCTTTGCATGCAAGAATTCAGGAATCGAAACCCAGAAAGCGCCCAGCATCTCCTGGGCAGCAGTGATACCACCTTATCACAGTCATCACAGGAAAAAGAGCTGCTCCCCAGGGGTGACACAGGGTCTCACAGGGGGGCTGGCCCCACTTGTGTGTTCTGATGGCCCCACTCATGTTCTTCTAGCAGACACACATTTCCATGAGCATCCCATGCCTGCTATGAAGGGAGGACAAAAGCTGGGAGAATGGTAAATAAATACACATTTGGCTGCCAAATTTGCTTTCAAAGGACAGAAAATCTCAGGCATTGTGGCTTGGTGAGGGCAGCAAACTGGGGGCAGTGTTGTGGGCAGAGAACTGGGAGTAGTGCTGTGGGAAGGGAACTGGGGGCAGTGTTGTCAGCAGCAAGGGGAAACCAGGGGCTGGTGGGGCTGTGGGCAGCTGCAATCATAGGCAGCCCCTTGCTAGAGAAGCCCCATCCCAGCAAACCAGGAAAAACTTGGGAATTCCAGCAACTTCATGCCAGATTCCTCTCCTCTGCCACTGGCTCTCACCCCCTGGCCAGTTATCTTCCTGCTCCCTCCTGGTTGCCTGTCTCACTTTAGCCAGGTTGCTTAAGCCACGTTTCCTTAGTTGCCCTGCACAACCATCTGTGCCAGTTCCCCGTCCACGGGAGCAGCTGCCCCCAGCCACATTTGGGACTGGAGCCCTGGGACTTCACAGGCTCAGTCCTTAGGAAAAACAAAGCTGCTCCCAGAACACCAGTGCAAAACTCTTTGCAGCAGAGCATCCTTGGTTGCAGTTTTGCATGAGGATCACCCTTGGGAGCCAAAGTGCCTGTGAGCAGGGTGGGACCAATGGAGCGACCAACATGGGGGCTCCACACTCATCCCCTGAGAGGGTTTTTACCCTTCCCAAGGAGTCTGTGCTAGAAGGAGGGATGAGCACTTCTGCTCCCTACAGCAACTCCCTGTAGGGAGCACTGAGGCCTGGGAGCCACTGCTTTTCCTTTGCATGAGACACTCTGCACCCCAAAAATTCCCAGATTTTCCAATTCATGGCCAGACACCCCATTTCCTTTCAAACATCCTGCCCTGGGGCCCTTCCCCGTGAAAGGGTGCTGATCCCACAGCAGCCATGGGGCCACAGCCAAGGCTTACCAACCATCACATCCCACAGCATCGTCCCACACTGAGGGGACAGGCACAGAGTAACTTCAGCAGGAGCAGCAGCCCCAGGGCACCTGAGGACACACATCCTCACCCATTCGGATCCCGCCTGCTCCGCTCACTGCCTTTTTTAAGCAGTTGCCCTTGCTTTTGGAGCTGCCTCCCAGAAGCAAATAAGACCAGGAATTTTGGAGCCAAGCTGCGTCTCGGCCGCAGCGTCAGAGCGGTGAACAGGGAGATTTATGGCCCTGTCTTGAGCCGCTTGGGTCTCACAAATCACTGCACTGGCCCCAAATGCCTCTTATTTAATATAAATGAAAATAAAAATAACAACAGATTCTCAGGCCACCGTCCAGCAGCTGGAGCAGGATCTGGAGTCTCTTCAGTGAGAAGACGGGGCCCCGGTGTGCGGAGCAGGGTTGGGCAGGGGTGAGCCTCCAGCCTGGACATTCAGTAGCTTCTGGGGAGGATATGGGGACTAAGCAGCCACCTAAAAGAGCCATGGAGGGACGCTGGGCTGCACGGGAGCAGCCACAACCAGGGGGATGTGAAGCCATTAGCAATAACCCCCCTGCAGTGGGATATAGGGGATATAGAAGCCCCTCTCTCTCACTGCTTTTTAACCCACTATCAGAGCATTAATGTTACGGAAAGCAGGTGCTGGGGAGCCTTACCCAATGATGTACGCCAGGACGATGAGCTGGATCAGCCTGAAGGTCAGTCCCACCTTCTTGTTCCTCACCAGCACCATCCGAGGGGTGTCATACTCGAAGAGGAAGGAGGACAGCTTGTCCATGCACTTCTGCCCCATGGCTGTGCCAGGGCTGTGCCACAGCCTCCCAGCTCTTCACTGCGCCCTGGGTTGGGCCGTGCCCGCCGCCGCTACGGCAGCTCCTCTGTTTGCAGATTAAAAAAACAAAATAAGAATGCTATCGGCGTGGCTCTGAGCACATCTGGGCTGCTGGGTTTCCTCCTCTGCGCAGGGATGAGGCTTCCTCTTCCTATAAGCTCTGGGCTGGGAACAGCGGGTGCCCTACATGGTCTGGGGGTGGGACAGGGTGTGGGAGGGTGCAGGGCCACCCTGTTGCCAAGCCCACATGCCACCAGGACGAAGCCATCTGCCTGTGAGCGATGCTCCCTCGCCCGGCAGGAGCCTTCCCTGGGGACAGAGAGGCTGCAGGCAGGGCTTGGGATGAGCAGAGACCACGAGGCATTCCTGGGGGCAACAGTGAGATGGAAGAGATTGTGGGGGTCCAAGGAGAAATTTTAGGAATTTGGACTGGGGTATCTTTCCTACCACAACAGCCACCTCAGGCTGTGTGTCTGGAGCCCATGTCCTCCTCTGTCTCCCAAAAAAGGGTCGGGAAAGAGAAGGGGGAGCACCAGAAAGCCCAGCTCAGCAATTCAGAGCTGACCCATGGAGCAGAAGGGCACCCAGCTTGGCCCCCTCCCATGGTGAGGCCAGACAGCTGGGGCTTGGCTCCTTCCCAGCACTTGCACTGGGCTGGGCTGGGTGCACTTGGAAGCATTTCCAGCATTTCCTGAATGGCCTGGATGTGAGCAGGGCCAGGCGAGCTGGGGTCACTGCGAGCGATGCTCTGCAGGGTGGTGCAGACACCACTTAAAACAAATATCACTGAGAAAGGGACTGGATATGACAGTGCCAGACTGAAATTTGGGGGGCCAACAGCTGCAATGGAAAGCTTTGAAGGGGGTTGGCTCATTGCTGGGGAAAGCACAGAGGCTGTGGATGGGGGACCCTGTGCCCTCAGTACATCCCAGTGGGCAGCTCCAGGGCACACTCTGTGCTGGGGAGCACTGGGGCTGAGGAGGGAGTGCTGGGTTTGTGTTTTTGGGGGAAAGAGAGGATGTGTTCCCCAGAAATCCCAGCACTCAGCTGCTTCAGCACTCCAGGCAGGGACGGGCTCCATGAGCCTCAGTTCATCTGCTGCCTCCCTTGGCTTCAAAGGAAACAGTGGCTCTCTGCAGCCACCAAGCCTGGCATAAAGACTCTCTCTGCAGGAGGAATAGGTTTTGAAAGCAGGGAAAATCTTCACCTGCTGGGATAAATCTTTCCTTTCAGGAATATTTCTTTCAGCATCACCGTCTCAAGTTCACTTGCCGACTGCTCACTGTCACATTTACCTTTCGACTCAATACATTACAGACCTGACAACTGTGAAATAAGTGGAAAAATCAATTATCTCTGCTGGGCAATAAGGAAAACTGGGGAAAAGGCAACTGAATCATTTATCTGAATCTTTTGGGTGCACTATGAAGCCTGGGAATCAAAATCAGATGATCCCACATTGCAAGTGACGTGATGCGATCCCAATGCCCCGGTCCTCAGCAACATGGAAAGCTGTCAGACAAGGAGCCAAAAGCAAATACAAAATGCTGATGTTAATCATACAGATTGAAGGCTGATACTGCTATTGAGTGGAGCAGACAAACCTTATAAGCTTAGATATCTGTCAGGAGAGAAGCAAATAACTTACTGTATGAAACGAGGCCTTTTAGGGAAGGCTGCTCACCCTTGCCAAGGCCATGGGGATAATGAAAATAGGACAGCTAAATTTAACAGCAAAATGACTTGTAAAAGAGTCACTTCTAACCTCCTCTCTGGTACTTGGAGTCAATAAAATGGTTATAGCATGGATTTAGCTAAAATACTTTCCATTGGGAGATAATAGGCATCTGCCATTTTATAATCTCTTGGAGCCATGCTGCAGCTGGAGAGTGGGGCCAGACCCTGTCTGGAGTGATGTGGAGAGCAGAAAACCCCAGCCTGGAGCACCAACAGAGCCTGAATCTTTTCCTGGGCTGATACCAGCACCCAGCATGGGCACCCACTTGGCCACAGCATCCAAATGCTTGAAAAATCCACAGCCTAAACACCTGTGGGCTCACAGCTCTCTCACACCCACACCATCCCTGGGATTGCTACTCCTTAAATTACTTTATCTCAGGGAATTTAGTAAGTTTGCACAGGGATGGCTCACCTGTGTGGCCCTGCAATGGTGCCAAGATGGTGCCAGCACACCTCCCTGCCCCTGCAGGGTGGTTATCGAGGGACAGTGCCCTGCTTGGGCTGTTCAGTTGTTGACTGACCTGCCCAGACAGGGCACTCGCTGGCAGAGATGCTGAGATCATGGGGCTGTGGTGCTTCCAGCTGTGGTGCAGGCACTGGGCTGTCCTCAGGCCAGGTTGGGATGTCTGTGATAATAAATGCATTGCTCTAACACCCAAATGAAAAATAAAGATAGAATTAAGAGGAAGAGGGTTTTTTACCAGCCTACTGTGTAAGGTGCAGCCTGGGGGTGTCCCAACACCCTCTGCACCAATTCCCATACGTTGCTGGGACCTTGGGGATGGTTTTATCTCAGGTTCCCACAGACACCAACCAGTGTGGTGCTGCCAAAACACTCACAGCCATCTCCTCTGAATAACTTTTGCATCTCTTGGCTGCTTCCAAGCAGAGCAGGCAGGAGGCACTGTGGGTGCTCTGCCTGGAGTGATGAGGTGCAGGTGCTGCTGGAGGAGCAGTGGCAGCTTGAGTTCATCTGCAGCAGGTCCTGGGCACTGAGCATGGGTTTGCCCAGGGCACAGAAAGTGCTGAACTGGACTTGACCTGAGCAGCAGGAAAACAAAGGGCCAAGTGGGACAACACAGGGACACAGGGAGAAAAACTGGAAGTGTTCAAGGCCAGGTTGGATGAGACCTTGAGCAACCTGGTCTAGTGGAAAGTGTCCCTGACCATGGGAGGGGGATGGAATGAGATGGTCTTTAAGGCCCCTTCCAACCCAAACTATTCTGTGATTCTATGACTCTAAAACCATGTTGAGATAAAGAAAATGAGCCCATCTAGCTCCACTGCCCATAGGAGGGGAAAATGAAAGCAGAAACAGAAACAGAGGATCTAAAGCCCTGACACTCTCCTGGGCCAGCTGGCATTGACTGATCTCCAGTGCCAGGGTTCGGCCTCATCCAGCATCTCCAGTTGGGCCAGATGCCAAGGGCACTGAGGGCTGGTGACCCTGCAAGGGTATCCCTGGCAGTGCTGTGCAGGGGTAGCACAGGAGTCCATCCATGGCTGTGAAAGGAACTCCTTCCCCCTGCCCATTAAACACACTCAGCCTGTGCTTGGGGCTGAGAGAAACATGAAAAATCTGGTATTTTTAAGGGAGACATTTGGAAATGCAACTGCACCCTTGCTTTGAGCTGGGACAGGAACTGCTGGAGCACAAAGAGGGTTCTGAAAACCTCTGCATGGGGCTCAAACCCACCTACACCCAGGGAAGCACCATTGTGGAAGGCATAAAAGCCACCAGGTATTTCCAGGCTCTCAGACATTGATAGGAGGAAAAGAAAATAGAAAAATAATAGATGAAGCTCATTACACAGCCCAGACTCATGCTTGGCAGTGTCTAGCACGGAGCTCTGAATTTCAGCACAAAAATGTGTGGCACGCTGCAGATCCATGGATGGGGAGGAGTAGCATGGAGGCAAGGTTTAAAATATGAGGGTGGGAGCAGAGGGGACCTGCTGTGGCCGAGGTTTCCAGGAAGAACCCCTGAGAGCTGTTGGATTTTCCCAGTAAATTTGGCTGTCACAGCCCCCTTGCCCTCACCAGTTGCAGGAGGTGCTTACACTACACCACTGGCAATGGGAAGGGGAGGGTGGAAAAAAATTGGCAGATGAGAGCAAGCAAGGTCCTACAAAACAGCATGTTCAGTTTTCTTTCCAATTTTAACTTGTCTTGACCTCTCTTTGCTCCTTCCCAGCAGGGCTGGCTGGGCTCTGTACTTGTCCCGTGCTGCAACGCCCTGGCACAAGATGTTTTTGGTGGCTCTCACCCCTCAGAAGTGGCATTTCCATCCCCAGTTGCTGTGACAACACATCTCCCTGGAAATACTTCAGTTTGGCTGATGCCAAAGCCAACATGGACCCGAGGTGCTGGGGGTACCGAAAGGTGTCAGTGGCCATTGTGGCCTCCAGAAATGTGGATGCACATCCAGTGTTGGGGCTGGACCTGTGCCATGGGATACAGGGACCCTTGGGATGTTTTTGGTAGGGTGACACCTGTTTTCTGAATCATGCCTTGAAAAGACAAGCATAGCCCCAGGCAATGGTACCCAGGGGTCCAGGGACTGACACAACATCAGGTGGGGAATTTGGGGTGGTTTTGCCTTCACTGCTGTGTCCTGAGACAGCATTTCTGGTATGGGGGACTGGCTTGAGAGTCACCTCCAGCCATGGCAGTGGTGCTCCTCTTGCTCTGACATCAGTCTGCACCAGCAAAGAGGAGGCCAAGCAATGGCCCTTTCCCAAAAACAACACGTGCCAGGGTATCCCATGTCCCTCTTTGTAACCCCCTGTGGATCACAAAGTTTTTGGCTTACCTTGTGCACCACCTTTGTCCTGCCCACACCTTGTGAAGGAACACATGGGGCCACATCCCAGTGAAAAAGCACCAAGGGTAGATGTTGCCATGAACACAGATTTGCTCCAAAACAGGACCTGCAGCTGGATCAGGATTTTCTGCTTTCAAACATCACCATGGGCAGAGCTCCGGGTGATGCTGAGATGGAAACGCATGGCCCCAAGCCCTGTGCCATCCCCCCAGAGGACGCCAAGCTATTTAATTATTATTTATTTCACAATTATTTCTTGTGGAGGTTATTGAAGGGCTTATTTAAACCTCCCCTCCCAGCTGGGGGAGATAAGGTGATGACTATTCTGGATACAGTCAAAATTAGCACTGTTGTTTGTATTCTCGTGCCCCAAGAGTGAATTTTAAAATTCCCAACAGTCGTATTATGCCACTCCGCTCATTTTGCCTTTGTCATCCCATGCCAGGCACAAGCTCAGCTCCATTTCTAGTTTGGCTCTTTTGAAAACCCACAAGAAATCCTGGCCTGGTGAGCACAACTCCTTTTACGGCTGAAGAATGCCCTCAGGCACTCCCATATGGCTCCATGGGCTCCCAAATATCCCCCAAACCAGCCACAAACGGGACAAGAAAAGCAAAAAAAAACCCAAAAAGGTAAAACAACAACAACAAAATAGACACAAAAACCCCCAGTCATCCAGTAAAATTGCTTTTATTTCTGTAATTTCCTAAGTATAAAACAAATCAGCCCAATATTGTGTGAACAGAGTGGATTGTATGGATGTGACCACAAGGAGCCTTCCCACGTCTTCCCGGCACACCTGGCTATTTACAGTCAGACAAAGGACATGGTTTAGGAAGCAGTAATTTAGTGGAAAAATATCTCTCATATAATAAAATAGGAAACCTCATTTCTTTCAGTTCTGTCCCTCAGAGAACACCCTCCCACCCCCCAAGATATAACAATTTACCTTTTACTATGAAGCACAATCTCAGAGATTTCTACATTTGGCTGTTCAGGCATCTCATATTAAAAAAATCAGCATATTCCCAGGCTGAAGCCACTGAGGGCACCTGCTGGCAGTTCAGTGGTTGCCCTCCTCTTGGTCCCAAGTGCCCATCACTCCAGGCACACACAGATTTTGGCTCATTTAATGCCCCACTCACACCAAAAGCTGAATGGCACCACAAGAACAGGTCCAGGGAGCACAATTTACCCTGTGTCTCCTCACTGCAGCCCTGCAAATCCTAACCCCAAGTGTGCCACACAAGATCTGCATTGGGTAAAGCCCTCTCCTTGGTTGGTACTCCCAGGCTGACAGAAAATGCCACTGCAGAAGCAGGAGGAAAAAGAGCCCAGATGGGACAGAATCTCTGGCATCATTTATACAAAGTGATGGCTATGCCACGTATGGTCCAAAAATCACAGTAAGTCTCAGGAGCTGGTAGTGGGGACTTGGGTGTGTTTGAGTTTCAGGAGTGATGTAATGCCAAGGTCACTGAACCTCATAAACATCTCCCAGCCAGGGCCCCTGCACAGCTCAAATCATTGTTTGATTAATTTTGGTGGAGCAGGACCCTGACTGAAAAGCAGTATTATCAACCTGATGTACAAAACAAGGACCACAAATTAATTCTGAGTTTTCCTCTTGCTCCTCCTTGTGCCATCCACATCATGAGCAGAAACTCCGACTCAATCTCTGATGCTCTTACAGGGCATGAAGTCCCCCAGCCCCTCCACAGAGCCTGTCCCCCCTGCTGCCCCCCCAGTGTCTGGTGGTGCCATCCAGCCTTGGCTGAGCAGAGCATCACCAGAAACACACACACACACAGGATGCTCACAGTGCCAAAACCCCAAACACGCCAACACAAACCTCATCCAGACCTGGCCTACACGACACAAATAAAATGCAGGATGCAGCACTTTGCTCTTTTTCCTTTTCCAACGTGGGATCCCCATGGGATCACACACCACAGGGGGAAGAGCTCATCCAGCAATGACACAATGCCCCAAAACAGTACAAAAGATTTTCCACCACAGCTGATCCCCCTGGTGCTCAGCCCAGGAACACAGGACCTTTCCCTCCCACCTTGGCTGTACCCCTGCACGGTGCTTGGCCCCTGAGGAAGGAGTATAAAGTGCTCAAGGATAATCACAATCCCATGCTGCCATCCAGCACCTCCTCTGCCCTGCATCTTGTGGAGGATCTGTCACAGCAGCCCACCAATCCTACAGGTCTTGCTGGAAAGACCTGAGTTTTATTTATAGACTTAGAATCTGCCAGGCAGCACCATCAAAATAAAACTAAAAAGGAAATAATTTCTAACCTCTGCTGCCAAGAAAAGCAAGGATCCCAGAGGTTTTCCCCTAAGCTGCTTTTTAGAAAAAGCTCTAGGGCAAAACAGCCACCCAGTGTCCATCTCCTTTGTATTGCACAGTCAGATGCCTTGGTAAGACACAAAAGACTATCCCAAAGTGATGGTCTTGGCTCTGGGACTTCCAAGTTTACAAAAGAACATGTTCCAGCCTGTAAAAGCTCCCAGCATGCTGCTGCTGGCGCACATGCAATAAATAACCACTCTGTGATCTATCCTAACCTTTCACTGAAGAATAAAGGAAAAAATACATCTATGGATATTTTTCTACTTCATTAAGGTGTTTGAAGTATGAGCCTCTGTAGTCAAAAGTATGGAATGAAACCTGTACTCCAAATAATTAAAGGATGTGGGGAGAGACAAGAGAGGTGGTCAACCATTCAGAAGGGGAAATGGGGATGTGTCAAAATGCTCCCTCCTAGCAAGGGGGCCACCTGCTCCAGGCAGCTCTAGTGCAGATTACCTGGGCATTTTCTAGATAGATCTGAAGGCTCACAATAGAAATAAAACACAATTTGCTGCTGCTGTAAAGAACAAGCTGGGCCACAGCTCTGGTTTCTTGCCCATGATGGTTCAGGCTTTGGTAACTCACAATTGTGACCCAATGATTGCATGAACAGACTGACACTGCCTGGGCTTTCACACAAGAAACTTCTCCACACCACACATATTTGGGTTAAATTCAAAACCCTCCACCAGACATTAGGTCCAGGGAAAGCAGTGTAACTCAGGTGGTGGATGGAGCAAGCAGGTTCCTGTAGGCACAAGGGACCAGGGAGATGCCTCTGGGCAGCTGCAGGCTCTGCTGGACCCTCCAAACAGGGCTGGGATGCTCTGAATCCAGCCCAGCCTCTGAATCCAGCCCATCTTCTCCCAAACTGGATGTTAACCCCAGAGAAACAGAGAAGCTGCCTCCTCTGATGACACTGAGCTGGAACTGGACTAAATTCCCACTGGCTGTTTTTCTGCACAGAACAATGGAGATGGACTCAATCATCTTGGATGTCTTTCCCAACTTAAACAATTCTTTAGTTCTGTGATCTGTACTAAAATAAGGTGGAATCCACCCTTTTTGAGGAAAGGTAAATCACATGTCTACAGCATTAGTCTTACTGAAGCCTTATTTTGGCTTATACAGTACCTGGGTCATGTCCTGGTCCTCTACACCAGGGTGGGTCTCATCCATGGTGAAAATCTTTGAAGAGGAATTGGTTATCCCATGGGATCAACTGATTAAATCATTTTAACAGAGCACATTTGAAAAATAAAACTTCTTCAAGACAAAGTATAATAAGATTTTAAAAAATCAGCAACGATCTTCTAACCACAGAGTATCTATAAAGATCTTTTTAAAGAGCTCCATATTAAAATTTCTTGAATACATTATATATTAAATACAGTAACAACATTTCATGCAAGGTTTTCTGTACAATAAATCAGCTCAGTAGTATAACAATTCTGTACATTCCCGTTGGTCTGGGGGCTCTGCTCATCTTCAATGCTGGTGATGGAGAAAAGAAAGGAGGGATGATATTTGGCACCTACTGTATGGAAAGAGAGATGGTCTTGCCCAGATGATACAGAAAAACACTGGAAGCTTTGAAGAGGCAAAAAGTAGAAGAGGAAACCCAACAGCAAAGGAGCAAATGCTATCCCAGACCCTGGCTCTAGTGCTGTTGCTGGAATGTAAGAGAAAGGAAAGATACAGGCTCTGGCTAACTGAATATCATCAGGATGGATCCTAGGGGACCATGTGGAAAACAGGAGGAAGGATTTGGAGAGCTGGAGAAGAAAACCACCACTATCAGCTTCTCAACTGATGCAGCTCAATGGAGAAAGATAAACTTAATGGATCCCAAAATCCACTCCTGATCTACAAATGCTCACTGAAGACTGTCTGACTCCTGCTGTGGAAAAAATCCCCAGAGGGCAAGATAAAGTTGGTGCCTTACAAAAAGGGATGCCACAACAAACACCACTCATGGAAAACCACGTTATGTACAAGCATACATTCATTGCCATCGTGATCCCTTGGCAGGGATGCCCTGTGCAAGCCAGTGATGGTCTCCAAAGCAGAGCACATGAAGTCTTGGATGTGCTCCTAAAAACTTAAGCTGTACTACTGCTGGGGAAATAGTTAAAAACTCACTGAGGAAAGAAAGTGTGACCAGGAAGGAGTGGTGGACATGAGAAATGCAAGGTGGGCATCCCCTTGGTTTTCTTTACATGGCTGCCCCTCCAAGGAGAAGGACTGCCTTACATAGTGCAGATGGGATCCAGCAAGATGCCAGATGGAGAACAGACAAGACTTCATCGTGCTTTGGTGCTAGATGAGCCTGAGAAGGTGCTGGGCTTTCCATAATGCAGGGATCAAACAGGACAGCGTGATAAACAGGGAGAACTTTGCCTTCCACCACCTGCACCTGACCTCGAGGTATAAACACACCTCCATGAGGTTCACACCAGTGTTGGGCACACTCTGAAGCTATGCCCAGCTGCTGCAGCCACTGGAGCAGAGCACAGCAGCAGCAACACTATGGACATCATCAAGGCTCAACAACACAGCCCCCTCTCCTCTCTCCCCGCCCTCACTCACTGCCAAGCCCTTCCCAGCCCCTGAAGCTGCCTTGTGCATCCCATCCCAGTGGGGGATGTGGCCTCAAATCCAGACTTCCTGCCTTAATCTCTCATGAAGGCCACCTTGCCCGTGCTCACTCACTCAGGGTGAAAATTGCAAAGAAGGTCTCAAATTTGGCATAAACAAATCCCAAGGAACCACATTACAATGACTCAGATCCACACAGCTCCATCCCCAAACTCTAGGCCAGCTGTCCAGTAATTGCACTCATATGTACAGGAAAAAGAAAGCTACAGAACAAAACGAAAATCAGGATTTTTTCTTTTTGACGATTCACCCGCATTTGTCTGAGAGTCGGACACATGCATGTCCTGCTGGCATTAGCGATGGTCACGCATGCAAGACTTCAGTCCCAGTGACAAGTTAGGGATCCTCTAGTTCAGAGTCGCCCTCAGGTCGTTCATTTCTTGTCCTCTTCTCCTGAAAGGAAGGGCAAAAGAGAGAAATGAAAGTATTGGCGAGGGTTCCAAAGCAAAGCACAGTTTTGTTACCAAGAGTGGTTGCTCCTGGGTTGATCCCAGAAGGAACCTGGGATCCTGTCTGCACAGAGCTGGCCTGCTGCAGCTGTGGCAGCTCAGGCTGCGTGAGAAGGAGGAGGATGCTGGTCCCTGGGTGAGGAAGGTCTCTGCAAGAGCTAGGAAAAGGGATGAATTCACAGAATTCACAGAATCACTGGGTTGGAAGAGACCTTCAAGATCATCAAGTCCAACCTATGCCCTAACACCACCTAAACCCTGGCACCCAGTGCCACATCCAGGCTTTGTTAAACACACCCAGGGATGGTGACTCCACCACCTCCCTGCAGAACATTCCAGAACTTTATCACTGTTTCAGTGCAAAACTTTTTCCTAATATCCAACCTGAGGGGGAGCCATGTGGAAGGTGAGTAGGCAGGACACCTCCTTACTGCTCCCAGTGAGGCATATGCAGGGCAAAGCAGTGCCTCAGAGAGGAGAAGCTCACGGCATCCTCCCACCACCGCAGAGCCCCAGCCCTGCTGCAGCCAGAGACATGGACACTGCTCCATGGGCTCACACACTTACACACACTGCCCATGTACCACACCCATAAATCCCTTCAAAACAACGAGCAAGGACCAACCTACTCATCACAGCCACTGTCCCAGGGCTGCCCTCCCACCTTCTCCCTCCCTCCAGACGGATGGGGTTGGACAGGGAAGGAAACAGGCAACACACGGCCTGTAGGAAAGTGATGGTATCCAGCACAAACTCCATGTGAGCAGCCTCAAAATCCCTGCCAGAATTTGACTTACAGCAACTAGATCCCAAATTTTCAAGCAGTTGACAGGAGTGTCCCTGATCCCTGAGACAGCAGCCGCCCTCCAGCCTGGGGTAGCTTGGTTTACCCAGAACACATGTTTTTCCTTAAAAAAAACCCACCCAGAAGCAGCACTTGCTAAGGAGAGTTAGAAAAATCCCTTATCATGAATCTTTTGACTGTATTTCTCTCTCTTTCATCACTGCACACATCACAAAATACATCTCACTGGGGACTGCTGTTCCTGTGCTCTTGATAAATAAGGGTCCTGCCCAGGGTTACCCGTGGGGCTCTGTGCCTGCTGCCAGCCCTGGTGCCGACAGCTTTCAGGGGAATTAATAAATAACAGGCAAGACAGAGGGAAAAGGCTTTTTTGCAACTTCTGCCAAATTTTTTTTCCAGTGCTGGCTGCAGAGCCCAGCCCTTGTGTGCTGGGATAAAATGGTTTGCTGTGATGGCAGCATCCCTCTGGGTGACACTGCAGGCTTTGGTGCAAGGCAGGGATGCTGGCAACTGCTCTGTACTAAATATCACTGCAATAATCAAAATTAATCTCCTCCCCACTGCAGCAGCCTCTCTTCCCTCTCCTCCAGCAGCTGAGCAGTCCCCACTGGGTGACACACTGCTGCCAACCATGACAGTTTCCCTAAAAACATCACCCCATGTTTGTGCAAACAAGGAGGAGGATGCCATGGCATGTGGCAGGGACAGGAAGGGGACATGGCTGCAGAGTTTAACCACAGTGGATGCTCTTCAGAAAGTTGCTCTCAGGTCTCTAGAGTGACACAGTCCTGGCACGGAGTGAGTCAGGTGTTTCTACCAGCCAAGGGTCCAGCTCCCACCTATGCAGGTCCCTGCATGCCAGTGTCCATCTGTCCTTCCCTCACACAGGTGACAGGAGCAGGGGGGATGCAGGACCTGTTTGCAGGGATGGTGGGATGGTGACAGTTCCCTCTGGATGCTGCCTCACACCAGGGGTGTCCCAGCCCTCCAGCACTTGCAAACCAGCAACTGCACAACGTGAGCTCAGCTCCTCCCAGCTCTGCTCCCCCCGGACAGCTGAGGCTTTTGGGGAGGTTTTTCCTTACTGCTTTTGGCTTTCCTCAACAGGTTCCTGTAAATGTGCTGCTGGAGGGATGCAGGCTCCCACTGCCAGCCCAGATCACCCCCTTCACCAAGGGAAATGCTGCAGCCCTTGTAGCCCTGAAAACTGCACATCTCCCCATCCCAGCAAGGCACCCTGAGCTTCAGCTGAGACCCTGAACCCCAGGAGAAAACCAAAAGGGAAATTGTCCCCCCACCCCTTTGCAATACCAGGGCAGCAACACTGGCAGCTTCACTCTGCTCTTCCATTTCTAAAGCACGACACACAGACACATATGAAAAAACAGGAAAGAGAGGGAAATAAAAACAAAAAGTGAGGTAGCAGAGCTGTAAAATCCTGTGTGAAGATTCCAGCCCTGGAAGGTGCAGCAGTGCTCTCCTGCAGAGCCTCCCACAGCTCAAGGGATGGAAATTGTCCCCCACCCCTTTGCAATACCAGGGCAGCAACACTGGCAGCTTCCCTCTGCTCTTCCATTTCTAAAGCACGACACATGGACACATATAAAAAACAGGAAAGAGGGGGAAATAAAAACAAAAAGCGAGGCAGCAGAGCTGTAAAATCCTGTGTGGGTATTCCAACCCTGGAAGGTGCAGCAGTGCTCTCCTGCAGAGCATCCCACAGCTCAAGGGAATGCTTGGCCCACGGGGACACATTCCTCTGCCAGCACCCAGCCAAGGTAGCTCCAGGCACAGATTTCCCTACAAGGGCAGGCGCTCGCTCCCGCTCTGCCGTGCCAGGGAGAGGATGGCTGCCTCCTCTGCAGGAACCCGGGCAGCTGCAGCAGCTCCTGTGCTCCTGGGGGACTTGCAGGAGGTTCCCTTGGACCCAGGTGCAGGTGCATGGGGGAAAATGAGGGTGAACAGCTCCTTTTTGCTATTTGCTGGAGGGTTTTTTGTGTTGGGACATGGCGATTTTGGTCCCTGCAACTTTTGGGCAGTCTCAGATGCAGAGCTGTGTCTGCCCCTGGCAGGGAGTGGGAGGCACTTGTCACTGCACTGCCACCTCTGCCAGCCACTCTCCTCTGGGAGGGTGCTGAAGCCTAAACCTGGTGCCAGCTTTGCAGAGAAGTGCCCAAAGCTCCCTCAGTGGTGATGTTCACCCCAGGGAACAACCTCACCTGCACATCAGCTGCAGTGCAGGAGACTGCAGGGCACTGTGCTGCCATGGGAGAGGGAACAGGAACAGGGTGGGGTTGCCACTGTCTTGCACCTCCTGCAAAATGACCCTGGGGGCTGCTGTCCCCACTGGGCACAGGGACAAACAGCTGCTTAAATGCTGATCTGCCACAAAAGACACCAAGTCAATCCCTGTGCATCCAAACTCCTGATTTTCAGTGGCCCTGCTGCTGTCAGGGCAGACATGTAGGGCAGAAAACTCCTCCTTTGTGATTTTGCCCCTGCTTTTACCACAGCACAGGAGAGAAATGGTGATGCTCAACACCCAGACAGGGCCTGCTGCTGAACATGGTGAGCACAACCACAGCAGAACTCCACCAGCTGTGAGGGGTTTGCCTTGAGGTGGTGAACATGAGGAGGTGCAGGGGCAGTGCAGGAGGGGAGCAGGGTGGCCTCAGCAGTGGGCTGATGGGGCACAGAGGAACCTGAGCACTGGGGTTATCTCAGTGTCCTCCCTGTATTTGGTACTTCTTGAGAACCACTTAGCAAAGAGACAAAGAGACTTCTGCAAGGCCTTGGCACACATGCCTGGAAACCTTCCTCCTGCATGCCACAGGAGTCTGAGAGAACAAACACTTGAATGCACAGAGCATGGAAAATATCAAAGATACTACAGCAAGGGATCCCTGAGGGTGGTGAGCCCTTGTGAGCCTGTCAGTGTGTGACAGACCCCTGAGAACATCTCCATGCTCCCGACCAGAACATCTGCAGCTCACACAAAGCCAACCTCAGCTGGGCACATTCTCTCACTCTCACGTTCACATCACCTCCCAAAACTGAGACAGCAGAAACCTCAGAGGGGCCAGAGAGGAATGAAGGCAGCCAGATATGCAAAGGATGTGAGATGAAAGGCTGGATGTGAGCAGAGTGATGGGGAGAGGAATGTAAAGCACTGAGACCACAGTGAGAACTGAAGTCTCAGCTTTCTGCCACTTCAAGGACAAGGAAAATCCAGCATAATGAAAACATAACTTATCTAAATCTCATCAAAGGAGAAACTGTTCCATGTAATTCCTGAATCAGCAGAACTCACAGCTATACATTTGCATTCCTCAGCTGAACACCCTTGGCCATCCCTTGGAAGGTCCCATGCTGGGGACCATTCCCAAGCACTGTCTTGCAGAGACCAAGTGCTAGCCTGGCTCCTGGCCAAAACTGCCATCCAGCAGCTACTTCACAGGCTTGCTAGGCCTTATTTTGGAGCAAAACACAGAGACCACTGTGGGAAAGGAGATCCTGTCTGGGTAGAGTCTCTTGGCTGTATTATTGTATCTCTGTTCTATATGTAAGCCATGTTCACCCAGACACATTCCAAGC
Organism: Emberiza elegans; assembly: GCA_024865655.1. Taxonomy (NCBI): domain Eukaryota; kingdom Metazoa; phylum Chordata; class Aves; order Passeriformes; family Fringillidae; genus Emberiza; species Emberiza elegans. The sequence continues at coordinate 1,663,913 of JALJVW010001080.1, forward strand.
AGGTCCCCACAAGACTGCAGGAAGCACAGGGGTGCAGCATTCAGGGATGAGACAGGTAAGGAAGCCAACCCTTGCTCTGGAGTCTTGCAGGTATTCAGCTGGTGCTCCCCGCTCCACTTGGGTCTTACTGTCCTGAGAATGCCTGGCAAAAAAAAAAAAATCACAAGACCACACATAAAAGTGGCTTTTGGAGGTTTTTTCCTTTGCTTTTCAAAGGCCAGAGGAATCAGGAAGATGAAGAGTTTCGGTTGCTTCTTTCAAGTGTGACGATGGAAGCGTGGTGATTTTGCCACACAGCCGTGATGGGAGAGCTGCATGGGAAACCCTGGATCCATGAGCCAGAGCAACCTGTGAGCATCAGCAGCATGTGACTATGGGGATGAGGGAAGCTCAGAGCACCTGAGACATTGGGAGTGTGCCATGGGAGGAGAAAACTGAGCTGCTGTGCTGCTGTGATGGCACTTGAGAGGATCGTGTGCCTACCAGAAACCTCACTGTGCTTGGAGCTGTGCAGGAAGAGCCAAAGAAAAGCACTTTCTCCAACAGTGCTGGGATTTTATAGAGAAATACAAAGTGTGGGAGAAAGACAGACTCAGCCTCAGACTAGAGATGGTGAAGTGAAGACCAAAGGCATGCATGGGATGCAACATTAACCAGCTCTCCTACACCCCAGCCCGGTGCTGCACTGTAGAATTGTTGCTACAGGCTCATAATTGTGGAATAAAACAGACCTGGGTGTCTGATGAGAGATGAAACAATTCAATAAAAACAGGCTAGAAATTATTTCTATCTGGTTTGTAAACACAGGAGCCCTGAACCTCTGTTTCTCTGAGCAATTGCTGAGTTTCTGCATCAGCTCCACACAGGAGGAAAGGCTGACATGAGCACCCCCTGCACACCAGGACACACTGATGGGGAGGGAGATCTGTTTGTGACCATTTCCTGCCTGCAATACTTCCTCATCCCATATTTCCAGGTACTTGCAAAGCCCTACTCCATGAGAAACCAAACACAGCTGTGACAATGCCCCAAAGCCCTCCCTGACAGGGCTGGCCAGACCTGCCTTCAGCCTGGGAAGGCAAGAGTGGCTTTGCACAGATTTTCTGGGTTGTTATTACAGGGTGAAGGAAAAAAGAGGGATTTGCTATGACACAGGTCGCCTAAGAGGTGAAAAGATGGTTTGAGCAAGGTGATGGTGTGGAAGGAATCCAGTCCTCACACTCAGATTGTTCATCTGCCCCCAGAGCTTCCCTGAGCAAGGACAGTGCCTTTCCTGCCCTTCTTCTCCCTGCTATCACTGCCAGGGCAAGCTCACCCCAAAAAATGAATAAATAAATCCTGTTTTCTGGAGAGGGGCCACCCCTGTGGCAGGCACAGCACTGTTCAGCAGCCCTGGGAAAACCTGTGGGCTTAACTCAGTGCTGAGATATCCCCCGCAGCAACATCTTTTGCCAGAAAGGAAAGCAAAGATGATATCATCTCTTTGGAGGGCTGCCCGAAGACATGCTGTGATTTACAGCATGGAGCCCAGGAGCACACAGGAACTGCTGCTCCAGTGTCACAGGAGCTGCTTCTCCTCTGGTTGTGCCAAGGGCTGCATCCTGAGAGCGGCTGGCCAAGGGCAGCCAGTTTAAAGCCAGTTTAAAACCAGTTTAGAAGGTGTTCATCTCTCAATTGATATCAGCATAGAGGTTGCCAACACAAAATAAGGATGGACAGAGAGGGGTGGAAATGTGAGAGGAAAAAAGAAAGAGTTCCTGTTACAAATCAGTGTTTGATTTGCTTTGCTTCGTAAGCAAAGGGATCCAGTTCCTGGAGGTTTGAGAAGAGCTGAATTAATAACCTGTGGCAGGTTTATGTAATGCTCCAGCTCCAAAGGGAGCGTTTCAAGCAGATGTAATCACCAACTGCTCTGCCAGGCGTGGCACCAGGAAGGAAGGGAGCAGGAGAAACCCCTTGGCACAGCAAAGGTGGGTGAACATGCAGGTGCAGGCATCACACGAGCAGAGGAGGTCAGTGAGGAGTCCACAAAACCCCCAGGAACCCCAAGCAAAGTGCCACAGAGCCACCCCAACCCAGGGGGCGTGCAGACCATGCTCACCATCCAGGTGGTTGCGGGAAAGGTACTTGAGTCCTTCATCCAGCAGGATCACAGGCAGGGAGATCTTCATCACAACCACCCACTGTGGCCAGCTCAGGGGGGTCACCTGGAAGATGAGCTGCAGGGTGGAAAGGGTTGGACATGTCAACAGGGAAGCAGGTGGGGTATTTTGCTGTTTTAAGGATCACATTGTTGTGGGGCAAAGGTTGAGAGGGGGTCATCACAGAGAGGTACAAAGAGGGAGGATCCAGACAGCCCAAACAGGAGGATTTCTCCAAGGTCTGTCATGATCCAAGGTGGGTCTTGGCCAAGATGAGTAAAAAAATATGTTATTCACTTCTCTTGCAGATGGGGCAAGTGAGGCACAAGGCAGGTCTGTGTGTTTATGTGGTCACAGGTGCTCAGCAGGTGACAAGGGATAATGCAACCCCCTGGGTACAGAAACACACTTCATCTTAAGCACCTTTGGGCACCAACCAAGGCATCCCCAACTTTGCAAAGAGAAAACTCCTAAAGGGCTGAACCACCTTCTGGAGTTATCTAGAGCCTTTGCATAGCCCATAGGGAGAGCTTTGTACTCCTGGCTCATGGGGCAGAATGACTCCTGTTTCCCATGCTGGGTTGAGCCATGGGACCTGAGGGCACATTCTGGGAACAGCCATCCCAGCAGTTTCCCGACCCAAAGATTGCTCCAGGGATGTCCTTGTCCACAGGAGGCACAGGGAGGTGACAGAGGGCACTCACAGGCATGGGCTTGACATAGAGGATGAGGAAGTGCAGAGCCATGGACATGATGATGGCCCCCAGCAGCCAGATGTTGAGCCAGGGTGGCATCCGCAGCAGTGACTGGTTCTCAGAGACACTGTGAAAGTGAGGGGACAACGTTAGCCCCAGAAACCTCCCCACATCTGCCCATGCTGGGAATTTCATTTCCCTCCAACATGCAAGGCCATATGCTATATCCTTTCTTTTCCAGGCTGTTCATCTCCAGGCTTTGCTGCAAACTGGATGTGGATAATACTACTACTACTACTACTACTACTACTACTACTACTACTACTACTACTACTACTACTACTAATAATAATAATAATAATAATAATAATAATAATAATAATAATAATCCAGTTATTATTGCTTAAATTCCATTTTACACATCTATTTTTTTATCTTGACTTTTTTTGTCAAAGAATTAAACCATATATCCCTACATTATCCAAATCACTTGTCATCAATACACTTTCAATTAACCTTCCTCTATATTTCCTACTATCAAAACCAACAATCAACCACCATCATCACTCTACAACCACCCCCAAACAAACATAGAACTAACCCTAGAACTGGCTCCCCTCCAAAAACCAAACAAAAATACAAACCATGATAATAAATCATCCACTAGCCACCCACCAAATTTTACATTCTTGTAGCTTATAAAAAGCATGACACTGAAGATGTCGAGATGGCTGCCACACACACCCAAGGACAAAAGACTTAGTCCTAACCTTACTGTCAGTTTTTGCTAGGTATATACATGCAAGTATCCATGCTCCAGTGTAGATGCCCTGGACATCTTAATTAGGTAGATAATAATAAAATAATAATAAAAATTGAATTTAAGCAATGAAAATGCAGCAATGCATGGATTAGGGCTGATCATTAATGACCAAATCACTAATGAATGCAGATCCAGTCCTTCCTTCACTGCTCCCAGCCACAGCACACTGCCTTGGAGCAGTTCCTCTATGGAAAACCCAGTGCTGCCCTGTGAGGATGCTCTGAAGGACTCTGCTGAGCCAAAGCAAAGCCCTCATCCCACCCAGAGACACTCAAAGAGACACAATCAGCCACACACAGAGCAAGGAGAGCAGCCCTGTGGGCAGCACACCTGTTCAGAGCATTGCACATTTCGATGGTCACCAGCACAGACAGAGCCATCGTCGTTGGGTATCGCGACTCGAAGATCTCACAGTCAATTCCTTCAAAGATGGGGTTGTCCTCAGTGCACCTCATGAAGTTCCTCTGTCAGCACAGGAAACTGCTGGTAAATACATGGCAGAGCAGCAGGAAAGGCAGGAGAGAGGAGGAAGAGTCGACTGGTTGGGGGGCAGGTGATGAACAGGGCTGCTGTTAAATATCCCAGGGGTCAGAGCAACCAAGAAAGTGCCTGCAGTGACCCAGCTGCTGTTGGGGTTGGGCTTTAGGGGTGGGCAGTGGCTTTGAGGCTCTTAGGTGCAGTTAGGAAGGAGTTTGAGCACACACATGTCTCCATCAGAAATCCACCTTGCATTTCACATGCCATTGGGATGTGATGGCACCTGCTTTCCCCCTGCCCTCAGTTTTCACATTAGCTACAATAATGTAATCTGAGAACAGATCCCTTCCAATATGGGATGAGGCACAGAAGCTACTTTCAGCTTCTCTCAATCTTTCTGAATCCAAAATTTTCCCTACTATGCTGGTGGCTGGCAGAAGCAAGGCAGGAAACACCCTGAGTGAGAGAATTCGCTTCTGTTTCAAATAACTGTCCTCTCCACCAGGAATCTGGGAATGCTACAACCAACACAGAGGAAAGATTGATGAAAGACATGATAGATGAAAGACCCTAAGACATGAATGCACACCCTCACCCATCTCTTCTCTCCAGCTGTCAGCCTGTTCCCCTCCTGACTCACCAACTGATGGAAGGAGACCTGTGGTCCCTCGGCGTCGTACAGGAACCACCAGGTGGCTGCTCCCACTGTGGCCAGGCCCACGTACACTGTGGCCAAGAGAGACACCCTTACCCCAGCACCAGACAGGGACCCGTGCTGCGTTGTGATTTTAGGGTTTACCTCAGAACCTCGGGCCCCTCCCCTGATAATTCCCTGCCAGGTGTGTCAGTCACCTCTCCTTTCCCCTCCCAGCACTGTCTGTCAGTCCTGGCATTCCAGAAGGGCACTGAATGATTGGCAGATTCACAGGATGCCCTCTACCCCTGGGGGGCATTGGGCCATCCAGGTGTCCTTTGTCCCTTTGTCCCTCCCCTCCTGTCCCTGGTTGGTGGCTCCCTGCCCCTTCCCTGCCCCTCTCCCCGGGGTTAAAGGAACAGCAGCCACGGGCTCAGGGAGTTCTGCTGGAGCTGGTGCTGCATTCAGAGCCTGTGGGCCAGAATAAAGCTCTGGATCCAAACCCTCCATCAGAACCGACTCCTTTCCTTCACCAGCGCCTTAAAGCTTCTCCAGCAGAGGGAAACCTGAGGAGCAGCCCCTGTTATGGGGGGAAGCTCCATCCCACCACCACCAGAACTCCTGCAGGCCTGGACTTGTCCCCATGGGCCCTGCTGCAGCACCCAGCCAGCCAAAAGTGTCTGTGGGGTGAAACACCACACACCCAGCCAGCCAAAAGTGTCTGTGGGGTGAAACACCACACACCCACAGCCAAAAGTGTCTGTGGGGTCAAACACTGCACACCCGGCCAGCCAAAAGTGTCTGTGGGGTGAAACACCACACACCCAGCCAGCCAAAAGTGTCTGTGGGGTGAAACACCACACACCCAGGCAGCCAAAAGTGTCTCTGGGGTGAAACACCACACACCCACAGCCAAAAGTGTCTGTGGGGTGAAACACCACAGTGCTGATATTCAGTTCAGCACCAAGGGCCAGACAAGCTCAGGCACGTCCCATCCAGCTCTATTGGTATTATTCCAATAGACCCCAGCCCAGGACACCCTGACACCCCCCCCAGCCAGCAGCACCCACCTCCCACAGCCAGGTAGCGGAAGAAGAGCCAGCCGCTGATGAGGGGCTCCTTGGGGTTGCGGGGCTGCTTGTCCATGATGTCCAGGTCAGGGGGGTTGAAGCCCAGCGCCGTGGCCGGCAGCCCATCGGTCACCAGGTTCACCCACAGCAGCTGCACAGGGATGAGGGCCTCAGGCAAGCCCAGGATGGCTGTCAGGAAGATACTGCAGCAAAAAAAAAAAAAAAAAAAAAAAAAATATGGAATTATACAAGCTCTGGGCAGCCAAGGTTCTGTGTCATGCAAGGGGGAGAGAGCATCTGGATCCAAAGCCTCAAACTGAATTCAGCCAAAGATCTGCAGACAAACCCACAGCCCCTGATAAGGAACCTGAAGCCCATCACTGAATTTTGCAGCTAAAATTTGTTTCTGCTGCTATTAAAATTTGCTTTGCAGTCGTAACCCAACTATGTATGTTCCCAGGCCATGAAGGTTCCTGTGACGGTGTTCACAGGGGTCTCAGGTTGAGGGAATAGACAAGGATTTGACTCCATGTTTCAGAAGGCTTGATTTATTAATTTGTTATATATATTACATTAAAACTATACTAAAAGAATAGAAGAAAGGATTTCATCAGAAGGCTAGCTAAGAATAGGAAAAGAAGGAATAATTACAAAGGCTTGTGGCTCAGACTCGCTGTCCAAGCCAGCTGGGCTGTGATTGGTCATTAATTAGAAACAACAACATGGGCCAATCAAAGATGCACCTGTTGCATTCTACAGCAGCAGATAACCATTGTTTACATTTTGTTCCTGAGGCCTCTCAGCTTCTCAGGAGGAAAAATCCTAAGGAAAGGATTTTTCATAAAAGATGTCTGTGACAGGTTCCCATTCCCAGCACAAACACCCATGGCTGAAATGCAAGGGCAAAGGATGATCCCAAGGTTGTGCTGATGTTGCTGAGGACTGGGAGGGATGGGCAGGGGCAGGGATAGCTGTGACTGTGTGACAGCAGCCTCTGCACAAACATCTGCACCCAGATCAGGCGCTTGCATGGATCTAAATAGGCAATACTTTGACAGAACAGGTCCTGTAGCATGGCAGGATTGTAAAACTACAAAAGAAAAATTCTCCCTGCCATTGGGGAATGAGACATGGTGCCTGGGATTACCAGTCTGGGCACTACATGCTGCTGCCTGCAGGTGCCCTGCCCCAGGGGATGTGTCCCCCGCTGCGGCATGGTGCCCGCTGTGGGAGGCTCTCACCAAACGACCTCCCCGACGTTGGAGGAGATGAGATAGCGGATGAATTGCTTCATGTTGCTGTAGATGGCTCTGCCCTCCTCCACGGCCGACACGATGGTGGAGAAGTTGTCATCAGAGAGCACCATCTCAGCAGCTGACTTGGCAACGGCCGTGCCCGACCCCATGGCGATGCCAATCTCTGCCTTCTTCAGCGCCGGAGCGTCATTGACACCATCACCTGTCTGCACACAGCTGGGGTCAGCGTGCAAGGGATTGTGCTGTGCTGTGATGTCCTGGTTTGCCTCAGATACCCCGGGTTTCTCCCTGATTCCTTCCCCAGGTGTGTCAATCACCTCTCCTTCCCACACCCTGACTCCTCCCAGCACTGTCTGTCAATCCTGGCATTCCAGGACGGGTGTCGAGTGATTGGCAGATTCACAGGATGCCCTCTACCCCTGGGGGGCATTGGGCCATCCAGGTGTCCTTTGTCCCTTTGTCCCTCCCCTCCTGTCCCTGGTTGGTGGCTCCCTGCCCCTTCCCTGCCCCTCTCCCCAGGGTTAAAGGAGCAGCAGCCACGGGCTCAGGGAGTTCTGTTGGAGCTGGTGCTGCATTCAGAGGCTGTGGGCCAGAATAAAGCTCTGGATCCAAACCCTCCATCAGAACCGACTCCTTTCCTTCACCAGCGCCTTAAAGCTTCTCCAACAGAGGGAAACCTGAGGAGCAGGCCCTGTTATGGTGGAAAACTTCATCCTGCAGCCACTGGAGATCCTGCAGGCCTGGACTTGTCTCTATGTGCCCAGCTCAGCACCCAGCCAGCCAAAAGTGTCTCTGGGGTGAAACACCACACACCCAGCCGGCCAAAAGTGTTTGTGGGGTGAAACACCACAGTGCCACTGTTTGGTTCAGCACCAAGGGCCAGACACGCCCAGGCACATCCCGTCTGGCTATATTGGTATTTACTCCAATGGGATTGAGCAGGGTGGGGAGGAGGGGACAGGGGGTGGTGGCAGGGTGTCCCTGAGGGCTCACCATGGCCGTGATCTCGTTGAAGGACTGCAGGTACTCCACAATGCGGGACTTGTGCGCGGGCTCCACGCGGGCGAAGCATCGCGCCTCGCGGCACGCCTGGCGCTGCGCCTCAGGGGGCAGCTCATCGAACTCCCGGCCCGTGTAGGCCCTGCCAGACACGTCCTCGCTCTCGGAGAAGATCCCGATCCGGCGGCAGATGGCCACCGCCGTGCCCTTGTTGTCCCCGGTGATCATGATGACGCGGATGCCGGCCTTGCGGCACATCTCGATGGACGAGGTGACCTCTTTGCGGGGAGGGTCCAGCATCCCCACGCAGCCCACAAAGGTCAGGTTGTTCTGGGTGGGAGGAACACATCCAGACCCACGTTAACCCCTTGGGATGCATTCACTTTCCCTCCTGCTGTGAAACCATCCTGGGCTTCACAGGGATTTCCCCTGGGAAGAAACTTCTAAGAGGTTTCTGGTTATGGTATAAACATGTAGAAATTTATGGAATTCCAACACACCCCCTACAGCAAGCCCCACCACCACAACCAACCCTATCCCAAGGCCATAACCAACAACATCCCAGTTGGCCTAGGCTTCTGGGTAAGGATCCACTGAATAAACAAACACTTACCAACATCCCCTCTAAATAAACCATAACAAGCACCAAAAAGACAAAGGAAACCTCCAAACTTACCAGCCAACCACACCCTGCAACCACTGCTACAACCAGCCCCAGCACCCCGTAATAAGGGGAGGGGTTAGATGCAACTGCCAACCCCCCTAAAACAAAGCACAACCCTAAAAATAAAACAAATTCTATCATAAATTCCTAGTTATTTATACCATAAATTCCTACCTATGGAATTCTGGGGCAGTGTTGAAGATTGCAAGGCAAGATGTTTTCTATTACCATCTGTATGGCAGATTATCTCTTGTTAAGTGGGCAGTTTGCTTTATCTCTCTCTGAGTGACCACAATCACTCCTCCCTTGGGAGGGGACATCTGCTGATAACAGCTATTGAATGTCACTGCATGGCTGATAAGAACTATAACATCCCAGGTTTTTGAGACACCAGCACGGCTTTCTCCACGGGACTCCCCAGAGAAACAGCAGCTGCCTCTTCTTCCACTGGATCTTTGGAGGAAGAATACATCCTTCTCTACAGGACCCCCTTGCTGCAACAGAACCACCCCTGACAATTCAAGAGGACTGCAGCCACATTTCCAATTGAACTGCTACCAACACCCCACGGGGTGTCAGGTGGGGTTGTGACTCTGTCAGTGTTGTTTTGTATTACTGCATTGTTTATTTTATCCTTTTATTTTTTCCCTTCCCTATTAAAGAACTTCCTGCTCCCATATTTTTGCCTGAGAGCCCCCTTAATTTAAAATTTATAGCAATTTGGAGGGGTGGGGAGGGTTCACATTCTCCACTTCAGAGGAGGCTCCTGCCTTCCTTAGCAGACTCCTGTCTTTCCAAACCAAGCAGGCAGTTTCTATCATAACTGCCCCATGGATACACTCTACAGCCCCAATCCAACGGGATGCTCCCATCCCTCTGCTCCTCCTCACATGTTTTCTCTTTGCTTCGCTCCTCCCCATCCCTCCCAATGGTCTCCTCAGCAGTCACTCCACAGGAAAACACACTCAGTGAGATGGGGCTTGTTATCCTGAGGTTTGCAGAGGAGATAAGACACAGAGAAACCAGAGGGAAAATCCCACTGGGACAGCTGGGAAACTCTGGGAACAAGGAAGACAGAGAGCAAGGCCAGATCTGGGGTGCTGTACCTCGTAGTGGACGAAGGCGGCCGAGTCGTGCAGCTGCATGCTCTCCCTGCGCACGGGCGCGTCCTGCGTGGCCAGGGCCAGGCAGCGCAGGGTGTCCATGCCCATGCCCCAGTCCCGGATCCTGCCCAGGATCTTGTCCCTCACTGGGGCCGTCAGCGGGACCTTGGCGGTGCCCACGCGCACGTGGGTGCAGCGCTCGATGACGCTCTCTGGGGCACCCTGCGAGGAAGGGAGAGCAGGGCTCAGGGGATGGGGTGAGGATGGAGGGTCAAAGGAAATGTCAGAGGGAGGGAAGGCACCAAGTTTGGGTAAAACCAGAGGAAATCTCCCCCAAATTCCAGCACACATCCCGGCCCTGTGGCTCAGGGCACTAGATGGCAGCCTCTGACTGAACACACCGGGATCACACCCAGGTCACCAAGAGCAGGATCTGCTGGAGAGCCAGCTGGCTCCTGCAAAACCTACAGATCCTCCCGAAATACTCCCACCCCACCCTGTAAGAGCGACAGGGGGTAGCATGGTCGGGACGGACAGAGAGCAGAGATCTCTGCAGCCAGGTCGTGGAACTTGGGGTTTATTGCAAAGGGCCTGGGTGCAGGGCCCTGCTGGGAGCTGCCAGCCACAGCTCAGAGCAGGGCTGAGAGAGGAGAGAGGGAGAGAGGATGAGAAGGTAAGAGAGTAAGAAGGTAAGAGAGTAAAAGGATAAGAGCTAAGAGGCAAGAGCTAAGAGAGCGAAGTTCCCGTTACAATACAATAAATCATCTTCTGTGTTGAATATTCTGATTCTCACTAACCAATCTAGTACGAGATACAAATCCTACAGCATTTACACACAGCCTATAAGAATCATTACATTACCATACTGTGTTACATTTTAAACCCTAAAAACTCCTCTTTGGGCCCCTTCTGCCGAGCTGGCAGGGTCTGCTCTGACCCTTGGACCTGTCTGCAAGCAGAGGGTGTTGTTCCATCAAAAGGGGATTACCTTCAGCCTGGCCACATCATTGTTTTCCTGTTGTTCAGTAACTGAGGGATCTCAAAGCTTGCTTTCATTTCAATCTTGCTTATAGTTTCTATATTCTCAAAATCTTTTGCCAGACAATCATATTTATAAGGCTTTCCCATTTCATCTTCCCCAACACCACCCCAAAGACCCCTGCTCCAACCTGCAGGGGATGAGGGCTGAAAATCTGTGAGGGAACAAATGTGGGATACTCAGCAGATGCTTGTGATGCCTTTGCAATTCAGAAAAACATGTCCTTGAGCATCCCAGCCTCTCACCCCAGCCCTCCTGACCTTACAAAGCACCCTGACATTACTCTTTAATATAAAACTTGCAATCTTTCTATTGCATCTCTTAAAAAGCTCTCCCAGGACCACAGACCCACAGGCTTCAGAGGGTCCCAGCCTGGCCTGGAGGGCAGAGTTCACCCACCCAGATAATTTCCCAGTGGGAACAACAATATCCAAATCTTCTCAGAGTCAGCGGGGAGAAATTCCACCACATCTCTTCCCTTGGGAAGAAAATTTCCTATGAAATACTATTTTATTTCTGGCTTCAGTGGAAAAATGGACATCATCCTTTGGGCATTACTGGCATCCAGAGGGTCCAAGCCTTTAATAAAGTCAAGTGCCCAAATTGTGCACGAGGGCAGCTCTCCCTTGCCCCAGCACCAGCACACTCAGCACCTTTCCCTCCCTCTAAACCATCTCACCCCTTTCCTTCCCTAATCAATATGGCAAAGACTCACCTCCTCCCTGACCCCACCAGCCTACCTACTGGATCCTGGATCCCCAGGCAGCTCAGAGTTTCCTCCAGCACTGCAGGAAATGCTCTGCAGCTCCCCTCACCTTCCCCAGAGTGTGAGAGGAGCTGCAGAGCATCACCACTGCCCTGTGCAGCCAGGGCCAGATGCTGCTGTGTCAGGACCCAGCACATCCCTCTGGCTGTCCTGAGCAGCCCAGACCCCTGCCAGGGGGCTCAGGGACCCTGGCACACAGCCCAAAATGCCCCTGTGGTTTGGATTATGACTCATGGAGCAAGTTACCAACCTTAGATGAAGATCTGCAAGCCACAACAGTTTAAGTAGAATAATAGTGAAGTTATCACAGGGTGGAAAAGTAGATTTTGGGGTTTCTGGTATGGGAGTTCAGGAGGCAAGATGGAGGGAACTGGGCATGTCCAGCCTTTCTTCTTCTTCTTCTTCTTAGCCCCCATCTTCTGCTGTGATGTTGGCACTTTTAGATTGGTTTAGAGTAGAAGCTCACTGTCTAACACAGGTGATAGGTATTAGGAAGGAATTGTAAACATTGTACACGTAGTTTTTAGTATAAAGACATAACACTGCCCCGGGGGCAGGCAGAGTGATGGATGGACCTTGGCAGGGCAGGAGAAAATCTTTTATAGATAAGATGCAATAAACAACCTTGAGACTGAGAAATGAAGAGCCCTGACTCCTTCTTCAAGCGCCAGGCTGGGAAAAGAAACTTTGGAACTTTTCTTGGGGTCACTCTGAGCAGCTAGAGACCCCAACACTGCTGGGTGTGTGAGGGGCAGCTGGACCCTGCAGGTGCTGCTGCCCTACCTTGACAAACAAACAAACAAACAAACAGTGGCTTCAGCCCTACCTTGACAAACATCTTGCTGCCAGCAGAGTTGTTGCCAGCCCCGCTGGGAGTGCAGTACACGGACATGGACTTGCGGTCCCGGGAGAACTCCAGCGTGCACTCCTTCCTCATCAGCTGCTTGATCACCTGCAGGAACAGCACTGGGCTGAGCAGGACATGCCAGGGACACTGGTGCTCTCTGCCCTGGCTGACAACCCTGCTGAGCCCCTGGGGTGTGAGGAGAAAGGCAGACACAGGAGCCAGGAAGGATGGGACAGGGCTAAAGCCACAAGCTTTCCTTATCTGAAAGGAGTCGGGAGATTTATTACAACCTGCACAGATCTATCCTGGGGAAAAATGCTGGAACAGAGAGCCCTCTGAGCAAGGGAAGACATTGTAAGATCTAGCAGAGGAAATACAGACCCAAAATAAAGTGTGTTTTCACCCAGGAGGACAGGGAGACACTGGAATAGGGAAGTAGCCAGCACAAGACATTTTCATGTCAAAAATAGATGTTTCCAAGGAGCAAATGTCACTGGGGCAGGCAAAGCTCTGGGGAATAGGGTTTGGTTCATGCTGGAGGGTGAGTGCTCAGTGCAAACTGGGCACCCAAAGATAACTCCAAACTTTCCTCATCTGCAGCCAAAGCTCAGGCTCTCATTTGGAGGGTCTCTCCTGCCTGAGCAAGGACTGGACTGAGTTGGGGCCTCAGGAATCACCTGCTCCAAAGCTCCATGTAGGCTGGTCCTCAATGCCCTGGCATCCGCCCCCCAGGGCCACTGTTCCAAAAACAGCTCACCATGAGAGCCCAGAAATCACATCCTTGTGCCAAATCTGTCCCTTAGATCACTGCAAGTGTTTATTTGCTCAAATATCAGCCATCCTCAATCCCTCCTCTCCCTCCCATCCCCCCGTGCTGATGGTCACAGGGGTTGCTCCCCACTCACTGAGTTGCAGGCGTTGGCTCTCTCCACCTTGGACAGTTTGCTGAGGTCTGTGTTGAAGACATTCATTTTCTCCACCAGGCATGTCAGGGCTGTTTCAGTGGCCTCCCCCACCTTCTCATAGACTTTTTTGGACTAGAGGGCAGAAAAAAAGGAGCTTAACCTTTAGAGCACATCCTCCACACACTGCTGCTGCTGCCCCTTTGGATGCTGCCACCCACCACACCAGAGCATCCCCTGTGGATGAGCAAAGCCAGGGAAGGGGATCCCAAGGGACAAACTCTACTGGCTTTGCCCTGAAGCACAGCAAGAGCATCCCCCCTACCCCACCCTGGCCCTGGTGCCCCCACACCTCATTGTAGTCCAGCGAGGAGTCATTGCAGAGGGCACAGATGGTGGCCAGCTCCACCAGCCCGTCGTACTGCCCGCACTGCACCGGCTGCTCGTCCTTCAGGCTGTGGGCAGAAAACAACCTTGGGGAAACCCAGGGCACAGGGAATGTTTCTCCTGATCCCCAGGGAGCACTGACTCTGACCCTCATTCATGGAGAAAGTTTCCCAGACTTCAAGATAAACTCGAATCCACCAAAGTGTGAAATAGATTATAGAGAGTAGTGTAGGTGTATCACTTAGTTGAGAAATTGAGGTGTTGGGATTTTTAGTATGTTGTGGATGGAAGCAAGATGGAGGGCACAGGGTGTCATCCTGGGCTTCTTCTTCATCCTTCTTCTTCCTTCTTCTCCATGGGTTTGGGTGGCATTTTGTAACTGGGCAGAAAAGTCCCCATTGTGGGCTCTGAGGGATCAGTTATTGGGTTAAAAGGGAAAATAATCTACAGCAATCAGTTCTTAATTGAACAATTTAGTCTGAAAAGACCTGGTACAAAGAGACTGTTGGCCATTTTGTGCCTTCTAATGAAAAGCTGCAGAACTCACAGTAGTGAGACTGTTTTACTGATAAGAAATAATAAATACCTGAGTCCAAACATGAAACTGTCTCAAGTGCCTTCAGTCCAGACCCAGAGAAACCCAAACTGGAAGCACCACACAACCACAACAGCCTCACACCAGTTCACACCTTCAATACAGTTAGCTCACCCTAAACATCCCTCCCAGGGGGATATGCAGCCTACTCATCACTTTTGTAAAAGTGGAAGCAAAAGCCCAGTTAAAGCACCAGTACTGGCAATAAATCCCTGGGTTCACATTTTGTACTTAATTAAATGGGGCAGCACTAAATTGCAAATAAAATATCACAGGAGGGGAATAAATTCTGGAAGTGGCCCAGAATAAGGGGGGCAGCAGAGGAGTTTAAAGGAGCAAGCAGGGGCTGCTCACAGGCTGATGATGAAGGTGATGGACCAGAAAAGGGGCAAAGAAATTCACATTAACATCCACCCCCTCAGGGGTTTTCATTTGCTTTGATTCCAGAGGAGCTGTGGAACCAACAGCAAGTCCCTTCTCCTCCCTGTGATGCTGCTTCACACTCCAGAGGGAACCCAGGGGAGCATTTAGGAGCAGCAGAGAGCTTGAACAGCTGCACTGCTGTGGCTGCTTCCGAGCAAGTGCTGAACTGTGATCTCTGCTTCCCCAATAGCAGCCCTTTGCTATGGAAAGGAGCAGCCCTGAACACTCCAGCTGCTTTTCCTCTCCTGGTGGTAGGAATGGTAGCAGTGGTTTTGAAGGAAATCAAAAACTCCCCTGGTTCCAGCAGAGGTAACTGCAGGTTAGAGCTGTGTAAACCCAGCCGGTCATCTGCTGGCTGGAAAAATAATTTGTCAGGCATTTACTAGGATCAGCTTATTCCACTGTTGGTTCCCAATGGAAAGAACATTTTGGAGCCCTTGTTACAGCTCGGGAGCGGAAAACACAGAGCAGCCAAGAAAATCTGAAAAATCTGTTTGCTGAGGGAGACAAAGCCACACTGGGCTGTGGGTGGGAAGGGAGAGCCAGTGCTCCTGCCCAGAGAGGCTGCCCAGCCCTGGGCTCACAGGGAGGGACAGCAGACACAGCAAGCATGGCTTGTGCAGCATGGGATCCCCTGGACATTGCTGGGAAAGGATGGGAGGTACAGCCCCATGGTCAGCAGCCCCTGCATGGTCAGACCCATGTGCTGGGAAAAACACCAGCAAAGGGGCTGCTGGCTGGGTGCTGTGTGAGCAAAGCCAGGCTCCTGCATGAAATATCCCCCTGCCAAGGCCAGGTTAAAGCAAACAAGCCTTTAGTGCCACCACCCCTGGGGGAAGGGGGGGTTCTCTCCTCAGCAAGCCCACACTTCCCTCTTAATACACAATACAGGAACAGAGCTAAAGCAAGACCCAGGAGCAACAAAAATGTTGCAGACCAACAGAGTGGCCCTGAATGCAGCCCCCAGAGGCCAGGGGACACTGAGCTTCAGAGGTTGGCAGGCACAAGTTCAGCCCCTGGGTCCTCCTCAGTTTTAATTGAAATGCACTGATTGACACCAGCTTATGACTTGGCTCAGTTTTTAATGGAGATTCCTAGCCAAGGATCAAATTGGCTCTATAAATATTCATGAAATTAAGTCTGTGGCTGAGATGAGTTACAGCTGCTCCAGGGATGAGCAGAAGGGACCATGCTGACAAATGTGTCTGGGATCACTGAGCAAAGCAGAGGGGAGCAGAGAGCACTCCCACCACCAGCTGAGCTTCTCATCTGCCTTCCTCCCAGACTTTGCCACACTGGGGGCCACCACCTCCTTCCAAAGGGACAGCAATAAACAAATACAACAGCAGAGAACCCCATGCGTGTGGTAACACTTCAGAGAAAAGCCCCCAGCTCCCACTCCCTGCCCATGCCTGCCCTGAGATGCCCCCTGCCAGCAGCAGGATCGTGCCCTGGGCACACCAGCCATGGCAGCCAGCCCTGCTGTGGGCACAGGGCTCAGGGAGCACTGTCCTTGTGGGGTTGGAGCCATCTGCAAGTGCCCTTGAGCATTGCTGGTGGCTCCTGGACAAGCTGCCCACCCTGCATCCTGCAACAGCCACCAGTCAATACCCAAACTGTGCAGGCTCCAGAAACATGGACAGTCATCTTCTGTTGCAAAGTGAAATAGATTATAGAGTAGTGCAGGTGTATCACTTGGTGAGAAATTTGGGGGAAATTTCTATGTGATTAAATTTCTATGAAATTTCTATGTTCATCCCCATTCCCACATCTGTCATCTTCTCTGGTTCACAGGCGGCTTTGTTTCATTGGGATTGCTAACCAAGGGAGAGACAGGGGTGTGGAACCCTCTGCTGAGCAGTGGGAAGGCAGAGCCAGGGTGAGCAGCACCCAAACCAAGTGGGGCAGGAGCTGGGTGTGAGGGACAGGGAAACACTGCCCTGGTGCCCACGGACAGCAGAGCACAGCCCATCACCCAGCACCTGCAAGCCCAGTGGGAATCCCCTTGGACAGGACTGCAAACCACCATGGAAACCCCTCCTTTCCCCCCAGCCATGGCCATGAACCCCTCCCTCCCACCTCCCCCAGCTCTGCTGCCAGCCCAGGGCCCCCCAGTGTCCCTGGGCAGGGGAGGGGACCCTCACTCACATCTGTCCCTCGGGGGCGTAGGTGGAGCCGGTGATGCTGAACTCATGCAGGCTGCACTGGCTGCCCTCCACCTTCTCCATGATGAACATCTGCCAGGGCAGAGGGGCAAACAGAGCATTAGGCAGCACATTCTGGGTACAGCCCTCGTGCCCAGCCTGGAAAGCCACCAGCTGGTACTGTCCCAGTTATTACAGCCCTGCTGGCACCAGGCTCAGGTGGCACAGACATCTTTTATGGAAAATCCTTTCCTTAGGGTCTTTCCTCCTGAGAAGCTGAGAGGCCTCAGGAACAAAATGTAAACAATGGTTATCTGCTGCTGTGGAATGCAACAGGTGCATCTGGGATTGGTCTCATGTGGTTGTTTGTAATTAATGGCCAATCACAGTCCAGCTGTCCAGACTGTCTGGTCAGTCACAAGATTTTGTTATCATTCTTTTTCTATTCCTAGCTAGCCTTCTGATGAAATCCTTTCTTCTATTCTAATATATCATTTCAATAGAATCATAATATATAATATTTATATTGAATATTCTATATATTATTCTACTATATTATTCTATATTCTATTCTTTTATAATATATAATTTCAATAGAATTCTTCTATTCTTTTATAATATATAATTTTCTTTTAATATAATATATATCATAAAATAATAAATCAAGCCTTCTGAAACATGGAGTCAACATTCTCATCTCTTCCCTCATCCTGGGGCCCCTATGAACACCACCACACTCAGGCCCATCCTGGGCAGCCACTACCCTGGCTGTCCCCAAATCCTTCCAGCTCTCCTCTGCCTTTGTCATGTTCACCTTCTCCAGCTCTTTCTTTCCCTAGGAGATGAGAGATGCTGAGCCCATTCCTAAGAAGGTTCCCGTGTTTTTCTTGGAGCACAGAAGGGTCAAGGTTTCCACTCCTGCCCTGGAAATCCTCTGCAGGGCAGGATCCAAGCAGGGGTGGCTGCCCCTGCCACCCCTTCCCAGCCAGCTCTCAGCCAGCAGCTTTGTGCCTTGCTGGGATCACAGCTCAGCTCAGTAACAAAACCCCAATGAGCCACAAAAGTCCCCCACACTATTTTTAGTGATTTTTGCCTTTCAAAATCCTTCCAGTTTTTCTTTTGCTGCAATAATGAGACAAATCCCTCAAACTCTGAAATGAAATGAAAATTCCCCTCTCCCCAAGCTCTCCCAGTCCCCCTTGTCCCCTCCCAGCACAGCCCACCTTTGAGGGCAGCATCCCTGGGAACAAGAGTGGGGAGTTCAGAGATGCTCATTTCTGCTTCTTGTTATTTATGACCCACACTGAAGCCAAAAAGCAACATAATAAATAAAAAAATAAGCAAATAAAGAAATAAAACTGGTTTGGCAAATGCATTTCCCTGGCTGCAGGGAGAAGCCAGGATTTAATCTGGATGCAGAGAAGTGCTGCTCTCCTCAGCTCCATGAATTTGCTGAGTGCCTCCAGAAAGCAGGTGCAGGGAAAACTGTTCCACTCCAACCTGTCTCAAAATAATTGTTTTTTTACTCTATTTATTTTCCTCTGGTTATTTGTGTTGTTCCCCAGGAGAGGGAAGCAACAGATGCTGGAGAAATCAGCAGGCATCACTCAGCAGCAGAGATGCAACAGCTCCAGCTCCCACCCCCTCCTCTGCCTTCCACGTTTCCTCTGGCAACAAACAGAGGTTCTTGTGATTATTATTAATTGATATTAATAATAATATTAACTTGCTATTATTATTAATTATTGTTAATAATACAAGGACACCTCATCAGCGCAGCCACACTGGCAGGTGTGAGCCTCCCCCACACAGGAGGGGTCCCAGGTATGAGCCTGGGGACAGGCCAAGCCATAGGGGACGTTCAGGGGAGCACAATCCCAGCATGGTCAGCACCAGGACACCCCAGGGGGTTTCCTCACCTCCCTAATTTACAGCATTAGGCAAATCAAAAGAGCAGGTTCAAAGCAGAGATCTCCTGTGCGAGTGATTCTGAGCCCAAAACAACCTCACCATGGCTTCCCAGCTATTTGCAGACATCCATTAGCCCTATCCTGGGCTAGTGCTGATGCCTCAGGTTTGAGCTTTTATATTTTTTCAGATTCTGTGCTGCTTTAGTGTGTGGGTCTGGGCTTCATATTAGGGGATGGTGAGCTCTGTGCACAGAGCAGGGAGACAAAACAATTCCTGCTCCAGCTGGGCACCAAGGACAAATGATCCAGATCTCAGGCCCAAGAGCACAAACCATATGAACTAAAGAGAGAAAAACAAGCAGGATGGGACTGGATGGGCTAAAGCTGGAACTGGACAATGAACTCCAATATGCAAACGGAGCAGAACTGATCCAAGTGAGAGACCCTGTGACTGGTTGTGCATTTTGGTTCCTCTTGGGTGCAGCCCTGGCTGGGCTCTTGTGCTGCCCAAGGTGGATCCATTGAGGAGATCCTTTTAATAAATCCCTGCTTTATTCTGTAACTCTGCCCAGCCTCTGTTCCAGCAGCCTTCACAAGGCACCAGTGCCCTCAGCTCCTGTCCCAGGGCCCATCAGGCAGGCCCATCAGCATCCCTGAAAGGTTCTGAAGGAAGTAATGAGCCAAAGTGCTGCACAAGAGGTGTCCCAGGTCCCCTGGAGGCGCTGGGCTCCTCTGGCAGTGGATGTAAGCTCAATAAAGAAATCAAATCCTATTTCCTTTGGTGACAACCCCCCAGAGATGACAGACCCAGAACCTGAGCTGAGGCACCCAGTCTGAGACACCACCACAAGGAACCTTCCAAGGCTAAGCACCCATCATCTTTTTTGAGACATCCAACACCATCAGCCTTCCAGAGAGCCAAAATCTCCTGGCCTCCTCAGGAAATGGACTCCTGAAACACCAACCAGAGTAATTTATTAAAAAGCTGAAAGCACCCACCCCAGCCTGATGGGTTTGCCTGATATGAGCCTGTTTGTTTTCAAATGCCCATGGCTACAAAACAATTATTGCTTTCACAATAGTGCCTTTCTTATTAAAAAAGGGAAAAGGGAAATAAAAACCCCACAACATTCCAAGCTCTTTATTTTTCCATGCCTTTTTAAAAAAAAAAAAAAAGGTGCTACATAACCCACAGCAAGCAGAGGTTATATCAAATTTCCTGCTGCTCCCAGCTTGCGTGACCAGCCAAGCATGGGGGCAGCCAGGGCACTGCAGAGGTGTTTGCAGGATCACAGAATGATTTGGGGTGAAAGGGACATTAAAGCTCATCTCATCCCACCCCCTGCCATGGCAGGGACACCTTCCACTGTCCCAGGGTGCTCCAAGTCCCATCCAACCTGGCCTTGTGGCAGCCAGCCACAGCTGCTCTGGGCACCTGTGCCAGGGCTCCCCACCCTCACAGGGGAGAATTTCCCCCTTAAATCTAATCTAAATCTCTTCTCCTTCAGCTTGAAGCCATTCCCTCTTGTCCTGTCACTCCAGGCCCTTGTCCCAAGTCCCTGTCCAGCTCTCTTGGAGCCCCTTTAGGCACTGGACAGGGCTCCAGGGTCTCCCCTGAGCCTGCTCTTCTCCAGGCTGAGCAGCCCAGCTCTCCCAGCCTGTCGATATTTTGTCAGATTTCCAGGCTGAGAAGTGGGCAGGTTTGTGGGCAGTGGAAACGGTCCAGAGGAAATAGCTGTGTCTTAAGCAGTTAAGAGCAGAACTAAAGTTTCCATCACAAAAATAACAGAAATAATATCAGGAGCAATAGAAGGAGGTGGGAATGCTGCAGCTCAGCTGGGGGCTGCTGACAAGCCAGGCTCACAGAGGGGCTGCCCAGCCTCTTGCAGGGCACAGTGAACAGCAGCTGCAGCCAGGGGAACGCAGCCAGCAGCACCCCTGGGCTCCCCCCTGCCCTGAACCTTTCAAAGCCATGCCAGTGATTTGGGGCTTTAATGCAACAGAGAGGCTGGAAGGAAAATGTAATCACCCTTCTCCCAGAGGGCTCCAGCATCACTCCTCCTCTCCTGTGCCCTGGATCCTGCCCAGCCTGGTGCTGCAGCACACAGCTGGGTGCTGCTGGGGGGTGTTTCTAGGAGGAAAAGGGCATTTGTGGGTGCAGCATCCCTGGAGCAGCACATGGCAGAGCTGGGGGCTTGTGGGGCAGACAGGTGTGAAGGATTTATCCTCACTGAATTTTCTGCAGTGTCTTTAAAAGAACCACTCATGGAGAAAGGCAGGATTGCTGTCTGTAAGAGCTGTAACCATCAGTCACTATTCCATCAACCAACCCATGGATCAGCATCATTCCCTCCTGCACTGGAAGCAGCCCCAGCCAACCCAGAGCCCCTGGGGACCCCCAGGCAGGTCCCCCAGTAATTAGTGACAGGTTTGGACAGGCCACAGTGCTGAGCCAAGGCACAGTGCCCCGGGCACTGCACCAGGCATGGCAGGGATTGCACATCCAGGCTCTGCTACAACCTTTGTGCAAAATAAACCCCTTTCTGCTCCTGCTCCCCAAAACACCAGCAGCCATCTCAGACAGCCAAACATCACTGATCACCCCAAATGTCACTGATCACCCCAAATATCACTAATCACCTCCTCCCAGACATGAGGTGCCAGCATCTTCTTCCCTTCCCCAAGCCTACATCTCCACTTTGGGACCTGATTTTCAAATGCCACCTTCCTGGAAAATTAAGGTAGGCTGCATAAAAGGCTGCTGCAAGTTTTAGGGGAGTGATTTAAACCTGTGAGAGCAGAGAGAGCTGTGATGCTTCTGTGTCCCTTCTCCTCCTGCCAGGCTCCCAGTGCTCCCAGCTCCATGGTTATTTACAGGTTGGGAGGAGGCTGCTCCTGGTTCCTCCCTGCCCTGCCCTGCCCTGCCCTGCCCTGCCCTGGGGATGTGGTGGTCTCAGAGACCCCCAGGTGACCCCCAGTGACACAAACCACGGGTTTGCTCTGCTTTACTAAGTGGGTTTGTGGCTTTGTCACCGTAACCTTGGGTGGACTTGAGGTCAGAGCAGAGTCTTGGCCATCCTGGGTGGACAGGATCACAAAGTCCCCAGCACAAAGCCCCTCATTTTGGGCGGCTTTGGGGGACACAGATTCACCCCTGCTGACCCCTGGGTGTGTCCTGGCTCAGACAGCACCCTGGCCACGAGACCCCAGCACTGGGACGGACCCAGAGACATGGCACAGCTTCTGAAACCAGTCCTGAAGCCTTTCCAGAGTCCCTTCAGAGCTCCCAGAGCTGATGCCAGCACTGAGACAGTGAGCAGGCCCTGCTCAGCAGCTGCACTCACCCTGTTAATGGGCAACTTAATGAAATCACACTCAATTAATACATTTTCCCAGGTTATTGATAGGGTTTTCTGGCTGTTCAGCCCATGGCTGGGCTGGCTGTTTGGCACAGGAGCGTGTCCTGGACACACCAAGGGCTGCCCAGCACAAATATTTAATATTTACCCACCTGCCACTCCCAGGGCCAGGCAGGCAGCCCTGTCCTGCCCACGTCAGCAGGGGAATCCCTGTTAATTAAACATTAACAGCCCTGGCTCTGTCCTGGGGCCAGCCCTTCTCCCAGTGCTGTGCCCTGAGAGCCAGGATCCAGCCAGGTAAATAAACAGACACTGGAACAGGATTATGGGGAGATGGGCTGGACGATACTTTGACTTTTTAATTGCTCTTATTTTAGGTTTTTTAAAGTTGCTGAGTTCATTCTGCAGATGACAATTGATGCCAAAACCCTTGTGTGCCACTGCCCCCTCTGTCCCTCTCCCTGCCTCAGTATCACCATCCTGCCTCCCCTGACTGTGCCACACTGCAGGGACGGTGGCACTTCTCCCCAAGTTCACAGAGCAGAGCCTCTGGTAGGAAGTGGTTTGGGTCACTCCTCCTGCTCCTCCCGCACTGAGCTCGGGGCTCTGGACCCCCTCAGCACTGGGGTCACCCTGCCCTTGCTTTGCTGCATCACTGCCTCTGGAAACGGGGCTGGAGGGAACCCCCTCCTCCTGTGAGACATGGGCAGTTTGGTCCCTACTTTGTTCCAGCCCTGTCTTGCTCTACATCATTCACAGGGCACAAATACCAGACATTTCCATCCATCTGCCGTTTGTGCTGAGCTAACCAGTGGCCAAGGCCTGTGCCTGGTTTGCAGCACTGTCACAGCTTCCCACCACACTGTCTGTGTGTCACAGAGGAGGGATGTTGGCCAGCTCCTTCTTTTCCCACAGCAACACATTTTCCAAGGTTTTCCTATAAAAACAACTCACCAAAGGCATGTAAAAAGCTTTCCTGACACTCATGGATTAATGGGAAAACTGAGAAGTACTCAGATGGTCCAGGCTTTCCTACCCAGTCACCTCTCCACATGGCCAGTCACGTTGGAGCAAAACTCTCTGGTGGATGAGGAACCTTCAAACCCTTCACCAAACCACCCCAGGGCTCCCTCCATCAGAAATGCTTTTCATTATTCCAGGCTCTGTAACTTTGCATGGTCCAGGATTTCTCACTGGTTGGGTTAAAAACAGAGGGAAAAGAGCAAGAGGGCAGAGGAGGCTGATTGCCATCAGCTCTGTCTCAGTGCCACATCCCAACAGGAAGAAACATTCCCTGGAAAGTGACCCCTGAAATGAGACTGCAACACAGCACCTCCACAGTGGCATGCTGCTAAAAGTGAGTTCCTAATTTCACCCAAGCCAAGAGAAGCCCTGATTTTATGATCATTCCTTTCCTTTCTATTCCTTGCTAGTCTTCTGATAAAATCCTTTCTTCTATTCTTTAGTATAGTTTTAATATATCATTTTCTTTTAACATAATCATATATTAATTTATATGAATTATATATAAATCATATATTATTTTATATATCATAAAAAAATAAATCAGTCTTCTGAAACATGGAGTCAAGATTCTCATCTCTTCCCATGTTGGGGTTGTCTGCAACTTTAGTATAGTTTTAATATATCACTTTCTTTTAATATAATCATATATTAAATAATATAAAATATATATAAATCATATATTATTTTATATATTATAAAATAATAAATCAGCCTTCTGAAACATGAAGTCAAGATTCTCATCTCTTCCCATGTCAGGGTTGTCTGCAACTTTAGTATAGTTTTAAAAAATCATTTTCTTTTAATATAATAATATATTTAATGTATATGATTATTATATATTTATATTTAATATAATAATATATTAATTTATATAAATTATATATAAACCATAAATTTATATATAAATAATCATACATATGATTTATATATAATTTATACAAATTAATATATTGTTATGATATAGTGTTATGATATAAATTAATATATTATTATATAAAATAATATATCATTAAAATTATATATAATTATGATATTAGTTACTATATCATTATGATATAAATTAATATATCATTATGATATTTTATCATTATATCATTATGACATATTTTATATATCATAAAATAATAAATCAGCCTACTGAAACATGAAGTCAAGATTCTCATCTCTTCCCACGTCTGTGACAGAGAAGTGTTTTAAAAACTTTTATTCCTTTTTCAGTCTTGTGAGAAGGGTGGGACAATACAGATGTTATAATTCACACCATCACAATCAGAAGCCAACTATTTCCTAATTACAATATATTATAACTGTTTCTTGGCCACACCATGCTGTAAATGCCTTAAAGCCAATCATCTAAAACAACCCCTCGTGGGTCCTACCACAGTGCACCTTTCATAGTTCTGTTTCTCCCAAGCATCCAGTCTTTTTTGCAGGGCCATCCTTTGAAACTTGTTTCTAGCTCCATTTCTCTCTCAACATCATCTGTCCTATTCCATGGCATTTCTAAGTCAGCATTTCTTATCTCAAGGTTTGCATACAGATGCACAACTGTGCGGGTCTTCTATCAGGCCCTGAAAACTCTCAAATCCAAATCACTAAAGAGCACCCCATCCTGTGCTGATGGGCTCTGTGTCCCCACCAGAGGTGTGTGGTGGCAGCAGTGTGGGGGTGAGCAGAGAGGAGGGTTTATTATAAGAAGCCCTGAGGGTTTGTAGGAAGCCCTGAGGGTTTATAGGAAGCCCTGAGGGTTTATAGGAAGCCCTGAGGTTCCCCAGGGGTCAGTAGGGATCAGGGCTTCTCTTGGCTTGGGTGTAATTAGGGAACTCACTTTCAGCAGCACACAAGATTCTCATCTCTCCCCACGTTGAATTTGTCTGCAAATTCAACACCTCTCAGTTGCCCCATCTCTGAGCTAGAAAAGGGTTTAACCCCACACTCCAGCCTCTCCTAATGCCCCTCCTCGGGCCTGGCTCTCACCCTGCACATGGACACCTGGTTGGTGGTGAGGGTGCCGGTCAAGACCTCTGTTATCCCATCTCTGATCCAGAAAAGGGTTTTACCCCTCACTCCAGCCTCTCCCATGCCCCTCCTGCCCCGGCACAGCTCTCACCCTGCACACAGACATCTGATTGGTGGTGAGGGTGCTGTTCAACATCTCTCAGTTTCCCATCTCTGAGCTAGAAAATGGCATAACCCCACACTCCAGACATCTGGTTGGTGGTGAGGGTGCCAGTCAAACACCTCTCTCTATCCCATCTCTGATCCAGAAAATGGCATAACCCCCTCAGTCCAGCCTCTCCCCTGCCCCGGCTCTCACCCTGCACACGGACATCTGGTTGGTGGTCAGCGTCCCCGTCTTGTCGGAGCAGATGACCGAGGTGCAGCCCAGGGTCTCCACGGAGGGCAGGCTCCTGACGATGGCGTTCTTCCTGGCCATCCTGCGCGTCCCCAGCGCCAGGCAGGTGGTGATGACGGCGGGGAGGCCCTCGGGGATGGCGGCCACCGCCAGCGCCACCGAAATCTTGAAGTAGTAGATGGCGCCGCGGAACCAGGAGCCGCCGTGCACGGGGTCGCTGAAGTGGCTGATGTTGATGACCCAGACGGCGATGCACACCAGGAAGATCACTTTGGAGAGCTGCTGGCTGAACTCATCCAGCTTCTGCTGCAGGGGCGTCTTCTCAGGCTCCGTCTCCACCATCTGGTTGCGGATCTTCCCGATCTCAGTGTACACCCCCGTGGCAATGACGATCCCCACGGCCTTCCCAGCTGCAATGTTGGTGCCCTGGGAGGGGAGGAAAGCAGGAGAGTGGATATGTGGGCATGAAATGTCTTGGTTTGAGCAGGGAAATGGGTTTGTTCTTTGTGAAAGGGAAACGGGTTGCTCTTTGTGAAAAGGAAATGGGTTGCTCTTTTTTCCCCTTTGGTTAAGGGGAAAATGGGGCATCTTGGGTTTTTTATATACACCCACCCTAAGGAGCAGGAGAGCCCTTCCTGAGAGCTGCAACCCCTCAAGGACTTGGCTTCTGCCTGAGAAGAACATGAGAAGGGAGGAAACCCAAATTTGCAATAGCTCCAGGCTCACCATAAACCTCTTCCCCATCCATAATGCATCCTGCTTGATGGAAAATGTGCTCTGAGATTGCCCAAGGTATTTAAAGGCCTCATGTGCCACAGCCCAGATGGAATCCAAATGAAGCAGGTTCTTATTTTTATGGATTTGGGGCTCTTTCTATGCATTCAGGTCTTATGCATGCACTCCCTTTCTCTGCTCAGAGATCTCCCACATCCACCAGCAGCCTCTGCACTTTGGAAAACCACAGGAGAGGTGGGGTCAGGTGTAAGGGACTTACAGAGAACAGCATGTTCTTCTTGTCCTGGTTGACAGCCCGGGGATCAGGGATGGGGTCAGCATGTTTGATCACCGACACCGACTCCCCTGCCAAGACAACAGGGGAGAGATGGACTGTGACCGTGTTCACAGGGGTCCGAGCATGAGGGAAGAGACGAGGATCTGACTCCATGTCTCAGAAGGCTTGATTTATTATTTTATGATATATATTACATTAAAACTATATTAAAAGAATAGAGGAAAAGATTTCATCAGAAGGCTAGCTAAAAATAAAATAAGAAAGAATGATAACAAAAGTCTGTGGCTCGGACTCTCTGTCCGAGCCAGCTGGCTGTGATTGGCCATTAATTAGAAACAACCAACATTGGCCAATCAAAGATCCACCTGTTGCATTCCACAGCAGCAGATAATCAATATTTACATTTTGTTCTTGAGGCCTCTCAGTTTCTCAAGAGCAAAAATCTTAAAGAGAGGATTTTTCATAAAAGATGTCTGTGACAATGGACCACCCATGTTCCCTCTCCAGCCTCAGCTCATCCCTGTTCCAAACCTGCACCACTCACTCCACAGCTACTAGAGCAACACTTTGCCAACAAACCATCCAAACATCTACCACAGGGTTTGGGCTTTGGCGTTTTGGGGATTTGGTCTTTGGGGTTTTTGGGTTTGGAGTTTTGGGTTTGGAGTTTTGGTTTTGGGATTTGAGGTTTTTTGGGATTTGGGGATTTTGGGGGTTTTGGGTTTGGCGATTTTGAGGTTTGGTGGTTTGGGATTTGGGGGTTTTGGGGTTTGGGGGACTCTGGTTTTGGGATTTGCGGCTTGGGGGTATTGGTATGTTGGGTTTGGGGTTTTGGGGTTTTTTGGATTTGGGGTTTTGGTGGTCATGGTCAAGGTGGTCACTCTCAGGGTGGTCATTCAAGGTGGTCACTCTCAAGGTGGTCAAGGTGGACAAGGGGTCAAGATGATCACTTAAGGTAGTCAAGATGGTCCCAAGGTCAGGTGGTCACTCTCAAGGTGGTCATGGTCAAAGTGGTCACAGGGTCAAATGGTCATGGTCAAGGTGGCCCTAGGGTCCAGGTGGTCACTCTCAGGGATGTCCAACCCCACAGGTGACACAGCAAAGGCCAGGCTTTGTGCTCTGCAGGAAGGACACCCAAGCACCAGACACATCTCACCTGTGCCGTGGCTTTGAGGACCTGGGAAGGTCCAACTATCATCTAAATCTTGCTCTCCCACCTTTCCCACTTATCCCAGCATCAGTTCCAAAAGTGGCCTCCAGGAAGGCAGCAGGAGGAAGCTGCCCCTGCTCCAGGGCCCACACTCACCTGTGAGGATGGACTGGTCGACCCGCAGGGTGGTGGAGCGGATCTCGATGATCCTGATGTCTGCTGGCACCTTGTCACCAACTGCAAGGACAAGCACAGCAGCTCTGTCAGGTGGCACTGGCAGCACCCAACACCCAGCTGAGCCCAGCCATGTGCAGGTGCACAGAGGCAGCCAGCCTGGAGCAATGAGGGGTGCAGCCCCTGGCAAAGGCTCCTGCACTGGGATACCTCATTCCTGCATTTACAGCTTTGTTAAAGCTTCATTTTGTCTGTAATTTACAGCTCTGCCCCCAGCCAAACCCTGGTGGTGCCCTGCCTGCTCTGCCTCATCCATTCCCCACTGTGTCCCTGCCTCTCCTCTTCCCTGCAAACTCCCCCTGACCCCATCTTGCCTCTTTCCTGCAAAAAAACCCAGGACATCCCCATGCTGAAGCAATCTGAGCTTCCTAATACCAGTCTAACCCTGCTTCAGGTTTCTCTGGGCTGAATGGAAGCCGTTAACAGCGGAAAATCTTCTGTGTCCAAGACAAACAACCATCCCTGGCTCTCCTGGCACGGCACAGTGGGCACAGGTGAAAGCTGCCCCATCCACTGCCACCCAACAGCACCCTCCAAGGCACTAATGCTTCCTTGCAAAAACATTTTAAGCTGCTTTTCCTGCTGGGTTTCTTCCCCCTGGCTCTTCCTCCTGCTCCCTTATCGCTGGACACAGCCACACTCTGACTTTTGGAAATTCTGAGGGGAGCCCTGGCTCCCTGCCCCTCCAATCCCTTACACAACACTGCCGGCCTGGCCTGGCTGCTAACGATGCTCTCAAATCCCAGACTTTAACCAGTGCTTCCTCCCGGGGCTTGTAAACCCCCCCGGAGCAGCAGGAGGGGCTGGCACTGCTCCACCACCCAGGCAGTTATTCCAGCTGCAGATCCCAACGCTCCAGGATGCAGCAGCAGCACCTGCCAGACCCCCCTGCTCCCTGCCACACCTGTCTGGGGGCACCAGCACAGACCTCCCCAAACATCGTGCACAGAACTCAAACTCTGCATCTGTCCAAGGGGGCTGGAGCATCCCAGAGGAACAAGAGCTGCTCTCCCCTGGGAAAGGCAGGAGGACTTGCAAACAGGAGCTAAACCTGCAGAGGAAGACTCCTGCAACATCTGGGGACAGAGAGCCCTGGTGGATCTTGCTCCAGGATCTCGATGATCCTGATGTCTGCTGGCACCTTGTCACCAACTGCAAGGACAAGCACAGCAGCTCTGTCAGGTGGCACTGGCAGCACCCAACACCCAGCTGAGCCCAGCCATGTGCAGGTGCACAGAGGCAGCCAGCCTGGAGCAATGAGGGGTGCAGCCCCTGGCAAAGGCTCCTGCACTGGGATACCTCATTCCTGCATTTACAGCTTTGTTAAAGCTTCATTTTGTCTGTAATTTACAGCTCTGCCCCCAGCCAAACCCTGGTGGTGCCCTGCCTGCTCTGCCTCATCCATTCCCCACTGCGTCCCTGCCTCTCCTCTTCCCTGCAAACTCCCCCTGACCCCATCTTGCCTCTTTCCTGCAAAAAAACCCAGGACATCCCCATGCTGAAGCAATCTGAGCTTCCTAATACCAGTCTAACCCTGCTTCAGGTTTCTCTGGGCTGAATGGAAGCCGTTAACAGCGGAAAATCTTCTGTGTCCAAGACAAACAACCATCCCTGGCTCTCCTGGCACGGCACAGTGGGCACAGGTGAAAGCTGCCCCATCCACTGCCACCCAACAGCACCCTCCAAGGCACTAATGCTTCCTTGCAAAAACATTTTAAGCTGCTTTTCCTGCTGGGTTTCTTCCCCCTGGCTCTTCCTCCTGCTCCCTTATCGCTGGACACAGCCACACTCTGACTTTTGGAAATTCTGAGGGGAGCCCTGGCTCCCTGCCCCTCCAATCCCTTACACAACACTGCCGGCCTGGCCTGGCTGCTAACGATGCTCTCAAATCCCAGACTTTAACCAGTGCTTCCTCCCGGGGCTTGTAAACCCCCCCGGAGCAGCAGGAGGGGCTGGCACTGCTCCACCACCCAGGCAGTTATTCCAGCTGCAGATCCCAACGCTCCAGGATGCAGCAGCAGCACCTGCCAGACCCCCCTGCTCCCTGCCACACCTGTCTGGGGGCGCCAGCACAGACCTCCCCAAACATCGTGCACAGAACTCAAACTCTGCATCTGTCCAAGGGGGCTGGAGCATCCCAGAGGGAACAAAGAGCTGCTCTCCCCCTGGGAAAGGCAGGAGGACTTGCAAACAGGAGCTAAACCTGCAGAGGAAGACTCCTGCAACATCTGGGGACAGAGAGAGCCCTGGTGGATCTTGCTCCAGGGTGAACAGTGCCTTCTTTAGAGCACACAGTCTCAAGCTACCTCAGGCAAGGTATAGGTTGGATATCAGGAGATATTTTTCACTGAAAGAATAATAAAGTACTGGAATGCTCTTCCCAGGGAGGTGGTAGAATCACCAGCTCTGGATTAAAGAAAGACTGGACATGGCACTGGGTGCTATAGTCTGGTTGAGGTGTTAGGGCATAGGTTGGACTCTGATCTTAGAGGTCTCTTCCAACCTCATCATTCTGTGATTCTGGGATTCTGGGATTCTGTGATCCTCATCCCACAGAACAGACCTGGCCTGGCCATTAGCCAGGTACTGAACATGTGCTGACCCCCCCACAAATCTCCCCAGAGAAAGAGAGGAAAACAGGGGGACACTGCCTGGCTGTGGCACTGGCCCTGCCTGAGCACCACAGGGGTGACAGCAACCTCTGGTGCTCCCAAAGGGATGCTCTGCCTGTGCTTTTTGGGAAAGGCAAAAGCTGCCTGCACCAGGGCTCACCTCCATGGCCTTGTCACAAAAGGGCAAAACTCAGCTGGGTTTGAGCAGCCTGCCAAGTTCCAACCACCCCCTGCTTGTCTCAGCCTGACAGGTTTCCTGCTCCCTGCTGCCAAGTTCAGTGCATTTGCACATGCAAACAGCAGCCAGCCCCTCCTGCCTGTGCTGTCACACATCCAGGGCATCACCTGGATGTCCACGGCAGGTTCAAAGCTTTTCCTCCTTGTGTGCTTTCCTATCAGGCACCCGACAGCACCCTCACCACTTTCCATAACCTCCTAAACCCACAATTTGCTAATGATTTGCAAAAGCCCTCCAGATAGCCCAGCTCTTTCCATTCCAGTTGCAATGTTGATTGTGCCATTAAAAAGTAATATCGGGCTGCTGATGGGCAGGCAGTATGTACTTGATGTGGGGAAAGATGGCAGAATTGCATTAATAATTCATTAATTTAATTAAAGGCCAGGTCAGCAGCTGGACTGCATTGTCAGAGCTGGTTTGGGAGTGCTGCCAGCTCACCCAGCTGAGGATCTGGCTGGCTTGATCCTCCCTCCACTATTTTTTTATTCATCTTCCAGCTGAAGCCCAACTTGAAGACATAAATAACAGCAAGCTGGCTGGGCAAGGGAGGGATTGCAGCATGTTTCCACCAGCAGGGCCACGAGGAGGAAAGGAGAGGATTAGTTTTGTGGCTCTGGGGGTTTTACGGCATCATTTCAGGAACAAACAAAACAGAATAATTGGAATGAATCCTCCCCAGCTCTGCTGGGGCAGGCAGCAGACCCCCAGGCAAGCTCTGCTGAATGCACAGCTCCAACAGAAGGGCTGGGGGGCACAACCCACCCAGAGGAAAAAGCACCCTGCAGCTCATCCCCTCTCTGCCTGGGTAACCAGCCCCAGCTCCCAGGGAGGCCTCCCCACACAGGGGCCTGCAGCAGCACCCACGCCCTGTCCAGGGATGTGTGTGGGAGAGCAGCTTCCAGAAACAGGGAATCTCAGTGGAAAATTAAAAGTTCTCCTTGTTCTTCCAGAAAAAAGGGAAACCCTCCCGAGACCCAAAACCCGCGTCAGAAATGGAGATTTTTTATCTCCTCTGCTGCTCTCTACTGCCTGCTGCTCAGGCGAAGCATGAAGAGCTTCAGCTTTGGGGATCCCTTGGCCAGTGCCGCCTCCCCACCTGACCCAGTGCCTGGGGCGGTGGCACCCACCTGCCACCTCCACGATGTCCCCGGGGACGATGTCGCGGGCGCGGATGCGCTGCACGCCGCTGCGGTCGGCGCGGATCACCTTCCCCATCTCGGGCTCGTACTCCTTCAGCGCCTCGATGGCGCTCTCAGCATTTCTCTCCTGCAAGCAGAGAGGAGCAGAGCTGCTGGTGCCAGCAGGCTCCTTCCCCACCCACTGCAAAGGCAGGAAAACCCCAACCCAGCTCTGGCTTTGGAATCCATTCACACCACGCATGGGACAAGCACCTTCAGCCTCTGCAAAATGATTCCTGCTGGCTTAAACCACCCCAGGTCCTGGACATTGCCTGGACCTTTGGGGTTGATCATCTCATTCTTGTTTGAGAAGCAGTGTGTCCCAACCAACTGCGTTTTTTCCCCATCCAGCAACCTCACCTCAGATCAAGCTGCAGATAAATAAATGGCCTTATAATGAATAGGTGGAAAAGAGGAGCATCACTGGCTGAAACCATCACTGGCTCATCCCCCAGGAGGGCCACAGTGAGGTGAGGGGCAGCAGCCAATGTGGCTTTCTGTGGACAGAGCAAAGACTTTCCCTTGGAAAATGCATTTGGCCCTGGCCAGGAGACAAGCAGCTTTTGCCTGGGCAAGTGCAAGATAAGCTCCAACCTGGAAAAATTGCCAAAGAAAGACTGAAAGAACGAGCCAAGAGGCAGCCATATGTACAGGGGATGTGGAAGCATGGCCGACACGAAAACTGAACCTTTGGAAAATTAATTTTCAGGGGCATGAAGCAACCAGACCTTTAGATGAAGGCTCTGAGCCTCGTGGAGATCACAGACCTGGAGGGCAGCTGTGCCTTACCTGCCACACCCCCACCACAGCGTTGGCAATCAGGATCATGATAATGACAATGGGCTCCACAAACGCCGTCGTGGTCTCCTCCCCTTCCTCAAACCAGGCCAGGATCTGGCGGCAAGAGAAAAGAAGGAGCACAATGTGGTTCAAACCAGAGCAGCAACATCCTAAGAGGGATGACGGACACAAGAGCCAAACCACAGGTGGTTCTTTGGTGGAGAGGGAACAAGCTGGAGGTGGCCAGACCCACATGGTTTGGTCAAAGAGTGGAATTGCCACGTCCCACTGCTGGAGCCTCCCCTGCTCTGCTGGGATAAGCTGAAGCACTGAATAAATGGGGCTGGAGCAAACAGCCATGCAATGCCTGAATGAGTGCCTGCACCAGCAAAGCCTCTCCCTTTGTGTTCAGTGCTCCTGTGGGGAGACCATGGCCATGAGCTGATGAATGGAGAGACCAGGCAGCACTGCAGCCCCTCCTGGGCAGAAGGTCAGCGAAGCAACACAAATAATGAGTGCAGTAAGAGCAGCTCTGGGACTGAGCAGGGACTGACCTCATGGCTTCTGCCACCCTGAGCCCCCCTCTCCATCCCAAAAGGCCTCATACCATGGTACAGATGAAGCACACACACAAATGTTTCCACTCCATTTAACTGCTCATCAACCTGCACTGTGTCACCACAGCAGCACCTCTCTGCTCTGTCAGAGGCACTGGCACAAGGACCTGACCTCAGGCACAGGGCTTCACACCTGCTTTACCTGCACTCACTTCATTGCATGGTGTTTTGGGAATGAATTAAACCCCACAAGGGACCAGCCTTACCCCTTATTACCCATGGGTCACATCCTAAAGGAAGAGACAGGAGTCTCAGCTTTGCCATCCTGCTGCCAAACACACTGACTTACACTCAAAAAAACCCCAACTGTTCTCCAGCACCTTGGTGGGAAACATCTCCTCGTGCAGAGATGCTCCCAGGGCAGATTGTGGGCAAAACTGAACTGACAGTTTGTCACAGACATCTTTTATGGAAAATCCTTTCCTTAGGATTTTTCCTCCTGAGAAGCTGAGAGGCCTCAGGAACAAAATGTGAACAATGATTATCTGCTGCTGTGGAATGCAACAGGTGCATCTGTGATTGGTGCCATGTGGTTGTTTGTAATTAATGGCCATTCACAGTCCTGCTGTATCAGACTCTGTCCAAGACACAAGCTTTTGTTATCATTCCTTCTTTTTCTATTCTTAGCTAGCCTTCTGATGAAATCCTTTCTTCTATTCTTTTAGTACAGTTTTAATGTAATATATATCATAAAATAATAAATCTAGCCTTCTGAAACATGGAGTCAGATCCTCGTCTCTTCCCTCATCCTGGGACCCCTGTGAACACGGTCACAACAGCTCAGTCCTGGGGCACAGCAAACCAGGCTCAGATCATCAGCCTGGAACAGCCCTCTGTAAACAGAAGGCAGCCCAGGGAGCTCTTTGATATCACTCTTGGTGCCTTTTGATCAGAATTAATGAAAAATCCTCCAGTCCCATCTTTAAGCACTGCAGTGATGCTGCCACCATGCCCTACAAACCATGCTCTGCTGCTGCACCTCCTTCATCCCACAGGCACCTGCCCTCCTTTCCTCTTTGCATGTCACCTGAGGCTGTGTGTGCCCCAGAAGGTGCCACCCCAAGCTCTGGGTACTCACAAAGGACAGAAAAGCTGCCATCAAAAGGATGCGGACGAGAAGGTCCTCAAACTGCTCCAGCACCAGCTCCCAGAGGGACTTTCCTGGTGGGAAAACATGAAGCCAAGCACAATCAGTGCTAAAAAAAATCCCCAGAAGACAGGTAGACCACTGAGGCCCTGAGACCCACAGAACCACATCCCTGCTTGCTTCAGGGCTGCCCCTTGGCCGTGGGCATTGGTGAGGACATGCAGCACTGTGGGGCTTCTCTCTAAAATGAAATGCTTCCATTTCTGGCACTGCCCTGCTTTTACTGGGGCTGGTTTTAAAAATCCTCTGTGTTTCTATCCACAGAAGTAGCCTCACCACCACAGGGAAGCTCTACTGTCAGCCCAGCTTTCTCTGGGCTGAGATTAAAAGACCCCAAAGATTCCCTCTGCCTTGTCCCCAGCACACTCCACCCAGACCCAAGGCATGCACAGCCACCTCCAGCCCAGGACTTACCT
Organism: Emberiza elegans; assembly: GCA_024865655.1. Taxonomy (NCBI): domain Eukaryota; kingdom Metazoa; phylum Chordata; class Aves; order Passeriformes; family Fringillidae; genus Emberiza; species Emberiza elegans. The sequence continues at coordinate 1,698,913 of JALJVW010001080.1, forward strand.
TCTTCTGCAGGGAGCTCTGTGGGTTTTCATCAACAGCCCAAGGAGCACAGGACAGCAACAAATGATAAAAATAAAAAGATCATTAGTGATTTGGACCCAGACCAGCAATCCCTTCCCTTATGCCTCACTCAGTACCCCAAAATGCAAATTTTTCTGCACAAATTCCCACATCAAGGCAGCTTGTCCTCAAACTTCTCAGTCCAACACCAAGTGAGCAGCCCTGGAAATTTCATTTCCCTGCTCAAGTGGCTCCAGCAGCATTTGTTCCTACACTCAGCCTGCCTAAAAAAATATTCCTCAGGAGCTGCCCTCTCCAAATCCAAGACACAGAAGTGCAACCATCCCATAAAATGCCCTGCCAGAAACCCAATACAGCCCCACTGGGGACTGTAACTTTCAGACCATATTTCCTATTAATCTGTTGTACTTTACAGCCTGCAGCGCTCTAGGAAACAAATCCAAGGGCGATGCTCAGCTGCTCCAAGCTGACCTCCTGAACCCGCCCAGGGGCTGCAGAGCCTCCATCCACACTGCTGCCAGCCAAACCCAAGCCCAGGCACCTGCAGAACCTCAGGGAAACCCAGGGGCTCCCAGGAACCCACCGCAGTTTGTCCAAGATTCCCACATCCCCAGGAGGGACCGTGACCTTTGCAGGCAGCCATGACCACTGTGTGATGCCCTAAGATTTGAGTTTTTATATTTTCCATATATTTCTAATCCTGCAATTCTTTAGTGTTTAACTACAAGCTCCATATAGAGTGTTAGCTACAGCTATCCCATTTTGGGCAGACACAATTCCTCTCCAGGCCTGGGAATCAAGGACACATCACTGCCTCAGGCCCCAAGAGATGTGAACAAAAGTGAGTAGGGGGGAGCAAACTTGGGGTAAATTACTTCACTACCTGAAGCTGGAAGATTAATCCCCAATATGCAAATGGACCAAATTTATAAAAATGTGAAAACCTGTGACCTGCTGTCCATTTTGGGTGTAGCCCCTGGAGGGCTTCATCTGCCTTGAATCTACCCGAAGGCCCTTCAATAAATATAAATAAACTGGTTTTTATTCTCTTAATTTTGTCTGACCTCTGTTTTTAGGTAGTCCCAACAAGGCATCAGTGCTCAAACCCTGGTGCCCTCCAAGGGAATCCTCCTGCTCCTGGGCAGCAAGGGGGGAGCTGGCCCTGCTGGGGCAAGGCTGGGACCAAGGCTGTGAGGTCCTCACCCAGGGAGGGCTCAGGAGTGACCCCCCCTGATTTTGGGGGCTCATGGGGGTTTGTCTCCACTTGCCCCCATCAGAATCCCAGAGTGGGTTGGGTTGGAAGGAACCCTAAAGTTCATCTTGTTCCACCCCCTGCCATGGCAGGGACACCTTCCACTGTCCCAGGCTGCTCCAAGCCCTGTCCAGCCTGGCCTTGGACACTTCCAGGGATGCTTTTCAGGATGCTTCCAGCCACAGCTTTTCATGGTAACCCGTGCCAGGCCCTCCTCATCCTCCCAGGGAAGAATTCCTTCCCAGTGCTCCATCTAACCCTGCCCTCTGGAAGAGGGAAGCCATCCCCCTTGTCCTGTCACTCCATCCCTTTTCCAAAGCCCCTCTCCAGCTCTCTTGTAGCCCTTCTAGGCACTGGAAGGGGCTCTGAGGTGTCCCCAGATCTTTCAGGGTACTTCTGCACCCCATGGAGCTGACAGGAAACCCATGACAGCTCTGGGTTAATGGTTGGACTCAATGAACTTAGAGGTTAACTTAACAATTCTATGACAAAACAAGATGTTTTCCAACTCCTGATGATAAAAGTAGATGTTTCTCCTTGTGTTTCTGGAGGGAATAAGGGACCAGATGAGCGCAAGAGGAGCCAGCCTGAGGCAGACACTGATGCCCCACCACTGTGGCAGTCTGCAAACACCCCCAGCCTGGAGCCCTGAGTGAAAGCAGGAAGTGAAACCTGCTCATCTGTTTTCCATCACCTATTTTCATTCAGAGGAATGAAAAAAAAAAACCAAACCAAACCTACCTTCACTAAACCAACCAGTGAAAACAAGAAGCCTGAATGTTCTCATGCTTCAAACTCTAGCAGGGCCTCAGTCCTCACAGACACACCCACCATGAGCTGTTTGAAACCCACATCCCCTGGGTCAGGCTGCTCTGATCCCTGCCACTGTGACACACAGACCAGCACAAAATGCCTATAATTATTTTTATATATATATAAAATTAATCTTGGAGCACATTTAGTGTTTCAGGTCCCTCTACAGAGCGTGTCAGAGCAAAGTGGCTCCTGTTCTCTCACAGCCAGCTCCTCTCCACCCCCAGCTTCCTCTCCCCAGCCCAGAGAGGCTCCAAAATCAAAAGCAGCAGAGATCTGCTGCTGCTGTTTCCATCCAGACCGCACCTTGAGGGGTGCAAGAGGGCTGAGGGCAGGCAGGTGCCCTGGGGGAGGCAGCTGGGGGGTCCCACAGCTCCTGGCTCAGCCAGGGTGCCCCAGGGGGAGTTTCCACCCTGAGCAGCCACCTGGAACAGCCCAGGGCTCTCAGTGCTGTCCCACACTCAGTTTGCATGAAGAGTGGCAGCAGCACCTTCACAGGGCTGGGGCTTTGCACGAGATGTTGATGAAAGTTCACCAAAAGGGGTTTCTGTGAACTCAGGAAATGTGCACAGCGGCAGGCAGCTGAAAGCCTGAGGTGGCACAGTGACACTGCCTCCTGTCACCAAACCTCAAACACAGCAGTGCTGCTGCGGGCACCTCCCAAAGCCCCAGGGTTGAGCACAGGCAGCTCCTGCTCTCAGTGACTCCTTCCTCCCCACTTCAAAGGGCAGCTCAGCACCAAACACCCAGAGAAAAAGGGCTGAAAGTCACAATAAGTTCATATTTTTGGGTGTGAACTGATAAAAACACACTGGAAAACAGGAAGGTTTGGGGCTGGAGCTTCTCCCTGACACATCCAAAGTTTCACTAGAAATAAGAGGGTTTGCTACTCTCCAAACCCCAAGTTCTGTGTGAGTCACCAGCAGTGCTGCCATGTCCACCCTGCAGGGAAACCCACCAGAGGCGGGGAACCAGGAAAATCCCCAATCTGTCATTCCCTTGGGACAACACGGTGAGTGGAAACAGGCTGGAATAGAAACTCCTGGCTGGCACCTCAATAGCCCCTTTCTTTGAAATCCAGCCCTGGGCAGGAGCTCCCAGCCAGAACACAAATGCAGAGACACCACCAAGGGTGGAAAGTGGCAGTGGTGGCTCCAAGAATCCCAAAATGGGTCACCCACATGCACCATAAATACCCAGCCTCCCCAGCTGAGCAGTCCCATCACAGGACCTGCAGCTTGTGGACACCTTTGTGGTGCCTCTGCTCCTGCTTGTCGGGATCATTAGTTTATCAGAGTGACCCCGAGAAAGGTTCGAGAGTCTCTTTTCCCAGCCCAGCACTGAAAGAAGGAGTCGGGGCTCTTCATTTCGTGGTCTCAAGGTTGTTTATTATTTCTTATCTGCAGAATTGTTCTCTCTGCCCAGACGGGATCTGGCCAGCAAGGCAGCCCTCTGCCAGCCCACGGGGCGGCCGTGTCTTCTTATAGTGAAAACTCCGTATAACATATTTACCTTTTTTCCCCAACACCTTTCACCCTTGTTAGACAGTGCACCTTCAACATGAACCAATCTAAAATGCCCACATCACACAGAAAATGGATGACAAGAAGAAGGAAGAACCACAAGACAGGCCCTGATTCCTCCATCTTGTCTCCAAAACCCCCCTGTACCAAAATCCTAAAATCTACATTTTCTACCCTGTGATAACTTCATTAATATTCTGCTTAAACTGCTGTGGCTTGCTGATCTTTATACAAGGTTGGTAATTTGCTTCACGGGTCATAATCAAAACCACAGGGGCATTTTGGGCTCTGTGCCAGGGTCTCTGAGACTCCTGGCAGGGGTCTGGGCTGCTCAGGACAGCCAGAGGGATGTGCTGGGTCCTGACACCTGCTCTCCTGCATGGCAGCTTTGGAGAGCAGAGCCAAGAAAGTGGAGACATCCCAACAGCTGCTTTTTCCTGTGTGCCAGGTGAGGTTTGCTCACACCAGCGACAGCCACTCATTCAGGGCTGCTTCAAAAGGCATCAGAAAGATCAAATAAACAAGATACAACCCCCCCTCCCATGGCAAACACCACTGGTTTGCTGTTCCTGTCATTCCACAGCATTCACCCCTGCTCTAGCCCTGCCCTGCACTTTGCAAAAGCCCAGAACCCTTCTGGCTGGGGGATCCACAGCCCCAAAAATAAGCAAATTCAGTCAAATTAAGCAAATTCAGATGTCACAGCAAAAGAGCACTGTCCCCTCTGGGTTAAGGCACCCCCACCACCTGAGAGGGCTTTGCCTTGCAGGGACACATCCACAGCTCCAGGGGTGCTGAGCATTTGCAACTTGCTCTGAGCTCGTCACATCATGACATCTCTCCTCGCTGTGCCACCACATCTGTGGTGATGTTTGGGCCATACCAGGCTGCAGAATATCCACACATGATGCTCCAAGGGCGTGCAAGGAGTCCGGGCATCCTGAGAGCCGTGGGGCTGGCGTCGGGCTGTTCCAGCAGGAGGTGAATCTCCAGCTCCTGCCAACTCAAACAGGGCTGGCAGCCCAAGGCTGGCGCCTGCAGCATGGCAGGGCACGGCAATCAGGTGATGAAAAGGTAAATAAACAGTGGTGCCACCCAGGAGCACAGCACAGGCTCTGCCTGGGGCTCTGGGACAGCCCTGTGTGACCGTGTTCACAGGGGTCTGAGGATGAGGGAAGAGACGAGGATCTGACTCCATGTTTCAGAAGGCTGATTTGTTATTTTATGATATATATTACATTAAAACTGTACTAAAAGAATAGAAGAAAGGATTTCATCAGATGGCTAGCTGAGAATAGAAAAAGAAGGAATGATAACAAAAGCTTCTGTCTCAGACAGAGTCCAAGCCAGCTGACTGTGATTGGCCATTAATTAGAAACAATCAACATGAGACCAATCCCAGATCCACCTGTTGCATTCCACAGCAGCAGATAATCATTGTTCACATTTTGTTCCTGAGGCCTCTCAGCTTTTCAGGAGGAAAAATCCTAAGGAAAGGATTTTCCATAAAAGATGTCTGTGACAGTCCGGCTCTCCCAGCCAGAGCAAACACACACCAGGACAGGCTGGCACTGGGGGCTCTTCAGGGAAATGTTTGAGTTTTTCCTGCTGTAACAGGAGCAAAAAAATCCCTGGAGCACATCCCTGCACAGCTGGTGTTTCTCCATCCTGCACTGATCCCACTGTGCTTTGGGGAAAGTGAGGAACAAGGTGACATCTCAGAGGCCAGCATGTGACAAAGCAACCCCTGGTGCACATTCCAGGGTGCAATCCACAACAGCAAACATCCTGAAATTCCATTTTCCCTCACCATTTCAGGAGCTTCCCTTGGATAAAATCAGATTTCCCTCATGGGAAACCCTTCTGCCCCCAAATGATGTGGAAAGAGCATGATGCCCTCTGGGAGAAAAATGATGAGCATCATGTCCAGGCCCAGCTTGCTGCTCTAAATAACTAAATTCAAGCTATGTTTCTATATTGTAATCACATTTTTCCCCCCTGCCTTTAGTATCTTTTCCCTTATGCAGGGAAGGGGAAATGGATGTGCAAAATAAGGGATGCATCCAATTCCTTTGGACTTTGCTGACAGGCAGTAAAACAGCAGTGAAAAGGGCAAGAAAACCCTAAAACAACCCCAGCTGGGAGAGCAGTTCCTGTCCTGTGACACAAAGCAGGAGCCCAGGCAGGGCTGCTCTGGGATGCTTCCACCACCCCACAAGACAGCAGGCAGGATAAACTGTTATTTTAACTGGCTGCCTTTCCCAGGGCCGGCTGCAGGGGAAGGATCCCATCCTGCAGGGATGTCTGCTCTGCCTCACCCCGCTGACAGCCAGCCCTGCACACCTCCACTCCCCAGAACTGCTGCGGACAGGCTTTGCTGGGGTGTTTTAACTCACACTCAGCCCATAAATCCCAGCTGAGGATGGAGAGTGAGGCTGCTCAACACCCTCGAGGTGAGAAGTGTGAAAAGCAGCGTTTGGGAGCTGTGTGCCTGGGTGTTTCAGCATTATCTGCATGCAAACACTCAAAGCCTGATGGTGCTAATGCTCCCAGAGGACAAAACTCAGTGATCCAAATGCCTGGCTGTGCATGACTTAACTCACCCACACCACTTCCTGTTGGGAAGGATGAAAGTTTGACAAGAAAGTCTCACAGGTATGGGTGCTTAGCAGAAAGATTTTTAAATGTAGAGTCTGATGAAGGAATATAAATGAAAGCAAGTTTTGATATAGAAGAAAAGAATTGCTGAGCCAGTCTTGCTGGATAACCAAGGAAGCAAAGGGTGTGTTAGTTAGAAGGGGTTTTTATGACTTAGAGCAAAGGATAAACCCACCCCAAACAAGATGTTTTTACCAAGCAGAAAGCACAGGCAAACAAGGCAGCAAAGGTGCAAGTAGAAAAAAGGTCTCAGAATTTTCCACTGCAAGAAAACTGAAAAACAACTTCTAGCTTAAACTGTAATGTACTGACTTTTAGTGATTGGAGAACAGTAACATGAATATGGTAATTACAGTAGTTATGATAGGCTATAGATAATAGTTATGGTATAGATTGGTTCTCCTGCATGAAGATGCTCAGTAAAGAAAAGTATATAATGGATTGTAACCAAAACCAAAGGGTCTCCAGGCCTGCCTGCAGCTGGAGCTGACAGCTGTGGGCACAGCTCTGTCACCCACAACCCTGGACTGCTGTAACATCTTGGATCCAATAAACTGCATTTTGGAGGCTGCCTGGAGTCCCACATCCCTCATTCAGGCTCTTACAACTTCCCTTTCTGCACAGCTCCTGAGCACCACAGCATCCCTGGAGCTGGCCCTGCACCCTGTGCCAGGGCAGGGGTGGCTCTGCTCGGGCACAGTGGCACCCTCAGGGTGCAGCTAAAGGGACCCTGCCTGCTTCAGCCTCTGCCCCACATCCCACGTTTGAAGGAGCTGGGGCTGTTTAGCCTGGAGAAGAGGAGTCTCAGAGGTGACCTTATTGCTCTCTACAATTCCAACCTTCAAACTCACAGATTCTGAACCCAGCCCAGCACCACTGATCCCCCAGGACAGTGAAGGGGTCCCAGTGGAGAACTGGGGGCACCAGGCACCCACTGCTCAGTCAGAGGGGAAAGCTGAAAAGCTCATTTGTGCCTTTTTTGGCCAGCTGAGCTGATCTCAGCAGGTCAGGGACAAGGAAATGCAATTATCCTGAAGGGAGGCTGCAGACAGGTTGGGGTCGGTCTCTGACAGAACCAGAGGACACAGCCTCCAGCTATGGCAGGGAGGGTACAGATTGGATATTAGGAAAAGGTATAGGTTGGATATTAGGAAGAAATTTTTCTCCAAAAGAATAATAAAGTACTGGAATGCTCTTCCCAGAGAGGTGGTGGAACCACCAGCTCTGGATGTGTTTAAAGAAAGACTGGACATGGCACTGGGTGCTAGAGTCTGGTTGAGGTGTTAGGGCACAGGCTGGACTCTGATCTTAGAGGTCTCTTCCAACCTCATCATTCTGTGATCCCCACAAGCTACTGCACCAGTGTGGGGGCACACAGACCCCAAAGCTCACTTAGCCTTTCCCCAGAAAGCCCCAAAGGTTAAACCCATCAGGCAGCAGCTCCCCAAGACCCAGCAGGGCGAGGGCTGTCCCGGGGCACCCCCTTGGCACGGGGGGCACTGACCCTGAGCACCCAGCAGGGAAACCCCAGCCCTGGGGGGCACAGTGCAGGGAGAGCCCCCAGGCCTGCAGCCAGCAGCATTTCCAGCTGTGCTGAGCCTCTGCCAGCCAGGGAGCACAGGAGATAAAAAATACAAAACCCTCAGGGGTGCGGACACAGCACTGGGGGCACAGAATCAGAGACTGGTTTGGGCTGGAAAGGACCTTAAAGATCATCCTGTTCCAACCCCCTGCCATGGGCAGGGACACCTTCCACCATCCCAGGTTGCTCCAAGCCCTGTCCAAGCTGGCTTGAACACTTCCAGGGATGGGATATCCATCCCCATCCTTGGGGTTTGCCACAGCCAAGCCAAGCCAAGCTGTGCTTTGTACCACAACTGGGTACAATCCCAGAGGATTCAGCCCTTCCCCTGTCCTCCACCACCCCCAAGGAGCTGGTCCCAAAGCCAGGGCTGGTTTCCTGCTGTGGGTTTGCCCTGGGTGGGGAGGCCTCCAGCCCCAGCCCTTATTTGCCTATCGCCTCACAGCTGCTTTTTCCTGTGTGCCAGGTGAGGTTTGCTCACACCAGCGACAGCCACTCATTCAGGGCTGCTTCAAAAGGCATCAGAAAGATCAAATAAACAAGATACAACCCCCCCTCCCATGGCAAACACCACTGGTTTGCTGTTCCTGTCATTCCACAGCATTCACCCCTGCTCCTGCACTTTGCAAAAGCCCAGAGCCCTCCTGGCTGGGGATCCACTGCCCCAAAAATAAGCAAATTCAGGCCAGCTGGGGATGGCAAGCTGGAGATGTCACAGTAAAGAGCATGAGGGATAGCAGAGGTTTAAGGGCAGAAACATCCTTGCTGTTTTCCAGGCAGGGCTTTAGGGTAAAATGATCCAACCGCTTTCCTCGCTGGCACCTGGACTCTGTCAATGGCTGGCAAAAATCAGCCCCAAAATTTTCTGGTGCCACCAATTTCCTGGGGCAGACAGGCTCCAGGCCAGGCTGCAGAATCCCACCCTGAAACTCACAGATTCTGAACCCAGCCCAGCACCATCAATCCCCAGGACAGTGATGGGGTCCCAGTGGAGAACTGGGGCTCCAGGCACCCACAACTCAGTCAGGGCTGAAAGCTGAAGGCTGGCATTTGCAGCTTGGCAGGCCGGCAATCAGGTGATGAAAAAGGTCAACAACCAGGTGGTGCCAGTTATCCAGGACAGGCCCTGCAAGAGCTGGGACAGCCCAGTGTGACCCAGTTCACAGGCTGTCTGAGGATGAGGGAAGAAATCAGGATCTGACATCCCTGTTTCAGAAGGCTGATTTGTTATTTTATGATATACTGTCCAGGGAAACTGTAAAAAGGAATGGAGGAGGGAGGATTTCATCTGACCAATGGTCTGAGAATAGAAAAAGAAAGGAATGATAACAAAAGCCCCACCCATCAGACTTTAAACTTCCCTTCCTTTATTCTTGAAATGGCTCATCCCCAAAATGCTGGGCAAACAATCAACATGACTGACCAATCCCATAATCCCCTGCCCAGCCCTGCAGCATCCTCCTCCCGTTCACAGTTTGTTCAAATTGGTTCTTGCCAACGTCCCAGGAGGAAAAAATGCCAGCAAAACAAGGACAGAAGATTTTGCCCATTTTCAGTCCCGGCCTCCCAGCCAAGCTGCCACACCAGGACAGGCTGGCCCACTGGGGTGCTTGCAAGAAATGTTGAAGTTTTGGAGACATTTAAAGGAAAAAAAAATCCCTGGAGCACATCCCACCCCTGTCCTGGTCAGCTCCATCCCCAGCAGATCCTGGGATTGCTCTGGGAGTGGGAGGGAGTGGAAGGAGGAAACCCATGGCTCCAGCCAGGGATGGATTCCAGGGAGCAAACACAAAAGCAAACAGTTTGTTCCATTTTCCTGCACCAATTTCAGTGGAAAGAATTTAAAGCTCAGATTTCCTGGGTGGAAAAGCTAAAAATCTGCATTGAAATAGAAAGAGTTTTGGAAAAAGCAGAAAAGAAAAATGAAAACCCCACAACCACTACAGAGCTTGAAGAAAATAAAGCTAAAGGTTCCAATTTTTTTTTTAGTTTTCTATATTGGGTAATCACATTTTCTTCCTACCCTGCCTTTAGTATCTTTTTTCCACAACTGGAAGGGAAATGGATGGGAAAATAAAGGGATGCATCATCTGGGAACTTTCTGACAGGCAGTAAAACAGCAGTGAAAACCCCAAGAAAACCCTAAAACAACCCCAACTGGGAGACAGTTCCTGTCCTGTGACCCTAGAAGGATCCCTTTATTTCTGCATTTGGGATCACCCTGAACCTAACAAGACAGCAGGCAGGATAAATGTTATTTTTTGGCTCATTGTCCCAGGCTCTGCTGCAGGGAAGGATCCCATCGTCCCTGGGATGTCTGCTGCTGCCCAGAGCCACCCTGACACCCAGCCCTGACCCTCCAGCCCCAGAAGGCCGGACAGGCTTTGCTGGGGTGTTTGTGCCCCTCCAGGCAGCCCATAAATCCCAGCTGAGGGCCACTTGCAGGCCTCTCAACACCCCCAGTGAGAAAGTGTGTAACTGCAGCGTTTGGGAGCTGTGTGCCTGGGTGTTTCAGCAGTATCTGCATGCAAAACACCAAAGCCTGATGGTGCTAAGCCTTTCAGAGGACAAAAGAAGTGAAACAAGTGCCTGGACTGTGCTTGGGATTTATTTTTCCCACAAAAATTCCTTTTTCCAAAACATATTTGAAGTTTGAAAAGAAACTCCACAAGAAAATGAGACTAGGATGCATTTTTAAATGTATGTGTTTGATTCTGGAGAGAAGCAATTTTGATCAGAACACAGCAAATTGCTGAGCCAGTCTTGAACAGCAGAACTCCCAAAGGGACCAGTTCCAAGGGTTTCCTTGACACTGAGAAAGGAACTTCCATGAGGCAAACAAGAAAACCAAGCAGAAAGGATATCAGCATTTGTATGTCTTGGAGAATAAACCAATAAAAAATAAAAACAAGTATGAAACAAAAATAATGTAATTACTTTAAGTGATTGGAGAACAGTTACATGAAATAGAGCCCCAAACCTTACAGTCCATTTTAAAAAGGCTAAAAATAAAAGTTATGGTATAGAAAAACCCAAAAAAAAATGCAAAACAAAAGAAGAAGAATATAGGATGGTTGTTTTTAAAACCAAACTGCATCTCCAGGCCTGCCTGCCAAGATGAGGAACCTGTGGGCCCAGACCTGTCACCCAAACCCTGATGTTTGTAACATCTTGGATCTTTTAAACTGCATGTTTTAATCTGCCTGAGTCCTGCAGCCAGGCCCCAGGGCACAAACTCTGCATTTATGGATCATGGACACCCAGACCCTGAACACTGGGGTGGACCCATTCCCTGCTCCAAGCTCGAGGCTGAATGGATCCAACTCCATCCTCAAGGGTGGGGTCTGGAGGGACCCTGCCTGAGTCTTTTTTCCATTTGTTTGTTTGAAGGAGGAAATGTTTAGCCTGGCAAAGAGGAGGCTCAGAGGTCAAAGTTTGAACATGGCATCCCATCCCTTCAAACTCCCAGATAAATAAAACCCAGGAGCATAAAATGATCCCCAGGACAGTGAAGGGGTCCCAGTGGAGAAATGGGGGCACCAGGCACCCACTGCTCAGTCAGAGGGGAAAGCTTAAAAATCATTTGAATTTTTTTGGCCAGCTGAGCTGATCTCAGCAGGTCAGGGACAAGGAAATGCAATTATCCTGAAGGGAGGCTGCAGACAGGTTATCGGTCTCTGACAGAACCAGAGGACACAGCCTCCAGCTATGGCAGGGTTTACAGATTGGATATTAGGAAAGGTATAGGTTGGATATTAGTTTGGATTTTCTCCAAAAGAAAAATAAAGTACTGAATCTCTTCCCAGAGAGGTGGTGGAACCACCAGCTCTGGATGTGTTTAAAGAAAGACTGGACATGGCACTGGGTGCTATAGTCTGGTTGAGGTGTTGAGGGCACAGGCTGGACTCTGATCTTAGAGGTCTCTTCCAACCTCATGGAATGTGATTCTGTGATCCCCACAAGCTACTGCACCAGTGTGGGGGCACACACCCCAAAGCTCTTAGCCTTTCCCCAGAAAGCCCCAAAGGTTAAACCCATCAGGCAGCAGCTATGAAGACCCAGCAGGGCGAGGGGCTGTCCCGGGCACCCCTTGGCACAGGGGGGGCACTGACCCTGAGCACCCAGCAGGGAAACCCCAGCCCTGGGGGCACAGTGCAGGAGAGCCCCAGGCCTGCAGCCAGCAGCATTTCCAGCTGTGCTGAGCCCTCTGCCAGCCAGGGAGCACAGGAGATAAAAAATACAAAACCCTCAGGGGTGCGGACACAGCACTGGGGGCACAGAATCAGAGACTGGTTTGGGCTGGAAAGGACCTTAAAAGATCATCCTGTTTCAACCCCTGCCATGGGCAGGGACACCTTCCACCATCCCAGGTTGCTCCAAGCCCTGTCCAAGCTGGCTTGAACACTTCCAGGGATGGGATATCCATCCCCATCCTTGGGGTTTGCCACAGCCAAGCCAAGCCAAGCTGTGCTTTGTACCACAACTGGGTACAATCCCAGAGGATTCAGCCCTTCCCCTGTCCTCCACCACCCCCAAGGAGCTGGTCCCAAAGCCAGGGCTGGTTTCCTGCTGTGGGTTTGCCCTGGGTGGGGAGGCCTCCAGCCCCAGCCCTTATTTGCCTATCGCCTCACAGCTGCTTTTTCCTGTGTGCCAGGTGAGGTTTGCTCACACCAGCGACAGCCACTCATTCAGGGCTGCTTCAAAAGGCATCAGAAAGATCAAATAAACAAGATACAACCCCCCCTCCCATGGCAAACACCACTGGTTTGCTGTTCCTGTCATTCCCCAGTGCCCACCCCTGCTCCTGCACTTTGCAAAAGCCCAGAGCCCTCCTGGCTGGGGATCCACTGCCCCAAAAATAAGCAAATTCAGGCCAGCTGGGGATGGCAGCAGCTGGAGGTGGGTGAGTAGCACATGAGGAGGGATAGCAGAGGTTTAAGGGCCAGAAACATCCTTGCTGTTTTCCAGGCAATGCTTTAGGGTAAAATGATCCAACCGCTTTCCTCGCTGGCACCTGGACTCTGTCAATGGCTGGCAAAAAATTCAGCCCCAAAATTTTCTGGTTTGGGTAATTTCCTGGGGCAGACAGAGCTCCAGGCCAGCTGCTCATCCCACCCTGAAACTCACAGATTCTGAACCCAGCCCAGCACCATCAATCCCCCAGGACAGTGATGGGGTCCCAGTGGAGAACTGGGGGCACCAGGCACCCACTGCTCAGTCAGAGGGGAAAGCTGAAAGCTCATTTGTGCCTTTTTTGGCCAGCTGAGCTGATCTCAGCCGGTCAGGGACCAGGAAATGCAGTTATCCTGGATGTGCCCCCAAGAGCAGCAAAGCACCAGCCAACCCAGCCCAGTGCTGTCTCCTTCTCCCCGAAAATCAGAAGTGACATCCCTGTGCTGAAGGAGAAGCCACCACCCCCATGTCCCACTGTCCAGGGACAGGGAAACAGGAATGGAGGAGGGACTGTGGCATCTGACCAATGGTCCAAGAAGCAGTGTGAAATAAATAAGGAAAGCCCCACCCATCCCACTTTAAACTTCCCTTCCTTTATTCTTGGAAATGGCTCATCCCCAAAATGCTGGGCAGCACAAGCTTCCCCTCACTGCACTTCAGGGGGGTCCATAAACCCTGCCCAGCCCTGAGCATCCTCCTCCCATGCCACAGTGAAAAACAAATTGGTTCCTTGCCAACGTCCCACCTCCTTTCCTTAATGCCAGCAAAACAAGGACAGAAGATTTTGCCCATTTTCCTCTGAAAAAAACGAAGCTGCCACTTGGGCTTGCCCCTCCAGTGCCCACGTGGTGCTTGCAAGAATGAAGTCTTGGAGACATTTAAAGGAAAAACCTCAGGGAAATGGGGCTTGAAGCCATGTCCCCTCACCCCTGTCCCCATCAGCACCCCCAGCAGATCCTGGGATTGCTCTGGGAGTGGGAGGGAGTGGGAAGGAGGAAACCCATGGCTCCAGCCAGGGATGGATTATTTGAGCAAACTAAAAGCAGCAGTTTGTTCCCTCCTGCACCAACGCAGTGGAAAGAATTTCCAGCTCCGGCTCCCGGGTGGAAAAGCTAAAAATCTGCATTGAAATAGTAACGGTTTTGGAAAAAGCAGAAAACAAACCAAAAACCCCACAACCACTACAGAGCTTGAAGAAAATAAAGCTAAAGGTTCCATGAATTTTTTTTAGTTTTGGGGTCACGTTGGGTATTTTTTGCTTCTTCCTACCTCTGCTTCAAGCAGACCCTTTCCACAACTGCAGGGAAAGGCAAGGGAATGACTCTGCCTCATCTGGGAACCTTCTGCCAAAATCACCACAACCCCAACCACGGCACATGCTGCAACCTCAATACATTCTCTTCTTCCACCCTAGAAATATCACTTTATTTCCTCATTTATCACCCTGAACCTAATTCTTCAGCTAAGTGTTAAGTAAATAGGGAGGCTTTGTCTCATTGTTTTGGGCTCTGCTGCAGCCCTTGGCTCTCCCCACGTCCCTGGGATGCTCAGCTGCCCCCAGAGCCACCCCCAGACCCAGCAGAGTGACCAGAAAGCCCCAGCCAGGCCAGGGGCAGTGCAGGGGGGGATCTGTGCCCCCTCCAGGCACACTGGGCACACTCCGGCCACTTGCAGTGCCTCCAACACCCAGTGAGAAAACTCAGTAACTGTGATTGTCCTGGGCAGCAGTTTAGGAAACCAAGCACAGCCTTTCAGATGCTGCAAGAATTGGGAAACAACAAGGTGGGACTGTGCTTGGGATTTATTTTTTTTCTAAAAATCCTGTTTTTCCAAAACATATTTGAACTGAAAAGACTCCAGGTAAGAAAATGAGACTAGGATGCATTTTTCCAAAGGGATGTGTTTGATTCTGGAGGAGAAATGCTGCTCAGAACACAGCAAATGCTGCTGTGCTCAGTGGAGGAACAGCAGAACTCCCTCCCCAAGGACCAGCTCCAATATTCCTTTACACTGAGAAAGCAACTTCCATGAGGCTGTAAGAAACCATTAAGGATATCACATTTGTATGTCTTGGAGAATAAACCAATAAATAATAAAAATAAGTATGAAACAGAAATAATAAATTACATTAAATGTAACTAAAGTTACTGAAACAGAGCCCCAAACCTGCAGCGTCCATTTTAAAAAGAAAGAAAAAAAAACAAAACCCAAAAACAAACAAAAAAACCCACCCAAAACCAAAACAAAACAAAACCCAAGAAGAACTACAGGATGTTGCTTTTAAATCCAAACTGCATCTTTTCCCCTTCCCTGCCAAGATGAGGAACCTGCTCACCCTGACCCCTACAAAAGCTGATGTTTGTTTTAATTGCTATCTTTTAATCCGCATGTTTTAATCAATCCTGCTGCTGCCTGCAGCCAGGCCCCAGGGCACAAACTCTGCATTTATGGATCATGGACACCCAGACTGTGAACACTGGGGTGGAAACATTCCCTGCTCCAAGCTCGAGGCTGAATGGATCCAACTCCATCCTCAATGTGCTGGGGTCTGGAGGGAGTTGGGTTGGAGTCTTTTTTCCATTTGTTTGTTTTCTGGAGGAAATGTTTCTGTCATGGCAAACCTGTGGGGAATATCAAAGTTTGAACATGGCATCCCATCCCAACCCATCTCCCATAATAAATAAAATCAGGATGATAAAATACATCCAAGGTAATGTACCCCTTAATCCACGTGGGCTGCTTTTAACTCAAACCGAGATTATCAATCATGAATTTCTTTTGCAGAACTCCTTGCCCCAGATGACCTGCCTCCACCCCTCCCTTTGCTTTTTCTGGTATCTGTTCTCAGAGAACAGTCTATTTTCAGCAATCCTCTTGGATGGGTTTTCATGGAAAATGAAGTCTACCCGGCCCTTAGTTTGGATTATATCACAAGAAAAAAATTTCTGTAGGATAGAAAGGATCTGTTTTTCTGGATGGGAAAAAGGGGTGAGTTGGACAATTAATGCTTTTCATGGATGAACTCTCTGAGGATCACACATTTCTGTGTAGCTGAAGGAGTTCCTTTCCTGGAATGAGATACTGGAGATCCCTGGAAATATGAGTCCTTTTTTTTTTCATAATCACCTTCCAAATATACATAATATCTGTGTGTGACTATGAAGATAAAATATTATACATATATGTATGAAATATATGTATATATCCCTATGCACAAATATATATTGGTATCATGTATGTATACATACATGATACCAATATATATTTGTGCATAAGGATAAAATCTTATATATATATAAATATATAAGGATAAAATCTTATATATTTATATATATATATATATATATATAAATACGGGGAAATCTAAATATATTTGTGTGGAAAAGGGAAGAATAATTTGAATTAGGCTTTATAAAGGCCTATAAATATACATATATATATACAAACATGATACCAACATATACTTGTACATAAGGATAAAATCATAGACACAGATATAGATATATTAAAATACAGGGAAATCAAAATATATTTGAGTGGAAAAGGGAAGAATAATTTGAATTAGGCTTTATAGACAGAAGAGGAACCCCAGAGTGGGTCTGAACCAGCCCTGCAGAGCAGCCCCTTCTCCTGGGTCACTGCAGGAATCCCCTCTGGAGGGGAGCACAGAAGATCCCTGGCTCCCAAAGCGTGGAAAAGCCCAGAAAAACTGCAAACCCCCGAAGAACACCCCAAGGCTGAGCCGAGGGGAACCCTCTGTGACGGCCCAGGGACGGAGCTCCATCACTTCCCCTCTCCCTGCTGAGCCAGCCTTTTCCATTTTTACTTTTCCACTCGCTCCCCACAGGTTCCTTAATTTAGCGCTTCTGTTGACTCGGGAGGTTGCAGAATGGAAAAAGGAAAGCGCAGACAGGCAGGTGAGGGGAGGGTTATCCCGACCTCGGCTGCCCGGCGGCTCCTGCTGGGCTGGATCCAGCTGAGCCGGGCCCGCGGGGGTTCGGGCACTGCCGGAGACAGGGGCACCGCTCAGCTCAGCCCAGCCCAGCTCAACCCAGCCCAGCCCAGCTCAGCCCAACCAGCCCAGCTCAACTGAGCCCAGCCCAGCTCAGCCCAACCAGCCCAGCTCAACTCAGCCCAGCCCAGTTCAGCCAAGCTTAGTTCAGCTCAACTCAGCTCAGTTCAGCTCAGCTCAGCCCAGCTAAACTCAGTTCCGCTAAGCTCAGTTCAGCTAAACTCACCCTAGCTAAGCTCAGCTCAGCCCAGCCCAGCCCAACCCAGCCCAGCCCAGTTCAGCCCAACCAGCCCAGCCCAGCTCAGCTCAGCTCAGCTCAGCCCAGCCCCTCCTCGAGCATCTCTGAGCTTTCACTCCCCTTTCCAAAGAAAGCAGAAGAGGAGAGAATCTCCCCCACCCACACAGCCTTCCCAAAAAACAAGTGATTTTTGTCACCAGCCCATGCAAAGGAAAACTGTTTCCAAATCAGAAAAAGAAAGATGAAAAACAAAACAAAACAAAAACCCCCAAAATAATAATAATAATAATCATCATCATAACCTAACCCTTCTGTTTAGCCCTATATTATTATTATTGTTGTTGTTATTATTATTTTTATTTTAAAGCCCACCCTGTATAATAAAGCACACCCAGAGCCTTGCATTTGCTCTGAGGACAGCTCTGCAAGCGCTCCAGGGGGTTCCTGCAGGAACACAAGGGGAAAAACCAACCAAACAAACCAAAACAAAGGAAAACAGGCGATTTGGCCGTTCATGACCCCAGGAGGACACGGAGCAGCCGTGGGGACGGGAGCAGCTTTCCCAGGCAGCCCGGGCACGGCTGACTTCGGGGACCCCCGGGTGACCGGAGCGCGTTCGGGGACGGGGAGAAGCCAGCCCGGGTTCCGCGCCATCCCTGCCCGCCGCTCGCACCCGCACGGAGCGCTCCAACAGCGGCCAACACCCGAACAGAAACACCGCGGGCAGCAACCCAGGGGCGCAGGGGACACGCGGAGCGAGGAGCGGATTTCCCCCGCAAACACCGCACCGGGACCGGCACCGGGACGGGACCTGCCCGCCCCGAGAGCTTCCCCCTCCTGCAGGGACCGGCGGCTCCAGAGGGACGCACAGCTTCTCACTGCCTCGGCTTGGTTCTCCATCCAGAAAGGGCTTTCTCTTCAAAGGTGTCCCATAGTTATTTGCAAATTTTAGGGGGGGGATTTTAAAATATGTATATATATGTATATATGTGTATGTATATATATATAGATAGATAGATAGATATAATTAAAATATATAATGTATATATTATATATATATAATTTTAAAAAATACTGTGTATATATTATATATAAAAATTAAAATATATACTGTATACATTATATATATAAAATTAAAATATACACTGTATATATTATATATATATTAAAATATATATACTGAATATATATTATACATATATAAAAATTAAAATATATACTGTATACGTTATATATAAAATTAAAATATAAACTGTATATATTATATATATTAAAAATATATACTGTATATAAATTGTATATTATTGTAAAAATTGTAAAAAATTGTAAAAATTAAAAAATTAAAATATAAACTGTATATATATTATATGTATATAAGAAATTTTAAAATATCGTGTATACATTATATATACAATTAAAATATAAACGGTATATATTATATATATATGTATATAAAAAATTAAAATATATACTGTATATATAATTAAAATATAAACTGTGTATATATTATGCATATATATGCACATATACATATGGGTATATACTCTATATGTAGAGTACTCTATATATAGTATATCTATACTATATATAATAGTATATATATGCTATATATATACACTATACATACTATATATATATATACTCTATATATACTATTTATCTATACTATATATATATACTATATATAATATATACTCTCTATATACTATATTTATACTAGATATAATATATATATAAAATATATGTAAGTTATATTATGTGGTTATCAAATAAGACATACATCTATAATCCCAAATGGGAAATTATATACTTTATATAAAAACTCAAATGGGATATATTTGTACAGATATAAAAATCTCATGTCGCTCTCAAATGGAGCACATATGAGTAGTCTCAAATGGGACACACACATAGAATCTCAAATGAAAAACATGTATATAAAATCTCAAACTATATACATATATTATATATGTTATCAGTGGGTTAATAAGTTATATTAGTTAGTTATCAAATAAGACATACATCTGTAATCCCAAAGTGGGAAATTATATACATATATAAAATCTCAAATTAGATATATATGCATAGATATAAAAATCTCAGATGGGACACGTGTTGCTCTCAAATGGAGCACATATGTGTAGTCTCAAATGGGACACACAAAATCTCAAATGGGATATATAAGTGTATATATAGCTTCAAGTGGGTTCAGGTAGGACCAGAGGGTACAAAGCCAGGACCTGCATCAGCACATCCAGCAGATTTCTGAGCATTTAAATTTTAGGAGGATTTTGATGATCAGAGCAGTGACACTTAGGTTTAGGACTGCTATGGACCTGGACTTAACAAGAGGTACAACATTTCAGCTTTCAGCCACCCCAGGTCACAAACTGATGCCACCCCCTGTCCTGAATGTCCAGGGATGTGCTGGACCGGGCAGATGGGATCACCACCAAACCACAGCCTGACCTCACACTGGCCACCTCTGCGGGTGAGAAAGAGAAAAGGATTTTATAGAGTGATAACGAGCAGCCAAACCTCAGAAACCGGGAGGTTCCCACGGCAAACCAGCAAACGCTTGTTACAGACACCAGGTTAATCGCTGGTGAGGATTAATTCAGCATCTCGGTGGACTCAGATGAGTCCTCCCTGCTTTCAGGAGATGGCTGGCTCGACTAAGGGCAGCCATGGAGAGGATCAGCAGCATGAATCCCATGAATCCTGACGGGAATTAGGAGCCTGCTGCGCGTCCTGCAGGCAGCGCTGCAGCCCGGCCCGCCAGGGGTTAACCGCCCCCGGAGCAGCCTCCGGTGCTCGCTCACGTCATGGAAATACTGGAGTAACCACAATTTTCTCTGCTGCTGTTTGGCCCCGGTTCTTTCAACATTTCTACACTTCCAGCCCAGATCTCTGCTACCTGTTTTGCAGCGAGCTAACTGGTACCAAAAGCAGCTCCACTGAGCACTGGGTTTTTTTTTAAATATGGGTTATTGATGTACTTTCTACCTCCAGTGCTACCAACAATGAAATACAAAAAAAAGATCCAGCCCAGATCTCTGCTACCTGTTTTGCAGTGAGGTAACTGGTACTAACAGCTCCACTGAGCACTGGGGATTTTTTTTTTTTTAAATATGGGTTATTGATGTACTTTTTACTTCCAGCTATCAACACTGAAATAAAAAAAAAAAAAAAAAAGATCATGAGTAACAATACCACCCTCCCCCAAAAAAAAATCATATGCAGAATAATGAATGGGCTTCAACCCCATTTAACACCAATGTGGGGTTGGTGCTTTCTGAATTTTCTGTGCGTTAATCTTGCACTGGGTTGGACTGAACCCCTGTCCTGCTGCCACCCAGAGTGGCCACAGGCCCCTTCTCCTCCACCCATCCCTCCCACCCATCCCAGTGCCCTCAGCATCAGCTCCTTCTCCTGGCCAAGGTGCTCCAGCTGAGCAGGAGGGGCTGCCTGCACTGCCTTCACCCCAGCTGAGATGCCATGGGAGCTCATCCATGTGTGCTACATGAGAACCAGGGCAAGGGAAAAAAGGAAAGAAATATTAAAAAGCAAGCAGAAAAACCCAACATTCTTCTGATAACCATGTATTTTTACCTTGTAACTGAGACCCTAAGTGCCAGAAAACATCGCCCTGCTCAGCTCATGATCCACATCCCACTCCCAGTGCCTCTCCTCCCCTTTTCCATCCCATTACTGCCCTAACCCACATCCCAGCAGCCAGCCCAGGAGAAAACAGCCCCATGCCTGCAGCTCCACTGCTCCTGATCAGCAGAGAGAAGCAAGGGGCTGGGCAGAGAGCACTGCCCAAGTGCCCTGATAGGCTTCTCCCATCAAAAATAGTGAGTGGGAATCCTAGAGCACCCTTGTGCAATGCCAGCAGCCACACGTCCAGCATTACCTGCCCAAAGAGGTTTGTTATTCTGCTTTTAATGCTCTAATCCCCCACAGAATACAGCCCAGGTGATGCTCTTAACTTCTCAGTCCTTCTTTCAGCAGCCCTGAAAACATTAACAGGGATGGAGCATCCACTGACCACCCAGGTGAGCTCAGTGGAGCCAGAGCAGGGTTTTGAGCCTCAGCAATGCCTCACAGGGAGGAGCCCCTTCCCCAGGAGTGGGGCAGCACCAGCTGGGAAAAAGGCACAGGATGCAAACACTCAGCATCTGGCTCATAGCTCACAAAAAATAACCCTAAAAAAAACCCCAACAACATTTTGGAGGGGTATCAGCATCCCAACTGACTCTGCAAGCACTGTGTGTGGGAGAAAAATCAAAGCTGGCTCCTCCAGAGGTTTGAACATACCAAAAAGCATCAAACCACCTCATTTTTCAGGGCTATGAAAATAGAAGCACCTCGGGGCTGCCAGCAGCCCTGTGAGGTTCCTGATGCCCTTTGATGGGCAGTTCAGATCCCTGATGCAAATCTCGGGGCAGCCCTGGGAACGCTGCTCTCCAGGGAGCTTTTGTGCAGAGAGGATCAGCTCTTGAGAGTTGCTGCCACCACCAGAAACAACAACCACCTGCTTTAAGGCACTTGAGGTGTCCCTTGCCCAGCCCTGAGCCTTGCTCAGCCCTGTTTTGTGCCAGCATTTGCACCCCTGGCCCCTTTTCAGGGATGTGCCATGGGGGCCATGCCAGAGGCAGCACCTGGGCTGTGGCTGTGCCAGGACAGAGCCAAGCCACAGCCAGGAGCCTCCTGTTCTCACACCATCCCTTCTGCAGGAGCAGATCAAACACAGAGTGAAAAGGCAGCAGCTTGGATGCTTCTCAAAAATTAAAATTCTCCTTGGGAGGAAGAAAGCAACAGCAGGCATGGAGTGAGGCTTTTTACCCAAGAAAAATGGGTTTGAGGGAAGCTTTAGAAAGGGAACCTTACTTGCAACATAATTATCAATAGGATTTTTCAGGGATTTACCCTGGGGGAAGATGACCACAGAAATGGAACACTTCAAATCAGATCTGGAGGTAAGAAAAGGTTTAAAACATGCAGAAAGACCAATGGTGCTGAAATGGCAAAGAGCAGAGGTATGACTTTGTGCTGATGGCAAGTATGGCTCTAGGATGGCCATACACGCCTGGCTGGAGTAGGGACTTCAAAAGAGACACCTGAATTACTGGGGAAAGGATTACCCTGGGAGAAGAGGGGTATTTTGCTCCTAATGGTGTTTTTGGAGGACACGTTCCAGCCCCTTACTGGAAGCAGCACATCCCAAGCCAGCATCTGGGCATCCACAGTGCATCCAGCTCCTCTTAAATCAGTGTTTTGTAGCACCAGCTCTACCACCCCCAGCTTTAAACCCAGCAATGAAATAAAAACGCTCATGAAATAACACTTGTGCCACAAGGCAGAACAACCCCAGGAGTAAACACAAGACCTGCAGGCACAATCCCTTCTCCCACAGCAGAGTTTCTGTGTCTTATGGCCCTGCAAACCTTCCTTCCCTGGTTCCTGCAGCATTTAGACAGCAGATGTCAGTTTTTCTGAGCCTTGCTCTTGATTCACAGTGTTTTTTAAAGGTAGGTGTGAATGCAGGTAACCTCAGAGGATGGCACAGAGATGAAAATCTCAAGTTTCCCTGTCAATTACAAAAACTTCGTGTAGTCTCTCCCCAAATTTGAAGGCACTCACAAGGTTTGAATGCCTCAGCATGTCTCCTCAGGGAAAGGATTTGGAGGAGGAGAAAAAAAAAAAACAAACCCCAACCCGTAGCATGTTTATGAATCAGACTGTTCAGCGTGTGTTTCGGGGGTGGGAAAGGTGGGCGATGCACAGAGGAACAGAGCGCAGAGTTTGATGAGTCAGAAAATGCTGCTTTTCCTCTTCTCGCTGCCACCTCAAATACTTCAGCGTGAAATAGAAATTTTATTTCTCTCTTTTTTTTGCTTTTTATTATTGTCAAGAGAGAGCTGGAGCATAACCTTGGCTCGTTAGCAACCGCCAGCAGCTAATTCAACGTCAAGCCCCCGCCGCAGGCGCGTGTGCCGACACACACGCCCCGGGAAAAGGGTGCAAATAAATCAGCTATCAGTGGTGCTTCCAGCAAAACAGGGGCTCAGATGTGTGCTCCTGCCTTGAGGATGAGCCTTGGTGGGTTTGAGGAGAAGAGCAGCACAGCCCAGCTGGATTTGGGCTCAGGGATATCTCCTCCTCCCGCCCAGGCAGGCTGGGCACGCACCTGGGAAAATACACACAAGGATTTGGGGATCCTGAGTGAGGCTGGCAGAGACACAGGGAGGTGCTGGTGGAAATAACAAGCAAATTTGCTGGTGGGCTTTGAGCTGAACCAGGTTTGAATAACACTTAGACACAGCTACATTGCACCTGCAGCAAGGCATGGGATCTGCAGAGCACAGGGTGCCACGGTGGGGACATCCCCCAGAGCAGAGCAGGCAAAGAAGAGGATGGGTGAGCCCCAAGGAGGGCCCACGGGCAGGATGGTCCTGCCCAGCTGAGTTTCCAACCACAGCAGAGCTTCTGCTTCAGAGTCAGAGGAGATGAAAGACAAGATGAGATAAACACCCCTATGCTGAAGCCTGGAGTTTGACTCTGCTGACATTCACAGCCCATTTAGGTTACTGATGGAGCAAATAAAATTATGCATACACATTAATGCCTGCAATATCCTGCCTGAAATGTATGCTCATTTACACTTAGAAATCCATTTAGAAGAGATAAATCAGAGCTATATTTAAAACAGAAAAATCACTTGTCTGTCCACAAAGCAATTCCTGTTTACATCCGTTGTTCTTTAGTAAAAATCAAATAATTTCAAGGGAAATTGTGCCCCTGCTTTTACATTTAAGAAGAGTGCATGTCTGTACCCTCCAGCTCAGTCTGTTTTAAAATAACACATGTGCATTTTTTTATTGTTGTTTGTTTGGGGTTTTTTTTCAAGTTTTGTGGTAAAAACAAAAAAACAACCTGTGGAGCTTGGAGCTGGTGGATGGGATGAGGTATGGGGAAGCACCTGCCAGGCACATGTGAGACATCCAAAGCATTTATTAATTAAAATTGACTTGGGAGATTCAGAATTGCCATGGTGAGACCTAAATGTTCTGTGGCTTCTCCAGTTTCCTTGGCAAATGAAAGGCCATGCTGACAGCACTGATGACAGAGCTGAAACGAGAACACAAGCTCTTCCTAATGGAGAAATATCTCCTTCCACTCCAGTAATCTGCACCACACTGCTTGGCTCCCCAGCCACGAGCTGGAGATACCAAATAATCACTATTGCTCTCTGCTTCCTCCTGCAAATGTGTTTGTGAGCCCTGGATCTGAAAAAAACAATTTCATGTTCCAAAAGAATACCGCCCCCAAAAAATGAAATAATTTTATATCAGTCACACCAATGATGGCTGCTTCTCACTTAACGTCAGAGCTCGTTGCAGCTCGTATTTTTTTAAATGCAATAAAAAAGCAGCAGCCAGCAGCTCTGTGAAGCATGTCAGGAGCAGTTTTTCAGAAAGATGATGTATTTTAGATTGTGATTCATGACCACACTGGCAGTTTGGAGTTCAAGATTAGAAGGAAATGAATGAATGTGAGACAGGAGGGTGTGAAAATGAAAGTAGCTGGAGCTCAGGGCCTGCTCTGCACTTCGAGCCACACAAGATCTTCCTTCCCCTTCTGTGCAAGCTCAAACGAGTCACCAAACTGCCCCACACTCCTGCTGCTAGAGTTTAATTTAAACCTAAATTGAAATGCAATTTAATACAGCCCAGCTGGGTGTCCCAAGCTGCTCCCTTGTGGCACCCTCACCCCAAGAAGCAGCTCTCCCAAACAGGACACTCAAGGGTAACCCAGCACAGCCAAGTTTCCTGCTGCCACAACACAACCTGCAAGTTCTCACCATGCTGGAAAAAAACCCCCACTTTCTGCTTAAAACTAAGGTTTTAAACCAAGCAAACCACACAGGTCTCTATCTGCATGGTTTTAAGTTGTTGTAAACTGTCTATGTCTCATTTGCACCACGAGAAAAATATAAATACTGCTCAGAAATTGCAGAAGTTCAGAATTCTTGAAAACCTTTGACCACATCACTACCCTCAAGATTCAGGCACATCACTGCAGGCTGTGCAGCACAGGAGCTGCAGAGCTGGGCTTGGGAGGTGAAAGGCACAGGACACCCCAAAGTCAGCAGCTCCTGTGAGCCAGCAGCCCGAGAGAAACCCAGTGCTGGGCTGCATGGGAAACAAACTGCTCAGTGAGGAGGGTACAGAGCCACAGCTTGCAAGAGGAGGAAGCAAAAAAAAAAAAAAAAATTAAAGGCAAACTAATTACCACCACTAACCCTTTGCTCTGCACCTACGTCACAGCTCTGAGCTCCCTTTGTCAAGGCAGAGCCCGGTGCCACCGAGCAGCCAACGTGCCTGACTCAGGGATGATGATTCACTTGGGCAAACAGCAGAGGGACAAAGCCACCAGGAGCCCCACCATGGTGATGCCCATGCTGACATGCTGCTGCACAGCACAGACCACCCCATCAGCCTGCTCCTGTGGGGCCAGAAACTGGCTGCAATTATACCTTGAGATCAGACCAGCCACCCGTTTGATAAGGATGTATTTTGCATTAAGGATGTATTTTGCCTTCAGCCCCCAAAGCAGAGCAGCTCCTCCCAGTTAACCTGACAGGTCCCCAGCTGCCCTTCTCCAAAATCAAGCCCAACAGGAGCAGGTGTGATGCTCCATGGCTTGCAGCTTGTGCAGGTGCCCCATGGCAAGAGCTCCCAAGGGCAGCCCTGACCATGCTGGCCCAGGGAACTGAGCTGAAGCTGCCTGGGACAGGGAGCACTGGTGGGCCCTGAGCACAGCTCAGCACAGGACAGCTGCTCACAGGGCTGGAGGAGTCCCAGCCCTCTGATCCATCCCAACAAACAGAAATGCAGACAGCAATCCTGCCAGCACCTACTCAGGCTTCCCTTAGCCTCATCCGTGAGGATCAGGCAAAAAGCAGACACAACAAGCTCCAACCCAGGAGGGAGTTTGCACTCTGATCTCCTGCAGAAGTTTGAGAAGGGACTCACTGCTCCAAAGCACTGGAGCAAACCACCCTAACCCCTCCTGTTTCCCACGCAGAGTTAAGGACCCAGCTCGGTCACAGCCTGAACAAAGCCACCCCAAAATCACCTGGGTAGGTGCAAACACCCCAGCCAGCCTTTCCTGGGCACACTGAGCACTCTCAAAACGTTTAGAAATTCCCCTTCTCAGTGCCGTGAAGATGCCCAGGTGCTCGCAGAGGGTCCCCCCGGGTCAGTGTGACACCGGCAGGGCCGGGACACACGGGACAAACACGGACGGTGTCCCCACCACCGCTCCCTGTCCCACAGCACCCGCAGCCAGGGCTGCGGCAGAGGCGAGCGGGATCCCCCCCCAGGACACCTCTCACGGCTCTTTTGGGGCTTCCCTCGGTCACCCGCAGGCAACGAGACCTTCCCCTCTTTCCTTCCTGGTAACGAGATATCGCTGTCCCTCCCCGCTTGCTGTCACTCCGCCAGCGGAATTAACACCCCGCTAATTGCCGACGCTCCTGGCCGCCCGAACCCGCAGCAATTAGCTTTTAATTAAAGCCGGTAAACATTGCCCTGATCAACAGGTGTCCCGCGGCACACCCCCAGCGATCCTCCGCACGGCCGGGGCCGGGAGGATGCTCCGGGGGAGACCCATGGCAGCACCCCGGACCCTGCCGGTACCCGGTCCCCATCCCTATCCCGGTGGGGAGGATCCCGGTCCACATCCTGATCCCGGTCCCCATCCCGATTCCGGCGGGGAGGATCCCGGTCCCCATCCCGGTGGGCAAGATCCCGGTCCCCATAGTGATCTCGGTCCCCATCCCGATTCCGGCGGGGAGGATCCCGGTCTCAGTCCCGGTCCCGGAGGGGAGGATCCGGTCCCGGTCGGGTCCCAGCCGGGATGCCGGTGTCCCGTTAGCGCTGCCCCGTCCCACCCCCGCCCCGCATGCCGTCGCACCGCACTGACCATTGGGGCCGTACTTCTCCCGGTTGCGGCGGACCTGCTCCGCGCTGAGCCCGCAGCTCTCGCTGACCCCGAAGCGGCGGAGCACGTCGAGCACGGGGATGCTGTGCGCCGCCTCCAT
Source organism: Emberiza elegans (assembly GCA_024865655.1). Classification (NCBI taxonomy): domain Eukaryota; kingdom Metazoa; phylum Chordata; class Aves; order Passeriformes; family Fringillidae; genus Emberiza; species Emberiza elegans. Next base: position 1,726,074 of record JALJVW010001080.1, read on the forward strand.
GCCCCGGCCCGGGGCTGCTGGCCGGGGCCGCAGGAGGCACACGGGGCGCCGCTCGCACGGCGATGCCTCCCTCGGCACCTCTCCGCCCGCCCGCCCGCCCCGCCCCGGCACCGCCCCGGCACCGCCCCGGCACCGCCCCGGCCCGGCACCGCCCCGCTCCGTCCCGCTCCGTGCCCGCCTCCCCCGGGGCCAGCGCCACCCCCTCGGCAGCCCCGGCACCGCCGGACCCCCGGGGCAGGGCTTGGAAGGGACATTAAAGCCCATCCAGGGCCACCCCTGCCATGGGCAGGGACACCTTCCACTGTCCCGGGCTGCTTCAAACCCTGTCCAGCTTGGCCTTGGGCACTGCCAGGGATCCAGGGCAGCCACAGCTGCTCTGGGCACCTGTGCCAAGGCCTGCCCACCCTCACAGGGGAGAATTTCCTCCTCAAATCTAATCTAAATCTCTCCTCCTTCAGCTTGAAGCCATTCCCTCTTGTCCTGTCACTCCAGGCTCTTGTCCCAAGTCCCTGTCCAGCTCTCTTGGAGCCCCTTTAGGCACTGGACAGGGCTCCAGGGTCTCCCCTGAGCCTGCTCTTCTCCAGGCTGAGCAGCCCAGCTCTCTCAGCCTGTCGATGTTTTGTCAGATTTCCAGGCTGAGAAGTGGGCAGGTTTGTGGGCAGTGGAAACGGTCCAGAGGAAATAGCTGTGTCTTAAGCAGTTAAGAGCAGAACTAAAGTTTCCATCACAAAAATAATAGAAATAATATCAGGAGCAATAGAAAGGAGGTGGGAATGCTGCATGGGTGCAGCTCAGCTCTGGGGTCTAAGGGGGCTGCCTACAAGTGATCCTCCCCTCCAGCATCCTATTTCCAGCTGGAAGCTGAGCATGCCCTAACCCCACTCCTACTCTGCTGGAAGCACAGCAGTTCCATGCCCACTGACTTTGGTGGGATCAGGATTATCACTGTGGGATAGCAGCAGGAGCCCTGGAATTACAAATCCCCGCCTGACACCTGTGGAAATCACTGACACTGCTCCCACCAATGCACTGTGTCCAGAGACAGGCAGCTGTGCTGGGCTGCCTTTGTCTTTGGAAATGTGAGATGTAAATTGTCACTGCAGAGAGACAGAGGAAGGATCCAGGGACCTCCTGTGTGGTACCACCTGAGCACCAAGCTCACTGTGCATGTCCCAGACACCCTGGGACATCCCACACTCCACACTCCTCAGTGCTGCTTGTCCCCACACACAAGGCAGAGCATCCCTGTTTGAGGAATGGGCTTATCCTGGAGGCTCTTTTGTTTTTGCAAGGATTTTTCAACCTGTCTCACTCCCTGTTTAGCCAGGTTCCCTGTCCCCTTCCAGCCCAGCTCCAGGAGGGCCAAAGCTCCAGTTACACCTCACAAAGGCTTTACATCCCTCTTTGCAACAGGCTACTTAAATGACTTCTTCCAGCAGCAAAATGGCTGGTTTTGGCAGCTCCCCCATGCAGCAGAGACCACCAGCAGCACCATGACAGCTACCCTGACCTGAAAAAGAAGGGTTGCCCCCAAAATCCACGGTCCAACCCAGCTAAGGGTCACCACCACCACCACACCTGCAGGACTTTCCGACGTAGTGCACCTGACCCAGCTCCCTCACTCCAGCAGCTCGTCCATGACCCGGTTCAAACCTGCTCCCAGTGACTCTCCCCATGTGAACACCAACTCCTGACTTTTCAGGTACTTCCAGTTTTCCCACTGTTGCTGGAGGAAGCCTGCAGTTGATGGTGACTGGCGCTGCTCTCCAGCTGAGAGGGTGACAAACCCAATTCTACACAAACATACCCCAGGCAGAGACAGCAGCCAGCACCAGGAAGGGACAGCAGATATCTCAGGGAGGAGCTCTGGCTTATTTATTTCTATGTAAATTTATTTGTAGAAAATGTCTTGCAGCTTCCACTGCAGTGGAGTCCTGAAGCAATGCAGGTTCCCTTTTCAAGTTTGATAAACTCATTTTTTTGGTTCACCGCAGCTGAGGTGTGGGAGGCAGAGGGTGCTCCAGAGCTCAGCCCAGCATGTCACAGGTCCTCCTGCAAGGAGCACAGCTCACCAGTCACATTCCTCTGCCTCTCAGGAGTGTTTTGGGAGGAAAAGTGCTGTTCCTGCTGCTGAGCCTCCCAGGCAATAGTGCTCCCTTGGCCAGAGTCTGAGTGGGGCTGAGTGGTTCACAGAATCCCAGGAAGGAAAAGACCACAGTAACTCATCTGGCCCAACCTTCCTGCTCCAGCAGGGTCATCCCAGAGCAATGGCACAGAGTGTGTCCAGAGGGTTCTGGAATATCTGCAGTGAGGGAGACTCCACAGCCTCTCTGGGCAGATAGTTCAGTGCTTGGTCAATGTAAATAAAAGAAGTTCTTCCTCATGTTGAGGTAGAACTTCCTGGGCATCAATTTCTGCCCATTACCTCTTCTCCTATTTCTTGGCACTGCTGGGAAGAGCCTGGTTCATCTTCTCAACATCCCCCCTTCAGACACTGACAGACATGGATGAGACCCCCTCTCTTCTTGAGGCTGAACAGGCTCAGTTCCCTCAGCCTGTCCTCAGAGAGATTTCCACCATGTCCCTGGGAAGAATTGATGTGATGTCAAAATCTTAACACATAACATGCTCTTGAGCAGGGGCACAGAGGACCTGATGCAATAGATCACCCCCAAAACCTGGGGGCTGCTCCCAAAGCAGTGACTCTGGTGGGGGTGGGATGGGACCCCTCATCCCCAGCCTGCAGGCTGTCTGGGAGCTCCTGGCAGGATGCTCTGGCCTTGTTAGCCTATTTCAGGGCAAACATGCTGCCCTTGGAGCAAGGCCTTGGGAAAGAGGGTTCTTGGTGTCCTCCTGGGCGTGATTTAGATGAGGCCCTACACCACAAACTGCCTCACCTGCACACCAGAGGGTGAAGGTCTGGTTTAGTGCTCATTGTGCAGACCAAGAACAAAGACACAGCTCAAACTGTGTGACTGTGCATGAACCACCTGGAGACCCTCACTGCTCTCCCCGGTGTCTGCTGACCCTTTTGTGACATTCTCCCAGCCCAGCAGTGCCCCACCTCACACGTGAGTCCAGGCCAGGTGCAGGCTGTTGCTCCTGCTTCTCCCAGTTCCATGGGATGATGCCAGTCTTTGCCCTGGAAAAAAGCACAAGGATGATGTCCCAGCTGCCAAGGTGAAAGTTTGGCAAGGTTGGGAGCGGCTGAGATGAGAGTTACAAAGGGAACATCTGGCAGCCCTGCTAACAAGGCAGCACCATCAACCCCACCTATAATTAAGCAATCCATGAAAACCATTAGTGATTGGAGCTGTAAATTAGCCAGTGAGGGAAAATGGACTGAAAACACTCAATACTGCAAGGGAAGGGTCCACAGGCATCCTGGGCTGTGGGGGGGACCTGGGCTCCATCCCTGGCACCCCCCAGGTGTGGGGGATTCCCTTCCCAAAAATTCCCTACTCTACTGGGTCAGCCCTGGCACAAAGGGCAAACCTCCTTATTTATCTTGGCTTCCCCCACGGTAAAAGCTTTGGGAGGTAAACACGCTTAAGAGAGCCATAAAAAGATGAAAAGAGATTTAACACCTTCCAGGCTACTAAGGATTTTTTTGTGGGTTTTTTTGTTGTTGTTGTTTTTGGTTTTTTTTTTTTTTTTTTTTTTTTTTTTGCTGTGGCTGCAGTGTGGGAGGAAGAGCAGGACCCAGCCAGGGGTGACTGAGCGGTGTACATGGAAGACATGGAAGTCTACAGGCAGTTTTGGTTTTAATCTTGCTTTTCCAGAAGGAAATCAGGAGTAATTCTCCCCGGAGCCGTGGGTTTGCTGCCTGGCTGGGCTGAGGGCAGGGATGGCTGGAGCCTGCCGGGGCTGCCAGCGGCGCTGAACCGACGCCACCACCCTCACTCCAAGCGTTTTACAACCCGTGGAAGATTAATCTTTCGTCTCCACTTTGTTCCTCTGAGATGGGGAAAATATTCAGCGTGCTGGAAAGGCTGAGGGAGCAGGCTGTGTGCTGGTGAGCAGCGCAGGCTCCGGCGGGGCTCGGCCATGATGGATCCCGGCGCTGCCGTGAGGAGGGCTCTGTGTCGAGATGACCCCGAGGTGTTAGAAAATCTCTTTTTCCCAGCCCCGAGGCCGAAGAAGAAGTCGAGATTCCTCAGCTCTGGTTCTCAAGGTTGTTTATTTTTTCTCATCTATGACATTCTTTCTCCAACTCTCTGTCCAGCAGGTCAGTCTGTGGCACACTGACACCCTCAGGGTGGTGTTAGCTTTTTTTACTAAAAACTACGTGTATTTATTTACAATAACTTTCCAATACCTGTCACCTGTGTTAGACAGTTTGTCTCTAGTCTAAACCAATCCAAAAGTGCCACCATCACAGCAGAAGATGGAGAAGAAGAAGGACAGGACACACCCAGATTCCTCCATCTTGCCTCTTGAACCCCCATTCTAAAAACCCCAAAATTCTACATTTTCACCCTGTGATAAATTCACTATCATTCTATTCACCCTCTCATGGCTTGTAAATCTTCACACAAAGTTGGTAATTGTTTCCATGGGCTAAAATCAAAGGCACAGGTGTTTGTGACTCGGTGCCAAGGTCTCTGAGCCCGTGCCAGGGTCTGGAATCACCCAGGGCAGCCAGAGCAATGTCCTGGGCTCCGACACTCCAGGCAGACCACGGCTGTCAGCACTGCCAGCAGCAATCACAGAAAGCACAGGGCTTTTAGCGAACTATTCCATCCTCTCTGCTTCTACACCAGCCTGGTTCAGCATCCACATCTTCCCACCTTGCTCAGGTCAAGGTCACCATCTCAAGCTGTGCCAGGGGAAATACAGGTTGGATATTAGGAAGAAGTTTTTCACAGAAAGAGTGATAAAATATTGGAATGGCCTGCCCGGGGAGGTGGTGGAGTCACCGTCCCTGGGTGTGTTTAACAAAGCCCGCATGTGGCACTGGGGTGCCCGGGTTTAGTTGAGGTGTTGGGGCTGGGTTGGACTTGATGATCTTGAAGGTCTTTTCCAACGCAGTGATTCTGTGAATTCTGTGAAGTTCATCTCAATGCAGAGGGCATTAGAAGCAGGTGGCAGCTGCAGGAGCCAGTCCTTGGATGCGCCCTTCACACCTTTCCAGGGATGTCACTGCCACCCCCGAGGTCACCACAGCTGCACAGTGATGGCTCCCAGGAGAGCAGCCAAAAGCCCAAGGAGAGCAAATTCAGTATTCACCACCCCAAAACCGAGCAGCTGATGTGGCCAGGAGGTGTGAATCTCTCCTGTCAGCAGCTCTCACCTTCCTAAACCAGCCCGGGTGATGTGCAGCTGCCCCATGTCCTGTTCCCACACCTTCCCCTGGCCCCAGGGTGGTCACACAGGGGTATTAATTAATTAATTAGAGGTGACAGTACCATTGCCATTTGTCATTCTGCTCCAGGCTTCCTCTCACTGCACACCCCAGTTCACAGACAGCAAATCCCCATCCACAAGGGAGAGTCAGGAACAGCATTTTTTCCCCTGCAGCAGCTTAGATATTTGCTTTTCCTATGGAGAAAAAAAAAATAATACTCCTTGAAATAACAGTTTGAGGCTTTTCTAAATGTTACACGCCAGCTGACCTTTCAGAGCCAAGCTTAGGGGTTTATTTCTAATCCCCTGGCCAGGACTTGCAGCAGCTGTGGGTCAGTCCTGCTCCCTGAGGGCTCAAACATCAATCCTCACCACCAGGATGCTCAGGGCTGGAGCTCTGGTGTTCCCACCCTTCCTGGAAGTGTATTCCCTTGGCTGTGTATCCTGTGCTGCCCTGTGCACCTCAGGGTGGTGTGGGAGTGTGGTTTACCAGGATTTGGCTTCTTGGAGCACCAATGCAGCCACTGGAGGTGGCAGGGAAGCAGCAGGCCTGCCCTGCATCCCACCAGGGTGCAGGGGAAGGTGTGGATCTGCAGCACGGGGCCAGCAGTGCCAGCTCTGCAGAGCCCACCTGGGGCCATGGATACACAGAGGGACATCCTGGGAGCACCTGGCCAGCACAGGTGGCACATCTAGGGACAATGAGGACAGACAGTCTGTCTGGATTTTCTGTGGGAGGCCGTGGGCTGCAGGGCAGTCTCCCACTTTTCCAGTTCTGATCCTGCTGCAGATGGCTCTGAAAATGAGGATTCACCAAGTGTCAGACTTTTACAGCAGCAGCTCTTAAGCACATGTGTTTAGCTTTTCTTCCATGGCCCTGTCCACAATTTAGCTGAAGTGGGGCTTTCCCAAGTGCAATGCCCCATCTGGGGCATGTCAGGAATGGCTGCCCAAACTAGATTTGAGCTTGGATCCTGTGGTGTTTCCAAATTCCCTGGCATTTTCCCCCAGCAGCACACTTGGGAGCCTCTGTGTATCAATCCGGACCAGTATTGGCCCATTATTATATATTATTTTTTAAAACTGTATTCCAATTCCTTTCAAAGGCAGGAAAATACATTAATATCCATTAAAGGGGGAACACCACAACACTCCCTCTGACACTCAAGTGGGTTTTTCCCTGATGCAAAATGCCTCCTGGAAAAAAAATGTGCCTTTGTGGTGTGTCATTCCTGGGGTTTTGCTGGAGTTTAGGAAACAGAGAAAACAAATAACACAACAGGAGGCTCCCAGGCAGCACCAAGGGTCTCTCACCCACCTGGGGCTGGGTTCATGCTTGAGGTGGTTAATTCAGCCCTCTCCCTGTGGGCAGAATTTCACTCCATGTTTCCTTCCAGCAAAAGCAGAAGCCAAAAATGGAAAAAGGTCTGGTTTCCAGCAGGCAGAAGGAATGATTCCTGCTCTCCATGGAGATGTGATGTTCACCAAGGGGAGGGTGAGGGCTGGAGACTTTCTTGGCCAGGGTTTGCCTCTCTCTTCCACATCCTCAGCACTTTCCCCTCCCCTGCCAAGCAGGAATTGCAGGATGTCACAGCCAGGATATCACTGACCCCTCCAGCTGCTCCCGTCCCCTGGCAGGGAACAAACACCACAGTGGCTTTGAGGCCAAAAATGCCCACAGGATGTGGGGATGTAACCAGAGGAGCAAAGCAACCTCACCCCTCCTCACCCTGGGGCTGGCAGGAGGGGACATCAGCACCCAGCACACTGCAAGGGATGATGGGCTGGGATTTTACACATTATTTCTTTTAAAGACTGAAGAGTGGGGAAAAGGGAATCGGGGGTTTCTGACCGTGTGAGTCCTTCCTGCAGTTGCCCAGGAGATTGGCTGCCCACCCTGAGCCACGCTGAGGGCAGGAGAGGAGCTTGTGCCATGCCCTGCTCTCATCTCCTGCTCCCCTGCACATCATCTCCTGCTGCCCTGCACATCATGATATGATGATGATGATGATGATGATGAAGTAAAATTTAAGGCCACCAGGGTCACACTGCTGACACCTGGGGCTGCCCTGCACAGAATAATAATATTAATATTAATAATGATAATGATGATGATGATGATGATGATGATGATGATGATGATGATGATGATGATGATGATGATGATGATGATGATGATGATGATGATGAAGTAAAACTTAAGGCCACCAGGATCACACTGCTGACACCTGGGGCTACCCTGCACAGCATAATAATAATGAAGTAAAATTTAAAATTACTTAATTTGAAAAATCAAACTTTAAAACATTTTAAAAGAAAAATTAAAATAATAAGATTTAAAAAGTAGAAGTTTAAAAATTAATTTAAAAATTTAAAAAAATATTAAAAATAAAAATTAAAAGCCACTGCAGACCCAGGCCCTGTGCACCAAGAAGTAAAATTTTAAAATATTTAATTTAAAAATCAAACTTTAAAACATTTTAAAAGAAAAATTAAAATAACAAGATTTTAAAAAGAAAAGTTTGAAGAGTAATTTGAATTTTTAGAAAATGTATTCAAAATAAAAATTAAAAGCCACTGCAGAGCCAAGCCCTCTGCACCAAAAAGTAAAATTTTAAAAGATTTAATTTAAAAATCAAACTTTAAAATGTTTTAAAAGAAAAATTAAAATAACAAGATTTTTTAAAAATAAAAGTTTAAAAAGTAATTTGAAATTTAAAAAAATATTAAAAATAAAAATAAAAAGCCACTGCAGAGCCAGGCCCTGTGCGTGGGAGAGAGGGATCAGGATGTTCCAGCTTCACCTCTCCAGCTGCAGAGATCCCACCAGGGCCATCACACCCTGACACTGAGGAGGGAACCCTGCATGTGTCACTAGGATGGAAAACAAACTCCATGCACAGCAATGGGGATCCTGTCATGCTCCAGGCTCCTGGCTGCCTCTGAGCCACCAGAAATGTGCCCGGAGGTGTCATTTGTGCCCTGTGTGCCGCAGGGGGCTCAGGAAGGGCCCTGCAGCCAGGCTGAGCCCCAGCCCTGCTATTTTTACCCGAGCAGCAGGCGGGCAGCAGCGCCTTTCCTTCCTCTTTCCTTAGTGCTGAACAAAGGGAAACCAGATAAACCCGAACCAGCCCCCGGCTCCGAGGCAGGGAAGCCCTCGAGAGACAAAAAAAGGCAACCCAGCACATTTCTGTGCGGTGTTAGGATGGATGGCTCGGGAGGAGGGATTGGGGAAACACGGCGGTGACTGTGAGGATGCGTTTGTAGCCAAAAAAATGCAACTGGGAGGAAAAGGGACTGGTTTGACTGAGAAGTCAAGCTGGGGAAAGCAGGGAGAAATAAAAGGCAGCAGCTTTTTTTTTTTTTTCCCCTAAAAAGTCCCAGGATCTTGCTCCAGCACTTCTTAAGGAAACAAAAATAAAAGGGAATTCTTCCCTTTAAAGATTTCCCTCTATATAAGAAGAGGAAGAATCCCCAATGATAAAAATCATACGACTGCTTGGGGTGGAGGGACCAAAACAAAAGGGTTTTTTTTTTTTAGTTGTAGCTTCCATCATCAAAATTTTTACTGTATTTTCATCTTGAAAGGTGAAGCCAAGCCACCACCCCCCGAATTTGACACCCACACCAAGAAAATTTCTCAACCATCTGAAAATTTGCCGTGAATTATCCAACACACTGCTACAGCTCCAGGACACCTTATTCTTCTGGGTGCACTGATACCCCAAAACACAAGGGCCATATCCCTGTACCATTCCCCAGCAAACACAAAGGTGTTTTGCATGAAAACTTTGGAGAATGGGCTGTCAGTCAGTGTAATGGCTGTATTTACAGCTCCAGAGGGTGGCTGTGTTTTGCAGGTAGTCTGCAAAAGAAGTGGAAACAATATGTGAGGGAGGTCTGTAAGTATGGATCTATTTATAGCTTGCAAATACATCGAGTGCTACCTACACCCCACATGAAAGACACTCTGCCAAATACTTCACATGCTGCTGTCAGCTTCTCCATCTCTCTTCCCTGAAAAAAAAATCTCCTATATTAATCAGAGAGCAAACATATAGCCTGACAGGAACTGCTTTTGGCTCCACAAGGAAAAAAAAATGTGTGTGATTGCTCAGTTTCAGTTTGGATTGTGAGCCTGGAATCGCTGTGGACCGCTGTTCACACCAAGGATTTTGTGGGAGATGCAAAGCTTTTTTTCCCACCATTTTTTCCTTCCAGCTTGAGGAATTGGTGGTGGTTTCCCAGCTCCAAGCATCGCTCAGGAGCATCCCTCCAAATCAAGTTGCTTTAGTTGCTCTTGCTGGGCTTGGGCCTGGTGGGTTCAGGCTGTGCCTCTGGCCAGAAACCAGGGATCAAATAGGCAAAAAATAAAGAAACCAACCCAGAAAACCCAGTCTTTTGAAATTCTCCTCTTTATATTGCTCCTGACTGAGGACTTTGGGGGAAAACACATTCCTGAAATCAGAGAATCATAGAATGGTGTGGGTTAGAAGGGACCTTAAAGACCATTTAATTCCAATCCCCTGCCATGGCCAGGGACAACTTCCACTAGACCAGGTTGCTCCAAACCCCATCCAACCTGGCCATGGACACTTCCAGGGATGGGGCAGCTTCTCTAGGGGGAAATTCCCCTTCTCCTCCTTCTGAAACCAAGGATCACTTACTTGCTTTTATTTATTTTGTGTGTTCTATAAAGTCACTGCTCACCTTGCTCTCGTCACCTGAGTGCAGAGGCTCCACCCCAGCAGGCTCCTTGTATTCCCAGCTTTTCCCAAAGCAATGTTCTCACTTGCACACCATTCCCTGCCCTGGCAGGAGGCTCCAGTGGGCCTCTGAAGTGCCACAGCCCCTGAGGTGTCCGTGGGAGAGAGGGAAGAGCTGCCAGCCAAGGAGAGGACGTGTCCACCTTCCCCTGGGCCATCGAGGGGCTGAAAAGCAAATTCACTGCTGAAATTTGCCCCCAGTCCTCAGCCTGTGGGCAGGGATGAGGAGAGCTCTGGGATGGATGGATGGGATGGTGCCAGGCTTTGCTCACCACCCCCAGCCCCAGCTGGATGGATGGGATGGTGCCAGGGCTGCCCTTGCTGTGGCGTCACCGCGGCCGGCACGCCGGGAACAACCTCCCCACAAAAATCGGAGCCGGGAATCTGGAAATAAAAATATCACAGATGATTTCAGGCTTGCTGAAAGCATGATTGACTGTCTAATTCCCCCCCCACCTCCACACACACACACTCCTTTCCTCACGACCAGGCTGACTCAGCCCTGGCATGGACATGGAGGCTTCTCCTGGCTCCTGCGGAAAATGTCCCCTCTTGGAAAGGCCAGGGCTTAGCGGGCACTGCCAGGGCAAACAGAGCCAGCCAGGGCTTTCTCCCACGTGGCAGAAACACCCAGTGCCAGCACCACCTTCTCCATGACCCTGGCATGGCCCTGCTCCCACTCAACCCCAAATCCCTGAGGAGCTGAGGCTGCTGAGCAGCTCCGCTGCTGGCACAGGCCATGGTGGGGTGGGAAAGCCAAACACAACGGTGTTGGGAATGTCATTAATGCCAGGGCATGGCCTCTGAAAAAAGCCAAACACACCGGGGTTTGGGGTGTCGTGAATGCCAGGGCATGGCCTCTGAAAAAAGCCAAACACACCGGGGTTTGGGGTGTCATGAATGCCAGGGCATGGCCTCTGAAAAAAGCCAAACACAACGGGGTTTGGGATGGCATTAATGCCAGGGGATGGCCTCTGATTCCAGTGCTGACTGAGGGAAATGCTGCTCATAAACCCAGGGCTGTGCTGCGTCCAGGCATGTGGAGGAACATAAACCTCAAGGGGAAAAGGTGAGGCCCTTGGAATAGCTCATCTCCCAAAGATGAAATATTCCATGGGATAGCTCATCTCCCAAAGATGAGCTATCCCTGGTCAAAGCTGTGAAGAGGAATGGCAGGAAAAGCAGAAAAGCAGTGCAGTGGGTACAACCAGCATTGCTCCTGCACTGGGGAATGAGAAAAGACACTGTCAAAGGAGAACAGGCTCCTCCAGGGCTGGCTTTTTATAGGGCTGCCTGCTCGAGGGCCATCAGCCCGCCGTGGTTTTGGTCTACATGGATTATTTATAGTGTCTGCAAGTCCTCACCGTGCACTAAGCACAAGCAGCCCTACCAGAGGCAGGGAAATCCTCCCTTGGCTGGCCCAGCTTCCCTTCCTGGCAGCAGGCAGCAATTTCAGGCTCACCTTGTGCCAGTGGCGCTGCAGTGACCGAGTGTGACCCCAGTGATCAAACACAGCTCTCCTCACCCCAACCTCCTCTTGTCACAGACACGTTTTATGAAAAATCCTTTTGCTAGGATTTTTCTCCGGAGAAGCTGAGAGGCCTCAGGAACAAAATGTAAACAATGGTTATCTGCTGCTGTGGAATGCAACAGATGCATCTGTGATTGGTCTCATGTGGTTGTTTGTAATTAATTGCCAATCACAGCCCAGCTGGCTCAGACTCTCTGGTCAGTCACAAGATTTTAATTCCTTTCTATTCCTTGCTAGCCTTCTGATGAAATCCTTTCTTCTATTCTTTTAGTGTAGTTTTAATATATCATTTCCTTTTAATTTAATATGTATCATAAAATAAATCAGCCTTCTGAAACATGGAGTCAAGATTCTCATCTCTTCCCTCATCCTGGGACACCTGTGAACACCACATCTTCTCTCTCTGCTGCATTCCCCTCTCCCCGATGGTTCTTTTTCCCAGGAGAGAGAGAAAAAAAAGAAAAAAAAGACCCTATATCTATACTTATACCACCTTAAAATTTAATAGCATGTGCTAACAGCACAACCAAAAAAAAAAAACATGACCCCTGGCATGGCCCTGCTCCCACTCAACCCCAAATCCCTGAGGAGCTGAGGCTGCTGAGCAGCTCCGCTGGCACAGGCCATGGTGGGGTGGGAAAGCCAAAACACAACGGTGTTGGGAATGTCATTAATGCCCAGGCATGGCCTCTGAAAAAAAGCCAAACACACCGGGGTTTGGGGTGTGTGAATTTAGGAATGCCTCTGAAAAAGCCAAACACACCGGGGTTTGGGGTGTCATGAATGCCAGGGCATGGCCTCTGAAAAAAAGCCAAACACAATGGGGTTTGGGATGGCATTAATGCCAGGGGATGGCCTCTGATTCCAGTGCTGGCTGAGGGAAATGCTGCTCATAAACCCAGGGCTGTGCTGCGTCCAGGCATGTGGAGGAACATAAACCTCAAAGGGAAAAGGTGAGGCCCTTGGAATAGCTCATCTCCCAAAGATGAAATATTCCATGGGATAGCTCATCTCCCAAAGATGAGCTATCCTGAGTCAAAGCTGTGAAGAGGAATGGCTTAAAAAAATCAGAAAAGCAGTGCACTGGGTACAACCAGCATTGCTCCTGCACTGGGGAATGAGAAAGACACTGTCAAAGGAGAACAGGCTCCTCCAGGGCTGGGCTTTTTATAGGGGCTGCCTGCTCGAGGGCCATCAGCCCGCCGTGGTTTTGGTCACCATGGATTATTTATAGTGTCTGCAAGTCCTCACCGTGCACTAAGCACAAGCAGCCCTACCAGAGGCAGGAAAATCCTCCCAACCATGTCATGGCCCAGCTTCCCTTCCTGGCAGCTGGCAGCAATTTCAGGGCTCACCTTGTGCCAGTGGCGCTGCAGTGACCGAGTGTGACCCCAGTGATCAAACACAGCTCTCCTCACCCCAACCTCCTCTTGTCACAGACACGTTTTATGACAAATCCTTTTGCTAGGATTTTTCTCCGGAGAAGCTGAGAGGCCTCAGGAACAAAATGTAAACAATGGTTATCTGCTGCTGTGGAATGCAACAGATGCATCTGTGATTGGTCTCATGTGGTTGTTTGTAATTAATGGCCAATCACAGTCAGCTGGCTCAGACTCTCTGGTCAGTCACAAGATTTTAATTCCTTTCTATTCCTTGCTAGCCTTCTGATGAAATCCTTTCTTCTATTCTTTTAGTGTAGTTTTAATATATCATTTCCTTTTAATTTAATATGTATCATAAAATAAATCAGCCTTCTGAAACATGGAGTCAAGATTCTCATCTCTTCCCTCATCCTGGGACACCTGTGAACACCACCATCTTCTCTCTCTGCTGCATTCCCCTCTCCCCGATGGTTCTTTTTCCCAGGAGAGAGAGAAAAAAAAGAAAAAAAAGACCCTATATCTATACTTATACCACCTTAAAATTTAATAGCATGTGCTAACAGCACAACCAAAAAAAAAAAAAACAAAAGGCAACAAAAAAATCCAACCACCATAAAAATTCTAAACAAATAAAACCCAAAATTTTAACCCATTCCTTAAACAATAAAAACTTTACAAAACACTAGTCCTCCTTAATTTAAATTTTAAAAAAATCAAATATCAAATGAAAAGTAAATATAATAAAAATCAAAGCAAATAAAAGATAGATAAAAAATCCTAAAAAAAACCTTTAACTAAACTTTTCTTACATAACCAAAAATTAAACCAATTTTTCCTATAACAAAAAACTACATTTAAAAAAAACCCAAATAACTTAAACAAAAAAAAAAAAAACCCTACGACAATAACACCAAATACAAAAATAAATTAAAAAAAAAAAAAAACAAAAAAAATTATAAAATAATACCCTCTATTTTCTTCTCTACCCCCTCTGTCCCCTTATCCTCAGCCCCCAGTGCAGGATCCCCATGGATCAGCAGCCCCACAGCTGCACTGTGCCCCCGGTGTGGGGACAAGTGGTTCCATGTGAGCAGGCATGTGCTGTGCCTGCCTCTCCTCCTGGAGTCTCTCACACCAATCTTGGCTCTCGTGCTATTTTTACACTCCAAGTTTCAAGCTGTAGACATGCAGCAAGTGCTCTCCAAATGTAAACCCCAGGATGCATATATTTAGAATCCAGCACTTCTTTAAAAACAAGGTTTGGGTGAATTTCTGTTTGAGGTCTGGATTCCCAGCTCTGGAGGAAGGAGCACGCAGGGCATCTCCTGGCACTGGTGGGATGCAGTGTGGGACTTGGCTTCCTTCCTCTCCCCCTGTGAAATGACACGTGCCTCTTTGCCAGCTTCCCTGGGAAACCAAAGCACTCTCCCCTCAGTCAACCTGATCCCACAAGCTCCCCAGTCCCCAAGTGCACCTTAAATAAAATACAAAGAGCCAAATTAACATTTAAAACACAAGAATCCCCTCGTGCATAAGGACTGGGAGGGTTTACAAGGCACCCAGCTGCATCCCTCTGAAGATGGAGCAGAGCTCAGCCCTTGTCTCCTACATCAGAAACAGCCTGGGATAAAAAGATTTCTTAAAAAAATCGAATCAAATAAGAAAAATCACAAGAACATTTGCTGCTGGAAGTGCTGGTGGGGAGGGAGGGATGCCTGGAAGGAGCCTGTGCTCAGAATGTGTGCCAAGGAAAGGGAGGGGATGTGACAGCTCTGCATCCACGCTCAGAGGGGCACAAAGAGCATCCCCCTGGGGATGGGGAGGTCTGGGGCCACCCCAGGCTCCTGGCCAGGCCCTGTGGAGCCCACCAGGAGCACCCTGAGCCCTGGGCAAGGACAGAGCTCAGGGAATGGGATCTGCAGGAGCATGGGAGCGGCTCTCTGCAGATGGCACCACAGCAGCTCCAGTGCCAGCCCCACCGTGTGTCACCAGCTCTGCTCAGCCTGCAGGGATGAAAATGCACCCAACCATGTCATTGCTGCTGGGATTTCTGGGCTCAGACTGCCTGGCCAGGCTGAGAGCCCACAGCAGGGCTGGGGAAGGATGGCCGCCAGCAATGGTGGAGCTGAAGAGGAATGTGAGTGACTTTTCCAAAGGTTGATTCCTTTCAGGGCACAAATTAATTTTTTTAATGGCTCAGAGTATCATTAATGTCACGGACATCTTTTATGAAAAATCCTTTCTTTAGGATTTTTTTCTCCTGAGAAGCTGAGAGGCCTCAGGAACAAAATGTAAACAATGGTTATCTGCTGCTGTGGAATGAAACAGGTGCATCTGTGATTGGTCTCATGTGGTTGTTTCTAATTAATGACCAATCACAGTCAGCTGGCTTGGACAGAGTCCGAGACACAAGCCTTTGTTATCATTCTTTTTCTATTCTTAGCTAGCCTTCTGATGAAATCCTTTCTTCTATTCTTTTAGTATAGTTTTAATATGATATATATAATAAAATAATAAATCAGCCTTCTGAAACATGGAGTCAGATCCTCATCTCTTCCCTCATCCTGAGACACCTGTGAACATGGTCACAATTAACACTTTTGGCTCCTGGAGGTCTCCAGGACATCAAAGTGTGTCCCCTGAGGGGCTTGGGATGGTGGCAAGAGTCACCCCAAGTGACCCAGTGCCCTGGGTTTGCTGAGCCCCGGGCTCTGAACCCATGCAAACATCTCAGCCTCAATGCACAAACTGGCATTTGTAAAACACCAGACATTCTTATTTACCTCTGAAACTCTCCCCAGTGCCACACTGAGCACAATGCCAGGGCAGCAATGAGGGGTGAAGCCCTGTTAAACCCTTCTGCACCTCCCCACTGCCTCCCACCCTGTGCCCAAGTCATGGCACAAGGCAGAGGTTCCAGAGCAGTGACTCCCTCTCAGCTTTTCTGAGATGAGCAGCAAGGATATGGGACAGTGGCTTTGCCATCCTCTGCCCATGGGGCTGGCCCAGTGGGGCCTCCTAGTCCCCATTTTTCTTGGGGAGTTGTGGGCAATACATCCACTCCACTCAAAACCAAGATTTTTCCTTTGAAACCTCTGTGCCCAATGCATTTGTGTGCCCAGGAAGGGCAGTGGAGCTGCGGAAGAGCCTGGAGCACAGGTTTGATGAGGAGCAGTTGAAGGAGAAAAGGAGGCTCAGTGGGGACCTTCTCACTCCCCACAGCTCCCTGACAGGGGGGTCAGGCTCTGCTCCCAGGGAACACAAGAGAAAACAGCCTCTGGTTGTGCCTGGGGAGGCTTAAGCTGGATATTAGGAAAACACCTTCACCCAAAGGGTAGTCCAGCCCTGGCACAGCTGCCCAGGGCAGTGGTGAAGTCACCAGCCCTGGAAGGGTTTAAAAGCCTTGTAGATGTGACACTTGGAGAGATGGGTTAGTGGTGGCCTTGGCAGTACTGGGGGAACAGTTGAACCACTGATCTCAGAGGGCTTTTCCAGCCTACAGAAATCCAGGAATCTGTGATTCCATGACCACCTGCTCCAGAGCCCCTCAGGGAGGCACACAGCTCCCAGGGCTGAGGCACCCTCCTTACTCTGCTCACGCTGCCTGCAGCAGAGCCCAGGAAAATCCATTTCTCCATGAGCTGCTGATCCTCTGTGCACCAGGGGCTGCTCCAGCTGGGACCCTGCACCCCTCCAGCTGAGATCCCTGCACCCCTCTGGTTCTGGGACCCTGCACCCCTCTGGTTCCACCAGCAGGACCCAGGGTGTCCCTGGCACAGGACTGAGGGGACAGGGATGGGGAAGGACAGGGGGGCAGCCTCACACAGGAAAGCCTGGGGTCCTCCATCATGCACACATCTGACATCCAGCCTCAGCCTGAGCAGCTCCTCATCCCTGGAAATACACAACCCTGACCTATTTCCAGGGAACACGAGCGCCCTTTTAAACAAACCCCTGACAAATGAAGGCAAGAAACCATTTCCTCCCCATTTCCTTCCATTAGAAATGAAGCACTGCCATTAATCACCCATAAAGAAATAAAACTCCTAAATGATCTGCTTGGGACTGGTTGAGTCAGGTCCTTCTCCTGGAGCTCACCACAGACCCAATCCCAGGCACAACTGGGATCATTCTGGCTGTGCTCAGCCAAACCATTGCTCTCTCCCATTGTCACTGCATTAAAAAACAGCAGAGGATACAGAGCTGCTGCTGGGTTTGCTGATGCTCAGCCCTATGTGCACCCCCATTTTATTACTCCAATTATTTTCTTTTTACTCTGATTTTTTTTTCCTCCCTCCAGGAAAAGCTTGTGTGCAAGAACCTTTAGGAAAAAATCACACCCTGCACTGGGTACAAGTTATTCCTGGGGAGATTCCAGTTGGACACAAGAGGAACATTTTTCACAATAAGAACAATCAGCCATTGGAATAATTTCCCCAGGGGATGTGGTGGTTTCCCCAACATTGAGCTCTGTAGATTTGGCTGGATGTGGTGCTGGGCCATCTTGTCTAGACTGAGCTTTTGCCAAGAAAGGTTGGACCAGATGATCCCTAAGGTTCCTTCCAGCCTGGGATTCTATAAAAAACCAGGGTCCCTTTGCACAGAGCTGTTTTGCAGCCCCAGTGAGTGATCCCAGTCCCTGCCTGCCCTCCCAAAGCCCAGGAGCAGCAGCAGGAGCACTTGGTGGCTGTGGCAGCACTCACAGTCCCTGAACACCGTGTCCCACCAGGAGCAGCCAGCTGGAAGATGCAGCAATTATCCCCAGCACGGGGGAGGGCACACACAGATGGCAGAGGGGAATTCTTCCTGCATTCCAGGCTCGGTTTGTGAAGATAGCTTTGGGTGGATTTGCTTTTTTGGAGCCAGGTTGGAACCCTCCTCATGCACCCTGGGCAGGGCTGTTTGCTGATTGCTGATGGCAAAGCAGAGCCCAGCACAAAGCTCAGTGCTGGATGCAGCTCCCAGGCTCAAGGGAGGGTGCAGCACCCTGCTCTGGCACAATCCCTGGGGCAGGGGGGTTTTCTGTGCCCCACATCCAGCAGATCCCTGGGTACTCGTGTGCAGCATGCAAGGAGCTCCCCTTGCTCAGGCAGATTGGCTCTCACAGTGATGTGTGGATGCTGAGCAGATGGAGGTGTCCCTGTTCCTGTGCCTGGTCAGGGGGGTGCTGCATTCCCCTGGGACATGGGGAGGCTTCACACAGTCCTGGAATGAGCTGGGTTGGGATGCACCTTAAATATCAGCTCATTCCAGCTCTCCTTTCCAAGTGTAGGACACCTTCCACTATCCCAGGCTGCTCCAAGTCCCAGCCAGCCTGGCCTTGGGCACTTCCAGGGCAGCCACAGCTTCTGTGGGGCTCACCACCCTCACAGGGAACAATTTATTCCTAATACCCAGTCTAAATCTCTCCTCTTCCAGTTTGAACTCATTCACCCTTACCATCCCCAGCTTGTCTTTCTGGGTGAGTGTGGAGCTGACCCTGGGGTGCTTGTGCCCACCCCTTGTGTCACTGCAGGCTCCCAGCCAGGATGGTTGTGTGGCTGCAGGATGGGGATGTTTGTGGCTGACATCTTTTTATGAAAATCCTTTCCTTAGGATTTTTTCCTCCTGAGAAGCTGAGAGGCCTCAGGAACAAAATGTAAACAATGGTTATCTGCTGCTGTGGAATGCAACAGGTGGATCTGGGATTGGTCTCATGTGGTTGTTTGTAATTAATGGCCAATCACAGTCCAGCTGGCTCGGACAGAGTCTGGGACAGCTGCCTTTGTTATCATTCTTGCTCTTTCTTTTTTTAGCTTAGCTAGCCTTCTGAGATGAAACCTTTTCTTCTATTCTTTTAGTATAGTTTTAATGTAATATATATCATAAAATAATAAATCAAGCCTTCTGAAATATGGAGTCAGATCCTCGTCTCTTCCTTCAACATAAGACCCCTGTGAACACCGTCACAGGTGTTGGCAGTGCTGCCCCACCTCCTGCACCCTCCAACCCCCCACAGCCACACTGGGACCAATCCCAGTGTGAGACCTCACAGAAAAAGCATTAAACCAACCCCAGGGCTGTCCCCAGCACTGCTGAGGGACTCAGGTGCTGCCCTCCAGCTCCCAGCCAAGGCTCCTCCATCCCAGCATGGAGTGAGACACTTCCTGCCCCACGCTTATCTCCCTGGCCAGGCAGCTGGAGGAAGCCCAGCACACACCCTGGTGCTGCTGCTGGGTGGCTGCAGGCCAGGGCTGCCCTTGTGTGTCACACAAACCCTGCAGGGCTGCTCCCTCCTGCTCTGGGCGCAGCTGCCAGCAGCCGAGGGTGGCAGCGTGTCCTGCAACCAGCACAGGCTGAAAATAAACATTTCTGACCTGATTTGACTCTTACATCACTCAGCCCCTCACGGACACGTTCTTGCCAGAAATCCCAGCGTTGTGAAGGGGATGGGATGCTCAAAGTCCCAGGATACAGTGATGCACCCCAAGGTGCCTTCAGGCACCAACAATCAGCTACAAATCAACTCCAGCCCCTCAGCAAACCTTGGCTGACAACTCAGACAGAACCACAAGGAATTTACTAAATAAATTGTTCTGGGGTTAATTTATCTTCATTAAAATCCCCTCACCCAGGCAATGCCTCCCTCCAAGGGGCTGGGGGCACCTCAGGGTGAGCTGCCCGGAGCCTTGGGTGTTTTGCACCCTGCAAGTGCACGAAGAAATGCCAAAAACAAACATGCAGAACCTCGATAAGGTCAGCAGGGAGGAAATGTAGCTGAAATCCTTGAGTTTCCTAAGGGGCCGTGACAATGGGCTGGGGAGCTGCCAACTTTCCTTTCATGCACCGAGTGACAAGTGTGCTTGGAAACTTCAGCCTGTCTGCTCAGAAAAGGGCTGGGAGAAAAATAAATGTTGGAGGAGAGAGTTTTGGAATGGTTTTCTGACTTTCAGCTAGTTTTGCTGTAAGATGGTGAGAAAGGTCCCTTCCAGCATGGCTAAGCTGAGGCAGCCTTTGCTCGTGCCCAGCCCAGGATGGAGCAAAGGAAATAAATATGAAATTCAAGAGCAGAGGAAAAACACAATGTTTCTAAATAAATATTTAGGCTTTTCTGTAAACTGCCTGCTGCAATTGCTTCCATCACATCACTTTTTGCATGTCAAAGTTGGGATTTTCAATGCAAATGCTGCTGGGCAGCCAAGCAGGGCCTCGGGGATGTTCCAGGGGATTTCAGGGTGAGAGCACCCCTTGCTCTGCTGGGATCTGCCACAGGTTTGGCTCCTGGGGAAAGCCTCAGTCCAGCTGGGGGGCTGGAGGGAGCTGAAAATCCTCTGAGGAATTTGCTCAGGGAGGTGTTCAGATGAAGCTGTGCCCCATTCCTGGTGGAGATGGGGAGCTGGGAGGGCTGCAGAGGTGATCACAGCACCACAAAAGGCAGCTGCAAGCCAAGAGTCCTCATGCAGAAACAGGAAAGGGAGAAAAAGCAGCACCTCTGAGAGCTGAGCTCTGCAGTGGGTTTGTGCCCTAACTGGGGCTGCAGAGATCCAGATTCAAACCCCAGGGAAGCCTTTGGGCCCTGGGGGATGCCCAGGTCACAGAATCCTCCCTGAGCTCCCTCCCTGGGGGCTGGGGACCCTCAGTGTTGGGCAGAGCCAGCAATGGCCATGGGACCACCCCTCCCAGCAGGGTTAGGGAGCCCTTCCAGGGCGGCAAAGAGCATCCCCAGGCAGAGCAATTGACATCTGCACAGGGCACCGGCTTTGCAAAGCCCTGGGGATTTGCATTTGATTAAAATGAAGTGCTAGGAAAATACAGGCAGCCAGTTCCTTACTGCAGCTGGGCCAGGGCAAGGTCCAGTGGTGGGACCTGTGTGAGGGAAAGAGCAGGGACAGGGAGGACAAAAACCCCAAAATTTGGTGTAAATGGGGCTGGAGAAGGGCTGGGAGCTGGGGGTGCTGAAGGTGGCCAAAGCAAACACCCAGGACACCTCTCAGGGATCCTTGGGATTTGTCGCCTCCGCTCTGACACGGAATTTGTGTATGGAAAAAACATGCCAGGCCCATGACAGCAGAGCTGCTCCATCTGGATAAATAGTTAACTGAGTAGTCAAAATAGCCAGTGCTATAAAACAGCTGCTGGGACAGGAGACAGCAGCAGAAGCACTGCTGGAAAAAGGGGATGGGAGGAAGGAAGCGATTGAGGGAGAGGATGTGCCAGAGGAGAGCAGGGAACAGGCAGCACCATGGAGCCCTGGGGGAGCTGAGACCCTCCAGCACTGCCAAGGCTCAGCAGGGACCCCCACCAGCCTCCCCCAGGCTTTGCTGAGCCTCTTCCCCAAAAAACAGGGCTGGAGAGGGGGCCCATTGTCCTGCACTGGCACCCAGCTCATGCCAGGGTGTCTCACAGCACTCAGGGGGTGTCGCCCTAGTTTTTAAGATTTTCTAAGTCCTCTGATGTTGACATTCTTGTAATGAACTGTCTCACGCACTTTCTGTAAATAATTCATTGTTTTGCACTCCTTTATGGAGGAAGAGAAATTTGATGGACTGTTGGTTTGACCAGTGTCATTGGAGAGGTGGCACTGTCACTCTCCAATCCACTGTCACTCTTGGAAAACTATAAATGTTGGAGTCAGAAAATAAACTTCCCTTTTTCTTCACCCTGAGAGCAGCGGTGTGAGCTTGTGTTCTTTCGTGTCCTATAGTGACAAGGGGGCACAGCAGAGAGCCTGGAGCAGGGATCCTGCAAAGCTGCTCTCCAGGAGAGCTGAGAGCAGGAGATGAGGGTGGGAGGTGATTCTGGCCCTGCTAGAAGATCTCACAGAGGTGATCTCCCTCACAGAGGAAGAGCTCACACAGGAAATGCTGCACACCCAGCCTGGGCAGGATGTCACACACCACCAGGGCTGTGGGTGCCCTGCAAAGGGCTTTAGAGGAGGGACTGGCCCCTTTCCACCCTGGCTCAGTCCTGCTGCCACACCTAAACCAGCTCCCTACACCTGCAAGCTTGGCCTGATTCCCCCACTGCTGCACAGGGCATGGTGGCACAAAAAGGGAAAGTTTCCAGCAGAAAGCTCAAATACTGAGGTGTTTGTCCCACAATCCAGCCCCTGCACACCCTCAGCCCTGGGTGAGCAATTGTCGGGATCATTAGCTTGTCAGAATGACCCCAAGAAAAGTTCCAAAGTCTCTTTTCCCAGCCCGGCGCTTGAAGGAGTCAGGGCTCTTCATTTCTTGGTCTCAAGGTTGTTTGTTTTATCTTATCTGTTAAAAGATTTTCTCCTGCCCTGCCGAGGTCAGCTTAGCAAGACAGTTCCAGGCACTCTGCCTGCCCCCAGAGCAGTGTTATGTCTTTATACTAAAAAACTACATATACAATGTTTACAATTCCTTTCCAATCCTATCACCTATGTTAGACAGTGAACTTCCACTCTAAACCAATCTAAAAGTGCCACCATCACAGCAGAAGATGGAGACCAAGAAGAAGGAGGAGAAAGGCTGGACACACCCAGTTCCCTCTATCTGGCCTCCTGAACTCTCATACCAGAAACCTTAAAATCTACTTTTCCACCCTGTGATAATTTCATTATTATTCCACTTAAACTGTTGTGGCTTGCTGATCTTCATACAAGGCTGGTAATTTGCTCCATGGGTCATAATCCAAACCACAGGGGCATTTTGGGGCTGTGTGCCAGGGGTCCCTGAGCCCCTGGCAGGGTCTGGGCTGCTCAGGACATGTCGGGATCATTAGCTGGTCAGAATGACCCCAAGAAAAGTTCCAAAGTCTCTTTTCCCAGCCCGGCGCTTGAAGGAGTCAGGGCTCTTCATTTCCTGGTCTCAAGGTTGTTAGTTTTATCTTATCTGTTAAAAGATTTTCTCCTGCCCTGCCGAGGTCAGCTTAGCAAGACAGTTCCAGGCACTCTGCCTGCCCCCAGAGCAGTGTTATGTCTTTATACTAAAAAACTACATATACAATGTTTACAATTCCTTTCCAATCCTATCACCTATGTTAGACAGTGAACTTCCACTCTAAACCAATCTGTAAGTGCCACCATCACAGCAGAAGATGGAGACCAAGAAGAAGGAGGAGAAAGGCTGGACACACCCAGTTCCCTCTATCTGGCCTCCTGAACTCTCATACCAGAAACCTTAAAATCTACTTTTTCACCCTGTGATAATTCCATTATTCCACTTATACTGTTGTGGTTGCTGATCTTCATACAAGGTTGGTAATTTGCTCCATGGGTCATAATCCAAACCACAGGGGCATTTTGGGCTCTGTGCCAGGGTCCCTGAGCCCCCTGGCAGGGTCTGGGCTGCTCAGGACAGCCAGAGGGATGCCCTGGGTCCCGGCAAGCAATGAGCTGGGAGCCTGGGATGCCATCAGGAGCAGGTCCCCCATGGCTGGCACAGAGGGCACCCCTGGCCAGTGCTCCCAGCTGTGCTCACTGCTCACCACCTCAACACGAGCTGCTCCCAGCACAGCCCCAGGGGAGGCTCCTGCTGCTGCAGAGGGCCCAGAGCCCTGCAGCAAAGCTCCTGGTGGGAATGGCCCTGCAGGATGGAAGGGATGGAGCCTCTCCACACCCACAGGGGCCAGGAGGCATCACAGGAGGCTCTGAGAGCAGCAGCAGAGGGGCTGGGGGGGTTTCACTGTGCAGGAGTCCTAAAAAAATATTTTAGGAAGGAAAGGGATGACAAGCACTGTGAATCTAGAGCCACCACCCTGAGGACACCTCTGGTGGCACCAACTTTAGGAAGCAAAGTGGTTGTGCCCACCCTGCTGCAACCCACAGAAGAGCCCTGGGGACAGCAGTGCTTCAATGAGTCCTTAGCCCAAAGGAAACCCCAAGACAAGGCTGGATGTGGCCGTGATGTGATGCCACACGGTTGATGAAGAGCAACTTCTGAGCCTGGAGCCTTCCCAGGACATCTCCCAGCCTCCCTCTTACCTGCTTCCCCACCATGGGCAGGGATGAGATTCCCCAGCCCTCCCCAGCTTCATTAGCTGTGGTTTTATTCCCAGCACTAATTACCTGAACCTCTCCATCCCCCCAGGGCAGGGAAAGCACCTGGAGCCATTCACACACCTGGAGGGAGAAAACACACCTGTGCTCACCCAGCCAGAGATGGGTTTGCAAAGGGAGAAGATTTTCTTTTCAAATGCTATTTGCATGTTCTGGAGGTGTGACCTCCAGCACTCTGTGTTAATTATCTCTAATTGATTTACTCAATCCCAGCAGTGCCTCCGGTGGGAGCAGCAGATGCTCTGGGTGGGTTTGAGCACAGCAATAGGAAGTGGCAGATGGCTCCAGTCCCCAGAACCAGGCAGTACAGGATGGCTTAAAAAATTATTACAAGATTTATTAACCCTTCAAGAATTATTATTCTATGATGCAGCTGGAGAAACAGGGACAAGAGCCTGCTCTGAAATTTCCAAGCTGGAAAAGGCCCCAAAATGTCAATGTTCCCAGGAAAAATTAGGGAATAAAAACAGTTGTTCTTCTTTAGCCAAAACATAATATTTCTGCAAAGTCACTTTGTTTTCTTTGTGATTTGTCAAAGCTGGTAACAGAGTGCAAAATAAAACAAATTATTTCCAAACAAGAGTAACTTTACAATAAAAAAAATGTAAATATTTGTACTGACGGAGTGAAAAGAGCTGCTCCAACACTTTCAACATCTTCCCTAACCCCTACTTCCCCACCCAGCATGTTTTGCTTTAGTTTTTACAAGGAATCAACAGTTGGAGAAAGCTTTTGGATTTTCCAGTGGAAAAGAGCTGGAGGGACACTCTTCCTACAAGTTCCGCCAATTAGCGCCTGGCTCCCCAGCCCGTGGCTGCTGTGAATTTTCCACTGCTGGAAATCTTAAATATCAAAACTGGATGTTTTCTTTCCTCCAAGACAAATGGGAGCGTGCTCAGGGCAGCTGACACCACACACTGCAGCCCTCAGGGTTACAGAACATCCAGCTGCGTGTGACCCATTTCTCCTGAAAACGCTCATTTTCCACCCAGCTCCAGCTTGGCTTTGTCTGCCCGTGGGACAACAAGCAGGGAGAGAGCCAGGAGATCCCTGAAATCCTCCAGCTGTTCCCCTTCCTGCTCTGTCCCTCCTGGAGCAGCTGCCCAGCTGTGCCTGTGCTCCAGATGTGCAGCATCACTGCAAACCTGCAGCAGTGCTGGAATGGGGGATGTGACTCATGGGATATCCTGAATTCCAGCTGGAACACGGTGCCAGGGTCAGAGCCTGCACGGGGACTGCCCAGCACAGGGGCAGACAAGGTGCAAGGCCTTAGTGGTGTTGCCAAACCCAGTCTTGTTTTATTAAAGAGCATTAAAGGCCAGTTTTTTCCCTCTTAAAACCATAACCCACGCACCACATACCTCCCATTAATCAGAAATTCAATTTCCAACACATTAAATATTTAGAAGTGGTGCCAAAGCAGCGGGACAATAAAGAGCAATAACATTTGGGTGAAGTAAAAGGTCTCATTTAATTCTTAATAAGTGGGGCCAGATCCTGGGAACTGCTCCTTACCCCAGCCCATCCTTCCCACCAACACCAGGTGTCTGTGCTTGGGTGGAGTTGTGCATCCCCCTGCTCTTGTCAGCAGCACTTTGGGTGCCAGGAGGAAGAGCTGGGGCTCTGGGCCAAGGTTAAGGCTGCAGCCAGGGCTGCCTGGCTCTGCCTGGCTCCAGAGCATCCTGGAGGTGTCCTGGGATCCCACCCTGTAGGAGCATCGGGGCAGGACGGTGGGGATGGATGGAGATGACAGAACTCTGCAGCCAGGTCAGGAACTTGGGGTTTATTGCAAAGGGCCTGGGGGCAGGGCCCTGCTGGGAGCTGCCAGCCACAGCTCAGAGCAGGGCTGAGAGAAGGTAAAGAGAAAGAAAAGGCAAGAGCGTGGTACAGAGGATGAGAGAGTAAAAGAGAGGATAAGAGAATGAGAGAGTGAAGTTCCCATTACAATACAATAAATCTTCTTCTGTGTTGAATATTCTCATTCTCACTAACCAATCTAGTACAAGACACAAATCCTACAGCATTTCCATACAGCCTATAAGAATCACTACATCACCACACTGTGCTACATTTTAAACCCTAAAAACTCCTCTTTGGGCCCCTTCTGCCAAGCTGTAGGGTCTGCTCTGACCCTTGGGCTGTCTGCAAGCAGAGGGTGTTGTTCCATCAAAAGTGGGTTACCTTCAACTGGCCACACCATTGTTTTCCACTTTTTCAGTAACTGAGGGATCTCAAAGCTTGCTTTCATTTCAATCTCGCTTATAGTTTCCATATTCTCAAAATCTTTTGCCAGGCAGTCATATTTATAAGGCTTTCCTGTTCCATCTTCCCCAACACTGGAGGTGTCCTGGTGCTCCCGGTGATCCCTGAGGTGTCCTGGTGATCCCTAAGGTGATCCCAGTGATCCTGGCACTCCTTGAGCTGTTCCAGGACCCCTGGGATGTCCCAGTGATCCCAGTGCTCTTGGTGACTCAGCTGCAGTGAGTGTGACTCAGTGGTGCCAAGGAGCAGGGAGGGAGGCAGAGAGAGGATCCTGCGGGGTTAGAGATGGGATCAAACCTCAGCTGCATCTGAAGGGGGAGAAATGAAACATGGGGAGACAAAAGCAGGATTCCTGTGATCCTGTGAAGGTCATGATGAGCCCTCTTTGCTCACAGAATTGCTCTTGAAACCCACCACCATCCAAACCTGGTGCAGGAAAAACACCTTGCAGATGAAGGGCAACTTCCCCTGCGTGGTTTCCATCTCTGGGTGGTTTTTTTTCTGGGAGCACAACAACCACAGCTCATGAATGTGGAATATTTTCCTTTTCAAGTGTCTCTAGAAGGCAGTGCAAACCCTTGGGAAGGCTCCTGGTGCCAGGGAAAGCGGAGTCCTACAGGGGAAAAGCCTTTCTCCACCCTGTGCTGAGCCCAGGGGCTGGGGCACTTCCAGCTGCCCAAGTGGACACGTGAGGTTGATATGCCAAAAGCACTGATTTGGGGGAGTTTTATGCATGAGGAGAGAAGCATTCAATGAGAAAACCCCCCGGTGTATCTGCAAAATCTCTGCTGAGGGGCCATGGGGACATCACCATTCCTGACCCTTTCCAAGGAATCTGCTTCACCTGGGGATCTGGCTGCAAACACCATCCTCAGCCCTGCTCCACGCAGTAATTTTAAGGGCAATAACCAGAAAACAAATGCATACCAAGGGCTGGCTGAGCAGGCTGCTTTGAACCCACTGCCTGCAGAAAAATGATCCCAGGGGAGCAAGGAGTTTCCTTAATTGGCAAGGGTGAGCCCAGCACAGGACCAGGGCAGGGCTTTTCTCAGGATTTTTATTTGGGTGGCAGAGAAATCTGACTGCAACAGAAAGGAGCTGGAAAAACAAACAGGTGTGTCCGGCAGCAAAGGGGCCGTAGCTATAGCAATGGGACAGGCCCTGTTGACAAAAGGCTGCACAAAGGACCTTCTCGAGAGATTAAAGGGGTTTATGAGCTGGCAGGGTTTCCCGGGAAGGCGCCGCCGCTGGATCACGGCCGAAGGCAATTGTTGGAAAATCAGAGCAGGAGCACAGGCACTGAGCACAATTCTGCCACAAATCTGCAGCATCCCCCGGGGGCAGAGCCAGGCTGGGGCTCCTCAGCAGCTCATGGAGATGTGTGGCTGTGCACAGGGCTGCTCCACTGCTCCAGCACCACTGCAGGGCCCCAGCTCTGCAGCAGGCACCCCAAAGGGATGGTTTGTGATGGGTTATTGTGGGCATCACCCAGCTCTGCCTGTCAGATGCTGCTTTTCCTGTTTCCCTCTGCAGCTGCAGCCTGGGGCTGCTGCTCTGGCCTGTAGAGGTGTCCAGGGTTTGGGTGGGGAGTGCAGGTGTCCTGCCCAGAGATTTAATAGGACACCACCCCCAAGCCTCCCTTGCTCCCATCCCAGGACACCCACAGTGGGAGAGCTGAAATGCTGCTGCTGGGCTCTGCAGCTGTTGCCAGAGCCCTGACGGCAGCACCTAAAGCAAAACCATGAACAATAGCAGGTCAGCCCAATACTCATCACATGGTGTCTGGGGGTACAGCACCCTTAAACAGCCCCAGGCCCCTGTCTTGCCTTGTTTCTTCTGCAGCCCCGGCAGAAACCGAGGCTCTGGTGCAGCAAAAAGCTCCTGGGAGATGCAGCAGCCACAAGAGACACGTCTGAGGCAGGAGTTTTCTGTGCCACCAAAGAGAAGCTCAGAGGGTGGAACTGCAGAGCCAGGCTTGGGAGC
Source organism: Emberiza elegans (assembly GCA_024865655.1). NCBI lineage: Eukaryota > Metazoa > Chordata > Aves > Passeriformes > Fringillidae > Emberiza > Emberiza elegans. The sequence goes on from JALJVW010001080.1 coordinate 1,754,349, forward strand.
CAGGGGCTCTTGGGGATGACAGCTGGCACACCACCAGCAGCCTTTGCCCAGAGACATTCACACTCAGGCTGAGTTCTGCCACAGACAGGGGGACCTGAATGCCCAAGTGAACCAACTGCTCACCAGCTGAGGCTGAGCTGCAATTTAACTTTTTCTGGTTTAATTTATCTGAGGCTTTCCAAAGGACTAGTTTGTAATTAAAGCCAAGGATCAGTACTGTGTGACCTCATGTACAGCCCCTCCACTCCACAGCAAGGAGGAGAAGTCATAAAATGAAAAAGCCAGAGATTGCCTTGGGCAGATGATAGGATGGGCCACTGGCACTGCCCATCGTTGCTGTGTCCGTCAGGGTTTTAAAGGGCTGATGGGTCACTTGTGTGCCACGAGCCCCATTCTGAGGAGGGAACAAACTGGACACAAACCACAGAGGCCAGGGTGCCACAGAGAGCTGGTCCCGGGATAAGGTGAGGGATAGGGCGCTGCTTTCTGTGGGAAATCCACAATTCCCCTAGGGAATGCAAACTCCTCTTTTGCAGGAGTTTAGGAATGAAATACGTGCTGCAGAAGGCAGAGCCGTCCCCGCAGTGTCACACACGGGGCTTGCAGCTCGGAGAAGCCTCAGAGCTGCTCTCACCCAGGGAAATTGGTGCATCTGCAGCTGGCCCGGCCCTCAGAGCCCGGCAGGAGCCGTGGGCAGCGCCGGGCCGTGTGCGGCTGTGGCTGGATGGGACAGGCAATGCCGGTCCCCAGCCCCGGGCCGTGTGTGGCTGTCCCTGTACGGAACAGGCGAGTCCCGGGCCGTGTCCGGCTGTCTTCGTACGGAACAGGCGCTCCCCTGGCCCGGCACTCCCGGTTCGTGTCCGACTGTGGCTGTACAGAACAGGCTCTCCCTGGCCGGGCAGCCCCGGTCCGTGTGTGAATGTGGCTGTCCCCGTACGGAACAGGCGATGCGGGCCCGACAGCCCCGGTCCGTGTCCAGCTGTGACTGTCCCTGTACGAGCAGGCAATGCCGGTGCCCAGTCCCGGTCCGTGTCCGGCTGTCCCTGTACGGAAACAGGAGATGCCGGGCCCGACAGTCCCGGTCCGTGTGTGACTGTGGCTGTCCCTGTACGGAACAGGCTCTCCTCAGTCCCACAGTCCCGGTCCGTGTCCAGCTGTCCCTGTACAGAACAGGCTCTCCCAAGCCCTGCAGCCCCGGTCCGTGTGTGGCTGTGGATGTCCCTGTACCGAACAGGCGATGCCGGGCTGGGCAGCCCTGGGCTGTGGGTATCTTTCTCTGTAGTATGGAACAGGCGTTCCCAGTGCCGGCAGCCCCGGTCCGTGTCCGGCTGTCCTTGTACGGAACAGGCTCTCCCTGGCCGGGCAGTCCTGGTCCGTGTGTGGCTGTGGCTGCCCCCGTACGGAACAGGCAATGTCGGTCCCCAGCCCCGCTCCGTGTGTGACTGTGGCTGTCCCCGTACGGAACAGGCAATGTCGGTCCCCAGCCCCGCTCCGTGTGTGGCTGTGGCTGCCCCCGTACGGAACAGGCAATGTCGGTCCCCAGCCCCGCTCCGTGTGTGACTGTGGCTGTCCCCGTACGGAACAGGCAATGTCGGTCCCCAGCCCCGCTCCGTGTGTGACTGTGGCTGTCCCCGTACGGAACAGGCTCTGTGAGGCCCGGCAATTCCGGTCCGTGTGTGGCTGTGGCTGTCCCCGCACGGCTCAGGCCCTCCCGGCCCTCACGGCTCAGGCCCTGAGGCGGGCTCAGGAGCTCCCGCTGGGAAGAAGCTCGGCTTTGGCGAGGGCTCGGGGATGCGCTTGAGGCAGCGAGAGGGGAAGAAACGCGATTTTAGTGCAGGAAAATGTCTGTAAGAGCAGCAGCCACTCAGCTTGGAGAGCCCCAGCACCACCGCTACCCTCAGCCTTCGCTGGAGCCCACAAAGGGGCATCGAGCGTTGGAAAAAAACAGGGAAAACCCCCAAGGATCTGGAGGGATCTTTCTTGTGCCCATCTAACGCTGGGTTTGGCTGTGAGGAAGCCTCGTGGAGCAGAGGAACTGCTGCAGAGCAGGAAAGGCACAAGCACAGGGGACAGGCACTGGACATCAAGCCATGCTCCTCATCCACAGATATCCCCCATCAATTCTATGCCAGTTTAATTAAAGACAAGCTATTACTGCCCAGCAGCACCCTGCTGGTGGTAAGCATTATTAGTGCAAAAGTGAGGAGACATTTGCTTTGCCATCAGAGAGGCTTTGAGTTTCTGGTAAATAAAGCAACTCTTTTCAGTTCCCCAGGTCCTGCCCCCACAGGATTGCCTTCCTCGACCTAAGGAACAGGAGGAGCCAGAGCAGGAGCACTGGGCACACCCTCCCAGATGCCATCACCTCTGAAGGGGCAGAGACATCTTCTGCAGAAAAATAAGGTGGCAAAAGATCAAACACATCACGGCGTGTTTTGAAACTGGCAATTGAGTGTGTGGGGAAAATGATGTTGTTTAAAATCCAGTAGTGTATCCAATACTGACCCCACAGAGGATGAAATTTTCCTTTTAAATATTAAGTCACAGTAGGAAGGAACAAAACCAAAAACCAAAACAAGCAAACAAACAACCTCCCCCTCCACTCCCGCCCCCAAGAAAAAAACATTGGTGGGGAGAAAAGAGCCCAACCTGCTGCTCAGGGGAATAAAAACCCCAAGGTGGGAGCGGGGAGATTTCTGGGAAACCATTGACGTTTTTGATGAATGAGCTTTCTGTGGGTGGTTGATGTAGAGGAGAAGGGTAAGAAACACAGACATGATTTATTCTCGAGCAGAATGATGAGACTAAAGGTCTCCTGACTCAACACTTCTCCTGACTCAAGAATTCATCTTTTTGTTTCCTGCCTCTGCAGATTCTGCTGGGTGCCAGGGAAAGCCACGCGATTTGCGCACTTCCCATCAACAGCACACTCTGTTTGGGCTCCAAGGCAACAAACCCAATTTAAAGCCTACCTTTAAAAGCTGAACTAGATGTGCTTAAGATTACACCTTAATTCCATATTTAACTTGATCCAAGATAAGCGCAGTGATGAACTGAAGCCCCAGTAAATGTCTACCTACATACGCACATCAAAGCGTTATCATAGATGACTTATTGGAGAGGAAAATCTGTGCAGGATGCTTTTGCTGATTAGAAGGTATAAAATCCTAAGGGGAAGCATTTCCTGTGATTCCTCAGGTGTTTTGTTGGTTCTTAGTGGTTGAGGAAGTTAAAACCTTTGGTGTCTGAAAGGCAGTGAGGTCAGAGGTCCAGCCCACAACACAAAGGTATGTAAAAGATCAGAGAATCATGGAATAGGATTGGAAAGGACCTTAAAGCCCATCCCATCCCACCCCCTGCCATGGACAGGGACACCTTCTACTACTCCAGGGTGCTCCAAGCCCTGTCCAACCTGGCCATGGACACTTCCAGGGATGGGGCAGCCACAGGCTGGGTAACAGAGCCAGTGTAAGGGGAATTATTCATTATACAGAGCTAAAAAGAATTCAGTGTGGCCTTACCAACACCTACTGGATGTGATGATCCAGCTGTGAGGAGATGCCAACAAAGTGTTTTGGAAATGAGCCTGTGAGAGAAGCTATCACTGACAAACATTTGCAGGCACTTCAATTCACATTTCCTTAGGTTTCATAAAATTGACTTTTTCCATGCAACTCAAGTTTAAATATTTGTTATTTGCACTGCAAATGTTAAGAAAAAAACCTCCAAAATGCAGTAAGATTTATGCAGTAAGATTATGGAAAGTCAGACGGCAAAGTGGGGAATGGAAAGAAGAAACCAGCTGAAAAAAAATTCATTGCTGTTGTCAGAAAAGGATTAGAAGGAAAAACTCTCCTGCCAGCTTATGAGGAAAGACCCCATCTTTGACACAGACCAGTTATTCCTTCTCCCCCTCTTTCCCATGCTCCCTAAATCCAAACATTGATTCTTTTTATATTCAAGGAATTGGAATTTCTAAATGTTAAGGACCACTACAACACTGCCCAAGATTCCCATCTATTTATCAGGAATGCTTGTGGATGTTTCCAGTTGGAGGAAAAAGAGTTTGGGGTTTTTCTTTCCCAAGTGTTTATGGCTGCATACCCACGTGTGAGGCCTACTGCAGTCTGGGCTGGAGCTGGGTACCAGCTCTTTATTATTTGTTCTTTCTTAGGTAAAAATCAGGAAAGATTTTGCTGCAGAATAGACCTGATTACATTAGCCCTGACTGCCATGGAAAGAATGAGCTTTAATCTCACTTCCTTCACTTCTTACTTATTCACAGTGGATTTCTTTCTTATTCACTTGAATCAGGGCTGACTACTTTGCTTTAAAAGCAGAGGTGAGGTGGGCCAGATTTCAGCTTCCCCCTACAAAACCCTGCTTTTTTCCTGTTTTTCCAGGCAGTGTTACCAACAGATATTTTTTGTTCCAGTTATTAACCAGCCTGGCCTCCTGGTCCAGTGCTGAAAACCAACCTCCTCACATATCCTAATGTGTTTTCCAACATTCTAGAGCTTTCCCTAAAGGCCAGGTCATGCTTTTCAAGGCTCCCAGGGTTGTGGTTTTGTCCCATAGAAACAGGAATAATGCTTTTCCTGGTGCCTCCTCAGCAGACCCAACACAATTCACTTCAGGGGGATTCACCATTGAAAAGGGGAAGGAGTAAATCAGATTATTGGGATTTTTTCTGCCTCAGTGTGCCCAGATTTTCTAGCAGGGTATTCCAGGGAGTTGCAGACAGGCATTCCAGGTTTATAATGGTATCAACAGGCAGGTGCTGTCCTTGTGTTTGTGAAGGTACAAACCCCCCTGGAAACACCAGACCTGAGCTGGGCTGTGAAAACACAAGGATTGGGCCAGATCTGTTTTCAACACAGCTCAGCCTGCTCCTAAAAGCAGTTTTTTTAAAAGTCACCCACCTCTAAGCTAACTGGCAGCCTACTTTTGGTCTCTTGGAAGAAAAGGAGTCTCAGTGAGCAGATCCAAGGCGCTCTGGAGGTGCTGCCCTCTGTTACATTCCAATGCCTGGCCCCACACCACATCTCACAGCAATTACACTGAGTTTTTTTCAGGTTTATCAGCTGAAACCTCAAACCTCAGGGAACAATCCTCGCTCTCCCACACCCTCACAATCCTATTATTTATTTGTGTTGAATATAATTACCTAATTAGCCCATTCTCCAAGGAAACAACTTGCAGCTTTAGGCAAATACAGGAAGATGTTGACTTGACACAGCCCTTTCCTCCAGCCAAGCCCAAGGCAAACAACCTTTTCAACTAAACCCACTGGAGCAGGTAGGCACAAGCACCTCTGCTGATAAACATCACTAATTAGAATCAACACCTACTAATACAAATCTCAGCTTTACAGGAGACATCTGAGGCCTCCAGACGTGTGTTTCAGGTCTTGAAGTAAATATACACAGGCACTGAAACCAATGGATACCCACAGGAAAACTGAATTTTTAGGGTAAGGCCACTGGAATGTAAACAGCAGAGCTGGAATTTAAGAGATGACTCCAGAAGTCTGAGTCCTGCATAGCTCAGTGTAATATCAGATATTTACCAACCACATGAGGACAAGCAGGTTTGCTTACAGGCATTGAAAATGAGGATTCCTAAGAAAAACCCTGGATCTCACTACATCAGTGAGCAGAGGAGAAAAACAAACAGAGAACAGACACTGTGTTGTACTTTTTTTGATTTTATAGAATTTTTACAATATATTTCTCTTCATTTGCATATTTTACCCACATCTGTAGCTTTCTTTTTACATGTTGAACTGAACTGGAATAAATCTAAAGGTCTGATATATTTTAAACAACTGATAAAAATTGCAAAGTAGTAAACCCGTAAGAAAAGAAATTATAAAACTCTCATTTTTAAGTGTTTAATGAAAGCAAGTCAAATGTATCATTAGGAACAATATGATTTGTTTTAAACACATCATAGGTGATTCAGGCAGGACAACTTTTTTAGTTTTTCTTATATTAGGCACATTTTTTTCAGCATACCTGTTTTCCAGACAGTTTTATACAATTCAATATCATCATTCACATCCACTTGGAACTTCTGCATAATTTTTAAAATGTGATTGATCATGAATATTCATTATTGGTATTCTATTCCTCTTTCTTTAGAGCTACCAGAAGGAAAAAAAAATAATCAGTGTTTCTCGTCTGTTAAAAAATCCATAATTAATGATTTGAGTTATAAGGCAGCAACAGATTCAGTGTCAACTCAGGTCACAGTCCTTCAGTTCCATCTAGTGGGTAGAAATTATATTTAGTGGACACTGTTCCTAGACAGTTCCTTCAGGGCAAGATGACTGACTCATGAGGCCAGTCACTGCTGGTAGAGTAAGTTGAGTGGTAATGCCTAGCAAGGAATTCTGGCCACTCCTGTGTCATCCTTGCAGCCTCATGTCTTCATCCAGAAAGCAAAAGGACAGTCCAACAGAAAAAAAGTGACTGTGACAGAGCTGTGACAGGTTCTATGAATGGTTTATTTACAGTCTTCATCCCTGATGTGAGAAAAGAAAAATCCTTCTTTGACTGATGGGCAGATGCCAGCACAGCAGCCCAGTGCAGATCCACGATTCCTCAGCCATGGGTGCCCATGGAGGCAGTGAAGAGGAAGTTCTCCTGCTCCAGAGAAGCAATTTCCAACCTGTCCCATCCACAGGACTCCCTAACATCAGTTTAGGAACATTTCCTTTTGGTGGAGCAACTCCCCATCCAGGATCTGTCCCAGCAATGAGAAGGAGTGAAGCAGGTGATTCTCAGGGATCCTGACAGCCCTGCAGGGAGGCTGCAGACTCAAACACCTTGATCTGTGCATTAAAAGGGTACACCACAATCTTGACAACTCCCTTCCCATCCTGATGTCTTTAAGGAAATCAACTCATGATGCTCAAGGAGGGCTTTCAGAGCAGCATCTCTCTGCTTCCTTTCAGTCTTTCACAAATACTACACTTCTCCTGAATCCTGGCATTCTCATTTGCTAAGAGAGCCATTCCATTCCTGAAAGCATGGTGCTTCTTAGTCTTCAGGTTTAACTCTTTCAAGCAGAATAATCCTATTCTGATTCAAGCACTTGGCTGAACAGAAGTCAGAACAAAACTCTACAGCACAAGAGGCCATCAAAAGAAATCCAAGGGATGTATTACTGCATGTTTCCCTCTCAGAGGGAGATTGGGCCACCCTTAAACTCCAGCCCCAGCTGAGAAGACCATCAGTTCAGAGGACACTCCCCAAAACAGGGCTCCTGTGCACTGGTATTTGGGCACCACTCAAATTTTGGATAAGCAGGGTCAATAAATACATTTCCTTTTGACAGAGCCATTGCTTCACACAACTTGCATTCAGTTACTATTAGAGCTTTTGGCTGCCTTTTTTTTCCATTTTGCAGTGTTGGGGTGAAGAAGCAAAGAAGAAAATATTTAGCACTAAAAGTAATCTGAATTTCTATTTGACAAGACCAGCTCTACAAACTGTGCAATGGTGCACAAAATACACCCCCAAATTTCTCTGTGTTCTTTTTAACTCTTTGGAAAAGGAATTACCAATATAGCTGTGCAGGAAGAAAGCCAATTTATTGCAGCATAGAAGGTCTGCAATTCATTCCATGTTCACTAAGAGAAATGTGGTTATTGCTCTGAAAGATAAGAGTGGATTGATCATTAACCCCACCCTGAGTGCTGGGAGTCTGGGTTCCCAACATTGCCAAGAAGGACCTCCGTAAACCACTAATATCAAAACAACTGAAGGAAAAAAATTTCTTCTCATAATTTCTTGTAAAGATGTGATTTTTCAGAAACACATAAGTTCTTCAGGTCTTCATATCACCACTGCCTTGTGACTGAAGGCCAGCCTTTGCTCTCTGCACTACAATAATGAGTTATTTGAAATAATGTATTGGAGATAAAGCAAGGTAAGAACAGGTGACCCAAAGAACAGGAGAAACATAAAGCTCTTGCACGAGGATGCTGTGAAACTGGAATCCTTCAATTGCTTTGCAAATCACCCACAATTTGTTTTACAGCCTGTAGTTTAGTAAGAATTGAAATCCTTTTCCTTGGGAAGTAGCCTCCAAAGCAAAAATGACAGGATTCAAGCATGGACCATTGCTGCAGCAGGCACCAGCTTCTGGTTTGCCTGTTTCACCCTGAAGAAGTACAACAGATGCTGCTGATGGCATCACCCCAAGTTCAGCATTATTTTCTGAAGCTGATACCTTTGATGGATCAAGTTTCCTCAGGAGCAGATGATACAAACGTGGGGGCCTTCCATTCTCATACTTCAGCTACCTTCTTTCCTTTACTTCCTCTGAATAAAAAACAATATTGTTCTGTTTACTCTAACATGCTACAATATGTGCATACATAACTGTAGGACGCATGAGTTACTTCAGGATGTGCTTTTTCATTGAAGTGAGCTGTTACTTTTACAAATTCTACATCAAGGTGGAAGGAAGGAAGAAAGGCTGCAGAGTGCTCATACACTGAAGCTGAAGGAACTTCTCCTGAATGGAGTTAAGATGTTTGTTCCCATGTCCTATGGACAAACTACTCTATCCCATGCACTCCGGCCTGAGCCAGTATTAAACATTCCAGAAACTTGTTGATTTGTTTGGATAGTTAATGGCAAGGCTGATAGCAGCAATGTTTTTCAGGGCCTAGAAGAGAAAAGGAAAAACAAAGTCACACCAAATATTCTCCTCAAGCCCAAAGTGTAAAGAAATTGTATGAAACTGAACAGAAATAGAAACCTAGAATCATGGACTGGTTTGGGTTGGGAGGGACCTTAAAGATCATTTCATTCCACCCCCTGCCACGGGCAGAGACACCTTCCACCAACCCAGGGTGCTCCAAGCCCTGTCCAGCCTGGCCTTGGACACTTCCAGGGATGGGGCAGCCACAGCTGCTTTGGGAACCCTGTGCCAGGGCCTCAGCACCCTCATGGGAAGAATTTCTTCCCTATATCCTAGAAAAGCATTTGTGCAGAGTTCACTCACAACTTTCAGAGGCCTGTCAAGGTACTGTAATGACCAAGCACATTAATATCTCTTTTATAAACTCCACTGGGCAATGGGAAATCATCCAGGGTCTGCCACAAAGATCCCAGACCCTCCCAGCCCTGGGGCTGTGCAATCCTACCTGTGCTGTGCAGCGATGAAGATGATCTTCAGTATTTAAGGCAAGCAAATATTCCTGTAGAGATCCAAGCTCCTGCAACCAGAAAACATGCAATGAACACCAATGTTTCTACCAAAGGTGATATTCTACTAATTAACATTAAAATGCTGATCATTAGAGTCCCCAAGAACCAAAGGTGTCAGAACTGTGCACCAGACTCTCCCAAACTAGAGCACAGTTTGTGATCACAGAAATGAGCTCATGAAACTATTCACATTTCAAGTTCAAAACCAACTATACAAAAACCACATGCAAACACCTTTAAATTAATTATTAAACCAGAATTGCTCTCAGAATAAACAGTGGCTTTAGAGCCTTAATAGTCATGACTATCACTTAAAGTCCAATGATGGATAAGGTAACAGAATTCCCCTCTAATTAGAACTTGCTGCCACACTCCATAAGTGAAAGTTGTTAATGTTTCTGTAGCCCTGAGGGATAAAGGAAAACTGAATTTAGTGTAAAACACTGCCATTCCCAGCACTGAGGAAAGGAGGGATAGAAACAGGAATTGCTTACAGTAACTCTGTTTTCTGTCACAAAGAAGAGTTCTGTCAGTGCTCGATGAAGAGGAAGGAGGATACCAGGCTTGGCTGAGTCGTGACATGAGTTGTTTTCCATGTGGGTGAAGAGCTGCCAAAGTGGCTTCAATAAGGTGAGGTCACAGTCCCTGAGAAAAAAGTAATTTAAATGAAATTGTGATGCAATAGTGAGTAACCACCATGCCCATTTCTGGGAATGGAGAGGGGAAACACAAACCAAATCAAATTTAAGAGAAAAAACCATACATTTGTGACAGTTAAAAATAAAAAATAATCACTTTGCTAAATGCTCTTGAACCTAAAAATACTCATGCCATACATACATAAGCTTAAGGACACATATCTCTTCTAAAACTCAATTACAGGCTTAGTGGTACAACTAAAAATAATAATTTAGAAGCTGTTTACTTTACAGAGAATCAGATCATCACTTCACCAGGTTATTATTTCATCCTTACCTTAATTCTGCAGTATAACTAATACAAAGAAAATAAATTTCTAGAGGATTACTTGAAATCTACCTTTGTCCTGATTTGTGATGATTTTTTTTCTTTATAATGACATTTTAATTCATTAGACTTCTTTAAAGGCCAGCAAAGAAGAGAGAGTGAAAAAATTCCTGCTGTCAAAGCAGAAATGATAGCAAAGCTATCAAGCACTGTAAATTACACCTGACAGACAAATTAAGAAAACCTGCTTCAAATCACAGGTTTTTTTTTTGCTTCAAAACAGCATCAATTTAGTGCCTTTCTGGTGCAGGATGGGGAGCAGTGCACTCACCCCTGGCTGCTGCACTGCACTATCTTCAGGAGCAGGTGGATGGCCTTGAGGCGCTGGTGGCCCGTCTGCCGACACGCCACTCCCACCTGCCACTCCCAGATCCTGGCCAGGGGCAGGTGAGGAATTACCCTTTCCTCAGACAGCATCTGCTTTAGAATCTCAAACCCTGGGATAAAAAAAGAAAATTCAAACAGCTGTTCAGTTTTGTAGGGAAACGTTTTGTTCACATAGTCAAGTATTGCAAGCCAGAAATATTGGATTAAAATGCCGAACAAAAATCTGAGATAACTCTAAATTACATCCTGATATGGTAACTCTTTCCTGAGGCAAAACTTACATAAAAAATTGGAAAGAATCATATACAAAATTAAATTTTTGCCCAAATAAGGCAAAAAAACCACGGGCTGTCCGTATTATGACATGCAGTGGAGTTTTGCTGATAGCAAATAATCCATCAACCTCAATTTCATTAAAAATATTTAAACTCTGAATAAACTAACAAAACCTCTTATGCTAAAAATTAGACCCAGAACCATACTATTTTAAAGGACAACCACTTTGGAAAATGCAATTACCATTATTTCTGTTTCCAATTATGGCATCTTGGAGTGTTTAGTAATACTCTGTGTAATTACTATCATATAATGAGATTTTGCATGCAAATTACATTATTATAATTGTAATCTCCAAGTCTCTGTGAAGATTTTGTGTTTCTACCCCAAAATCACAGGAAGTAAGAGACATCAGTTGAGTTTCAACTTGAACTGATCATGTTATAACTGATCACATGAAAAACTGATAGCGTTATTTCCAAGACACTGAATGCAAATTCTAAGCCAAGGAAAAGGGATAACTACAGGTCTCTCAAAGCTCAGCAAAATGACTAAAAAAGGCCCTTTTCAATACATTCTGAGCATCTCTTACCTGTCTGAAACCTGCCCAGATGACCTGCTGTCACTGTAAACTTATAACCCCACTCAGTGTTGCTCATGTCAGAAGTAAATCTGTAGTAGAGTGTGTCTCCTGTGTGCAGGGAAGGAAGAAAGCCAACATTACTATCTTCTGAGTTAGTTTTGCCATCTTAAATACAACTTAAATGAAAAATCTGAAATTAATTAATCCTAGATGTCTTCATTTAAGGGAGGTGGTCTTTTATTTTTCGGTAACTATGAAGCACAAAAAGAGGAGGCTGAAGCAAAACCCACAATAGTTTCCCCTGTCTAAAGATACTGGATAGGAAGGATAATGTCTTTTACATTTTTGACAACTAAATAGAGGAAGTTAAAGAAACTCCATATTCTGCACACGTAACTTCATTTTTCCAATTGTGTTACTGGATTAGTTATGATTTATGAAACAAGAACCCCTATACAGGATTGCCAAGTTCTTTGCAACAACACTTGAATTCATTGGACGAAACGTTTAAAATATTTGAAAGTATTGTCAGAAAATTAAAATGAACATTTCTACTCCAAGGAAGAAAACAAACTTAATCACTTAAAATAGAAGGACTGTCAAAACATTTGACCACTTCACAATCAGGCAAAAAAACATTCAAAAGGTTTTTGCTGTTGTGGCATCTTCACGTTCAGAGATAAGTCCTGGTAGTTGGCTGTAATGATACACAAAACATCTTCTTACCTATTGTGCTCTATAATACTAGAGCTGTTAAAACTTAACTTTCTGCTCCATGAGAAAGCCTGTCATCCTGGGACAAGCAGGTTAGGTTTCATTGGGAAGCAGAATTTTCAAAGTTTCACGAACAAGAAAAAATTTGAAAACATTTTTTAGGATTTAAAATGAAATATCTATAAAAGAATTTCCCTTTTTAACATGAAATGGAGACAGTGTTTTCTCCTACTCTTAGGAGAAAGCCCTTCAATCAAATGAAAAGCCCAGAAGCCTTCAGATGTCTGGTTTCAGCTAAAACCTGCTGGAATCAAGAGCCTTAATCCAGGCAGCCTTGGTTGGAAATGAATTTCCACAAGGTGAAACTCAAGTTTCACAGCCAAGGCTGCTCTAAACAATGAACTTCCAAGTTCAGCTCCTTGGCAATCCTCAGCAACTATTAGGGATGAAAAAGAAGACAGATAGAAGTTCAAAAAAATCTGAAATATTTCTAGAGAACACACATCTGCTTTTAACCAGTACCTTGCAACCCAAAACCATCACTTGTAACCCAAACTGGTTTGCTAAGAAAGCTCCTAAATCTCTTTAAGAGATTTAAATCTCTTTTAAGAAAGCTCCTAAATCTCAGGTGCTGACAATCCTTGAAGTCAAGAGCTCCGTGCAGTGCCCCAGTGCTCAGTGGGTTAAACCAGGTTAAATCAGAAGCAGGGGACTGTGCAGTCCTTCAGCTCTCTGGCATTTGCTCCTCACTGTGCTCTCCCAAATGTGTTAGAGAATCCAGAGTGCAGCTGGCAGTCAAACCCTGGGTTTTTTCCAGCTGTGCTCTGTGGCACCAGCTGGAGCCAAGGTGCTGGCACTGGCTCTCTTTGCTCAGAGCAGCAGCAGAGCACGGAGACAGAGATAAGCATATCTTTTCTTTTTTTAAATAAAAAAAACATGCTTCCTGTGGAAAGTAAGACAAGGCATAAACAATGTCAGTGAATATCGTGCAGAACAAGGACTGTGTTGGAACAGAATCAAGATCAAATTTGTTTCCAGTAGCTGAGTGCATGCTTTGAGTGAGTGGTGGAAAGAAAAGGTCACAGCACAACAACAGATAAGGCACTTTGCAGAAACAAATGCAAGAGCAGCACGTCAGAGCAAACAGAGTGGGACAAGGAAAGGATTGGCTTCTTCCCTGCACATCTCAGGATATTTAACTCATCAGGAATTTCTCTCAGGAGCCCCAGCAATGTCCTGTATGCCCTTGAAGCAGCCCTGCTCACCTGGAAGCTCGAAGTCAGTCCATTTCTGGGGGGAGCCACTGAAGCTGTGCCGGTCCTGCTGGAAGTCACTGCTGCTGGACATGAGCAGCTCATCACAGCCCTCCTCTGTGTTACACTGCGAGTCAAACTTGATGGAGAGGTAGATAGCACCAGGAATGTGAACTTTATCCTGAGAAATAAACACAGCAGCTTTGTGTCCTGTCACACTGCACTGCCCACAGCCCATTTAACTTTCATGAACAAGGGAGATAAAAAAATATTACAGCATCTCTGTGAGTTTTTTACTTTGGTATTTTTACCCTGAGCTAATTTAACAAATGCAAAGCATGGTCTATTGTTCACATTAGCTGTTAAGCATGTAAAATGAATTGCCAGCAATGCTTTCCTTTTTTAAAAGCAGTAATTTTTGCTGATATTGATCTCACTGCCAGAACCTAAGGGGTTATATGCATTTTAAAAATGAAAATCAGAGGAATCAGAGCAGCAGGGAAATTAACAATCCCAAGACTGCCCAGAGGCAATAATTACTTACCAAACCATATCAGAGAAATGCTATCAAACAGTATCAAGAGAAGAAAGTCAGAAATTGTTTGTGATAGGGAAAGAGTCTAAAATGATAAATGCAAGAAAAAAGACACCACTCCTACTTTGATCTAACAGCACAAGGGCCAACTGGAAGAGGCCAACTGAAACAAATCTTTGGAAGGAAGGGTAGAAACATTTGATCATTAAGGCCTTGAAACCATTTACAAATCTGATCTGCTTCAAACACATGCACAGTAAAACCATGTAAGTGATGCACTTTTCATAGGATTGAATTAGAAATCCATTAAAGTGCCTGATTGAACACATTTCTTTGCAGGGCAAGACCTGAGCTATCTGACATCAGCCTTTTCCAAGGAAGACTGAACAGATTTCACAGGTGCTTCAAGCACAGAATTCAGTCCCACAGATGCCCCTGTGGAACTCTGAGAGGCTTCTGCTCCAACCCCTGGGTGATTCCAGCTTCAAGTCAGGCCTGTAAGCCCTGCCTGCCCTACCTCAAAGTTGGTGTTGTTGTTGTAAGGATGCTGAGATTCCCTCATCTGCACAGCCATCCCTGGCTCCTCCATGAACTGACAGGCTGTCAGGGCCATGGTCCCCAGCATGCTCTCCTTGCACCCATGCAGCACTTTCTGCAGAATCTGGGGGGAGAAATGTCATGGAAATATAATTTACTGTCAAAAGAACATTTACAGCTGTACATTCTGATGGCTGACACGAGTCATGTCCAGCCACACAGTGTTTCGGAACAGGGAATAAAGGTACCAGCAAGATAAATTCAGAAATTATGCCTGCAAGTGTCATCTCCATAAACACAAAAGATTTCACTCTGTCTTCTGTTCTAGACCCTTCTTTCTTTGTTTGATAAAAACACAACAGATATTGGCCATGTCTCTTCACACAACTGCTAGAATCAAGGCTAATCCATAAAGTAATTAACAGGAAACTAAAGCTGCAATCAAGTGAGATAAACAAATCTGTTAACATACTAAACAGGCACCTTTACCTTCTATACCTACAGATTTTGATTTGAATAGAATATGTCATATATTTCAGCCTTCAAAAACAAAAAAAAAGTACAACTCTCTGCATAAGAAGAAATTATAAAGTATCAATGAGATGGCTGAAGTTTTGAAAGCAGCAGATGCAAGTCCTGTGCATTTAAAACTACCCAAAAATGCCCTTTAATCTATCAGGACACAATAAAAACAATTCAGAACCACCTGAGTCTCCCTTTTTCTTATTTTTATAACAGTGCATAAATCCCTGAATCCAGGAATTTTGTTACTTGAGGCCCTTTCATGTCATCAGAGTAACTCATTAAGGCCATGTCTTCATCTACCATCTCCCAACTCCTCCTACAAAGTGTAATCCACCAGCTCAGGCCAGCAGGTTCATCTCCAAACCTGCCAAAAACTGATTTCTTGGGAAAAGGAGTTTAAAAAACAAAGCAGCATGCAGCAGCTTCCTGAATGCACTCGTTGCCCTGAAAATGGAGAACAGCCTAAGACAAAGGCTAGGTTTTTGCATTTAATATGCCTTAATAGATTTTATTCTATCAGTTCATCCTGCCCTTTTCTGAACCCATAAAAACACCCTGGGGCAACACTTTCCATGACTTACTGTGTCAAGAGCCTGTTCTTTTGGTTTGTTTTGGACCTGCCAATTATTACCTTAATCTGACACTCCTTTGTTTTCTTACTGGGAGGGCCAGTGAATAATACTGGCTCTTAACTTTTGCATGCTATTTACTGCTTTAAATCTACACAGAAAGAGGAACAGACTTTTCCATTACTCCTTCTCCCTCAGTGCCTCACAGGGGAAAGATCCAGAAGGAAGAAAACCAGTTGGTTCCTCATACTGAAATTATTCCATGGCTGTAATAATCCCTGCCATTCTTCTTTAGGCCTCTTCCAGTTGTACTGCATCTTATTGTAATTTTTTAATGAGATGAGGGAGTCACTGCAGTCCAAAAGAGTGCACAGTATTGGTTCAGTGGCATATCAATGCCTTCTTCTGCTTTATTTTTCATTCCCCTTTTTGAAGATTCCCAGCACTTGATTTGCTTTGACTGCTGTGAAGCCTTGAGCTGACACTTTTATTACAACATTCTATTGTAATTCCAAGATCACTTCCACCAGCAGCTCATCAGTGGAGTAGCAGGTATTACAATATAGACATTGAGATCTAAGAAAAAACAACTTTTAAAAGGCACTGCCAATGTTACCAATTTCTCTAGATTACCATCTATATTGTCTATTTTCAAACCAGACTGCCTATTTTACCAGTTTCTCTTTCATAACTGAAAGAGTTCTCTCTACACAGCTATTTTTTTCATTTTCTCTTAACAAGATCAGCACATCAAGACACTGACAGATTCCAAGTGTTTTTTCAGAACTAATTTAAATTTCGGGAGTTTCAATTTCGTTGCAAAAAGAAACTGCAAGTATTTCTGTTAGTCAGAGTCTCATGGCATGTGGGCACAGGTTTTGTTCACATGTCTAAGTGAAATCCTAAGTGAAATCCACTTACTTTTTCCCATAGCTGCTTCTCCTCTAGCTGCATCAGCATGTCCAGGATGTATGTCATATGGGCTGGGCCACTGAGGTCTAGGATTTCCTCATTTATTGCCACATCATCAGGCCACTCAGCTAACAAGGATGCCAGCACATGCCTGGCATAGAGAACTGCAATAGCCTCATTGACACGATACAGGTAATCCCTGACAGCCTTTTTACTCCTGGAGTCCAGCTCCTTGTGCAGGAGGATGGAGCTCTTGGTGCGGCGCTGCTTGGCATAGCTCAGCTGCAGGTCGCTCTCTGTGTTGGTGATGAGTTTCTGGGCTACAGGATTGGTTTCTTCTGTTGCTTTATCACACAGTGCAGGCTTTGACTGCAAGAAGAGAAATGCAAGTCTGAAAACAGGCTGTCAGTAATTTGCTGCTTGATATTTGGATATCTGACCGGTCAAACTGCAAGCTGAATTTATAAATGAATTTGTGAAAAAACCCACAGAAGTGGGATCTCTCACACAGCTATGGATTTCCTGAGAAACACTGTTTATGTTTACACACACTGACGCATTTGTGGAAACAACAGTCAGAATTTTAACCAGAAGTGTGAACTGAAATTCACCTACAGAGGTAAAGCTGCCAAGTGCCCTGCAATGAGGCAGGCTGGGGGGGACTTTTGGAGATCACTTGCTCCAAATTTGACTTAAGGCTTCAACTTCAAAATAACTTCAAAATCAAGGCTTTGTCCAGTCAAGTTTGGACAATTTCCAGGCGTGGGTATTTCACAGCCTCTGTATAAGCTGTTGAAAGGCCTATTTTTTCCTTATAATTATGTGAAACTGCTTCAGGAAGCTCCTTCCCCTTTACTATGCAACTGATAAACAGCTGTGCTGGTGACACCTCATGGCCAGGAGCGAGCCCTCAAAATAAAGCAGAGCTGTGGGACCCTGCAATTGAAGCCAAAACCCAAAGCTTGCAATTGTAGTGTCTACTTCACAAGATAAATTCATTGCTTCCTTGTTCTGCTGCATTTAAGATAACAATGATATGCTAAAACAGTAGCAGGGCATCGGCTTACAGCAGTGAGATACAATCTCTCTTGTGTAAGGGGAGGAAATTACAGCCTGCAATCATAATTTGTTCTCCTGACCTGGGAATCAGGTTCTTTCACTTCCTTAAGGAAGGAATAACAAGAAAGAAATACTTGCTTCTTCTACCTGCTCATTCATTTTGACATAAGACACTGATAACAGATTATTTCAGATGTTTAAAAAAAAAATCTTAGGCACAAATGCCAAAACTGATTATTTTCCAACTGTTGCTGTTTGTAGAGGTGTCCATACCAAACAGGGTAAGATGATCATATCTGTATCCACTGCCTTGGAGCTCTGCTCCTCCAGCCTCAGGCGTTTGCTGGGCTGCCACTTCTGAGCCAGGGTCCGGATCCTCTCATCTGTTGTGATCACATCCCCGTCGAACCTTCACACAGGCAAAGAAATCAAAAACACACAAATATGTTTCCAAAGTAATGCAAACTCAATTAGGGCAATTAAATGCAAATTAAATCTTCCCACCTTCTGTTTTGGAAAGATTAAGCTCTGCCTATTTTTATCATGTTAACTGTTCCCCTGTTCTAACAAGCCAAAAGATTTAAATGTTACAAAATCACTCATTTCTGTGAGAACATGGTGTCTCTGTGAGATGCTCTGAGTACCAGAAGCCACATGTGAGCTCTTGACTCTTCCTCAGTTCACAGAATTCAGAGCCATAGTGGATCTTCATATGGGAGCTACCATAGAAAAGAGCATGTGATGTGTTTCAGAAGATGGTGACTTGCTTCCATAAATACAACTTAGCAGAAGTTTATTTCCTTACTTTTTCACACATGAAAATCAAATCTTATCCTTGGAAGAATTTCTATCCAGTACTGAGAGGATTTTAGATTTTCACCCACCAGTTTCTCTGCTGGACCCAGAATTTCACATACCTCTTTTGAACTTCCAGGAAAAAAGATTCTGTTCTTTTCATCTGCAGCTCATACATGGCTCGAAGAATGTGGAGAGGTGCATTAAGTGCATCATGTGTCATCTGAGAAAGGAGCAAAAAGAAATTTTAAAAACCCCAAAAATACATCAGAGGAGGAAGAGAAAGATTAAATGTCTTTAAGGATGAGCTGGGCATCATTTCCCACTTTGTAGGTAGAGAATTAATTAACTTAGTATCTGGATTAATAATAATGAGAAGCAATTTAGCAGAACACTGTATAATGATTTTGTAGCATTCATTACTGTAGTTCTATTTTATTTTCTTTAAAAAATGATGCATAGAAATCACAGACCCATACTCTATAAATTTAGAAGGAAAACAACCACATGAATTACCAAATGTTTTATGCAACTAGCAAATGCACATTTACCCAAAAGGAGGTAAACTAATTTAAATACCAAGAAGCAAATTTTGGTGGCTTCATCCAGGCCCTCCAGAGGATCAAGTTTGTTCTGCTCTAAGTCAACAGGACCAACAACAGGCTGCTCCACATCTTGATCTTGTTCTCTGTCTTCTAGTTCAGTATCCTCCTGTTCAGCCAGGGAACTGATATCTTGCTTTGAGGAATACAGCATTATTGACAAAATCTACACAGAAAAAAGGTAGCATATGGTGTGACAGCTGCAGGTATTAGGAGTTTATTTGCAATCAGCATCTTAAAGGAACATTATCAGACCTGGACAGTGCTTAACACATGCTATTTTATGAAGAAGCACACCTAAAAATAAAAAACCAACCCCAAAACACAAACCAAAACTATTTCCCACTTCACTAATGAGTTACACCTTCCATGCTGCTGCAAAGACAACTTCAGTGCTTAGCTGAAAGCGCAAAGGAAGTTGAGAAAGTAATTATTTAACCATTTCAGTACATCAAAGATTTGAAGATTCCAAGACAAAAACAGAGCAAAGGTGACCATCACAAAATGCCAGTGATGCCCCTACACACTCTGCTCCTTTGAAAACAGCCTATTTGGCTTCATCATAGTCCTAAAGATGAATTCACACAACTCCTGCCTAAGGTAAAACATAACTTACAGCTGAATCACACTTATCTTTCAGCAATTAACAACCACTGTGAGCGAATATGCCCACATGTGCATCCCCACCTGCACTGCAGCAAAACCTTGTGCAAGTCATGCCTTTCTTTGAGATTGTTTTCTAAATTGAAGAATGGAATTCTCAAGAACAGTCTAAATAAAATCCATAAAACAATCTGAGTAGGTGAGTAATGTCTCATCCTGCAAATTGTTTTCCAAATAAAATCAGATTAGTGTAAATCAGCTCCTGCTTTAAAGAATTTAGTCTATTATCCACAGGATTATGATGGGCAGGAGGAGGCAGGTTCAGGGACACAGTTTAGTGAGAGTTGTTTTAGAGACTAATTAGGGATAATCTTGACTCCCCAGGAGGGCAGTGTACTGCCATAACCTTTCATGCCACTGTGGGAAGCCTGACCTTTTACAAAATGTCACTTTTCTTACCTCCAAGTCTCGGAGAAGCCAAGTCTTACTGAAGCCAGTTCCTTTGCTACACTTCTTCACCAGAAGTTTGAGTAAACCAGACTGAAGAAAGGCAGACTGGATCTCCTTAAAGCCATGAATCTGCACACACACAGACACACAGAAATAAATAACTAAAAAAGGAACAATGCATGACAGGGCTTGGAGAGGCCTTGTCACACAGCCTTGGGTGAATTTCCTGCCCAGATGAATTACACTGGGAATCTTTTCCTTGCATTTCCCTAAAATAAAAATCCCCACTTCAAATCCCTCAAGGGTATCATCTGTGACATGCACAGAGTAGTAACTGAGGGAAAGGAAAAGGAAAAAGGGGGGAAAAAAAGGGAAAAAAAGGGGGAAAAAAGGGGAAAAAAAGGAAAAAAAGGGAGGGAAAAAAAGGGGAAAAAAAAGGGGAAAAAAAGGGGGGAGGGAAAAAAGGGGGGGGAAAAAGGGAGGAAAAAAAAGGGAAAAAGGGAGGGGAAAAAGGGAGGGGAAAAAAGGGGAAAAAAAAAAGGGAAAAAAGGAGGGGAAAAAAAGGGGGAAAAAAGGAGGGGAAAAAAAAGGGGGGAAAAAGGGGGGAAAAAAAAAAAAAAGGGGGGGGAAAAGGGAGGGGGGAAAAGGGAGGGGAAAAAAAAGGAAAAATTGGGAGGGGAAAAAAGGGAGGGGAAAGGGGGGGGAGGGGGAAAAAAGGAAAAATTCCTGTTCAAAACTTCCATGAAAACATTTCATGGAATGAAGCTCACTTATCTCTAGGAATTTCTTCCAGAACTCTCCTGAATGGCTGGCCCCACAGAGGAGAAGCAAGACAACTTGCAGCTCAGACTCACAAAAGCTATTTAAAGCCCAGCAACATTTCCAGCCCCCTACAGACTGAGAACAAAGGATCCAGCTGTGACAGAAATGCCCCCGTGGTGATTCCCAGTGGGCTCAGTCAATACCCAAGTTCCTGCAGCACAGGGTAGAATATGAATTTTTATTTCTCTATCATATTTTTGTGTCAGGTACCTTCAGAGTTCTGTAGAGCCCCTTCAGAGCCAGTGACAGGACCCAGGTTGTTTCCACTGCCTCAGCGTAGCTGCTGTCCATGCTGGTCTGCAGGAGGTGGGTGGAGATGAGGACAAAGTGCTGCAGGTACTGCCTCAGCTGGGTCTGGGAATCACTGCCCTCCTGCCCACATTTCTGAATCAACTGATAGTCTTTCACTACAAGAGAGAAAAAAACATAATTCACTAGGTTCACATCAAAATGATGTGGAGTCATCTCTTAGTAGATATGAGGAGGTTGAGACATGAGACATCCTTACATCAATTATGTTCTAATAAAGGTCTAATACAAAAATTATCTCAGATTCCCTGTACAGTCAAAGTATTTCATTTTTCAGTACAAGTTAAAAACCCCAGGTCACTTCTGGCAAGAGCACATATTTGCACATTAGCAGCACAGAAGCTCATGCTGTATTTTACAATTAAAATGGGGAAAATTCTGACCTGCAATTGATATGATGAAATAAATATTGCTGATCTTACTGTTTAAAATGTCAGCAGTTAAACAAAATAAAAGCTTTTATATTCAAATCTTCCTTGAACATCAAAAAGTAGTTTAGTCTGTTAGTTTTTCCAAATGTCTTTTACACAACATCAGTAGTCAAATCTTAGGACAATCTTTGATTGATTAACTTCACTATATTAGGTCATACAAAGAGAAAAGCCCTTGCTCCTAAAAACCCAACTGATTTGTTATATAAAAATATCTATGAAATATATATTAAATGTTAAATTAAAAAGCTAAATATACATTAAATATTAAATATATAGTATAATTTTATATATTATAGATATAAAATATAATATATATTGAATGTATATTTTTATATCTATAATTATATATTAAATGTTTCACTTGGTCTGAAATTTTAGGGATATCCAAACTGTTTTTAAATTAGCAATTGTTCTAAAATGTTAAGAATAGGTTTTTAAAGAATAAGACACAAGCACTACACAAATCTTGAAACAACTGCTCCATCTTCATCAAAAGCCTGTTTCTGAGATTTCTCAATCAACAGAAAGGTCTCAACAGCTTTCTAAATCCTTTTCTGAATAAAGACAATTGAAATAATTTCTGCAGAAGCTTCACAATTTGGCAATGACCTGCAAGCAGAATTTGGTAACCTGGGAGCAGAAAATCAGGCAACTTACTAATCATGGATTTCAAACTCTGCTCAGTGGTCTGGTTAACATTTACTTTTAACAAGCTGCAAGGAAATACTCTGTGATTCTCTGATAAAACAAAAATGTCACAGAACCTGTTTTTCTCTTTCGGGTTTTGATGTCTACAACCACTGCCCTGTTTTTCTCAGTGAAGTGCTTCAGGATGATCACATTGTGAGGCTCATTAGCATTGTCCATGTACACAGAACGAGTGCCCATACACAGCACCTGAAACAGCAGCAGAACTGCAGTTAGCATCTGGAATACTTATTTACAAATACACAGCCACGTCTTATATTGGTTACATTTGCTTATCCTTGCTATTATTTTATTGCATTGCTTATTTTTGCTATTGTATTTTTTAGCTGAACCACTGCTTGACGCCTGGTATTTGCTGGTCTTTAGAAAATGGAAGTCTAAGTCTATAAAAGAAATGTCTACAACAACCAACTTCATGTTATATAGGCAATGTATCAGTTATGAACATCAAGATGGAGAATGGACTGTTTTGTTTGTACAAAAGTCCTTTTAGATACTGAAACAATCAAGTTGGTTTGCTTGTAGCAGTTATAAGCAGCATCCAAAGAAATGCCAGGCAAAACCAGCTCATTATTGTTCATTAGATCAACATTAATTGTGCACAAGTGGAAAGATGTGAACTCTGACACACATCTGTCACTGTCACATTTTCTGGAAAAATCCCCTTGCCCAGGATTCTTCTCTCCTGGGAAGCTGAGAAGCCTCAGAGAAAAAGGAAAACAATATTATCTCATTTGCTTCTCTTGTGTTTTGCTGCTTTGGAATGTGGTTTGGAGATTGTTTATCCAACACTGAATTGTTTTCACTTAATGACCAACCAGGGCCAAGCTGTGTCAGACTCTGAGGAGAGAGTCATGAGTTTTTAATTATTATCTTGTTTAGCCTTCTGTCAGTATCCTTTCTCTGTTCTTTAGTATAGTTTTAGTATAGCATTCTTTAATATAATACAGCATCATAAAATAATAAATTAGCCTTCTAAGAACATGCAGTCAGATTCATTCCTTCCTGCCACGGGAGACCCCAGAAAATACCACACACATCAGGTTTTGAGACTTTATAAAGGCTGTCTCCAATTGATGGAATCTGTAGTATTTAGAGATACCTAAAAGCTTTAACCAATTCTGTTTCCTTTAGGACTGGCAGGCCACTTACCTCAGGAAACCCAACCAGCACCAGCAAAGTGAAGATGTTGGTGTGCTTCAGCTGGAAGGGCAGCTGTTTAATGCAGTGGTCAGTGAAGGCAGCAATGACGTGGTGCCACTGAGCAGAGGAGTTCAGGGCCCGCAGGATGTCGGCCATGGAGCTCGCCCAGTCCAGCCCCACGCGGCTGCAAAGCAACAGCAGGCTGCGTTAGGAGGGCTGAATGCAGACTCACCTGGGGCTGATCCTCCTCAAGACAGCATAGCACTGCTAATCTGCCACAGCTGCGCTTTCAAATTGTTCCAGAACTGTTCTTCCAAATACTCAAAGCTTTCATGCCAGCTGACACATGAATTCTGAATTTGTTTTCTATAGAGCATAAATATTATTTCAAAGTGTGCCTGAACATTGCCACTGTTAACTCTGAATTTTAGTTTAGAACTCAGAAGTTTCTCTTTGCATGGCAGCAAGAGGTTTATTTCCCATGTATGTGGCCACCTTCCTACTCTCTGAATCACACAACCTGCAGGGACTGGTCTCCTACACTAAAGTTAGTTTTTCAGCTTATGGTCTGGATATTCTTAAATTTCGTATGCTTTTCATAAATTTAAAAATTATGAAAATAATTTCATATGCTTTCTATTTGTTTATGAACCCTCCCTGTAAAACACAGCTACAATAAAAAATAAGTCACATTTAACAGGCATGACATTAATCTCAGAATGCTTAAAAACTTTCTCAGGATCTTCCAAATCTGTCTGTCCCTCCCTGCTGTTTCCAGTGCAATTTTACTATAAAAATCCTCTCTCTCAAGTACTCTTACATAGAAGGGCCAGATCCAGAAGCCAGCACTGGTGGTAGTTATGTGACACACCCTCCTCCTTTCCCAAGTTACACAAGAGATTTGTAACAATGTGAGAGAATGAATGTCACACATAAAGTAAAGGACTGTATTTTTGGCTTTCCTTGTTGTTTCCAAACCTCACTTCCTCCTCCCTGACATGCTGTGGAGGTAAGCACAAGAAATTAGGCCGCTCTTCAGCAGCCAGCTTTCTTCTGGAAGGAAATTAAAATTCCCACTGCAACAAAGGCTGCAGATGCTAAGCCCCTTCCATGACCAGAGTACAGGTTTAATTACCTTCCTATTAAAAAACCTCTGTGAACAAGGCATACATGAAAAAAAATTACTGTTCAGCAGAGATTAACTGATTGGGTTAAGGTAAGAATCACCTGTCTAAACACACAGCTCCCAGACTGAACAGAAGATGAGTTGTCTTCCATCCTTCTGGCACTGCAGACCCATCTCCTGGTACAAACAAATTATGTTTGGCTGAAAGGATTTTAGTCACAGCAGCATCCACTTCTGCAGGCATAAGCCTGAGGATTAACTGGCCCAGGAGTCCCAAGGTTAAATGATAAGTTTCATTCAGGTGGCCAGCATTTGAGATTACAACATGAAACATCAGTGGAAGTATTTGTTCTAGGTTGATCAGAGACATTGTGGAGCCCTGTGGAGAGAGAAAAATCTCAGTGAGGCAGGGAAAGAAAACAAGATTTTTAGTCAAAGTCAGCACATGCAAAAGCTTCTGTTCTGAAGGTCTTTCAAATGGGACAGAAGGAATGAGAACATTCCTACTTTGGTTACTGGCCTGTTCATGTGACCTGACTAAAGTGTCTGTGAAGCTAAACTGCAGATTTAAAGTCTGCTAAACAGCTAAGACTCTACTTCACAGACACATTAAAATTCCCTTTCCTCTCCCCCCACCCAGGAACAAGCCCTTACATTCCTTAGTGCTGTCAATGTCTGAATACATTCTAGCTCACATTTCATAATATGTAAGCAACATGGGTTCACACCCCACATTTCATTCCTATCAATTTTATTAATCTTATTTGTGCACAAAGAAAACCCAGATGGAAGTAAAAAGAACTAACTGATTTGAAAGGTGGTAACATAGCTGCCAGCAACCCCAAAATCCTCTTCTGAGAGCATTCAGCAAAAACTTGTTCCTGGCTAGGTATTAAAACCTTCTCTGTTGGTTTTGGGGTTGAATCCTCTGAGATGGAGTCACCTGCTTTGTAAATAAAAACAAAATAAGAAAATCCCCTAAGTGACATTAAAACTAAAAGAAATAAGGGATAGCTTAATTTTTATAATCAAAATCTAAAAATAAATAGAAAATATAAAAAAGCATTATTACAATTTGAAAATAAAGTCTTTATAAAAGTGTATGGAAACAGAAGGTAAAGAAATTTATACCATCTCATAAGACATATATAGGACAGTGCTATACAGATCCATTTAACTTTCAAAATTCTTACAATCCCAATCTTTAACAGGATAAGACACTTATTTTCTGGTTCCAAGTGCATCAGAACACACAAGTGTTGTGTTAGACCAACAGGACTATTATCTCCATACATGGATAAATACTTGTGGAAATCTACTCTGATTTCCAGACTCCTTTAAACAGATTGCAAGGCATTTATTCAAAGCAATGTCTGGCAGGTTTTCACAAAGCAGACATTTGAAAATATACAAAACTGGATTAGGAATAAAAAGGACAGCTGTTTGTTTGCAGATGAGTAGATATTTCTGAGACGGGGAAAATGAGAAATTATTTTTTACCTGTTGCAGGAACATTCCCATCCACAGTCAAGTCTGACTCTTGTCTCACAGCAGCTTTCTTTGCAGAGACAGCTTTGATTTCAATTTCTTGTTTTCCTACTTTATCTTCCGCAGGAGACTGGATTTCCTTGCGAGTATCTCCTTTCCCCTAAAAATAAACCAGAAGTACTAAAAGATTAAAACAAAAGTAATACCTGCAGGAACAAGCATGGAAAGAATTCAGTCATCTGCACTTGACAAACATTTTTCTTTGAGTATCAAAACCTTCTACTGAAGAATTTCTTCATGTATTCATGTCTTAAGCTTCCATACAATTAAATTATGTTCTTTTATTTTGCTCATTTCTCCCTGCATAAAATTCTTACAGTATAATAGTTTTAAACACTGTATAGAACTGTAGGAAACTCATACTAATACTCAACCAGGAGAAATGACAGCCCTTTCACAAAGAATAAGACATGCTCTCTCCTGCAACACTTTTGTGAAAATCACTTCAGAACAAGAAGTTTTTGATCAGCCACATCTAATGAAAAAAACAACTGTCCCCTTTCCCCCCCAATTTTTACCTACAAATGTAATCATTAATATTCCTTATTTCAGTCCCACATTCAGAACAGGGTGTTTAAGGACCTGAAGATGTTTAATATCAGATCACATGTGTGATATCAGGGGTTCTGGAGATAACAGCTACTCACACTGCGATGCACCAACGAGCCTGGGCTGCGTTTCTCATCTCTTCCCTTCCCTGCTCTATCCCCAGGGTGACTTTTTGGAGCACTGTCTGTGGGAGGACTGCCTGAAACAGTGTCATTCTCTGAGATGGACTCATCTTCTGGTAACATGCAGAGAAGAGCTAAATTTTTTAGTCCTGGAAGCAAAAAAGTTATGAAAGTTATTTAGCTGTTGAGCGGCAAGACAGACAAAAAGCAGAACTTAAACACTCTAAAAGAGAACTGCAAACTTCTTACACAATTCTTTTGAACATTAACTTAATCAAAAACACATTTTCTAACAAGCTCATATAATTATGTAATTCTATTGAATACTAGTGATGGAGAGATGGTGACATCTTCCACCTCAAAGATACCATTGGAGTAGAGGTCTTTATTTAAGAAAACAGTAGAGTGTAAATTATGAATAGCAAATGACATTTGTCTCATATTTCAATCTTCAGACCACTTGCACAATAGAACTGTATATTGTAAACAGATTAATTAATGAGTAACAGTTTAATTAGTGGTGGTGGTATTTCAGTTGTATTAGAGCAGCTCCCAAAAACTAGCAGCAAACATATTTGAATTTTAGTCTAAAATTTTTGATGCATTCAAAATAGGTCCCTATCGTATAACCCTATTTTCCGTAGTAGGTCTTTGTTCACAGAAAACCCAATTTCCAGACAAATGAACACCACTGCCAGAAAGTTATACCATACAGTTTAAAACCTCTTCCCATGAGATGCAGAACAAAAAACTTTTTCCACCAAGTCATTTGCTGTCCTTCAGCTGTCAGTGATACATTACTAAAAGAACATGCATCGGTATTGACTGATCCCTTTACAACAGCTAAGATGGAAAAAAAAACAACCAGAGACTTGCCAAGTTGTGTCCAATGTTTATGTTAGCATAAAATTAGTTTTCTCAAGTACTCTATTTTCCATGTTCCAACAACCCTGAACGACACTCGTTCTACATTTGCTTTCTACATAAACAGTTATTCTCAGTGAAGTACACAGTAGCTTCCCCTTTCCTTTGGAAACTTTCAAGTCAGTAACCACAGCCATTTCTGACACATGTCAAAAGCATTGTTCAGAGCTGACTCACCTTTTCCGTGCTGCGCTTTCATCAGGCAGTCCCCGATGAGCTGAATGCACTGATGCTGCAGAACTCGGGCATGACTGAGGACCTGGGCATCCAGTTTCTCTCCTTCTACTTCCTCTCCATTTGCCAGATCTGCACTGTAGAGGGTCAGGGCAGCAAAGAGCAGCCAGGAGTAGTTGTGGACGTAGGGCTGGATGAGGCGCTGGCGGTCGCTGATGCGGATGGTCACCATGGGGTACACTGTGATGCTGTGGGTGGGCAGGTGGCTGCAGGGACAAGGGACACATTGAGGAATGCAGCTTTTGGTTTGCTGCTAACCAATATAGTCTGTCAGTCAGTCAACACAAAATACCTTCAGAAGAAAACACTTAAAACCCAACACATTCCAGAGGTTCAAGCACTGGTTTTTATGACCTCTGGTGTCAAGCACTGAAAACTGTTGTTTTCCACAGTAGGGATTGTCTCTTCTGTGCTGTCATACAGGATTGGTAACTCCTTCTGCAGCTTTCCTAGCCACATCCAGAAAACACTTGCTACCAAGTGACTTCAGAGTTTGAGGCAGGTTTCCAGACATTTTTGCCCAACTGTTCCTATCTTTGTTTCCCCAAAGGACACCAAGGAGATGTTCTGATGTCAGACACAGCTTTATAGGAAGCACCATGAGAATGACTGATTGTATTTAGCTACTAAATACTGTCTTTCTCCCCTATGGGGGAAAGCAAATCACATTTTTAATACCTGTCAGAGTACTTCTTTGCATGATAGCATCCATAGCAAAGGTCAAAGTCATCACAAACGTTGCAGTTCATTCTCCGACCTATGATAACTCCTTGGCAGTGATCACAGGCATATTCCATATTCACCATTTCATGGTCATCCTCATGTCCTTCAGGTTTAACTCCACCTGCAAAGAAAGACTTCCCTGTAAATCTTTTTGACAAAGGACCTTCCCTAATTTCAAGTTCGCATTCATACCAGGGAAAGAACAGTTAAACATTCCTAAAGTACCCAGGAGAAAAGTGTTTGACTTTATTTTTGTGTATAATTGTCCTGGGTTGCAAGATGTGGGTGGGGGTGTGCATTTTATTTCCACCTGTTAGAGCTGGGGCAGTTATCTTGTGCTAACTGGGCAGTTTTCTTTATCTCTCCCACAGCCAATCCTCCCTCCAGGAGATCTCTGCTGTCCATGGCCACTGAGTGTCCCTGCAGGGCTGATCCCATTCCAGCATCCCATGGGGAGATGCTCCGCCCAGGGGAGGAGCCAAGCATTCCTGCCTGGATCCAATCTGAGCCTGGCCCAGCACAGCAGCCTTTGCCCCCTGCATTGCCAGAGGAGCAGCTTTCTGCTGCCCTGCATTGCCAGAGGGAGCCCAGGCCCATCTGCAGCAGCCCTGGAGCTGCAGAGGAAAACTCCCCCCTTGTGCAGGATCCCTGCTGCAGCAGAGCCACAGCTGGCACTGCAGGAGGGCTGAGCCCCCATGGGATGGGGCTGTGCCCCCACCCTGACCCACAGGGGGCAGGGACTGCTCTCACTCTGGCTGTGGTTTGTTTTGTATTACTGCATTTTTCCATTTTTGTTTTCTTCCCTAATAAAGAACTGTTATTCCTATTCCCATATCTTTGCCTGAGAATCCCTTAATTTCAAAATTATAATAATTCAGAGGGAAGGAGTTTACATTTTCCATTTCAAGTAAAGCTTCTGCCTTCCTTAGCAGACACCTGTCTTTTCAAACCAAGACAATAATTTCCAAGATACTGTTTTGGCATCAAATAGAGGGGTTTGAGGGGTTATTTAGTGGTGCTTACCAAGGAAACAGGTTTTGCACAGATCCATGTCGTTGCACTGCAGGCAGCGGTAGCGATGCCACGGCGCGATTTCATCACAGCCATCACAGGAGATGTCCACGTTCAACAGGTCACAGTAACGAGCCACAAACATGTGCATCTACAGCAATAAACCAAAACAACTGACTTGAGTATTATTTTCTGACTTTCACAAAGCTTCAGACATGAAGCAGAACATTTCCCTTGCCAAAAATGAATCAGGATATTTTAATCATTTTAGACTGTTGAAAGTCTACAGAGATCCAGCTTATCAAAATTAATAATAAACCAGATTCCTTTCTGCCCTTTAGGCTTTTAAAGGTCTCTTATTTATCCCTTCTGCAGGTAAATATACAAAACATGAGGTCACCTTTCTCTGCTTCTCTGGGTCAGCTTGAGCTATCTTTTCATACCAGGCCTCAAACATTACATCCTGACATTCATCCATCCATTCACAGTTTTGCTTGTAGTCTGCAATTTCATCTTCTTCACTCCACTGACTAAAAGAAAAGCAAGCTTAAAATTAAGTTTGAATGCTATCAGGCTTCCTTTTAATAAAGCTTTACTTTTTAATGAAGAACAAAGTGCTATGACATGCTAATAAAAACAGAATTGTGAGAAATTCCATTCACTCAGTTAATAAATGACCATACAGACACCTGCTTCTTGCTTCTGTGACATGTTCTTAAATACATATGGGGACCATAATGCAAAAATTGGGAAAATCTATTCTGATAGAACAGCTTTTGGAATGCTGGCAGATCAGATCAGATGTTTTAAGTTTTTCTGGCCTTCACATTTGCTCATGTGCAAGTACAACTACTATAAAATTGCCAAAAGAAGGTGTTAAAAACACTTGACATTCATCAAGGCAATAAACAGTATTATATTCCTCCTGTTACACTGCTAAACAAGCAAAGTGTTCCAGTAGTAATCAGGTTAAACATTAAATTCCAATAGTTTTTGCAAAAACTATCGAAATACTAAAATTTCAATACTGAAATATTGACATTTTTTTGCTGAATACAGCCAAAAAATTTGAAATACTTCAGATAAGCCCCTGGATACCGACCAGAATTATGCCATACTTGTTAATAGTATACCCTTACTGCTTATTCCAGCAGGAAGTTCAGGAACCCTCCTGGGTAAAATGGAGTCCATATTTAGCAGCATGCAAAAGCTGCATTCCTCCTGACTCACCAAATGACACTGTCATGGATACTGATGTTCTCCTGTGATGTTGTCATGAGGAGCTGTGGCAGCTGGATCTCAACAAAGAAGGAAAGATCACTGGGCTCCCAGCTCATATCCAAGAGGTGCAGGAGAGCTGTCTGCACACAGGATAAGGCAGGAAGCAAAGACCTAAATAAAAACAAAAGACATTAAAACGTGACAACTCTAAAGCTGACCTGAAGTTGAAGGACCTAGAGCTGAAATTGTGTGTGGAGAGGAAGGATAGAAAAACCCCTACACTTTGATTTTCAGGCTTTACTGTGCATTAAAGGAACTTTGTGGCAGGAATTCAGGTTTATGAAAGTATTCAAGTTACACAATTTAGCAAGTACAGACTATGGAATTTGAAGGAAAGAAAATTTTCCTTCTGGATTCAGTTAAGATCAAGCTAATGGTGTTGTCTGACCATTAGCAAGAGGGTTTGTCTCTTCTCTACAGTACAGCATTTTCTTGGTATTTGCAGGAATTCTGTTTGAAACCTTTTTCACATTTTCACTTTAAACTGAACAAAGGACTTGAAAGTTATTGTCAGAGAGACTGCCAATATAGCCATTAAATTTTCATTTCTCTCAGACACCTGGCTATAAATCCTCCAAATTCTAACCAGAATGTTGCCAAAATGTGAGTTTTAACATGAAAGCATGGCTGCAGAATTGCCATGTTTCTTGTGGCATTACCCTTGCCCAAGTATTCCATGATAAATTTGCTATTTCTAGTATTTTACTACTAAGTTCAGAGACACACTGCAGAATTGTAACTACAAAATGCAGTAAGCAGTCAAGTTTTTAATACTGGTAAGTTTTTGTGCTTTCCTTTATTTCCTAATAAAAAGCCAACTTGGCATTTTTGATCACGAGATCAAGGTTCCTCATTTAGTTCTGTAAATAATGGAAAGTACAGACAAAATTAACAAAGACATTAAATGACAAATAAAAAATTACAAAGGAAGAGGTGTGAAGGAATGCAAAAAAAAAATCACATAAATAAAGCAAACAGTGTACTGTACCTGTCATTAATTGTACTGAATCCCTTCACAGAATTTACCAGGAACAAAACAAGCTGATAGTAAGACTCTCGAATCTCTTTGTGTAGCTCAGCACCACAGCCTTCCAAGTTTCCAAAGTAGCTGCAAATTAAAGAGTCAGTTTAGTAGCCAAGAATTCACTGTGATACTTTAGGTAGAATGATTTGTGCAAATTTTACAAACAGGCCCTTTTTAACCTCTCTCCACAAGTGGGAAGGATGTTATTTTTTATTTAAAAATGCAATATAGAAGTTTCAAACAAAAAATGAAAGAATCCTGTACCAGGAATCAGAAGTGAAGAAATGGAACAGGCAAAGAGAATGTTCTCATAGCACTAAGAAGAGAACATTCCTTTAAATTAAAAAGTTGCTTTATGAAAATCTAATCAAGATCTTAAAGCAAATCAGTGCATTGCAAGATGACCACAGAAAGCTCCTGACAATTGAGAAGCCAAGAGACAGAGTTGTGACAGCACCAAACACAACACAGAAATCAGAGCTAAACATGTTCATGGCATGAACAACTGTGCAACTAAGTCCCACTTGAAATAATTATTAAATTTTTGGGTGTGTTTCTTTTTTTTTTTTTTAATGAAGTACACAAAATATGCCTACTAGCCTGAAAACTAACCTCAATCATATTTTTATTATCCACATGCATTAAAAAGCAGAACTTCCTACTCTTGTCAATATACATGCCTGAAGGAACACAAGAACGAAGATAGTAAATCACATGGCTGAGATTTGCCTATATAATTACTTACTTTGTAAAATCTTTCTGACAGGCTAGAAGTTCTAGGAGAAAAAGTACACAGGGTGGGTGAAAGCAGTGTGGCTGCCCAAGAGAGTCCAGGCACTGGCGGATGGTCTTGAGCACCTCCAAAATACTCTGCCCTTGGGATTTTCTCAAAGCAAGGACCTTTAAAACACTGAAAGCAAAAAATATCAGTGAAAACTTCAAAACACTGTGCTTAAAACAACACAAATAAAAGAACAATTCGAGAAGTGCCTGACTAGTTACACAATTGCTTTGTATCTGAATTTCCAGCTGTATTTCAGTGTATTAGTTGGAGTGAGTGATGAAGCTTCAAACAGAATTCAGCTCTTCCTGCACCACTCCATGTTCTAGAGCCAAAAACAGACAAGCTGAGAACTGGAAATCTCTCTTTTGATTTGTTTTCAGAATACCAGGTCATTTAATGAGAGATGCAACTTGTCTCTATTTGGTACCAAGGACTGGTAATAGTGATACACCATGTCCTTGCTTTTGTAGACAAAAAACAAAACACCTCTGCAAACACATCTGAGGAAGGAAGACAATAAATTGCCAAGTGACTGTTTCTTACATTCTGTTCTATGTGATAGAAACAAATGAAATTAAATTGTATTCTCTGAGTCCCTACATCCTTGTGAGTAACTGAAGTTTAATACATAAGTCTGACAACTGTTTGTATACAAAATATTCTGCCATATTATCTTACTGCTAAAATATTTTATTCCACCTGAAGAGGTGTGAAGACAAGCTTCTGTATATTCTAACTGACAACATTCTCAATTTGCTTACCTTTCATGTGAAAGTGATTGATCCTTAATAAAGTCTAAAATGCTCTTCAAAATAGGATATTTTTCCTTCACAGTAGGCACAGCTCTTGGCTCCTCCATTGACCTGAAGGACAGCAGCCTCAGTCTCCCACGGCCCAGCTGAGACTTGCGGGTGGGAGTGGAAGGAGGCGATGACCCATCTTCCTGCTGTGAAACTGTACTCTCAACAGGCTTACTAGGAAACACAGATGCAGCTTCTGCTTGGTGGAGGTCTGGAATTTGTTTCACTTTCAGATCAGACTGTGATGCTTGACCTCCCTCTTTTGAAACAGGGTGAATTCCTGCACTGGATGACACCGATGGGGCTGCCTGGAAGTCCATGTCCACAGCTGATCCTTGTCTTTGGCATCGATCACTCACATACTGCTGGGGATCATCCATGTCTTGGGCTTCCAAACTCTCTGAGGCACAATCTTTTGTCTTTGCTCTTATGGGCAAAAAATTCAGCAACAAAAGGCTCTTCTGCACACAGAGTTTTGCTGCAGCATAAAAATTGGAAGAGTTAAAATCAAGACAATAGAACAAATTTGCTGTCTTATGCTTAGGAAGAAAGTGATTTATCTTATTTCTTCTCAGTTGAGACAGCTAAAAAAATATTGTCTTTCTTGTTATATTGATCATGATGCTATGGGTTGCTTAAGTTCAGATTTCCAAATGCTAAATCTGAATAATCACACTGAACCATATGAAGTACAGAGCAGTCAGTGAGAACACATTTTGTTCTAATAACAATCAGCTGCTGTCCTAACATCAGTTAAATGTGGTAAGAAGTATCTACAACAACAGATGAACCTAAGTTCAGAACCAGGTGACCTGAGTGAAAGGTCACTCCCTGCACAACTTTCTTAACTGTTTTCTGCAGAGAATAGCAGAACACAATCCCAGATAATTAATCCAATGTACACTAGGTTATCTCTTAAGGTAAGAAAAACTAACCCCAGCTGCTAACTTACCTTTCACAGCAAAAATAATGCCTTCAGGTTTATAATGCTTTCCCCTAAGCTACCTGGAATGCTCAAACATACATGGCAACACTCACCAAGAGTTTCTGGGTTCACCTCACTTGCTTCTGTGTTCTGCTTCTCCTCAGCATCATTTCCCCTCCCCATCAGGGATTTCTGCTTCATTTCCAACTGTAGACAGGACGTTAAAATAGTTAAAATATGATTCTCTCTGTGCCTCTATACAGCAAGGCAGGATGAAGACTGTAATGACTGAAAGGAATTTAATCTCAGGAATAGATGACTGTAGTTATCATTCCCAATTTTGCAGAGCAAACCACCCAGGAGCCTAAAGAAGCAGCACCTGAACTGTCAGAGCAGTAAAAGCCTCACCCAGGAGCAGCACCTGAACTGTCAGAGCAGTAACAGCCTCACCCTGAGCTGCTCAAGCTTTGTAGGCTGAGACCATTCCCTGTATTGTAATTTGATGTGCACCAGTCCTCCAAGGAAAAAAATGTTTCTCATTTGCCCTCAGCACTCAGGAAAATACAGACATCTAGTTGTGAGATAAAGTCCTCCAAAAATATGTCATCCCCCTAGCAAGCTCTGTCAGATGCAAACATCACCTGCCATGCACTGGGTAAAGGCAATTACTCATCTTAACATGCATCTGCACCCATTGTAATTCTAGTACATCAACCTGCCAGGAACTTAGGCAGAAAAGAGGAGGAAGAAAGTCACAAGATAATGGATTGATGTCTAAGACACACTTCTTTCTATGATATACCTCAAAAGAACTCCAACTGCAATGTAAGAACCTAATTTACAACATAAGTTCTTGCTAAAATATAACACAAATTTAACTAATTTAAATTTGATAACAAATTTAATTGATTTTCAGTCAAATTCAGTCCTAACTACCCATGATGACACATCTGGGGCTGAGGGAAGGAGAGGAGTGTAAGGATTCAATTAAAGATTTAAGTGCAAAGTTTCAAAGTTCACGATATTCTATCTAAGTGAAAATAGTTGATAGAGAATAACTGAAGGAAAAACTGTTCCACCCTACTCCTGAACATTGCATTGTAAAGTACTAAAGTAAATGACATTAACAGAGATCCTCCTGAACGTTCTTACCATCCAGATTCTAATGGAATCAGCCAGGGAATATACTTGTGCAAACTCATCACTCAAAGGCACCTTGCCTCCACTGTTGACTGGAAATGAGAGAAAGAAGAGAATCCTGTTTATTTACAGCCCCATTTTTATACAACTGCTTAACTAAAATTATGCTACAGCCTTCCCTTCATCTCTTAGTCAATACTTGGAATTATACCTGTAAGAAAAATAGAGAATAAACCTGCCAACTTTCATATGTCCTAAATACACAAACTGCACCTTGACTGATTTATTTACAGAGTTAATTTACAAGTATCTTTCTCATCTCTTCCCAAAATTGCTGCCTGAAGCCATGGAAAATAAAATCCTTCCTTATGCATGCAATAACACTGATACAAATTTATAAGAAAAATCAACAAATGCTTAGCAGTAACTTAAAGCTCTATAGATGTATTTGTTTTCCCTCGTGTTTTACACTATGAATTTCTGGAATGGACTTCCAAGACCAATTTGCAAAAATTAAAAACCTGACAAATCAGTTCCTAATCAAACTGCCCTGACAATGACTATGGAGAAAAAGACATTCTTATTCAGTCTCTCTTTCATTCTCCCTTTCTAATTTTTCTCCTGTTTTCTTTTCAGCATCCCTTCTCCAAATTTCCCACAGCACAGGTGAACACAGGTCCTGAAATTATTCTGGCCCAGGAGATGAAGTTACTGACAGAACAGTGGGATGGATTTCTCAAACACTCATTAATATTTGTCCAGTTTTCAATGTCCCTCAGAAAATTAGCTCCATTGTCAGACACAGAGAAAATGACTAAAGGCAGTAACCACATTAGTCATCAAGTCAGTCTTTGTGTCAGTCATTTTTACTCATAACTTCACAGCTCAAAAAATAGCTCAATCATTCTATGAAAATGTAAAATGTTTAGTGTCAAAATTATGACAAAAAGTGAAAACCTAAAATTAAATCCTTCAAAACCAAGTAACATCTTATTATCCAATACTTCAAACATATCAATAAATTTAATGGAAGGATGCTGTGAGTCAAAAAGTTGCTCATTTTACCTACTGAAAAATACATAAATGGTAATACAATGGCCAGTAAGTTAAAAGCAAAGCATTATCTTCTGTTGGGGAAAAAAAATATTTGAGGATGGCAGGGCTGATTTCCACAGAATGGTATTTTGAGAGATAACTCATGCCTCCTCCAACCCCAACAGTTAATAACAGAAGTTGCTGCTGGCTTTTTAGAAAAGGTACAATGTAGAAAATGATCCAAGAACCTCTAATAACTGGAGCCACACTGTTCTGAATTAAAGCCCCAGAGGACATCACTATCCTCTTTAGGTATAGCTTCACAGAGTAAGTGCTTCTGATGATTATTATTTTGCCAGTGCCCTGAAGACAGAAATATATGTCAAAAAAAAATAAACACTCTAGAGAGAAAGCTTACCTAGTACCTAAATGATACCTTTCTACACAACATCTTCTTTAAATTAGCCCACTGAACTGATTTTTGAATGCTATAAACTCAGCTGTAAGAGAGCCTTTTACAAACTGTAAGTCTTCATTATTAAGATAATCTAATAATATTAGAGTTACCATATTTTTGAAGCTTCTCAAATAAATCTGGAGTGAGATACACCAAAGCAGCAAATGTTGAGTTCACAGCTTGATCAACAGTAGGACCAGCAACTATATCTGTCTTTGGGGTCTGTTTTTTACATGCCTGTATAAGTCCTTTGAAAAGTTCAGATTTTTGCCCACTGAAGTCCTGGGCAGGATCTGATTTTGCAAAGTCGATAAGAAAGTTACGGCAGACATCGTGGGGAGAGCTCCGAGCCTGCAGAGAAAGGTACAACACATCAGCTGCAGGAAAACCTGAGAGAAAACAGTGCAATCTTAAGTCAACCTGCAGTTTATCCATTACACCTGAGCAAACTGAGCAATAAAACACATCCCTGCACCAGGTGGGAAGTGAATGAGATGATCTTCAAATATCTCTCATGTCACTGTCATATTCTCTGGAAAAATCCCTTCACCAGGATTTCTTCTCCTGGGAAGCTGAGAGGCCTCAGAGAAAAGGAAAACAATTCTTATCTCATTTGCTTCTCCTGTGTTGTGTTCATGTGGAATGTGTTTGGAGATTGTTTACCCACAGGTGATTGTTCCATTGGATTCTGCTGTGAGTTGTTTTCACTCTTTGGCCAATCAGGGCCAAGCTGTGTTCAGGACTCTGGAGAGAGTCACAAGTTTTCATTATTATCTTTTAGCTTTCTGTAAGTAACTTTTCTCTATTCTTTAGTATAGTTTTAGTACAGCATTCTTTTTATATCATCATATCATATCATATCATATCATATCATATCATATCATATCATATCATAATAAATTAGCCTTCTAAGAAGGAGTCAGATTCATCATTTCCTTCCTGCCACAGGGGCCCCTAAAAACACCACAGTCTCCAAACCATTTGATGATTCCATGAAAATGGAAATTAATAAATGGCACAGAACAATAGTTTCTTTCCCCCTTGGTATTTGAATCCAACAGCACAAATGACCAAGTTTAGCACAGCAGTGTGTGTTTAAGGGCATTCCAACTCCATAAAGCCAATCCCTGTGTGATCCACAGGGATTTCATGCCAAGGGAACACAAGCAGGGGATAAGTGGGTACCTCGTTTTTGTCTTGGTGCTTGGCACTGTTTTGCCTGGCTCCCGGGAGTGCCTCAGGACACAGCTGATGCCTGAAGACAGGTTTCCACAGAGGAGAATTAAGAACTGAGGTTACTTTCAAAGGAGGCAAGTCTGCTTCACTACCTAATTCTGCAAGAAATTCAGAACAGACCCTTCAGTTACTAAATAATTTTCTTCATTTTTACAGATTAATGAAAATAATAAATGTTAAAAATCCAGTAGGGCAAAAAACTGACAACAAACTCAGAACAAAAAAGTTAATGCAAATAGACTGAACAAGTAATTTAACAATGTTCTCTATTTTCTAACCTGGTACAGAAAACCGATGTACCCTTTCATTAATGGCAGCATCAATATCTTATAGTGAAGGACTTCAAACATTTTCACTGTGTAACTACAGCAATTTTCTGGTTTAAAAGAGTTTAAAAGCTATCTCGCCTACTAAACACCAAATTTGTCATATGCAAGCATGCTTACATTAAAAAAGGAAGAAAATATTATGAAACACTTCAACTAGTTCCCTGAATTCATATGTAAATAGCTGTCTAATTTTCCAAGGTAAATATGGACCACCTGATTGGAGCAAGACCTCTTTAGCCTTATTTAATTTCTTCTAAGTGGTGGATGGATTAGATTTAGGAAGCTAGAGAGAAGTGCTCTTGCTTTCAAATTAAACAATAATTTTTTTTTTAAAATTTATTTATTAAAATTTAATGTACTTATCTTCAAGGCCGAAATCCTAAGTGTACTTAACTACTGTAATTAACCAAACTTCATTTGTGACTTCACATTGCATTCAATATCAAATGCTCGTGTGAAACTTAGAATCATTTGTATCCTAAGCCTTGTAATTTTTTCACTTTGCTGGCTCCATATTCACACTCCTGATGTGGGGTGGATGACAGCACCAGGGAACAATTTTAAATGAAAAAAAAAAACCAAAAAACATAAATATTTACTTTTCATAAATGTAATTTATGCTTTGGGGCTTTACAAGTCCTCCATGGGCTCGGAGCACACCAAGATCCTCCATGGGCTTCTTCCTC
This sequence comes from Emberiza elegans, assembly GCA_024865655.1. Taxonomy (NCBI): domain Eukaryota; kingdom Metazoa; phylum Chordata; class Aves; order Passeriformes; family Fringillidae; genus Emberiza; species Emberiza elegans. The sequence goes on from JALJVW010001080.1 coordinate 1,793,689, forward strand.
CATGGGCTCAGAGCACACCAAGTCCTCCATGGGCTCGGAGCACACCAAGTCCTCCATGGGCTCGGAGCACACCAAGTCCTCCATGGGCTTGGAAGAAAAGCAAGTCCTCCATGGGCTCGGAGCACACCAAGTCCTCCATGGGCTCGGAGCACACCAAGTCCTCCATGGGCTCGGAGCACACCAAGTTCTCCACATTCACATGCAGGAAATACACAAGGAACTCAATTTTCACATTGGGATTCTCAACACCAAACCCTTGTAGCTCCTGTGTGCAGGGATGGAGCAGTGGGAGGCACTCACCTCGCAGGGATTTGAGGGCCATGCTCCGGGAAGCCAAGCGCCCCATCAGCCTGGAGACAAGCAGCTGTAAATCCAAGCCCCAAGACACGGCAACGTCTGGGAGGCCATAAGCAGTGACGGAAAACTTGTAGCCCCACTCATTATTGCTGCTGTCAGAGTGAAAGAGAAACTGCAGCCGTGGGCCAGCCTTAAAGGTCACTTTCTACAGAGCAACAAAACAGTCATTTTGCCAAATGTACATGACAGGAAAACGTTTCAGGGTAATGAATTCCCTTCAGCAACTCTGGGGTTTCAGTATTATGTTCTGGCCATAACAGATCTAATTTCCCCCACCATCTCAATGAGAAACCCACAGTGCTAAGCAGGTAAAATTTCTATCCAAGAGCTTAATGGGCAATTTTATATTAAAAGTCACAAAAACAGAAGAACAGCATCCCATTTGAGGACAGAGCACAGCCTCAGGAAGGACCACACTTGTCTTATAATACAAAAACTTGCAAGGGCAGAGCAAGTTCTATCCATGCATTATTGACAGTTAAACGTGATTATTCCTTTTCACCTTAACTGATTGTTCTTTTGATAACAGGAGCAAAGAGGGATTCTTTACTTATTCATTCCTTTTATTTGAAGCTTTTCAGACTTTCTTCCCCATCTCCTGCCCCCCACCTAAGAAACCTAATAAACATACCCATGAACAAAAGCACACATCCTTTTACATAATAGCTTTCCACAGGAATCATAAGGACTTCCTAAGACTGGCTAAATAATTTGGTTCACAATTTTAAAGGTGCTCACCTTAGGCCATTTCTCAGTGCCAACCTTTGTATCGTAACGAGTTTTTGCCCCTCTGGCATCAGTAAACTCCAGGTAATCATACCTGTGAAAATTGCAATTCATTACTTCCAAATTTACTTTTTAAGTTTTGGGGGAGAATAGTTTTGCTTCTGGATTTTCACAAGTGCTGTATCTAAGTGCACCCTGTCACTTCTTTCTGAACTACACCTTCATGTGACTGCTAAGGAATTTATTTCATGTTTCAATGCAGAAGTTCTGCCATCCTGCAGTGCTTGGAATTGATAATGGATGCCAAATCTAACATCTGGCAAATGCTTTAACCGAGCTGTAGCCTGATGTGTTACCAAGAGAATGAGGGCAAAATAAATACCGCAAGCACAAACTGTGGTGGTCATAGCATTATTATCAAACAGATCAAGGCCAAAGGAACCAAAATTCATATGAACAGCATGTCTGTAACTTTGCCAGGAGAGGTAGATTTCAGCACAAGGTCATTCAAAAATACACATTGTGCACTGTTCTGGAAAATGAAGAAATTGAAATGGCACATGTGGAGTGCACATTGAAACATGAATTGCCCCCTCTGCAGACAGACACTGGAATTTAACACAGCACAAGATTAAATTACCTCCTTTCAGTTTCACATTTTTCATCAAATTCCACCTCAAAGTAAGTTGCCCCATGACACAGGAAGACTGAGACCTCATGGCAATTATTTTCATAGTTATGAGGTGATTCCATTGTCCAGGTTCTCAATACTACAGGCTGCTCCTGCTGCCAGCTTTCCATGTCTGTCTGTACAACAAAAATGCATTCTTAGATACAAAAGTAAGAAAAAATAAATTACCACACTAGATTTTTGTGTCTATACTTTTAAGTTGCCAGATGTGCATGCAAATGGCACTTAAAAGGCTACAGCATTGATTTCCACAGAAATTAGCTCTGAAGACATCCTTGGTAATAATAAGGAAGCATTTCCAAAGCAAAACCCACCCAGTCCATTGGAGGAGACTGTCTCACCCACAAGTGACTCCAAGTCTCCAGTCATGACAAAGAGACGTTGGATGACTAATGCAGATTTAAACATCTGTGCTACAGACATACAGATTTTATTTGCATCACCACAAGCAGTGAAGCTAAAAATGTTAAGCATATACTATTTTTAATTTGTTTTCCTCTTCACCCACAGAATCCCCTCCTTCCTATCTACCTTCCAGGCTGCTCATTCCAGCTGCACTTTCTGACCACTCTGCCATATCAGTAGATAAGTTTCTCATTCTTCACTCAACATTTTATTACACATCCTACACTTCTAAAATCTTTCTAGTTCTTTTCCAATGCTCACCAATGGAATCACCTGAGTTTTCTGTCTTTCTTGCAATTTTGCTTTTGTTTCAGACTGTTTAATAGAGCCTGTGTCCTTAGTTACCTTATGAGGTTCACTACAAAGGCTTTTCAGTGGTTCTATCAAAGTGCTGAATCCCTGTAGCAGAGTACAGTAGGGAATGTCTAAAGTGCAAAAATCCAACAAGAAGATGACCTAGGAGCAAACACAGGGGTCAGGAAATGCCAGATCCACAGCCATGCCTCCCAGGAACAGGATAAAATCCCACAGGTCACTCACCAGCTGACGAGTTGCCATTGCAAAGACAGAGCTACTTATTTTTTCAACTATTGTTTTGCCACTATATTGAGATAAGAGTGACTGCAAAATTGTTCTGATATTTGACAGGAACTGGCCCACATCTAAAGAGAAAAAAAAAAAGAATCCTTAATAGCTACCTTAAGGATTGGCTCCCACCATTCACTTTATCAAACATTAGGTGCATGGTGATGTGCACAGGGACAAATACAGCAGGAAAGGATCTGCTGCCCCCAGGGCTGCAACACCCAACACTTCAGAGAAGTTTGCTGTGATATTTCTATTGTGGAAACAAGTCATGCTATCAACAATATCACTGAAAAAATGGGTGATCACTAATTTCATCAAACACTGCAAGATTGTTTCAACAAGGTCCATGTATCCAGTAGTCTCCATGCACTACTAAGAAATGCAGCTGAACTAACAAGTGAGGGTAGGAATTTTTAACTACAACCTTGCTCCATTTTTAAATGTACAGGAAATGTAAAGACAGGAACACAGCAAATTTATTTATATACAAATAACATAAACATGATGTAATTTTACATAAAATTACACCTTTGTTAAGTATTTGGCCCAATTAACTCAACACTGAGCTGCTGCATTATAAAAATCTAACAATCCTCCCCCAAAAAACCCCAACAAAACCCCTTAGATGAACCCAGCTTCTTAACCAACTTCTTGCTATTATAAATATCCAGGAAAGCACATATCAACACCCAGGAGTTTACTAAAATATGGGATGCTATGAAATTAAAATGTTCAAATGAAAGCCTGTAACTATTTGTTCTTTGGATTTTTTTCAGTATTTGGCCCCCAAAACTTACTGAAATCTTTCTGAAGATTCTCCCAACATAAGACTATCAGTACAGCTAAAACTCCAAGCTGCTTAATATGCCTACTAATTATTTCCTAGAGAGATTAAAAATGCTATGACAGTTCTGAGTATGCCTCAGGCAATCTTTGGTGATCCCCAATTATACGGCAATTTGCAAAATCACATTTTAAAGTCCTGTATTGCCCCATATTTAATTCTGTACTCAATCCCAGCACTTACAATTTTTAAGTATTTCTACTGCAAGATCCTTGGCTGAATTATCAGTGCCTTTAAGCTGCAGATAGCACCAGGAAAGGAGGCTGCCCTGAACAGACCAGAATAAGGAAGACAAGACTGTGCCACTCTCTTGCTGTGCAACATCCAGCATCATCATTTCACACTGAAAAATAAGGAACAATAATGAATGTAATGGAGCTCCTCTGCTGCAGCATGACACACAGTATGCACCAAGTAAACTGGGATGGACACAATCATCCCACTCACCCCAAAAAAGATGAAATGCAAATGACAAGGAGCATGTAACACCCTGTAGCAAGTGATGGGCTTTGTTTTGATATATCACAACTTTAAATAGGAACAGCTACATATGAGTCACTTGATGTTCTCAGCACAGTTTTTCTGCATATGTAAATAACCCTCCTCCATTTCCACCTCCCTCAGTGACATGCCCAATCCTCTAAAAAAGGAATGATTCCTTCTGTATCCCAGTGTCTCTCCATAGAGTCTTTTCAATGCTATGGAAAAACACCACATCTTGCATAGTTCATACTGGAAAAACATTATTCATTTCCTACTCTACTAATGTGAAATGTTAATGCTTAAAGGAAAACACAACTGATTGGAAAAGCTAATCCTGCTGACTTGCACAGCCATGAACAGGGGTACCCAGGACAGGGAAGCTGTTCCTCAGTATCCATGGAAGCAATTTGTGTTTGAGTGCCTACAAAACTCATGGCACAGAAGCAGGAGCAAAGAGCAAAGCCACTTACCTCTCTTGCTGCCACAAGCAGAAGGGTGTCCATGACTGACAATACTTCACTTATGTCAAAATTTACAGAAACTCCTTTCTCTGGTAATAATAAGAGTCCACCTGGATCTTGATCACTACAAAACAAAGATATTCTTACTAACCAACAACAAGGAGTTCCAAACAGTTCCAACCCAGAAATTTAGTAGTTTTTGTGTCAGATCTGTAGAGATCCTACTGTGTAATTACAATGAAAATCAAAAGTTTGTGTTCTGATGACTCCAGACTAATTAAATCTATACCAACCATCAGCACTGACAAACAATTACTTTAAAAATTGGAAGACAGCCTAGGAGAAGCCTAAGAACAATTTATTGTGATTTCAGCACCAACCTTGGCCAGTGTTTTACAGAGCTATTCAGCTAATAAAAATATTGATTAGTAGAATGTCCTTTCTAAACAACATTAGTTGATTACTTCAGAGAATTATTGTTCAGGGAAGTAATGTTTCTAAAAAGGATTAAATACAAACTTATTAACAAATGTGGGGTATCAGACAAATATGTTCAATTTCAAGACCCCTCACCTGAAGTGGGTACACAAAGATCTGAAGGCAAGATGTACAGATTGCTTATGTTCTTGCTCTGTGATGTTTTTCTAGAAAAGGAAAAAGATTTAGTTTTTATGATACATTCTGTTTTCCTTCTCTGTGACAAAGAATTCTAATTTCTGTGTTCTATTATTCATTTTTGGTAAGAAAGGCAGGGTTAGCTCCTCTTTCTTTGGATAAGCTGCAGAGAGAAAAGGGGCAGGGTAAAAAGAGGCAAAGAAAAAAATAAGGCTTTTACTTGAATGGGACAAAGTATGTATTATTTGAGAATAATAAGTCAGATTTGTCCTCTTTTCTGCATAAAGAAAGCAGGCACTAAACAAACAATTTCTCATTCAATGTTTACCATCATGGTGAAGAGCTGGTGTCGCCTGGTCTGTCTATCTGGGAAAAAAACTGCTGCTCCACTGAGTAAGGTGTTCTTAACTTCCTCTTTCAGCATTTTCATTGGCATGAAGTTACTGTCCCCCATATCCACTACTGCTCATACAAAAAGGAAACAAAATTACAAGTTCTAATTAATACCCCACCTAATATGTTAGAGGCATAACTGAATTAAATGTTAGTCCACACAACTTCAAGCCCTCACAATCCCATTATACACACAGAAAAAGAGGGGAAACTTTTTAACTTACAGCAAGAAAGATTTATATTAAGAAAGAATATATCTATTCACCAAGTAAATTAATTCTAGAAAGATTATAACTTGACACCCATCAAAGCTAATACAATTTTCAAGATGTGACAGATTCTATATAAAGTGTTTTCCCTCCAGCTTGCTTCTGCAGGAGACTCTTCAAATTACACTTGAATAGACAGCATGCCACCCTACCTCCAATGAAACCTAATGTGCAATTCCCATTCTCTTCACTGGCTCCAGAATCTTCCCTGTGTCCCTGTAAACCTCACAGTCTACTCATGAGCTCATTTATACTGATATGCAATATCAGAAATAAATAAACCCCAGTAATGCTATAGTCAAAGGGTCACATTCCCTGGTGCTACAAGCAGGTGACACATTCAAAATGAGTTTTCCATTGCAGCTGTTTCCAGACCATGCTGTCAGGAAATCTGCAAAACCATTTCTTTGGGCCAACGAAAGTTTCTAGTGATAGACTAATTAGCACACACTGACCTGAAGGAGAAACAAAGGAACAGGAGCTGACTTTGCCTCTAGGAATGAGTATTTTCTCCCAAAATTTAATAGACAAAACAGTCAATATATATTGCATAAAAATTACCTTCACACAAATGTCTATAAAGCTCTTCTGCAGCTTCTGTGTGACCAGCTGTTTTGCTCTGAGGAGTTTCTTGAGGCTTAGCAGTTTTATTATCTCCAGTAAGTACAGAGAAGCAGCTCTGGAGAAGCTGCAACAGCAGGGTTTGAACAAAGATACATTCTTCCCTTGGGCTGTAAGAAGATACATAACAAATAGAAGAAAAAACTAAGAAAGTGGTTCTTTTCACCAAAGAAAAGTATTGCTATCAAAGTCACCATTTCAAACAGATAAAAACCACTGAGTGGAGAGACATGGCCAAAGGAAGTGGAGCTACCAGCTCAACTAAGCTACAGCTCAAGCTTCTGCATAACTTCATAGTTAGAAGTCCATATGGCAGCAGTAGGGAAATGTTATTTATGTAAATGATGTAGTTTAGGAAGAACAAACTGCAGTAACTAAACAAGCATATTTTATTTATACACACACCACTGATTAGTGCTTCAGCAGACACTAAAGAAGAAACTTACTTTTGGTGCAGTTTATTGTAAAAATTCCAGAACAGCTGCAAATCAAGGCCTGTGAAATCTAAAAATGACTTGTATTTTAATCCACTCTCCTTCTGCTGAACCTTAAAAAGGCAAAGAAAATGCAGGATTGGAAAGTTGAATCTATACAGAACACACTTATAAAACAAAATCTCTGAGCACTGGGCTTAAAGGAAAGCACAGCCATCTTTCCTATAAATTTGCAGCTAACATAAATTCCAGTTTAAGCTTTTTCATGGACATTCTGGTGCCTAAATGTGACAGTTCATGCTGAAACCTTCTTATTCATAGAATTCTCCCCTCTTTGTGGATTTCTAGGATCCCATCCCTTTTCTCCATCACCAGAGCACTTCACAACCTCCACCTCTCCATCTAATTTAATTGGAATTAATACCTTCAGCAAACATACACAGAATTCTACTTTTCATAAATAATTTCTTTTCCACAAGATGCTTTTTAACCTTTGTTAAGAGTACCCCAACTTTTCTTCGCCCATTCACAACCACTGTTTGCACAGACTTATTCCTTTCAGCCTGACAAATAAGAAGCTTAAAAAACCATAAGAAGTGAAAATACCAGATCCTGTGCCAGCTGCTGGATGAAGTGAAGTGTCTTCAGGAGCAGAGTTGTGCCACAAACTGTGTCCTCCTCAGTTCTCCTGCACTGCAGGCAGCTCATGGTCCTGCAGGGCTCGTCCCGCAGGGGCCGCAGGTAGCCCAGAACGCTCAGCCCTTGCACCCCAAGCCGTTCTGCTGAGTCTTGTCTTGTGCACAGGAACTTGATCATCAAGTACTAAATGGATACAAAAACAGCACAAAATGTGGGTTTAAAAGCTGGTACAAATTGGGCTTTTAAAAGGCAGGAGTGCACATAGGTGAGGATTGAAGAGGGAAGCCTTAGTACCTTGTTGTAGCTGCATTTCTCTTCACAGAGAAAAGCAAGGGACAACTTCCCAAGGATATTTCTGGGATTCACATTCTCTGAACGTCAGAGAAATAAAAACAATTCTTATCTCATTTACTGCTCCTGTGTTGTTCACAAGTGGAATGCATTGTGGAAGATTGTTTACCTGAAGGGAATTGATCATTAGATTCTGGTGAGAGTGTTTTGATTCACTGACCCATTGAATCCAGGTGTGTGTGTGGGGACTGGGCTGACAGTCACAAGATTCTGTGCAGTGGAGTTGAGCTGAGTGCTTGTGCAGATTCAGTTTAGATGTAATGTAATACAGTGTAATATTATACAGAATAATATAGTATAATAAAGTAATTAATTAGCCTTCTGATATCCATGGAATCCTCCTCATCATTTCTCCCTGCCACAGAGGCTGTGTTGAATCCTAAACCTTGTCTAACACCTCCAGAGGTTTAAAATACTGAGCCTCAGATGCAGGCTAAGTTTGGTCTCTCCCTGCTTCCAAAAAGTCACAGGGATGGTTCTATGACCTCTACAGGCGCCTGCAAAGTTTGTCAATTCATTATCAGCTCATTCACTCTGCACACACTGCTCCTCTCTGCCACAGCTGCAGTATTCTTGCAGGTTAAAGAATTATTAGCTGCTTTTAAAAGCAAGCAGAGGATCAATATGTAGTATTTAGAACATACTTTGATCAGTCTGTTCTCAGTGAGGTGCAGAGCACAAAACTGAAGGAACAGCAAGTCCTGCCATCCACATGCACTGGTTACTCTGCAGCAGCCAGAAAAAATCCCAGCTGACACAACAATGTCACCAATTCTCTTAATTCCCACAGTGCAGATGGACTAAGGAACTACAACAGCTGATTCCAGAACCATGATCTGAAATGCAACATTCCTTATAAATGCACCAAGCACTTAAAATCAAAACCATCTTCTTCCATTCTCAAAATGAAAGAGTCTCCACCCTCCAGGGACAGCAGCCTAACTGATGGAAATGCTTTATAATTGTTTGCCCACAAAACAAGGATTGAAGAACCTGGTTCTGAAAGAATAAATGCTATGACTACACAGTAGTTAAATAGTCTAGATACTAGAATAAAGCATCAATCATATTAAAACCAGTAATCTGCACATTATCACATAGCTTTGCATTAAATCTGATCATGAAGCACTCCTTAACTACACATATATATATGCACACAGAGAAAAAGAAACTATTTCAGAGGACAAAAGTTCAATTATTCACTTAACTAGAAGCCTATTCATTTTTTTCTCTGTCCAGCAGAGTTCTCCCTCACAAAATAGGTTTAAGTTTATTTCAGTTGACACAGAAAAGAGCCCCTGTTCATTGTGACTGGGCCAAGGGGTTTTTGTGGATTCTTACTTGGGAAACTCTGCATTGCTGCATTTTGACATCAACTTCATCCCATTCTTCTTCTACTTCAAACCAGCCAATAGGATCATCATCTCCCAAATCATCACAAGAACAACTGCTTCTGTGTATAAAAGAATGTAACACACTTTGTAAAGAGAAAGTTCAGAGACATTGCAAAACTGTTGATACACTACCAAAACACTTAGAGCATGTTATGGCTATAAAGATGAAAGACAACAGAAAGTTTCACAAACACAAAACTCTATCACATGCAAGGTAAAAAAAAAAAAAAAAAAAAATCTTTTTCTTCACAGCCCCTTAACCTCCCCTTACTCCTAAGGAACAGTTCTGAAAACTGATTTAATAAAACTTAATTTAAAAATTTCTGTTATCATTGATCTGCACCCCAAGTAGAAGGTTTATTTTGCTATATCCCGTTTATAATAGGTCTTTAAATCCAGTGGCTGAAAACAGCTATATGCATATTTCATTCAACACATCAAATGGAGGCACATTAAAATCAAACAATTAAATGATGCCCCATTTTTAAGCCACCTGGAACAACTCTCAGTAGTCCAAGTGGCATTGCAAAATAATCAAATATTACATTAATTTTCCATGTATGCATTGCAAAAATCTATTTATACCTGGTTTTTAAAAACTGTTTGAATTCCCTCAGCTTCCATTTGTCGTAGCTCTCAAACCTCCTGAAATGCTCCTCAGCATGGAACTTTTCTGAGGCACCGTTGTACGCAAACACCAGCCCACACTGCGCCCCAATGGCACCACGCCGGACCTGAAGGGCAAAGCCACCCAGGGCAGTAAGGAAAATAAACAACCATGGAAAGCAACCAAATCCTGACAATCCCGCTCTCTGGAATTGCACAGGAACATGAAACACATTTAGAGAAATGTTATGAAAGTGTCTGTAACCCACTGAATTGGGATCATGCACATGGTTATTATTTACTGTATTTATCACCCTGCCAGCACCCTTACATGAACTAGAATTCCACATATTAATTAGATAAATTATAGTTCCACATATTAATTCCCATTTTGCTTTCCTTTTAAATTTAAAAAAATCAACAAAACTAAAATCATGTTTCCCTATTAATATCACTACACTGCAAAACAACTCAGCTGCCTCTCCAGCTCCAGTTAAAATTTACTTGCCAGAAGTCCATTCATGTTTAAATATCTTTGACATAGAAATACCCATTGTTGCTCCAGGAATTAAATAATACTATAGCTTTGCCTTAAGTAAATAAGCCAATTCAGCTGCAGAAACCTCACTGAAGTTTTGTCTTGGCCATGAGATTTATCACAAGACCTTCCTTTGAAGCCACGTAACAGTCACACCAAATGCAAATTACACTGGTGTCTCTAAACAGAATTTGAAATACCTCCATTTAATCTGAACTCACATGCTTTGTCTCTTGACACCTGCTATTCACAGAGCCAAAAAGTTATTTTAAACATAAGATAAAAGACCTTGCATATAAATACACACACTTCAGTGAGAAACCACAAACCAGTGAGTCTCTGGTTTGAGATATATATTGCAAGATATAGATAAAATCAATATAAAATAAATGTCTTTACTACATGCTTGTGGCTCCCTGGAACAATTTAAGACCTCCTTTTCCTGAAGTTCCCTGACTTACACTGAAGACAAACTCTAAAATAACAGTATTTCATAATGAATTTAAATTTCATTTCATATTAAAAAACTCCAAATTCAATGCCACCACTAGGGGAAAAAAAGTAAGTCTTCCACTTCAAAATCTCCCAGCAACTACATACCTTTATTCTAATTTGTGTCACTTGAAATGAAGATTCAGTTCCAGTAGAAAGAATGATACTTGCTCTGGTTTTCCCAGTTTCAGTAAGAAAACCTAAAGCAGCAGTGGGAACAGAAGGAGTCTGGATGAAAGGAAATACTGGGATTGTGGGCTGAAGGGGGGAAACAAAACCACAAAGCTTTTCCAGTGAAATGCTCATTAGCAAATGTTTCCAAATAAAAAGGACTACTTAAAATATTGTATTTTACACAGCACTCTCCAGGTAGTATCTCTCTGGACACTGCAATATCTGCAGCAGTTTCAAGAATATTTTCTTATTAAAGTTTATTAATAATTCCCAAATATTAATTTGGCTTGTGGCTCTATTCACTAAACTCAGTGAATAGTCCCCCAAACTGTGACCCACAAAACAACAGTAAACAAGCCACAAAATAACTAAAGAATAAACCTAAATAATGCACATGAACTGAGAGAGGTGTAAAACAAGCATTTAGAAAGTGCCTGATTTTCTGTCACAATGGCTTTCATTTACCAGTAGCACTGCACAAGACAATAAACTATTAAAAAAAAAGATTAGGTGGCATTTCACTTAAAAAGGAGGTCAAGAAACACCAATCTCTTTGTTTAGGTTGTATTCAGTACATAAAAGCATTGCATTAACAAAGAGAGGCTTTAAGAGAGAATTAATAGGTACATGCAGTGAGAATTTCAATGATTTCTATAAACTCTCTTCCATCAATATTTGGGAAACTAACAGTGATTCATGGCTTCAACCCACAAAGTTTGCTCTAGGAGAATATTCCCTGTGGCAGTTCACTGCTGCCATAGAATATTAATAACTCTCTCCAAAATCCAATCTTTTTGTTTGGTTGGCTTGTTTTGACAATAAACTGGTTTATGAGAAATTCACGGTGCTGCAAAATCTAATTTATATCCTGTTTTAGTTTGGGTTTTTGCTTGCTAGTTTAACTTTTTTTTAATTACAAATCTTCCATAGCATAAAACTATAAAGAATCAAATATATAGTAAATATGGAACAACACCACAGCATTGTTAAAAATCATTATGTTTGGTAGAATCATCTAACTTAAATGATTTTCTGATTCTAATATCATGGATTTTAAGTCCAAGCTCTTACCATCCCCAGTCCATGGCTCCACAAGGAGGTTTTCGGGCCCTGATTTATCTTCTTTTCCCTTTACATCACATGCTTGCAGAGTGAGTCGTAAAGGCTTTCCTAAGTCAAAAAATCAACAGGTTTATCAAATTCATTTAAAATGCTAAAATATATTTTCCAGAGTTCTTTGTTCAAAAAATAAAAATGGAAAAAAATTACAATACTATGAGATTTTCACCACTGTCAGACACAAAAAAGGGGAGGGAAACTGGAATATGAGAAATACATGAACCTATAGTTGGAGTTTTAGATACAGACAGAAGGACAATGCAGTTCATGACAATTAATGTTCCTTCAACTGTGGCCACACTTTGGAATTCACAATCCATGAAATACCACTTGTCTTACAAAAGGCATTAGCTACTCTGGGGAAAACAGACCAATTTTCAAAATTTTTGAAAGCAAACACAGATAATTATAGAATAATCCACATGTTCTTTGGCACAAGACAAGTACTGAAAAAACAGACTAAAAGGCAAATAAAGGGTCTTCATGAATTCTTCATGAGAGACTAATGAGAATCTCAGAAATTGATACCTGAGAAAATACAGATTTATCAAACAAGTCCAGCAAATACAGCAAAATCACCACCTGATGCCAGACCATGAACAGCTCTACACTCATGACATACTCAGATTATAAAAACTTAATTTTAACTCATCTTAGAAGAAAAAAAAAAAAAAAGAACCATAGAGAGATGCTAATGGCATTACATTTCAAATGCATCTTAAATTTGTACATGCCTGCAGGAGAGAGCACTCACAAAGGCTCCCTCAGTCAAACAAATGTTTTACTGGAAGAAGAAAAATGCTTCCTGTCATTTACCTTTTAAGCAACACAAACACCATCATCATCACCATGCTGATACAGGGGCCATGATCTACAAAGTCCATCTTTTCTCTCTTGAGACCCTACTTGGTTTAACTCTTTAATCACAGAAAGCTGATCAATCACCAACTTTTTGGGCAGTTCAGCTGCTAGGTTGTGATTTCAGTGAGAGTTCTTAATTAAGAAGATTTGGATCATTTAAAAACCCACCAAGTGGAACAACTCAAAGCTATATGTTTATAGTGTATTTGCTTAAGGCTGTGAAGGATGCAGGATTGTTGCATTACCATATTTGTAGAGCAGGTTCTGTCTGACGGCTGCCATGGAGGAGATCAGGGAGGAAGCCTTGTATGGAGTGTCCAGGTGATCAGTGATGGCACACAGGGAACTCAGCACTTTGGCAACACTCCCCCGGGCTAAGGCAAAGGCCAGGAGTGTCAGCTCCACCTCTGGAGTAGTACAGCAACTGGGAGGAAAAACAGCAACAGTGAGAAAAGAAAAACTGGGATATTCTGTTTTTCAATAAAGACAAACTGCCACAGAACCTCCCAGGTGCCTGTTTGTATTTTTCATGATACTTAAAAAAGAGCATCTGAATAAAGATGTAAAAATTTGATTTGCACTCTTCCAAACCACTTCCCACTGAATCAAGCACACAACCTCACCTTGTTATTCTGATAAGGAAGCTATCTACTTCTTCCAAAACATTTGGTGACAAGAAGCTTGAAAAATCTGTGGAGCCTGGTGTTAGGGATAGAGGTGGCATGTGCTGCAGTGCTTTCCTAGGAAAAAGTGAAACATAATGTCAGGAAACCAGGCAGGATTGGAGAAAAGAGCCTCCAATGTGAATTAGAGGCTTGAATTTTCATGCTTTGTGTGGGCAGGTCTCTGCAAATTGCTTCTGAGTGCACAAAATCTATTTACACAGAGATTCTCTTCAAAAGGGAACAACAATACTGCATTCTAGACAGGGAAAATTCAGGGACTGCTGGGTAATCCTGAATCTAGTCTCAATCTCAGATTTAGTGAGTCAAACATAAGGAATTTTAAATTAAATCTGTGACAGCATTAGAAATAGCTTAGTATCCAAGCATTGCTTCATTTTAAATTGGTCCAGAATTGAGCAAGAGCTTTTGAATAAAGGGAAAACTGATTTGAAATTCCCTCAGAAGAATAAGAGAGACTGAGAGAGACACTTGTTAGCTCAAATCAGAATTATTCTGAATTCCCAAAGATATTGCGATAACCCCTGAAATTAGGAATTCTCAAGCAGTTTCACCAATATTATTCTATCCAATACTGAAGTTTTCAGTATTATAGTTATTCCATCCAATTCTAAAGTTTGGGGTTTTTGCTTTATAGTTCTAAACAGTGAATCTAATTCCTGAAAGCATGATTTTAGTCAGGATAATAATAATAATTATAATTTTTCAATGCTTTATTAGCTCAGTGTTCATGTTATATTTCTAAAAAATCTCTAAACTTCACCAAAACTGAAGGCCCTCAGCAAAGCCGGCAACTATGGGACTATGAGCATGTATGAAGTTATCTAAACTCTGAAGAGATTTCACAGATGACATAAATTAAAAGATAGGCTTAGTGAACTTTAGCCTACAGGATTCATTAACCTAATGACAGCCCAGCTCTTCAATGTGGTGACACTGTGCTGAGCTCTGTAAAAGCTCATGTGGGTGTAGAGAGGTTTTATTGGGATTCCAATCCTTCAAGTCATCCAGCAGAAGTGTTTGGCAATCTAACAAGGAAACGTTACACAGAAAATGGTCAATCACCACAAGCAAACATTTGCAAGGAGATGGTGCAAATACTCAACTATATCCCCATAAAATGCATGACAAGGCATTACAAAAGTAGAAGTCTGCTGAAAATTAAGCTAAATTAAGCTTCAATCCTAAAGGGAAGATGATAATTTTATTGATTATTAATACCAGACAAGAAAAATGAATTAATTTTAGGCTGCTCAAAGTCATTACAAGTAAATGAATCAGTGAAAAATATATTTTTCAGTGTCCATTAAGTCATGGTTTAACAACTAGATTAGATGAAACAGCCAGGAGGATTACACTTGTTCTAGTATGTGCAAATGGACAGAAGAAAAACATCCAAAATCTGAACAATGAGACAGAAAAAGCTGTTTAAACACCCGAACAATGAGACAGAAAAAACTGCTTAAACACCTGAATGGAGTAGAAACCAGTCACATACAACAGATTGCTTCCTAAAGCCAGAAGTATTTTTCTAAAAAAATGAGGAAGTAGCTAAAATCCATTCATGGTTTAACAACTAGATTAGATGAAACAGCTAGGAGAATCACACTTGTTCTAGTACATGGAAAGGGACAGAAGAAAAACATCCAAAATCTGAAGAATGAGACAGAAAAAGCTGTTTAAACACCTGAAGGGAGTAGAAACCAGTCACATACAACAGATTGCTTCCTAAAGCCAGAAGTCTTCTTCTAAGTAGCTAAAATCCATTAAGTGATGGTTTAACAACTAGAATAGATGAAACAGCCAGGAGAATCACACTTGTTCTAGTACATGCAAATGGATAGAAAAAAAACATCAGAATTCTGAACAATGAGACAGAAAAAGCTGTTTAAATACGTGAATGGAGTAGAAACCAGTCACCTACAACAGACTGCTTCCTAAAGCCGCAAGTGTATTTTTTTTAAAAATAAGAAGTAGCTAAAATCACACCCTGTGTAAGTTTGGTACTTACTGAGTATTCTGTAAAATGGTGTGAACAAATGCTGGGTTGGTTTCCATGGAAGCTGTCACCAGAGAGGTCAGCAGGGACCAGTACCAGATGGCCGAGGCGTCGCACACGGACACTCCCACCTTCCTCACGCGCTGGTAGCCCACGGCCCGCAGCCCGTGGATCCTGGTGTCACAGCCATCACTAAGGCAACGCTTGATGTTTATCTGTACATCTGTCAAAAAAAACAAATTAGAATTTTTTTTCCCATTTCTTCTGCTAGATTAGAGTTAGATGAATAGATAGTCTAAATATTGAATTAGTGCGGGACCTCTTGGAAAAGTAATGGAACAGCACTGCTTGATATGGACAACCACACACCCTCTGATCTGGAAAATTTATCCTTTGCATCAATATCCCGTGCATCCATTACAGATGCTATGGCTAGAAACTAGGAAAAATTGTAATAAAATATCCTCAAAGTGGAAAATAGATTATTTCACCACTACCTTCCTATCTAGATACATGGAAGTCTTGGAGGCAAGTGTTTGTGGAGATAATAGAGAAAAGGAGCAAAGCCCAAAGGCAAAGTTTAAAGTTACGTAAAAATTTTCACACAAGTTCTTGACCATTTTGCACAGATGGCATTGTCCTCATTAGTTTTGAGGAACAACATCCTTGCTGCCCACTTCTGTGGCAGTGAAAGCTCCTCTCAGGGAAAAACATCTCTTGGAACTGAAGGGACAAAATTCCTGAAGCTGCAGAAACCATCTTAGGAAGGAGCAGCTTTTCTTGATTGATTGCAATATAGCACCCACAGAGCTACCAGAATCAAAAATAACACTATTTAAAAGCATAAAACCTGCCTTACATTGGACCAACTTCAGAGTTTCAGTACCAAAAAAAAAAAAGAGTAAATTTTTTGCTAGATACTATCAGCCAACATATGCTTTCACTCTGCAAGCAAAGATATTTTGAAACTGCCTCATGTTTTCACATTGAAAGGCTAAAACTGCATCTTCAGTCATTTTTCTCTTCAACCCTTAGCCCATGTTACAGAGACCACAAGAAAAGCTTGGAAAACTCTCTTACAGGCTAGAGATTGAACCAGAATTAAAACAATTCCTCTGACCCAAGCACAAGGCCCAAAGTGTCACTCCTGACGAATGACACTTCAACACATCTCTCCATGATCTACCCAACCTGTGACCTTGCAAAAAGCACCAAAGCAGAATCCCAATGGTATCTTTAATGACTCACACATCTGACTAATGTTAGCGTTTTCCAACAGTGTTACGTAGCCAGTGATATTGCTTGGAATGTGAACATCTCGGACCTCCTGGAGACTGCTGGCATTCCTTCCCACTGCCACTGTGACCTGCTGTGGCATGTAACTCTGGTCATTAGCTGCCACTGCAATGGACAGGTGTCTCAAAACCACATCTGGTTTCATCTTTAAACTGCAAAGCAAAGAAGAGAAAATGGTTCTTGAATAGAGAAAGTAAGTCAAGCACTGTGCTTTTATTATTATTTATCATAATATTACACATGTGTATATATTAGACACTATATTATTCTTTTCATAATTATTATTATTATTATTATATATTTTCCTCATTATTATTATTCATTTCCTCCTCTACAAACACAAATAAATCCTCTGAAATGTACCTAATGCTTCACAGGTGTTCTTAACCATACCATGGTGAACGAGTTAAAAAATTTTTATTTAGAGAACAGCTGCCTCTGAGAGACTGTAGAATTTTTTGTTTATATTTTCAACTGAGAATTCATTCATCAGGAATAAAAATGCCATGTTAAAAATGACTAAAATGAGATTTTTTTTTTTTTGTTTGAAGCACACATTCTTAGATCTGAAAAAACCCACTAAACATTTCTGTTTCATGGAACTTCCTGGACAGTGGCAAAGTGCTTCTATTCAAGTACCAACCACTGCATCTGCATTACAGCTTGGAAAGTTTTACTATACAACAAGACTGTGTGTCACCACAGCAGATACAGGCATTTTTGAGGTGACTTTTTATTTGGCAGTCAAGCTTTTAAATTTTATGCAGAGATTAATGACTTCTGCTTTTATCTGTATTCATCTGTCTCTCATTAGTTCCAGCTGTTTTCAATTACACCTGTATTGGGTTTGTGTGACAAGGTTTTAAGACTGGGGGCTTACAGGGTGTGAGAACTTGCTGGAGGCTGGACCTTTGTTCCCATGGGGAGAGCAGTGTGCACTGGAGGAGGTTTGCTGGCAGGATTTGTGATCCCATGGGGATCATGCTGGAGCAGCCTCTTCCTGAAGGACTGATCCCATAGGGGCCACTCACTTAAGATCTGGACTTGACAATCCTTGGGGGTCCCTTCCAACTCAATATTCTGTGATTTTGTAATGGCACCCCATGAGAAGGACCCAGACTGGAGCACTTTGAGGGAGCACCATGGAAGGGACCCTACACTGGTGCAGGGAAGCATGTGAGGAGTCCTGTCCCTGAGGAGGAAGTAGTGGCAGAGCCAGCATGTGATGAACTGAGTGCAGCCCACACTCCCCATCCCCCTGTGCCTCTGGAGGGGAGGAGATAACTTCTCTTCCCTTTTTCTCTAAGCCTGGGAAGAAGATTTGCTTTTGTTTCTCCTAACCCCACCCTGATTTAATAAACTGAACTAAATTGCCTGAGTCAGGTCTGTGATGGTAGCTGGTGAGAGAGCTCTCCCTGCCCTTGAGCCAAGAGCCTTCTGTTCCATTTTCTCTCTCCTGCCCAGCTGAGGAGGGGAGCCATGGAGCAACCTGGCATTGAGGCAGGATGAATCCAGCACACCCCCCTGGCTGTGAGCCCAAGGCCCTGGGCTCAGCCAGCCCTGCGCTCACCGGATCCAGTGGGAGCGGGCACTCCCATCTGACTGCCAGAAGGACGAGGTTTCTCCGTTCGTCATCTTGTCGATATCGGCGGAATTGGAGGAGGTCTCGATGTGTGTGTAGCACTTTGTGACAGACTTCAGCTTGTCTGACTCCTGATTACCATTCAGATCACTGGGGTATTCTGCAAAGAAACCACTCAGAATATTTTCCTTTGGCCTGTTTTGAGTGTTGTTATACCTTTGTAAGAACTGTCTCACACAAATGAACTTGTTGGCACAGAACACAGCCCCTGCAGGAATGTTTCTGACAGGAACAAGGAGACAGCAAAGTTTCATTTCAGATGAAATTGCAATAATCTCCATCTACCACTCTCTGTATGAAAACAACTCCATTCCCTGGAGTTCAATAGCCTTTATCTCCCCCTTTCACTACTGGCCTCAACACTGCTTTATTATTTTTGTGCCCAAATACAAACAGATGAAAGGCAAAATAAATTACAATGGAGAAAACGTCAGTTCATGTATTTTAGGGAAAGGACAAAGCACTCTCTTTCCCATGTAACTTGATCTATTTCAATAGAAGTGCAGAAATCTGAAAATATCTTGTCAAGCTGTAAAGAAAAGGAGCCCCCCCTGTAGGGACCAGGCCAGTCTGATCAGAGATACAGTATAAGATTCATCACCTCCAGTCCAAAATGATAAAGTATCTTTTAGTACTGAACAGTCAACTTCATAAAACATCCACCTTCACATGGAAACTAAGTTTCTATCAACTAGTAAAGATATTTGACTGAATACAGAATATCACAAATGAGTAACCATGGATTCTGAAACAGGCCAGGAGAAAGATAAGAACATTCCAGAGTGTTACTCAGATTGCTGAGTAGTTCAGAAATTAATTTATGTGCTTCAAAAAACCAACAAAAATCCACAGAAGCATGCAGATCAACTTCATAAAACATGAGGCCTGTTAGAGGTGACATAGTCAAGAAAGCTTTTCATTTTATCTGCAGTCTATTTCTCACAGCCATGGTCACACCCTGAGAAAGAAGGGAAGCATTGCACACCTCTCTCCTTGAGGAGCAGTCGATCCAAGGAGTCCTTGAGCACGGAGGAGCGCATGGTGCAGATGTTGTTGAAGTACTCCAGCACTGGGTAGGGGATGGCAGTGCTGGAGATGCGGTTCCTGTGCAGGAACCTCAGGATCATCGAGGCGTGAAGGCCCAGGCGCTCTTTGGACTCAGAAAATATATCAATGAACCCTAGAAAGAGACAGCATTTCCTCAGGCACCACAATGTGAGAAGGATGTAAAACTATCAGAGGATGTAGCTCAAGTCTGCAACCTCTACAGCAGGGAAAAGTGCAGGGAAATATTTTTGCCAGTGACTTGAAATGCCTGAAGGAGTTCAAGACAATTACCAAAAATCTCATGTTTATTTTGCTGCCCTAAACCCTTACCTTCAAAATCTAAAAATCATTCACCCTGAGCTACACTGAGCTTTTCCCTTTGGAATTGTGGATTATTCCTAATGCTTTCCACCATCTTGATCAGAAATGTCAGCTCCTGAGCACTGGTACCTGAATCCCAGTGCATGTACGTGCATAGAACAGTACTCTCCAAGTCCTCTCCTCGGAATTCTCTGCAGCAAATTCTAGTGTTTCTTGTCTGATCCTTTAAGGCAAATCCCCTTTAGTCACTTATCATCAAGTGCTTGGAAGGAAAGCCAGTAACTGACACTTATCCCAGAAATCAAATTCTGGAAACTGGCACTTTCTGAACTATAAACCATAAAACCTGAATCATGTTTTATCAGGATTTCAAATGCTGAATAACAATATAATAATAATAATAAAATATGTGACTCATGCCCTGGAATAGACTCCATGGAGGATTTATTCCTCCAGTTACCAAGTACAAGGCTGCATTAGCTGGGCACTAACCAAAATTCTGCATTTTCTGTCTGTGAAATGAACTGAACAGGGTAAGACACTCCCCAGGCACACAGAGAAGGAAACAGTAGTTATTTGTGAAAGGAAGTTCTGCACGCAATTCTGGGAAATGTTTAATTTACCACAACTCCCTTGCTTGACACTAAAGAACCAAGAACCTTCTGGAGGGTGGTTTTGATAAGATTAGGACAAGCAATGCTATTAAAGCAATTTATTGAAGCTGCACCTTTTTTATGGGGCAGGGCTTGGGAAACCCTTTCGTTCCAACACTCTGCTCTCATACCTGGCACCAGTGAACAAGCTTGCAGTTGCCTGATTACATGGCTCAGCTCCCCCTGAAGATTTGCTCCACTAGAGTTCTTGAGAGCCTCCAGCATATTCTCCACATCAACAGTGCCATCTCCTTCAGCATCAAATTGTGCAAAGGCCTGAAGAGTAACCAAAAAAAAATTTATTTCAGCATATTTCCTTAAAGCAAGGTATTTCATAGAAACCATAGCAACAAATGTTGTAACACTGGTAAAACAAAATCAAAAGAATCCATTCCCCAAAGCATTAGATTCATGGTAACAGGAAGCAGCCTGGCTGAAATCTGCAGTGTTTAGCAAGTTTGAAGGTATTTGCACTGTCTTCCTATAAAAGTCAACTGGAGTCATGCTTAGGTGGAGACAGCCCATCATAACCACCAGTGAATCAGCAGGATCCAGCCATGGGTAGCTGGGGCTGGAAGGAAGTTAAGATTTGCTTAGCAAAAAGCTGCTCAGCTGAAGGGTGGTTTGGTTCCAAAAGCCACACCTTTGATTACTCATCACTGCTGCATCCCTCTCTCACTGCATCCACTCAAATTCCTCCAGGGGTTACATATTTTCTTTATTTAAGAAATTGTCCTAAGAACAGTAATATTTTTTATTTGATTTTTTTCCTTCCGTAAACTGTCCTCCTACAAAAAGATCAGTTTAATATAGTTTGTTTAAGTGTTTTTGAAAACAAAGGATATAGTAAGAAAAGGATTGGGATTTTTTTTTTTTTAAGAGAACCACTGGCAGCTTTATTAACTTTGACCTTAAGAAAAATTTTAATATAAAAGTTGTGTTGAGCATGTACAAAAAGTAACTCACACAGCACTTCACAACTTTGAACTAACAAATGTACAAGGTATTTTTATTCAGCTGAGCCTATAAAGCAGAAGTAGGCTCATAAATGTAACTTTAACTAGCCATTTCAGAGAACTCATGATTCAGTGACACACTACTATTAAAATCTAGCTATATTTTCACAATCAGATTTAATTTTGAAACAAATTTATGTTTAACTGCTAAAAATGGAACCTGTTCCAAAAGAAAAATGCAGTATTCAGGAGCATCCACCTTTTTCATATAAATTGGGAATGCACTTCCAAAAGACATTTCTTTACAAGCAAGACTTGAGTCTCCCTGCCCTGAACTTTGCATTCCAAGCTGAGCCACACAAACCAAGCAAATCTGGTCTCTAAGGACAGATGATCTCGCAGGAGTCTGACTCGAGGGCTCACTGCTGCTCAGGAGGAAGCTCCTGTTTCCCTCTCTTGGTTTGTTCCCTGGTTATCAGACTTGATGTACCATTAACAGTGCTATCCTAGAGAGGAGCAGCCTGAAATGATTAGCTCAAAATAACCTGCCAATTAACCATGGCATAATTACAGCAGTAAAATGAGAGCAAAGTCCTCAGAAGACAACAGAATTGAAACACAGTGTTTTAGCTGACTAAAGCTCTCATGGCACTTCTGTGGCACAGAGCTGGGTTTGAGCTTGGAAACTTTAGAGTGTCTTATTATACACACAGCTGAACCCAAGCTAATAATGATCACCTTTAAACAATTCTTTAGAGCAGCAAAGCTGGTGCTGAGCACACAGCAGGCGCCAGGGCCAGTCCAGCCCAGGCACTGGGCAGATCCCAGAACAAAACCCCAACACCTTTGCTTGAGGACAACAAGCCAGAGGGAATTAATTCTAAGAGGCATAACTCAGTTGCCAAAACAATTCAATGTACAGTTTTACACCACTTTGTTCTCACCAATTTTCCTCATACCTGAAGTGAAACTGCACAATTCTAAACTACAAATTGAACAAGTTTTGTGATGTTACTGGTGACAATAAAACACAAGGCAACAAGGCTGAATCTGCTGACACCTACTTGAAACAATTTTTTATACTCTCACATAAGGAGGGATTACTACATAGATGCTTTTCTTCACAGCTTAATGCAGTATTGTGTTATCTTATTTTTAAACTCTTCCTCTGATCTCAAGAGATTGCACCAAACCTAGAACTCTAAAATTATTTTTTGACTGTTCAGTATAACTTAAACTCTGTATTTGACAAAAACTATACATGATTTCCACTGCTGCCCTATGTAATGGGGAAAAAAAGTGGGGAGAAAAAAAGAGAGTGTCAATCTGTACTCAAAGAATCTTTGAGCTGTGTGCAGGACTGGGACATGATACAGCTCAGCAGCAGCCTTACACAACCCAGCTCACAATCCTACTCCTAAAGAAATGCAGTAACTCCAGACAGTTCAGCCCTGAACACGAAGAAGCATGTGAGAAACATCTTTCACAGGAAATGATGACTGAGAGGGTTGCTTGGAATTATGACACACGGAAAAATCAGCCCCTCATCTCAGAGCTCAGGAGCTGGATGGCACAACAAGGTATCTGAAAGGTGACCTGGGAGAACTTCATGTTTCACCCTCTGCTCTCAGTAGAACTGCAGCCTGAATGTTGCCAGGCAAAGCTGGATCCGTGACATGACAACTGCTGAAGCAGTACCGAGAAGGATTCAGAGGTTCAGTTCATACAGAAAACAGATTTTGCATTTAAACATTGTTCATAGAACATTTGAAGTCTGTGCCCAAAGCCCTGCACCGAGAAGATCAACCCTGGGCTGTGCCAGACAGGACTCCAGAGACATTAAAAAGTGAAACCTATTGACCTGTCACCCCTAAACTGACTCCTCAGTGTGAAAGGAAAGCTCAAACACCACAGCTGATGGGTTAGTGCCAGAAATGATGGCATCAAGGTTTTCCACAGAACTCTCAACATCTCAGCTTTGCAGGGCAGATGTGACCACACATCCGCGGCATGCTCAATCCTGTGACAAGATTTTTCCCCACTCCCTGGAGCAGGAAATGAAACCAAAACAAATAGATTCCTCATGCAGAGGAGGACGTGAAATACAGACAATCCTCAAAATATTTCTGCAGCCCACAAAGCCCAGCTGTTTGTGCCAACAGGAAGAACCCCAGTGGACCCATTTCAGCCTTGCTGCTGTTACAGATGAAGATGTGCTCGTTACTGGCTCTTCTTGGGAAGAACTGCAAGTGGAAGCAGCATTTCACCGAGCTACTTAAACCAGTCTGGTGAAAACACACCTATCTGAACATGAAATGAATCTCCTTCCAGTTTCCAGAAGCCTTGTTCACCTGTCAGCACTGATTTGAGGCGTGTGTGTGTGATTTAACAGTTTACACAGTTGTTCTGCTACTCGGGAGCAAAACAAAGCCAGCAGGAAGTGGCTGCTGAGCCTCAGGAACTGCTTGCACTAAGGAATTCAGACACAGCCACCTTCTCAAGTGTGGAATTCCCAATAGGGTGTTCTGCTGCATTTTGGATCGTTACACAGCAAAGCTTAAGTGTCCTAGACATTAAATTCTCCATATCCTTTCCCACAGAAGGGGAAAACTGGAAATCCCTAGCAGAAAGGAAAAGTACTCTCTTTTACCATTAAAAGCTGACCATAACACCTTCTGCCTGTGGAAGGGGATCTCTGTTACACTATTTCCTTACAAGTTTTCCAAAAGTCCTACTTTACAATAAAAGCAACACTTGACAATTTCACCGCTGCTTTAAAAAAGCTACAATAAAATCCAGCGTGGCAAACTTTGACTTGCTGATAACGCTAGTAAGTATCAAGAGGAATTACTCAGGCAGGATTTCCTACCCGTGTTCCCACCACACCTGTGCTCTCAGCTGCACCAGCAGCAGTAACAGCAGAAATATCGCTGTAAAAACCCATTTTATTCTTCATGCCGCTGAGTATGATCACTGATAACTGACATAAGTTGTTTTGTTTTTTTTAAGGGATATCTGGAAGCTGACAGGCAACAGCAGCAACAGCAGCAGAACCCTCTGGCCTGGCCCTCCCCACGTACCAGGCCGCGTGTCCGGGGTCTCCAGGGTCGTGTGGATGGCCACGGACCCCCAGCAGCTCCCGGAGGTTCCCCCGGTGCCGATCACCGCCCTGCCCGGACAGGCGGATCCCCGGAGGGAACCCCCATCCCCGGCAGCGCCCAAGGCCGGGCTGGACGGCGCTCTGAGCAGCCCGCTCTGTTGGAAGGCGTCCCTGCCCGTGGCAGGAACGGGACGGTCCCCAGGGTTGCTCCCTGCCCGAGCCGTTCCCGATGCCCGCGCTCCCTGCGGCTCTCACCTCCTCGCTCTCGCCGCGGGATCCGGCCGCCAGCCGGGACACGCTCTCCAGCACCTCGCAGAACTGCTCCAGGCTCACGGCCTCGTCGCCGCGGCTCAGCCGCTCCTCCAGCCATCGCACCAGCGCGCTGTGGTGCCGCGACACGAGCGGCTCGGGCAGGGCCGCCTCCCGCAGCCGCGCCGTGGCCTCCCGCAGCCGGGCCTGCTCCAGCAGCACCTCGGCCGGCGGCAGCGCCGGAGCGGCCGCGCCGGCTTGGGGCGCGCCGGCCGCCCCCTCCATGCCCTCTTCGGCGCCCTCCTCCTCCTCCTCGCTGCTGTGGCTCGCCGCCGTCCCCATGAGCCGCTCGGGAGCCGCTCGCAGCCGCCGCCGCCGGTGCCGCCGCCGCTCCCGCCGGTCCCCGCCCGGCCCGGCCCGCCTTAGTCAGCAACTTCCCGCCCGCCGCACCTGTCAGCGCGGGGCCGCCACACCGCCGCAAAGCGCCACCGCGCCACACCGCCGCAAAGCGCCGCGCTGCCGCAAAGCGGCGCGGCGCTGTCGCAAAGCCCGGCCCGGCGGCTCCCGTGACGGGGCCGGGGCCGATGGAGGGAGCCGGGGGGACAGCGAGGGCTGGGCACAGCGATCCCGGGGGAGAGGGCGGCACCTGAGCCCGCTTCTGTGGGGGCATCTCATTAATTCATAGACGTATCTCCAATAGGGTGATTCCAGACTCTCTTCAGTGGTGCCCAGTGACAGCATGAAGAGTAAAGGCCACGCGACAAATTTCGCCTCAACATGAGAAAAACTCCTTACCATGAGTGTGGCAGAACACCGGGACAGACTTGTGCAGGGAGGGCACGGAGTGTCTCTCTCTGGATGTGAAAAATGCATATTTTATGATTGGCTTTTTGCAAATATTAAAATGAATATTATATGTGCTGTGTTAGAAAGTAATGCTGTATTAATTCTCTTAAGTAGTGTGTTAAATATAGTTTTAGGTTATAAAAAATGTTAAAATAGAAACTGTGCTATGTAGGATACTTCTTTTAAAGAGAGGACTTGCAGTGAGATAGCAGCCACAGGACACCTGAATCTTTCAGAGAAAAAGAATTTATTGCTCCATTGTCAGAAGAAATGAACTTCTTCCCACCTTGAAGGCGCTGTTAGGATTAGAAGGAAGAAGTTGATGTGATGACCAGAGAGAATCCTGTGTTTGAATGGAATTTATGCATCATGGATGAGGTGTATGAATGTGCAACAGGCTGTTGCTTTTAAGGGTTAATCCTCTGTTAACGTGCGTCCTTTTTCAGGCTTGTGCTGCCCAGAAAGAGGTACCAGGACATCCATAACTCTTTGTTTTTATTGTCTCATATTGTCCTAATTCAATTTGTCCAAATTGTTATTACTTTAATTGTAATACTATTTTTATAACCATTTTATTCCTATTAAACTTTTAAAATTTTAAAAACAAGTGATTGGCGTTTTTCACACTGGAGAAATGCCACAGCCACCCAGACCCTCCTGTGTCACCTGCTCCAGGTGCCCCTGGCCGGGTCAGACTGGGGATCTCCACAGGGCACTGACAACAAGAGATTCTCTGTGGAAAACGCCAATCACTTGTTTTTAAACCTTTAGAAGTTAATATTATAAAATGGTTATAAAAGTAGTATTACAATTAAAGTAATAATAATTTGGACAATTTGAGACAATAGAAACAAAGAATTACGGATGTCTGGGTACCTTTTTCTGGGCAGCAGAAGCCCAAAAAGGACCCCCGTTAACAAAGGATTAACCCTTAAAAGCAACAGCCTGTTGCATATTCATACACCTCATTCATGATACATAAATTTCATTCAAACACAGGATTCTGTCTGGTCATCTTCACCTTCCTCCTCATAAGCCTGACAGCGTCATCCTGCCCGAGTGAGGAGGGAAGAAGTTCGTTTCTCCTGATAATAGAGCAATAAATTCCCTTTCTCTGCAAGATTTAGGTGTCCTGTGGCTGCTGTCTCAGTGCGAGTCCTTTCTTTAGGAAAAAAAAGTATCCTACATAGCACAGGATATTTTCTATCTATAGGATATTCTATATTCTAACACGGGTAGGAAATCCTGCCTGAGTAATTCCTCTCGATACTTACTAGCATTATCAGCAAGTCAAAGTTTGCCACGCTGGATTTTATTGTAGCTTTTTAAAAGCTCTTTTATTGCAAAGTAGGACTTTTGGAAAACTTGTAAGGAAGTAGTGTAACAGAGATCCCCTTCCACAGGCAGAAGGTGTTATAGGATTCACTCCTTGGCTGGGGGATTCACTCCTTCTATTTTAACATTTTGTTATAACCTAGAGCTATATTTACCACCCTACTTAAGAGAATTAATATAGCATTACCTTCTAACACAAGATAAATAATATTCATTTTAGTATTTGCGAAAAGCCAATCATAAAATACGCATTTTTCACATTCTGTGACTGTCCTTACGAACGTTATTACTCAGAGAGTGGTGAGGGCTGGCACAGGGGGCCCAGAGAAGCTGTCGCCGCCCCGTTCCTGGAGTGTTCGAGGCGGGGTTGACCGGGGTTCGGAGCAGCCCGGGCTGGTGGGAGGCGGTGTTGTTATGAGTAGAATTAAAAAGGAGAAAGGTCTCGTGTTCATTTCAGTGTAAAATCATCGCCTCGCACCCCACAGCTCTCCATGGCTCCGCCGCCACATTGCCGTAAAGCGCGCCCTGGGGCCGGCCGTCCCGCTGGACGCGGTTGGGCCTCCGCGCTGCCGTACGGCGAGGAAACTGTCGCGCGAGCGTTGCGCTGTCGCGGCGCGATGTGGCGGGGCGCGGCCGCGGCGCTGCTGGGCCTGGCCGCCGCCTGCCTCCTGCGTGGCGGGTTCGAGCCCCGCGCCCGCCTGCTCAGCGCCGCCGAGCTGCGCCGCTACCGGGGGGCGCCGGGCGAGCCCGGGCTCTACCTCGCCCTGCTGGGACGGGTCTTCGATGTGGAGCGGGGCCGCAAGCACTACGGGCCCGGCGGCGCGTACAGCGGGTTTGCAGGTACCTGCGGTGGGGCGGCTGTGTGAGGGCCTGAGGTGGCCTGGCTGGGGAGCGATGGATCACCCCCGGCTGGGGAATGAATAATCCCCGGGCTGAGGAGGGATCACCTGGGGGTGTGGGTGTCACCGGGTGTCACCCCGGGCTGAGGAGGGATCACCTGGGGGTGTGGGTGTCACCGGGTGTCACCCCCGGCCGGGGAACGCAGCCCGGGCTGGGAGGAGGGAGAGCTCAGCCCCTGTTTGGCCACTCTGGGGCTGGGCTGTATTCCAAGGCTGGAGAATTCACTCCGTGGCTAGGGGATTCAGTCTGTGGCTGGGGAATTCGCTCCTCGGCTGGGGGATTCACTCCATGACTGAGGAATTCACTCCATGGCTGGGGGATTCACTCCTTGGATGGGGATTCATCCATGGCTGAGGAATTCACTCCTTGGCTAGGGGATTCACTGTCACTCCATGGCTGGGGAATTCCCCTATGGCTGAGGAGTTTATCCATGGCCGAGGAACTCACTCCATGGCCGGGGGATTCATTCATTGACTGAAGAATTAACTCCATGGCTGGGTGATTCACTCCCTGGTTGGGGGATTCACTCCATGGCTGAGGAATTTGCTCTCTGGGAGGGCTCTCACCCTTGCTGGCTCTCAGCCCTGCTGGGCTCTCACCCTGCGCTCTGCCCCGTGCCCCGCAGGCAGAGATGCCACCCGAGCGTTTGCCAGCGGCGATTTCAGCCCGGCGGGGCTGGTGGACTCCGTGTCGGGGCTGTCCCCCGCGGAGCTGCTCTCCATCCACAGCTGGCTGAGCTTCTACAGAGACAACTACGAGCCCGTGGGTACGTCTGGGGGTGGGTGGGCTCACACGGGGATGGGTGTGCAGGGCTCTGGGGTTTGCTTCCCTCCAAGGGAAGGTTGAATCGTTTCCCCACCCGGCTGCTGTCCTGGATTGTCTCTGCTGAGCACAGAGCATGGAGCCAGCCTGAAATCACTCAGGAGAATGTTGGGGCAGCAGTGCAGGGAAATTGTTTTGGGGAATGGCTTCTGGGTTATGCAGTAGAAACTGGCTTTGGTTTTCAGCTCTCTGTGTGCCCTAGCTTGTCCTGCATGGGTTTATTAATATGGGTAAACTGCAAGGGTTGAAGAGATGTAAGCTCAGTTTGGTTCTAAAATTGGGCCATGGTGACATCTCCTTTTAAATAGCAAATTAAAAATAAAACCCCACCAGAACTATGCATTTTCCTTGCCTGGAAACAGGTCTGTGGTCTGGAAACACTGTGGTCCTAATTGATCTCCTCTCCCAGGGAAGCTGGTGGGCAGATTCTATGATGAAAATGGGGCACCAACAGAAGCCCTGAGGGAGGTGGAGGCTGCCATTGAGGAAGCTCTCAAACTGCAAGCAGAAAGTGATCAGCAGCAGCAGCAGTTCCCACCCTGCAACTCTGAATGGAGCTCTGCTAAAGGCACTCGCTTCTGGTGCTCCAGAGAGAGGTGAGCCTGTCCCCTCTGGAGCAGAGGCTTTTTTTGGGTGCCCTGTGCTTTGTTCCTGCCTCTCCTGGCACGGGGGGCATGAGAGGATGTCCTGGCCCCTGCAGCCACCACACTCTGTGGGAGGTGAGCTCTGGGACCTGGCAC
Organism: Emberiza elegans; assembly: GCA_024865655.1. NCBI lineage: Eukaryota > Metazoa > Chordata > Aves > Passeriformes > Fringillidae > Emberiza > Emberiza elegans. The sequence continues at coordinate 1,823,339 of JALJVW010001080.1, forward strand.
AGGCTGTGTGTGCAGTGGGGCTGCCAGGGCTGGAATGAGCCAGGCATGGGCTCTGCCCCTGCCTGAATTCCCAGGGTTGTTCAGGTGGGAAAAGCCCAGTGAGAGCACCAGTCCAAGCATTCCCCAGCACTAACCTGTGCCCCCAGGTGCCACATCCACACAGCTTTTACATCCCTGCAGGGATGGGGCCTCCCCCACTGCCCTGGGCAGCTGTGCCAGGGCCTGACCACCCTTGCCATAAAGAAATTGTCCCCAGTATCCAACCTAAACCTCCCCTGGCACAGCTTGAGGCTGTTTCCTCTTACCCCATCCCTGGGAGCAGAGCCTGACCTTCACCTGGCTCCACCCTCCTGTCAGGGAGTTGTGGAGAGTGAGAAGGTCCCCTCTGAGCCCCCTTTTCTCCAGGCTGAGCCTCTTCTGTCACACTGGAATCAAAGAATTTACCACACATGCACCTGATCTCCTGTTCTCAGCAAAACAGGACAGCAATGCCAGCAGGACTGGGATTCCAACAGGTTCTGTCACCTCTCAGGAGTACAAGCATTAACCTGTGCTTTTCAGACAGTTTCACAGCCTGGCTCACAGGCTGATACCACAACATTTTCACTTAAACCACATAAAAATGAGGTTAAGCTTTGAATAATCATTTCCTACTCTCCTGTTAGTAGCTGTCTCTCTGCTTAGAGACTATTTTGTTTGAAGATGAAATCATTTCACAAACCACACTGCAAAATGCTTGGGCTTCATGTCAGCCCAGCAGCAGCTGTGTGTGCCCCAGGGATCTGCTCCTGTGTGTCACTGAGCTTGGGGACAGCCTTGGGACCTGGTGTGATGTGGCAGGGACTTGTGTTAGAGGTTTAAAAGCTGCAGTGGTTGGGGAACAGGCAGGACTTGGCCCATAGAGAGATATGATGAATTAGCTGGGGAAGTGCTTTTTCTTCTGGCCCAGTTCTCAGAATCACTGTGTTTAGTGTTCAGCCAAGGCACAGAAGGCCTGAGGGAGCCTGGTCCATTGGAAGGTGGCCCTGCCCATGGCAGGGCTGGCCTGGATGATCTTTAAGGTCCCTCCAACCCAAGCCACTGTGATTCTGTGTGGTCACCTGTGAGCATTGAGGTACCTCCAGAAAAGGATTTTGCTGTGCTCCAGCAGGCTGTGATTCCTCTGGCAGTGGAAGCATGGAATGCAAGAGTTGGTGACTCTCAGAAGGGTAGGGCCTGCAGCAGCAGTGATGAAACCAGGGCCAGGCCACAGGTTTCTGAAGCACAGCCAATAAAAAGGTGAAGGCTTTGGGATGGTGGCTGTTTAAACAAAGCCTGGATGTGGCACTCAGTGCCAGGGTTTAGTTGAGGTGTTAATAGCATGAGTTACACTCAATGATCTTTAAGGTCTCTTTCAGCCCAGTCATTCTGTGAATTCCGTGGAAGCAAAACCTACCTCAGTGTTAGTTCTAGTTTAGAACTAACTAAACACCATTTATCTCAGACGATCTCAGGTTTTTCCCCAAGGATTCTCTATTGACTGGAAGCATTTTCCTGGGTTTGAATAGTAGCTGATTTTCCCTTTCCATTCGCAGCGGGGGTGTGCCCAGAGCCTGGGCCGGGGTCCCGCGGAGGCTGCACCGCCCCGGCGCGCAGGGCGCTCCCTGCGTGTGTGTCCGGAGCTCGGGGCCGCCCTGGGGCCAGCCTGGCTCCTCCCAGCACCGCGACAGAGGCGACCTGGACGACCCTCGGCTGCAGCAGTACGAGGGCTGCCATCCCCTGGCCGAGCAGTGCGTGCTCCCCACGGGCTGAGCCAGGCGGGAGAGCCCTGCACTGAAACCTTGCACCGGGGGTGGGCAGCTCCAGCTCCAGCCCTGCAAAGGGAGCAGGAACAAGCTCATGGGATTTGTGATGCTTTTCAACACGTGGAGATGGAGGAAACACTTCAGCCAGCTCAGTGGCTAAAAAATCAAGTAACAGGATGATTTCTTTATTCCTATCGGAAATATTTCTGCACCTGGGAACAAACTGTAAGATGCACGGCCTGAATTGTGTTTTAGAGCTGCTCCTTGTGCAGTCAGGGGCTGGATGTTTGTGTGCACAGTGGTGGGACAGTGAGGTCAGTGAGCACAGAGCTGCTGCAGCATCACTGCCTCAGGTCCTGCTGCAGGCACTGCTGATGCTCCTTCCCAGGCACCTGACTCACTCCCAGGAGTTTAAAGGTAGCAGGAGAACCCTGAATTTCTTCTGCAATTAAGGTCCACAGTATCAGGAACTGGCACAGTTTAGTTACACACAAGCTTTATCAAATTCTTGGAGAAGGCAAAGGCCAGAGCTGCATTTCCTCACTGTGTTTGCATTAGATATTTTGCCAAGATATTGAAGCCACCTGTGAGAATTGTTTGATATTAACCTCACTGTCCTGGTCTGTGATTCACCACTTTCAAACTCTTCTGATCAGGAAGGAGTAGTTTTAAATAGCTTTCTTTTTGTTGCCTGGGTGGCAACAGAACCATCCTACTGTAATCTGCCTCCTGTTACCATTCTGGTAAAAGACTTCCTCCCATCTGGTCTGTGCCTGTCAGACTATAACCTGAGCTGGATGTGCCCTTACAAGACAAGACTTTTAAAATCTGTATTTACTGTGTCACAGCTGGCAGAATTCAGCACTGTGAGTGACTCCCAGAAATGCAGGGCAGGTCATTACCCTCTCTGGGTGGGGCTAAAAGGGAGGAAGCAATACCTGCACTACAAACCTCAAGCCACAGGGAAGCAGTTGCTGGTTTTAGTGGGATCTGCTGTTAAAATCAGTTTTGGTGGAGCTGAGCTTTGAGAGAGACATCCAGATCAGGGTCCAGTAGTGGCACAGATTGTGGTCAGTTCTTGTCCTTAAGGCAGCTGCCACCCGTGTGTAAGCAGCTGAAAAGTGTTTATAAACTGATTTTTAGCTTTCACCACCTTTGAAGAGAGGCCCAAAATGTAAGTGATGAGTTAGTTAATTAGCAAGTTTACAGAAGGCACCATTCACCCCCTTGCAGCAGGACACATTACAGCACTTCCCACTGATAAAACTCAGAGGATGCTCCAGCTGCCGGGGTGGAGCCACACGAACTTAAACCTGCACATGCTTGGAACAGTGTGGGGGGGCAGGGGCGTTGTGGGTTTATTTTTGGGGTTTTTACCTATCTTCATCCTGAAGAGAAGCCCTTGCAGGCATTGCCCTGCTGTGCCACGCAGGGGGGAGCAGGATGTGTGGCAGAACCAAACCTCTCAGCCTTGAACCTCACTCTGGGGGTGGAGTGAGAAATGAAAACTCATTTCACACAGTGCTGAAGATTAAGCTGTGTAAAAGGTGCAGCAAAGAGCTGCAAAGCAGCACTTCACTGCCTCTACAACTTTGGCCTTTGCCACATCTAAAAAGACACCACCACTTTAAAAAGAAATTGCATTTAAAGTAGTGAAACCATCCCTGCAAATGATTGGCAAGTACCTTTAAAAGAGCTTTTTAAAGCTATTTAAAAGTTGCAGCAAATTCCAGACTATTAAATGCCTGTAAGAAGTAGTTTGTGAGGGCAAACCAGTCCCAGAGAAGGTGGGACCAGCTTGACCTTCTAAGCAAGTTTCATCTTGCTGGAACACTCAATCACTGTGCAAATAGTCCTGAGGGGATGGTTTTGATTGCAGGAGCTACACAAAAATCAAATAAACTGCTGCAAAAAGGCAGGGTGGGGAGGTGTTGGTTTAAGTTAAAGTTGGTTGAAAACCAGTTCATAGCTTATTCTTGAGTTTAGGATTTGGAAACAGTGGGGAGGAAGAGTTTGCCTTGCACCAGGAATAAGTCATCCATTAAAGCAAACAGGGAGACACCCGCAGTGACCTGAAGTGCTCCAAGTATGCTGGATTCTCCCATGGTGGAAAAGGGAACAGTGATAGCTACAGAGGGCTCAAGTCACCACAGACAGTGCTCTAATAAAGCTCACCATTCATCTGTACTTCAGTAAGTTTTATTAATAAAAGACTAATAATGCATCACAATCTCACCCAGAAGCCTTGGCTGGGTTTGCTATTGCACTGGTTTTCCTTTTCCTGAAGTGAAGCTGCAGCAGCTCTGTGCTCGCCAGGGGGCTGAGCTGCCTCCAGCACACAGCTCTGAGTGCTCCCAGGGTTGGGAACTCGAGCTGGTGAACTCCACGAAGCAGCTCTGGCCCGTGGGGAGCTCGGGTTTGTTTCACAAAACTGATTACAGGTAAGTCTAGTATAAGGCATTCAAGATGACTACATGGTACAAACTAGAACACCAGACCTTGACAGCCAAAAGAACAGTTGGAGCAGTTCCACAACATGAAAATACTTGGACTAATTTCAGAACAAAGAATAAAGCTGTTGTGCCCAATTGGATGTTGTATCCCTGGTTTTCTTTGTAGTTTGTCAGGATAAGCTTGCAGAGGGGCAGCTGTCTCTACAGGAGCAGACACTTCCTTAGCAAGGTTTCACCTCACAATGCATCATCTAGTTCTGCATTTTATTACAAGTAGAATCATTACACAACGAAGTAATGCATATTGGAAAAATACATTTTTACAACAACTCCAGACAAACATTGCAGATAAAATGCCATTGTTCTAAGACTTCCTTTTCTATTTCACAGAGGGTATTAGAAGGTTCAGTTATTTCTGTCACTCATACAAGCTTTGATTTTTCTAGAGATGAGTTTGCTGCAGTGACCACCTCTGCTGGTTACAGAAAAAAGAGGACTTGCTATTAACATTTGATCTACAAAACCATCCAGCCTTGGCCTCCCATACTGTTACATGTTAGTTTATAAGCACTACAAGAGCAGTTGGACAAGCTGTTATCCAGCACGGGAAGTCATTAAGGCATCTGTCAGCTTTTAGCCAGCAACTTACTCTGCTCTGTTGGTGCCTCCAACAGCAGCGTTCTCACTCCACTCAGTGGTGTGAAACAGTGACTGCACCTTTCACAGACAGAAAATTCCAGCCAGACCACGGCTTGTGCTTGTGTAAGAGTGCTGGACCGTGGTGTTTGCTTGTGTAAGAGTGCTGGGTGACTGCAGGCAAAAGGAATCCAGTCTCAGAACAAAAAGCTACAGCACGAACCACCCGACCTCCCATGCAACCCTGCTGAAGTGCCTGGAGCCTCCTGTGACAGCAGCACTTCCAGGGACACAAACTGAGTTTCCATCTAACCTTTTGATCAATGCTTGGCAGACTTGAGTTAATATTTACCACTAAAAGCAGGGCTAAGAGGGGTGGGGGGTTTGGTAACAACTGTATTATGCTACAAAAAGGGAAGAGCAGTTGTTTAGAGTTAGAAATGTGTTGACCACCACTATGTTACCACGTGCCTCATCACATTTGTACCCCTGTAGTGGAGCATTGCCAGCAAAACTCCCAAAAACTCTCAGTGGTCTGAGAGCTCAGACCAACACTAGGCAGAGTGTGTGAGGGACTGAGCTCCACCAGTTGTCTGGTGGGGTCAACTCCTCAGCTGAACTAGAAAAGAACTAACGTGGGTTTTGGTTCAAGTTGTGAGCTTTCCATCTTCAGCTCTGGCAGAAAGCTATTTAGAGTTGGCTGGAAGGAAACTATCTCAAAGGCACTTTAAAAGGATCAAATTTGCTGAATTTAGTTGCTTTAAATTAAACAAAGACCTCAGGCTGTATATTTAACAATAACCTACTTTCCTTTCAGACTTCAGCAAGCAAGCTGGGACAGTACTGGCTGTAAACAGCAAACCAGGAGCACTACAGGTGGTTTCCCACATCTTTCCCACAGTTTTACAGTTATAATCAGTATCCTAATTTTTGGAAAGCAGCTACCCAGCCTTAACTTGCCATTCAGTTAATCCAAATTTTCACAGGAAAACCCCTCCTCTGCACTGTCAGCATTCTGAGCACACCCTTACCCCTCCACAGCACTTCAGCTCCAAACCAAGAAGGAAAACAACATGCTACCATGGGATTACAGTCAAGACTTCTTTCACCAAATGCACTTTCTCTCCATCATTCTTTCACTGCTAGAGATCTGCAACAAGTGACACCCTGTAAAATCAGAAGTACAATGTTTTCCATCATTTCTTTTGCTTAAAAAACCCCAAACTGTAGATTGCAGTTAACTGACACCAACAATTACTGCAGCTAACATTGACACCACTATTTTCCCTCATTCACCTACAGTATTATGCCAGAGGTGCACCACTTGCATTAGGAAACTGTGTTAGAGACCAGCTGTGTTACCCAGAGCATTCTGTTGGAACATGTCAGCAGCAGACATCAAACAGTGAGGCAAGTTTGTATTTCATCCATTGTTCTTCCCTAGTGGTACAGGGGTGATTCCAGTTACAACATAGGCATTTTGGAAGATCAAAGTGCACATCAGGTGAGACTTGATGTGAAATTAATCATACAAATGTCAGCAATTACACCCTCTCCTGTCCTCTCCTTGTACAAACTTGAGAAAAACTGAGAGAAACAGGAGCAGCCTGGTTCATCATCTCATCTTACTTTTTAAGACCAACAAGTCACTGCTCCAAACAGGGCAACACATCATCACCTGTCCATACAGTTCACTAGAGATAACAGTCATTACAAAATGCACACCAATTCACGGAGTAAAGATGAGGAATGCTGAATTGAGTCTATACTAGCTTTATCTCTTGAAATAAAAACAGCCTTAACATGGCATGTAGTTTTGTTTAAGTACCCATTTTTTCTAACTGAAGCCTTTGCCCACCAAATCACAAGCTGGTCTACCAGTCAAGAACTTTCCTGTTTACCTAGACAATGTGGTGGTAGGTAGGTTTCCACAGATTCAGCATGTTGAAGAGAGTACAACCAGCCTAGATTAAAACACTGCAGCTTACTCCTAACAGGAAGCCTCCACATACACTCCCCAGCAATCCTGCTGAAAACAGACCCAGGTTTAGTGTCTAGAGGTGCAGCACATTCCACCCTTGGCAGGGTTCCTGACTGAACCTCCCACAGCAGTTACCAGGCCCCTCAAGCCCCAGCAAAGTGTTTCTGTCCCTCCTGGGACTCCTAATGCACTTCAGCATTTATTGCTGTACTGTGAGTTAGACTCCACCACTTTTAGTGTTTCTCTTTTAGCACATGCTCAGGCCTTTCAGCAAACTCATGGTCATTTGTACAAGTGCCATGGACTGGAAGGACCAGCAACATAAATATGAAAGTGCAATGAAGACTGACAGTTCCAGCAGGTATGAGCAAGAGCATTTTCCTAAAACAATCTTGCACTTCTCTTGAACATGCTAAAGCTAACGAGTCATTTGCTGAGGAGGTATCAAGATGTGGATCTGCAATTCTGACTGCTCTGCATCAGATGGTGTAAAGCTTTCTGTTGTAAGGCCACAATTCTTGAGCTATACTTAGAACTACCCCCAGGTCTGAAGAATTTCTTGAACAGTGGTTGCAACAGCTCAGTTTAGCTTCACAAAAAGTCTTCTCTAGAGAAGGGGAACATTTATCTTTAAGACAAAGCAAAGAAAGATACCTGGTTACCCTGAAACTTAATACCATCTCTACTAAGCAGCCTGAAAGCCACAGGACTTAATAGAGTTGCTCAGTGCAAAGCACCATGTTGAGGACAGACCTGTTTTATGCAGATTCAATCAGTACAAATTTCAGCTTCCATACCCCACTGCAACTAGAAGAGGGTCTCAATTCTTTTGTCACTTGGTTTGAACAATCCACTCTGATTCCTAGTGAAGTCTATCGCAGCCCGATACATTTACAGTCATACAAAATCATTTATACCAGAGTATATCATAACAGGGTCCTTAATTAGTTCAGTCTATTGCAGAAGACATGTGCAAGCCTCCTCTTCCCTATCCAGAGGGCTTGTAAGCAGAGCTGCTGTCAGGAGCACTGACTGGGAATCCCTTTACTTCCACAGCATACTAGGAGACTCCTCCCAGAGTCAGGACATCAAAGCAGATGTTGCAAACTCGAACTGGCTTGTTCAGATCAAATTTTATGATAGGAATCTCCTTTGTTGAGCACTTATGGCAGAGCAGGCGTCCACAGTGTCGGCTGTTGGCAGAAGAGGGGTGGGAGAAAAGTGAATTTCCTCCTAGTGAACACCAGGATGTTACTGTCTGACATTCTTTATCAATGATAGCATCATTAAATACACATTAGCAGTTGAAAAGCTATGATTATCTTGTATCTTCTGATATTTGTCTTGTATCTTTCTGATATTTTGGAATAATTGACTAATGCCAACAGCACGTGCTGGTTCTGTACCAGTGAGTCACACAACTGATGCATGTGTAGTCTCCCTGAGCTAAGAAAAATATTAGCTTAACACCCTTCCAACCCAGCATGCCTTGTACAAGTTCAGACTACTTTAAAAGGCAACTCCTATCTACACAAGAGCAGCTCATGTTCATCTTCAGCCATTTCCACACTGCAAACAGGATCCCACACCTAAGCTGCCAACACCTGCCCAAATCTGCCACCTCTTTTGGAGGAGGTCATCCTACACACTGTGGTGGTGCTGTGCCCCCTCCTGTCTTTGCTGTGTAAGCCACAGCCCTGTGGCTGTTCTCTCTGAACCTCCTGCCTCCACAGGAGGCTCTCCCCAACCCCAACCTCTGTGCAGGAAATAATCAAGTCCTGATAAACCACTGCCACATTTACCACTGAACTTCTATTAGCTAACTCTCTTAATAAAATGTATTGTTGCTCCTCTGTGGAATGAAGTGCCTCACACTCCTTCTCTGACAATTGGGTATTTAAATCCTGTTTCACTACTGGAACTTGGACATGATTTCTCATTTACAACTAATCAGAATAAATGCACAAGCTGCTTAAAATATGATTTCAGTCAGACTACAAGTTTCTGATCTAAGACAGGATGGAATGTTTCAGCTGGATTAGTGGTTATACACCTACATTAACACCTAAGCTACTAGAAGGAGTAAGCCCAGCTACATTTGGGGAGGAATGCATTTCCTTGTAAGCACAGCAAGAGGGCTCATATTACCAGTGATGCTTTCTTGTCGTGACTCCAAATTTGGCAGCACATTCATAGCAGTTGGAGCCATCACACCAGGGAGGTTCTTTTGTCAGCATATCTGTTAAGAGGTAAAAATGTGAAGGCAAAATGGGCTCAGACACCTTCTGGGTACACTAAACCTGAAGGCTTTTTCCAGTTCTAGGCTGCATTCAGTGTGATGGATTTAACGACTCTTGCAGGAGCTGGAGTCTTATTTGTAGATAATCTATAGTTGCTTCCCATCACATTATCCACAGCAACTGTACAGCACCAGTTAAAAAGCAGTGTCTGTGTTTTAAGCTACATTGGACTACACAACCAGCCAAGGGTTTCCATGTCCATCCTTCCAGAAAAAAGCAACAGTCTGCATTGTACAACTTTCAGCTAATCACCAGAAAAACTAGTATTTCTACTCTGCACTGTCAGTAGTATAAAATTCACAAGTTCTGCCTCTCTGGAATTACTGTCATCTAAGTCAGAAGCCCAGAGTTTTCTCCTCTGAAGTATCCTGGAAGCATAAACCAGAAATACTTTCCCACCACAGCAAGTGGTACTTACCCAGCAACCTAAAGAGAAGCTGTTTTGTAGCAACTTGATAGTTGAAGATATTGACTCCTTGGTTATTGTTAACTCCCAGGCGAGCCCCAGCTCTCACTATTGCACGACACAAGTTAGCATTTCCCTTCATGTAAGCCAAGAGGAGCACTGAAAAATAAAAGCCAGACAGTTCATGTAAGCCAAGAGGAGCACTGAAAAATAAAAGCCAGCTAACAGAGTGGTAGATTGTGTTACATCCAGTCCAGACAGGATCTTTAGTTTTTTAGTTTCCATGTATTGTGTGCCTCCTACTGTATTTAACACACTACTGCCAATTATTCCAGCTAGAAAAGTGACATACCATGAATAAAACTTGATTACTTTCAAGTTTAGTAGTTGTTGAGTCTCACCTACCTGTGTTTCCTTCAGCATCAGGTTTGTCTAGAGGGTATTCTGGCATACACTCCAAGAAGAGGTCACAGATGGCTGCTGCATTATCTTTCCCATATTGTCCCAAAATATGCATTGGTGACTGGCCTCTGGGGAAGAGAGTTTGTTATCCTGATCAAAGTCTGCTTGCTACTGCCGTTACTCATCCAATGCTCCTTGCTTTCAAGTTTGGTTCAGACTTGAACAATGCTACATCTCAGTAACTCAGTACATCACACACAACTGCCTACCTAACTTTCCTTCCTTAGTGTATAGATATAATTTGCACAGAATTTAGATACAGCATCACCTGCACATTTCCAAATTCGTGTATAAATAATGTAATACAAGCCAAATATATATTTTTAAGCAGCATGTCAGCACATATTTTAATATACAAAGTGGTTATTTTAATCTGTTACCTGATATTATTATAATATACATAATTATCTGATATTATTAGAATATAAATAATTACCTGATATTATCAGAATAAAATAATTACCTGATGTTAAAGGCTTCTGCATCTACATTGCACTCTGTGAGGAGGACCCGGATGTTGTTCAGCCGGCCATGCATCACTGCCAGATGCAGAGCTGAACAGTAAAAAAAACAAAGAAAAACAGAAAAAGAAAGTTCAAGACTCTGAGTACCAGCAATAATTACAGCCTACTAACTAAACAGAGCAACCTCCTTCTACTTTCCAACCCCCATTCTCAAACAACTCCTTCCATCTGCTTTGATTTCCTGGACTTTCATTCTTTCACTTTTGCAGTGCAAGGCCATTCACAGTGAGCTCTCCACCACTAGGAGACATCATTAACACACCTACTGAAGTCTTTTGCATTTACTTGTGTACTTTGAAGTTTACCATTATTTCCATTTTCATCTACAGCTGCAAAGTCTACTCCATTCTCCAGAAGGACTGAACAAATGGTGGGCAGGTCTTGCTGGGCTGCTAAGTGAAGAGCAGTCTGACGGTGCTTGGTCAGTTCATTCACCTGGGCACCTGCAAGCAGCTGTCAGGAGGCAAGAAGGAATATGTTCAAAGCTGGTTTCAGGGCTATTTTAGCCAACAGTTTATTTCTGTGAATGAAGCACACAAGACTCTACTGCACAGAGATGCTTCTAGGCCTCCAGAGTGTATAAAATGGTATCATTACTGAGCTGCTACAACTCGTGTTTGTGTTCAAATGTGCAGAAAGGGCAAGGGAAGATTCTTTACAATGAACCAAAAGAACTCTTGACAAAAACCCAGGGAAGGTTCTTTCAGCCAATAGCCCAAGGTAAAGGGGCTTTCTGTTCTGCAAACTGTCAGGAGGGAAGGAATATGTTCTGGTTTAGGGCAAAGTTTATTTCTGTGAAAACACTAGGGAAGGATGCTTCTAGGCCTTATAAAAATCATTACTGAAACTACAACTCGTGTTTGTGTTCAAATGTGCAGAAAGGGCAAGGGAAGATTCTTGACGAAGACCCAAACCTAGGGAAGGCTCTTTACAAAGACCCAAACCTAGGGAAGGTTCTTCACAAAGACCCAAACCTAGGGAAGGTTCTTTACAAAGACCCAAACCTAGTGATTGCTGCAAACCCAACACCCTCATGTGAAGGCTCCTGTGGCAGCTCAGCTGACAGTCCAAGCTAAGGGGGCTCTGTTCCAGAAGAAGGGGTGTCAGTGCTGTGAGGGACCAGCCTGCAGGCACTGTGCAGTGAGCACAGGGCACACTTTAAGCAGAGCAAGGGTGAGCCCCAGCACACACCAGGTTTCTCACGATGATCTCGGAGCCAGCTTGCACTGCCAGGTGCAGCGGGGTCAGCTTGGAGGCGTCCTGCACGCGCGAGTTGACGTTGGCCTGCACGCTGATCAGGAACAGCACGCTCTCGATGTCCGAGTTCTGAACAGCCACGTGCAGGAAATTCCGACCCTTGTTATCAACCTGAGGCACAAAGGGCACTGAAATTAGTTTGTTGTTCCTGTAGAACAAGGTGTTTTTGGAGTAGGACGTGTTTTCACTAAGAGACACTTGCTCCCTCTGCTTCAACTGTAGAATCATGTTCCTTTCACTGGTTGACATGAGAGACTTATCTGATAGATGTGATTTCTGAATAACTGAACTGAGAAACTATCTGCTGCAACTGCTCAGTCCTGTCTGCCTCACACTATTTTATAACCTTGTCCTTTCTTGACCACACACTGGACAGTATTTTTAGACAGACAAAAGTTAACTAACAGCTGCTGTGGTGAAGTACTGAGCAGCAGTTAATGATAAACTCAGTTAAATGAGACAAGCTTGAGTCTATCTGGCAATTAATCCAGGAGAAGGAAGCTACACGGGATCCTGCCACAATGATGTAAAATGTATTCACAGAACCATAGAATGGTTTGGGTGGGAAGGGACCTTCCAAAGTGATCCAGTCCACCCCCTGGCATGGACAGGGACACCTTCCACTATCCCAGGGTGCTCCAAGCCCTGTCCAACCTGGCCTTGGACACTTCCAGGGATGGGGCAGCCACAGATGCTCTGGGCAAACTGAGAATTCATTTTTTTGGCTTAACACCAAGTACATGTTGTTCAACTTCACCTTGCAGCTGATGTCAAAGCATATTTAAGCTGGCTGTACTTGTAACCATGTTTTAGATATAATACAAGAGCTCACTAAGCACTCAAATATTTTACTGTAATTAAACTTACACAGGATAGGAAGAATCTCCTGAACAGCTGCCTGAAGTGTCACACCAGAAGCCTGAAGATACAGTTGTAGGTTTTATAGTTCAGCAGGGCAGCATAGCATCTATTATTCAGTTATTTTAGGTCAGGTTTTCTGTTGTGGATAGCTTTAGGAGATCTGGGTAACAGATTATTTCTGTACTAGTCCAGCACAAGACAAGAGTGGAGTTAGAATTTTCTCCTTATACACACATATGCCTGTTTCCCAGTTTAGTATTGACAAGATAAGAAGAACTGACAAGACACTAACCCTTAATGTTCTTACACATATCACATACACACCTACAGTTTCCTAATAAATTCTGCTTAAGAGAACTGGCATCTGGCAAATGGATTGCATGTAAAACCACAAAAGGATAAAACAGAACTGGCTTGTGGAACAGCTGTTACCACAAACTAGTGCAGTAACAAAACCAGCATGGTTTGAACTCTCCCAGCTTACCTGTTCTGCAGCTCCTGGCTCCCTCTTCAAAATTGCTTCAGCTGCTTTATTGTTTTTGTATGTCATGGCACAAGCAAAGGGAGTCATTCCTTGCCTGTCACGTACATTCAGCTTAATATCTGGATGTGAAATCATCAGCTGAATGATAACATTATGTTGGTTGCTAATGGCAACATGGATTGGAGTTCTTCCTTCTGCATCCTAGAAGGAAACCAGAAAGTTTGCTAAATACAGACTCAGTAGTACACAAATCCTTCCCTAATTCTGAAGGGTGAAGGAAACTTAGTAGTTTAGTCCTGTGACCTACCCAGCTTCCTTCAGCATGGACACCAAACAGCTGCAGGGCAGGCTCAAACCCACAGTGTAAGAAAAGCAAATTAAGATTTGTTTCTCCCAACAGGTTAACCTCAATCCTGTGCAGTACAGCCTTTTAAATAGCTCACCATAACATCTCCCATTTAGTCAGTCATTCTGGGGGCAGAGATTAGCATGCAAATTTAATAGCAAAGTCAGCTAAGGTGTTTAAACATTTGTCTGCATCAAGCAGCAGTTTACAGCCAAGGCTGCTTTGTGACTGCGTTCTGTGATTCATTTTAATGTCACTTCCAACAGCATCAGGACCTAAAAATGTTATCCATTCATTTCTTTTGTTGTTATTTATAAAGCTTCTGTTTAAGGATTACTGTGTAATCAAAAATGAAGTGTAACTCATACTTGCATCACCTCAGCTTACTCAGTAACAGAAGACATTTCCCAAACATACTAACAAAGCAGAGTATTCTGGAGTTTTACACTGTAGCTGGTTTAATTATTAATTGCAGCTGTGCTCTTCCCTTTAATTCCCACTAGGGACAGGAAACACTGTATCCCACTGTTCCATGAGAAAAATTGACATTGCAGTAAGTTTTCTGTATTATTTTCCTTCAGCACAGCTTCCTGAATTAACCACCACATGGGCAGACAAGCACCAGGTGTGGTAAAAAGGGACAGGAGAGAAAGCAGAGCTGCATCCAGTCATTACACTGGCTCAGCTCTAAGAGCAAGATTTTCTTTTCTCTATCATGCAAAATACACAGAAGAGAAGAAAGTTTGTTTTCAGTACATTGGAGGAAAAGAATTTACTTTTTAAAATTGTGCCTTATTTGTCCATATACCTGAGCATTGACATTGGCACCAAACTCCAGAAGGCACTGGATCACCTCCTCTAGTCCCCAGCAGGCTGCCAAATGTAGGGGGGTCTGTCCATCATGGGCTTCCTCTTCTCCTTCTCCATTTGGGCCTGGCTTTCTGGGACTATTCACATCACACCCACTACAACAAACACAGTGCAGTCAATTCATTATGTTTAATGCAGATTTAAACTGCTTCAATAAAGGGCACAGAAAAGATTCCAAGAGCTGACACAGCAACTGCTGACACATTCTACAAAAACACAAGTTCCTGGTTTTGGTTTAACTCTTGTCATCAAGAACATGATGCTATTACAGATAACAGAATGTGTCCTTTGGATTGGTCAGAATTCCCTAAGTGTCACCCACCCAGCAAAAGCCTAAGGAAGCACACAGTTGTTACTGATTTAAGAGAGCATTCAACTAATTTATGCCAGGGACACCCTACATGCATGTTAGAGGGTTTGTGTTTGGGAAGGGATCTGACCTGCGGATCAGGAAACAAGCAATCTGTTCACTGTTCTCATCAATAGCTCTGTGCAGAAGGGTTTGTGAGCAGCCACTTGGTCCTGACCCCCAACACGTTGCATCACAGCCATGCCTGACCTGGAAAGAGAAGCCCAATGACACAATGAAGGGTTTTTTTCAACAGGTTCCTACTATAGTCCTTGACTAATGCTTCTGGAACATTATCCCCAGAGACAAAATTTGAGATACCCTCCTTGTCTATTCTTGTGACAGTCACTGAATTTCAGGAAGCTATTTTCAAGTCTTTCAGACCAATACTTTATTGGTTTACTGTGTAATCCTTAATTAGGTGGAATTTATTAACAATTCAAATATTTGTCCCTATACTTTGATAGATAGATCTAAAGCAGGTTGGACTAGCTACCCCACTTTCAGCAATGACAAGCACCTACAGTAAATCAAGCAGCAGCAGCAGACATTGCCTTTGAAGGTCTGGCCCAGTTCCCTGCTTTCTCAGACATTCAGCTAAACAGAGAGAGGTTTTTTCAAGGAACTCTATTGCTAATATTTGTATTCTTCAACTAGAGAACTATACTTGAGCAATGTGGCACTTAAGACTTGTTCTACTCCACTTGACAAACTATTGACAGAGTTTAAAGATGAGTAGTTAAGAGTGTTGACTCCATAAAAAAGTGTTGACCAGCACAGACAAGAACAGTTACAAAATGTATTGCTCACATCACTAGCAGAGTTTGTAACCAGTTATCTCTAGCAGACAATGGGACAAAGCTCCCAAGTAACCTCCCTATGAAAAAGACACAAGGAGGCCTACTTGTGTATCCTAGAAAATCTCCTGCTGTATCACCTATGCCTGAAAGTAAACAGTCTTTAAAGTAAATATGAGCATTTAAAGGCCTTCTTGGCTCAATTTTAAGATGGACTAAAAAGCAGCACATACACTAAAGCATAAAATGTGTACTCAGTTTTATTCAGAAAGCTGATCATTACACAAATTTTGTATGCTACAGACTGATCTAAGCAGATCCTTACTCCATTCAAATCAAGAATCCAGACAGCAGGACATATATAGAATATATTTTTTTATTAAAGTGGCTGTCAGATATTTGGTTATGCACGCTATAGTATTTATAAGATTCCTGCAGTAAAGAGGAATTTCTGGTGAAGAAAAGACCTCCAAAAATTAGCAATATTGGACCAGTCTGTTTTCTTCATGCATTGAGTTTGCTTTTGCTGATGAAGCCTTTTGCTGCTAGCAAGATGAACAGAAGTGAGACTAAAGCCATTGGCAGTCTTACCAGAGTTGATGCAATGTCTTCCAGGTTGTTTTCCAAGGCGAGCCACAAGGGAGGATTTCCTTTCTCATCAGGCACAGACATGTCTGCTCCCCTGGTACAAATGGCATCCACCACGAGTGGGAGCTGGTTTTGGATGGCCAGCTGCAGGGCTGTCTGTCCATCCTGGGTCCTGCAGCAGGGATACTTCCAAGTGTTACAGATGCATTATAAAGTTCAGCAACAGCACTTTAGTGGCAAAGCCAATAATTAAGTCCCCTTGTATATATTTTTGCTGTGGTAAGAGCATCACAAACACACCATGTATTTCATCACAGCTCTCTAGCTGACCCTTCTCTCCCCTTCACTTTTACCAAGGGATTGATTTCTAGAGTTGGAAAAACAAGTTAGTGTTCTTAGCTCAGAGACACTCAATTCCTTCAGTGCAGCCATTATTTGAACAGTTCCTTCTGAGCCAGCCTGCTGCCACAGAAGCAAACAGCTTTGTCTCCAACATGGCAACACTTCAAGCAACAGTCAAATACCAACTGTTAAAAAGTTGAAGTCAGAACAGCAGCTTTAGGCAGTTTGTACCCATGACATTCATTACAGTACAGCTTGCCAAATTTAACAGACAGCCTGTCAGTCCTGTAAGCAGACAAATGTTCTGTTAAGTCTAATGTAAGTTGTCTAGGAGATACTGAGGAGGCAAGATTATCAGACTCCTGTTGCTGGATCTGTATCTAATTATTTAGATGGTAGCAAACATGCAGTTCTAACAAGCTGGCAAATGGATGAGACAATAGAAGTTCAGTGCCTCTAGGCCTGTCTGTAGGACTTCAGACTGCCACAGAGGAAGCTGTTTTACCTAGAATTAAGTGGCACCTCCTTCTGCAGCCTCAAGAGGAGGTACTGATGAATGGAACTATACCTAGGACCAAGTTAACACATGTAATCCCTCAGCCATAACCAGTGGCACAAAACAGTGCCAAACATAAAACTACGTATAAATCAGATCTGGAACAAATCTCAAGCCATTATACAAAGGCAGTCAGCACCTGCTCCTAGATACATACACAGGTGAGAGCTGTATCAGTTAGGACCTTACCTGACATTTATATCTGCCTGATGTTCCAGCAGGAAGAGGGCACTCTTACTGTCCTGTCTCTGGATTGCCATGTGCAGGAGTGTCTGTCCATCTGACATGGTGTCATTGATGGATGCCCCAGATCCCAGCAGCTGAGCTGCTATTGTGTGCATGCCTGAACAGATCAAGCTCATTAGTATTCTACCTTCAGTTCTATAAAACAGACACACTGAGACTAAGAGAATGAAGTTAATGTGCACAGACAATATGATTAATAGTTTTCATCTGATATGAAAACTACCAGTGAGTTCACAGAGGAAGAATTCCACTAAAGTGCAAGTACAGTTCTGGGCAGAAGCTGTAGCACTAGAAATCTTTCACCAAGTCATATGTGAACACTAATTTTAAAATATGAAGAACCATCTAAAGCTCTCCTTGACAACTCCTCCCGAGCAGCACAAGCCAGAACATGAACACACAGCAGCTGTTTTATCTTTAAGAAAATCTTGTTCACATTGTAGCTTCACATCCTGAAGGCACATACCTGTCCAAAGAGCCAATCCCAGCACAGTCTGGTCTCTCGAGTCCTTCAGACTAAAGTCAGGAATGATTTGCAAGTTGTTGGTAGCATGAAGAGCATTAGCTACAAGAAAGCACAAGGAATTAGGGTATTGTTGTACTCGACCTGCAGTCACACCCTGAAAGCTGCAGCAGCAATACCACATTTTGTGCTAGACTGTTCCTTTAGCAGTCAATGTGTAACATCTGAGCAAAGTACCTTCAGCTTCCCTGATGGGACACTGCCTAGGATTCAGACCATACTGCCACTACTGACTGATCTTAATACATATACAAAGAAAAAAAAATCTATTTTCTAGCTAAAGGCTTAACCTTTCTAGCTGCAATTCCAAATAGAGTGGCATATACAAAGCTCTGAAGATGAAGAGTGGAGGCTCCACAATATGGTGCAGCCTGGGATGGGCAATACTTACCCCAGTTCACCTACTGGGATGGGCAATATTTACCTGGGATGGGCAATGTTTACCCCAGTTTACCTACTTCCTACTAAATCCCATTATAGTAGGAAACAAAACTGGCCCTGCTTTAGTTGTCAAATTCCCTTCCTGCTGCTAGAAAGAAGCTGATTAGTACCATTTAATCAACTCATCTGCTGGTATTTGAGCACTCAAGTCCCAACTCTACAATAATATCAGCATTGCTCTGTATAAAGTCCTCTAGGAGTTGAAGGAAGCAGAAGTCTCACCACAGAAGAATGCCTTTATCTAAAATTGATTCCAGCATTCACCTGAAGCAAATCCTTTGAAGCTATCTCTTTGAAGCTAGGTCTAACAGAACCCAAGACAAACTGTTCAAGTCCATCTACAGTGGAGAATTTATAAACAGACAAAATAACATTCTTGTTTTAACAAGCAGATGATTTGAGTTTAAGACTAGTTAGCCAGTCTTATTAATTGCTACACTTAAAAAACTGTTTACAGGAAGATTTGCTTTCTTAGTAGTTTGTCATCCTGACACACCAATTCACTGCAGCATCAAGTCTGGACACCCACCTTTTTGTTCCAGGATGACTGACACCACATCTGGGTGATTGTAAGCAATAGCCATGTGAAGGGGAGTTTGCAGATGAACATTCTCTGCTGATGGAGGAGCAGGTGCATCCTTCTGCCCAGGCACTGCTTCTGCTGTCTGGATGTTGGGATTGGCTCCTTGCTGCAGGAGTTCTGCTGTCAGGTTTGCCAGGCCATGCCTGCAGGCTGTGTGCAGTGGGGTTTCTCCCTTTAATAAACAAGGTGCTGGGTTAAAAGCTTGAGACATGAAGAGAAGCAGTTTGTAAACTATTAAAACTACAAGAGCTGGTGTGAAGAGTTTCACCCCTAGTAGCTGAAGCTGAAGTTAGGAGTTCCAAACTACAGGAGTTAGCTTTTACTGAGGATTTTATTACACCGGGCACTGCGGTAAGTGCTAAAAGCATGTTAACAACTGGCGATTCTGCAAGAACAGTGCCACAAGAATGCAAGTGGTCACTGGTAAATACCTGAAAACATGCAAACGTTCACAAAGTGCTCTAACTTGCTTTAAGCTATGGTTTAGCTATAAGAAATCTCTGCTATCTTCTTTTTGAAGAGAAGCAAGAAAATTTTCAGACTAATTTTCTGCTTTTACCCATTTGTTTTGGTGGTTGACTTTTGCTCCATGAGTTGCTAGGAAGAGAGAAGCTGCCTCATTTCCTGCACCAGCTGCTCTCTGAAGCAAGCAGTTTCCTAAAGAAAAACCATGAACACTGTTATTCCAACCACATTTTGATATTAAAGTGTGCTAACACCTTCCCCACTACCTTACAACATTACACTTTGAAGTCAACAAGGAAAACCCTTGGTACTAGGGTTGGTAGTAGCCCCTTCCAATTGTCACATGCACTTCCATTTAGTGATTACACATCTTGAAATTGTAAAGAGGGTATTAGAACCTGGCAATGAGTCCAGATTTTCTGTCACTTCCTGCAAGTCCATCTCAGCTTGTCAGTGCACCAGCTCTGGGTAAAGCAACTACCACCTAGCATTTATTATGGAGCAATTGCTGCTGAAACCTCATGCAGCTCCTCCAAGTGCAGTCAGCATTAAGTAATTAACACACAAGCCTTCCACCTCCAATGAAATACAAACCTCTGGTTTACCTGTTACTGTGTCTGGAGCATCAGTATTGCTGCCTCGCTGGATCAACCTTGCTGCAAAACTGTTCTCATCAAATGAGGTTCCATTCACAACAGGGGCATCCTCAAAAGGGTTCACAGACTGATCAGAGGATACGGTGATATACTGGACTGCAAGCCACAGAGCTGTGCTGCCTTCATGATCCTTCAGTTCCAAGTCTAGTCTAAAAATAAGAGTTAGTGTCCCCCAATTTATACCTTAAAAAATGGTTCCCCAACAGAGCTGAAGTTCCAAGTGTCTGAACAGCTGCACTAGCTCATCTCATACCTCTCTGACAACCTTTGCTTGCTAAGAAGCCTACTGTAGCTGCAGTTACTTCAGACAATTTGTGAATACTCTGAAACAAGCACAGCACCTTTCAGTGACTACTAGATTCAAGCTCATTGCTCCTAGGGAAGTGTAGAATCCCTGGCAGATTTGGGCTCTCACTAGGTGTAACAAAGAGGCAAATTCCCTTGGGTAAGCCATGTACAAGAACTGCAAATTCAGCTGCAATGAAACTGAGTCAAATGAAGTCTTCTGCTTCACCACCCTAAGAAGTCACCTCTGCACCAGCTCTGGGTAAAGCAACTACCACCTAGCATTTATTATGGAGCAATTGCTGCTGAAACCTCATGCAGCTCCTCCAAGTGCAGTCAGCATTAAGTAATTAACACACAAGCCTTCCACCTCCAATGAAATACAAACCTCTGGTTTACCTGTTACTGTGTCTGGAGCATCTGTATTGCTGCCGCGCTGGATCAACCTTGCTGCAAAACTGTTCTCATCAAATGAGGTTCCATTCACAACAGGGGCATCCTCAAAAGGGTTCACAGACTGATCAGAGGATACGGTGATATACTGGACTGCAAGCCACAGAGCTGTGCTGCCTTCATGATCCTTCAGTTCCAAGTCTAGTCTAAAAATAAGAGTTAGTGTCCCCCAATTTATACCTTAAAAAATGGTTCCCCAACAGAGCTGAAGCTCCAAGTGTCTGAACAGCTGCACTAGCTCATCTCATACCTCTCTGACAACCTTTGCTTGCTAAGAAGCCTACTGTAGCTCCAGTTACTTCAGACAATTTGTGAATACTCTGAAACAAGCACAGCACATTTCAGTGACTACTAGATTCAAGCTCATTGCTCCTAGGGAAGTGTAGAATCCCTGCCAGATTTGGGCTCTCACTAGGTGTAACAAAGAGGCAAATTCCCTTGGGTAAGCCATGTCTAAGAACTGCAAATTCAGCTGCAATGAAACTGAGTCAAATGAAGTCTTCTGCTTCACCACCCTAAGAAGTCACCTCTAAGCAGAACCCAAGTTGAACTCAAGAATATACTGATATTTCAAGAGTGTTATTACTCCTTTCAGCTCCACTGCAAATCGATCTTCACCTCTGGAATTATTTCAGCCTCTCTGAAAAATACAGAGATGCAGTTTGCTGCTTCTTTACAGTAGGGCAAAAACTTACACAGCTTCTGATATGGTTTTAGCATCTCACTTAGGCAAAGCCTTTACACTTTTACATCTCAAGTTCTTACTAGTCCCATTATAAGGCAAAAAGGCACAGAAGAGTTGTTAAACCAGTTTTCACATCTTCACTGTCCAAGGTAACCTTGGTGCATTTTACATTCATGTGAGACTTACTGCTTGCACTGCAGGAGCTGGCTGAACACAGGCTCATTCCTGACCACAATGGACACATGCAAGGGGGTCCTGCAATTGGAGCAGAGAAAAGTTACAGCAGGAACGAGTGAGACACTGCAGACTTTGGAACCCAGTCACCAATGTGCCTCTAGAGAACTACAGGCTTCCATCTCTGCTTAAAAGGAGGACACAAGCACTTCTTAAAAGAAAGAGAAATCTAAACTTTTAGAGAACAACTTTTAGACTCCAATTAATTTGGTAGTAAGGAACTCATTAATGTAAGAAGTAACTTTAAAGGAAGAAGCACAACAGCTTCACCTATCAGAATTGTGCAGCTGATACATTCCAAGTCTTTTATATTATTTTATAAACTTGATTGCCAGCCTAACCTAACCTGTGAAAAAACTTACAGGCCCTACACTTCAGACAAACACACTGTAGAAACTGGCATTTTTGAGAACATTTTGGTTTCCCTGACAGCTTCAGGTATATTATTTGCCATCTTAGTTAGCTTTTACCATTCAGTGACTCAATAAAGGCAATTAACTGTATTCTATGCGTTCTAACATTATCAACTCACCCCAGCTTTCTGTAGCTGGGCTATGTTTAATTTGCCATGACAAGGTACCATTCAGCCTTCACAGCTTTCTACTTTGAGTGCTGCCAACAGGTCTCAAATTGGGTAAATGAATTCCTGCTTCCAACATCAGCTGCACTTTGCTGAAAGACCTGAACAGGTTCTTAGCAGGTTGCACTGGCAGCACTTTACTTCCCCCAGTATTTACCTGCCTTTGTTGTCTTGCATGTTTGGATTGGCTCCTGCCTGCAGGAGGGACTGTGCAATCTGTGCCATCTCTGCCATGACATCTGGTGAGTGCTTCTTGGGGCTGTAGGATGCCACAAGGTGCAGAGGAGTCTCCTGGTCTCCCAGTGTAGCAGCATTCACACGGGCACCATTTTTAATGAGAAAGTTTGCAGCAAATTTATCTCCTTTTGTGAAACAAAACAAGGTTATTAATGGATATATGTAGCCTATATATTTTATACTCCAGGAAATGGGTACATACACATGACTTCACTCCATACCATACATTCATTCCAACACAATATCTGCTCCTAGAATGCCCCAGCAACAGGCAACTCCAACAATGCTTCACAGCAAAGTCAGGATTAAAATATTTCACCACAAGCCCTTGGAAAAAGCGATTTGCTCACAGGTTACCTGTGACTCAAGTTGACACCAGCTTATTGTTATAGATATACTGACTTTGCTTGTTCCTCTATCAATATATAGTCATTGTTGCTTTAATAAAACATTGGGCAAACTGTGCTACTAAACACAAAAGTATTTTTTGAACAAAAGGTACTATTCCAAGGCACTAGTCAAAAGTTTCCAGTTCAAGTCAGTCTGTTGAGTGTTACTATATAAAAAAGTAATAACACTGCCTTTGCTCTTGGAAATTCAGGCCCTTGCATATATACAGGGCAAGGGCTTTAGCAGTACAGACCCACCATGGACAGCATTCCTAAAAACTCCTTCTTGATTAGACCCACTTCAACACATGAAACCTTGAACTTGAAACAACAATGCAAAGAGTAACTTTAGGAAAATACTAGCTGCCCCTGCTTCAAAGGTTGCTTTGCAGAGACATATTCACATTTTGATTGGCCTGAATGCAAGACCAGAGAACAAAGAACAGTGTTTCAATCTATAGTGCTAGATTATCTCTGCCAACAAAAACAAAAGTGCCATTTTCTGATTCCCATATCAGACATTCCCCCACTTTTCAGTGATCATAAGTAGTAAGAATCATGTGGCAAGTGCAGACAGTTTGCTTTAGCTCCATTTCCAGAACATGTGATTGTTAACTGTGATTAATTCACTGAAGCTGTGGTTACTGAAAAGCAAGTGTTCATTCTCAGAGCTCCAGCTCAGACTGAAAGCAGACATTAGAACTAGAGACAAATGCCAGTAGTAAGAATGAAGAGCAGCCTGCTGGAAATCCAGTGTTTTACAGGGCTGCAGCCACCACACACTGACCTATGCCTACAGTGTCTCCTACTCCTGCAGCTGAAGTCTCACTCACAGGATCAGATGCCAGTATTACCCTGTTCAGACATGCAGGAGATTAATTCAAATTTTGTGAACTTAAAATGCAGCTCCCAACTTCTTCCTTTACTTCTAAGGGTCCAAGATAGTTTGGTGCTAGAAATAAACCTTCGGGAACGGAGCTGCCAAAGACACTGCAGAAATAAGGAGCAGCACAAGGTGTTTGCTGCAGATTTTTGCCACACTTTGACCACAGGCCAAGATGCTGCTGATCCAAACCCTTCAGAGTACTGTGACCATGGCAACCAGAACCTGCTGTGCTCCAGTTCTCGTAAGATGCATTTTCCACTGTAAGGTGGAGAACAGCTCAATATAATCATGTAGTTGTACTCAGACTCTACTCTGATAACTGCACTGGAGCTTTGAAAATATTTAGGCTGGACAGAGGTACCTCCACTTGCTGCTCATCTTCTTTCAGTCAGATTTTCCTCTTCTGAAACTGCTGTGCAGTAGTGAGGACCCTCACTGTTAACCATCTCTCAAAGAGGAATACGCTGCATTCAACCCAAGTCTAGGAAAAGACTTCATCTTTGTGACCCTTCTGTTGTGGTGCCCAATTCAACTATTTGTCAAAGAATACTGTCAAATTAGAACATTCCCAGTGTCTGCCTGTATTTCTTCTTTTAGCAGGCAATGTTATACTAGACTGCACCTGGATATCACACAGCATAAGTTTCCCCAGCCAGCAGACTGGCTCTCAGATCTCAAATAACAGTTTGTTTGCCTTTATGTCTAAAAAAAAAAAAAAAAAGAAAACAGGACAAAGTTCATACTTGACTAACTTCACTACAATTTTCTAACTGCAATGTCAACCACAACATGACACAGGAACAGACTATGAAATATGTATTCCACACTGGAAACAACTGGAAGTTAACAAACCTTCATATCCCATCTACTCACCTCTCTGGATGGCTTTATGGAGCAGACTCCAGCCTCTCTGGTCTGCCCTATCTACATCAGCCTTGTAGTTGACCAGTGTAGTTGCAATACTCTCCAATCTTTGGGCCAGGGCTAGATCCAGAGCAAGATCTCCATTGTGATCCAATTCATTGAGCTTCCCAGGAAGCTACAACACAAACACAGCCAATTGCCATTAAAAGTGTTTGAATAATTATTCCCTGCCCTTTGTTGGGGGACAATTTATTTGCTAGTTGTTTGGAGTTTTCATCCAAGCAGAACAAACAGCTGTTACTTCAGCTTTCAACAGAAAAGTTGTTCAAGGAAATTATTCTTACTGAACTGCCAGGAAGCAGCAGAGATGTCTATTATAACCACTCAGCTTTAAATGGGCATAGCAATATCAGGTAATGGATTTTATTAGATATATTCTGTTGCATGCAAGATGTTTTAAGCATTATGAATCACTTCTAAATTATGTCCTCGTGTAGCTACTGCTAGATAGATCTCCATTACAGACACAGAAGTAGCTGTGGCAATGCTAAACATGCAAATAAGAATTAGTGACAAAAATCACTAACAAGGTTCAGACTGGTACTTAGGAACTGGTTATTTGAAACATCAAATTCTAGACAGATCAAGTCAGTCTCACTATACCTGAGAATCCATTTCAATAAGATACAAAAAGACTACATCTTCTCTCTCAACTTTAATGGCCTTATGCAGGGGATATTCTGTCTTGGACTTGAACATTTTATACAACAGCTGGGCACTCATGCTGCTGAAGTCTTCTTTACGCAAGTCATCCTAGGAGCAGTTAAAAAAGAGAAGGGTAAGCAACACTCCTGATTTATTTATGGACAAGGCATTGCACAATGTAATTCTCAAGTTCACAAAACAAGTTCCGTTAAAAGTTCAATTTTGGTAACATTTTGGCAAGAACAGTCCCAGATAGTCTTTTAAGATTAGGAAGAAACAATCAGGAAGTTTCAAATCTTGCACTTTAGTTTCAAGATCTGTTAGTGAAATTTTTATTTCTTTGTCTACAGACATGGAAAAGCAGCATTTTAATGCTACTATGGTGGATTAACATCTAGTCTTTAAAATAATCCTCTACTAACTTATTCTTAACACTGACAAAAAGTCCTACAACTACTGAAGACTGATTCATAAAATTATAAACAAAAGTAAGCAGAGGCTTAGGAATAAAAATATCTTAGGTCTGAGTTAGTGCTCATTTCACTAAACAGAAGCAACTTCATTTCCACGTAGAGGTAAGCATCAAAATTTAGGAGTCAAGAAGAAAGTCAAGAGTTAAAACTGTTGACCACAGGTTCATGTATAATAATCTTTTTTATGTATTAACATACCAAAACACTTCCCTCTGCCTTTGAATTAGCCAAGGAAAGAAACCTCCATATCTAGAGTATGCATTTTGGATTTAGAATAACCTAAAGCCCCATCTCAAGTCTACTGTTGACAAATCTTGAAGGCTAATTCATCACTCAGTTAATCAAACTTTCTTCAAAATAAGAGATCAGAGCAAGTGAAACTTCCAAGTTGGTTGCAAGACTGGCTGCTTCTCCTCTCCATTACAGAAGATAAATTGCCCTGACTTCCATGAACTATTTTTAGAAGTAAAAGCAGGCCTGGGATTTGTGATCTGTATAGACAGAGACCAACTATGGATGAACTTATAAACACTTTGAAGCCCAGATTTGATAAACAACCCACTTGTTTATTAGGAGACAGTCTCTTCTATCTTCTTCATGTTTAGGAAACTGAGACACTTTGTACAGTGAAGTATTTCCAACCAACAGAACAAGTCTTTGGGTAGAAGTTACTCTTCCCCACCAAGACATGTTCAAGATAACTGACCAACCACCAGAGGTTAGACAGTGTGGTTAAGGGAAGCAAAATTCTACCACTGAGTTTCTATAATGTGCAAACATTTCTCATCTTGCTTCTCTGTGCCAGGACTCACCCAGTGGCTAGCAATGATCTCAGCACAGTAGTTGAGGAGGGTGCTGGCACTGAGCTCCTCAGCAGTCTGATAGAATCGGATGCAGTTCCTGACATTAACCAGTGACATCACTCCTTTTTCACATCTGTCAAAACAGGAAAGCCAGTGGTCAGCAATCAAAAAGCTTTACTTAATTACTGTCCCATGCTGTAACAGCATCCTAACACTGTTTTTCATAGATGCTGGTAGAATATGGCATGGACTTGCTTTACTAGAAGGCTGAACTGCATAAATATACTTTCAGCAGCAGCCCTAGAAGACACCTCCCCTAACAGCAGACTTCTATCAGAATCCACCTAGCCAAGGTCCCATGAAAACACCACACTGCAGGATCTGCAAGTAGAGATCCATCCCAGCTCTCCCAAGGGCACAAACTGCAGCTCATTCACTGCCATGAAGAAGGGAAGATGTACTACAGTGATCACAAGCAGGGGCTGTTGAGGTTGGATATTAGGAAAAATGTCTTCACTGCAAGGGTAGTCAGGCACTGGCACAGCTGCCTGGGACAGGATGGGGTCTCCATCCCTGTAGGATTTAACAGATGTGTAGACGTGGCACCTGGGGATGGGGTTAATGATGGATTTGGCAATGCTGGGCTGTTGGCCACTCTTAGTGGTCTTTTCCAGCCTAAACAATTCCATTATTCAGTGATTCTATACCTACAAAAACATCTCATAACTATGAATGGCATCCTACACATGGAGCTGTCACTGGGCTACTGTGACCAGACAAGTGCTAAGTTCACAGCACAACATAAGGGCAGCTTTCAGGCTGGTACAAGGCTTGAAGCAGTTTTAGCATTGGCCATACAGATTTCAACTCCTCTGGTCAGAACACTTCACAGCAATTTAGTTACTTCACATTGAAGGCACACAAATCACAGCTTATGAATGTCATGTACTGCTACAGACATCCCCTGGGCAAAGGATTATTCTATCAAAGGGTACTTTGACTAAATTGAAGGCTTTGAAGTTGTACACAACTTGACGAGGTTTCAATTTGTACATTCAGGCTTCTCACTAACTCTAAACGGTTTAGAACACCCTAAAGAGTTCAAGATAACAACCTAGCCCCTAGTGCCACAGTGTAATCACAGTCTCAGGCTGGGAAAGCACCATACTGTTACACTAACCTTATTTCTGAAGAAAGGTTGCACAAGATACACAGAAGTTGCAAAAATTTCACCTGTGCCATTTTAATACTGCAAATTAATTGCCATTGATTATTCCTAGCATTCTCTAACAATTCCTTTCTTGCAACTCTCCTGAACCTGATGCTATCCTACTGATCTCCTCCCAACACCAGATTAGGGTTATTAGTTTAGCTGGGAGAAGAACTGAAAAGTAAACATAAAACCTATGAGAAGTCTGCTACAGTTTAACTCTAGTGCAATGTTTCATTTCCCCTGATAAACGGAATGACATGCTGTATTATTAAAAGCTCAAGACTTTGAAAAAGCATAATTTTATCCTATTGCCAGCAGCCATCATCTTATTTCTGTTCAAACAAGAGTTCAAGTATATTTACTAAGACTCACCTTTCCCTAAGCAGCTGGAGCTGAAATTTATTAGCTAATTTCATGAGCTCTGTCAAGAAGATATCATCTTCTCTTAGCTCAAGTTCATCTGTGTAGATCCACCTCAGCATTGCCATGGTTACCTCTGGGTCAGCATCTGGTACAGGGAGCAACAGAATTAATAAAATACTTAAAAACAATCACCTATCCTAGCAGTTGCTATTCCTTTGACTTCTAAAAGTCACAGCTACCATAAAAAGAAAAATATAGTCTTGTTTTGAAACTGTACTTTGTTCAAAACGTCAAAATGAGTGAAATTGGTCAGAAGTTGAGTAACAGTGCTGGCACCAAGCAGGAAAACCTTCTTACACTGCAACACTGTGCAGAATGCAGGGAGCACGGTAACATCTACCTGCTACACCAATGCTGCATATTTAAGGGACTTTGTGAAGTCCTTGGTCCCTCACATACGGCCTAATGCACATCCACACCTGACAAGAACAAAGCCCCTTTTAACTTAACAGCCGTATGTTATGAACTGCTGCATTTCATCAAAGGTACTTACACCTTGTTACACTTTGGTAGTAACTACAAAGCACTTCAAACTGCTGGTAGCCATTTCTAGGAGAAGTGCAAAAAAGCCAGTTTAAGAAGCTGGTTAGATTTCAGGTCTTTACAAGACTGATCACAAACTGATGTTTTTACACAGGGGAAAACCAGAAAATCACACCATGGGACACTACACAAGTCCAGTGGCTAAGGACCTTTGTCACTCACTCACAATTAAAATGACAATCCATCTTACAAGGATGTAGATAACTTCAGAAGATCAGATCAATCACAACAGAAATACCATCCGTTTTAAAAATTAATCTTAGTCCTTTGAGCTGTTTTGCTCTTTAAAAAATATTTTGGATTAAAAACCTTAAAGAACCTGAAATACCCATCCTAAAACATCTCCTTTAGATGAAGGGCTGGCCCAGATTATCTGCACAGTAGTAAAAGTACTTGGCATGCAGACTGCCTCTCAGGAATCACAAGGTTTTAGTAAGACAAGTATTTTTTGCCAAACTCAAAGCAATCAGAAAGCCTACTTGAGATGTACTATCAGCTCTGCCTTGGCAGAGGTAAGAGTGAATTTTCTCCCTCTCAATAAGAGAACATGTGTTCATCTCTTTCTACTCTTTTAAAGATTAGAAAATTCTACAGATTACATGAAGTCTAAAAGTGCTCAATCTCAAATGCTGCCTGCATTCTGAAGATAAGATTCAGGCAATCTTAGCCTGCAAATTCTTAAGAGAACTCCTTAAAAAAACAATTTGCAGGGAACAGCTTGTATCTTGCTCCAGCTACTTCATAAGCTAATCCTTGGGCCATTTATCAATTTTTTTTAAAATCAATAATGCAATTTTACAGTGGAAAGTATAATTTACTAGCATGTATTTAAGCAGTGTTTGCATTGTTAAACATCTAAGACTGCAGTTACATTTGAGATTCTCAGACTAGCTTAGATGTGGAGCTAGAAATGCTTTGGACTGCCACTTGTAATGACACTACAATTAACATAAGAGCTTTTTAGTAATTATTTTTGTTAGCACAGCACTCAGTTTCAAAACTCCTTGGCATCTGTTTTTCTGTGGCTGCAGAAGGATCCACCAATTGTGCTGCAAGGAAGCCTGTGATGTCCCATAAAACCAGCTTGCTGTGACTTGCTACTTTCCAGTTTGTCTGCACTTAGAATTCACTGTAAGATTAAGTGCAGAATGTGAAGCCAATGCTTAATATTCAGCATGCCAGTCAGCAAGCCTGCTTAACTTCATACCTGGTTTTATTGCTCACAAATTAATTGTATAAGGTTCTCCTACACTGTTAAGTACAGAAAAGCCTTTTGAGAGGTTCAATGTGCAGAAGCACTGCCCAGTGTGAGTACATGCAAGAAACAGCTACAACAGAACAAAACACTCGTGTAGAAGATGTTCTGTTAGAAAACTCCCTCACCTGTTTTACAAAGGTATCAAAGTGCCAAAGCAAACAATTTCAATAACACATCAGTACTTGCATTCACTTCCCACACACACCATGTTAACAAGCAGCAAGGTATTTCCATGACACGTTTCAGAGAAATTATGCACACTACCTCAAAAAGCCCTGTCCTTCCTCAAAAAGGAAGAAGTCAAGCTCCTCCATATAGATTTGTTTTTCATTATGCTTAGTTGACTCTAGAAAAGACAAACAGGCCACCAATCTCAACCCCTGTTTGTTAAAGAGAAAGAAGGCAGGTTATTGATTTAACTACCACTGGCACCCACTTCACAAGCTCACTACCACTCCAGAGAGAGAGCTGGGTAATCAACAGATCGAGCACCACTTTTAGTGCACAGCAGGAGACTGGAAGGCACTTAAGTAACCTTCTCCCAACAGGCCCTTTCACAAGTCACCCTAAAGACAACTGAGGCATCACATTACTCAGCAGTGACTGACCTGACAGATCCAGCTCCTCTGTTGAGGCAAGGTTGGCAAGGCTCCACGTATCGCTGCGCGCCGCCAAGACAAATTTGTGAGCACGGATGTGCTTGTCCCCAACCTTTATCTTCAGATCACTGAGAGGACAAAAAACCACAAAAACCTATTATGCAGACTTCTCCTGCACTTAGGTATGTATAGATTCAGCAGCTCCATGGTATCTATATCTGGTATCCACATTCAGGTTCAAGTTCTTTGAGACAATAAAACACAATTGGTAAAGCAGAACATGCTGTCAAATGACAATTCATATTTTTCTAGGGAGAAATGCAATGAGTCATTCATATTTCAAGTGCTTGGTTGGGTTTGGGTTTTTAAACCACTTCAGAATAAACAGCAAGAGAATTATTGTAGAAGTTAGGAAAAGCCAACAATCTTGAAGTTAAATATTTATGTCACAGTGTCCATACTAATACTGTCAGCTGAGCACCAATGCTTTCAGGCAAGACCAGCAAGAGAACAATGCTGTTTGACAGGAGGCTGAGTGCAAGGCAGAATCCCCAGTTCCCAGGAGACCAGCTGTCAAGAACACCCATTTCATCCTGACCCTTTAGACCAGGTTATCCACTTGCCCTGCTCATTTTGAAATCCCATGGCCTGCAAATGTTCTTACTGAGTAGGTGTGCTTTCCAGACCATTTTCCAAATAAAAGCACTGCTATAAATTACAGCAC
Source organism: Emberiza elegans (assembly GCA_024865655.1). Classification (NCBI taxonomy): domain Eukaryota; kingdom Metazoa; phylum Chordata; class Aves; order Passeriformes; family Fringillidae; genus Emberiza; species Emberiza elegans. The sequence continues at coordinate 1,854,603 of JALJVW010001080.1, forward strand.
ACATACAGATGTTATTTAATGAAACCTGCACTGGGACCTGCTACCTTTCTCATTCTGTCATATGGAGGCCCTTTGAGACAACCATTCAACGCCTTTAAAGCTAAGAAGCTGATCAGAAATAAAGTGCTCCAACTCTTCTGACATATACTACCTAACAAATCTTTTACCCACCAGGCTACAGGAAGTTCTTGCAGGCACACAGCCTTTTCTCAGGGTGGCTTATCAAGAGATGCTGGTGCAAGGAAATTTTAACTAAAATAGATTTCCCCTTACATGACTAAACTCCTTTACTATATTGGCTTTGCTTTCAGTAACAGCAAAGAAATTGATAAATATCGTAGTAGTCTCAGAACTGAATCAGCTCAAGGATCTAGAATATGGAAGGGATCCTTAGTGAGCCTATGGAAAAGAAACTACTAACCATAATTTTGTGTTGAGATTCAAAAATACATTGTATCACTAAAGTCCCATACATCACTAATAAAACCAGACAAGCCAAATTAATCAGGTTTCTTCACACACAACAGGAATATAGCACTGAAAATATTTTAGGACAAAGCCTTTCAAGAAAGGAACAGTTTTTCCAGACATATTGTGTAATTAATCCATCAACTGAGCATGGTTCCATTCAAAACTCCTTCTCTTCAAAGTGAGCTTTGCTGCTCACAGTGATCACGGTTAGTTTTCTGAGATGAACTTCTGCTTAGAGCTCTCAATTCAAGAACTGGATTCAGTATGCCATGACCTTAGCATGCTCCTCCATCTACAGCTGCAACTCAGGACTCTGTTCACACCTGTCAGCAAAGAATTTTCCTTGTCTAAGACCAGCACCCTGCGCAGTCAATAAAACCAAAGGCTCCTGTAATTCCCCTTTCCCAGAGGGGGTTCCTCACCTGTACTGCTCCTGCTGGTAGAGCTCAGCCACAATGGCCAGGAGCCGACTGATGAAGGTGTCGCTGGCATTGTCCTGGTTGGCCTCCACAGCCAGAAGGTTGCACCTCCTTTCTGTATCAACAAGTTTCTTCTGCAGCTTCACATACTCCTGGCGGAGGAGCATCAGGTGCTTTTCCAGCTTGGCCACCTCCTCTGCAAGGCACACAGTGTTACTACAAGGTTGAGGGATGCACACCATCTGAGGGTATCTATCTTCACACTTTGTTTAATTCCAACATTCCAAGGAGAGTCTCGCCTCTTCCAAATACCTGAGCATCTCACCCCAGTATTAAACCTTCTATTTTGTATCATTTTCAGAAACACATTGAAAAATTGTAACAGTGATAAAAGCCACTTAGAAAGAAAGTTCTGAATTCTGTTTGTCAGAAATGCAACAAAGTTCCTAAAGCCATGGAGTCCATTTCTGTGGGAATTATGGTGGGGCAGGGGACTAAGTCTTTGCTTCTTACCCATTTTTTTCAGGCTAGTTAAGATGCTGTTTGACTTTTCAGCTGATATTTAAACCACAAGTGAGCATTAGAACAGATGCTAAAGCACCATATCTACCTCAGAGTATTTAACTGACCTGTTTAGAACTCCTCAACCTGTCAGCTAAGAAAAAAAAATGGCCAGAGGGGAAAACAGATTGTCCCCAGAATCCATGTGCTAAGTTAAAAGTATATAAAAAACTACTTCCTGCTGGCATGAACACTCCTCCACTGGAGGCACTCCCGTGGTAAGGCATCACAAATGGAGTCAAGTCCATATTGGCTATTTCAGTTGAGGATCAGCAAAGCAACAGCACCTGGGAATCTGATCCCTGAACAGGTATTTCCATCCCATTGCAGAACCCACTTTTCCACCACACTTAACTGGTCACTCCACAACATGCTGGGGTAAATCAACCCAGGCCACCCATATGAAAACCTCTACACCCCACTGCTGGAAGGAAACATCTTTACAGGTATTTGTGGAAGGGGTAACAGCGGGCCTGTTAGCTAAAGGAGCAAGAAGAAGCTGAGAAGTAAGAAGAAGTTGATAAGGAGCTTTCTCCAAGGCTGTAACCAAAGAGACCGAGAGAAGAAAGATAAGAGCACTGTGCAGCTGGAGGAAGCCTTTTTAGAAAGTCAGGTGAAGTCGCTATAACTTTCCACCAATAGCATGGTATTGACTTATTGTGGCCAATAAAGGTAGAAGAAGGGTAAACAACTGGAAAGTGTATAAAATATCAGCCATGTTCACTAATAAACTGTTGCCAACCGAGACTGCTTGTGGTCTCTGCTTTATGTCGTGACCACCTCGACTGCGACAGGTATTTAAAACCAATCCAACTTATGAGTGCTTATTTATGGATTAGTTACAAAAACTGTATGTTTGCTATCAATCACAGTGCTTCATTATCTTCCACCTACCACTAAGTTGATTTTTCAAGTAAGGCCAAATCCCAAACCAGTCCTAAAATAAGAGGGGGCAGGGAGGATAAATTCAGATGCTAACCAGCGATTTTAGGTGGGAAAGTTCCTACAAGATTACTCCCTACTAGCCAGGAATTAATATTTCAAAGACTTTTCTAAAATATTTACTAAACATCACTACTACAAACAAGGGGAAACTGAGCTCAGTGTTGATCAGTGTTTTCTTCTTGTTCCTGTAGAAAAGTTCAACAGTGCAGCTGACCTTGGCCTTGCTCTGACACGGGTCCCCAGGGCAGAGCATCAGGCTGTGGCAGACAGAGCACCTTGTTTAGCCTGTCCTCTACAGACCCTGCAGCAAATGCCTCCTCATAATTCTCTTAACAATTATTGTAAAGGATCAACAAAAGGCAACACATCCCATTTTATTTTTCAGTTAATACTACATAAGCAGGTTTGGCAGGTAATTCCTTCAACAGCCTTTTTGTTAGCTTCATCCTTCAAAATTTCAGAGCTACCACCTCGTTTGGGATACCTTTCTCTTTCTGCTGAAATATACTCTGACTTCAGAATTGTGCCATCAGCACCACACCAAGCCTCAAGGAGGGTTTGAAGTCCTGCTGTGGTCAGTGTTTCTATGTGAAGATGAAGGCAGTTTTGTTGTTCCCAGAACTAGAAGAACATGTCCCTTGAGCAACTACTCCTTCCTCATTTCTCCATAAGGATAGTGCTGGGGCTCAAAGCAAGTCCTACTGTTAGAGCAGGAGTCTGAGAGGAGCCCAGAGCAAAAGACACTGAGAACTGCACCAAAAATTAGTGTATGAACAGCACCACTGTTTATCCAGTCAGATTTTTAGATGGCATACAAATTCAAATGCTAGGAATAGGAAGCTGCCTAATGAAGCTCACTGCATGCAGCACCCTACAGAAATCCTGCATCTTCCAGCCAAACCATGGCAGTGCAAAGGTGGGAATAAAGAACCCATATCACCATAAATACTGTCATTTTCACTAGCTCCAAGTTAGCCTGAAATCACTAGGATACAATGCAGAATTACCTTAAACCCCCAAACATAAGCAGCTGAAGCTTTGTGCACGACCAACAATCCAGCTTGTCACTGCTGCTTTCAGGGCAATCCCAGACAATCCCTACTAGCAGTGAAAGTACCTCAAAGAACCAAAGCTTTGAGAACTCTTGCTTTCAGACTGACACCAGATGCTTCCTGCAAACTCAGTGAGAAGGGCTCATAGGTTTTTTTTTACTGTACCAATTACAAGAACTGTAAAATAAAAAGTTTCTCTTATTCTACGTGATAACCTGCACACATGTTGTGTAGCTAGACTTGAGGACAGTATTTGATCTTACAGCACATTTCAATGCACATTCAAGAGAGTTCTCAAGGTCCAGTTAACCAACATTTACAGCACAAGAGCAAAGGCTCAGTTTTCCCTATAAACTGCTCACTTAAGGAGTGAACAAATAAAAGGCACAATTACTGCAGGCACTCACACACTCAATGACGGTCCTTGCCTCAAGACACTGAAGGGACAGGCTGAGTCAGATACCAGTCAGCCTCTGGCTAAACACCAACTCCAATGCCTCAGCAGGGAGGATGCCTGAGTTCAGCAGAGCAGAAAACACAAAATGCCTCTTCTTCTGAGCCACAGGCCAGGTAAATAAGAGTAGCTTTTGTTGACAGCTTTCTGGCAGACTGGTCAGCATCTCATGAATTGGCAGTTTATATTCCATATCAAAGGCTTTGAAGAGGATTTTAGGAAAGGCTACTGTCATTTTCTTACGGGAGAATGCACAGAAGTACTTGGGAGCAAACAGGTGAATGCAAGCAGGGAGGCAAAAGGCAACGAGGAGACAGATAGCAAATATCAAAAATTAGAGGGAGGCTCCAGTGGAACTCATCACACAGCCCATTCCACCCATCAAAAGCAGTCCCAGAAGCCATACAGACAAACTTTGTTTCCTTACAAAGTGGACCTGAGTGAAATATTTCAGAAAACCAAATTATTTCCTTATCCTGTCCGCTGCTCCACACTCAGACCCTTATCTCCTAAGGATGTGCAAGTCACTGCTTTCTGGTTCCACCTCACTTTTGCTTATTTTTGATCTTTACCACCCCAAAGCTCTACAGCTACTGCTTCTTTACACTCAAGCATTAATCCAACAATTCTTACCCATGCCTGCATGCAAACCTCCTGTATTAGCAGTACAGAACCCAGAAATTACACACTAAAATGTTCGATCTGCAGGTAGCAATTGCAATAAATCGGATGCAGGATTTTTCTAGACAGAGGCAACACTTCCTTATGAGAAGCACTTGGCTTCTGAACTAATAACCACAATTTGACAAGCTCCCTTCCTGAATAAGCTTTCACTTTTCAGCTGACTCAAGTGTAGCTCTCAACTAGAAAAGTGTGGCTGCAGGTAGGGACAAAATGAGCCCCTCTTCCAAAACAACCTAAGGATCTGAGAAGGGTGAGAACTCCAGCTTGTTATTCCAGTTCACACAGGATCATTCATTGGTCATGTGCTTTTTTCAGCCAAAAGATCAGAGAATTACTTAAGGCAGGGAAGAATCTCTGAGAAGCACACATTGTGTGAAACAGGGCTTGCTTGCATCAGCTGCAGGTTAATTCTGCAAGGGAGGACCCTGACACAGAGCCTCACATCCTTGAGGGTCTCTTTGGAGAAACCTTCACCACCTGAAGCCAACTAAAGCCTTCCAGACCTGGGTCACCAAGGCTTAAAAGCAATAGGAGACTGGTCAGCTAAATATGAAGCAGTGGTATTTCAGCACACAAGAAGTCAGGCATTCCTCTAAGGACTCAAACCAGCTTGATTACAGCATCCTCTCAGCTGATGCATGCCAGTCCAGCAGCATCTGCTCCATCTTCTACAAGTGGTGCTAAATTTCATCACTGTCCAAGAGCTGCGCTTCAAGAGTTGAAGGCTCTGCTTTCACGACTCTTAACTTCATTTCCTTTGTAACTTGGAGCATTTTAGCTCCGTTTGCACACTCCGTTTCCTCCAAGAAAAAGAGGAAGCTTGCCTTGCAGAAACGAGTAGAACTGTAAAAATCCAAGCGGTTTTTTCTTCCCCATATCCCTTTATGTTAAATCAATTTGAATGGTGAAACTGACAGTCTTCAAGCAAAACAGCAGCACTCCGGGAGCTCTGCAAGCCTCACCTGAGCCTGACAAAAGGGCTCCGGCACAAATGCCCAGAGGCTGCAGCACCGGCAGCGCGCCCGGCTCCAGGGAAAGCCGGGATGAGACCCGGGCTGAGCCCCACGACACAGGCAGGAGCCCCTGCGGCCCCCCCGACCCACCGCCTGCGGGAAGGGCTCGGCGGGACCTCCCGGCCGGCTCCCGCCGCCCCCGGCCACCCCAAGCGCCCTCCTGAGAGGCAAAGCCGCCCGCGCCAGCCGGCCCCGCCCGGGGGTGCCCGCCCGCGGCCCCCGCCATCTCCCGCTCACCTCGGGGGCGGCCCGCCCCGCCCGCCGCGGGCAGGGCCGAGCCCGTCCCGCCCGGGAGAGCGGCGGGAGCCTCGCGCTGCGGTGCCCCAGGAGCGGCGGAGGCCCCCGGCTGCCGCGGCCCCCGGCCCCGCCCGGCCCCTCTACCCGGGCTCCCCCCCTCACCTTCCGCCATGTTGGCTCCGGCGCCGCAGCTCTCGCGAGAGCCGCCGCCCGCCCCAGCGCCAGAGCGCGGTGGTCTCGCGAGAGCAGAGCAATAGCGCCTCCACCGGCCGCACTGCTGGGACGGTTCCGCTCGCTCCGCGTTATCCCGCCTCGCTATCCCGCCTTCTGCCGTTATCCCGCCTTCGCTGAGCTATCCCGCCTTCTCCGCGTTATCCCACCTCCTCCCGCGTTATCCCGCCTTCTTGGAGTTATCCCGCCTTCTCCCGCTCTCCTCCCCGCCCCTCCGGCGGCACCGGCAGCCGGCTGGCGGCACGGTCGGCCCCGTCCCCGTCGAGCACGGCCGGGTGGAGCCGCCTCGGGATGCGCTTCCCGCTTGCAGGAGGCGCCCGATGATCCCGGCCGGAGCACCGGGCTGGCGGGGAACAGCGAGGCGGCAGGGCTGGGGAACGCTGGAAAATAGCGCCCAGCACCGGGGGACGCGCGGCTGTGCATCGCCTCCGCTCACCCGTCCCAGGAGCGCCGCCCCGGGCCCCGAAAGCGCCTCCGCTCCGGCCGGGGCCCGCACGGCTGCAGGAGCCACGGCGAGGGGGTTCGGTCATGGGGGCTCCTCGCCACTGCAGGTGCTGCTTTTGTTTCGGAGCCAACAATCCCGGACACTGATCTGTGCCCCCCGGACACTGGATTGGTGCCCGGTGGGTGAGTGGTTGCATTCGACAGGCCATGAGCGAGTACCGGTAACGGGATCATTTTCCCAGCCACGCGTACAACACAGCTGCCCCCTCGGCTGTTGTTGTTGATCATCGCTCCTGCTTAGATGCAACTGAAATGCCAAATACTCCACGCTGGTCCAACAGCAAATTTGTTGCTTGCTTTGAGGAGCAACTTTCAGTTAAACATTTGAAGACTTTATGCACATAGTTTTACAGACATATTTTTTTCTGGACTCCATCATGAAGTGACCTTTGAAAAGTTGCTCTGCGTCCCATTTATTTTGGTGTTGGATAAAACAGCAAATCCAGAGCTGGGCCCAGGAGGGTCACAGACTGTAGTTTTCTAGACATACCATGGAAGAACCTGTCTCATTTTGCACAGCTGTGTATGACTGTGCTGTATAGCAAATTACCCCACTGCTCATGGTGCTATTGATCCTCTGGAGGAACTGTGAGGAAGCAAGTTATTGCTCCCAGATCAGATGTAGTTTAATTTCACAGAAACAGCAGGGATCAGATTTCAAACCACTGCTATGTTTTGCATCAAGGGAATTGTAGTCTCTGGGGATTTGCCTGGGCAGGAAGCTGTTGTAGGAGTCTCTCTAAACCCCAACCAGCTTCTGATTTGGTTTAGAATCCCTCGTGTTGCTCCTTTATGTGCAATGATGGCACTGCCCCAAGAGCAGTGCACCAGATGGTACAGACACAGTGGAGTCCACCCCACATCGGCCTCCCAAAGCCCAAAATACATCTCTAATCACTTCAGAATTCATGTACTCTGCTTATTGATCATCTAGTTCCAAGAAGTGTTTTCAGGCATTGCAACAGAAGGAATTTTAGAGTGACAGTTGACAGTCCTTCTGAGTTTTAGGGATCTTCTCTGGTGCAGCAGGGAGAAATAGAAAAAAGGAATTAAGATGGCCACACCAGTTAGACATTCATTAGTATTTGATGCTTTTTCTTTTCCCCCAGTGATGCAGAGATATCTGGAATGCAGGGCAAATGCCCTGTGTTGGGGCAAAAATCAGCTCAAACCCTCAGCCAGGATAACAAACCCCTGGAGAACCCACAGTGACAACTGAGCACCCTGCATGAACCAAACCAGATACAAAGCCTTGCTACAAGAAAAACTGAGGAATGCTGGTTATACCTCCTTCACCAAGAATCCTCATACTACTGGTCAATCCTGCAGCTCCTCAGTGCTGTTCCCATCTGGTTCTACCACTAACAGCTTTCCACCAGTGCCCCTTTCAGTGTGGGGCAGGAACAAAGAGCCAAGTGTGATCACAGAAAAGTGAAATAGGCCATTTCCTTGCCTGCCAAAGGCTCCCTACAACCTGGGCACTTGGCAGCAGACCCTGAGCTGCCTCTTTCATTCAGTCACTGGGCATTAGCCATACCTGCAGCTTGTAGATCTTAGCAGTATCCCACAGTAATGCTCCTCCCCGGGGAGTATCTGGGTCAGGTGGGATCACAAACCATCTGGGAAAGCCAAATATATATCTGAATTAACAGAGGGGAATGAGCAGTGCTCTGCAATTCCCAGTTCTTCCATACCACAGAAGCAAGACAAACATTTCCTAAAAAACAAACAAGCAGCAGTTGTGGAGAGCATAGACATAAAGCTTTGAACAACTTTGTGAATTTACAGGTGAGTCTCTGAGTACTCTGTGTGGTACTTTGGAAGACAAAACAGAGACCACTCTTCAACTTGCTGAAAGCAGCAAATACCTGGTGGAATTGCCTCAGTTCCAGATACACTGTGGAAATCAAAAAGGAAGGTCAGCCTGTGGGGGAGTAAGTCCATTGGTAGGTTTAATAAGATCAGCTTTTTTCCTGTCTTTTTTTTAATGGAAAGAATGACACCATAGCACTGAAATTCTGCACAGTCCCAGCTTTAGGTGGAAAAGGGCAGTCATCTAGTGGAAAAGAAAACTGCTCTGAAGACCTTTTGGACAAGTGCTCCAACAGGAACTCAAATCAGCTCTGTGTCTGAGGGATTAAGCACTGCATGCACCTGCCTGGCTGCAGTAGCAGCCTAGCCACCTAAAAGCAAATTGAACTAATGATTTCACAAAATATTTACTATTTGGAAATGAATTTTAGATATCAAACATACCTGTTTATCTAAACCACCCATAGGAGGAAGTAGTACCTTTCCCTCAAAGTCTTCTTACATCAAATGCCTTTTTGTCCCCAAGGGCTGCCTTGCCTCTAACAACTGTCACCTCCTTCCACCCCATCCCCCCTCACAAAACCTGCAATTTGTGCCTTTCAGCACGTGCATGTTGCACAGCAACATAAAATGAAGTCCACCCAGCAAATTAGGACTGAAGGCTTTTAAAAAGCGGACTCTGACACTGGAACTCTTGATTTATCAGTGGGTGCTGCTGTGCTGTGGAAAGAAAAGAGCTGAGTAGTTTTAAGTTCTTCTGTAAAGTTTGTTTGGTCAAAGCCTTGAAAACTGTTTTGAGCAGATACTCTGAGATGAGTATTTGCTCACTGGAGATGGTTATAATAGGGATAAAGGTGTGTGTTTTATTTGCTCTTTCATTATTCAAGGTGAAGCACAGCACGTCCAACTCCTCAAGCGTTTGCTAGTGTTGTGTTGTTGATGGTGTTCGGGTAAGTTGTGCTCCAGCTACAACTGTACCCTTCCTATTGTGATACTCAAGACAGCCAGTTTGACACATCATTATTGGAAAAAATTATATTTTGGAAGAACTCACTACAGAAGGTGACAGAATTCCAAAAATCAAATTACATGAAAATATACATCGCCATTTTCTTTGTACATTAGGTGAGGAAAACTCTGAAGTAGAAGGCAAAGCAGATGAAGGGCCACAGAAAAGAGTAAAGGAGGGAAACTATTTTTGATACCAAACCCAGAAGTTAGTCATTTGAAAGCCTACAGATGTGCATGCTTGAACTCAACCTTGAGAAAAAACAAGCCTCCCCCCCACACACCCCACCCCACAAACAGGCAATGAAAAAGGCAAACCAAAAATTTCACCCATAAAAAGCAGCTCATTCCTATCTTGGACTAACTTAGTCAACCAAACTTCCAAGTGAAAGCACTCAAGTTCTTGGAAGTTAAAAATCCATCAGGCTGCTCAAGGGTGCTCCATGGCCAGTTTTATTGCTATACCAAATTCAAGAAGGATGAGTAATTGGGTTTAAAAAAGGGGTGGGAAGAAAAAAAGCACCTTTGAGACTACAAAGGTCATCATAAAAGAAGACACAAGTAACTGATAGCAAATCCTTTCAGGGTTTAATTAGGAAAATTTTAAGTTCTGATGGGGGAAATAAAAGGGACCACATTTCCAAAAAAAAAAAAAAAAAAAGAGATACTAAACTTTAATAAGCAAGAAATTTTAATTAAGCCTCGGTGGGTCAAAGGAAAATTAAAGTGGGAGGAAAAAAAAACAAAACCAAAAAAACCAACTTAGTATCCTAATTGGTTTTGACATGCTTCACAAGTTGTTGTTTTTTTTTAACTCAGGAAACAATGAATAGGGAGAGAAAAAACCTGCTAAAATCTTTAGAATTTACACAATTCTATCCCTAACTACAGACAGCATTATTTGGTACAATGTGTATTTGTGGATGTACATGAACAGTATATATATTATCCGGATCATGTTGTGCTATGTACACATCTTTACAATTCTTCCTGAAGGTTAAAGCAGTTCATTAGATTTCAAAATGCGTAATCATCTTGTGTTGGCACTTGTTAGGCTCTTGTCAGCATTGATAACTGGCATGTTTTATTGCAGCCCAGTTCCAGCCAGTGTTTGCCAACTTGTAACAACAGAAGTCCAGCAATAGGTGGGTAGAGTGCAGGAAAAAAACAGTGCCATGTTTCTCAATTGGAGACCTGCAAAGAAATCACAGGTATTAAAATAAAACCCCTCCTCACCCTCAATTATTTTCAAGATGTTAATTATTTTTTCAAGCTCAAGAAGATTAACTATTACTTGTTGAAGAGCTTCACATACCTCTGAACAGAAGATGGACAAATCCAAACTCATCACCTGAGAAAGCCTGGCGTTAGCTGAGCACACTGTGTGTCCAAGCTCAGTTATCAGGCTTTCTGGCTCCTGTACCTCGTGTTGCTTGTCGAGTGCGCAGCGTGCAAAGCTTTGATTGTTCACACACGGGGCTAAACGTGGCAGATTTATCACTGAAAACTCTGTGCATTACATACTGTGAGAGGCAGGTACAGCAGTGCTCAGCAAGCACTGACACCACAGCCCCCAGTCACACTGGGCTGGTTTGAAACCAGCTGTGGCCCCTTCTCATCCAACTCCCTGCCCATCGCTCACTTGGGAGGAGTCACCAGACTTAGAAAAGCTTTTGCCTTCCAGAAAAGCAACACAGCCAATTACTTAAAATATTTGTCAGGAGCATTGTTTCACTATAGCTAAGTTCAACATGGCAACAGAGCTGAGGTTAGTTAAGGATACTCTGGAGTGTTACATTACTCCCTTTCTCCAAGACAGGAAAAAAAAAGTCAGCAGCATTAACAATTCTTGCACTCCAGTTATAGACAGTACAAGACTTTCTGTTCCTTTGCTTAGTCTTTTGGTCAATATTAAGCATTTTTCATGTTTAATCCATACTGGACAAAGTTCCTTTCAATCACAGCATTTCTGCAAAGAGGGACTGCAGAACTAATTTGTCACAGATGGAGCCTTCCCCCCATGTTTACAAAAGGGTAAGAAAGGAACTTTCTCCTGTAAAACTGTGATTTTAAAAAACTACCCAGCAGAAAATGTAGTAAGCTGCTCTGGCTCAGTCTGAACTACACAGAGTGCCATATTTCTGTCCCTGTGAATTATGTATGCTGTAGGTAACCAGTAAATATGGATTTGGGGTTTGCCAGCCAAATGGGTCAGAGCAGTTTATTTGCCAAACCAACCATTAAGAAAAGGCAGCTTCAACATGAAGTTCTGTTTTGCTTTGAAAAGCAAGAGTGGGAAATTATTAGCTCATGGAGGAAGTTTTTCCTTGGCATACCCAAGATAAAGTGACCAAAGGCCAGGGATTTAAGGGCCGTGCTTTAATACAGAGCTTTCTACAAGAGGTTGTTATTTAAAAAAAAAAGCCCTCCCATTAAAACTGAGATGGGATTGTGTAAATTAGAGTAAGTATCTTGAGTCAAAAGCTCTTTAACAGGGTGGCAAAAAATGCAAATATCACACATCAGCTACTCTGAGGTCAAAACTTGTCCAACCTCTCAGATATGCCACAGTTCAGTTTCTAGGCAGAACACAGCTGTTTTTATGAAGCTGTTCCCAAGCCTTCCTTACTAAAGATGTTTTTTGGGCTGCTGAAGAGAACACCATCTTTCTTGATATTATTAACTGGTAATATCTCAATTGATACTTTCTGTTGAGCCAGGAGACTGTTAAAACTCCCATAGATACCTGAAACAAACCCTTCTCAGTGGCTCCTGGCAACCTCACTGAAGTCTCATTTAACTCCTATGCCACCAACATCTGCAAGATAATCCACAACTCCTGAGACAACAAGACTTTCAAGATGCTTTTAAGAGTCTAGTAAGTATTCTTCACAATAGTGAATATCAAGGAATTGTCACCCCCTTCTATCACAGCTCCAGTAATCTCTAAGTGCTATTAATAAAGCAGGATGAATTCTGATAAAGAGAAGTTCAACTTCTGAACAGCATAAAATAAGAATACAAGAGAAGTTCCCCACTTTTGGCAGAACAGGCTGTCAAGTGCACTTAACTTCTTTTAGTCTTTAGTACTGCATACAGGCAAAGAGCTCCACTGAGATCATGCAGCTGAGAAGAAAGGTTTGGGAGTTTCTTTTTGCTTTTGAGGAGAGAAAAATACTTCAGCAACGCTTAGCAGGAAATCCTCAACTCAGGTAACTGACTCATCTTGAGAAGGATACTTACCCTGAAAAAAGTGAAGCTACTAGCTGCTGAATAAGTGTCACTCAAAAGCAGTTTCTTGGCTTTTTCTTACACAGCGGGCAACTTTTCTTTTAAATTCTCCATTTCTGTCTTCTCTCCATTCTTTCTGTAATTGAATAGACAGCTTTCAGATGTCAGTCCTACAACAAGGAGTTGTACAAGCTCTAGGAAGACTCTTGTTGTTTATGTTTTAAGACATTAGCCATCTAGTCAACACCTAAATTTGCTTACAATCATTGAGCTCCTCACCGAAAACCTGTGATATTCCGGACTTTCTGAAGTTTGCTCTGGATTTCTGTGCCAGCTGCTTACAAGACAGTGTGGATGTAATTTTTCCCTTGGATTTCGGGCACACTCCAAGACTAAGCTGGTGGCTTACCAGTATTTCACACTGTCTGTGCTAAAACCTATTTGTTTCAGCCTGCAAAGTAGCAGCAAACTCAACCTGTAGACCACAAGCTGTTGTTATGTGTTAGAGACAGTGTCTAACTGCAGTGGTGAAAAAGGTACACAGGTACTGTCAGCCAGCAGTTACTATGAGATTATTTTTAAGACATTTTCAGTTCCTTTCAATCTAGCCAGGACACTCCAGGACAGAAACACAGAAGTCACAGCATCTAGAAGAGGCACAGCAGTGTCCTTCAAAAGCAAACACCTCCTAGTTAGATATGGCTGTAAGATACTGGCTCTGTGAGAAAGACCTTGGGAGAACACCCAGCTCACCTACAGGGCTGGTCTCTGTGACAGGGATCTGATTTCAGAGCTGCAGAGATGAAGAGCCAAGATAAAGATGAGCAGGAAGATAGGTAAGAGGGAAGCCTGAACCCAGAGATGCACCCATCAAGGTATCACAAAAACCTACACGAGAAAGTGCAGCCAGGTCTGTTTTGTGCCAGGCTCACAAGGAGCTCAGATGAAAGCACAGAAGCATCAGGTGTAGTTAAGATTGATGTGCTGGGCACTGCCTTCCAGTCAGAAGTGGTGGGGAAAACATAAAGAACCCCTTATTTCCTGAAGTTCTACAGTTCTTAGTTTCTGATACAAGCAATATATTTTTACTGCAGGGGTGAGGGAAGGGGTTAAAACCCCCACATTGTTTCACCTGATGCAATCTAGCACACAACACCTTTTCACCCCCACCTGGAGTGGAGGTTGTGGTACATTTGAGTGATAAATGGCATAACCTAACATTCATCACCTCCAAGCTCACTTAAACAATCAGCATGTTGGAGAGCCCAGCACGTCTTAACTCTCCTATGAAAACACAAATAAGGCTACTAATTAGTTTGTTCTTTTTCAGCAATTCATGCAGCAAACATTTGGTTCCTTGGACTGGGACACAGGACAGCTTACACAAGATGGCTTAAAGCCAAGAAAAGCATTGAATTTGTACCCTCTGAGCTTCAGAGCCTTAGTTTTTGTTTCTACTTTTTCTTTTTGTAGTTCTATGAATTGTTCAGATTTGAATAGCAAGCAAAGTTTCCAATTTGACAGCTGATTCTCCAAAAATGTAATTTTAGGTCATGAACTGTTCTATTTGTTTTTCAAAATATCTATTCAGGTTCCTGATCCTCATTTTTCTCACACTCCAAGAGACAATACTCCAACATGCATAGTTCATTTTTCCTGAAGACAGGAATATCCCCTGCTCCTGTAATCCTGCAAATTGCCTGTAACACCTTATTTACTAAACTCACTTAAAAGCAGAAACTACTGACAGCAAACAAAGTATCTTATAGTAACTGCCAAATTTTATTGCAGTACTAAACACAGGAGCTGTTGATTCTTCATTACCCTGAGTATGTTTTTTGCTAATATGAAGAGATCTACAATCCAGCAGGAGAACCAATTGCTCCAGTATCACTTCTAAAGTTCCTTGAAACATGTAATGCCACAGTCAAAAATAATTTCTAGCATCTGAAGTGATGCCTCACTACTATCTTCAGTCAAATTTGGATTTTTTTGTTCTTTCATGGTGGGCTAGAAAAAGCTGGTTTCATTTTTGACCTTTACCCTAAGGCAAATTTATTTTGTGTCTAATTTTCCTAAGGAAAAAAATCCAAAAAATAAAAAAACAACCCACTACCCAAGCAGTTGCCAGAGTGGGGCACAATACAGAAAGTCTGATGTCAGGAAGGTGACAAGCACAGCTAAAACCATGTGCCTTCTCCAGGGTTAGGCCAGCTACATTCAACATATCAACATACATGAGTTTGTGAACTGAGGAATTCTAACTGCACTTTTAGCATTTCATTAATGCTCTCAGCAGGAAATGTCCATATTTCCTGGGTGTCTGTTTCCACCAGCAACATGACTCAAAAAAGGGAGGTTCAGCACTTAAAAAGGATAAATGAGGAAATTGTTCACTGCAACTTTTGTTTGTTATCTGTTTTCTTCCCATTCAATTTATTCCACATGAATCTGTTCCCATAATCATTTTTAAGAGAGCTCAAACACCTTTGAAAATACTCACAACATAGCAGATCAAAGGCTCCAGGAAACTACTAAACTCCCACCCACTTTGGGAAGGAATAGCTTGGCTGACAGAACAGGTTAACATTCCTTTACACTGCATCTCACAATCCCATCTCCTTCCTCACTCCCACAGTTAAAAGAGCTAGAATTTCTCTTTTATGAGAAGACATAAAGCAACACTCACTGCTGAACTGCAATTCAGGAGCATGTCAGTGTTATGTCAGATGAGCAGGGCCTGAATGTCCCCCTATGCCCTTCCAGAACTGAGACTTTTTTTCTCTCCCCACTACAAACATTTTTCAGCTTCATTCTTACATTCTGCTCTAAACACAGCTCTTCTAGAGAGCTGATAGCTGTGTTTATACACACACACAGCACAGGCCATGGTCCAGAATGCTGCATCCAACACTTCCATCTCACACCTGCAGATTCACCCTGCTCTTTGGCTGTAAATCAGACCATTTTTCCTCACTCCTGAGCCAGTCAGGCTAGTCTGGGACAACCCTCCCTGTTGAGTTGAAGGTGAAATGCCCAGTAAAGCCTTTGAGTACCTTCTCAGAGCACAGACCTACACTAATCCATGGACAGGAAAACTGCTCTAGAGCAGTGAAAGAAACTTCCCAAGGCTAATTAGTAATTTTGTCTGACAACATCACTGCTTTTCCCAACACAATGGTAGCCTTAGCCTGTGATAGAAAAGGTCCTTCCCAAAGTTCCTGTTTGCTAAACCAGAACCAGAACTGCATTGCAAGGTTTCTACATTGAAGGCAATTGGCAGACCAAGGAAAGCCTTACCGCTGCATCAACATTAGCAGGAGAATCACCATTGGGATCTGCCAGCATAGAAATAACACTAATCATGATAGTTTCCACTGTGTGAATGGGAAGCCAGCGTTCCTCAGGTTTTTCATAGCCATATTTGTCTTCTCCAGGCTCATGAAGAATTGAAATGCAGACATCGCCATTCTTGTCAACTACAAAATAGAACAAGGCATATTTCAGTCATGAACAACATGCTGGCATTTCTTCAGGACAGTCAGGAACTGCTCATCTTCATTCCAACTACTCTGAAACACTGTTAGTGAAAACACTTTATAAAGAAGGAAAGTCATTAACTATTGCAGAACTTAAACTGTAATAAACAGGGCTTGGTGGAAGTCTGAATGTGCCTGGACTCCTGACAGAGAGGGCACATGGGGAGGAAGGACTCAGTCTCACATCACACTGCAGCTCTCAAGAATATTTATTTAGACAGGCTTCCACTACAGCCTTTTCTGTTAAGTTCAGCAAACTCTAGAGTGACTTTTTTCCACAGCAACAGCATCAGCTGGATATTACTGGAACATATTGAAATATGATTTAAACTGCTGGAATTAGAAAGTGCCTGACAAGTACTCTGGTATTTCCAGAGCTGAAACTGACACAGCATTAAAATATTCTGTCCTTTTGATGGGAGCACTGTCTCCTCCCACCTTTCAACATCTACAGTTTCTGAAGTTGAAGAACATTTTTCTTCCCCAGTAAAACCATCTTCTGTTTTATTTCACCTTCCCATCCAATCTCTATCAGTCCATAGGTAAATGACACAGTAAGAGAAGTCCCCTTTAGAGAGACTAAAAGATTTCTTTTTATGCTTCACTAGATGAGGACAACCTTGGGCTTTCTCTACTGAGCTGCCAAGTCAGTAACAGCAAGATGAAATAATTGAAGGTATAACAAAAGGCAGCTATAGAAGTCAAGTTTTTCTTCAGACTAGAATTTTGCACTTTGGAAAAAAATTAAGAAAAAAATCCCTGAACAATTACCAAGAATGCAAGAACCTACTCAGAATAGCTTCTGAAAATACTTTAAGAGTATTTTATGCTCTCAGAGTAGCACTATTAAAAACTCTGCCATTGTTATTACTTCTCTGTTAAGTGAGGATGGCAAAGTAGAAGCAGATTTTCATATTTCTAACATGAACAGAAATGTATTTTATTTGTCTTCACTTTCCTGCATTTTAGTTCTGAACTGCAAAAAGAAATTGAAACTTTGACATATCTTACCATTCGGATGCCAGATTTCTGTGATGAATTTCATTTTTGGCGGCCTCAGTGGGTAGTCTTTTGGAAAAGTAAGATGAGCCTTGAAAACACCACCTTCACTGGGGAATCAAAAATATCTTAGTAGAGTTTCTTGTAAACTTAAGCTGAAGATCGGAACTTACTGATGTTCTAAGTTTACACCTCACACAACTTAACATCATGTTGGTAATTAACAGTATCAACACTTCCATATGCAATGTAAGGAGTTTCTACATTCAGAAGATCCTTTCACAAGATACTGCCAGTTCCCCAACATGATCTTTTTATAGAACTAGGAAGATGTTCCAGAGGGGAAAAACCATGGGGGTGGGAAGGGGGAGGAAAAAAAATCAAAAAACTGCCAAGGAATTTACCATCTGGAATCACAACTTATATTTTTTTCCTCACAGAACATTTATTAATAGGAAAAAAAAGGTATTGCCAATAACTGCCTTTCTCAAGTCCAGCCCAGCAGACTCCCATTTTCCTCTGCTAGAGGCCTCAGTCCTAATTTTGTGGTCTCAGTCTGCACAGTGAGCCCCAGAGAAAAAATGCTGAAAACTCTGGCTGTGTGCAGAGCATTAAATGTAAAAAGACTTCCAATGCCACCTTTTCAACACTAAACTAAAGTGACTCAGGCATGACAGTGAGGTGTTCTGCATTAGTTACCCACTCAACTGGAAAACAATAATAAACAAGAAACATCCTGGTTCTATGTGGAGTTACAGGCCAGGAATAGTGCCTTTTGAAAAGGTGAAGGTCTGTATTAGATGGAAAGGTTTACAGATGGAATACTTTGCTAATGTCAGTAATATCTGTCCTGCTACTGTCATTTTTTTAACTGAAGGTTGTAACAAAATTTGGAATTGCAAAGGCAGAATAGGAAGTAGAACATAAACCCCCAAAGATGGCATGAGATGCACGGTGTGACAAGCTACTCCTCAGCAGCCACACACACAAAACAAGTGGTGAACAGAAAACTGTTCAGTGTGATTTTTTCCCTGTATTTGTAGTGGAGTAGGAATCTCTAAAGTGCAAGCACTGGCTATTGAGAAAAATAACATGTTTTGCCACCATTAACCTAAGGGGTGCAGTTCCAGCAAGTGTCTCAAAAAACCCCAAAAACCCAAAGAAACAAACAAAAAAAAACAACCCCAAAAAGCACTACCTTTAAGTAACTTGGTTCTTTGAAGCAGCTGAGGGGATCTGAACCCAGAGCATTTATTTTTCACAAGTTTTAGAAACGGCAGGCAGTTTGCAAAGAATCCTTCATCCCAGCAGAGGCAAGAATTCCAGAAACTCGATTTCAACATCCATAATGCCAAGACTAAGGAGAGCTGGATTGCATTTGTTGATAGCCCCAAACCAGTCAAACCCTTTCTTTCAAACTGACAAAATCCTTCTTTCCCTTTTTAAAGGAGCAGATCCTAAAGCTACTAGGCT
This sequence comes from Emberiza elegans, assembly GCA_024865655.1. NCBI lineage: Eukaryota > Metazoa > Chordata > Aves > Passeriformes > Fringillidae > Emberiza > Emberiza elegans. Next base: position 1,873,236 of record JALJVW010001080.1, read on the forward strand.
GTAGGGCACCCTGGTTGCCCAGATCAACTGCATATAAATACATGTTTTAAAGTGGATATACATTAGATAGCAGTTAATGAAATACAGCTGTCAATTAAGGGACATCAATGCCATTTTTAGCAATATTCCTTATAAAAGGGTTTCTGTCTGTAGAGTAATGCATTAAGTCTAAGTCTTTTCAAGTCAACTCAGAATAAATGAAGTGGGACCAGGAATGAGACAGATGCTTGAAAATTGTTTCAGTTAAACGATTATGTGACCATCCTCATCAAACAGCCCAGGGAAGAATGGTTCAGTGTAATACTACCCTGAAGAACTGCAACCAGGGACTGGAACAGAAGATAGTTTCTTACCTAAAAGCCTCAAAAAAAATTCAGGACCCTATAAAAGTGGAGTTAAAAAACCACTATTGCAACTTTTAACACCTAGGATGACAATCAATTAGAAGCAGCATTTACTTATTGACAGTATTTATAAAATAGCCATGAGACTACAACATATTCAGAAAAGGTCAACAGAAGTTGGAGAAACCATCTCATGCAAGAACCACAGTGCAGTGAGCTTGAAGAAAAGCCAAGCAATTTGATTACTGCATTTAAATACTTATTCCAAGTCTGCTGGCAGACACACAGAACTTCATGCTGCAACCAAAAGTGACCTCAAGTAAACGTCACTAGGCTTTTTGTATCAGTAGTTTACCACTGCAACAGCTCAACAAGAGAACAGAGGTCATCAGGAGTACACTTTAAACTGACCTCTCCTGGGCAGAGAACCTTTTCCCAGAAACTGGAGTAGATGAACACCCCCATGTACTCCAGGTCACACCTGGAAGTTCTCCCATCTCAATCTGACACGATTTGAGGCCAATTCTGTGGATTGCTGAGGTTCCTCCAACTACATCCCACCTGAATTGAATATTTTCCCACCACCACACACGTGAAGTTGTAATGGTTTAACATGGCACTATCAGCTGAACTACAGCCTCCCAGCAGCAACAGCAAATCGTGGATTTTATCTGCCTTACCTACATGTGAAAGAAAACAGAAGCTGCCTCTAAGAGCACCTATTGTCTTTCTTTTCCATACAAGTACAAAGAGATCAGTGTTGTATTTTCGCAGGGGAGCAAAGCAGTTTAGAACTTCTACCATAGCAAATCCAGCTATTTACAGGTATTCTGCTAGCAGCAGGAGAGCATTACCTGATTTAGCACAAGATTTTGGTTAGCTTCTATTGACTAGGAACAAACTAGAACTAGTAAATCCGAGTTCATTCAAGTTTCTGTATAAGTATCAGTACTTACTATAGTGTATCTGGAGGACCAATAATAAGGACTTCCCATCGATAAAGATCATTGTCATCTATTAAGCCCGCTGAAAAGCCTTCCACTGGATTTTTGTTGAGCTCTGTGTAGGAAAAAGAATTTAAGAGAACTTTAGGTGTCTGTAATACACATTTGCTGGATTTTGCTCCTGTGTCCATACATGATCAAAATCCCCCATGACATTTGGTGCTTTCTCACGGCCTGAGGGAGTGCCCTCAGCTCCCACACCACAAACACTTCTGCCATAGCTGGGACCATGTCTGATCCTAAAATTCTCTGTGTGTAACGTGAGCAGACGGGCCAGAACAACACACAACTATGGGAGATGGTCTCCTAAACTAGATACCAACGAGTGTTTAAGTCAGGAAACAGCAGAAAAGCCTTGTAATAATACAAGAGCTTTACCAGAACCCCAAGGAGCCAGCTTAACTAAAGTCTGTCTTTAACGCTAGAAAATGTTACCAGAAGACCAAAGTCACATTATGTTTTTATTTAAAAGCAACATTCTACTTTGTTTAAATGATTTTTCTTACAGACTCTGCATGCATTTGAGGCCTGTGCCAGTGAATTCTGGAGATAATGATTTACTATATTTTGAACTAGTACAAGAAAACATAGAAGATAAGCTGCTATGCTGTTCAGACATGGAGTTGTGTTTTTATTTCTTCCTTTTGCTTCACAGCTTTTTCCATCAGTGACAAGCTATAGAGCATTCTAAGTGTACAGGCCACTTCATGCAGTTACTGCCAGATAGAGGCTTCTCTGGAATAGCTACACACAAGTCACAGCTAGGTCTAGACTCCACTGAACTTCTGTTTTCAGCCTGCTCCAGGAAAAAAACCTTAAGATCTGGAATTAAACCCTCCAATGAGTTTTGCCTATAATCCAGTGGTGGGGGTAGGAAGGTGAGAACATCAATTAACTGACAGCTTCAGGTCAGAAATTATATTAAATACCATATTTATGCCAAATTCAAATTCTTCATCCAGCATTTCCAAGAGTACATACAAAGTTCTGACAGATCCCAGGTACTTAGGGTACAGGAAGGGAGAAGCTATTCCTTCAGCTGGTCAGTAATTTCCAGATTAAATTAAGAATGGTAGTTATTGTGGAAAAAAAATAAAAAAAAAAAGCCAACCGACCAATACTTATTTTAACCTGTCAGACTATGCAGTCCTCATTATTCTGTCCCACAGCACAGCTTGTCTACATATTCCCATTTTGCAAACCTAAAAAAAGACTGAAGTTCAGAGTGCCTTATAATGCCCTCAGGCACATGCAGACAAACTTCAAATGAGAACCTTGTACCTTTCTGGAGAAAAAGCTGCCATTAGGTCCAAACTGATTTGCCCATAAGCTTGCAATCACTGGTGGCCAATTAAGTTCTGAACTATTTAAAGTGTGGCTGAAAAAGGCAGGAAGAATCAATTCAAGCCCTACACAGAGGAGTCTAAGTCCACACAGGGAAAACAAAATGCTCAGCTCACGTGAAGGAACCAAGGTCCTGAAGAGGGAGAGAGCAGGAACACCAACTTTAGTCATTACTAATTTAGTCAAAGTTATCCACAAAGATGACTCAATTCTAAATTCCCAAGGGACACATGGAGAGCGGTTTTCTTAGGAGCTACTCAGAAGGGTGTAATCAGGAGGTAAGGTCAGCCATCCAGCCCCCAAGGTGCAGGACAAAGATTTGGGTAAAAAGAAAGAAAAGTAACATCACAGGCTCTCTAAGATGCAAACCTCAAACCCAAAAGCTACAGCATGGCCATGCCTCTTCTAAGCAAATCAGTTTTCAGACTCTGGTATTTATGAAACTTTGTGGAAACAGCTACACAAGCTTGAGTAACTATTTAATCTTAGCTGAAAGGGCAGATAGCCTAGGTGAGCACCTCACATTAAAACAGAGTTTCACTGCTCTCTTACTACCTCCTTAATACAAACATTTCTTCAGCATGGTCTATTAAAAGTTCTACCACCTCAGTAGTTGAATATAACCTGCTTTTTCAGGCAGGAATATCATTAAAAATTGCCTATTGCTTGTGAAAAAGCCATCTCTGCTCAGGACATTTACATCATCCTTTCAGGTATTATTAATACTGTAATACAGAATACCCACTGTAATAACTGCAGAAGTCAGAATTCAAGTAATAGGTTTTACTATCTCACCTAAGACTCTCAAACTTGAATTTAAGCCTGTGAAACACAAGTGCCATCATTTCTGCATTTCCACAGAGAAAAAAGGATTTGTGCAGTTTTATGTGAACTGCTGTAACTCAAACTGCTCACATCCAGCTTCTTTATTGTTTGCAAGTTATCACTGCTCACTGATAAGAGTTTAAAGACTGCCAGAACTTAAGACTAAAAAATTCAGAATGTTTCTATTTAAATATGCCACATTATTTCCAAAGCCAATATACACATTTTCTTCTCTATTTCTTAACATGTACTGTTTCAATTTCTTTCTACATCTGTCTCAGCCCCAAACAACTTTACCCCTAAGTAGTTCAAAACATTTTTTGTGTATTTATTCCCAAAGAGAGACAGCTCTTACACTCTGACTCTCACCTAGGACCATGTAGCACTATATTGCAAGAGAACTTGGGAGAAGGAATAAGATTCCTGGGTGCCAACTCCTTTAATGTAGAACATCTGTAAACTGTATGAAAGAGACCACCATTAACAAAAACCTTCAGTTAATGCAGATTGCTTACTGGAAGTTGCCTACAAAGCAAATGAGCACACCACTTCTTTTACAGGAGGTGCCATCAGTCTCAGCTTGTGAAAAGGTTATTTTCCTTCCGTGACAGCAGTATTGAAGCACAGCTCAAGCAGCTGCTGATTGCAGAAACACTCTTAGGAAAAACAATGAATATAAGCTCATGCACCTTCTCCACGAGAGGTATGCAGAATTACCAACAGCAATTTTAAAATGAGCTTTTCTATCCAGATTATTTATGTTAAACTAAACAACACGGCTGGCAGGCAGACAAAAAAGGAAGTCTCAGGAAAGTTCTGCACTGAGACATGAAAAGCATCATCCTTGGCTGCTTTACCATGCCAATAGCTGCTACTCATTAAAACCTGCAAACACCAAGGGCCCAAGGTTTGTTTGGCTTTGTTTTTTTTCCCTGGATATAGTGAGTGTTGTGTAGCAGAAAAGTTAACCAGTAGCACACCTGCCTCTTGCCTCTCTCTGCACTAGCTGAGCCTCACACAGCAGTGAAATCCACGCACCAAAACCCAAGGGAGCAGCGATGCAGGCACAAAAGGACCTCACACACTCAGCTCAGTGACACAGGGCTGCTGGCAGGCCGGTGTCACTGCCCCTGAGCGAGTGACACCAACACGGCAGCCAGGGCAGGGACACCTGCTCCCTGCGCCTGCCAGTCCCCTGCAGGCACAGCATTAACTGCTTGCAGCCTGAACAGGAGCTTCCTGAGACAAACGTGGGTAAAGGATTCGGCTCCCATCTCCAGGCAGGCAGAGGGGAACAAGCTCTTAGTGCAGGGCCTCTACAAAGCCCAGCTGAAGAACTGCCCTAGAAGTCCTGGAAAAGCAGAGAAGCCAGACACCTGTGAAGAACTGGATCCTTACACATTATTTTTCCAATAGCTTTACTTTGAGATTTTTTTTCAGCTAAAGATATGCTGTACTTTTTAAACATGAATGAGTACATTAACATATTTCCATTATGTCCATACCTAACTGAATGCCATTTACTTGCAACTACTATATATTACAGTCTGTTGTTCAGCATTTCTGACAATATTTTTTGCATTTCTGATTATTTAATAGACATTTTTCTACCCAGCAAAAGAAAACAAAAATCCAAACCATTCACTCAGTCTAGAAGCAGTTTCAGGTAGAGCCCTTTGCAGACCAAGCAGCAGCTGACAGCCAAAGCAGCACACACCTGGACAGCTGCCAAGCAGCAACATACTTGGAACAGAATCCAGTGTCTGCTTATAAATTAGACATTCAGTTCCTTTAATCCCAGTCCTGAACCTGGGATTAAATCCAATACCTGATTTGGGAGGTGAGGAAGACTAAAGGCCCATAATCCAAGAGAGTTGTTTAAATCCAGAACAGATTTGAAAGCCCCATGGCTCCCTTTCCACATGATCTGCCACACAACTCACTGTCTGTCCCTTTAGCTCTTCCTAAAGCAGAACTAAATTACCATTGCCTTAAACCTGAGCCAACACAGTACCATGGGCTGCACTTCCAGTTTCAGTGTTTAGTTTACATCAAGCTACTGATGTTCCCACACTCACTGAAACTGCCTTTATATAAGCCAAGAGACTTCACCAATCCCAGAGCAAAACAGCATCAACAGAAATGACTAAGCAGAAGGAGGCCCACAGCTCCCTAGAACAGCTATGTAAGGCATCCAAACTTTTCAGCCTGACACCCAGACAGCCACTGAGGATCAACTCTTTCAGTATTTGAGCTACACTGCAGTACAAAGCTTTCAAAAATATGAGTTCCTATAGTTTTTCAATAGCAGCCTCTTCGGTAAGTTACACAGTGTGTGAGTTTTGCGCAGCCAGTGAATAGAGTACAACACAAAACCAGTCTAGGGAGCCCAAGTCCTGGCTGAGGCTTCTGGACAAACCATCCAGCTGGCTTACACAGCTCTCAGAGCGAGCAGGCCATTCCAGCACTTGGTATCTGCTGCACCTTAGACTTGTGCTGTCTCAGCATCAGTCCAGGAGCTTCTAACAACTGTTCACACTGAAAATCCTCATTCTAGACTCTTCTCTGTATCCCCCCTGTGACTTCCATATAGTCCTATTACTTCACTGAGGTCAGTTACAATTTCCAAAACTTTGCTCCATGCAGGACCCAGCTGTACATCTTGGATTCTAGAGAACTAGGGCTGAAATTATGATAAAGTAACATGATCTCTCTGTGGAGATGTATTCCCCAAGCTCTCCATTTCATCTTTCATCATGTTCTGTCTTGCTCCACAAGCTCATCCAAGAAGTTCAGACAAAACACAGCACCAAATACACACACTCCTGATAGCCATTGTGGGAGTGACAGACAACACCTAGAACAGATTAAGCCTCTGAAGGACACTGAAATTATTTTGAAGGGAGACTACAGTAGTAAAGACAAACTTGTCTTTAGCAGAGATTCTACCAATCATTTCAGTAGAAGCTTTAGGTTTGACTTTAGCCTGGCAACTAAATAATTTCCAGTGCTCCACACATCACTCCTTCTTAATAAGGGCGGCACTTCAGACATTTACAAATCAAATTTTCTGAGCTCAGAAAATGTGTAAGAAGGGTTGCACAATAACAGGCAAGCTGCATCTCAGTGCAGTGCTACACATCTCTGTGAACTGCTTCACTTGCCATCTCCTCAGCTGTATCTGTGAAGTCTTCTTTAGATTTGCACAGGGAAGCAGATTTTGAAAGGACAGAGGACAAGGCTGGAGGTTTCTTGTTTGATTTTTGGTTTTATTCCCAGTCAAATTCCTAGCCATAGCCATAGTTCAGCTTTGCAAACAAGTGGAGAGCAGCACTAGCCCTAAGCCCCTAAAACTGCCACTAGCATGAGGATTAAGGTACAAGAGAAACTTGAGTAAACAGAGATTGGAATTATTTTATGAGTAGCACATCATATTATTCTAGAATTAAGCTAAAAATTGACTTCCTTGATTTTGTATATTCTGTAGCTGCACAGTCATAGCAGGCATGACATACCTGGAGACAGACAATTGTTAGTTTAGATTAGTTATTTAGTGGAAAACTGACTCTTGACACACCAACCAGGATTGTGCAGGTCTTTGGTATTGCCCTGGTTCTTAAGGAGCTCCCCACAATCCCTTAAACCCCTGGGGGTGGACATCAGCAGACACTGGCAATGCTCCTTTAGAGATTTCTCTCCCACAGGTCTCAAAACCAGCTCTTAGACAGTCTCAACTGGAACACAGACACCCAGCAATTGATCTAACCTGGCAACCCAGTTTCCCCAGCCCACAGTCTGTTCCTGGGCACCATTTCACCTGAGAGTCCTAAAGACAGGCAACAACAGTCACAAGCTATTTTGAGGCATTTCCTTTCTGCAGCGCTCCTCACACACGGACCCTTCTGTGTGCACACCCAAACCAGTCCTTTTCCAACATCCCATGCTACAGAAGGAAGGCCTGGCTCCCCCTCCCTCAGTGCCATTATTTGCCATTAAGCAAATATCTAAACTTAAGTTACTGTGGACCACATTGTGCCTACTAAGTGCACAAATCTTTTCTTTCAAAGCAAATGTGGTGTTCAAATTACTTTCCTGTCCAAATCAATGGAAATAGAAAACATACTCATCTGATGAAAACCTTTGAATGCCAGTGTTGTTTGAAGTTTTCAAAGTTTATGCTTTCAGAATTAAGGTTCTCAGCAGGAAGTTCAGAATGTACGTTCAAATTACCATCAGCCATGTAATTTTGGTAGAAATCAAGGTAAAATATTTCCTGAACAGCCTTCTTTGACTAGACTGCTTTGCTAGAAGCATGCTGTGCCTCACATCACACCAGAATCCAGCACAGTTACACTACCCAGGTTAAAATGGAGGTTGAATAAGGTCTGTTAAAAAACCACACCAAAACCATTCCCACTAAGTTCTGAATTTTAAGGGGAAGAGTTATGAGGAAGGGAAAAACAAGGACAGCAAAAAGAATTGGAAGAACCCTGATTGGGAAACCCACAAGTAAAAGGAAGCATTTATGTCACCAGGGAATATTCAGTGCAGTGCTTTGCCCAGAGCCACCTGCAGCACAGAGCCACATTCACCTGTCACACTCAGTGTACCAGAAATGCCACCTCCACTTTGTCCACCACGTTTCATGCCTGTTTCTACTTTAAGAGTTAGACAACTATTCAATGGGTGCCTGCATCTGTCTGCATTTGAGATGGTCACCCTCAGCAGCACTCAAGAGATCTTATCAGTAGTTTCTGAGACACCATTGATTATCCCATCCCGAAGCAGGTGTCAAAAACAGGTCAGATGAATCACACTCTAAACACACTTATTTCTCTCACCTGCAGAGAGACTACAAGTTTCAGATGCCTACTGTACACAACTGCTGGAATTTGGCAGGACAGGCGCCATTAATGTAGCTGAATTTACCATGGACAGAACAAGTTGATTAACTTATTAAAAGCTAATTATCATTAGACTAAAGCTAAGGAAAAAAAATCCATCCAAGTATCTTCTGAGCAGTCACATACACATTAATCATCAAACAACACTGCTGCACAGAGCCAAGGGTTCTAGGATGTGTATGGTTCATAGACAAAAAGAGAACAACATTAGAAATCCACTGAAAAGGCTCTGTGCCTTGCCTCTGCCACAGGGAGGTATTAACATCTGAGGGAGATGTTAACATCTAAGCTGTTGTGCAAGTCAAGAACAATTTTCCAGCTTGTTTTCTCTCCTGCTTATAATATGAATAACAGGTTTGCATATCCTAACTTGAGCCACATTGTTATTTAGAATTGTTTTAAGACATTCCTTTAAATGACTCCTGACAGCACCATCTTCTAGATCAACAGCAAATGCCAGCCAGCTAAAAAAACAGCCAGCTTGACCTATGAGGTGTATGATGACAGCACAGAAATACATTTCCCTTAACAATCCACACACACAGAGACTGTATGTGAAAACCTTTACAGAAGGTTTCTATCAGAAAGTTTTTATTATTATACTAAACCTGTGCAAAAACTGCTACCATTTCTGTCCAGGAGAGCAGATATTTTTATGGAACCCCATTTCAATTAGATTGCTATACTTAGTGTTCTTACAAGGTCTGGATATCTGATCTCTGCTCCAGCTGATATGCCTTGGACTTGAGAGTAGGAAAGAAAAGCAAGTATGAACATTTACGTTTGCAGGGTGGCCTAAAGCTCAAACCTACCAGAGACTGTAAGTGAAAGATGTCCAGACCAGACGCTGAAAGGTAGGCACACACCACTGAAAACTGAAGCTGAGGGGCAGCTGGGTGAGAGCAAAGGCCTGCATGTGAGGTGCTGCCCTGACTCTGTTCCCATACACTGGGACAAAAAGAGGACAGCTGAGTCACACGCCCTCTTCCCCACACAAGCCACCTGCTCTCCTTTTTCCAGGCACCCAAGTCTGCACACTCATTTTAGTATTTGGTTAGTTCTTGCTTTCAGAAGAGCAGCCACCCTTCAGATCAGTTCCACTTCATTAGAACCCCATCTCTATGCTAGGAACAAACTGTTGTATTTTACATCAAAACAGAAGTTGATTAAACACACTACAGGAAGAAAATTCAGCAGAATGCCTATTTGAGGCAAGCAGGTTTCACCTACAAAGGTCACTTATTTTCAAACTGTTTAACATAGGGCTTTGGGGGAACTAAAAACCAATTTGTACCAACCACAGAAGGGACCAAGTAATCCTACATTAGTTAAATATGCATGTATTGTTCCAAGTCTGTCTTGCACTAAAAGAAATTTCAACAATATACGGAAAAGTCAAGGCAGAATCAGCTATAATTACATATGGCTTCATCTGAAGACCATTCACTGTACTTGATTGATCCCTATCAGTTTCTCTTAAATACATATATATATATAGCAAATCAATAAATCCTTAGTTTGCAGTTCTGCAGCAAATAACTACAATACTAAAGTTGGAATCAGTATCAATCACAAAAGTCAAAACATTTTAGTTGGTTTTTGCACGATTTAACATCTCCAAATGAAGCTCTTACCAACAAAGCAGAAATTCTGATGAAAGTATTTTCTCAAATGGTATTAAATTTGCACCTTACTTCACAGCATCTCCAGCAATGTCCTCCCATTCCACTATTCTCAAACCAAACACGAATAAATCACTGTACTGCCAGATCCAGGTATGTCCTTACTTTGGTGTAACTTACAATGCCTTGTTTGGGGGGGAGCAGAGAAGGAAAGAACTCACAGCTAATGGGAAGTTTAGTTCTTTCCCTGAAAGATTAGTAAGCTGACCTAGGCAGAGCCAAGGCAGTGACTCCTTAATGAGGCAGGTTATTGCTTCATCCTGTTTAAGCAAGTAGTTGAGTCATCAAGCCCTTCCATTCTGTTCAGCTAAACCTCACTTTCCAAAACTGCCAGCACCCCTGAAATTTTGCTGGTGGTGCTGTTATAAATATTCTTTCCTTTGAAGATGCAAAGTTCAGATTATTTCTACAAGAGAAGCATTTGGAAAACTAACACGTAGCAGGCAAAGTTCGCTATTAGTCACATTTATCATGTTATTTACAGCACAACAGAAATTCAGACTGCTTGTGCTGCTGTGGTGATTGGAGTCTGAGCAAGGCCTGTGTTTTAGCAATGATATTGTCTATAAAGTCAGCTTTGCTAATTCTGTCAGCACAACCTCACAGAAACAGGATTATCTCCTCTGCTGTAACAGGGCCCTGTGCTGCCAGGGGGGTGATGTGACTGCTACACACATGCTGTACCTAAGTACCCCAAAAAGCACCAGGCCAAAAAACTGATGGTTACCTAAAAACATGAAAAAGTCTTCTAAAAACAATTTGCAGTTGTGTTCATAATTTCAGGACCCATTAAAATGCTAAGTTTTACATGTGCAGGACTTCGGAGTCCTAATTATTTGGGATAATACAGAGCACTACTGTCCATATGAACAGACCTTCACAAAGGAGGTAACAGGCAATCTAACATCGAATTAATACTTCACATCAGTGCTACTCAAATGACTATCTTACAAACTTACTGTAAACAAAGGTTTCTTACACACCAGCCACCCCAGAAACATGCATCTCAGCCTTAATGTATAAAGTGATTTTCACTCTGCAATTCCCTCTTCATTCACTACTCAAACAGATTTTTTAAGAAGTCCTATCTAATTGCCAAAAATTCAACTAGCTCAACATTACCCAGTAAGATTCTTCCTCAGAAGAAAGTAAAAGTTGTTCAATTGTCACATTAAGTACTTAATACAGTTTTCCAACTGGCTAGTTTTTAATTAGACATTTCTGCTTTGAAACAAAAGCTGCATACATTTTAAACTGAAATAATGCCATGTTTCTCATGTTTAAGAAAAGCATTAGAGTGGCTTTTCTGTATCCTAAGTTGGAGGTTATTTACAACCTAGCTCAACTTCAGCCAACAAAGGCATGGTTATTCCCATTTCCAATGCTCCATGTTTATGTTACAGAGAACTCGCACTTCTAGTTTCACTGTGTGCTGCTGATTTAACTGCGTCCTCCCTCTGTGATTTTGCTGGTTGAACTAGACAAGTCTGCCTACTCTAAAGTCTGTGTCAGCAAGAATTTGGCAGAAAGACGAAATAAAAGTATTCAGAGACATACCTCAGTCTGTAAAACCTTTGGGCTTGACAGTGCTGGAGACTGGGAGAGAAGCTTTACACCCTGTTGTCCACATCTCTTTTTAAAGAACATAAAGTTTTTGGGCTGTAAAAAGTTTATCCTCCACCAGCTCCCCTGAGGGGTGAACTCTGCTAACCCAGTGCCACACCAACCCACATTTTTTTAAGTTCAGGGGCACTGTCTTTTAGTTTTTCCTGCACTCTGCCTGGAAGAAATGGACAGGTCATGGCTTCTATTGCATATTATTATCAAGCCACAAAGTGCCCTCCTCAAAAAAAAAAAAAAAACAAACACCAAAACCCCCAAAAAACAAAACCCCCAAAATCAAAAAGAAACCTCTCCTCCAAAAAAAAAAAAACCAAACACCGTCAAATGTAGGAACAAATACATTTGAATTTTAATATATTTCCAGAAGCTGCTACTGCTTACAATTAAGTTGATTTGAGAAGGAACCACACTTAATTTGACAAATATCCATGGATATCTGATCCTCCAGCTCTAGTTAGACTACCCTTTTTAATTGGCTTTTATATTAAGAGATCTCAAATCATCACTTCCTTAAGACTTAAAAAAAACTAAAAAAAACCCAAACCCATAAAAACTACTAAAAGTTCTTACTGCTTTGAATTGTTCTTGTGCCTAAAGAGCAAGCACATGTCAATATAAAACAGCTACTACACTTAGTCCCTGAGGGATCCAGCTCAGTATTTCATTAGCAAAGGCACTGTGAAACCACACAATTTGGGAGATTAAAAAATAACCCACACGTAACTTGAAGTTATATTTTGTGACTGTCATTGAATGTCCCTTCTCTCTGAGCATTATCAGTATCCAGAACATGCCACTGAAGCACACAAGCATGTTGTACATGGTGCTGTGGTACCAGCTCCCTGCTCAAGTTACAAGCCAGCTTGCTTTCAAAAAAAATACAAGTCTGTCTTCATACACTCATTGGAGCAGCTTCAGGTTTTTGTTGTCAAGTTTTGCTCTGTTTGGTAAGGCCCACTGCTTTACATCTCACTGACAGCCAGCAGCCTCATCAGTTGACCTATACTTTGCCAAAGTACTCAGGAATTAAAGCAGCTCATTAAAGTGCTCCATGCCACACACCTTCTTTCCCCATAATTAAGAACCAAAGCATATGGGGGACCAAACAGGTAGCTACTCTGAGAACTACTGTTTAATATTCCTCCCTCCTCCTGCCATTGTTTTTGCTTCTAGGCACTGAAGAGAGACAGTCAGGGTCTCACCATTAAAGAATTTTTATACCCCTCAACCTTGTATAGGTTTCAGATTCTCACTTCAACCACCCTTCATTTCTGGATGCCTTGCTTCAGTGTCAAATCTGTCATTATCAAAGCACAACTGAATGATCTAGAGCAATTTAAACTAGCTTAGAGCACATAACTCACATCAGCTGTCTATTTACTGCTCTCCAAAACCCAACCACCAGGTACGACTCCATGACTCGCCACACCTGATACAGGCAAAAGCTGCATGGAGCAGAGAGACTGAATATCGGTCCCACCAGGGCAAATACCACCAGACTGGTGGCTTTTGGTTTGAAGTAGAAGAAACAATGTGGGTATTAACAAAGGGACACGTTGGAGCAAGTGAGACCTGGAAGACAGTCAGCAGTGGGGAAGGAAAATCGTGAGGCTCAGACTCTGCACTATGACTGCAAGCGGCCTGACACCAGAAAAACCAGTGTCAGTCCAGTGCCAGCTCAGTTCAGATGTCACATAGGAAATAGTTTCTTCCATACATGGTAACTTTCTCAGGTCAGTTATTCCATGTAGGACTTTTGAAGAGTTCAAGAGTCGTCTTCAACGCTCACCATACTTCATGCACACACAAAGTCACTTTTAATACAGTTTCAATTTCTTTTAGTACATGTAAAGGGATACCAAAGGTATTGATATTACTTAAAACAAAACCCCCAGAATAGCTGCATGATGCAAGAAAATGGCTGCAGTCAGTACAGCTGAATCCGTAATAGGGGCAACTAGAAAAGCTCACCAGTTTTTACCAGTACACATAAAGCCTTCAGATAAGAGTGAGCAGAAAGTTAAACAGCAGTTAACCCCTAGATCTAGTAGTGTACAAATGTACTTACATATCCAACCAGTCTGTGCTTACACAAGGCCTTAAGACCTCACAAGAAAAAAAAAAAAAAAAAAAAAATACACCATAGAAGCTGAATACTTACTATCAAGAGACTTCAACCAAGTGTCCAACTTTCTTTTGTGGAAAGAAAATTACTAGATTAAATTACTAGATTAAAATATAAATTCCAGACAGCTGAACAACTATTCCAGGTTACCAAATGCTTTTTTTTTTAATCAAGCTAGAAAGCAACTATTCTACACTGTTTCCCTTCAGGGATCATGTATAGGAGAGAGAAGCTTCACATCACACCTAGTCTGGAGCTCCTGCAGTAAGCCCATATCGAGGCATTATTAGCTTATCTGAACGTGCAGACACCTCACTGAGTGTCACTAATAACTTCAGCAGTTCCCAGGGCATTAACAAGTACATGCTGATGTTCAGGACTAAGGCCGCAATACGCGAGTTTTAACCACAGTACAAGATTTGTCGGGTTTTTTTAAGACCTTCACCTTAAAGGGGTAAAACGTTTTGTGCTAGTTGTTAACGATATTGAAGTTTCTCAAACTGATCACCATCCAAACCCAGAAAACAGTACTGGAGATGCACAAACACATCATCCAGCTCGCTATACTCGGTTATGCAACCTCATCTCCTAACTGCTAACAATGCTGCTTTCCACCCTAAGGCTTCCAACGACATTAACTGAAGTTTCGGGCCAAAATCCTGCTCCGGGAATTCCTGTGCCACCCAGTGACCCCGTCCCTTTGTATGGCTACTCGGCCAACTCCAGCCAGCTTGGCAACTGCCCGAGTTTAGGTACACCTGGCACACATTTCCTTAACTGGCTACGAAGCAATTTTTTACGTAAGAGACAAAAAAGGCGACCCGATTCTCCCAAGGCACCAGGCAGACCCGTGCGGTTCCTCGAGTGGATGGCCGTACTCCGGCCCAGCAGGCAGAGGATGCGGCGAACATGTGCAAGTGGGGGAGGGAAGAAGGGAGGGCTGCCGGCTCGTTTCCCTTTAAGTGTGGCAGCGCACACATGGAGCCGCATTGTGCGGCCCGCGCATGCGGGGCCCCTCGGCGGGGCCGGGCCGGGCCAGCTCGGCCGCCCGCCCGGGGACAAAGGGAGGGGGCGCGGCGACACCGAGCCCGTCTGACACCCCGGTGACACCGCGCTCCCCTCGGCCGCCGGCCGGGCCGCAGCACCCGGGCCGTGTCCGTCCCCCGGCCCGGTCCCCAACTCCTCCTCCCCCGTACCCGTCCCGCCCTCTCGCCCCCGGCGGACCCCCCCGCCCCTCCCCGCGGGTCCCCCCGCAGCGGTCCCACCCGCTCCCCCGCCCGCACCCGCTGCTGCCCGGTCATGTCCCCCCCGCCGGTGCCTGCGGAGCCCCCGCCGCTTCTCCTGACAACAAAGGGGCCGGCGGCCTCCCCCTCCTGGGCACGGGAGGTGAGGGGGAGCCGGCGAGGGGAGGCGGGACGAGGGCACCGCCGGTCCCCCCGGGAAGGGCTGCGAGTGCGGGCAGTCAGCCTGGGCCCGGAGTGCCTCGTTCCGGGGGTGGGGGAACGATCCTTCTTCCTCCGCTTCTTTCCGGCGCCTCAGAAACACCCCCAAACATCAGCCCGCACACAACCCCCGCGCTGCGGGACGAGCTCCGGCTCGGTTCTCCCCTCGCCCCAGGGAGACGGGACCGCAAGGGGAGGGGACGAGGAGTCCTCCAGCCTTAGTACCGGGAGGCTGGGGGGTGCCGACAAAAGCGGCCAGTGCCACCCCGCGCTCCCCCGGCGGGACGGGGACAGCCGAGGGGACGCTCCTCCACCGTGCCGGCCCCGCTCCCCTCCCCCGGCTCCCCTGGCAGCAATCGCCGGTCGGGCTCCCCCTCCCCCGCTCGGCCTAGTTCCCTCGGCTCCCGGCTGGGCACAGCACGGCGAGGGGGGGCCGTAATCTCCCCTTCCCCCTCACACACACACGCACTCCCGCCCGCCCCCTCCCCGAGCCGGCGCCCCTTCCTTCCACCGCTACGGGCCGCGGCCCCTCCGAGGCCGCCCGGCCGCTGCTCCCCCGCGGCGGATCACGAGCCGCCCTCCCTTCCTTCCTCCGCCGCCGCCGGCCCAGATACCTGCTAGTTGTCTCCGCAGTAGCAAGGCGGACTGGAGCTCCGTCATTCTCCCCCGCTCTGCCCGGGGAGGGAGTCCCAGCGGCGGCGGGGACGGCGCGGGTCCTGGCGCTGCGAGAGGTGGCGGCGAGCGTCCCTCAGCCCGTCCGCTCCGCGCCCGCCGGGAGTCTGGCTCGGCGCCGGCCGCCACAGCACGCAGGGTCCCGGGCAGGGCAGCGCGGCCGTGGCTCCGAGCCGCCCTCCGCCTCCTGCTCCGAGCCCTCAGCGCCGCCACCTCCTGCTCCCCCCGCCAGGAATTTCACCGCACTCGGGCCCGCGCAGGCGCACTCGGGCCGGCCGCCGGGCTTCCGCGCCGCCATCTTGAGAGCGGCGGAGGGCGGGGAGCCGCGCTCAGCCGCCATGTTGGGAAGGTCCCTGCCTGCCCTTCCTGAGTCAAGCCTGAGTTAGCGGGGAGGCAGGGAGGGCGCTCCGTGAGGGGAATCTCCTCAGGAAGGACATTTAGGGACAAAAACTAAAGCACAGCAAGTTCCACCTCAACTTAAGGAAGAATTTTTTTATGTGAGCGTGGTAGAGCACTGGGACAGACTCAGTTCAGGGAGGGTGTGGAGTCTGCCTCTCTGGAGAAATGCCAAACTCACCCGGACCTTCCTGTGTCACCTGCTCCAGGTGACCCTGCCTTGGCAGGGGTTAGACTGGGTGATCCAGAGAACCCGTCCAACCCTAACGATTCTGGGATCTGCAAAGGCCCTCATGAACGCCATTATTAGGAAGGAACGCTTCCTTTTGAGGGTGGTGGTGCCCTGCCACAGGTTGCCCAGAGAAGCTGTGGCTCCTCTTGGATCCCTGGAAATGTCCAAGGCCAAACTGGACAGGGTTTGGAGCAAACTGGGATAGTGAAAGGTGTGGAACGAGACTGTGCTGAGGTACAGCAGCCCCTGAGGCACATCTGCCCTCATCAGCAGTGCACAGGACTGTCACATACAGGAGTAAGTAGCAATAGTGTCTGTGCTCAGGGCCCTGCTGCCCTCAGGCTGCTGCCGTCTTCCAACCCACTACATACAGGAGGTTTGGAGGAGCAGCTAAAAAGAGCAGCTAAACAGAACAGGTTAAAAGGGTTACCAGCTGCCAGGTAAAAGTTGTTCACTCAGGGTTGCTGCAAAATATACATTTTTGTCTCTGTGTGTGATGGGGCTGCTTTGGAGCACTGTGTCACTGCACTGAGGGTGCGCCCAGGGAAGAAAAAGATAAAAGGGCCTAAATCAGCCCTTACACTAAGGAGGCAAAGGGGCTTTCCTGCATTAGTGTATCCCTGAAGGGCAACTTAGGCTTGGATTTGGATGTCCAGCAAAAACCTTTAGAAAATAGGCTTTTAAAGGATGACTACAAGTCTGAGGACAGGCACTGCAGAGGGAAAGAGCTAAAAATTAAGATAGTTTATCCCAAGGAACTAAGTAAATTGCCAGGAAAAGCCCGACAAAACCACAAATTGTCTGTAGGCTCACGTGTTGACTGTGGAAAAGATAGTGTGATAAATAGGTGTGTGCAATTCTAAAATAAAACATAGGGGCTGCTCTGCTCTTCTGGCTCTAAGAATTTTTTTCTGGCTCTAAACATTATTTCAGTGATAAAAGCAGTGATAAAAGCAGGAGACTCCCTGCTCTATTGCAGAAAGAAGTTACTACAAACTGATTTAGCCTGTATTAGTTTGCCAGAATGTTCAAATGCTTTATAAAAAGGAATTTTAAAATTTTTTTTTGTACTACAAGGGCTTTATTTTGTGAACACCAAAATTGGCTTGCAACAAAAGGAAAGAGAATGAGCAATGGTAACATCATTTCCTGTGCTCCAATTTGGAAGGCCCAGTATAGTCTGAGAGTTTCATTACTGTGCTAGTACAATTAATCAGAATACTATTCCCAGATATTCTTCCAGTTCTGATTAAATCTGTGTCCTTTTCAATGCTTGGATTTGGATGTCCAGCAAAACCTTTAGAAAACAGGCTTTTGAAGGATGACTACAAGTCTGAGGACAGGCACTGCAGAGGGAAAGAGCTAAAAATTAAGATAGTTTATCCCAAGGAACTAAGTAAATTGCCAGGAAAAGCCCGACTAAACCACAAATTGTCTGTAGGCTCATGTGTTGACTGTGGAAAAGATAGTGTGATAAATAGGTGTGTGCAATTCTAAAATAAAACATAGGGGCTGCTCTGCTCCTCTGGCTCTAAGAATTTCATTGGATTCCCTAATTTTGCATTTCAGTTCTCAAGTATATGCAGTTTCTGGCTAATTGGATGAAACATTATTTCAGTGATAAAAGCAGTGATAAAAGCAGGAGACTCCCTGCTCTATTGCAGAAAGAAGTTACTACAAACTGATTTAGCCTGTATTAGTTTGCCAAAATGTTAAAATCCTTTATAAAAAGGAATTTTTAAATTTTATTTTTGTACTACAAGGGCTTTATTTTGTGAACACCAAAATTGGCTTGCAACAAAAGGAAAGAGAATGAGCAATGGTAACATCATTTCCTGTGCTCCAATTTGGAAGGCCCAGTATAGTCTGAGAGTTTCATTACTGTGCTAGTACAATTAATCAGAATACTATTCCCAGATATTCTTCCAATTCTGATTAAATCTGTGTCCTTTTCAATGATTAAACTGGGATGACAGAGGACATCCCATAGTGCATGATACAATTACTGAAATTCATCTCATAAGGGTGTCCTTAGCCAAAAAGAAAGTCTTTGTGAAAGCCTTTCTCCTTTGTAGGTTGACTCTAATTCCTAAATGTATTTTGTGTTTGTATTTTGTATTGCTTCAGTCAGGTTCATTCAATCTTAAAAACAATCTTTCCATAGGAGGCTATCATGTGCAAGTGCATTTTGTAAACTTATTATGCTAAGAGACAGTTGCCCAGATTGGAATTCAGGCGTGTTGATGGGAAGTGACACTATTGTGGATGGTATTTCTCTTTCAGGAATAAAAAGTAGGCTTTGTTCACAATGTCAGTTAAGCCAGCACTAGATTCACTCACTCAACTTTCTGTACCTGATGTCAGTTCAGGCATGAGTACACTTTCTGACAGTTCTATTAATAGAGGACCTAACTACAGCACTGAAGACTGAAAGGTTATATGAAACAACTCTATTTCTATTACATTCTGTTAATCAAAATCATTCTGTATTGTTCACCATTAGGTCACTCAGTGGCAATTACCTGACTTAAGAAAGGAAGTTTTCTGTGGTCTCCTATACTTTGTGCACGATTTTCCTTGTAAAGAACATAGGAACCTGTAGGTTGGAAAAGAAAGGATTTGGTGTATGCTGTCACAAATGACCTGGATTCCTTTATTCTGGCAACAAATTCAACCCTGGTTTATAAAAGTAGTATGTGTCGTTAAGGGAAACACTGGCAGTTTGAAGTGCTCTAACACTGCTCTGTGAAATCTCCTTGTGTGCAGCTGCAAAGTGTCCAACATGGCCACGGTGGGGAGGGCAGGTGTGTGACTGAGGCATAAACTAGTTTAGTGTTTCCTTGCAGCAGTAAAGACTCTGTGGAATCCCATCATGAAAATGGAGCTGTCGTGCCACAGCAGAGAGGAACTCTGTTGGCTTCCATCTCATGTTGCCTGTCCTTAAACACACCAGGCTGTCTGGAAAGAAGGAGAAGCTTTTCCCTGCTAGATGAAGTGATTTTTATTCTGTTAATATCTAATTTCTGTACTGCCTATGCACAAACATCTTGTCCTACTGTTTGTTGAGGCAACATGCACCATATTTGAGGAAAAGATCTCAAGATAGATGAAATTGTTTTTTGAATTTGTTTTACTGGCCCTGGCATGCAGCCTCTCTGCAGCCATTTCTCCCATCTCTGCATTGAGTGGAAGGGCAATGAGAATTTAGATTACTTTCTCTTTTTTGAGACCATTTCTGATATAATGACTGTTCAGCTCTGACAGCCATTTGCTGTGGTCCTTACTGCATTAATCTTTCCCTTGGCAAGGCTATATTATCATAATAATTCATCTCATGATTAGAATAGGAAATCCTGGCACTTTTTCTGTCACCTTAAAAAGGATCAAAGCTTCACATTCAGCATCTTACTTTTCTTGAATATGATGTCTTTTGTTTGACTTTCTCCCCAGTTCCTCCTTCACCACAGAAATCACAGATTACACCGGTAGATAGTTTCTGTTCTGTAGAGTCTTTGAGGTGGAGTCACATTGTTAATATCATCTGCTCCCCTACTTCAGCTTCCTGGCAAACTCAAAAAGCTGATGGTAAGATAGACACAGCTCCCTGTAACATGTTCTGCAAGGCTCCTCTAATTTTACAGGCTAGAGTAATTTGAAGGGACATTTTAAATGGTAGCATTGTGAAGTATCAGTTTTTAGGCTTAAAAACAGTTCCTGTTAAGCAAAAAGGGACCATTTATTTGTCCTTTTTAACATTTGCAGGCTTGGGTTTCTTGCAGTTTATATCTAGCAAACAGTAAAGGCTGAATGTTTTAAAGGCTTATATTCCAGATCCAAGTTGTCACCAGGAAATAATATCATTTTGCTGAGCAGTTCTGTGCTCCTGTCTATCCCCTAGCACTTGGTTTTGCTGTGTTTTTGTTGATACATAAGTAATTTGCTCCAAGGAATCTATTTTTTGAATAAGCCTTGATTGAGTTTACTTGTGAGTAGTAAAATCTAAATTTTACTACTAATAAATCTTCATGTATTGTTTGTAGAGGTTGGCCATTACCGGGATATGCATCATCATAAAGAAAAATGCTCTGAAAACTCCTTGGGAAGAGAGAAATTGGAAAAAGGAAGTAGAAATTAATGGTATTTTTTGTTTGATTCATAGCTCCTTGCTGGCTTGAATAAGAGCACAACAAAGACTAAAAGCTGTTTTGTTCCCACTCCAGTGTGACCTATAAATAAAGTGGGGACTAAACTTGGACTGAACACATCAGTCTGGGCTCAAGTATTTGTGCTGAGTTCAAGGCTACTCCTACAGAACAGGTTCAAAAGTTTAACTGTTACTCAGATGCTGCTGGGCTCACGTTTCACTGGAAGTGGGTGTGTGTGTTAAGAAGTGTGATTTCCTGGAAAAATCTGGACCAGTGAATCAGTGGCATGGCAAACAGAGAGAAGGCTGACGCAGGAATTGCTGCAGCTGCTGTAATGCATCTCTTCAGAACTTGCCTCTGTGCAGGGCATGATGAAAATACTGACATTGACTTGTGTGGTAGCAATGCTCAGCTTCTCCAGCTCAGATCAGGTCCTGCTGTGTTAACACTAATCCCTGATGATCTCCTGTGCAGGTAAGGATCTCCATTCTTCCCTACCAGTCCCAACAGTCAGCATGGACATGCATGGCAGTCCATGGTGCTAAATTTTCCTGCCCAAGATACCAGAGCAAGCCCTGGAGCCAGAAATAGGAGCTAGTCCTGACTTACATTCCCTGATAAATGAAACCACAATGACCCTAATGTTCAAACCTCACCATGTGTCTGTCTGTCATTTCTTAATAAATCCAGCAGTATTCCCTCTAGGTCACTGACCACAGATAAAGGCTTTAGTTGTGGCATGAAGCGTGGACCATGATTGCTTGAGCCAAGGAGAGCAGATGTAGATGTAGAACTAAGTTGTTCACTGAAGGGTGACACCTAAACAAAGTGTTTTGACCTGACTTTTGGGTAAGATTTCTGCTATGAATCAAGCTTGACAGCAATGGTTGTGGTAAAACAGTCACTGGAAGTGCAGGAAATCCTTATGGGTTCTTATGGGGGTGTTGATTTAGGCTTTTGGCAGAAAGGTGCTGTTTAAGAGCTGGGTAAACCAAAATGACCTTGTTCCAAACTTTATTTGTATAAGCTTAAACTATTACTTAAACTGATAACATTCTCAGCTGGGAAACAGACCTGCCTAGTCATTAGTGGTAGGAGAGGGTAAAATGACCCCTGGGAGGTGTTCACTTTACACAACGTGGACATGATTTCCTCAGAATTCGATTTCTTTCCTTATTATTAGTTTAAAAAGATCATTAAAATAAATCTGCAAACAAAAGCAGCAGAAATTAATGATGAAAGACTGTCTTAAATCTTAAATGGGGAGGGTTAAGCTAAAGTGAAAGTTGTTATTTTCTAACTCATATTTCTAAAGAATTGAGTGTAAGAAAGCTTTGCTCTGCAACCTGAAAGCCTGACCTAATTGACAATCAGTTTAATATACCTGATGGAAAGCAGTCATGAGATCCACTGCTGTGTCAGTGTTCAGTCCTTGGAACAAACACAAGGATTGAAATATGAGGCAGGTCATAATTGATTTGCCTTTTCTGAAATGCTGGCATGCTGGCATGGAAGAAAATAAACATCAGAATTCTTTCTTGAAGAAACAAGGACATATACTTGAGAATGGTTATTTGTATGTAAATTTGATGCCAGAAGTTAAAATACTCTTTTCAATACTTCCTTTTTCTGTTGTTGGCTTAAATAAGAGAGTTAAATACTTGATTCATTATTTAAAACGGCAAGATGGAAATACAAATTTACATAATTAATTTTATATTTATAATTTTAAATTACATTCTTAAATAGCAGATTCCATCTGCTTGGCATGAAATTACTTTCTGACAGTCAGTAGGACTGAAGTAATTGACTTAAGATACGTGAATATATATCTTTTCAAACTTCTGATTTTGTTCTTTAGTCCATCAAGTACTATTTTGTTCATTAGATGCTGTGAGCTTTTAACTGATTCTTTAAGTTACATTTGATGGGGTTTGGTTAAAATGCACAAAGGAATCATTAAAAAACAGAAATGAAAATTTGGTTTTAGCTCCCCCCGCTTCCAAGATATTCATATCATCAGATCTCATCCTCCCACAAGTTAGAGCTAAGCATCCCACACCTTGATTTTGCACAAAGTTTGGAAAAGGAAAAGTCAAACTGGCTTCCTTTTCCAAATCCATGTTTGGTTTCCATCTCATAATGAAACAGGCATCAAAATGAACTTGTTGAATAAACTCAGATGAAGAAATTTCTTTCTGCACCTGCAGATGAAGCTCTGCTGTAAGGAGCTGGTTCAGCACTCCACATGCTATTTCCAGCCACTTACTCAGTTACACCCACCAGTTCAGTGTTTTGACTTTCTCTGAAATTTCTGCAGCAAGCCTGAACTACTGGTATATTCTGTACTTTGTGATGCTGGATTCCATGGCATGTGGGCTGCCCTTATTTCACATTTTATTTTAGATAGGGCTGTTTTTAAAAGAACCGACATACTTGGTTTAAAATAAAGAATTACACTTTAAAAGTTGCTTTTCCTTTTAACTTGCTAAATTCTTTACTTTTGTTCACATTGTATAAAATATATCCCAAGAATTCATTTTGCAAAATGTATCCCTGTTGATGCCTCTTACCTCAAATTGTGGCTGGAAATTGCTGATTATGAGATATATAAAGGGCTTGGCAAGAAAGACAATTTTTTCCTGGAGCAGTAAACTTGCAGTTCTTTGAGATATTCTCATATTTGTACCTGACACATTCTGGTGCCTTTGCAAGTACAAAATTAGTGCAGTGCACAAAAGGGAAGGAAATATGTCTGCAGCCAGGGAGGGATTGGATAGGACTGCCCAGAGATGAAGGGAGCAGTGAATTCAGATGTAACCTGCACAAGGGCTCTGTGTGAGCATGAGCAGCACGACCTGCACTGCACAGCTCAAGGCCAAATCCCTTAATGTGGATGCACTTAGAGATGTTACGTGAGGATTAGTCCCCTCAAGGAGGCAAAATAGGTTAAGATAGAGTAACACCAGCCATCAGTGGGCTACACTGGCATCATATAATACAGCATTTGCCTCTACTAGAAAATTATGTAAGCACAATTCTTACATTATCCACAGGAACTGTGGAACAGAATTGAATTTCACCTGAAGGCCAGGGGAAAAGCTGGGCTTTGGAGCACCAGGCAGGTCTGTGGTGGAAACAGGTGGGAGGACAAAAGGGATGAAGAGCTCGGACCTGTGGAGTCTGGTGATCTCAGTGTGGGGCTGTGTAGGACTGCTTTGGTTTTCTGTCAGGACTCAGAACTTGTTGGAGGAGGAGAAAAGGGGGAGGGGGAATGGAGGCAGTGAAAACACAGGTGGCTTCAGTTATATTTGGCTTTTTGAACAGATTAATCATTTTGTTGATTTACACTGTCCATATTCTGTACTTTTAAATAATTTCTTAAGGAAACATTTTAATGAACTAAGTCAGAAGATATTCTATTGACATAAGGCTTTTTGGAAGGTAAAGATTTTTTTGTTGTTGTTGATAGTTTGGAAAATTGATTTATTGCAGTTCTTCCATGACTGTCAGTTAATTCCTGCAACCATTCTGAACTTTGAAACAAAGCCTCTTCTTAGCTTCATTTAACTTCAGGATTTACAATAATAAATCTCATGACACTTTTTTCAGGCAAATGTATCAGCTGAAGTTGATATTAATGCTCTATTATGAACAGTATCCAAAAAGCTACTTTGAAGTATAGCAAAGAGACTTTGCTGCTTGCTGGCTCATAGGAATAAAGAGATAATAGTTATTCCACTTTTACTGAACTTGTCTTAAGCAAAAGTAGCTTCTAAAATCATAAGAACAAAATTCTTTTATTAGCAGCCTGAGATTCTGTGTTCTTATACTTTCTCAAAAGTGTGTGAAGTGTGCAAATGCCAACATGACTCCAGGAAAGACAGAAAGGCCAGAGTTTATTCATATACCTCATCATCTTACATGTAAGACATCCTGAGACCATCTTCAGAGCAGGTAAAATTTCTGGTATCAAGAGTGAATGGAAGGAGATTGTCAATGAAATGAATAGGAAGAAGTTTAATTTCTATCTTTTTACTTTAATATTGTTAAATAATTAATAAATGATTCATATAGTAATTTTATTACTGTGGTTTTAAATATTGTGAAGAACATTGTATTCAAACCAGAGCTTTAAGAACCAAGTGCTGAAGCCTGAAAACATCTTGTACATTAGTTAACAGGAATCAGATGTTAAGTAGAACTGTGCAAGAGTTTCAAAGTTTTAATGTTTATTGTTTTCTTTCTCCCTTTAAATTATTTATGGTACCATTCACTTTAGGACTGCAGGCTTGAGGTCCCTTTGCTTTAGCAATGGAAGTTAGTAGCAGAGAAAGGAGTTCTTCCCAACTCTTTTCTCCCTTTTCTTACCATATAACTGATAGATGATCCTTTCCACATTTTTTTCTCCATGTTCTTTATTTTCCATTGTTTTTAATTTTTTTTCCTTCATTAAAAGTAGATGTTTGACTGGTAAAGATTTTTACTTTTTAAGATTCAAACTTTTTAAATCTCTGGTGATTAAAATCAAACAGAAGATGCCCAGGAAAGAGTGTCTCTAGCTACTGTCTTCATTTGTTCTCTTGTTGTTGAACTGGAAGCTGCCCTCTGCCTAAGGTGGGTACCTATCAGTGATAGTATAGATATATTTTAATCCAAATTCCCTATCTAAATTGCATTATAACTTTAAGAACTTCCACATATTTGCACAGTAACTGTCATAAAAATCAGCATCCTGGGGTTAGTGCTTAAAAATGACCAAGTTTTCTTTTGTTGCTGGCAGAATTTGTTTCCCAGTGCTGTCAATGAAGCTTGGCTATAGTGAATTCAAGTACCTGCCCTTCCTGAAAGGGTGAACACAGCCTCACTGTGCCTTGCTGGAAGCATTGAGAGTGACAGTAAATCTCTTTGTGCAGGATTTACTTCTGGGAGATAAAGACATTCTCGATACTTAATTAGACTATTTTTAATTTAAATCAATGTTTTTTCAAAATTTTAGTTAACCCTGACCTTAACATTCTCTGTAGTGATTAAAATACTGTGTTCACTGCAGTTCTTCCCTTTCAGTCTGGAGGTAGTGAGGCTGGAAAGAGAGAGGCCTCATAGGGAAAGGCCTCCATTTTTGTTCTGTCAATGCTTGTCTGTTTGTCATGTCTCTTAATAAATGGCTCCTATCTCCTTTGCTCTTGTCCTAATGAAAAGGACTCTGGTGTATCACAGTGAAGACTGCAGTGGTCAACTAATGATTCTTCTGGGGATGAATGTTTCACTGTTGTAGAAAGGTCAAAAAACATAGGTTAAATAGACATTTAATTCCACTGTTTTCTTCCAGAATCCAAGCAGATGTCACAGCCCTTTTCTGCTATAATTGTGTCAGAAGCATCCAGAATCCCAAAATGCAAGAAATTCTCTTACCAGCTATACCAAAAAAGATAAACTTGAGCTAAAATAATGGTAAAGACCAAAGCAGATGAACTGGTTGGTGGAATGGTATCTTTGGTGCACAGTTACTATAATTCCTCACTTCTCTTGACCTCCATGAGCTGCTCTGTGCTTGACTAAATCTCAGCTAGAAGAGGCAGCTCTGTTCCAGCGATGTGCAGCTTTCTCCTTTGTCTGATGTTAATGCAAAATATTCTCATTTGCAAAGGAGGTCTTTGCTTTTCTTTCTGTTTTCCCAGAGAAGAAGAAGGGAGCAGTTAATAGAATTGAAGTGTCTTCATCTTTTGCTGCTCTATGATTATGTGCTGGAACTGTAATTTCTTCTGCTATACTTTTTGGGACGGAATTATAGGGATGCAACCAAGGAGAATGTCACCTGTGAGATAAGTTATCTAGGTAAGCACCCCAAGAACTTTTTTGCAAAGCTGCAGTTTGTTTCCTAATTTAAAAGATGAAGGAGAAGAGTCTGGACTGGCTTTCCTGCCCAACCAAAAGCATCATCTGCATTCCAGGAAGTAGGAATCTATATAAAGCTTATTTGTCAGTAACAATGAAATAGTAGGTTTTATACTTTAGTCTGTGTAAATTTTATTTGCTGCTATCACAATGCTAGAATATGCTCCAGTGAATACACCCTGGGTTTTGTGCTATTACTCAGGCAATAATAAAGAAACCATTTTAGAAAGAAATTCAGGGTGAGGAGGTAAAAAAGGATGTGGTGACTAAAACCAGCATTTATTGAAACTCACAGAATGAGAATCTTCCTAGCAGATATTTTCCAATTAAGTGTATAGTGAATCAGGTGGTTTTCTTGAAGTTTTTGGTAGTAGTGGACTACTATAAAGATTGTTAGTCTGGCAGATATGGACAGAGACTCAAATTAAATAATGGCTCACACACGTAGTTCTGCCTGCAAAGGTGAAGAAAGACTGTTGGCAATCTAGTTTTGATTATTCAGGTACTAAATTTCATGCTAAAATACTAAATATTTTCTAACAGTTTTTGACATCATTACTACCTGATTTTAATTTGCTACCTGAGTGTTAATCATGGCTAATGTAGCTGCAAGCAGCACACAGAGATAGAGCAGATTCAACAAAGTCCAGGTGTAGAATTTCTCAAACTTCCCTTGGAAGGAGAGTGCTGAGGCTCCCTCCCTCTCAGCTGTGTATTCCAAGGCAATAACAGCTTGGCAAATGTGCATCAGTCTGGAGGGCTGAAAGGCAAGAAAAATATCCACATTAGTAGATGAGTCATCTCTGGAGTTTTGTAATATAGACTTTTATGAGAACATGATCAAGTGTTGATTCTGTAATAAATCTGTAACTGAAAATTGTGCTACTGTTATACATGATTACATTTCTTGAGTTTCCTGCCCTCCTGTCAGGCTGGTCACTGCTTGGTTTGAGCTGTCAAACCTCTGCCCCTCCAGACATGCAGCCCAGGTGTTCATGTCTCACTCCAAGTCTGCCTTTATGTTTTAGCACTACAGACTGGGTTCAAAACCAAAGTGAGTTATTGTGCAGCCTTTGTACAAGTAGTGACAAACCTTAAACCCCCACAGCCTCTTACCTGAATGTCTCACTCTGCAGCTCTTTTGCAGTCACTATAATTGTCTTTGAATCTCCTTGGAGTGGAATATTTCAGGTGGGTCTGGACATGCATTTATTGAGCTGTCTGTCTACAGATGGATGTTAAATTTCACTTTTTTGATCTTGTCAGACACTAAAATTATTATGTTGTGAACCAATCAAAATGTCAATTATTTGCAGAATCTCATGATTTATGAATTTGCTTCCACCACAAGAGGCTTAAAATGCATACACCTTAAAATGCAGACCAGTCTTATATGTCTGCATTAAATGCATGCTTGTTGGTTCTAACTATATTGCAGCAATTAAATATATACTTGCAAATACACACAAGTATGTATTTTCTTTTGGTTACTTTATGTTCTCTGTCTGGGTAATGCATGACAGAGATACCAAAAGCAGCTTATTTCTTTCTTCCTAAAATCACTATTGTTACATCTAGTCAACAATGAATATTATTTTCATATTTAGTTCTTCACAAATTTTGTTGCTGTTTGCTATTCAGTGGCTTAATAGGCTTTTTTTTTTCCATGCATGCAAATGGTTTGAAGTGAATCAGGATAACAAAATATTTTCAATTTATATCTTTCTGACATCTTGGTTCACTATTAATGCCCCTTCTGATGTAGCTTTCTGGGAAAGCTCTGGCAAACCTCCAAAGCTGTTCACGGATGTGGCAGCATCCACCATTAGAGGATATTTGGATAAATAAATGCATTCAAAGGCATTTTGTAGTAAATACTTGGAAATCCTCTCAGGGAAAGCCAGAAGCTCTCACATAGGTTGAGTGTAAGCAGTCCTGTCAGGATTCAGGCATGGCACATTTGTTGGCCTGCTGAGGATCAGCCAACCACTTTAACTATCACCAAACATCTCTGCTCATCTCGGGGGGCTCAGTTGCCTCTGTCAGCTTCAGCCATCAAAACAACTTTTGGTACCACAGCCAGATTCCAAATAGTGTAAGAAAATATGTTGCTCTGTGTCAGGACTAGTGCCAAACAGGAGAATAATGAGGTTCTGACTTGCTGCTCTCATGGGAGGGTTTAACTGCATGGCACAGCTATGAGATCTCGTGCTCAAATGAGCCACCAAGAGAACAGAGCTCCTGAAGGAGTATGACAGGCATAAAAAGCTGCTTTCTATATTGCATGGGCACCTGGCACCGACAGGGTAAGCTGTGGAGGCAAACACTACACTTTGTTCCAAGAAAGGAACTGCCTGACTGACAGAACAAATAAGGAAGAATTTTAATTGGCTATAACGAAGTGAGCTGTGATCTTGCCTGACAAAAGTTGACTTGTATTGTGTAGTGGCATTCTATGTGCCCACAATGGGGGGCATACATGCCACAAAATGGCATTTTGGTGGAAGTTTTTGGTGCAGTGTGGTCTGGGCAAACATGAAAATTGTGGTTGGAGAACAGGGCAAGCATGCAGTTAAAGCAGGGTGGCTATCAAGGAATGGTGGCTATAGGAGCTGAGGAAGGCAAAGTCACAGGGCCCTTCTAAAAATCACTGCAGATTTGTACCCAGCAGTGAAACCCAGAGTGGGTGGAAGGAGGTGGCTTGTGACATTGAGGGAAGGGAGAAGGGGATGTGTAGACAGAGATAATGGCACCAGTGGCCAGGTAGTACAGCAACAAAAAGCATGATGTGGTATCTGGAAACTTTAATGAAGGGCAAAAAGGGAATCAAAAGAAGTGTTCAGAACTGATGGTTTTGTGAGGAACATTTTGTTTAATCTGACTCTGTGTTTGGAAAATTTGGAATTTCAAAATTCTGCTCTATAAAAGCAGAATTGTGTTCTGCCAGAGCAGTTATATTAGAAACCTGCTTTTGGTCATCTCAAAACTTCAGCTCTAGCAGTGAACGTCACCGAGAGCAATACAGGATGTGCCCTGGATACTCCGACAACGCTTGGATCAAGAGACATTTAAACTATCCAAAGTGAGAGTTAAAGCCTGATGAGCTGCCCCGTGAGTCCTTCCTTACAAGGCCTGAGCCGTGGCTGGGCATCAAACATGGAAAATATTCCCGGGAAAGGATTCGGGGCCGGGCGGAGCGGCCGGGGCGGCGCCGGCCTTGGGGCGCCACCCAGCGGCGCAGCGGGGCAGCGCAGCCACAGCCCGCTCCAGCTGCTCGCAGACCGTGAATTGGTGATGGAATTGTGGTTCTGATTCGACAAATTTTGTCCTGGTTTAGGGCAAATTTGGGAGATAGCCTCCGAAAGGGGGCCCGTCCAGAAAGAAAACCCACACGGCCCCTCCCCCCAACTGGTTCGGGAAGGATTCCTTGGAGAGAAGTGGAAAAACCCCTGTTTTGAGTGCATTTTGGTTGCCATTACTCTGTGTTCATATAAAGCAGTTAATAGCCATGCTTTTTGAATTCATAATGTCTCTTGGGGTGAAGGCTTGCATGCATTTCTGGTCCCTAGGTTTGGTTTTTTTTTGAGATCTTAATACCTCTATGGTCCCTAGATTTATTTTCTTTTCCATAAATAGGTCTAGTATTGTCCCTAATATGTAGTTTTTACAGCAGAGGGGCAGTGACCAGAATAGCTATCCTGCTGGGCTTGGTGGCAATGATGTGTAAGAAGTTTATAAACATGCTGGGGGCTGTTCCAGGTATGAATGGTTCATGGCTATGGTTATGCATCCAGTTTGTTAGAGGAGGAGCAGGGGATGAGGCTTTTCAGCCTTTGCTTTTCTTCTTCTCCTCTGAATCTGTTACATCACTGTTGGAGAATGTTCAGTTTCCCCTGAATGTTAAAGAAACCATCTTTCTGGTATTCAATCTGGTAGCCTTCCTCTATACAGTCTGCAGCTTCTCTAGAAGGAGGGCTGAGATTTCTAGACGGGCTGATGAGACCCCTGACCCAGGAGTAGACCCAGGTGTGGAAAATCCTAAGTGGTGTGGGAAATGGGAGGAGATGGGCCAAATTCTGAAGGAATTCTCTGACCCTTTAGTCTGGGACTTTCCCCATGAACAAATTCAGAGCCCCCCCAAGCCCAGCATAGTGGTTCTGATTAAGGCGAATAGCCAAGCACAACAGTGGCTCTGATTCACCCAGCGGTGAATCCAGCACAGCCACAGCCCGCTCCAGCTGCTCACCGGCAGTGAATTGATGATGGAATTGTGGTTGTGATTCGCCTTTGTGCATGGCTGGGGTTGAGATAGAACTCTTACTGTCTACAATATTGTGTTGATTCTTTATTGCTTCCGAGAAATTCCAAGGAACTCTTGATTTCGCTGGGTTAGTTAAGCACTGGGGCAGTACGGATAGGGTGACATCGCTCAGAGAACATCCTGTGGTCTATAGCAGAGATACAGGGAGATAAAAGAAGGAGAAGGTAGAATGAAATACTCGTGTTGGGCACATGGAAGCAAAGGAGTGTGCATTTTGAAAAAGGGCCAAAAATGGTAGGTGCTATTTTGTTTTTCAGTTAGTCTGAAGTGTGAAATACCCAGTTCTTAAAAAAAGCCCAACCACAGACCTGTGTCTTCATGCATGAGTCATGAACCATAAGCAGTCCTTCTTCAAATTATCTGCCTCACTCTTAAACTCTTAGAGATTGCTGGTAATTTTCACTTTAAATTTTATTAACAGGGGCAGAAAATAAATTAGCTTTTGAAGCTGGTAATCCTTAAAGTCGCTCAAAAGACATGTGACTGAATATTTCTAAAAATGTGAGTGGATGGAAGAAAGAAAGTAGATAAAAGTGTCTACATGCACCAAAAGAACAAGAATGCCTTCCTGTGCTCTCTCCTCCTCCCCTTTTGGACCTGTTGTTTGGGGGAGAAAGGGGAAAACATCCCTGTTTTAAAGGCTAATTGTGTTCTTTCTTTCTTTCTTTCTTTCTTTCTTTCTTTCTTTCTTTCTTTCTTTCTTTCTTTCTTTCTTTCTTTCTTTCTTTCTTTCTTTCTTTCTTTCTTTCTTTCTTTCTTTCTTTCTTTCTTTCTTTCTTTCTTTCTTTCTTTCTTTCTTTCTTTCTTTCTTTCTTTCTTTCTTTCTTTCTTTCTTTCTTTCTTTCTTTCTCTCTCTCTCTCTCTCTCTTTCTTTCTTTCTTTCTTTCTTTCTTTCTTTTTCTTTCATCTCTCTTTTTCTCTCTCTCTTTCTCTCTCTCTTTCTCTCTTTCTTTCTCTCTTTCTCTCTTTCTTTCTCTCTTTCTCTTTCTTTCTTTCTCTATCCCTTTCTTTTGTAGAAAGACTATTTCTAGTTCTGACAACTCAGTGACAACATAGAATACTGTAATTTTTGCATTTGTAGTTTCTGTGAGAGCATTGTGGAGTTGTTTTATTTCTTGGGTGCACAATTGATTACTTTGCTTTTGTTTACATTTACTTTGCCTTGTCTTCAAGGCCATGGTTTTCAGCACTTTTGCAAAACACAGCACTGCAGCTTTTTTAAGTTCTTCTGACTGCAAGGAACATTTCAGTTCTTAGTGGCTATGCTTCAGTCCGGAAATGACCGTAGTGATTGAAGTTCCTCATAGCCCCAACACACCAATTTTGTGTGAGGAAATGCTTCAACATCCCTGCTGAGTGTCTGCACTGGAGACATGCAACCCCCCTGTGAACATGAAGACACAAGCCTGCTGCTGCAGCCGCTGTTGGAGGGGCAGAGTTATGGAGCTGCTGCAGCAGATGGGACCCAGTGTCCATCAGTGGCTGTGCCAAGGAACAGCCCAGCAAAGAGGGATTGCCTGGTAGTTGCCGTGCTGTGCTTTGGGAATTTTATAAATTTCATTGATTGGTTCATTGTGCCAGGTGAGAACCCATTTTCCTCTTCTAAAGAAAAAGAAATTTAAGTTTTTAGCAGCTCTACAAATGTTTCTAAAGTAAGGATATGCTTTTATGTCTTTTTAATTTATCTCATTTATCTGCTTTAACCTGTTTATCATGCTCTTAATGAAACTTCCAGTTATAAACCTGGAAATACCTAGGAGGGATTTATTAGATATTAATAGTTAGTAGAATGCTTACAAAAATAAAAGAGTACTTTAAAATCTAGTTCTCTTATAAACAGACTTTAGCGTACAGGGTAACTGGTCCATTTTTGTGGCTGGATTCTACAGAGGTGTGAGTAAGGAGCTTCTCTTTACTGTGCACAGCAGTTTACAAGGCCTTCTTTGCATCTAGTAGATTCTGTATGGTATTCCTTTATCTGAAGAATACTGATGCTATTCACTCAATTACAAATTCAAAAACTATGTGAACTTTGTGATAACTTTGTTATCCATGGTAGTTTGCTTAGGGGAGGCTTAACTTCCTTGTGAGCTGCTGGCAGTCGTGTGATTTCTGCAATTAAGAGTGAAACATGATTGTGGAAAAAGTATAGAGACCCACTTCCTTAAGCCTTCCCCCACCCAAGTTATGACTTGCTGTCTAATAAATAATAGCCTCCCTCCAAAATATTATTTTTAAATTATTATTTCCCCAGCTGAAAACAACCAAGAGTTGCTTATAGTAAACTGGAGGGAAAATATGGGGTTTTTCTCCCATATAAATTGTGGTCTGAGTAAATTCTTCTGTTTACTAAGTATCTCCCATGCTTCCAGGGATCTGACTTAGAAAATAGGGAAAACACTTGTTGTGAGCTTGCTGTGTTTTACTTCTGAGTGACCTGGGGAAAAGAAATGTTTTAAACCTTGAAAAAACCCAAAGGATGCATTATTGCATTTGGAATGAATACCTAGCTACAGTACACAAAGTAATTCTTTTGCTACTTCAACCATTCAGAAATTTGGGACATTCAGTCAGTGTCTTTAGAAATGGAGTGTGTAGGGGGTTTAAGAGTTTGAGCTTGGTTTTTTGAGTACTTTTTAACAACACAAGAGGGAAGGAGGCAAAGTAGGAGGGCAGTAAGAGTGCATGCTGAATGACACTGCAAGGCTGGGAGTGAAAAACTTCTGTGTGTGCCTTCTGTTGTCAAGTAACTTTCCATGGAGAAGGGCAGGGGACAGAAGATGAAAATACCTTCAAGGAAGAGCTTGGATGCTAGAAGGGTATCCCCTTGGAGGGTTAAGATCAAGAAGCCATTTGGCTCATTCCAGGCTTTGAACTATTCAGGGGCTCCTGAACCAGTTAAGAGCTTAAAATTCTCCCACCGTGCTCTTGTGAGTGAGGTACCTTCAGGGGTATGCAAGAATTCAAGAGCAGAGGTGGGGATAGTGCCCATGCCTTTGAAACATCCCCTTTAATTGCACTATGTGACCAAACCACATTTTACTGGGTCCTGTGACTCCTGGGCCATGGGGAATCTGTAAGCTGCAGTTTATACACAGCAATACACTGTTCACCTGCTAGAATTCAGTGCCACTGCAGAATTCTTGCAACAGCACATTTGAGTTTGGCTGTCCAAGTGTGTGACCATGTTGTCAGATTCAGCTAACAGGAAAGGGAGGAAGGGGAGGTGTGAATATCTGCTCAGAAGTAAACTGGCAGCAGTTACCAAGCTGTGGTTTCCGGACAGTTCTGCTCTCAGGCTTTGACAGTGTTTGCATCACAGAAAACAAGCTCTTCCCCTTAGCTGTCCGCTGATTTCAGTTTGTTGGAACTAGTGACCATGCAGACCTTTCCCCTCTTTTCTGCCCACCAAGCTGTTCAAATCAATTCCTTATAATTTGCCAGGATCTGGCAGGGTCATATTTTAGTTATGTGGAGGGGATGACATTTTAATGGTGCTCAGTGTGAATGTTAGTTTGAGATGAAGTTGTGATTCTGTTCAAGTCTTGTTAGCTGTGATTTGTTCTAAATACTCTATGAGACCAAACCTGAATTCCTCTAATACAGTATTTCTGTGCATTGATCACTGACTGCCAGAAAAGAAGAATATGATTGATTGTCCTGTTTTAATGATGCAAAATGTTTGAATGAAATCTCGTTTAAACTTTTGAAACCATTAGGAAACCCCTAAATGTGAAATATGTTCAAGAGTCACTGAGAAACATCTGTAAACCTCTGGAGCTGCTGTTAGGCTGGATCTTGATTTAGAGTGACTTGAAGTCACATCAGTAAATAGTGAGTGGACTGATGCTGCAGCCATGGGGACTGTGGCAGAACATGGATTTAGCTTTAAATTAGCTGGTCCCACACCTCTTTTAAGTGGCTGGAGCAGTGTGGTTCATGGCACAATGTGTAAAACACAGTGTGGGAGAAGGGGGGCCTCCTGCTGACCTCACCCACTCCCTTCTGCTGCAGATGAGCTCCTGTGAGCACAGCAGGCAAACTGCACAGAACTTGTTCTCTTAAGTGGTGTGGTTTCATCCTCTTAGCAATGTTATAACTTCATCTATTTTGACAAAATTGAAGTGGCATGAGAAGTAAATGTCTTTTATAATTGATATCCTTCAACACCGGAGTACAGGTATGCTTTGTCAAAGCAGTATCTTCTATTTTCAGTTGTTTTTCAGCAGTGTAAATTGGAAATACAACATAGGTGAGATGGAAGGTGTGCAGCTGCATGGTATAGAGAAGAAAATAACCTTTTTGTCTGAGCATCCACTGTTTTGTTCTGCATTGTGTCCATTAAACTTTGAACTCTAAATTTTTCATGTTCTTAGGTGCTAATGGTGCAAAAGAAGCAGAACAGGAGTGGTTGAAACAAGGGTAAACTAACTCTTATAAGACCCTTATAGTGGAAGATGATTAATTTTATCTATAGCAATAAGAATTTTTAATTCTCTGTGCATCTCGTGCTTGTGGCAGAGTAATGGCTTACATCTAAACTAAAATTTAAATGTGCTGCAGTTGTTGCAAGCCCTGGTTTTGGGTTGGCAGTTACCAGGATTAGCAGGGTGCTTTGCTGTCATTCAATGTGTGCCTCTGTTGCAGGGATCCTGTTGGATATACAGAAATACTTTGGGCTCAGTGATGGGAAGACAGGTCTACTGCAGACAGGTAATAAAATCTGCTCAGTTTAGAGAGCTGAATTTGCCTTGCCCCTCTGTGGTCTGCTCCTAAAACACAGTCCAGTTACTTAGCTCCTCTAGTTCCTCCTTGAATGTGATATTGCTCACTTCCACTTGTGGGCAGGCTGACTATAATGCAAAACTGAAAGTCACACTGGAGTCAGGTCCTTCAAAAATCCCACAGTATGTGAATCACAAAAGATGAAGGGTTTCTCAAGAAATACAAAAGTTGAGTAATTCACATACATTCACATTGTTTAACTCAATCCACATCAATTCAATTCACATACATTTTATTGTTGAATAGGTATTTTGAGTCTGCATTTATCTTTTTCCAAATATCAATCCTCCTCCTAGTCCTAGAAACTCAGCCTGCTTTTAACCCATGCCCTAAAATAACCTGAGTATATCTGAGGGCTGAGCAGTACATATGACAAAAATATTCAGATCAATATTGTCTTTGTTCATTGTTGGATTTTCAGTCTTCACCTTGTGTTACATGCTGGCTGCCCCCATCTTTGGGTACCTGGGAGATCGCTACAACAGGAAGATCATCCTTGGAGCTGGGATTTTCTTCTGGTCTGGTGTGACCTTGGGGAGCTCGTTCATCACTCAGTCAGTATGTTCCTTTCTTAGAGGGTGCTATGAAAATAACCTGCACACCTCTTGCAGGACTTGATAGAGTTCTTCTCTAATCACATTTTGAAAAGCATCAGTGACCACTTCTTTCCCAAGCCTTAAGCTTGGACTAAATATATTCCAGGACTCTGGAGTCCAGCCTAGGCAATAGAGAACCCACACATTATTGTTGTGATTGATGGGCTTTTATTTTTGTCCTGAATGATTTTTGTTTATGACCCTACAGTGTGGCAGCTTGTTGGCTACATGTGCTCTATCCACCCTGTCCTGAAATTCCCTCTGGGTGTCACCCTGAGAAGTCACTGCTGTGCAGGAAGAGAAAGCCAAGCAGTGAGATGTGAGGGGAGCAGGTGTGAGTGGAGGGAATACAGACACAGGCAAAAGGCAGTTGAATTCTGATTTCCTCTGGTCGATTTCATCCACTAAAATGCCCCTCTTTTCTTTCTTGCATGGACTTTTTTTGACTATAATATGTCTTTTCCCTGCAGCATTACAGGATATTTGTTCTTTCCCGAGGACTGGTTGGCATTGGCTCTGCCAGTTACTCCACTATAGCACCCACCATCATTGCAGACCTGTTTGAGGAAGGAAAAAGGACCACAGTGTTATCTGTCTTCTACATCTTCATTCCAGTGGGAAGGTTGGTTTCTTGCAGTGGCCTTTTGAAATTCTGTCTGACCCCACCTGCAATTCAATATACCCTGAGCCCTAATCAGATTTATCTTGATGCATTTCTTCATTGGCTCTTACAAAGGGATTTGTCACTTCCTTGGTAAGTTTGAATAGAGCTGATTAGGTGTATTTTCTCTTACTTTGAGAAAAATTCGCTTTCCCCCCCTAACATTTTTAGGGAAAGTCTAGACTCTGGAAAATCTGGCTTTGAATAAAATATTGAATAAATTCTAAAATAAATATGTGCATGAGAGTATGTAATTTATTTCTGTGTTTTAGGAGACAAAAACTCAATATTAGTTTATTTGACAGATTTTTCAAGAACCCTCCATTAAATGTTTCCCAAGGAAGAACTGGTACTTTCCTCTCCTCTTTTAGTTAAATTGACATTGTGTCTGAAGAAAAGGTGGAGAAGAGCTTTTCAAATGGTTTAGAGGCATACTCTGTATCAGAGCAGGCAGCCAAGGCTGGGCCCAGAAGGCAGATTAAAACTAAAGAAATTCCTGCAGGGCATAATTCCTTCGGCTAGCACAGGAGGGAGTCGGTAATAAAATGTTTTATGGGCTCTTTGATCCAGGTTTGCAGTGTCATTCTACAGAATATGTACTCCAAGAGGAATCTGGGACATTACTGTCATCATCTCAAGTCTGCTCTGAGGAGGTTTGACTCTCTGTTTAATACTGGCTGGCAAGCACAGACCATGAGGGTTATTTCTGTTTATCCCTTTGGAAAACTATGACAGAACATTCTCCTTAGCTGGCAGGACATGTCACTTCAGCCATCCAAAATTCACTGGTGCTTACTGACCATTCCTCTCTGTTGTTTGCAGTGGCTGTGGTTATATGCTGGCAGCTGGCATGGCAAAAAGCACAGGTGACTGGCACTGGGCATTCAGGGTGAGTCACTCACTTTCATCCACTGTAACATCAAAATCATCACTGGGATTTGGATTCTTTATGTTCACTGTGTTAAAGGTGAGCAGTGGGAAGACTTCCTACCCTCTGACAGGTCAGAAATGTGGTGTTTAGTTTTCCTGCAGGACAAGTGGCAGATTTCTGCCTAGCTCTGATAGGTGTAGGTGAAATTGTACAGCAGCCAGGGCAGGTGCTGACATTCCTCTTACCTGAGGGCACATTTGGAATGGTTGTTACTGCACCAAGACCTCCTCAAACAGAGGAATTTGAAGGTAAAATGATCATTATACTGGTAGCACCAATTTCTGGAATGCTGTTGGGAGCAACTTCTTTGAATACAAAATCAGGTAGCACATGCAGGTGAGTGGGGCAGAGTATTTCTTGGAGTAACACTGATGCTATTCAGGTAACATTGGTGGCTGCATCAGTGATTCTTGTGTTTGTGGCTAGAATACAGTACAGTTTTCCTTTCACATGTTTTTTTTTTAAATCAGTGGGAGGAGTGATCTGTGTACCTGTATGATAGAGAGGGAGGCTTTATTATCTTTTCTTCAAAGTCACCAAAGTCACTCTTTTTCTTTACAAATATGACCTAAACCAGCACACATCTATTTCTGAACATATCTGCAATTTTATAATAGTGGTTCTAATACAATTGGAATTGCTGTGGAGTTCTCACTATAAGAAAACAGGTATCTCTGATCTAACCAACCTTGTGTCTACAGGTAACTCCTTGCATGGGAGGACTGGCACTGCTTTTCCTGATTCTGCTGCTCCCTCACAAGATCCAGAGAAAGACAGCAGCACACAGAGCACTGAGCATCTCTGGCATGATAGGAGGAGCAGATGAGAAGCCAGATGTATACAGAACTTCCAGGACGAGTTGGTGTCAAGATGTGGGATCACTTGTCAAGAAGTAAGTGGTTTGAGCTACAAAGGCTCCCTCTTTTGAGGAGTCACCATTGCATTATAAGAAATATGTCCATTGAGTCCCACTTTGCCCCTTTGAGCCACATGCTGTATGCAAGAGGATGGAAACACCATTAGTAAAAATCTTTCTTCCCCTTTTTTACAGGAATTCTGCAAAAGAGATAAAAAATTTCTTTGCTTCTTCTATCCTCACATTTTGAGGAGGGGGAAAGGGGCGAAGTTATGATGGCAGTTTGCTCCTATTTGAATCCAAAGCTCTACTTTCTACTAAATTTTCCCTTCCCTACAGTAGCTAGATTGGTAAAAGTGCATAATTTTCTGGTGTAAATTTATTTATAATTCTTAGCACCTGAGGAAGGTTGGATTAGCATGTCTCAGGCACTCTGTGGTATTTGGGAACCTGCTGTGCTTGAGGTCAGAGTTTCTGGGACCCCAGTATGCTTTATAAAGTAATTATCCATGTGTTTTTGATGGTCTGAGCTGTGGCTGGCAGATGACATCTTCCTTTTAACCACACAAAAATTAAAGATGCAGCTGACCTGCAGGGCAGAGTAAAATGTGGAGGGGACAGGTTGCTCGCTGCTGTGACCCCGGTGCCGGGCGGTGCCAGGGCAGGACGAGGCGCTGCAGCGGCTTTGGGAACAGCAGGTGCCGCTGTGCAGCTGCGCCAGAGCCGGCTGCGCCCGCCGCTGCTTTCCAGTCCAACGCTTTCCGTTTAAAGACTTGCTTTCCTGGGACATCGTTTGTCTTTGGAGTGTTCTTCCAGACCATCCAGCGTTTTCTAACTGCCCTCTAAATCTGCATCCTCGTTACATCCTGATCAGCGGGTACGCTAGAGATCGCTTTTGTAGGATCACAATTTGTAGGCACTATATCCTGAAGTGAATAAAAATAAATTTTCCAGAATCAAAAACCCAAACGAACCTTTCTGACATTTCAACAAGTAGACTATCTCCAAAATTGCTTTCCTACAGAGATGTTGCAGTGTAAAAAATATTTTTAAATTTTATTTTCCTTTAGCAATTGATTCATATTTTCTTTTCCTTGGGCAATTGATTTCCAAAGCATTAAGTCATACTGCTGAAAAACTATGTGGTTCCACTTTTAATCAAGTTCAAGAGCACTTTATCTTTAGGAAATGGAGAATTAGGTTCATTTCTTAACAAATCCTCTAGTTTGGTGGTCACCTGATCATTTGCAGCATACGTTCCTATTAACCTCAAAGGGGATTTTCCCCTGAACTATTAATGACAAAGAGTCTGGCAAAAAATTAATTTTCTCCTAGAATAGGGCAGGAAGGAGACAAGGCTTGGACAGTTTTCAAAAATGTTTCTCCTTTTGTCTGAAACTTGCTGTGGAGATTGAGTCTGTTTTTACTCAGGTAGAGTTAAGGAGTGCTCCAGCCCAGCCCAGACCCAGATGTTGCTCTCGTTTATACTGGTTACAAAAACAGCTTAAAAGCTGAGGCATTTAGACTTGAACATCGAACTCTTTCCTTTAGGTACTAAGCCATTAAATTCTTGCTCACTCTCTATTGTTACACTTCTGCTATCAAAAAATTCACAGCAATTGTTTTGGCAGGAGTTGGCATGAAATCTGCAAGAGACCAGGATTTAACATTAAATCAGTAGGTCGTACCCTTTGCTCTAATTAGTACTTTATTGTTGAATTTCATAATAAAGCCTGATCAGAGTTCAGATATTCAAGGGAGTGGATTTTGATTGCAAGATGTCTGAACATATTGTTTTGTTATTGTGTTACTGCTTGAAATCCTGGGTGTTGCAGGTAGGTTTTCCCTTTTTCCTCACACTCCATTCTTTCTAATATCTCTCAGTTGTTTTTTTTTTATTATTTTTTTTGTACTTTCAGCTGTAGTTTTGTCTGTTCCTCATTGGGTCTGACTGCCATGGCCTTTGTCACTGGAGCCCTGGGAATGTGGATGCCACTGTTTCTGTACAGAGCTCAGGTTGTCCAGGGCCTTGTCCCACCATGCCTCCAGGACTCGTGCAATTCATCTAACAGGTGAGCTGTGTCTTGGGAGCATTCCTGGAAACACTGCACAGTGCTCAATCACAGCTGCTTTCCAGAGGGGAAGGGAGGATGTTGTGGTGGTTCCAGTTGTGGGTTTCTCTGGGTCTGGACTGAAGGCACTTGAGACAGTTCATGTTTGGACTCAGGTGTTTATTATTTCTTATCGGTAAAACAGTCTCACTACTGTGAGTTCTGCAGCTTTTCATTAGAAGGCACAAAATGGCCAACAATCTCTTGGTACAAGGTTTTCTAAGACTAAACTATCCAATTAAGAGCTGACACCCAGATTATTTTCCCTTTTAACCCAGTAACTGACGCTAAAGAGCTGCAATGTGGAATTTTCTGCCCAATTACAAAATGCCACCCAAACCCATGGAGAAGAAGGAAGAAGAAGCATGAGGAAGCAGCCCAGGATGACACCCTGTGCCCTCCATCTTGCTTCCATCCACAACATACTAAAAATCCCAACACCTCAATTTCTCACCAAGTGATACACCTACACTGCTCTCTGTAATCTATTGCACACTTTTGTGGATTCCAGTCTATCTTGAAGTCTGGGAAACTTTCTCCATGAATGAGGGTCAAAGTCACTGCTCCCCTGGGGTTGAGGGCACCCCAGAGCAGACAGAGAAATATTCCCAGTGCCCTGGGTTGGCACATGATGTGACCAGGCACTTCTTGGGAAGGCAATGGGGTGTGAATGTTAAATTGCCTCCAGGCATCTGAGACACTCCCCTTTGGTTGTTTGTTTATGATACTCAGTTAACTGGAAAGATGCTGCCAGCTCTGTTTAAGTAAAATGGGAAGATGCAGTAATAGGAACAGTTGTGGGGAAAAAGGAGCAGCTTTAGCAAGGAGTTTTTAGTTGACAAATGACTGTGCACCCCAAGTTACTTAAATACCCATTAAAGTATATTTAAATCCTGTGTTGTAGTAACTTGCCTATTATCTTCTTCTTATTCTGTTTTTGTAATCCATGCCATATTGGTGAGTTCACTGTGGCTCCCAGCTTGAAGAAAGCTTGCTGATTTTGATGTAGTGTCAGATCATCACATCAAACCAGGATCTTGTGAGTAGCTGCCAGCAGAGCTCTGCTTACAGAGCATGTCCAGACCAATGAAGATTTATGAATAGTATCAAATATTGTTTAAGAAGGGGAATTTACACTAGTAGAACACTTTGAAGTAGTCATGACACACCTTTTTGTAGATTCCTTTTTTCCCACCAAGGAAGAGAAGTTTTTCTTCACAGTATATTGTCCAGAATACAAACATGTATTCAGTGTTCCTCTTGAGTCTTCACAGCTTCCCTCAGTCACAGTGAGCACTGGGACTGACTCCTGGCTGTGGTGTCCATACAAATATCCCTTTCTTCCAGAGGTATCTCAAGTCTTGTTTCAGAGAACTAAGTGCTTACTGCATGGCCTTTCCAGGTAAAGACAATTCAAGGGAAAAGCAGTAATCACACCTTGAATGTATCCTCTGCTAATGGGATTTTTCTGTTTTTCTGCAATGGAATAACTGAGTCAACTCAGAAGTGATTTCTGAGTTGTAGCAAAACAAGATGGATTGAAGAGTCATCCCAAAATCCTTCGAAGGGAAATGAATTGTCCTTCCAGGGATGTCACCAGTGGCACATTACTTATCAATGAACAGTACAGTGGAAGGGAGTGAAACCCAGGAGTCTGGCTCAGGGTAGGCAGATGAGGGAAGCTGAACTGTTTAAGATGTTTGGCTGTATCTGTTCACAGATGCAGTTTAAGCACTTCCTTTGTTAATTTGAAGATGTTGGCCTCTAGTTTGTTTTCTAATCCACTTCTGAATTATTATTCCACAGTAGTGTTGTTAGAGCAGACATGGTCTTCAGGGAAGTGAAACAGAGCATTTGATAGTTTAACCTCATGTACTGCTTCTTATAGGATGCTTTAAATGTAACCTTGGCATAAGCTCATGCCAGAAGCAGCATAAGGCTGCTTTGGACTGTTATTCCAAGGGGATGTAAAGAAACAGAATATAAACTACTATGTGAGACTTGGTGGTGCTGGAGGAACTGAGCTGCACATTACCAGACTTGCCCAGGGATACTTTAAAGATGTTTTTCCCTCTAGCTGTTCAGCAGTTTCAGACTTTGTTTAAGGATCAGGACTGTGTCACTTAGACTCCTTGGAAACACAGACTCAAATGGCACCACAACTGATTCATGTCTCAATCCTTTCAAGGTAGATAAATAGGCAGTGTGAAGTTTTTGTTCAGGTCTTTGTGCAAACACTTTCAAACAGATCAGAGAGATAAGTGAGCATTCTCAGACCCTAAAGGATCCCATAGGAGCCTTTCCCCAGTACTAGGCTTCTGTGCTTTCCTACTCCCTGTCAACTGAACTGTGCTCGGATTTAGTTTTGGCCATTCTCTTTTATTCCAGCTGCAGGTTTATTTCAACTGCAGTTTACAATACATGAACATTCTAAACACAATTCCATGAATGCTTCAATCAACTAATGTCACCTTGGAACTTGCCTCTCTTGAACAAATGTCTGAGATTATTCTGCCAAGTGACAATCTATAATGTCACTGATGGATCAGAATCCTGAACAACTTGCAGGGAGAGTACAAATTTTCTTAAAGTTTGTTATCTTGCATAGCAATACCTTTTTGTTCTTTAGCATTATTGAGTTCTTCCTAATCAGCCAGAAAGAAATTAAGAAGTGGATGTTCTGTAGTTTAAAGGAACTGATCATGTCCCAGCTGGTTACTTTGCTTTGCAGTTAGAAAAAGCTCAGGAAAATGTACAGAACTTGCCATGTAGCACTCTAAAATATTCAGAAGTGCTTGTGCTCAGAATACATTGATCCTGTCCCTGCTTGTCTTCAGACAATTATGGTACAGTGGCACCACTGATCTTGTGCAAGAGATTTGCCTTGTCATTGGGGGGGTCTCACTGGGACAGAGACAAAAGCACACATGTAGGTCCCTTTGGAAGCTGAATCTTCTCAACTATTCTGATGTGGTCTTTAAAAACATGATCTTGAGGTTCCTGAAGAACAGATTTGCATTTGCAGACACACAAAGCTGAATGGTATTGGAAACCCTGTGTTCAGAAAATGTTACGTGGACCTGGCAGTAGTTACCTTTGCAGTATTCTTTGAACTCTTCTGGGAAGTGGTAGGTGTTTCCCATAGTCAGAGAAGTGACTCATCTCAGCTGTGCTAAGCAGAGGGTTGTAATTTAGATGTGGATCATTCCACGTGCTAGGATCTCTTCCAAGGCAGCAGATTGTGATACAGGGTTACTCCATCTGTGTTTCAGGGATGGCTGGCTAGATTGATTCACAGGGTAACCACAATGACTGTGTCTCCTCTAAATCACAGCATGTCCAAGCCAGATTGTACTGAGCAGAGCCCTCCCTGAGCCTGGGTGCATAACACCTGCTCTGTAAATGGGAAAATATCTTCTCCAGGGAATACAGCCACCATTGCAAAGACATAGCTGGGGCTGGGGCTTGGGATTGCATCCATTTAGAAAGAGTGGGAGGGTCACATCAAATGGAATAAAATTCA
Source organism: Emberiza elegans (assembly GCA_024865655.1). NCBI lineage: Eukaryota > Metazoa > Chordata > Aves > Passeriformes > Fringillidae > Emberiza > Emberiza elegans. The sequence continues at coordinate 1,917,656 of JALJVW010001080.1, forward strand.
ACTTCCCTATTAAAGATTCCTCTGAAACTACAGGTACAAGCTAACACCATTTGTTTTTCCACAGTACAGTTTTACTATGCTCAGCTGAATCCTTTGCTTTGTCACCAGCCTAATATTTGGAGGCATCACCATTGGGACAGGAATCTTGGGTATTATTGCTGGGGCAGAAGCTGCAAGACGTTTAAGGAAGATAAACAACAAAGCTGATCCTCTGATCTGTGCCACAAGCATGTTCCTTTCTGCCCTGTGCCTCTACATAGCTCTGATGGTGGCCCAGACAAACATCCTTTCCACTTTTGTAAGTGACAATTAGCAAAATGTCTTTTGGCATCCTAGGGACAATGGGAAGGGGGAGGAGGAGGCGAGGGGTGGCTTTTGCAGAATTCTCTGCAGTCCTCTAGACCATGAAGAGGTTTCAGTGGCTTGTGGCAAGGTATCCAGGTAAGCTGTGGGCTCTGATGCTCCCATAGCTGAGGTCTGTCCTGTGAGAGCCACACTGGGCAGTCCCTGGTACAGTATAAGGGGCAGACAGGGCACAAAAACTGGGCCTGGGGTCCTGCACAGTGCCCACACTGAAGAAGAGAATAGGAACTGTGCATTTAGCTGTGTTGAAACATGTCCCTTATACAAAAATGTAGTTAAAGCAAGTCTCAATCTTATGTTAATTTTTAATGCTTTGTGCCTAATTTAGTATTCTTATTTATTTTTGCTCTCTGAATACTTAAAGGTTGGTGTAGTTGGGACTGTACAATACACACTGTTCTTGCTAAGAATAATTTAGCCCGCACCTTCAAAGGCCCAGATCACTAGCTGATCTTCAAACTCGAGCTTTTGGCAATACAAACTGAAGTATAAATCACTTAAATTCCATTCTCAGTTAAAGGGAAAACAGAAACTTACTAGGAATGACAAAAAAATCCCTGTAAGAGGGAACTGAATGTAAACCCTATTTCAACTGTAATCTGGTAACAGCTGGGGAAGGACTCCTGTGCATTTTTTCTGTGACTCCACAGCCAAAATCACCATGATTAACATGTAAAGTAAAGTAAATTACAGTAATCAACAGTTCTCTGCAAAAGGGTACTTTTGCATGTTTTTTGCATCTATGAATAATGCTTGTTCAAAGAGGTTTTCCTTCTGACTCGTCAGGAATGTGTATTCCTGTGGAAAAACACCTTTACACCAAGAGAAAACACAAGTGGATTGGCCTGTGTGTACACAAAGCCAAGTGTGAAATGTGAAGCTTATTTTGGATCCAGTTGTGGGGATCTGAGTGCCCACAAGAATTACCCATTGTCTTTTTCTGCTTCTCAGAGTCCCACAAGCTCCACTCATAGTTTGTTCCTCAGGGGATTTTTTGTCATTAGGTAGAGAGCAACAGTTTAAATTGCCAGTCTGTGTTAGATGAGTGAATCAATGTATTTGGTTGGAACTACCAAAGCATAACTTTTATTAGAATCATAGAATCAGGGTTTGGGGTTGGAAGGGACCTTAAAGCTCATCCAGTTCCACTCCCCTGCCATGGGCAGTGACACCTTCTGCTATTCCAGATTGCTCCAAGCCCTGTCTAACCTTGCCTTGAACACTTGCAGGGATGGTGCAGCCACAGCTGCTCTGGCCACCCTGTGCCAGGGCCTCACCACCCTCAGAGGGAAGAATTTCTTCCTTATATCTAATAATAGAATATATTAATTATAATATCTGTATCTAAAGCATTGTGAAGGAAAAGATGTCTGGATAGTGGTCTGTACTAAGTATATCAGTGCTTCAAGGAATCTTTTTCCCCAAACTGGCTTGGAGAAGAAAACAAATGAACAGAACAGACAAGAACCACAGGATGTATGTATATCCTAGGTCTATTATCTATATTTATTATCTACAGGATATCTATAGGTATCCTGGGTATTCTAGTTCTAGTTCTCCTTAGGAGGATGTAAGCCACCACCACTCCAAAAACATCTGAGTTTGTCACTGTGCCTTTCCTAGGCTGTGTTTTTATAAACCAGGGACAACATCCTGACCAAGACCTTACCAAACACAGTGCTGGCACCTGTTGTAGCAATGTGCCACCAGTCTGATTAGTAGATAAGAATATTGTGCCAGGTGCCATGTGACTGTGTGGCCTGTGTTTCTGAAGAGATTCTGCTTTCTAGCACTGCTCCACCTCAATGGTGTAACTTTAATCCTTTTCTTCCTTTAAGTTTCTCTTAAGTCTGGGCAGGCTGCTCCAATCTGTGTCCAGGGCTGGCTGAAAGGGTTAACATTTTCTGAGATCTCAGCTCTAAGAACTGTTCAGTGCCCTACCCCTTTTCCTCATGGCTGGGTCTCCATCTGTGATGGATTAGGGATTTCCCACTGGACACCAAGGTTCTGAGATTGCCTGTTCCTTGGAGTCCATTCCAATTTGGAGGTTCTCTCTCTGAAGGAGCCCTTAAGAGTACTTGTACTGACACAGAGGTGTTCACTTGGCTTCATTTGCATCCCTATGCACTTTGTAAACCTGTGCTGAATGTTTCTCTTCCATGGATCTTGCTTTTCTCTTCTTGGGCTCAATAGTTCATAGCAGTTAATTTGGGAGGGTGGTATATGTTTCCTATTTTGGCTCTTCTGCTGAGGATTTGTGACTCAAACACCTTCTTTGATTCTTTTCCCCACCTTTAAGATGAAGTTAGTGTTTGCAAGCATAGACAGAGGTGTTTAATTTAGAAATAATGGGTATGTAGGACAACTCTTACATAAATAAGCACAGTTAGTGAGCCTTCCTCATCTTCACAATATAGAGGGGCAATGCAGAGTATTGCATAGTACAATATAATATAGCATAGCATAGCATAGTATAGTATAGCATAGCATAGCATAGTATAGTATAGTATAGTATAGTATAGTATAGTATAGTATAGTATAGTATAGTATAGTATAGTATAGTATAGTATAGTATAGTATAGTATAGTATAGTATAGTATAGTATAGTCACTGCTGTTTTTCTGTTTTGCAGATTTTTATTGCATTTGGAGAACTGTTTTTGTCTGTAAACTGGGCTGTTGTGACAGACATACTGCTGGTAAGTGCTCATGAAACGATTTCCTTATTTCAAGGTTTTGACCATGTAATATTGTTCCTAAGTCTGCATCTTGGTGGCTTTCTGAGGACAGCTGAAAAAACTCCTACAGAGAATTCCCTTGTTGGAATCCTGCCACAATGTATTGCTGGGCAAGGATGCCAGTGGCAGTAGGGGTGTGGTGGTGCAGTAGTCCAAGTTATTACAATCCCAGGAAGACGTCCTGATTTGGATTGAACTCATGCACATGGTACTCTCTAGTGCTGCCTGTACCCATAGTATTTTGGGCTTCTGTACAGCTCTGTGTTGTCAGATATCTGCTAGACAATGGTCTGCACCAGAAACAAGGTCATTTTGTGTCTATACTCAAGTTTTCTATTTGTTTTCCAGAGGTTTGAAAGGATGATACAAATGAGGCAAAGTTGATAGTCCATGAACTATTAGCAAGTTCTCTTAGTTCAGAATACAGTGCAGATGAATTCCAGCTCTTGCAAGTCCAATTCAGAAGTGTGCTACACTGCCAGAGCATCAGGCCAGCAGTGATGCCTAAGGGGCTCTTGGGAATTTCAGGACTGACACCACAAGCCAAGGAATAGTAGTGCATGGTTTCATTTGGATTCTGTCATCAGTAATTTCTTTAGAAAGGAGTGATGTGAAAAGCACACATCTTGTAGCACAGTTTGTCTAGACTGTGATGAGCAGCTTCTTTTTATCATTTCAAAGGTTTTTAGAGTTAGTAATTTTACTTGAGTTTTTACTGTAAATAAAAATTTGGCAACCTTTCATTTAGGTTGTAGCTCCACAGTCACTAATAGATATCTGTGTAAACCCTGGGGCAGATACTGTGATTGCTGAACTACACAGAGCATTATAGTCTTATCAAGTAGTTTATATTACTTTTTTTTTAATAATCCATAATATGAACAATTTGAATACGGTTTATCAGTGCAACAAGCAAAGAAATGCTCATATCTGATAGACTGCAGGAAGCTGATTTAAATACCAAAGTTATTTATATGATTGACAATTCTTTTGTTGCTACCTGTGGGCATAAGACAAAATATTTAAATTGACACTACCCTTTTTTTCTGAGGAATAGATCACCCAAGGGACCCAAACTCTACTTTGGGATCCCTGTGCTGAGAAACTGTGGATGTGATGGTAACCCTAATATTTCAAGCAGGAAGCTCCCTGTGAGACAGGGACTGTTCAGACAGGTGTGGTACAGGCACAATGCTGCTGCAGGTGGCACTGAAAGTGGGGAAGTTGTGTAACGCCATCAGGACAAGTGAGAGAAGGCACAAAGTTAAGGGACAGCAGAACAGAGATCTTTGACTGTTTCTTCCCAAGCTAAAGTCACGTGAGTGTTTCTCATTTTATGTAGTAGTGTTTCATTCTAAGGGAGCTGAAATCTATTTGCAGGTTGATGCTGCAAACTTCATGGTCATAATAAATCTTTCATTTGAGAACCACAGTGAGTGCATTCATGTGTAGCACAACATGCAGTGATGCACAATAGCAGTTCACAAGAAGGACAGGGAAAAAACCTCCAGTGGAGCACAGGTCACTGGCCTTGCTATCACAGGAGCTGGGAATTGCTGGCACTGTGGTCTGAGTTGCTCAGATATACAAATTGCTTGGTATCTCTATTGGCTAACTGAACCCAAGTAGTGGACAAGCTGAGCAGAGATGAAAGTATCCCTATTACAGTGTAAAAGGATCAGAAAGTACATTGCCAAATGCTGAGCACTCTCTGGTGACCAAAGGGACCAGCTGTGAAGCACTACAGAGCTCTCCTTCCACTGCCTGACCTTGCCTTGGTGTGAGTCTGTTTATCTTTGTATTTCATAGCTGAAGAACCTCTCTTTACATTCTGATTGAGATGAAGGAATGGAACTACTTACATTTCATGGGTCTTCAGCAAAGTCCTGCTGACACTGACTGTGCATTATGTTCTCTTTCACGGTGCTGCTCTCTGCATGTCAGTTTTCTGCACTCTGGAATTTTAATAAAATAGTAAATAATGCAGTCAGCATTAGTCGATTGGCTGCTTGCTTAAAATCTCAGCCAACAGCCAGGAGGCTTTTGATTCTTATTTGACTCTCACAGAATGGTCAGAAAGAATTATCCTATGAGATAATTGCAGCAGTGAACAAGTGCAGAAAAACTGTCACTGGTCCAGACTAATGGTTTTACTTCTATTTTAGTTTATTTTGAAATAACTGGGGGGTTTGCACCAGAAGCAAGTATAAATACCATTGCCATTCTTTTTACATGACTTGAGGCACCAACTTTTTTAATTTTCTCAATTTACTTTTCTTTGAACTCCTATATCTGTATTTTAATTCTGTCCTCTGTCACTGTTAAAGAGGAAGGTGACATCAGTGAGTTAGGTAGTGGTGATACATGGTGAGGAGAGCGAGGCAGATAGTTGCTATCAGCTCTTTATTTCAATTCCTTCCTGAATCCAAACAGAGCTTTTGTTCAGTTCCATCACTCCAGTCTCAGCTTTCTGAGGGAATGCTGCATCACATTGCAGCCTGCAGGAAATCTGTGGGGAGCATCATTGCCATATCCTGGATCCATGTAAATCTAGAAGAGAAGGAAGTTCTTGTGTCCCAGGTGACCAACATCCCTAACTTCCATTCCATTTATTTTAGAATATTGTAGGATTACTTACCAGCAATATTGTATCAATTGGGAACAAGTGGGGAGATGAAAAGTTTGGCATAGCAGAGCTCTGGGGTGCTGTGTTACGCTGGGAACAGATATCAAGTTTATTACCAGAAATGTGCTTTGGGTTGGATCTCTTGAATTCTAAATGCTACTAATTGTTTTATCAGAAAATGATGGAATTGAGCTGAATTTGTAGATGTCTGCTCATTCAGTGACAATCTTACTTGGGAGTTGTGTTTCATCCTGTTTAAACCCCATGAGTTCTGTGTATTACTGCTGTTATATTGGCTGAAGGGTGCCATAGATAACAGCAGTAATTTCTCTTTCTGCCTTGTTTCCTGTATGAACTGGTAGGATCTCTGATAATGTAGCTGAATTTGCTAATGCATGTTCTCACTTTGCCATGAAAATGAGTTTTCTTTCTTCCCATGGCACTATAACCACACAATGTAGCTAGGAATTCATTTCTCCTGCGACCTGTGGAGCTGAAGGCAAGGAAGATGCTGACTGAATGATAAGGACTTCTCCCTTTGTGGCTGGTGCATCAAGAGCCATTGCATGTAGCCACCTTTGTGCCTCTTATTCAGTGTAAACACAAAGGTATCTGCTGAACCACTACAGTCCTCATGTGCAAGTGGAGAGGTGCTGTAGCTGCCTTGCTGGTTTACTGGGAGGCTGTTCTTGGAGTGTTCCTTATGAAACAGGTTTGCCATCTGTGAGGTTATGGAACTCTATTTTTTAGGGTTTTGAGAGCTATTAGTGTAGGAGATGCTGGAACTGGAGGGGTTTGGGAATGCTACCAAGGTGTCCCTGTCTTTGGAAGTGCCCTGGGAGACACAGAAGTGTTCACCAGCCTGTGTGTTCCATCTGCTGTTTTAGCTGACAGCTCTGTGGCAGAGTCTGCAGGGGGGTCTCTGAAACCTCCAGAGGCAGCACAAGGGATCTGCAAACTGCTCCTGCTTGGGACACCCGCTTCTGTCCAGCAGCTGGGCTGGATCTCCTCAGAGGAGGAGTGTGCAGGATGTCACCTCCACTCCTGCCATGGTGTGGGGTTCTGGGCAGTCACTGTGGCCAGGCAGGACCCCATGGCTTCTTCAGAGCCCCTGTGGGACTCTTGTTTCTTCTTTTGCTAGTGAATCCCACAGTGCCTTGAGCTCTTGAGTATAGTTTCTGTTGTGCAGAAGAACCTGAGTGATAGCACAGGCAGAGTTTGTATGAGCCCTGAAACCATAGGAAACACCCCATCCTTCTCTTGTATTTTTCTGGTTACAGTCTTGTTCCATCTCTTGTAGTTGCAAATATGGGACATTAAATAAAGGTAGTAAGGAAATGGTGCAAGGCACTGGGAGAGCCAAAGTACATTTAGCTTTTCTCATGCTTGCACTGCCCATGATATATTAAGTGCATAACAATATTTGATTTGCATCTCTCAAACACAGCCTGTCATTATCCATAAAAGAAATTTGAGTCTAGGACAGATGACATGGAAACCTCAGAGAGCCAAGAGCTGACAGTCTCCAGTCTAGTAGAGTCTGTCACAGCCAGGTCTGCTCCCCAATCTCAGAGTTTCCTATTGTAGTTTTTTTTCTCTGTACAAGAGAGCCTGTTCACTAAGTGTGCATGCTCATCATCCAGGTAGGTTCTGAGAAAAAAAAAAAAAGTGGGTAGACTGCACAGCCTCAGTGTAGGCCATAGTGTGCCTCGCCTCAGTGAGAAGGAGCTGTTGGATTGCTTCTCCATCCCATGGGTGACAAGGATTTGAGAACAGCCAATCTCACATAACTCTGCTCCTACACTGTCTGGGGACTGGATGCAGTGTTGTGAACAACATGACATCACAGTGGTTTTCTGTAACTCTGGAGAGATCTCCAAAGCATCCCTGGTCTAATATTTACTATTATTGAAGTACTCTAGGTAAATATTCCTAATGAGAAAGAAATCTTCTATCCATGCTTAGAAATACCTGCTTTGGAGGAGTAGGAATGGAGCAGGTTATGCTTTAGCTGCACATGTGCAAATGAAGGAAGGAGGTTGCCTGTTCTAATCCAGCTGCTCAGAGCTCTCTTGCTGGGTGCAGAAATGCTGGTTTAAGAATGATTTGTGTATCCAGGGTTGAGGCCAAGTGCCTAAGAGGGGCACTGGCAGTGTTCTCTGGTTCTCTAGTGAAACTGGTTGCAGTATGTAGTAAGCAGGACCAGAACTCTAAATTAAATGTGAGAGCAGGGTCTTTTTTAGTTTTAAACCAAATTTATCATGCATGTTAATGTTTCCTTGAAGGCAGTGATAGAGCCACGGTATAGATCATACACATGGAGATTGTCCCTTGGTAAAACACCAATCATACTATTAATTAGTGTGTGAGACATACTTAGTGACATTTAGGTGAGTTTCAAGAAGACCCCTCCAAACTGTGGAATAGAGGACTGAGAAAATATTCAGCATTTTGTTTCTGATACAATCAAGTCTGGTTGAAAAACAGAGGTATGAAGGTTTGAAATTGCTTCTGAAACATTCTGACTGTGAATGCTTTTTGCATAAATGTATTATTGAAAGGCTTCTTCAGGCAGAGTTGATCTTCAGTAGCACAGGCATAGAGCTCTTATTACCCTGAAATTACTATATTTCACTTGACAAAATAGTTTTCATCTACATGATGCTTTGCCATGTTCTGGATGTGCACCACATCTTCTTCTCCAGCCTGTTATTTAAACTGTGTGCACCAAAAAACAAATCAGTGTGAGGTGTTGTTACTGCAGTACCTTGTGTCTCAGGTGCTTCCCAGTTACAGGCAATACCATCAAAACATCACCAGCCACTTCCTGGTCTGGCAGGTTGGGTCCTCACCTTCAGTCTTCAAGGGGTCTGCAAGGCCTCAGCTGACATGTTTTACAGCTCCTAGGGTCCAGGTACCCCACTTTCCCTCAGCAGTCTAGAGCAGGCCTGCTGACACAGGTCATAAGATACTTTCCTGAGAGACTGTCAGTGCTGAATCCTTATTAGCAAATCATTGTGACTGCAAGGGATACTGCCTGGAGGCTTCTGTTGGCTCCATGGCCAAATGGGTCTTTACAAGCTGCTTTGAGCTGTGTATGGACATATGTAGCCACAGTTTAACTACTTTATTGTTATTTTCTCCTGTGTCTTCCTTTCTTGAATGATTTTTTCCTCAGTAAAACATGCAGTGTTCCCCTTTGCTCAGAATAACTTTTCTGTCTTCAAAGTTGTAAACAGTGTTTGAATATGAATTTTTACTTACAAAGTTGTAAACAGTGGTTGAATTTGAAATACATAAAAATTGCTCTGTCCATGTCTCTGGGATATTCTGGAAGCAGCTGGGTGCTGCTGAAGTTCCCTGTGTTGATGTTCCCTCTCTGTGGGGTGTGCTTTGTTTCAGTACGTGGTGGCACCGAGGCGACAATCCACAGCCATTGCCCTGCAGATTTTGGTGAGCCACTTGCTGGGAGATGCAGGCAGCCCATACCTCATTGGAGCTGTAAGTGAATTCTCTCCTTACTGATTTTTCCTTAGGGTAAAACTTCTAGAAACTGATAGACAGGCACTCACAGAATCATAGGGACTACCTGGTCCAAAACCAGAAATTACTCAAATTGCTGGCCCTGAGTCTAGGACACAGAGACATTTTCCTAAATGTTTTTATCTGCATGAAGCACTTGGTCCTGTGTCACTGCTTGTAGGTGAGAATAGTTCTATGCAGTGTGTACAAATTTACAAACTCATATATTTTTAGAGGCATACATTTTTGCAGATTTTGGTGAGCCATTTGCTGGGAGATGCAGGCAGCCCATACCTCATCGGGGATGTAAGTGAATTCTCTCCTTACTGATTTTTCTTTAGGGTAAAACTTCTAGAAACTGATAGACAGACACTCACGGAATCATGGGCATTACCTGGTCCAAAACCAGAGATTACTCAAATTGCTGGCCCTGAGTCTAGGACCAGAGACAGTGTTTTAAATGTTTTTACTTGCATGAAGCACTTGGTCCTGTGACACTGCTTGTAGGTGTGAGTAGTTCTATGCAGTGTGTAGAAATTTACAGACTCATATTTTTAGAGACATACGTTTTTGCAGAGACAGTGTCATAGGATGTAAGCACTTTCTGCTAAGTTTGTGAAGAGTTTCATGAAAATTAATTCAATGTGTTAAAACCCAAGACTTAGTTCAAATCTTGAAGTTTGAAATCTTGCAATTAGTCAATGGTGTCTTGAAAATTCAGAACTAAAGTGGTGCAATGGTTGTCTTTAGATACTACTTGACCTTTAAAGCTCTGGCTTCAAATCACCTTAATCCTGAATTCCCACATTCCTTGAGACCTGATTTCTCTGCCCTTGCTATATTTACTTGATCTTAGGTGCTTCTGTGCAAATCAGCCTCATTCTGCTTTCTCTGAGCAGTTCATTAATTTTAGTTCCAGTGGACTCTGTCATTCTCATTTCCTTCCTCCATTTATTTTAAGACACAGTAGCTAACAAAACACCCATTTTGAGTTTTCTGCTTTACTTGACATAGAAGATTGAGTCTTTGGTGATTTAAAGTTTAGTTTTTATGAAAGTTTATTTAAAGAGTTCACCCCCTGGTAACAGTGTCAGGGTTAGACAGGGCCAGCAATGCCCAAGTGAGCTGTGCCTGCACAGCTGCTGCTGGCCCAGCCACACAGGAGGTTCCCCTTGTCCTCAGCTGGGTGAAACCCAGAGTTTCAGCTGTATCATCTGTCTGGCAGAGAAGAGAGCCTCTCTCCCTGAGGGATTACCCCTGCTGACTTTTTTTTGGCAAATGAAGAAACCACTTTGCTTGTTGGTGTTAGGAAGCGCCTGCCTGACTGTACATGTGTGAGAACACAACGACCAACATCCCTGTGGAAAATGCTGAGATGGGATGCATAAATGGGAGGTACCCCAAAAGCTGAAATGTGTCTTGTTCATTCTCCCTTTGACCAATCTATTGATTTAGGCTTTCTACCTGAAAGACTAAACTGCTTGTGCCTCTTGCCCTCTGTCCTCTGTCCTCTTTGGGCAGAACTGAGGCTTTGTGCTGCATCCTGCCTGTCACTGTGTGCAGGACCTGCAGAAGCCACCTTAAAGAGCAGCTCTTGAAAGAGTGAAGACCCTAAAAAACCCCTAAAACCTAAAAAAAGCTTATCCAGATGAGACTAATCTCAGGTAACCTTGTAACTTCACTTAGAACAGAGGCATTAAACCCAGGAATAAAACTGCTGTGTGTCCAAGTGGGTTCCTGTGTATTGAGCACCAACATTGTCCTCTGGAATGTTCTGTGAGCCCATACATCAACACTTCCCATGACTGCTGATGGTTAAACACCAAATCTTCTATTTTCATGTCCATGTTTCCTAACCTGCTTCACCCAAACTTTTAGCTTAAAATCTGTCTGAAGAATCATGGAATTTTCTTTTTCAAAGCCTGTTTTTCTTCCCTCTGTACCCCTGAGATTTTTTCTCTAAACATTTTAAAATTAAATTTATTAGGTTTGTATCATGGCCATTATGCTTGCTGTAATCCCTAGATACCCATTTAGAGTTGATCTTCCTCTTATCTTCCTAAACTGTCATAAATAATCATAGAAACCCAGTAAAGGTTGAAGAGTCTTGTATTTATGCATTTCAAGACAGTTTATTCTAACCTTCAAGAACAAATGTGGGAATAAAAATGACTGCTTTCACCATTTATCTTTTTGTTTATGCTGAGAAGAGATTTCAGGTTCCTGGGTTAAGTGTTGAATCTTACTGAGTTTCTGGAAATCAGATTTTCCTTCTGTCTACAAAAATAAAATTAATGTGTATCATTTATAGCCTCTACAACCTCATTCTCCCACCAGTGCAAAAAGCACCTGCCTGGTATTTTCTTCCTCCCACTTACTCACAATGTCACTCTGTAACTCCTCGAATGCCTTTTGGCTCAAAAGCAGACCCCACTCTTGTCTTAGGTTAATTTCCATCTTTTCCCTGTTTTATGAGTGTTCTTGTGCCTGTATTGCTGTTTGACCCCCTGTTTCTCTACACTGGATGCCAATAAGGGAGGCAGAAGTTACCAAACAGGATCAAGAAATCCCAAAGGTCACTGCCCAATGCCCATCCTGTGCTGGCAGTCTGGAGGTGGGATAGGAAATGGTAAAATATGTTTCCTGCCCTTGTGACTGGAGGCACTGAAGGTGTAAAACAACATGAGATTTCTTGACCCTTTGGAATCACAGAATCACAGAAAAAGGATGGATAAGGATAAGCTGGAGATCAGTGCAGTCCAGCTGTGCTGCGTACTGGTTTGACAAACTTTGGGAGCAAACTCTCATCCCTGTCTGCCTCTTTTATTCTTTTCAAGGCCCACAGTGTAAAGAGTGTGTTTAAAGCAGGAGAGGATGGAGGTGTTATTCCAGATTAATTCAGGCTTGTTCCCTCCCCAGATCTCCAATGCCATCCAGGCCAGGAACGTGCCCTCGCTGCAGTGGAGTTTCAGGAGCATGCAGTACAGCTTTGTCACCTGTGCCTTTGTGGGGGTCTTTGGAGGAGGATTTTTCCTCCTGACATCCTTCTACGTTGAGGAAGATCGGAAAGAAGCACAGAGGCTCTGAGGTGTCCATGTTTATAACTTTGAAACCTGGATGTGGTGTCACCTGTGTGACACCAGCCATGGGATTGTCTCTGTCGCATTAAACCACGTTAATGTCTGCTTTATGGTAATGCCATGTTAATATTTATAAAAAAGATAAGGACAAAATCCCAGTGAAGTCTCAGATTAAACAAACCTTTCACACAAACAGACCACAGAGCTCACAAGCAAAATGCTGTTAGTGCAAAATGCTGCAGTACATGGAAACAACATCCTTTACTGTAGTGCACCCCTGCAGACTTCATGGAACATGAGGTTCTTTTTCTACTCTGATCTTCCTCAGCCCTGTAGAACCAGTCCTGTCTCTCTGTAGCACTTCTCCCTCTTTCCTAAAAGAAGTCATGTTCAAAGTATAAAAGATTTACAAAAAACTTCTGAGTTGGACAGAGCCCTGTCCTGAAGCACCTGGATTATTACAGCCCACTTCTGCTCAGACTTGGTTTTCCACGTACCAGCAATGAACTGTCCCTCAAAGGAAGATGAACTCTGGGGAGAGATTTGCACAGAAGAAAAGAATGTCCTCCCTTTTTTCTTTCCTTTTTTGCTTAATGAGATACAGCTGGGGAAAAGGCCAAATCACAATTCCTCCATATGGCACAAAATCCTGCATACTGAATTTTTGGATGCTTTTGACTGCAAGTCAAAAATTGCTCATGCATTGGCATATGGCAACTCTCCTCCCCCATCCATAACCAGGCCCTTTTCCTCTGAGGGCTGGGCAGCTCCAGAGGGTGTTTTACAGAGCTGTCACCAGCATGACTGCTGACCTCAACAAGGCAGAAGCTCTTGAGGCACAGCATCTCCTGGAGATTAGGGAGGCCTGTGAGTTCTCAGCAGGATGAGATTTGCCTGTAGAATTTGGAAAATGCAGGTAGTAAAAAGAGTTTTTTAAGTTGTCTAAAATGACCAAGAGAAGCAAAAACAATTAAAGTCATGTCAGATTCAAGACTGGAGGGTTGTGATCATTTTATATGTAACATCTTAATGGTGTGCCTCTTCCTAGTACTTGGAGGCTCCTCACTGTATCCTCAGGCCTTGGGTAAGTACCTCCTCTTGTGAGTGAGCAGTAGGACCTGTAAAACCACTTAACTAGAACTGTCCATTTGAACTCTTATCTCCAAAGTGAAGGGGATTTTGGATGTGCTATCTGTTGTCACAACATCATGCCAGGTACCAAACAGGACATGACCACTGTGGCCAACTTCCATTGTTTATCCTGGCTTAGCTCCCAGTAACACCTTAAAGCCTAAGCAAGATATTGGCAAGTGAATTGTAAAGTGTTGTAAATTTTGCATGATTCTCCCAGTAAATCATAAGGATCATAAAGCACAATATTCCTGTAATGACTGTGAATGTCTAATGGCACTGTAAATAGCATAATTCAGCTACTGCAGGTTTTTGTTCTTCTTTCTGTCTACCTAATATTTTAAAAATCTGTTCTGAAATCTGACTTAAACCTAGGTAGTGAAATGTGACTATTGTGGGAAATAATAGAGAAACTTTGTGGTACTCAGTGAGAGTGTAATAATTGTCTTTAAAATAAAAGTTTGTATTCTGAAAGATTGAGCAACTTTTTCTGGTTGTAAAAACTAGCCATGGCCATTATAGCACTGACCTTTTGGAAACCCCTGTGCTGCCAGGGACCCCAAATCCAAGAAGGATTTTTGCTATTGGATATGAATGCTTGCAAAGGTCCTAAGTGCTTCAGCCATGGAGGATTTCAACAGCACCATGTGCTTTTCTATTGGTACATTCAGGATTTGCCCTGCAAACAGTCGAACGATTTATCACTTTTGTTATGTCAGCATTAAATTCCTCATGAAAAAATTCATCAGGAGCTGCATCTGGCCCACTGTGCAGGCACGTATTTGACATATGAGCAAGAGATGCCAAATGCTGTTCTGTAAATGGTACAAGCAGTCCACGGCAAACTCCTCCCTCCTCCTACTCCAATCTCCTCTGTGAAAGTCAGTGCCTAGAAATGAGCAGGATCACACTGACTAGTCATCCCATCTTTTCAAATGCCTCTCTCTTTTCATTTCAATTAATGGGCAAAGGATGTGTATTTTTGTTAATTTTTGGCATTTAGCAGGACTAACAGCTGGATAATCTGAGCTGTGCCTGGGCCTCCCTGGAGCTGCCCTGTCCTGTCTCACTGAGAGCTGCTGGCAGAGGCCATGGAGAGATGCAGCCCCTGCATGGAACAGCCCAGGGAGCTCTGCCTCCATGGCAGGGAAGCTGCTTCCATCAGCTGCTTGGTCCTGTCTCTTAAAGATGGAACTTCCTCACTAGGATTTGTATGAGGAGTAGAATTTCTTAACATTTTCTGCATATCTTGATTTTGCTTCTTAGTGGGTGTCACCAAATTCTGCATGGAGGGGTTCCCTTAGTGCTGGAGGGGGCTGTGCTGCACTGGAGCTATTTCAGACATTACACTCTTTTCATGCCACCAACAACCTGTGTTGGGGAAAGTCACAGAGTCCTGGCACATGGCCAGTGGGGGAACTGAGATTTTCAGGCCTCAGCTGAAATACCAGTTGTTTTCTATGGTTCTAATTAAGTACAAGTAAGAGAAAAATGGAGGGCTTTAAAAAAAGTTACTAAATCAGCTGCTCTGTCTATGTTGGAAAGAGCTGCTGCTGGTTGTTGAGAATTGTTTGTTTTGCAGCATTCCTGCTGCAGGGAATCTGTCCCTTGCAACAACGGAATGATAATCAAACAAGTTGTCAAAATGTATATTTTTTGTAATTGTTTGTATATTCTCCTCCTACCATTAATATTTATTCTTTGCTCTTTCCAGTCAAGATAGTGAGTAAGGGTCACTTTGAAACAGCTCCAGAAGGTGGGATTTTATAAGTCCATTCAGGTAATCCTTTGATCTTTTCCTCCTCTTCCCTCATTCCCAAAGCAGGGACAGGTGACCTTTATTGCTATTTGTGTGGATATTTTTAAACAAGTTTTAGAGCTCTGCTTTGCATAAAAATTGCCTTCAGAGCTGTGATTATTTCTAGGTTCTGCCAATTGTTTGTAAAGGCATCCAGTGGACAGAACATTTCTAAGTCACAATAGCAGGTTGTGTAACCACTTCTCCAGAGGGTTCACTTCTTCCACTAGTGATGTGGTGTGACGTTGCTGTCAGCAGAAATTGAATTGCCAATGATGTTTCATGTAAGTTTTTCTGTTCTTCCCAAACCAGTAGCCCTGTGCTCTGCCCTGGGAAGGGATTTCACAGCACCTCAGGAACTCCCTGTGCCACAGCTGAAGATGCAGCTTGGCCTCCCAGGCTACAGCTTTGGAGATCCTGTCTGGGTTGTTCCCAAGAACATCTTGTGGTTTATTCCTCTTTGCCCTCAATACACCTGCAGCTGAAATGTCTTCTGCAAACTGTTTTGCAGAACAGCTGTGAACTTTATAATGCTGCTGATGTAGTCCTGGGTGTCAAAAGTGGGGGAAAAGGCTCAGGGGACGGTTCTGATGGTGCTGAGCCTGGGTCAGCTATGACTACTCAGAGTTGTACCAACCCTGATGGCTGATTCCTAACTTCCACTGAAAAATTCAGCACCTGCACAGGTACCCTGGGTCAGTACTCCAACAATGAAAATTGGTGTTTCCCCCCATCCTCTATTTCAGAATGGATGGCTGAATTCTGTCTTGTTCCTCAGCCCTGCAGTGCCCAGTGACTGGAGCTCTCCTGGTGCCTTTACCATTAGGTACATGTGTGCTCTTGGCTCAGAATCTGTAGAATTCCTGCATGGAAAGAAAACTAAAGGAGATAGACACTCTTCACCTGAGAATAGCATCATAGGAGTGCAGAAAGGCCCAATCAGTCATATTTATGCTGTAACTGATTTTAGTTTTTCTTAGCAGTAGATCCATCACCTCTGCTCTTTCTTTCCCTCCCCACAATACAATGCACATGCAATGTCTATTGAAATAAATTCTGAAATAACTGAGAAAGCTAAAAATCCTCCATTATCCCCAAACTTTTATGGCAAAAGTTTTCTTGAGAGATCCTTCTGCTGGTTTGCAAACATTGTTCATTCTTCAGGCCTCCTTTGAGCACTGCGTTCTCCCATTCTGCCTTTGAGGGTGCCTGAGACTAGGGAGCAGCCACCTCACCCCTTGGAATAGGCAAAACCCCATGAAAGAACAGAGTCTGTGGGGCCCTGCCAAGGCAGGCTGGCTGTCAAGTAGCTGGAACTGGCTTTATTCCATTACAAGAGAGCCACTGGATTCATCTCAGTGCTATAATTACCCTCTTTGTAATCCAATAAAGCCTTGGAAAGGTTCTTAGAAAGCTTTTGGCTTACAAGGGAAACAAAGGTTAATATGAGGAGGCTCTTGATCCTGATGCTGTGTAGCTGATCAAAATTTTGTGGGTCTCACTTTGTGTAATTTCATGTTTCCTAACAGATTTTTATTAATATGTAAATTGCCTACATACCGTGCAAGAGTCAAATGGCTGTAATTGGAGAGATTAATGTACATGCTGTCAAATCCCATGGCAGGAAGGTGCTTTGTAAATGCCCTGTTGGAAGTGCCCAGGTTTGGAATGTACCCAGCAGGCCTGACCCTGCCCAGGGAGCTGGAGCAGGCTTGGGAAACAAACTCCCTAAAACCAGGAGTCTGTGCAAGGAACTAACCCAACTGCCCAGGACTCAGCTCACACTGTGGCACCAAGGTCTGACTTTATCTGCTCATAAACTCTGGCGAGTCTTTTCCTACAGTTATTATTTCTCTATATTATTGTGAAAAATTCTTTTCAGTTTAATTCAGAAGTAAATTTATGCATTCATGTATGCAGGTATAATTTGCTTTTCAGTATCATATGTGTTGGGCAGTAGGCTTGAAGCTAATGTAAAAGGAGGGAGGGAATAATTTTTGAAAGTGCTGACTTCAAGCTACCTGTTTAATTCTACCAGCATGTACCCTAGGAAGGGGCCTGACTTTTTTCTTTTTTCATTCCTGTTTTCCCAAGAGCCCAGCATTCCTCAGCTCCTAATGGAGGTGGGTTAAGTCACTGTGTGATCAACACTGAAGAAGATCAGACCATTTAATTAAAGACTTAATTATTGGTTTAGGAGCCTAATCTTAGTCACATGCATTTGAAATCTTGGTTGTAGGCATTTTCTTTAGGAAAAGAAAGGAAAACACCCTGCTTGTGTTGCAATGGGAAAATATCTGTTGCTTCTTGAGGCAAACCTGCCTTAAACCCAAGCTGAGCTTCCTCTTCCTCCCCCATTTTGTTTCCTGATGTGACAAACATCTGCCCTCCAGTGATGCTGAGGTGCAAGGAAAAAATCCAAATGCATCCTCCTGCTCCTCCTCCTCCTTCTCTGTTGGGGAAGATGAAACAGGAAAGCCTTATAAATATGATTGTCTGGCAAAAGATTTTGAGAATATGGAAACTATAAGTGAGATTGAAATGATAGCAAGCTTTGAGATCCCTCAGTTACTGAACAATTGGAAAACAATGGCATGGTTGGCTGAAGGTGATCCCCTTTTGATGGAACAACACCTATATATAATAAAGCAAGCCTCTCTAGGTAGGCCCGATTATTATATATAATGCCCAGCTAGCTCAGAAGTCAAGTCTTTAGCAGAGACCCAATAGCTGAGTTAAGCAGGGGCCAAGCCACCGGGCTCCTTCCTAGCGAGCTAGTGATATTCAGCTCAGTGATGTCAGCTCTTTCACGGATTTCAGCTCTGCTGCTAGGAAGGATCGCCTCGGGGCAACGGCATAGCAGACGGAGAGAGAGGGGAAGAGAATACGCCGTGGTTCCGCAGTGATGGTTTATTCGGGAGGTCTGTGAAGGGGTACAGCGCTTCTTCTTCTCCAACTTGTGGGGGTACAGAGGGCTATTTTTATAGCCTTGGCATGGATCCAAAACCAGCCAATAGCCGCAGGTTTAAGCATATTCCTTAACTGACCAATAGCTAAAGGTTACAATAGTATTGCCTTAACTGATTAAAGGACAGGGTTTCAACACGGTCGGGTCAGAGGGACAAGATAACACTTGCTCAGGAATGACTCAGCATTCAATTCTCCAAGGAGCTTTTCCTGTATCTTTGGGGTTCACTACAAACACCCTCTGCTTGCAGACAGGCCCAAGGATCAGAGCAGACCCTACAGCTTGGCAGAAGGGGCCCAAAGAGGAGTTTTTAGGGTTTAAAATGTAACACAGTATGGTGATGTAGTGATTCTTATAGGCTGTGTGTAAATGCTGTAGGATTTTTATCTCGTATTAGATTGGTTAGTGAGAATTAGAATATTCAACACAGAAGAAGATTTATGGTATTGTAACAGGAACCTCGCTCTCTTACCCTTTTACTCTCTTACCCTTTTACACTCTTACCTTTTTTACTCCCTTACTCTCTTACCGTCTCACCCTCTCTCCCCCTCTCTTCTCTCAGCCCTGCTCTGAGCTGTGCCTGGCAGCTCCCAGCAGGGCCCTGCCCCCAGGCCCTTTGCAATGAACCCCAAGTTCCTGACCTGGCTGCAGAGATCTCTGCTCTCCGTCCATCCCCACCATCCTGCCCCCGATGCTCCTACACTCCTCCTTAGCTCTGGACTTTATTTCTAATGTCCCTGGAAAGCCAGTGTTAAAGTCATTTGTTCAGAGGGGCTGTGACACCTGAGCTGCAGCAAGGAGCTGTGCATGTCAGACATGCACACGCTGAAGGAATGGAGGTGCCAGAGGGACTCGGGACAGTCTGAGCTGTTTTGCTGCCAGCCAGGCTTTGCTCCACCCTGTTCTCCCCTGAGCCCAGGGGTGAGGAGGGATAATGTTATTCTGTACCTTCAGGCTTCTTTCCAGTGGGAGCTGCCTCACTCTTGTGGTGTCAGCTGGGGACAGGACAAGGTGTTGGGCAGGAGCAGCCAGGGCCATCAGCCTGCTGCAAGGATGGGCTTTGCTGCTGCTCTCCCTTCTCTCTTGGAGCCCTGGCTGTGGAAATGTGTCACTGAGAGCCCCAGGGGCAGCAGGCACCTGTCCCTGCAGAGGGGCACCAGGAGCACTCACAGGGATGTGAGCCAGGCCAGAGGGGGCTGGCAGGGGTGCCCAGCACAGCCAGATGGGAGCAGGGAGCAGCTGGAAGTGCAGGAAGGGGTGAGCAGCAATAGGGACAAATGGGAGGGATGTCCTTGTTTGTGCACTGACTTCCAGCATCCAATTCAGCAACAATCTTTTTAGGATTTCAAAGAAATGTCCAAATAAATTTGTTCCTTTAAGGGATTTGTTTTAATTCTTTATTAAAACAGGAGTTATATGTGCATTTCCCTCTCAGCCCACTGTTTTAATAGGATTACCTTTAGTATCAACCCCATGGACTCTTTAATTTTTCATCCCAGACCTTCTATGTGCAGCTGTCTCAGCAGATCCAATCAGATGCATTTCATTGCTCAACAGTAGAGAGGAAATGAGTTTTTCTGGTGAGGGGAAAGCACAGTGAATAGCTGGATTCCCCTCCCCAAATACCATCTGCAATCAGTTTTGTGTTGCAAATGAAGTCAATGTTTTCCTGGGTCAGAGGTGCCTGATTATTCATAGCACTTTCATTTCCAGCAGCAGAGTCATCCCATTCCTGCCAATCATCTTTCTGTCTTGCGTTGGGTTTATTCTGCACTGCTCTGGGGTTTGCAAGTCTAGCTGCTCTCCAAGCTCCTCCTGTTCTTTGTTGCTTTTCCTGGGCTAGTGCCAGCAGTTCTCAGCTTCTGAAGAGACAACAGGAGGACTTTGGCACCAGTATTGCAGTTTTCTCCCATCTTTTGAAATTGCGTCTCTTGAAAAAAGAGTGAAATGGGAGGGAAGCAAGAGTGCAATACTCAATTCCCTTGTAAGCAACCAAAAAACCCCCAGCTAAGCAGTATTTTACTGAGAAGGAACAGTGTCATCTGTAGGGTTGTTTTTAATGGTAATAAAGCCCAGAGAAGTGTCTTGGTCAGGTAGAGCTGGGATTTGAGCCTGACTGAACTCAGGCTGTTTGTTCCCTGCTCAGTGCCTCCCTCTGAGCTCACACTGTGGCAGCAGCCCCAGACAGGCTCAGTGTCCCTGAGGCTTGTCCCTGGCAGTGGTGCCCTTGGATTTCCAGCACTTTTCCTAACACAGATTATAGGAGCAATGGAGTTTCAGTGCCAGTCAGCAAACTGCCCATGCCTGGTAGGGAGGGAGCTCATGGAACTGGGATCCAGCCTTGCATCCTCATGTGTTTTTAAGGTGCTCTGCACAGATCTTTTTAGAAAGGTTTTAAGAGAGTTCCAGTGTAGATGCTGATAATTAAAATGCTAATTAAAAATGTTCCCAGTGGTATTCACTGATGTCTTGCCAGAACAGGTGAGATTTCAATTCTCTTGCTGTTCCTGTTAGAACTAGAGGAGTGTCCTGCAATGAGTTGAGATTAAGTACCTGAGCCATGACTATTTCATGGTATTTAAGTGCTGACTTTTGTCCAAATTTCTTTAGTTTCACTTTTTCATCTTCTCAAGATTGTTCTGAAAGGCCTTGAGGAAACAGCCACCAGTGCAAGGATGTGTCAGTGAGGGGCTCCAGACAGTGCCATCTCCAAAGTGAGATCTTCATGGACACCAAAGTAAAGATTTCAAATACTCTGTTTGTGCAGCCTAAAGCAGCAGAAAACAGGT
This sequence comes from Emberiza elegans, assembly GCA_024865655.1. Lineage (NCBI taxonomy): Eukaryota > Metazoa > Chordata > Aves > Passeriformes > Fringillidae > Emberiza > Emberiza elegans. The sequence goes on from JALJVW010001080.1 coordinate 1,938,670, forward strand.
GAGTGTTCTCAGGAGAGCCCCATGCTCTGCAGGCTTGATTGGCAGGAATTTAAAATGCTTTGAGTGCTATAACCTGGAAGTAGGAAGTGGCACAGGAAGTTGGGACTGTAACAAGAAGAAAGCTGAAGATGGGAAAATCAAAGGAGTGGAATTTGGATTAGAGGGACCCACAGAAGAAAAGGGACTGCCACATGTCTGAGTAAAAGATGTGCTCTAGGGAGGTGGGCAGCTGTTGGCTTTCACACAGGGATGCCAGGACAAAGGTTTGATGGCCTCTGTCCCTGGAGCATGGGATCTCTGGGACTGCAGGACATGGAGGTGTCACCCATTTTTCTTGACTAGACCCTGTGTCATGAGAGATGTGGACAGGAACTCTTTACAGAATGCCAAGTAAATATAAACTTTAGAAAAATCAATTTTCTGTAGCCAAGAGGAATGCTGCTTTCAGCCTTCCCTTGGAAGGCTTTATTGCCAGCTGAAGCATTTCCAGAATCAGCAGCTTTTACTGGAGTAGAAGTGTCCAGAAGTAATGGAAGCTGCTCAGGAACCATCTGACAGAGGAGGAAGGAGTGCAAAAGTGGAAGAAGGTAAACATAGGCTTAACCAGAATGTCTGAAGGTAATGAGATGTAAAACAGTTCAGGTTAATGAAGCTTTTAATGAAATACACTTATGCTAAACTCTGCCTGGAATCCTGCACTGCTTCTTCCTTAGATCAAGGCATTTTGTATTCCTCTGATGCTTACAGGTAACCATGAGGAATAGAAATGCTGCCCAAACACTGCTTTCCTTCACACCTTATGGTAACCATGGGCTGGGTTTGGTTGTAAAAAGTGATGTCTGTGACACTGCTTTTTGAAGTGAGGTAGGAGGTTTGGAGACAATTTAGGTTTGTCTATAAAATCACGATGTTGTTCCATGTATGTTATTGGTTGCATTATAATTTTGTGGGTACAGGAAACATTGCAGTCTGATGTTTAACATGTACACACACAAAACACAGTCCTGAGGAGATACTGGGACTCCAGCTTGGCTTGAGCCAGTGAACAGCTGTAAAATACATCTGTACCTGCTGTACACACAGGGCACCTTCCTGTGGCCCTGCAGTGCTGTGTTCACTGCGTGTGAACATTTCCAAGGGCTTTTGGTGGGCAAGAAAAAAAAATCCCTGACACGAATGAAAGTTACTTTAAAAATCCTCAGGGAAATGTTTTAATCTAAAATTAGGCAGTAGCTTTAAATCCTGTACAGTTTCTTTCATTTTTTCCTGAAGTAACTCCAGCTGGGCCCTGATTGAGGCAAGAGACTACTTTTTCTCTGATCTGATAAAACTACTCCTTCATCTTCCCTGACTGAAGATGCTGCAAAATTTCAGTGAAAACAGGATTTTTTGTTAATATCTGCAAAAGCTGCTGATACACAGCAATGATGTGCAGTTTGAGACTAACTTTGAGTTATATTGTTATGGTCTGGTTGAACAAGGTGCAAGATCTCATTTTAAATGACTCTGACACATAAAAGAAGAATATGAATTTAACCACTGGAAAATTCATTTAAACAATCCCCAGGAGGTACCTAAAGACATCCTAAGTGTTCCAGAATATTTTGTCACTTCAGAGGAAGGGAAGGCCAGCATTCCTACAGGATGGAGGTACTGTGCAGAGGAGTTGGGAAAATCTGATCCCATTAACTGGGGGGAGTAGATGGGACTGGCTCTTGACTGCTGCTTCCAAACAGTTGGAGCTGGAGCAAAGCAAACTCTTAATTCTTGGTGGTGCTCAGAGGGGCCATCTGTCCCTCTGTGACAGCAGCAGGGACACAGGGAGCACAGAGAAGGGTCTCTTGGCCCAGCACAACTCCTGCTCCTAAAAAGTGTCAACTGGTGAAAAACAGATTTAGGAGTATTTTGTAGAGCAGCTTCAGTGGCAATAAGCCCATTTTCTGAATTACAGGATAAAATACACAATAAAGGACATGTGTTGATTAAATTTAGAAATGATCTGAAGGAGAAATGAACTACCTAAGTGGAAACAGGAATGAAGAGCCTTTTCCACAGGGGCTGGAGTGTGTCTGAATCTGTCAAGAGTAAACAACCCTGGTGTCTGCTGGGAGACTGGCCAAGCCCAGTGCCACTCAGCACCCTGCTTTAAAAAAAACAGAGTCTTGCTCTGTTCTGTGGTTAAAAGGCTTGAAATGACACAAGGCAAATATATCCACCTGCTCTTAAAGACACTGACCTGGCTGCAAGGGAGGGAAGGAGCTGCACACGCCCTGCAAGGCAAGGGAAGGGATCTTTTAACATCTCTGGGTCAGACTGCCTGGGGCTCTCCAGGGTCAGAATTCCTCACCTGGGTGACCAAGGCCTGGTTTAACTCCAGGTTCCCCCTGCTGGGGTGGCGGCTCTGGATTCTCTGTGTCACTGAGAAGCTCCAGCTGAGGCACTCACTGTGTTTAGTACAGAACATTTAGGTCAGGACCTGCTCCTTAGAATGGTTTCTCAGTGCTGCCACACAGCAAAGCCCTCCCACTGGCACATGTGGAATTGAAATATGAGTTCCTAAGGGACAGAACTAAATGCTGCCTCTGAGGACACAAGTCTTAATATCCCATGAGAAATGATGGTGTCAGTGCTGAACTGGGAGACCTAAAAATGTAGAACCAAGTAAGTGTTGGGGTGGCAGAGCAGGATTGTGTGTGTATGTATTGGATCTGTGGTTTGCAGTGCATCCCTTGTGAGAATGACTCAAGAAATGTATATTGGACCAATTTATTCTTTGCTGATGCCAGGCTGTTTCCTATAACCTTTTTTGCCTTAAATGGCTGGTCAGCTTATAGCTTTAAATTATCTTAGTTAAGTGTATGAGGAGCATTAGTAAACAGCCTTGTGCATTTCCCCCTAAATTTATTCATTGTCTGATATTCATCCCTCCTAATGTTGTCATACAAATCCCACGTGTTAGCCTAAATATTTCCACATATACCTTTCAAGCCCTTCTCCTTCTAACCAATCCCTCCAGTGCTTTTAATTACATTTGCAGTTTGCATATTTAGTTCGTCTGTGCTCTATAGAACTGCTGGAGCATTCAGTGGCAATCTTCCTTGGACTGCAGCTATCCTAACAGCCTGCCAGCTTCCCATCTGCTCAGGAGCCTTCCTGTCACATGTAAATCACTGTCAATAGACTGGGTTGGGAATTAAGACATTGCCTGAAATCCCTGTTTGGCTGACAGGCCCATTTTCTGTAAGTTGTTTAAGTTGTGCTCTAAGTGAGAGCACTGCACGTGCTGCAACCTTTGTTTAGCTCCATTTTCTCCCCAAACTAGTTGTTGAATAATTGCAGGGCTGGCTGGGGTGCTTTGGGAATCTCTTCTCCTGCAGATATTTTTTTTTTCTGTGTGGTTTCCCACAGACTTGCTCTGAGCATGATTTTTGGTAATGAAGCACACACACATCAAAATGCTTTCATTTCTGAATGACAGCAAGGTCCTGGAAGTGTGGGCAGGGCATGAACTGGTAATAAAAAGAAAATAGGACTTTTCCCAGTCCCATAAGCTCTGGGTCCCCTGTGCACCTGGAGAAGGAGCTGGGATGTGCTTTCCCATTGTGGAGCACCGTGAAGGGGCTGGTGCATGTGCTGGGCTCTGCTGACTGCACTGAGAGTCAGCCCTGTCAGTTCTGTTCCATCTGACTGTGTAAGTGATCACTGAGAGGCTCTTCTTTCTCTAATAAGGAATAATAACAGATAACTGGAGATTACACAGCGTTTTACTTCAGACTGAAACCACCCTTGAAACAGCTTTTTCCCAATAATTGCCCATGCACTGGCTGATGGAGGCTCTGTGTGTGCTGCCACTGAACAGCAGGAGGGAAGATGCTGCTGGCTGGGGAAATGTGCTAGAATCCAGCATTCCTGGACTTTCTCTAAAAAAAGTTTCCAAGTTTATTGTGTTTTTCTTGCTTAGTGGAGATGGACAATGTTCCCTGCTCCAATCACTGGACTTGTCTAGAGTTTGTAAAGAGCTCTGATACTGCTTTGGTAGAAAGGGCTTCAGCTGTGGAGTCTGCTATGGTTTGTGTGAGGCAAATCCTCTCCAGATAAAGTTACCAGGAATGAATTATTGGTTTTGGTTCTGTATGGACAACCTAAGTGAATATTCCACCATTGCTCAGGCTGTTGAAGGAAAGATGGTTCTGAGTCCAACAGGAGCCCAGAGCACTCTGGGGCTCTCATGCTGCAGCTTTAATCAGCTGGCTGGCTACAATGCCCCAAACTTCTCCTAAAATTTACGTCAGGTAATTGCTGAAAAGTTAATTTTAAGGACTGTGTCCATTAGAACAGAAGACTGCAAGCTGCTGCTGTTATCAGGCAGTGGATACAGGCAGCAGGGCCGATGTAAAAGCTGGCCCCAGTAGATTACAGACTGTCACTGCACCCATGTTCACCTCATTTGCGTTCCTAGCGATAATCCCTGCAGTGAATGCTGTCAGGGTGAACAAAAAGATTCCCTCTGGCATTCATGCAGCTTTTGCAACTTCCAGGTCTCTAATGGTGCTGCTGAGGAGGGTGGCTGGCACTGAACCTGCAGGGAGACGCTGCCGTGTTTCTGCGGCAGATCCAGGTGCCTGAGGCAGATGCGAGTAGGACCATTCCCAAGCCATGTTTTTAATTACTTTGCCCTGGATCCAGCTTAATTTTGAGTCTTATCATAGTGCCCCAAATTAAATGTTGAAGGTTTGACAAGTCCCCACTGGTCACATTCGCACTGATTTCAAAAACAGGGCAAAGCAGGAGCTGATGGCTCCTGAAATGAGCTGGGGATTGTTCCCCCCATGGCAGGCTGAGCTGGCACCTCCATCCGGGCCGGGGTGAAGGGCTGGTGCCCGCCTGGGTTCCTGGCATGCTGATGGAGCTGCCAGTGCTGCTCCTCAGTGCCCAGGCTGTGCCCTGAGCTCCAGGGAACAGCACCAGTCCCTGCCCGGTGTGCCAGGAGCTGGGGCCAGGACAGTGCCCCGCGGGTGTGCTCTGTGCCCAGCTTTAGGGCCTGCTAAAAACTCCTGCTGACACAAACTGTGCCTGGGGAAGGGAGCTGGAAGGTCCCCAGCGATCCCCAGCACACAGAAGGAAACCCATGGCTCAGTGTGGGTGAAGTTCTTGGGCAGCAGAGCAACTGCACCATCCAGTTTACAGGGGTGACCCCAGCACCTGGCAGGGAAGGGCATCGACCCAGGCTGGTGCCTCAGGAGACCACTAGTGAGTTGCAACCTGAAAGAATCACTTTTGTAGGCTTCCCCTAAGGTTAGACCAAAGAGAAAATAAAAATTGAATTTGCATTCCAGACTTTGGTTAAAAAGTAGAGACTGTTCCATATCTTACATGAGCTTTTGTTGTCAAACAGTGAAATGAGAATTGGATTAATGTCAATTTAATTTTGATGCAGTTGTATAATCTCCCTGAGAGATTGCAGGGCAGTTTTTCTTTATTGGACTCATCCTCTCTGCAGCAGCTTTTCTTCACACAGTGAGTGGTGCTGCTACAGGAGTGAGGCAACTGCACTGCTTGGTTAATTAAAGGGTTTGTTCATCAGGGGGATGAGATCACAGGAAAGAACTGATTTCTGAGCTCTCATGTAATACCTGTTGCTGCTGACTGCCAAAATCCTGGACTCTGCTGCATGAGGCTGTTTCAGAAGCAATCCAAACAACTCCAGTGTCTGACATCAGCTTTAAATGTTATTTCCTGGACAACATCTTAGTAATTAAAAGAAATTAATTAGATTTCAGGAATCTTCACTGTTATTGAAAAGCTCTGCTTGGGAAGGGAGGGGCTCATTGTTCAGCACATTTCAGCACATGTGCTTGTGGATTTGTCTGTTGGATTTAATATAAATTTTTTTCTATAGTTTTTTGGTTTAGCTTTCTGAGATTAGCTGATGGGTGAAAGCTGCTCTCAGCCCCTGCACAAAGCAAACCTGGGTTCACATCCATTACCCATGGACATTTGAGACCTTAAGGAGAATTAACAATCTGGAGTTGCTGGTAATTGTTCATGCTAACACTGATGATTGACCTCAGTGTCACAGAAGACTCAGCTGAATGAACACTTCTAATGCATTACAGGTATTTTTTTTTTTATCTTTGGCTTCCAGAGCACTGGGACATCTGGAGAGTCCTGAGCTTTCTCCCATTACTGTTACACTTCTGCCTGCCTCAGAGAGTGTGGCTGTGATCCTGGGGGTTTGGATGAGCTTTGACAGTGATGGTCAGGACAGTTCTGCAGCCGAGCCCCACTCCTGGGGTGCTCCTTGCTGGGCTGAGGGACTGGAGCTGTACCCAGTGCTCCTGCTCATTGCTCCCTCACTTCCCAGGGAACAGGATCAGGTATGAATGGAGCAGAGTGCCCAGCAGGAAGCAAGCTGAAAGCTGGAGAGGCACCAGGTGCTCTGGAGAGCTGCTGGCTCCCTAAGGAACAGCCGCTCGTGGCACAGGGGCAGCCCTGTCCTCCTCCAGAACACCAAGTGTTTATGTCTTCACACACACTTAAAGAACAAAGTTAGGTGGAAATACTCCTGTTTCCTTCTGAAACATGCTTATCTGAGCCTGTCTCTGCGTTCCTCTCTGTGGGAGAGCCTGTGCTCCAGGGTTGCACCACAGTGATGGGAACTCCATTGAGTCACGCTGATGTGGTGTGTGCTGGACTCCTCTATCACACACCTGGCTGTGCAAACAGGGGAAAGCTGGGGCCTGGTACAAGTTCAGTGCACCCTCATCTCCCATGTCATGCAGTATCTGCCTCAAGTGTTTAACTACTGAGAACAAATTGAGTGCTTCATTCATCATGAAGTGTGCTGGAGGGGTTAGGGAGTGTTTTGGCAATGGAATGGTTTCCTGTCATATCCAGGATGCAGTGCTAGACCAAGCCTGGATTGCTGGGCAAATGCAGTTTGGGAGATAATGCTGCTGTTGTTCTGGGAGAGAAGCAGCTAACTTGAAAGCATAAATCCTTCTGGTACCTGGCAGTGGCTGGCCTGCTAAGTAGCAGCTGCCATAGAGTCCAGAGGGTGAGAAGGTCATGGAAAATGCAAGGAGTCATTGTTCCTGGCCAGGCTGCACCCCGCCCTGCTGCTCAGTGTGGAAGCAGTATGGATCAGAGACATCTGATGCCCTTTGCTGGTATCAAATGTATTGGGTCCAGTGCCATGCTGGATGTGAGGCTGTTTGCCTCAGCCTTGGCCAGCAGTGGCTCCATCATGGAGCCAGCTCAGACACAGCAACTCTCTGGCAGCTTCTCAGCAGCCATCCTGTACCCCTGCTACCAAAACCTTGCTGCCAAAACCTTGCTACACAAACCCAATACATTGGGCAAAAAGAAACTTTTCCCTGTTTCTATAGAGGAAATACATGTTGGTGTTGAATCCTTAATGGTAAGTGGATTGAAAAATATTATTTATTTCATTTCACCACTCTTCTGGTGATTTATAATTTTTCAGCCCCAACCATCTGGTGAGGTTCTGCCTTCCCTGTCACAGCAAAGGGTCACAGACAAAATGTGTCAGACAAGCTTTTCATGCTAATGGCAGCCATCCTCTCGCTTCCCAGCAAAGTGCTCTCTGTGCACAGTTTTAATTTAAATCCATGAAAAAGCCTTTCTTTCTTGAGGAATGTCAAAGCCCTCTCTGTCTCTGATTCTCTATCTTTGCCCTCATCCTTGACTCTCTGGTAGCCCAGGTGCATCTCTTTCCCTTTTGCTGTAGAGTTTCGATGACTTTGACCTATGAATGACAAGGGTAATGGAAACTTGATCTTCCATTGAAAAACACATCCCATAGCTCATCATTTTTCCACTTCAGACAGTAAAGTGTATTTCCTATACCTGTGACCTCATCTGCCTGTGTGGTAGAACAGCTTTGTGCTTTATGAGATTCTTCAGTTTCTATTTTTTTCCAATTTCATCATTTAGATTGATTTGTTTGGTTAAGATTTGAAACCTTGGCAAGTCTTGCTTGAAAAGTATGTTTTGGTGACAATGGAGAAAGCAGTTTAGAAATCTAAGCTCTGGACTCGTTTTGGCACTGATTTGTCTGAGTGAGTGACAGTCAAATTGACTGAATGCCTTTGCTTCCCAGGCTTCCAGAGGGGTCTGGATGGGGGATGCATTGGGAGGCACATCTGCAGCACTGAGAACAGCATGGAAGCTTGCAAGTGTCTAAGCTGTGGAGGGTGTTGCTTGTTGCCTCTGCCTGTTGCACTGTGTGGTTCCCAATTCTCCTCAGAGGGAGACACAGAAGGCTCCTGCTGGGATTCTTCTGAAGGGAAAGATTTTTTTTCCCTTTTTCTTCTCTCAGCATTTCCAAATGCTTCTTGGTAGTCAGAGAGTGAAGGGCAAAGCAGGCATTTCTGAAGGTCGGTGTGACTGTGAAGCTGATGAGCTGCTCCTGGGGCACAGGGGTGGTGGCAGGGCAGGGCTGGCTGCTGGTGGGCAGCAGCAGCAGCAGCAGCAGCAGAGCTGGAAGTGTCCAGCAAGGGCTGGAGGGGCTGCCTGAGCAGTTGCTGACATCCATTGCATTCTGTGCATTTCACAGTCTCCCAATGACTTCTCACAAGTCTCTCTTCTGCCCTGAAAGGTGCATTTTCCCCTACAGTTTATGGAGAAAATGCTCCTGGAGCAGCTGGGTGTGGTGCTGAGGGGAAAGCTGTGGGCTGTGCTCAGCCCTGCACAGAGGAGTGAACACAGCTCAGTGACCCAGTCCCATCAGCTGGGTCAGGCACAGCAGCACAACAAAGGGATGGCTCTGCTGGCTTGTCACTGTCCATTTCTTGGACAGAAGCACCAAACCCTTGGTGGTTTCTCTCCTTGTGAACAGAAGTTGGGCTTTCACTCATTACTAAAGTGTTTGCATCAGCACCTGAGGGAAGAAAACCCAGTGGCCTGTGATACAAGAGCTTTAGATTAATCTCTGCTGCAGTGATCAGACAGAGCTCTTTGGGTTTTTCTTTGCCACTTACCAGCTCAATTATATCCAGATAAAAACTGTGCTGGAAGATCTTGGACAGTAAAGGCACAGGGAGCTTTAGCCATTCTTTGTTATCCGTCTTAAATTCAGGCTTCTTAGTCCTGCTGTGCTGACAAGAAGTTTTAAAACAGACCAAACCAGAAATTGCAAGGGTGTCCTTATATATTGAGTGTTCAAAGTCCTTGATAACTTAAAAAATGTTATCAGACATGAATACAAAGGACGTGTCCATGCTGCATTGTGCCTTAATCCCAGAGGACTGGGACTGCAACAAGAAACACCGTGGCTGTGCTCAGCACTATATGCCTGACCAGCTATGCTGGCCTTTAAAGCAGTTTGCAAATAATTTTAACTCAAAAGGATAAAGGACAGCACTTTTAAAGTACCAAAGCATTTTGCCCTAAGACTGCCAGTTGAAAAACTGACTTTTACTTAAGAAGTATAAAGTTTGAAATGGGGGAAAAATTTAAAATTATATAAGTCTTGCATAATACAAAGGCAAAGTAAAATATTTCATTTGGGCTGGAAGCTCTTCAGCCAAAAGCCACAGGCTCTTTCTGTGGACCTGAAAAACCTTATTTATCCCCAAGCAAATATGTCTCTACACTTCCCCACTCAGAAAATTTGTCTCTCCCACCCCCAATTTCTTATATGTATGTGCAATTTCACTATTGGACTAAAAGAGAAATCTTTTATTTGCTCATCTCTGGGTTGGTAGAACCTGAAGGTGATCCGTTTTCACATCATGCTGATAGATGGAACTGATCCCATTGCCAGGGCAGTGCTGTGCAAAGTTTTGTGGATGATTTGCCAAGTTCCTTTTCTGGTCCCATGTTCATTTTGAGAAGAACTATCAAGTCAGTGATGCTTAAAAACTGTGGCAGCCAAACAGCCCCACTTTGCTCTTGTCCTTTGTTTTTTTCTGGCCCTGGGTAGAGAGGCAGAGCTGGAAGGTTCCCTTTCATTTGCTGTTGCCCAGTGTGAGGATTCTATCACCCTTCTGAACACTGCTGCCTCATGGAGGCTTCAGTGGTGGAATTCCAGAGCTTGTTATTTGCAAAGATCTCAGCAGCCCTGTGTTTTTTCACCTTAAGGTGATTTTATTAATCATCCTTGTCCTGGATTGTTGCCATGGTTTGGGTGGACTTGCTTTTCTCCTGTAATTTCTGCACTTATTTGGAGGAGGAAGTGTTGCCAAAGGAGTCAGCCTAACCCTGATTTGAACTCTGAAACATTTATTTCACAGGTTGCTGTGTTTGGAAAGTGCTGTCGTGCTGAATTACAACAAAGCTATTGCAGTTCAAGGAAATGTAAGCTGAGTGCTCAGGTCCCAGAGTCCCTGTGGCCTTGTCTAGACTGGCTGAAGGGACAGTGGCTGTGCTGTGCCACCCAAGTGCAGGAGCAGAGGCAGAGCAGGCTTGTGCAGAAATGCACTTGCCTTTTCCTATGCTAACATCAGCAGCCCAACACTCCTGTCTAGACAAGGTAATGGCCACAGCTTTGTGTGCCAGAGGCACCGGGGGAACCCGGAAAGGCTGGTGTGTCCAACTGTTCCCTCAGCTCTGAAAGGAGAAACTGAGTGAAGGCAGAAACCCTTGGTAAACTTGACAGAGACAGGGAAACTCCATCAGTGAGAGGAGGAGTGGGGGCTCAGGCTTGTCTTTAACTGATTTGTCAAAGCTCTGATCAGCCTCTGATCAGTCAGAAATGCAGAAGATCCCTCCTAGCCCTGATGACAATGCTAAGGAGTTGTCTAGACTACCCTAAAAAGATGTATTCAATGCCCATTAGCTAAAATGCCTTAATTACCATATTAAAGAGGTGAAGCAGGCAGGATGATGTTTCCTGAGAAGGCTGCAGTGAATCCTGGCTCTGGGCAATCTCCAGCCTCTGCCTCTGTGTCTGATGGCAACAGTTCTGTGCTGAGGCTGAAGGAGCCGAGCATCTGGGCTGCACCCAAATCCTGGAGAAATCAAATGATACAGAACCAGCTACAGTGTGCAGCTCTCACTTCAGAGCATCAGTTAATATCATAAATAGCTTTTTCACTCTGTGCTGTTGCAGGCTGTTAGGTCAACAGGCATTTTATGGCCCTAATGGCTTGTGAGTTTGCTTAATATGTCAGAATTGGTGGAACAGACTGTGTTTAAAATTCAAATAATCCATTTTCCTATGAAATCTGTGTGAGATTTGAGCAGTGGCCAAATTAATGCATGGCACATTTGAATACTGACTAATTAGACTTAACAAATGAGTAAGAATTGAGCACTGGGGAGAACTAAACCTATTAAAGAAGCAGAATATCAGTTTATTAAAAAGAAAAGAAAAACAAGAGAAAAAAGCCCTGACACTTCATGTAGTGCTTTCCATTCACAGAGATTTAAAAATGTTGATTAAAACAATGACCTCTGGGATAAACCTTGGCTGTGATATGCAGAGCAGCAAGGTAAAGTCTGAGTGAGAAAACAACAGGATTCAAGTCCTGACTGATACAGCACAAAGCTCAGGTCCACCATTGCTGAAGGATTTATTTTCCAGACAGTAGCAAGAGGAATGAAGTAATTGCTTGAAGGACAGAGAGACTGTACTATTGATGTTTTAGAGTGGCCCCATCCATCCTTCTAGGGCATAGTGAATATTGGATTCCAAGCTAGACTAGGCTGTTTTAAACATCTGAAAGATGTGGTCCAAGGAATTCCTCCTGGGTTTTCCTAGTGATTTCTGCAGTGCTGAAATGGTCATCTGATAGCAAACACCTTGGGATCCAGGATAAAGTCCTACAAGGAGAAAAACCAATGGAAAATGACTTCAATAAAGCCTCATTTTCTGTCATTAATAATTTTAGAGCTTCTGTCAGAATATGCCTTATACCCTGGACAGGATGTGTCTGAGGCTGATTCACTCAAGGTTTCTTGGCAGCAGTTCTGTAGGAGGGTTTTTTCCTTGGAACTGGGCTGCTCCAAACTGTGAACAGGAAATTCTTTATCTAGATATCCTCATTTTGTACCAATGCCCTGACTTGCAAAGCCCACAAGCAGCAAAGTTCTTCCCTTTCAGCTGCTTCTTATCTGCCATATGGGGATACTTGGCCATGATGAGCAATCCCAAGCACTTGAGAATACCTGCATTGTGTGTGGAGCTACAATCTGAGGTGATATTTTCATGCAGAAATTAACTCCCATTGTGCTTGTTTTTAAGTTAGTCCTTGCTGTCTCCTCAGAGTTTCAGAGCATTAAGTATATCATTAATCTGACAAGCTAAATGTTGTGACACAGAAGCAGTTCAGACTTTTACTGACAGCATTACTGTACTGGCAGCATGTGAGGAGTTGTTTATCAGAGCCCTGAGCAAGGCTTTTGTCTTCCTTGTGATGAGGAAGTTCTGTCACTTCCAAAAAGCATCAGGATGGGGTGAGAGTAAAACACCTGTGCTGTCACAAGGACATGTCTTTGAATCAAGCTTTCTGGTTTTTTGTCTGCTTACTGTTGCTTTACATTTTGGCACCCCTGTAGGATCCAATTGGCAGAGGCAAGGCAGGAGATTATTGAGTGGATCTCATTTAAAGCAAAACAATCTCAGTAGAGACACAGGGGACTCCTGCCAGGGGCTCTCTGGGATGTCCCTAGGCGTAAATGTGCAACGTTCATGCTCCTCACTGCTCCTGTGAGGTGCAGCCCCGTCTGTGTAACAGTGTTTGCATCTCCACAGCTTGTTCCAGGCTGGCAGAGAAAGGCTCCACCTGAGTTTTCAGTACTCGTAAACATTTAGCATCACGTCCTCATGACACTGCAGGACTGTGCCCCACACATGATACTTCTGTGTGTATTTTAGATTAAGTAGTATTTCACAGTAGCAAAAACTTACAAACAGCTGCACATAACAACAGCTGTGAGGATTCTATCACCCTTCTGAACACTGCTGCCTCATGGAAGCTTCAGTGGTGGAATTTCAGAGCTTGTTATTTGCAAAGATCTCAGCAGCCCTGTGTTTTTTCACCTTAAGGTGATTTTATTAATCATCCTTGTCCTGGATTGTTGCCATGGTTTGGGTGGACTTGCTTTTCTCCTGTAATTTCTGCACTTATTTGGAAGAGGTAAAGAATATTTCACTTAGAAGGTTGTAATTTTCTGTATGTGCACAATATTAGTTGCATTTATATTTCTATCCATGTATATAGTGTGTTAAAGCCTATTTGTTGTACACCCATAGGACTAGGGTAAAAATTTGGATAAAATAAACAATTCTTAATATTAAATAGGAAAATGAGTGAAAGACATGAACACCTTCCTGGAGCCATTCCTGTTTAGTTTTCACTCTGTTGGTTTTTTTTTTTTTTTTTGCTTCCAGCTACAGGGAACTTATTCAGGCTACACCTGGGACTACTTAATTTCCCACTCTGTTCAGCTGCACTGTAAATCTGAGCTATTTCCTTGGAGTCGTTGTTCCATGGTAATGTACCTCCTGCTGCACAATGGCTAATAGACCCTGGATAAAATCCTCTCAGGGCTTTCAGAAATTAGCCTCAGAGCTCAGAAGAGGACTCAGCTGGGCAGCTGGTGCTGAGCTTGTGTTGAAGTCTCCCCTAAAACCCAACTTGAGCCACTACTGATGAACACAGCGCACCTTTTTCATTCATGCAATGCAGGTTGTGGCTCTGGGTTCAGATGTTTAGGGACAAGGTGCAAAATAAAATATTCTTTGAACTGGTCTAAACAGGGTGGGAGGGTGAAACAACTCAAAACACTTGGCATCAGCAGCTTGTTATTTGCAAAGATCTCGGCAGCCCTGTGTTTTTTCACCTTAAGGTGATTTTATTAATCATCCTTGTCCTGGATTGTTGCCATGGTTTGGGTGGACTTGCTTTTCTCCTGTAATTTCTGCACTTATTTGGAGGAGGAAGTGTTGCCAAAGGAGTCAGCCTAACCCTGATTTGAACTCTGAAACATTTATTTCACAGGTTGCTGTGTTTGGAAAGTGCTGTCGTGCTGAATTACAACAAAGCTATTGCAGTTCAAGGAAATGTAAGCTGAGTGCTCAGGTCCCAGAGTCCCTGTGGCCTTGTCTAGACTGGCTGAAGGGACAGTGGCTGTGCTGTGCCACCCAAGTGCAGGAGCAGAGGCAGAGCAGGCTTGTGCAGAAATGCACTTGCCTTTTCCTATGCTAACATCAGCAGCCCAACACTCCTGTCTAGACAAGGTAATGGCCACAGCTTTGTGTGCCAGAGGCACCGGGGGAACCCGGAAAGGCTGGTGTGTCCAACTGTTCCCTCAGCTCTGAAAGGAGAAACTGAGTGAAGGCAGAAACCCTTGGTAAACTTGACAGAGACAGGGAAACTCCATCAGTGAGAGGAGGAGTGGGGGCTCAGGCTTGTCTTTAACTGATTGTCGAAAGCTCTGATCAGCCTCTGATCAGTCAGAAATGCAGAAGATCCCTCCTAGCCCTGATGACAATGCTAAGGAGTTGTCTAGACTACCCTAAAAGATGTATTCAATGCCCATTAGCTAAAATGCCTTAATTACCATATTAAAGAGGTGAAGCAGGCAGGATGATGTTTCCTGAGAAGGCTGCAGTGAATCCTGGCTCTGGGCAATCTCCAGCCTCTGCCTCTGTGTCTGATGGCAACAGTTCTGTGCTGAGGCTGGAGGAGCCGAGCATCTGGGCTGCACCCAAATCCTGGAGAAATCAAATGATACAGAACCAGCTACAGTGTGCAGTTCTCACTTCAGAGCATCAGTTAATATCATAAATAGCTTTTTCACTCTGTACTGTTGCAGGCTGTTAGGTCAACAGGCATTTTATGGCCCTAATGGCTTGTGAGTTTGCTTAATATGTCAGAATTGGTGGAACAGACTGTGTTTAAAATTCAAATAATCCATTTTCCTATGAAATCTGTGTGAGATTTGAGCAGTGGCCAAATTAATGCATGGCACATTTGAATACTGACTAATTAGACTTAACAAATGAGTAAGAATTGAGCACTGGGGAGAACTAAACCTATTAAAGAAGCAGAATATCAGTTTATTAAAAAAGAAAGAAAAAACAAGAGAAAAAAGCCCTGACACTTCATGTAGTGCTTTCCATTCACAGAGATTTAAAAATGTTGATTAAAACAATGACCTCTGGGATAAACCTTGGCTGTGATATGCAGAGCAGCAAGGTAAAGTCTGAGTGAGAAAACAACAGGATTCAAGTCCTGACTGATACAGCACAAAGCTCAGGTCCACCATTGCTGAAGGATTTATTTTCCAGACAGTAGCAAGAGGAATGAAGTAATTGCTTGAAGGACAGAGAGACTGTACTATTGATGTTTTAGAGTGGCCCATCCATCCTTCTAGGGCATAGTGAATATTGGATTCCAAGCTAGACTAGGCTGTTTTAAACATCTGAAAGATGTGGTCCAAGGAATTCCTCCTGGGTTTTCCTAGTGATTTCTGCAGTGCTGAAATGGTCATCTGATAGCAAACACCTTGGGATCCAGGATAAAGTCCTACAAGGAGAGAAACCAATGGAAAATGACTTCAATAAAGCCTCATTTTCTGTCATTAATAATTTTAGAGCTTCTGTCAGAATATGCCTTATACCCTGGACAGGATGTGTCTGAGGCTGATTCACTCAAGGTTTCTTGGCAGCAGTTCTGTAGGAGGGGTTTTTTCCTTGGAACTGGGCTGCTCCAAACTGTGAACAGGAAATTCTTTATCTAGATATCCTCATTTTGTACCAATGCCCTGACTTGCAAAGCCCACAAGCAGCAAAGTTCTTCCCTTTCAGCTGCTTCTTATCTGCCATATGGGGATACTTGGCCATGATGAGCAATCCCAAGCACTTGAGAATACCTGCATTGTGTGTGGAGCTACAATCTGAGGTGATATTTTCATGCTGCAGAAATTAACTCCCATTGTGCTTGTTTTTAAGTTAGTCCTTGCTGTCTCCTCAGAGTTTCAGAGCATTAAGTATATCATTAATCTGACAAGCTAAATGTTGTGACACAGAAGCAGTTCAGACTTTTACTGACAGCATTACTGTACTGGCAGCATGTGAGGAGTTGTTTATCAGAGCCCTGAGCAAGGCTTTTGTCTTCCTTGTGATGAGGAAGTTCTGTCACTTCCAAAAAGCATCAGGATGGGGTGAGAGTAAAACACCTGTGCTGTCACAAGGACATGTCTTTGAATCAAGCTTTCTGGTTTTTTGTCTGCTTACTGTTGCTTTACATTTTGGCACCCCTGGAGGATCCAATTGGCAGAGGCAAGGCAGGAGATTATTGAGTGGATCTCATTTAAAGCAAAACAATCTCAGTAGAGACACAGGGGACTCCTGCCAGGGGCTCTCTGGGATGTCCCTAGGCGTAAATGTGCAACGTTCATGCTCCTCACTGCTCCTGTGAGGTGCAGCCCCGTCTGTGTAAGTGTTTGCATCTCCACAGCTTGTTCCAGCCTGGCAGGGAACAGGCTCCACCTGAGTTTTCAGTACTCGTAAACATTTAGCATCACGTCCTCATGACACTGCAGGACTATGCCCCACACATGATACTTCTGTGTGTATTTTAGACTAAGTAGTATTTCACAGTAGCAAAAACTTACAAACAGCTGTGAGGATTCTATCACCCTTCTGGAAGCTGCTGCCTCATGGAAGCTTCAGTGATGGAATTTCAGAGCTTGTTATTTGCAAAGATCTCGGCAGCCCTGTGTTTTTTCACCTTAAGGTGATTTTATTAATCATCCTTGTCCTGGATTGTTGCCATGGTTTGGGTGGACTTGCTTTTCTCCTGTAATTTCTGCACTTATTTGGAAGAGGTAAAGAATATTTCACTTAGAAGGTTGTAATTTTCTGTATGTGCACAATATTAGTTGCATTTATATTTCTATCCATGTATATAGTGTGTTAAAGCCTATTTGTTGTACACCCATAGGACTAGAGTAAAAATTTGGATAAAATATACAATTCTTAATATTAAATAGGAAAATGAGTGAAAGACATGAACACCTTCCTGGAGCCAGTCCTGTTTAGTTTTCACCCTGTTGGTTTTTTTATTTTTGTTTTTTGCTTCCAGCTACAAGGAACTTATTCAGGCTACACCTGGGACTACTTAATTTCCCACTCTGTTCAGCTGCACTGTAAATCTGAGCTATTTCCTTGGAGTCGTTGTTCCATGGTAATGTACCTCCTGCTGCACAATGGCTAATAGACCCTGGATAAAATCCTCTCAGGGCTTTCAGAAATTAGCCTCAGAGCTCAGAAGAGGACTCAGCTGGGCAGCTGGTGCTGAGCTTGTGTTGAAGTCTCCCCTAAAACCCAACTTGAGCCACTACTGATGAACACAAGGCACCTTTTTCATTCATGCAATGCAGATTGTGGCTCTGGGTTCAGATGTTTAGGGACAAAGGTGCAAAGAAATAAAATATTCTTTGAACTGGTCTAAACAGGGTGGGAGGGTGAAACAACTCAAAACACTTGGCATCAGCATCCATAGAAGTCCCAGGTACCATGGATTCCAGTGGTAGCAGGATTTCCTATGCTGAAGTGAAATTCTTCTGCTCTCCATGCCCAGGTGTTGAATCAGGACAGCCCCTGTGGCAGGGAGAAATGATGAGGAGGACTCCATGGATATCAGAAGGCTAATTAATTACTTTATTATACTATATTACACTATATTACATTACATCTAAACTGAATCTGCCAAGCACTCAACTGCACACACTGCACAGAATCTCGTGGCTGTCCTGACAGTCCCAGCACACACACAGGCCAAGGAAACAAACACCATCACTGTGGGTAAACAATCTCCATATTGCATTCTACTTTGGCACAAACACAGGCACTGCAAATAAGATTTGTCCTTCCCTTCTCTGAGGTTCAGAGAATGTGAATCTCAGAAATATTCTTGGGAAGAATTGTGCCTTGCTTTTCTCTGTGAGGAGAAATGTGGTGACACCCAGGTGCTGCTCAGCAATAACCAAGTGACCCCAGCCTGGGGCACCAGGCCTCCAGTGAGTCCTGCAGGCTGAATGCACCATTCCTGTCTACTCCAGGCCTAAAGCTGTAGTGGAGGTCAGTAACAATCTGCTGCTAGCACAGGGTTGATTCAGAGCCTGGAAATGCAGGTTTGTACCCCGGGGAATCCTGCAGTGCCTCACAGCCCCAGCATCAGGAGTTGGGCTGTGGGGTCAGCACAGTCCTGGAAGCTGAGCCAAGGTGTCAGGCTGGGTGGGTGCTTCTACCCTAACCTTGATGTAGCCAGAAGCAATAACAGCTGAGAGGAATTGATTTGGAAGTAAAGTCAGCACAGATTCATCTTCACGCTTTAAAGCATGGGAACCAATTTGCAGGGCTCTAGAATTTAGTTATAATAATGAAAAGAGTTCAGATCATACCTGCAGAGAAATCAAAGCAAGAGATTCTTCCCTTCTCATTTATTTAGCAGGAGAGATGAACAAAGGGAGGAGGCATCACAGTCTAGAAGAGATATTCAGGTATTGCTGGGGCAGCAAGGGCCAGTTGTGCTGTGAAGGGAATGACCTGACTCTTTCTGTGTTCGCAGGGACATGTGGTTTATTGTCAAATTTTGGGCCTGCCCTGTGTGTGATGTGAGAACTGTGCATCCAGCAGGGAATGGATCTGGCAGCTGGGCCAAATGTCAGTGAGTGGCCCTTGGAGTGGTGAAATTCCTACCCATCCATCATTAGAATCACAGATATCTGGAAAGAAATAAAATAATTGATGTTACCCTTAACGCAAAGAAATCATTTCAGTTGCTTCAAAGCAGTGTCTTGAGGAAAAAAAAAAGTAGCATAAAACTGGACACATGTCAAAATCTCATTTGGTCTCAGATACAAGCCTTTCCTTTCCAAAAAGCACAAATGGCCAAACCAGCCCTGCAACAGAAAACTTGGGCAATATAAGTTTTAGGAACAGCAAGTGAATCTCAGAATTTCTGCATGGATACAGAGCCTGATGGGCAGCTGCCAGTTTCTGTAGGTGTGAATCCAAGAGCTAGGGAAAGTTCTGGGATGGTCACAGCACAGAGAGATCTGAACCATGGCAGCTGGAAATGCCTCAGCAGCTCTGGCTTGGCTTCCACTGAGCAAACCTGGGCTGAGGATCAATTGGTGAGGTAGAAACTTTAGCTTTCAGGAGAATATCCTCGCTCTCACCCATCTCAATGGGCTGGGTAGAAGAAGATTGAAAATAACAATCCCTTCTAGGAAAGTTAATGGATGAAGGCAAACCACTAAAATGCATTGCTGTAAAACCAACAGTTTTAACCAGCATTTCTACTTTTGTAATTTCTGTAGGAAAGCTGAAATACTATGTGCTCCTCCATGCACCCTCTGCCCTCACCTTGGATGATTTATTTTTACAGATGTGATGTTCAATGGTACCTGCCAAGTCCTGTGTGACACTGGATGTTCTGCAGGTGTGTGACTAAGGTGCAGCTCAAAGCAAACTGGAGGTCTGTTGCATCAGCTTCCACCCATGTATCTTTTATTCTGACATCAGAAAATGTATTTTGTAGTGGAAGGTAATTCCTACTTACCTCAAGGAGCCCTGTGTGATGCCAGGAACAGGGAGAGTTTTAAAAACTGATTGCAAAGAAATTCAGGGGAAAAATTTTGTTCTTTTTCCGTTCACCAGCGGATCTCAATCCTGCAAATGGTTTTATTCTTAGCATTACTGACAAGTGCATGCAGGGACTCCTGCTGATATCTGAATGTTTTAGACATCACCTGGAATGGCTCTGAAGCTAGTCTGGGATCTGCTTTTTTTGGCTGAAATTCCAGACTTGAAGCTGGGAAGGAGAGCAGGTCCTTGGAGTTAAAAATACAGGGAACACCTCCTTTGTCTTTTACTGAGCAACAATAAATCTTTTCCAGATTCCTTTTCCCACTTTTCTCTTGCTATTTACCACATCCTCTGTGCAAGGAGATTATGGGAAATCCATTTCTAAGTCAATAGCAACTTATGAGCCATTGACTACCTGGAATTATTCCTGGTTAGAAAATGCAGAATCAATTTCTTCTGTAATCTTTCCCACACATTGGCATGTCCATATTTGTGCCACAGAGTTTTGATTGCTAAGGCACAATGACCTTGCAGCTGTATTTATAAGCAGTGCATTAATTCAGCAAAGGAACTGGATATTGGGCATGTTCTGGTTTGAGTCTTAGTACTTCATAAAGTATCCAGACTTATAAAGTGCCCTACACCCCCCTGCAGAAGCCAACAGGACTCTGTGTGTCCATGGCACCCTCCACCCAAAGCCCAAAATTAAAGCATGCCATGTTTGCACCCATTTACCTGTGCAAGAATATTTTCTAGGCAAAAAACACATGTGGGTTACAGGAACATGAATGTTTTAACTGGCCATTGCTGAGCTGCTGCCTGTCTCTGTCCCAGATTCTCCTGTCCCTGTGTTATCTGGGTTTGTAAGGCACCTTCTCTACTCTTTCCCTCCCATATTTAGTCTGCAGAAGGAACAGACAAATCCCTTAGAAACCTGACATGCTTGAGCTTAGGAACAGCTAAGCCAAGGTTAATATTTCCTCTGAAAAGTCTCCTTTGCTTTCTACAGGAACAGGCTTACAAATGGTAAAAACAAATCAGGCTTGTCTAGTTCAAACTCTGCAAATTCCAAATGTCATTTGGAGGTGGTTGGGATTCAGTTCCTTTTTATACACTTATTCTCAGTAGAGAAAAGGCTGCATTTTACTGTGCCAGAACCAGCAGAGTCACTGTCACTTCAACTTAGTAAGGTTTCTCTTTGAGCAGAGCCTAAGCCACTAGAGGTCAGGGGAGGGATGGACAGGGAGAGCTTCTGAAAAATGGAGGTAGGGATGGAATTTGCTAGGGAATGTATTTTCATCCATGCCTGTATCACCTAGGTGCATTTTTATAGTCTTGATTTTTAGATAATCTCCCAAGGAAAACACAGGAGTGACTGGTATTTGACATCTTTATCCAGTCCTTGGCTGTGCTACAGACTTAGAGTGACACCTTTAGGATGTCGTCTAATTGCTCTGTGTCACAGCCCCCATCTGCCATGGGAGGATTCTACTGCACCTTGTGTTTTCTGAATTCACACAGAGCCACATGTGGCAGGGACAGTTTTTCACTGTGTGTGTGTGAAGAACGGAGCCCCACCATCCAGCAGGGCTGACTGGAATGCAGATAACTCAGCACCTCTTTTCTCTCCAAGTATTTCCTCCACCTAGAAGGAATATTTATAAACTAACCTGGCCTGGTTGAACTGCAGCATGAGGGCTGTCTGCTTTTGATGAAAGATCTACTACATGCTGTCTTTATTTTTTTCCCTATTTTTGCCTGTTGTCTGGAGGTTGTTGGTGATATGCAGAGAAGTCAGTCTGTGCTTGTCAGATGAGGTCGAATGAGATTGGGAAGCCTGGTCCTTATGGAATTCTGTCCGTAGGTGAGCTGGAGCTGCAGGTAGCCCTTCACCAGGAGAGGGGGCTGCCCGCCCTCAGAAGGAGCAGCGGCGCTGTGGCTGTAGGGGAAGGCAGGACCTGGCTGTGCCCCGTCCCACCCCGCACGGCTCACTGTCACCTGAGCCTTCAAAGGCTGGAAGGAGGCAAAGAGGGAAGGGAAGCACAGGATATGAACAGGTCTTGCACTGGCCTTTCTCAAGGCCGGATAGGTGTTTGTTTCCCACCATTTTCTTTAGAGACTGTGAGGCTCCAATGGAAGTGACTCTTTGCCTGCCTGGCTGGGATGGCCACAACAAAATCACTAGGTCCAGAAAACTGCAGGGTATTAGCTTTGGGGACCCAGTAAACATGGGAAAGGAATGCCAGCATTCACCAGGAAATGCATTTAAACTGCTGTGACTGAGCTGGTGTAATGGGCTTCACTATACAAATACTTTTAAATTTCTTTGTGTATTTTTCCTGTTGTATTTGTTCTGACAGAAGAAATTGGGGCTGATCCAGGAAAACCTTGCTTGTGTTCCATGAGGGCAGTGCATGGCTACACCCAGTGGAACATTCCCCATGAAGGTGTGCTCTGCACCTGCTGCTGCCCTCCAGGCTGAGCACACCATCCCGGATTGTGTGCAGGGCATCTGCTCTCAGCCTCCTGGGAGCTGGGAAACAAAAGGTGGGGAAGCATCCCAGGGGATGTGAGATTTGGGGTTTCTAGTGCATCTGCTTGCTCACAGTGTTCTGCAAGAACAGAGCATTTCCTTTTTCCTGTGAGGTGGTTACAACACTCAAAGCCTTCCCCCCCTTCTCTTGCTTCATGCTAATGGGGCTGTGACCTGTCCCCTGGGGGTGCAGGAAAATCCTTCACATATTTTTCCTCATCACTGCTCTTTGTTGTAACTCTCAGCCCTGGTCTCTCTGAGCTCGTGGCAGCAAGGAGCCCCTTGCAAGTGGCAGGGAGCACTTGGGAACATTGTTTTCTGGATTGCTGAGCAAGGGCTCTGGCTCTTGTAGTAGTGATGGTAAGCACACTTTTCTGTACTGAGTAGTGGTTGCTACTCAGAGGAGTATTAGGCATGTGAGAATGATTGCACCCACAGCTCAGCCTTAGTGCTGCTCATTCCCCATCTGCTCAGTGGAAGATCTAGGAAAGATGCCAGGAAAATATAGTGGTAAATAATGTTTCTATTGCACCTGCTATCAGAAACATGCAAAGTGTTTTGCAAGCTATGCCAAAGTCCTGCTGCCACTAGGAAACAGGAGCAAGTTCTTGTGCTTGCTTGTATTGTGCTTCATGGGAGGTGTGAGGAGAAGACTTAACCCTGGGCAGCACAGACCTGGTGCAGTCTAGCTCTGTTTCCAGACTTGCAGAGTGAACTCAGTTATGAGAGAAGCATAAAAGATTAGCTGGATGCCTCATGGCAATTTGAAGAATCTGGAAGTGCTACCAGACTGCTCAGTGAGGTAAAAATGCTGCAATGACAGAAATATTTGTGCTCCTGGGCTTGTTCTGCCTCAAACACCCACGGGGCAGGACCTTGCCCCTTCCTCCACATGCCAGGATGATGGCACAGCTCCACTGGGACCCTGGAGCAGCTCATGGATCATTTCCTGAGGGGATACTGCTTCATCCACAACATCGTGTGACTCTCCTGCAATTTCTTTTATGAAGCATTCAAGTATTTTAACCAATACTCCTAACTATGACTACAGTCATAGTCTTCTAACTCCTAACTTTAACTATGACTTCTCTGCATATTTCTTTGTTCCTGCATATAAATCTGTAGCTATAAAATGTTTTGTCCTTGGAAGTGGCTTGCTTTGATTTGTTCCCAGTGTTTTGCCTCCTCACAGAGTCATTGTAGCTGGTTCATTGTGTGTGTTTGAGGCCTGACATTTGATGAGTAGATACATTCCTGCTGCAGAACACCTGACCTGAAGCTCTTTCCCACTCTCAAGGACCAGAAGGACAAGTCAGGTTGCTGGTCTGCCCTTTCTGAAGGGATCCCTTCTTTCTGTATCTACAAACCTAGATGATGATTCTGGAAGAAGTCATCCTCTAGCTTGGATTTCCTATGTAAGGAATTAAAATTCCACTGGGATGTCTCCATAGCCGTCACACAGTATTTATGGGAACTCCTGTTGTGTCCCTTTGTGGCAGGAGCTTTCCTAGTCACCTGCCTTCCAGCTGCTCAGACTCACTGGAGCCCAGCAGGGTAACCCACTGCCCACCCAGACTCACACTGGGACTGAGTGGATGCCTGAGCACTTCTGCATCACTTTACAGATTACAGACTTTGAGCTCCCTTTGCAAATGCCCACAGATAAGCTGAAGATTGTCAGCATGAAAAAGTTGTACAGGAATAATCTATAGATGTTTGTTTGGACCTGTAGATGGTCTGGACCTTGAAAGGGACACTACTGATTTATTTTTTAAGTGCCTGTGAACAAGAGAGCCTTCCAGTGGGTTTATCTGTGCAAAGCCTTGCACTCATCTGGCCTCATTTTTTGACTTGTTTCCACCAAAATGGTCAGTCTGATCTCTCTGAGGACACCTTGGCTGGGTGCCTATTGAATGGAGGAACAAAGGAAGTGAAGCAGCTTGGCCAGGGACAGGAATGGAATCTGTCAGAACTGCATTTATTTATCTGGTGTAATTTTCCCCAATGCTGTGCCAAAGCCACACCTCTCAGGTGAGCTGGTTGGCTGGAGCAGAGCATTCTTACGGCCTGGAGTCAGCAAGGCTTCTGCCTTCTATAAAACTAGTTTTTCTCACCCTCTTGCTGATAGCTGACAAAAGTAAATCAGCTTCTACCTGTGAGACCCAAACAAGCTGTAAATCAGCTCTACCATGTTTGTGTGGCAGGAGGATGTTTCCAAGTGCTTGGGAGAAAAGCTGCAATTTAAGTCAGTTACTTAGCATGTTGTTTTTATGGAATGTTTCTCCATGGGCTGGATGCAGAGGGCAGAGCTATTCCCATGTGAGAAAGTTCATTTCATTCCACCACCTATTCCTCAGGGAGTGCAGTCCACCAAAAATCAGGGAAAGCCCACATGCTAAAAATACTTGTATGGAAGAGAAAACCCACAACACATTCATGTGGTATCAAGGGCCAGCTGCTTTGTGGTGATAAAAGTGCTGTGGCTTGTGTATTGTGAAGGACTTCACAGTTCAACAAATTGTGGCTTCTTCAGAGAGAAAGATGTGGCAGCTTTTTTCAACAGTAATATTTCCAAGGCATTGGTTTTGCTTTTATAAGCTAAAGCTGGAGATTCAGATTCAAGGGTATCACTAAGACTGTTTTTCATAATGGGAAGAATTGTTTTGTGAATGAAAAATAAAATCAGGTTTCCCAGCTATTCCCTTCTGGCTGAGGCAGAGTCTAACACTTGTGCAAACAGAACTAATGGCAGGTGCCCTGTTATTTGTTTGTTCTAGCATAAAAGATTGATTCTGTGGTGAGATTTCAAACTTCTCAGTCTTCCTTGTAACCCAGATTTTGTCTAAATTACTTCTCTGAAATCCATCTGTATTATCCAAAATTCAAAACATGACACCTGGTCCCCTTTGTATCTTTTGTTCAGGACAAGGCAGCTGGTAAGGACCCATGAAGGACTGCATGGGTAAAAGGTTCTGCCTGTTGGTGCTAGAAGGCTTCTCTCGTTTAGCAGAATGATATCTGGGTTAAATCTGTGTGGTGTTATTAAAGAGCCATATATTCCTGGGGACTGTTGCACAAAGACAAACCTCCCAGATAATAGACTGGAGAGCAAATGCTCATCCATGTGAGGTCAGATATAATATTTAATAGATCTTCCTCATCAAAATATGCCTGAATCAACAAGGGATGATACGACTTCAAATGTGATTCTTCCAAGTGTTAATGATATGATAAAGAGGTTGCTGAAAAACATCCTAGCTGGGGTGATCATAAATTGATTCTATTTAAATTAACTGTAAGGATAAACAAAAGTAGGTTTGTGATTCAGATTTTCTTCTTTCAAAGGGAGAACTGATTAGGGAAACCAACATACTTGAATATGGATAAAGGTTTGGAATTTCTTTGTCAGCTGTTGTACAATTATTACCAGGATCTTACCCAAGTATAGGGCTTTTCACTCCAGCATTCAGAAAGAACTGGAATATAGCAGCACAAAGGGTTTGAACAGACTTGTCCTCTGAGAATAGAACCATACAGGTGGAGGAGACAAACCAGGCTGCATGGAAATGAGATGAGGGTAGAGAGTAATGATGTTCCAAACAATACATGTGATTTTAATATTTGTATTGGTTTACTTTCATGGAGAATTTTTAAAAGCAACAGAATTGAAATGGATACAATTCAGCAAAACAAAACATGTGATTATGAGTCCAGAGATCAAGAGAGATTTCTGCTGTACATGGCAGGTAAGTGTAATCAGATGGGGGAGAAGGATGAGAAGGCAGTCAAAGTCTGGATCTGACCTGCCAGGTGGGAAAAATGCAATTGCAGTCCTGGTAATCAGGGAAGGATGAAGGGTTATTGATGCATTGTACAAAGCAGGAATGAAGTTTTAACTAGCTTTGCAGGTACTTAGCTCTGAAACAAGTGCAGAAAAAGGTTATTAATTTCCCAGTAACCCTGGAAACCCCCTGGATGAGAGAAGGAAAGAGTCTACCATCTATAAATACACTGCAGGAATGAACAACAGGAAGAGAAACATATTTAAATCAAAGGATGGCATTAGTCAAAGAGCAAAAGGGTATGACTGGGTCAGGCATAAACGTGGTTTTGAAACAAGGTAAATACCTATAACACTCTGAACAGAGAGACTTTAAAAGAGTCTCCAAACTGATGCTGTGGAGAGAAGAAACTTATTCTAGAAAACAGAGGTCTGGAAGGCATTTCCAGCCCCATGATTTATGGAAATGATAATGCAGATACAGCTGAACAAGTTGACATTAAAAGCACCAGGTGCCATCAGGAGATAATAATTTTGTTCTAGATGGCAGGAAACTGAACTATTTTTTTAGAAGTGACATTCAGGTAGAGTCTGGTTATCTCCACTGATGTTTGCCAAAGGCCATTCACCTCTGGTTTTTGGGATAACAGGGCAAGTTTCAGGCCAATACACATTTTGCCACAATGCTTTCAGACCTTCCTGGGAACCAGTGTTGAACATATGCATTCTTAAAGAACACGTGCCTACATCCTTATGCCCTTGGAGCACAGAATATGTTTCCTGATTCCACAACCTGGCTCCAATTCAATTAAAGGAACTGCTGATGGCACTTTGTGCAGTTCATGAATGGTAGGAAAACGTGAGCTACAGTTGCATTGAACCAAATCCTCCATTGCAAGACATGGACCTTGCTTGCAAAGGTTTTATTTTTAATGTTCTTTACAACTACACTGATGAATGTGTGGAATTTGTAAAATAAGCCATAGGATACATCTGTGTGAATATTGCTGCTTGAGTCATTTTAGGAAATGATGCAGGTTGGAAACTTTACAATATTCTTCCTGCCAAAGTAGGTATTTCCCAGCACACAGCCCAGCCCTCTTTACAGTGAAGTTGTCTGCCAGGCAATGCCCAGTAGGAAACTGCAACGTGGCAAGAACTGATCTGTCAGAGGACACACTACCTCAAATGTGTCTGGGATCTGCTGCTTTGAAGGGAAGGAGGGTTCTTGCAGGTGTTCAGGCAGATGTCCCTGAACTGCAGGAGAGTGACAGTTTCAGTGCTACACGTGCAGATAAAGTTTACCTTGTTCCTTTTACCTGCCTTGCAGGGTTGTGTGACTGGTCTTGCTGCAGGTTACATTCCAGGATGAGGTTTGAGCTGCTCCAGCAGCTCAAATGAGCAGTAGCTACACTGATACACATCTTAGAAGAATTAGCTGCTAAAAAGAGCTAGTTGGAAACAGCAGTCCTGAGAGGTTTGTTCTATTCTTGAGAATTAAGCACTTAAGCAATGCCCTCTAGCTTTGTTCTGACTTTGTAATTCTCTGTAATTTAGCAAAGCTTACAAACCTTGCCCTCTTGCCACATATCAATTGTGGTTCATTAGGTTTTGCAGCAATGAGCATAGAAATAGACAAGTGATAAGAAGAGTTGGCATTTATGCTTTTCAATAGCACCACTTGCCACTGCAGTTAAAACAATTTTTTCCATCTTTGCACTTGCTCAGAAAGAAAAAAGCATTTGAACAGACAGAAACACTTGCCCTAAGATTCTTATTTAATATGTATATATGTGTATGTACAAATACATATATACATATGCGTATATATATTTGAATTTGACTCTATTTAAAAACAGATTATCAGAGAAGATATGAGACCATTTCTGCCTATTTAATCTCTATAAATAGATAACCTCTATGTTTTAGTTGTAGACTTCTGTAAATTTTGTTCTTGTTTGAACTACACAGGTTTTCAGAAAAAGATCTAATCTTGACTTGAATAATTTTTGGTAAAGTAGAATTGCTACAATTGCTGGCGAATTGCTTCAGCTAATTATCCTCATTACTAATAAACATGTGCCTTGTTTGCTGTTTGTATCCAGCTGGTGAGGACTTTTTTACAGTTTTGTCACACAGACAACTGTAACAATTGAATTGTCTTCCTATGTACATGAACACAACCCTGTGCAAATCAGCCGTTGGCCTAAAAATCCAAACCCATGTGTGCTTCTTGAATCTGTTGTTATCAAACATCATTCCCAGCCCCTTCATCTTTCTTGCAGCTGTTTCCTGAGTGCTCTTCTGTTTATCAACAGCCTTCCTGAGTGGCAGTCAACAAAGCTGCACTTGCTGTGTCTGGGGTAGATGTGACTCTGCAATCGAGCAGTGACAGCCCTCGCTGCCTGTCCCAGTGCTGAGAGCCCATTTCCCTACAGCTCTGTGCTGGCAGCTCCTGCAGTTTGGGCTTCTTGCTGTCAGCCCAACCACCCTTCCAAAGGGACTGCTTTCCAAAGCAGGATCCTTTGCCTGTAAGACTCAGATCTATGTTCTTAGACACTAAAACATTCCAACTTGCCAAGCAACCCACATTATTCCAGCAGTGAGCTCTGCTCTCCTCATTTACTAAAAGCCATAGCATTAGGATGGGGTTGTTGATTGTGTCCTCCCTTGTTGCTAACAATTTATTAAAGAAAACAGAGCTGAAATTCCTGAGGAACTCCTTCAGAATCACACTTAGTAAAATATCCCCACTTCTGTCATGTGACATGTTGTATAGCCAGGTTTAATTCATTTAATGTGTCATGGTAAGTCTCAGCTGCCACAGTTCCCTGATCAGGATGCCACATAATATCAGTGAAGTATGCAAGAGTCCAGTCCAGTGACACTGACAACTTTCAACAGGCAAGGAAACTTTTAATCCATTTAAAATAAAAATCAGATTCATTTAGCAAGTTCTACCTTCTGATAAACATTGTTTGGTGGTACTAATTATATGATCCCCCCTGTTTTTCTATTAATCAAGTCAGCCTTTACACTATTTTACTAAGGACTGATGCCTGGCTGGCAGACCAGCATTTCTGTTTAAAAATGTTAGCACAACATGAGCATTCTTCCAGGCTCCTAGAAGTTCTCTCTGTGAACAGTTAACATCAAGTCCTGTGTCAGCAGATCAGAGCACCCTCATCCAGCTTTTTTTACAGCCTGTAAAGTTCTGTCTAGGCTTCCTTAGCTTCAGCCTGCAGCCTGGCCTGCTGCTGACAGCTCTATCCCATCAGCTAATGACGAGGCAGTAGGCTGTCAGCACTGCTCTTATGTTAAAACTGACTGGAAAACAAAAATATTGCTTACAGAATATTCTGTGTCCTTTGCTTTGTTATCAACTTGTTTTATTTTTATATTCCAAGTTATCAAAATTTGTCCCTTCTATGGTAACAGTATGGTTTTTGTAGCCTCTTTCTCAGTAGGTGGCTCTCTATTCTGTCACTGTTGTCTAACCCTTCTCTTGACCACTTGGACTCCTGATTGTTTCAGCTTTGTGAAACAGTCCCTGTTAAAACACCAAGCACTCTGTGGCGATATTCTGTTTGCATACAAGAAAGATGACCCAAGGGAAAGCACACCTACACAAATCACAACCAACATTTGGTTCTGTGGTCAGTTCCCTCTGGTGTCAAAAATTAAGCCTAATTAAAAGCTTCTCTTATTAGGATACAGGATTATTTGCACTAAGAAATAGAAACTGCTAATAATGTCCAGAGTTGCAGGTAACTTTGTAATTGGCAGCACACATCCCTTTACTTAGTATCTATCTAATTTTTTTCCTTTCCCTTATCTCTCCATTCTATAAGAGGTAAGTTCAAGTGTACCTACCCCTTCCCCTATGCTACTTTACCTAGGCAGTGCACTGAGAACCTCATTCTTTTAAGACATGAATGATCTGAGAATAATTTGGATGTTCTTTCTCAAATTGCTCTTAAATTCCCTGATCCTTACTGTGATCCCTTGAAAGCACCTCACTAGTACCTGCAACCACTGCTACCTTGGGCTCAGCTCAGCTTTCTAAATTTGGAGTAGTACTTTGGCTTTGAAGAACAACTGCCTTTCATTTTCTTTCTTTTCTTTTTTTTTTTTTTTTTAATTTTAATGCTCATGGTATAGAATTTGCTGTGATACACAAAGAGCTCTTTGCAGATGTTCTTGATCTCTTTACAAGCTGGGCAGGGCAACACACCAGTGAAGAAACCCCTGCATGTTCGGTTCTGTTTGATCAAGTGAATCAGTCCCCAGCGTGGACTGCAGAGTTTGAAACTGCTGAACTAAGTGTAGAACCACTAGGAACAGCTGCTGGTTCCTTCCATCCTCTCTACCTGGTTGTCAAATCCTGTCCCACAGAATTGTAGGCAGCCATTCAGTCCCAGGATGTAACTACTGCTTGTCTAAAAGGCTGCATTCCCAATATCCAAAACCAAATGGCTTCACTGTAAATGCTGAAAAGGCATGAAAATTACTAAGTGTGAAATAAAATAATCCCCTCTTTAGAAAGCCCAGATTGACCCTTTGGGTGATAAGGTTATAGATGTATTTTGTTTAACTGAAAATGCTTGTCCACTTAGAACCCTATAAATTCAAGTGACCCTGATGATGTACTAACATAAAGCACATGATGTTTTGGGACTGGGCTTGCAGTTTTCATGACAATGTCTGGGGCAATGGATGCTCAGTCCTAATTAGAGCTGCTAGTATTAATCCAGAATTTTCCAAGTTACTTGAGGAAATTTGGCCTTGAAATGAGTTAAGTCAACTTGATTGAATAAACCACACAGTTTGAGCTGTACACTTCCAGCCTGTTCCACGCTGTGTGACTGCATCTTTTACCTGTCCTCACATGGACAAAGCAAAGAATGGAATCATTTCTGTTCATGTTTTTGCATCCCCTTCTCATGGCTTGAACCCTTTTGTAAGATGCCAGGAAGCTGTTTATGAATTGGTAACTGCTGGGTCTGTCCTTATTGTTTTAGGATTCCTCTGCTCCCACACGGATCTGGCAGTCTCTTCCTAAAATGGTGGGGTAGTGCAAGAATGCTATTTCTGTAGCTATCCATTCCACACTGGGCTCTTAAATACCAGTTCATCAGACCTCAAGTATTTGGCAGTTCTGAGAAGTGGGGCTAAAGGCAAAGAGGCATCTTATCATCGGCAGAATCCAACTGCTCCAGTGGGCAGAGGCAGAAGTTCAGAGTCTACATCCTTCATTCAAATGGAACTAAACCGGCCAAAATTGTGGCACACTAGTAATTGTAGTCTCTGCTGGGACTTGAGGTAACACCACAAACTCCATTTATTTGGAGCATTAGGATTCCTCTGAGTATAATGAAGGCAAGGACTTCTAGAGATGGATCATGGCACTCAACAAATCTGAACATCAAAGGCCATTTACTAAGACATCACAAAGGGCAGTGGCAGTGTTTGCCTTCTGTACCAACTGCCTCTGGGAGTGGAGAGAACAGGGCTGTTTGGAGTGCTTGGGGGGTGTTGTTTGTTTTTTGTTTGTTTTTTGTTTTTCTGTGGGACTTTTTGGGTTTTTTTTCCCTTTAATTTGGTTTTGGTTAGCATGAGCTATTCTATGCAAGGCAGCCTGGAATATTATACAAATGTTGTAACTGAAAAAGTCACAAACAAATATTCCAGCATTTATGTAGGATTGTAGTGGAGGGTGAGAACAGCTGCTCGTATTGTTTCAAAAGCTAAATGTTTTCATGGAAATACAGCTTCTTCTGCATCCAATTTATCTTTTCAGGCACAACAGTGTGAGGATCAGAAAAGAACTGGGCCTGGGGATGCCAGCTTCTATTCATGGCTTTTTCTTTTGATTCACTGTCTTTGCCTCCATCATGTTTCTGTTGAATTCAAGGAATTAAAACACTGCTACACTTTCAATATTAAGTCTAATTTGGCTTCTGAGAGATTTAAAACTTCTGTGCATCTTGGGGCACTTTTTGTATCTTCTTTGCTTAATGAAATTGTTCTGGATGTGCCATGGTCAGTGTCCAGAGCTCTCCGCAGTGAGATGTGTGATATGTGTATGTGGAGGGAAATGGATGATGACCAGAAGGTTTTTCACATCAATGAGCATTGAATGCATTAAATGAGATCCAAAGGATGGTCTCCAGAGGTAGTTTAGAGTACAGAGCCTGTCTGAGAGAGTGACTGCTGGAAAACATGGAGATGTGTGTTAATGCATATCCCCCTTCACTGCCTTGGGAGAGCTGTTTGATCCTTGTCATGTCTCCCTGGTACAGCATCTCACAAGAAACCTCTGAGCTGGATGAGCCTGTAAATGCTACTGTGTAATATCAAGTGTCAGTAACACAGGTTAATTCAGCTGAGAAATTTGTGAAGAAAAAAGAAGCCATGGTATAACCATGGGCATAATGGGAATGCAGGTGTGCAATTGCAGGGTTGTGATTCTTGTTCTGCAGAGCTGCAATCTGTTTGAAGCCCAAGAATGCACAGTGCTAGAGACAGTTGTGTCGTTGTCCTGTGTTCTGCCCTCACAGCCTGGATGACCACCTGATGATATGACTTTTCATGGAATTTTATCAGTTTCAGGCTCATATCTGGATAACCCAAAATTCAGGGTTTGTGATCCTGTAGTGTGGTACTCTGTGTAGCTCTATTTTTCTTACATGACTTAAGTGAGAAGCTGTGTGCCTCTGTGTGTCTGTGTTTGAGTCCTGATTTTGAATCAGATAAAGCAAAATAGGAAAAGGACAATAATAGCATTGAGTCATAATTATTTACAGTTGAACATGTTAGACTGTTGTATGCAGTTACTGCTCCTGATAATGGTAGGGGTTACACTGGTGTACATTTTGGCAAAGCATTACTTCAGGGAGACTCCAGCCCTTTGACAGTTCTGGTTTAGAGATTGTTGTGACTTTCTGAAGACAAAAAATGAGGGTTTTTTCCCAAGATTTTTACTAACTGAAGAAGAAAACTGGATTTGAAACAAGCTAGGCTAATTTCCATTATTTCCAAAAGGGCAATGTGATGTTCTTGTGATGGTCCAGTTCCTCGGCCTCCAGTAACTGCTTAAAGTAGGTAAGGTCCAGCCTGGTTATCAATCATCTGGGTTTTGCCTTCCACAGGTGGTCCAGCTCCCCATTCTTCTCTGCAAACAGCCATGTTCCCTTGGGAGAGATGGTGGGAGTCTGCTCATAACCTCCCTGCAGGCCAGGAACCCTGGGTCAGCTGCTGGACTATGTCACTGAAGTTGATATTGGTGCACTGGCAAATGTGGGTTTGTTTCCTCAAAGATAAGTTCTGTTGTCAAACAGAAGCACTTCTGCTCATACTGACCCTCTCAAAAACTCTGGAGATGAGGAAAAATCAATAAGTGCAGACCAGGATAAACTAAAATAAACATTTTCAAGCTTTTACGATACTAACAAAATACTGAAGGAAGAAAATAATCCCTGAAGGGATACACTCTGTTGACTGCCCTGGGAGAGAGCAGGGCTACTGACAAGTGAGTCTGTTCTTTCCCCATTGAATATGCAGCCTGCAAGTTCCCTGAGCACAGGACTCGTGCCTGGTTTGCTTTGGTCTCACCCAGACATTGTGTTTGTGGCACTGGCACCAGACAGGGATGTGGTACGGGCTGAGGGGCTCTCAGAGACCAGGAAGGCTGCTAATTCTACCAGTCCCACTAAATTCACTTGATTCTACAAGAACTGGTCAGGGCTCATTCTAGAGCAGGGATGACGTGCCTAATGTGGAAGAAGCTGGAAGATGAGCTAGCTGAGCTCAGACTTGCCTTTCAATGTATCCACATACCTCTTGGTAGTGACCCCAGTATGAAGGAGACTCCTAGCTTTTAGACAAAACACAGCATCCCCAGTACAGGAGGGTGCTGTCCATCTTTGTCACCATGTGGACACTCCTGTTGTGCAGTCCCCATTTCAAGAGTGGGTTGTTGTCATGTGCTTTCCTAGGGCTGTTCTCAGATCAATGGTAATGATTGAGGTAGGTGCAGAAAATGCGTGCTTGGTAAGCAGAGTGAGAACTGGTATCTTCAGGGCTAGGACTTCAACCCACCTAGCCTGAGCTCCTGTATCATCAAATTACAGCCCATTCTCTCTGCAGGGAGTGCAAGAGCTCATCTTGAATTCAATAATGCACTTTCTAGAAAGGCAATCAAACCTGGATCAGAGGACAGAAAGGGATAGAGAATACACTCCTTTTTTAGTATTTTGTTCCAGAGGATAATCACTCTGTAACAAATACGAACCAGATGATTCATTAGAATTTTTCTAACTCCAGCTCTCAGCATTGTTCTGGTTCTTGCTATGCCTTTTTCCTCTTGATTAGAGGTCTTAAAACTGGTGTTTTTCTCCCCATGTTAGAACTTGCACAGTGTAATCAACCTGCCCCTCAATACCCTGTAACAGCCAAGCCCAGCAATGTTTCTGAGCTAGAATCTGTTCAGTTACATGATTCATCCTGCCAGTGAAGACCATTCTATTACACTTTTCTCAGTTCTCTCTGCTTTCTCTTTACATAAATCTCATGACATGGATGCACTGGCATCGTCTGTGTTCATCTGTGAGTTTTCCATGTACAGTGGAAGGTGTTAGGGTTGGCTGCAAGACTCTGTGTCCACATAACTCACTGCCCAACCAAAGTCTTTGTGCTGTATCTGTGGTTGTCTCTGAGCTCAAACTTCTCCCCACACCAGGAATAAAAGGATGCTCTTGCATGCTCCTTCAGCTTGCTCCTGCATTGCTCCATGTTCAATGGCCAGCAGAAGTCTGCCTAATCTTTGGAACATATATGTTGAACTTTAATCGTAAATTGGTGTTTGGGATGATTTTTTCTTTTCTTGGGGATTTGGTGGATTGAGGAGATTTGGAGAAGTCACTGCCTAGTCTTTTTAGGCAGTTATTCTAATGTGGATTAAGGCACCACTGGCTCCAGTGTTAGCTGTGTTTGTGTGCTTGATACTGGTTAAATGAAAAAATGAAATTAAACACCTGTTCCTTAAGAAAACTGTGCTTTCTTAGCTGCTTTCAGGAGAACCATCTGACTCAAGAGACTAAAGTCTTTAATTTTACCCTACCTTTTAATCTCATTGACATTTTCTGAACATTGTTTTCTGTGTGCAGAACCTGGAGTAGACCAACAGTGAGAAAATAGTCTGTGAGAGTCTAATAGCAGAGAGTAGAATAGGCTGTGGAGCAGACCATTTGTATCTGAGGGCTCCTGGACACTTTGGCTGCTCTCTGTGGGACTCCTTGAAGTGGCACTTCAGCTGTGTTTAGTCCTGGATAAGTTAAAAACCCCACGAGTTTTGCCTCCACTGCTGAGCAAGCCAAGTGGTCCTTGTGAAACCATTTAACTTCTTTTTTCCTTTTTCTTATTTTCTTCCTTTTCCTTTTATTCTTTCTTTTTTTTTTATTTTCAGTTCTACCATTTTCTGTTGGTTTTGGTTGGTTTGGTGTTTGTTTGTTTGGTTTGTTTTTGTGTTTCCTTTTGGACTATATAACATGTGAGCACTGTGACTTGACCAAATTAGGTACACCACCAGAATTCTGAAATTAGCGGGGGCATGAATAAGCACTTTTGTCAAAATAACTATTTGCATATACATCTGAACTGCAGATGCTGCTATGGAGCAAAAAACGATCCCCTAGACTTCAATAAGTCAACCTGAGCATTATCATTAAACCAGATATGTTGTTTCTGTTACTGAAATGAGCTCTGGAACATCTGTGCAGACCCATTCCCAACGTTAAATTGTCACCTCTCACAGTCTGGGAGTGTCACCTATCACCGGAAATGGTGTTTGCTCCTTTCTCAGCGGTGTTGCACAAACAGCCCTGAATTGCAGGTGACTCACCAAAAAGTGCCCTTTTCTCTGGTAGCATCCTGAGGGTTACATTGGTGGTATCTCCCCAGATTTCTGGCATAGTCTGAATCTGGTGTCATTGGTGGGCAGGGTGTGACACAGCCAGATATGCTGAGCACACACACACACACACACACACACACACACACACACACACACACACACAGGCTGTGCTGCAAGCAGCTCTGTGTTCCTCAGAGAAAGGCAGGGGGGATTTCTTTAAATACCCAAGAAACAAAGGCTTTAATCACAACACATTTTCTTAGGTAATATCAACAAACTGAAAGAAATCTGAAATTGTAACATGCTGGTTTAGGACATGTGTTGGTTCTCCAGCAGCCTTTTTATTTCTCTGGTTTTAGTTACCTTTTGTAGTTTTATGACAGGTATGACAGGCTGGAGCCACTCTGCTTGTGAACACTTTTATCTCTTTGAAGATTCTCCTTTTGAAATGAAATGTTTCTTGGCCGTTCTTAGCTCAAAGGTGGAACTTTATAGGGAGTGGGATGGAACTGTTTGCAGTGGGGGGAACTCCAGAGCAATTTTACTTCCTTTGAAGATGTGTGTTGTTCCTGAAGCTACTTTTGTACAGTAGGAAAATCATCTGGGGCCAAGCAGGAAGTTGTAAGGTCTGTGGCACATCCCAGCGAGCCCTCGCCCTGCATTGCACTGTCCCTTCCCTGCCCAGGAGACAGCTCTGGGCACTCAGGACAGGCAAGGAGAACTTTTGGACAGATTTATTCTTAAAATCCACATCTGAGGGTGGGCCTCCACAACCCACATGGAGTTCATTGTTGGGTACAAGCCGGTAGTGCTGGAGCCATTGGTTTTGTTTGGTGGGTTTGTCTTCCAGCTACCTCCACACTTCCACCCACCTGTGGGTTTAAAGCTCGTTGTGCAGTGCTGAAGAATAACAAAGCTAGATAAAGGAAATTCCTTACGTGACCCACTGCTCTGATGATGCTGGGTAGGTAAGACCCAGCCTCTCCCGGGCTGGGGTGAGCTGAGGGGAATCCCCTCACAGCCGGGCTGAGGGATCACCTGAGGGGGACAGGGGGAAAACCTCCTCATGCCTGGGCTGGGCTGGGCTGAGGGGGGATCCCCTCACAGCCGGGCTGAGGGATCACCTGAGGGGGAGGAACCTGGGCTGGGCTGAGGGGGGCTGAGGCCGGCTGGCTCCTGAGGAACCGCCCGGGGGAGGACCTCAGGAGGACCCGCTCCTGGCTGGCCTGAGGGATTCCCTCAGGGCACCTGGAGGGTGCTGGAGGGACACCCTCAGGGCCACACTGAAAACAGAGGAGGTGCCGACCTAAAGCGGCTGCCGGACCCCTCGGGGCCAGTCTGAGGAAGGATGAGGAGGCGCCCCGAGGCGGCCTGAGGGGACACCCCTACGGGCTGGTCCGCGGACGGCTGAAGGGCCGGTGCAGAGCACGGCGGAGGCGGCAGCTGTTAGAGCCGGTTCAAGGGCGGCTGAGGCGCCGCCCTGCTGCGCCGCCCCGGGCCGGCCGCACGGACCCCTCAGGGCCGCTGGGGCGGGGCGCGCACGGCCGCCCAGCCGGGGCGGGGCGCGGGGCAGGGGCGGAGCATTCCCCGGCCCCCGCCCCGCCGGTCCCGGCCCCGCCCGGGCTGTCAGAGCCGGCCTGTCCCGGGCAGGCTCGGGGCGACCGCGGGATGCGGCGCTGAGCGCGCTCCGCTCGCTCTCTCCGTCCGTCTGGCCACCCGTCCATCGGTCTCCCCGCCCGGGCTCCCGCACGCCGAGATTCCCTCCCGCAGCCCATGATGTGCCTGGAAAGCGACGGCTCCTCCGGCAGCAGCCCGGTCTGCGGCGGGCGGCTCCGAGCTGGCGACGAGGAGGAGGAGGAGGACGGCGAGCGGGGCTGCTGCGGCCGGGGTGCCGAGGGCGAGGTGCAGACCCTGTCGGGCAGGATGAACCCCCCGGCGGCCGGCAAGCATCCCGACCGCCCCGCCGCCCTCCGCAAGGCGCCGACCCTCGGCCGGGCCCGGGTAGCGGCCGCCGGCATCCTCAGTGTGGGCAACGTGCTCAACTACCTGGACCGGTACACCGTGGCAGGTGAGCGCACCCCGCGGCTGTGAGGGCATCCCCCGCTGCCCGGGGACAGCCCTTCCCGGGCACGCTGCAGCGGCCGCCGTCCCCAGGGCTGTCGTGGGCTCGGGTCAGCGGGGCTCGCCCGCCGTGCCGGGGCTGGAGAGGAGGGATGGAGCGAGGGATGCGGCGCGGCCGGTGCCCATTGTGCGGCCCCTCTGGTATTGTTCTCTAGTTTGTGTGAATTTTATCGAAAATAAGAGGAGCGCCCTTTGTTTGTGCGGGCTCGATGAAATGGAATCGGTGCTCGCTGGGATTCGGGAGGGACCGGTGTCCGCAGCGCGGTGCGAGCGGAGGGCGCTCGGCGAGGCTCGGGGTGATGGCAGACGCGTTATCGATCCCGGCACAGGGCGAACGCTGCGGGCGACAGGTGCAGCTGCGGCCGGAGAGACACGCACACACACAGCCTGCTGCCGCGCGGGGGGAGACGGGCGAGCGGGGTGTCCTTGGGTGAAAATCGCAGCGAAGCAAATCCCCTTGGCTTTGTCTCTGCGGAGTGCGTCCAGCCTGGAGCAGCCGGCTGCCCTTCAGCCCTGTGCCAAGGAGGGTCCCTTCCCTGCAGAACTCCCGAGCGGGTGACAGCAGAGCTGGCAGGAGCGGGCGCGGGAGGAGCGGCTAGGCAGCTGCAGTGCACTTTGCAAAGCTCGGTTTTCTTAAGGTAAACACTTAAAATCATGCGCTGGTGGATGTGTGACCAGCCGTAGTGCGTGAGCCACTATGCTCCTCAGTACTTACTACTACGGTGAAGCTTAGCTCCAAAGCAAATGTCTGTTTGGATGTTTACTGTGCCATCCCTGGAGAGGACTCCTTGTTTATTCTTGTCAGGCAATAACAGCAGGGAAGAAGATCATCACTGAACTTTTTCTAATTAGAAATGAAGTAGGCTTGTTGGTAATCAACTGTCTCATGTCATTAGAATATAATACATATTCTCTGTTTGGCAATACTGATAATTTTATCTTCAGAGCTTACAAAGGGGTTTGTGCATGTATAAATTTTTCTCTATGCATATATATGTTTTAATCACTAGGACTCAATGTGGTGTTAAGCAAATCCAATATTTGTTTATACTACATTAAAATAATATATGTTTGTAGGGCAGTGATAGAGAGCAAGGGACATAAATCTAAGTCACTGTTGTTAGAATAAATTGGCCAGGTTGTATTTATTTTGTCTGGAGTAAGGAGATGGGGAGGATTAGAAGGAGAATTTAGCTGGCACCATTGTGGCTTTTTTGTTTTTCTTTTTAGATGTGGCTTGTTCCTTCAGGAAATGTAAAGGCCAGTATTGGAAGGTATTAAGTACTCAGCTGGTAGTCAGTCTGTTACAGAAGGAAGCTTGAAGATAGAAGGTTAACCTGTTATTATTGAAGGAAATTGTAGTGTGCTCCCTTGGCCTCAAATAGGGACCTCTCTAAGTGGAGTTTTTCTACAAAGCACCTTTAATGCATGGCAAGTTTCCTTTTTAGGAAGCTATTCACCCCATCATGCAATCTTAAAAAAAAAATCACATCTAGTTCACCTATTTGCTCTAGCACTTCCACCGAGACCTTTGCCATCTGATTTTTCTGCCTGCAAGAACTGAAAGCATCTTCTTTTCTGGAAAGGCTGGAAAGTGCCTGACCAAGCAGAAGATAAAAATGCCTGCTTGCTGTACTGTGACATTGCCAAACCCAGTGCTGTGGATGCTGGTGTTCCTAGGACAAGCTCTGGTATTACTGTGCTCAATAACTGCCCTGTGGAACTTATTTATTAACATTCAGCTTCATATCAAAGGTTTAAGATCTCAGACATCAGACTTGCCTTTGGGGACAGAATCAAACTTTGCATGGGCTTTTTGTCTTCTGTCAATTGGTATTTACTTTTCAAACTGGTGTAATATAAAGTGCTAATCTAAAACATGAAATAATTTAAATCCAGTGTAATGGAAGAGTTGTGGTAATAAAAATTATATGTTTTGAGCTCAAAATGGACTTGATTATAAAGTCTTCTCTAAAAGTAATCTTTACTTTTGTATTTTGAGTCTTAGTGCATACCACATGCTTATGTGATGTGCACTTGCAGATGAATCAAGCTAGCACTTTGAATATGCAGCTCATGTCTCAAGACAGGTAATAATTAGTAAATACAACTCTCCAGACCTTCAAAGTACATTTCAAATATGAATTGTTGCAGCAACGTAATAAGGGATTTTAACACCAGCCACGTTATGGCAGGGGAAGTAGCATCAGAAGTTATGATTTACCTAAGGCCAGTGGACTGTTGTGAGAACTGGAATTAATTTCTGGTTCCAGCTCTATTTGAAGC
Source organism: Emberiza elegans (assembly GCA_024865655.1). Lineage (NCBI taxonomy): Eukaryota > Metazoa > Chordata > Aves > Passeriformes > Fringillidae > Emberiza > Emberiza elegans. Next base: position 1,978,871 of record JALJVW010001080.1, read on the forward strand.
AAGTGTTAGAAGAGCAGCAGTTCCAATGGAAACTGGTTCCTGAGGATTTGTCTCCAGGGTGATCCCTGCTGTGGATTCTCTGATGTCAAATAAGTTGACCTTTGTCATTAGCCTTTCTCTTCTTGTCTTATAAGAGTTGCATCTACCCAACCATTTTTTTAAAATGAAAGTGTTGGAAGCTTTGGGACTTCTTCCTGCTGTCAAATTTAGTCAAAGGCGGGTCAGTGGCCTCAAAAGCAATTAGCAGGGAGCTGACAGACAGCCATAAGCAAACAGAGTATCCAGCTGTATGGCACAGTACTCCAAATACATCTCTGTCTTACTTGAGAACTTAGTTGCAATCATTTTGGTTGGCCAAAAGTATAAGAAAAAGCAAGTATATATTTAGTGTATATATAATAAATAAAAATTAAAAATATATAAATATAATATGTATTTTATATATATATGTCTATAACAAGTATATATTTATTTACTGCGGGGAAAAATCATATACAGAGTTATTTCCAGTTGTAATTTCCTGAGTATCTTCCACAATTTTCTAACATAGCCTCACAGAAGCTGGGTAGCATGTATCCAGTCAATGTAAGAGCATCTTATGTAATAGAAAGAACTAGGCTGACCTGTCCTATAGCACATCTTGCCCTTAAAAGTAAAAGCTTTTGCATGGCTACAAAGCAAACAGCAAATGTGTATTTCTTGTTGTTTACACTCTGGACACATAAACACTGTGTATAATGAGTTGGTTTTGGGTAATATTTTTTTTTCAAGTACAACACACAAGGAAGTAGCTGCCTGTTTTCCTGGTTTTGGTTTAATGACTTCCCAGGATGGACTAAATGAGTTTATGATGGGATATGCCTTTTTGGTATCTGGGACAGAGCTTGAATGCAGTTTCCAAGATACAGGGCATACACAGCTTCACACCTGACACTAAGTTTGCAGCTTTTTTGGGAATACATGATGAAAATGGGCCTCCACTGAGGATTGGCCTGTTTGTTAAGCTTTCAGAATAAGTTTCTTCCAGTATTTAAAAAAAAGAGTCTGCACAGCAGCAGTGTGTATTTCAATAAGATCCTTATGTTTACAAAGAGTTGGAAATTTCCAGCATGTGTGGATGTGTGGAGTGTGTTGGAACACACTGATACTTGGGAGAAGCTGTCCCAGACAAAAAGTGTCAGTGCCTCTACTGTGGCTCTCGTAAGGAAAAGATTGAAAACTCAATCAGTGCTGAGCATTACCAACTTGAAGGGAAATGATCCTCTGCAATTTTCTTAATAGGTCTTTGACCATACTGATAACACCTGCCTGTGGAGAAAGCATTCTTTCAAAAGCTGTGATATTTTACTGCTATTAGGACAGCAAACAAGGGGAAAACAAAAGTAATGAAGCCATTGCAGATTTCCTGTGAAACTGCAGGATTTCAGCCATCCCATGATGCTAGGACATATCTTCTTCCTTAATGAAGTTTTGGGAAAAGTCATCTTGCCTTCAGAAGCTTGGAATGTGGTTTCACAATTATACCATGGGTGACCTTTTACTGTGCCTGCTGTTGACGATGAAAATAGTGTTGCTTCATTAGGGTGTCACCTCCACCTTCTAATTCAGATGCTACTTCCTGGCATTTCTGTAGTGCTCTAATTTAAAGGTAACGATTTAATTAAGCTGGAGAACTACCCAGCAAAGTAAATGAGTTCTCACTATCCCACTACAGAAGGGGAAACCAAGTTGCAGAATGTTGGTGATTTGCCTGTGGTAATGGAGTTAGTGGCAGAGCCTTGGCTGGTATCAGTTCATCCTTGAGGTTCTCCATCCCTGTCACACAGTACGTCACAGACTTTGGTCTGCTGGTTTTGTCCTTTAAATGTCTGCAACTTGCTAATAACTGTATTTGTGTTAATTAGCCTCTCATTACAACACATAGTTGCAAATCAAATGCCATGCTTTGAAGATACACACATGCAAATGATCACTGAAAGTTGAAAGTCAAGTTTACAACTATGTAGTACAGACTCCAGCTGAAGGGTTAGGAAAGGTTCAGTGCTAACTCTCAAGTGCAAAGACATTCAAGAGGTTGTGAGCCAAAACTGCTTCTTTTTACTTGTGAGCTCACATTTCTGATAGTAACACAGTGCCCCATTGAGTGCTTCTTAGTGAATGTAGTCAGGGAATTCACATGGAATGGGATAAAAAGAGCCCCTTCTCCCCTTGTAACTAGACTGTGCTTAGCGCTCATAGCTTCAGGGAGCTATGCATTAAGCTAAGTATTAAGAGGCAGTGCAAGTACCCAGGATACAGCTCTGGAAGGGCTGTAATGCTGGAAAATATTAGAAAATGATACTGACAGAATGCACTTGAGGCAGCAGTGCTGCCAGCTCACGCATGTGAGGATGTGTGAAAGGATGACAGTGTTTTACTTGGGCAGCAGGGACCTACTACTGACTCAAATTCAACAAGTCCTGCTTTGGGAGCAGAAGTTAGACTTGAACCTCATGCACTTCAAAAGCAGGAGACAGAAAGTGCTCTGCAGCACAGTGATGGGGACTGTGCCACAGCATCTTGTTCTCTAGTGTTGTTTTCCTTGTGTGATGGGCTTTATTGCAAGGCTGCTGCTTCTTCCTGTTTGCTGATTCTTATGCGAGCTGGCAGGATTTGTTCCAGAGTATTTTACATTTCAAGTGAAGTCTTATTATGTTTAATCATAGTATTTTTTTCTTCCTTGTGCTGTAGGTTTGCCAGATACTAACTATCTTTGTTATTATGTGCAGATTTTCCTGTTTGACTCTGAGATCCTCTTTCATGCATGTTGATTAATTTTATCCCCAAAGCATTCAAGGCATCACAGCCAGAGAATGTGGCCTTTATTACATGGAGTTAATATACTCATAAATATTGAGTGTGTTCTTAAGAATAATGTAATGATCTTACCAGTCCCTTGATCTCTGTGACTGTCAACACCAGCAGCTTTGTGATAAAGCTTCTCTGGTCAAAAGTGTGGGAAATCTGTAATCATTCCTTCAGACTTTGCAAATATCATACCAAGCTGCAAGAGGGTTAAATTCTAATAAATGGGACTAACTGAGAACATTTACTCTTCATTTTTTCTGGTACACTGTGCATGAGAAGCAAATGAGCTGCTGATGACGTAGCATGATGGGTGATAAATTTGAACAGATACTGTTAAAAACTGGTGAATTTTCCTGCAATACAAAACCCCATAGCTCTTGCTTGATGTTTCAATTGCTGAGGAACTCGTGGTTGAAAGGTGTTATAATGCATCTTACATCAAATGAGGTTTGTAAAGGTCTTGAGGTTCCTTATAACTATCCTTATAACTATCAGAAAAAGCTCCTGGTACCTCTTCAGGAGATTCAATGGGAAGCCATGATTTTATTTGACAGATAAAAATTAGGGACTCCACAGATCAGAACTCTTCTGAGTTGCTTGTTTGCATCATCATTCCTTGATGTGTATTATAGACCAGGACATTGTTGTGCAGTTTCTGTGGAATCAGGTGGTGCCTCCAAAGTGCTTATAGTCCACATCTATCTCCGTATCTCCAAGGTATGGAGAGCTGCAGGCCCAGGGTGGAGAGTCAGAGGGACACAAGAGGCTGCCCTGGTCAGTGGGAGGGGTCCCAGAAGATGAGCAGATGTGGCTTTTTGGTAGGCAGTATAGCCAGGGGGTGAGGAGGGAAGAAAAGGGCAGCTTTCAACAAGAGTTTACAAACAGCATCTTCCAAAAATGATGAGCATCACAGGAGAAAGGATGAAGATGTCTGTTGGAAATGGATAAAGGAGGATGATGCCCTTCTGGCTGAGAGAGTTTTGTGGAAATTGGCACTATGGATGTAGGGTGATGAATGTTCTAGAAAAAATGTGTATGTGCAAAATGAGTTCTACAAAGAACCTGTGAGGTGCCTAAGGGGCCAGGGAAGTTAATGAGAACCGAGCAAAATGGGCTTGGGCTCAGAGCCCAGAGAGGTGTAAGTGAGGTGAACAACACCTCATGGTTTCCAGAAAAGTTTTGAGTACATCTTGGCATGGACCTCTCCTGTAAATTGAATTTTTGGTGAACTGGTCTGAAATTCTTGTCTGAAAATCAAGAGGCAAATCGGAGACACGTAGGGGCAAAATAAGAGAAAGAAACCCCCAAGCAACCCGAACCAAACAGTCCCCCAGTCATTACCACTGAGTTTTTAAGTACTAGATGCCCCCTTTGACTCTGGTGCTGTAAAACCTCTCACCCTGTGATTCATTGACTGGACGAGTACCCCACCTAGAACTGCTGAACTGCTGAGCACAGCAGGCATCTCATGCATGGCTTTTCTTTTCTTGACACATCTGTTTTCATTGTTATTTTGAGTGTGTTTTTGTCTGATGTAACCCAGCTATTTCTGTAGGGTTGCAGGGAAAGGAAGTGAAAGGGAGGGAGCACTAATATCCGTGCTCCTGGTGTTACAACAGCATGTAAAAAATCAGGAGGATGAGAATGTAAGGGGTCCTGGCTGACTGAAGGGATGTGGATCTTCCCACTTGTGGTCATGACTTTGGGGCTGTCACCCATCAGGAGTGGCTGAAGGTTTCTTTTGGAAGGCTCCTAAATGAGCTGTTCCAGATGCTCTGGTGGCTCTGTCCACTCTTCATGGTGCTCTGTGTTTTATGGAAACCTCTGCACAAGGCATGGCTGGAACCACCACGTTATCTCTCACTATAAAAATGAAAGAATTCTTTTGTCAGGCTGAACCTTCTAGACAGCAATGGAGCATGTTGTGAGAACATCCCACCTCTTCCGTACTTCTGGTTTTGAGGAGATAGGTATCAATGAATCCTCCTCCAGAACTGATCTCCTGCCACAACTGAAATCATAGAGCAATTTTAGCTTTAGAGAAGGGAGAGAAATACAGCAGAAAAACTAGGCTTTATGCCCTGCCTTTCCTAAGTTCAAGCTTGAGCAATATGAACATACCAGGGTTATGTTGTTGGTGAACAATATTATCTCCTGGTTTTGTTTGTTTCTTTTTTTTAAAAATATATGTCTTATGCTTCTGCTGGTGGCCAGCAACTGCAGTAGCCAAACAGAAGAGCAGGGGGAAAAGACCAGTGTTTATCTGGAGAATAGCTGCAGTAACAGCTTGGAGTTTGGCTGGCAGAGTGAGAGAACCCCATGCTGGAATGAAAATCCTTTCAGCCTTGGCATGTGATGATTTTTCGTTTAATTTTTTTATTTTAAGGCTGCACTGAACCAAAACTGCAGTAATCCATCTTACTCCTTGTTCAGGCTTCTGCCAATAATTATGTAAATAACAGATCACAGTTAATTATTTGTTTCATAGCTTCCTATTTTCCGTATTTGTATTAGTAACATATCATTATTGTCTTAGAATACAGCTCTGTGTTCTTGGCAGCACGGAAAACAACAAAAATGGGTGAACTGACAGTGGCAACAGGACTGGTGTCTGTGTGAAGTCTGCAGGGCCTGAATGAAACCTGCCTGAAGGGTACCTCTGATTCCCATGGCTGTCCTGGGATTTGCTGATCTGTGCTCTCTGCATATTCTCATTTCAGACAAGTGATCCCTCAGGAGGGTTTGCCAACAAAGCAGCATGGATCTGAAAGGGGGGGGGTGGGTCTTGCCCTGCTGTTGATTTGTGATTTTCACTTCTCTCTGCCTGTCACGTTTGCATTTCATGATTTGTGCCTGTGTGGTGGTCATGACCTTGGAAGTTTTGCTTTTCATCCTGGCTTAGGCAGCTGCTTTAGTTCAGCTTTCCTACCAGGTGGGCAGTTTAGGATGTTCACAAATCACTGTGTGCTCTCGCTCTGTTCCTCTTCAGTGAGACTTTTCATTTGAAAATGGGAGACTATGACAGGATTTCTTCTCTAAGAATTTTGCATAAGATACTGTATTCTCATTTTCACATTGCCTTTAGTGTTGGGTGGTTTTTTCCATCAGACTGGTGCTTGTAAACTTTGCCCCAGCCAGACCCACTGGGGCTTGGCTGTCCCAAGCTGTAGGATGTAAATAATTTGATGTGACATCAGCTGACCAAGTGCCACTGCTGCCCAGGCCTCAGTCCCGGGGCAGGTTGGTGGATGAAATGTTGCTTATGGGATGCTGAATCAGAGCTGCTTGAGCACTTTGGGCCAGGCACTAATTTTGTACAGTTTCAGGCGTGTTCTCAGTGCTAAATAATAATTAATACAGAATTGCAACACTATTAATAAATACCAACAGTGCAAACTATGCAATAAGGAGAAATTACTTCTGTTGCATTAGTATGGCTCATAAAGAGGGGTCATTGCTGTGTTGGTGTGCTGAGCTATTAGAACTCAAATTCTGCTGCAGTTATACCAGTGTTAAAACATTTCTAATAGTCTTGTTATTTCCGTCCAGCAGCCAGAAATGCTGACTAACTTTCAGGATAACAATCTTTTATATATTCAGGAAACAAAATACCCAAGGGCCACTGGTGACTGACAGCTACAGTGCTCTGATTAAAACTGACAGTTCCTGATCAGCTCCATCTTGGATGTGTTAGTTCCTTTTCTCATGGGGAAGAGAAGACAGAGGACAAAAAATTATTTAATGTGATAATATTGATAGTATTAGGATATGAGACTTTTTTTTTTTCCTTTGCAATTTTCCAGGAATTTATAACTCAGAAGTACCAAAGTACCAGAGTAATAGTGCTTGGAAGGGCCAACATTAATCTCTCCAAGATGACTTTCCTATAAAAGGTACAGAAAATGCCAAGTGTTGGCTTCTAGTCATTGATTTTTGACTGTAAGAACAATTTGCTGATCAGTTAATATCTGGTGTTTGCCTGTTTTATTCCCAGCTGGTATTAAGACAAAGAAGATTTTTTTTCCCTCTAAATGAGAGGAATTGGGGTGCTTTTGCTCATCTGCACTTACATACAGACTGCACAAGCAGTTACTCAATCCCTAATGAAAAACCTTGAGTCACTGGTCAGAACATGAGGTTCTTTGGAGCCACTGGTGCCCCACATAGTGACTACATCTCCTGCTCTCCTCCCTTGCCCTTCTCTCCAACGGCATTTCTTAGTATATTGAGGAAATAACTTTATTTCCTTTACCTCCTGTTTATTTAATCTCCTTTTTACAGGTACAGAGATGCTGGCTCTCAGGAGCAGTTAGCAACACCTCCCCAGCCTCTGTTGCTGTGTGCTTTTCAGCTCTGGGTGTACCTTGGACTGCACAGAAAAGCTGCAAAGGCAATAAAATTAACGAGTTCTTTTCATTACTTCATTATAGAAGGGTCTTGGCAAATCTGCTAAAGTTTAGGGTCACTTGCTATTTCCTTCATGAAACATATTTTTAAGTAGTCAAAATTTTTGCCTCTTACATGTTGGCAATTCCAGCTGTTTAAGGTGCAGTGGCAGTACTTTATGTTACTACAAAGCTATCAAAATTTTCAGGGTTTTGGACTGTGAATCAAGAGAGTTTCAACAGTTGCTGGAGAAAAGAGAAATAAATCACTTTTGGCCTGCATTTCATTGTGCTTTTTAAACTTCTATCTGGAAGTGTCCAAAGTTAGTAATGCTTCTGTAGTCATATTATGTTCAAAAATATATAATGGTTTAAATGTCAAACTGCACCTTATTGCAAGCTTACATTTGCCTCTCAAGTGTGCATTTAAATCATTGCATTGCTGAAAGCCACTTAACGAGAATAAATCAGAAGTGGAGCTGATGTTTGAATAAAACCAGAAGTTATGTGAGTGGCTGGAGAAAGGTCTCTGTCTGTAAGGAGATGCAATCAAATCTGAATCAGGATTTAACATTTTTGATTTAAATATTTAGTCAAGCTCTATTATACCATCCCTTCTCATTTTCTACATGAATGGGAAATACGTTCATCACCATTTAGAAATTACTGGGCTTTGTAACCTGACGATGTTTGGTTTTATTCACTCAGACTTGTGCAACTGAAGCACAAACCACTTCAGCCCCGAGCGGGAGAGATTTCCTGGGCCACTGCTGCCTGCAGAAGGGATCTGTGTGCACAGCATGAGCCCAGCCGTGGGAGAGCTCCCACTGTCCGGGCAGTCATGGATGCTCCACCTGTGGTCTCTGTGCAGAGAACAGCAGGCAGGCTCAGCCATGGAGGGGACACCACCAGTCAGTAGATTTCTGTCACTGATCTGACAATTGAAGATGTTTGTCAATTCCATTAATCACCTTTTTGGCTGGCAAGATCCCTATTTTTTCAATGCTCCAGTTCTCTTTGTAGATTAAAACAAATGCATAAAAGTTTTGCTTTAATGAAGGAAGCTGCTAAAAAGAAAATTTATTATTCTAAATTATTTAATATTTTATTTTATTTTATTTCTCCACTGTTTTCAGGTGTTTCTTCTATTCTACAGGAGCAAGGGTTTGGTGGTTTTTTTGATCAATGCCTTTGACATAATATAGAAGATCCCTGTTTGCAGCTTCCATTCAAACATGTGGACTCCAGTTGCCTCTGCTAGTATTGAGTTATCAAAACAGAAGAACTAAAATACAGGTCTTAAAGTCATGCAGGAAGTTTCTATTTTTTAAAAAAACAGGTTTATAAGTACGGTGTTTCTAAAATATATCGGCTCCTTTGTAATTACACACTTTAGATATTAATACATATAATTATGAAAGTATAATTAGACTCTGGTAGGTAGTGTCATAACAATTTTAAGGTAGATTTAAAAATATCTTGTATCTAAATATCCCAACAGGAGCAAGTTTTTCTTCTTTAGTGATATTCTTGGGCTTAGTCTGGAGGACCTGATTCTACACTCTGGGTTTTTTGCTTTGGGTTTTTTTCCTTTTAACCCAGTATTCAATAGAGACTGAATTATTCTGTCTTTTAAAGGAACAGTCCCAGGCTTCTTCTATAAGATTTCAGGGCTAGAGGAAAGCAAGAGCACACTTTGGATAATTTTAGGTTAGAGATGATTCTTACAAAAGAGTCTCTTGGCAGTTCTTAGAAAGCCAGGTAGTGGAGGACTTGGTTGGTGGGAGGCTGGAAGAATGTGGCACCTACAAGGTTAGGGACCAAGTGTCTCAGTGTGTGTGAGGGGCGTTCACATGGACTGCAGACCCTCCTGCTCCAGGATCTCTTTCTTCTAGCAGATTCCTTTCCCTTTAAATCCAGAATAGCATCTTTCCACTCCAAATTGCTATGTGGCATGTGGTTTGCTGAGGGGAAAGCAAGTCATTCTGTGTCTCGCAGAGGCTCGTGCCGTGTCAGCTGTCTGGTGCCCCTGTAATTTCCCGGGGCTCCCGCTCAGGGCCCGCGCTCAGGCCGCAGCTGCGGGCGCCCAGTGCCTTCCGCATGGGTGCCCGAGGGTCCTGCTCCTGTCCTCGCTCCCTCCCCTCCCTCCCCTGGCTCTCACTTGTGTGTAATCAAATTAAACTGCAGCAGCAGCCGCAGCAGAGAAGGGCAGCTCTGTTTGAAGCTGTCCCCCCAGAATGTGCACACAGATTTCATCGCTTGCACCTGCCGTGTCTGGCTGCTGGTGTGACCTCGTGTGCCAGCAGCCTGTGCTGGTAAGTGTTCCCTGTTCCTTCCATCCCAATTAATAGTTCTAAGGACACTTAATTCCTTGCCAGCCTTCTAAAGCTTGTCTTTGTCCATAAACACTCTGCATTATTTTTGTAAGAGTCCAGTAGAAGAGTGCTTTCAGAGCACAGAATGAAAGCTAGAGCAGGCAGTGTTAGGCGGTTTCTGTTAAACGCATAAAGGCAGCACTTGCTGAGCAGTGATAACTGTGTGAGGATGCTGTGTCATTGGAGCTGGAGCAGTCGCTCTTGCAACGCTGCAGACTTCTCTTTGAAGCCCTTTGCAGGTGGGTAAAGCCTTTCTTGCTGTTTCTATTGAGATCCTTGGGCATTGTGCCTTCCCTGAGTACAAGACTGCTGCCCTTTCCCTGTGCCAGCCACAGCAGCTGCTGTCTGGGCAGGGTGGAGATGCAGCAGCACATGAGTGTGGAGCAGGCACCAGGCTGTGAGACTTGCCAGGGCTGTGCAAGTCCTTCCTCTGGGCTTTTCACTGCCTGATGAACTCCTTGGAGTCAAACCAGTGCAAAACCACGATCTCCATCACTACCTACAGGGTACTTCCTTATGTCACAAAGCCATCTCACTGAAATATTTCATGTTTCAAAGTACTGACTTGTTTCAATCCAGAATTCTGTGGTTCCATACAGATGTGTATCCACTCCCTTTCTACCACTGAAGACACCAGTGAGACAGGATGAGCACAGGGGATCTATGTAAGAGCCCTGCTGAGATTAAGCACTAAATTGGTGCTGTTTGGCTTACTTGGGAGTGCATTACTGCAGATCCCTCACTGTGGATAACTTCTCCTGTGATGGATAATTTTCATTTGTGCAGCAGGTGTTGCGCATCCCGTGAGTGAGTGTTACAGGTAACAGTACCCATGGAAAGGTGTCTCTCTGCTGGAACTGGAGAACATTAGTGGAACTGAACAGGGTGTGCCTCCCTCATTGATTCTGCTGTTGCATTGTTAAAAACCTGATAATCTTTTTAGCTGCTCAGTCTCTCCCATTGGTAATTGCTAAATGTAGTTGCTCGTGTACAAGCAAGCTCAAACAATGGAAAATATATGAAATATGAACCTTTTCTTTGTGGGGTGGGAACATTTATCTTGCTGTGGTGAGGAATGTTCACCTCACATTTCCGAACATTGTGTTCAGCAGATGAGCTGTTTCCTCCTTCTCTTTCAGGTTTTGGTCTCTCCATTGGGGACAGGGCTGAGGCCATGCTTAGATGGGCTGTTAGAGTAATTATCCAAATGAACAGGCAGGGTTTTAAAGATGCTGTTGTGTGATTTTATTGTTATTGAGGGGAGAGGGTGGAAATTGGCTCGGTTCTTGTTTTGTTTTTCCATAGTTCAGTCTGTTGACTTGTAGATGAGTGAGAATCTCATTGGGAAAGAGCTCCCTTTTGATTCTAGTATTGCCTCCAGTTGGGAGAAGACTGAAGAATGCAAGGGAACCTAAAAATAAATCCCAGATCTGACAGCCTCCAGTCAAGCAGCATGTTTGAAATTTTCATGTGGCTACTGAATTTTATATTTGCTGGGTGACTCTGTCGCTGTTCAAGGGCTGAGGGAAACCTCCTTGTACAGGCATGGGCATAATTTTACACATCCTAAGGTAAAGAGAGTAAATGATGGAGGAACATTGTTCTTAAACAGTCTCAGCCCAATGTCATGGAAACTTTAAAACAAAATAAATACAAACCCTCTTTTTTTAAAAAAAAAAGCTCCTAAAATAGAGATGGGGTTAAAAGGAGACTGTGTCTAATTTTGTTAGCGTTGTGGTCCTAATTTGTCGCTTCTGGTGACTTGAATTCCTCACAAATTGCTGGTTTGCCTGCAGATCTGTAATTCCCACATGCTGTAATTTTGCCTTTAGAAATGTTGGCCATGGGCAGCTCTCTCTTTCTGAGCTGGAATTTTGAACACTTTAAACTCTTCAGCATGGTTTTTCTCTGTTTGGTGGAGGTGGAGGCTCTGCCTGGCAGGGAGGATGAGCAGCTCTGGGTTTGCTGGGACAGAAAGCCCTGGGGATGAGCAGGGGTGCAGGAGGTGCCTGCTGGGAGTGTGGAGGCAGCGCCTGGGTTCTGTGTTAGCTGTGAGTTTGTACCCTGTGGAAAGCAGTGTAGCCATCCAGCAGAAGGGTGTGCTGGAGAAACAGGCTGTCCTCTTCTGCAATACTTCAATATGTGACATCGAGATACTGTGGGAACAATTCTGAGACATTTGCTATGGAAAATCCAACAATTTTCCAAATAATGTGCCCTGTTGTATAATTCTAATCAGCTGCTGGAAGGATCAGCTATTGCTGTGAACCTTTGGCTGGTTTGAAATCATTAGCTACATGCTTTGAGGTTCAGCTAGCACCCAGTCTCTTCATTTTATGCCATATGTTTTACTGTTATGTCATAAACTGAAAGAGTATATCATTTTTTATCTTATCTCAGAACTTGAAATGCTGAGATGAAAGGAGAGATGGATGTGAGTTGCACTTTGATCTGGTTTTCATCATTTCAGTTGGGTTTCATCTTTGTTTTGTTGGGTTTGGGGTTTTTTTAGGAGTCCAAAGAAATTTAACCTTACTCTTTGTTTGCTTTTTACATCGGTTTTATCCTCTTGGCATCTGCTGTTGTTATGACTGTTACTGCTCTCATAGCCTCAGTATGGATCTCTCACTAAGAGGACATGAGAAATAAATGCAATTAGCTAATTATTCAAATCTTCAGGGTCTTATGAGGTAACTGAAGCTGTGGATGGAGGTCAGTTTCAAGTACAAAGGTACTTTCAGCTCTTGGTATTTTTACTTTTCTGCTCAGTTATAAAATTTACTGAAATCTTGATGCTTACTAGAGCAGTCATGGATGCATCTTGAATCTGAAATGCCTGGGGAAGGCTCTTTGGTTAGACAGCAATTATGGAGTGTTTCCATTTACACTTAGGAATTGCAGTTAAGGGCACTGTCAGGATCTGGAGCTCTGCTCAGCACATGGATCACCTGTGCCCTAGCCAGAGGCATGGGTTCCTTCACTGCCTTTCCTTACCTCCATCTCTGTGCCCTTGGCAGCCCTCAGTGACAAGGCTGACCATCTTTATCTGCTCCTCAACGCACTAATGGGGTTTTATGTTGATTAATATGAAGCAGAATATGGGCCTGCAGTGTTCTCTAATGCAGGCGCAGCAATGGAGAGGAGGCAAAACCACATGCTGGAATTTCATGAAAGAGGAGTGTGTAATTTAAGCAAAATGCTTTACTTGATAGGCTGCAAGCATTTATTTTTCAAATGTGCTGTGAAATGTTAGTAGTGGGTTTCTAGAAAGACATTAAATTGTGAAAGAGGAATGTTTATTTTGGGGAGAAAAGTTTCAGAAAGGAAAGGATATGCATATCTTGATCAAAGTTGAGTAATGTATAGTTTGGAAGGAAAATAGCTGGGCTCAAGTCTCTTCATGTTAGTGTGAATACAGGGCAGTTGCAGAGTGTTTATATTGTACAACTGAGATCTGGATTTCACTGCCTTATTTCCCTGTGGTAGGATAAATGGGTGAAAGGACAGAGAGCACAAGCTTGGTTTTGGGCACTGCCCTCAAGTGTTGCTGTGTATTAGCCCAGAGCCCACAGGGACAGATCCTGCTGCAGAAGTCTCTGTGCTCTTCAGCTGCTGCACCCTGGCAGTGGTGCTGGCAGCAGGACAGCAAGGGTTAAAAGGACAGAGGGAGACTCGGTCGTGTCAGGGTCCTTCAGCAGGCACACAAGGAATGCACAGGGAGAAGGTCCATTCCATTCTTCCATTCCAGGTCCGTTCTTCAGACCTGCTCCATGCCCTGGGATAACTCAGCGCAGCCTCCTGTGCCTCCCACCTAGCACAGCAAGGCTCTCTGGCACATAAAAACTCCTCCCAAATAATCAGTACTCACAGTGGCCCTGTAAGTTTATTATTTGTCATTAACACTGTAGTGTTGGTGATGGTGCTGATGTCTGCCTTGTGCTTGGGAACTGGGAACAGCAACCAGGAGGAGTTGATCCTGAAATGGCTTCTCAGAGAAATGGAGGTGTCTGTCATCTACCTGCTCCAGTTGTTTCCAGGCTGCTAGAAAAGCACTGCTGCTCACCTCCTGTTATTTGGCAGGGCCTTCCAGTGCTCCTGCAAATGAATAGGCACTTAATTTGTGAATGAGCTGACTTGCATGCCTAATTTCCTTTCACACCTCTTGTTTGCTACTGATGGAAGTGTGCATTAAAACAGGAAGCTTTCCCTGCTTATTCTGAGTGTGTGTGTGAAAGGGAGAAAGAGGGCAAGGGCTGTGAGTAAAAATAGGTTGATGGAAGGCTTTTAAATACCTGTGTTGTGACAGAAATGGATGTTTCAGAACATATCAGTTGGTATAAAGGACTTGAAGAGGAAATTGATGCAACTCAGAGCACTTTAGGAGGCTCTGGAACCAGCCTGTACCTACCTGGAGCAATGGAGGTGAGGATTAGGACAAGCTTCAGCTGGAATAATGTGTTTGGTCATTTCTGAAGGCTTTCTGGAATACTTTTAGGCAGGAGCATTGTTAATTTTGTCTTATAAGGCAAATCAGCCATTGTTTTCTGCAGAGAGGGGAAAGTAATGCAATAGCATACCTCCCCCTTTCCCTTCCCTTCCCCTTCCAGGTGATTTTGCTCCCTCTCTACTCTGGGCATGGCCACACAAGTAGTTGCTTTGGCAGGTGACTTGGGGAGCAGCAGTGAGAGGATCAGGGCAGGGCAGGTTTCTGGGAATAAGCAGCTGATAAGCAAAGTACTGGGACACTGTGCTGATTGGATAAGAAAGATTAGGCAATTAAAACTTTGTGGGGGCAAAACCCCAGACAACATCCTTAAGGCATGGTAGTATTTTGTTAACAAAGCAGAAGGCAGAGGATTTTATTTACTTGTAGCTCTATGGCTGCAGAGTTTGTTTTGCAGCAGTTATATTGTAAAAAAAAGCCTTGAGTTGGTCAGCACAGAATCAAAGATTCCTTCAGGTGGGAAAAGATCCAGTCCAACTATTCCCCCAGCACTGTCAAGGCCACCACTGCCCCATGTCCCCATGTGCTGTATCCTCACATCTGGTACATCCACCGCTGCCCAGGCAGCTGTGCCAGGCTGGACAACCCTTTCAGTGAAGACATTTTTCCTAATATCCAACCTAAAACTCTGGATACCTGTCAGAGGGACAGAAATTATGCATTGTTTGCTTGTATTCTCCTTTCATTTGTATTTCTATTAATCTGTGGCCTTGTTGTCTTATGTCCAAGCAATATTTTTGTATCAGGAATCATCATTTTTCGGTTTGCAAAAAAATAAAAGCTATGGTGCTGAAGTCTGATGGAAATTTACACCCTACAGATAGTAATTGCCACATCCATGGGCACTATAATGTCTTGACCTTTCAGTTTTGCTATGGAACTTAGAGATAAATAGCTTTTGGATGTGACAGAGTTGTATTCTGGATTTGGAGCCTGTTTCTTTCCTGTTTGGGGGATTTTTTGTACAACCATGTGGGTTTGTGGAGCTTAGTCTTATAGTATTCAGTAACAGCTGTTTTAAGGAGAATGCCAAATCTCATAGGAGATGGCATTTCTTAAATCCTACTTCTCTAAAAATTTGGTTTGATTCTGTAAGTGCTTCCTTGGAAAGCCATGGCATGAGGCAGAGCGTGTGCTGCTGTCAGATGGAAACTCAAACACAACCAATGTTTGCTGGTGACTCAGGGAAGATTTGCCTTGTGTGGAACTTCTGTGAAGCTTCTGCTTTCCTTGCTGCAGTGGGGAGGTTTTTCAGGGAATCAAAGAATTGTTCAGATTGGGAAAGACCTTTAAGACCTTTAAGTCTGACTGTATTCCCAGCATTGCCAAGGTCACCATGTCCCTAAATCCCACATCTACAGATTACTCCATCTACCTTTATTAACCACCTTCCTCCAGTTCTACCTCCAAACTCATCTTACCATGAGTTGGCCCATTTTCCTAAAATTTGCTGTAAAAATAAGTACTTAAAAATTATATAAGCATGAGGTTTACTAGGAAATATGTAGCAGGGAATCAAGAAATCCTTTGCATATGTTTAAATAGTGCTTGCAGTGTGACTGCCATTAGGCTTAGGCTATTTTGTTGATGCTGTTGCTCCACCACAGCAGAGATCTCATTCCAGCTGCATATGTGAAGGGTGTAAATATCAGAACTAGCAATTTTCCTCAAGCATTTTCTTTGCATTTGAATGGAGCATAGGAAAAAAAACATCCAATCTGACAAGCAAACCTGATGATACCTCCAGGAAAGCAGTTTTTTGTTTTTGTTTTCAAAGCAATTTCTGTAGTTTTTCTCCACTTCTCTATTGCACCATTTAGCTGAATGGTGATATACTCTGCCTCCAGCACACAGCAGGAACTTTATGTCTAGAGATGTTTTATGCAGTATTTTCTTTTCATGTATCCTAGGGTGGTATGCTTGAGGTGAATATTTTTTCCTCCTCTCTCCCCAAAAATGGCATTAATAACAATATAAAAAGGAGGAAATTATACAAAAAAGAAGGCAGGAGTAGGAGGGAGTGTGTCTGCATTTGATAAATGTTTTTTCATTTCTAACACTTGAATTTTTAACATCTAATGTCTATTGTCCCTCAATATCTGCAGCCCTCCTCTGGGCCCTTAGTGTATCAGAAGAGAGGGAAGAGCAGTTTGTGACCCCACATGTGAGGAGGTGAATTAATGGTGTTCTCTGAAATTACAGGTCATTTAAAATGCATTAATTACAAGAGATTTCTCAGTCTCTGCCATTGAAGGTATCAAAGCTGTATTTTCTTACCTGTAGCAGACACTGATAGGGACACATCTAAGTCAAGAAAGAAACTGAAAATCAGTTCCAGGTTGGAAAAGGCTGTGTTTGTGTTTTTAAATAATGGCCACGTAAAAGTTAAACTACTGATCATGTTTGTGAACACAGAAGGAAAATCTGCTCTATTTGATTTCAGTTTCAGCGTGCAAGGAGCAGCTCTGATTCCTCAGTGTCAGTTCCATCACAAAGTGGGAGCAAAATGAGCAGGAGAAAAAACAAAAATGAAATCCATTGCATGGGAATTGGAGTTGACATGAAAGGCAAGTTTCTTTATTTTGGGAGGAGCACCCCAGATTCCTAGGAGCAGGGAAAGAAAAAAAGTTAAACTGATTTAGGGTATAATTTTTCTGAATATATAATATATATCCTGCAGTCCTAGTAAATATAGGATTTTAGGATTTGATTATACTTACATGTAGAAATTTCCCATGGTTAAAACAGAGTCTCAAGGAAAGATGGATGGTAACTTTTTCCCAGCCCAACTTCTGTGCTGAATAAATGAGTGACTGTGATCTTTCTGGCTGCTAGCAGTTATATATATTAGGAGGCTGATCATTTTCCATGTGTTTGCTACATCTGGGATTTCATGCAACAAGTGCAGCACTGTGATAAGGATTTAAAAGCAGTAGATACATGTTAGGCACTTCTCCAACCATTTTTGTTCTCTGTCCAACTTTTCTAGATCAACCAGCTGTATGACAGCTCCTCAAAATTGCATCAATTTCCTTGAGGATCAGCAGGTGCCCTCCAAGCATGCCATGGGTATTTCAAGCAAGGTGTTAAAAAGACTAATTTCCTAGGCAGATTGCTGCTCCAGGTTTATATATGCATTAGCACAAATTATTTTCCCCTTGGTAACTTCTAGTTTTCTATACATATTTTTATCCTTATTAAATTTAAGTCTGTGGTTGGGGATTGCAGGAGTCTGAAGAAGTATGAACAAGACTTTCAAGGTGATCTACTTGTGAGTTTGTGTTCCTTATTACCATTGCTGTAATGAATGAACAGGTGCCTCATAGAATGAGAAGTTGCACAAAGAGCAGTTTTTCATTTTTCTAAGATTGCACTCAAGATAAAGAAAGCCTATTGGTTTGTTTCCTTTCCCAAACCACTTGCATTTGGTCCTTCCTCACTTCCACTTTCTCTTCCCTGCCAAACCAGGTGGAGCAGAGGGAATGTGCAGTTTCTCAGTCATGCACAAAGCACTTCCAGGCTTGCCAGAGAGGGGAAGAAATTGGATGACATAGATGGAATTCTCTTTTGTTTGATTTCCTTCCTCTCATTGCTGCTGTCATGAACATGTGAAAATTACCTCTAACAAAACACTTAAACTGAGATATAATCTGCCAAGGGAATTTGGGCATACAGTACCTGCTTAAAATAACAATAAATTAGACAGTTGGATGCCTTATTCTCAGTGCAGCTTTGAAAGTCTCTGGCTTTAAGTATAATTACAAATAAGATTTAAACAATGCCATTATTTATACAAGCTGGCTATGAGTCATGAATTGCATCTTTCTAAATTAATAAAAAGATTAATTTTCTCTTGTTTTCATTTCCATCATCTCCAATACCTTGCGGGGAAGAGCTTAAGGAATAAACTGTTTCTGGGGCCCTGGCTGCAAACCATGGCAGTGCGGAGGCTGCTGAGGAATGCTGCACTGCCTTGGCGGAGTGCATCCCTCCGGGGGGCACCTGGCTGCCTGTTCAGACCTGCACAGGGATCTGCTGGCTTTGGGTGGCACTCACAGCAGGGTTTGGCCTGAGTTGAAAGCGCCCTCGCTAGCTTGGCTTTGGCCTGTTTGAAAACAGCTCTTTGTGCTGGGGCAGCTCACCTGTGTCTCTTGTCAGGTCCTGGTGGATTTACCTGCTGCCCTTATGTGCTCAAACATGTTCAGTGGCACCTGTGGCTGCTCCATGGTGTGCTCTGCACTTCCCTCCAGAGCAGCCTCCTCTTCCTCCACAGAAGGACTGATGGGAGCAGGGTCAGCAGGTGCTCACCAGCCCAGCAAACCCCTCATGCAGGGGGTCTGATGCAGGGTGCTCACCAGCCCCAAAGCCCAGGGTCTGCAAAGCCCAGCAAACCCCTCATGCACCAGGGGAGGCACTGATGGGAGCAGGGTCTGCAGGTGCTCACCAGCCCAGCAAACCCCTCATGCACCAGGGGAGGCACTGATGGGAGCAGGGTCTGCAGGTGCTCACCAGCCCAGCAAACCCCTCACGCAGGGAGGCACTGATGGGAGCAGGGTCTGCAGGTGCTCACCAGCCCAGCAAACCCCTCATGCAGGGGAGGCACTGATGGGAGCAGGGTCTGCAGGTGCTCACCAGCCCAGCAAACCCCTCATGCGCAGGGGAGGCACTGATGGGAGCAGGGTCTGCAGGTGCTCACCAGCCCAGCAAACCCCTCACGCAGGGGAGGCACTGATGGGAGCAGGGTCTGCAGGTGCTCACCAGCCCAGCAAAGCCCTCATGCACCAGCAGGGTGCTTGGAGCCAGGCATGATTGCAGCTGGTGGCAGGAGCAGGATCAAGTCTGTGGGACACACACCACCCTTAGGTGAGGTCTTAAGCCTGCTCTCCACCTCCAACCTGCATGTCTCACAGCTTCACACAGAGTTTCTTATATCCAAAAATCACTTTATCTGATGGTATCAATCTCAGTGCTCAGAGTTTGCAGTACTTCCTGAGTTCTCATTTACTCTAAATTTACTGACCACAGAAGCATTTTTCTATGCTGTGCATTGCCTTCAACAGCTGAACAGCACTGAGGCTGGTTTTCCCTTTGCTTCAGACTGGCACTGTTTTTATTTGCTCCCCTATATATTATGCAGCATTCTAATGGGCGTACAGCTCAGGCATTTCATTTTCTGCTTAATGTCTAACTCAAGAGTAAATGAACAAAAGGATTGACATTTTTCCTGAAAGAAGTGCCTTCGATACCAGTGACTGAAGTGCAGGACCAGTGTCTGGATTACTGACTGTCCAGATTTAGGACTGAGTAGCCTTCTACTTTTGAAATGGATCTTTTCTTTTTCTTCTCTCAGTGAGAAAGGAAGTTCACAGGACACCAACAGGGCTTCTTCATCAAAGCTCTGCCTTTTGTGTTCCATTTGGTGTCTAAGCAGATTCTTCCTGACCCCATCTCTTCAGCTGTTTAGGTATTTCTGTGCAAAAGAAGGGTCTGTTTGCTTTATTTCAGTGTTAGTCCCTTGTGTGCAGCACCTATGACTGATCTTGATTATCTCTGAATTTTTCACAGCTTTCTACTTCTTACATAACATCCTGAGATAAGGAATGGGAGTTAGGGACTACCCCAAAAACCAACCACCACCAAAGTTATGTGGTGTTTATCTTACTAAAAGACTGACAGTGTTGATTAACAGAAGAGAGAGTTGTAAGAGACAAGGGATAATGCACACATTTCCAAGTTTATGGATGCTGTGGAATAATACTGCTTCTGTATGGAGGGGAGGAGCTGCTGTGGCTGACTCTGGACCTGTAAAGCAGATGGCTGTTCTGAAACAGGAAAGTCACTATGGGAGAGAATGGGGAATAGAAAATAAAAGAACTTCAGCAATTCCAATAAATGGAGACGTGAATTGCAATGGAAGCAGTTTCTTTTAAACAGAGAGTATTTTGTAAATTGGTTTCTCTCTGGATTATTCATTTTTTCCCTCCTCCCTAACTGTTTTAATCCACTGGCAATTTTGGCCACACTAGAAGGAAGATTTCTTCATGATACAATACTGCTGGAGGTTTCACAGACATTTGGAGCCAGGGAAAGGACGGAGTCCCTGGAAGATGAGCTTAATGTTTATGAGATGTGAAAGAAACCACAAAGGCAAAAGATTTTAAATATCCACCACCTCTGAAAAAGCTTGGAGATTGCTGTCTCAAGCATAAAGCCATAGAAAACCAGGGATCATTAGTTCTGCTTTTAGGAAATAACCTTTTGCTATAAACTTGCTGTGAACTGGCTTGTGGGACCTTGCCAAGGCTTTCTTTGAAAAGATGTGGGCCTCTCTGAGCCCTGTGCTGTGGTTAACTCCTGATCTAGTGATTAGCTGTCCTGACTCCAAGGTGCACCTGTCATTAAGGAATTAATGCACATTTCATGAGCAGAAGCTGAACAAATTAGAGCCTTTTGCTGTTTATAGTTAAGGGGTGAAACTCCTTCTTTAGCTGTATTGCAGTGTCTCCTGAAACAAGTGGAGGCTATGTGCTTTATTTCTTCTGCTGCATTGTTAATTGCCACAAATTAAGGTGTAGGTGACTTGCTGACAGCAATTTTCAAAAATCTGACTCTAGAGAAATGAAAGGTTCAATACCACCCTATTTTTTTAAACCTGAAAACTTTCTATGCAAGGTGAAAGCAAGGAGTTTGTGTGTCCTGGAAACTATGTGCAATTATTAATTTTTTCTCAGGTTCCTGTACTCATCTATTTTTTAAGCAATTCATTACTGAATACCCCAAGGGATATTTAATGAAATTTGGTATCACAGTGAAGTTAGAGTTGGAACTGTATTTGTCACTGGATGATGCTGAATTTAAGTTTGGCATTCATTGAGGGCCTGCAGCGTGTCCAGAGAAGGGCAGTGGAGCTGGGGAAGGGTCTGGAGAGTCAGTCGTATGAGGAATGGCTGAGGGAGCTGGGAAAGGGCTCAGCCTGGAGAAAAGGAGGCTCAGGGGGGACCTTGTGGCTCTGCACAACTCCTGACAGGAGGGGACAGCTGGGGAAGGTGGGACTCTGCTCCCAGAGAACAGGGACAGGATAAGAGGGAACGGCCTCAAGTTGCACCAGGGAAGACTCAGGCTGGACATCAGGAGGAATTTCCCCATGGAAAGGGTGCTCAGGCATTGGAAGGAGCTGCCCAGGGAGGTGGCAGAGTCCCCATCCCTGGAGGTGTCCAAGGAATGACTGGAGGAGGCAATCAGTGCTCTGGGCTGGGTGACAAGGTGGGGATCAGGTTGGATTCCATGATCTGGGACATCTTTTCCTTCCTCAGTGGGATGCTGGGCTGTTTGGGACGTTCTCAGCAGGCTGGGATGCAGTTTGTGTGGGATGCAGTTTGTGTGGGATGCAGTTTGTGTGGGATGCAGTTTGTCTGGGATGCAGTTTCCGCAGGCTGGGATGCAGTTTGTGTGGGATGCAGTTTGTCTGGGATGCAGTTCGTGTGGGATGCAGTTTGTCTGGGATGCAGTTTGTCTGGGATGCAGTTTGTCTGGGATGCAGTTTGTCTGGGATGCAGTTCGGCTGGGATGCAGTTTGTGTGGGATGCAGTTTGTGTGGGATGCAGTTTGTCTGGGATGCAGTTTGTGTGGGATGCAGTTTGTGTGGGATGCAGTTTGTCTGGGATGCAGTTTGTCTGGGATGCAGTTTGGCTGGGATGCAGTTTGTCTGGGACGCTCTCAGCAGGCTGGGATGCAGTTTGTGTGGGATGCAGTTTGTCTGGGATGCAGTTTGTCTGGGATGCAGTTTGTCTGGGATGCAGTTTGTCTGGGATGCAGTTCGTGTGGGATGCAGTTCGTGTGGGATGCAGTTTGTCTGGGATGCAGTTTGTCTGGGATGCAGTTTGTCTGGGATGCTCTCAGCAGGCTGGGATGCAGTTTGTGTGGGATGCAGTTTGTCTGGGATGCAGTTTGTCTGGGATGCAGTTTGTGTGGGATGCAGTTTGTCTGGGATGCAGTTTGTCTGGGATGCAGTTTGTCTGGGACGCTCTCAGCAGGCTGGGATGCAGTTTGTGTGGGATGCAGTTTGTGTGGGATGCAGTTTGTCTGGGATGCAGTTTGTCTGGGATGCAGTTTGTGTGGGATGCAGTTTGTCTGGGATGCAGTTTGTGTGGGATGCAGTTTGTCTGGGATGCAGTTTGTCTGGGATGCAGTTTGTGTGGGATGCAGTTTGTCTGGGATGCTCTCAGCAGGCTGGGATGCAGTTTATGTGAGATGCAGTTTGTGTGGGATGCAGTTTGTGTGGGATGCAGTTTGTGTGGGATGCAGTTTGTGTGGGATGCTCTCAGCAGGCTGGGATGCAGTTTGTGTGGGATGCAGTTTGTGTGGGATGCAGTTTGTGTGGGATGCAGTTTGTGTGGGATGCAGTTTGTGTGGGATGCAGTTTGTGTGGGATGCTCTCAGCAGGCTGCAGGAGGAACAAGGGTTGGTCTCTGGCAGAGGATGAAGGCAGCTCCAGGGGAGAGCAGCCCAGGCTGAGGCTTGGGGAACTCTTGGGTCTCTCTGGGCTGTGCTGCTCAGTTGGATGTGAGCTCAGATGTATCACTGTGCCTTTCCCTGTGTCCCTTTCCCATGCTGAAACAGGCAGTGATACCAACCTAAATGAGAAATACTTGGTACTTCCTGAGACAAAATCACTGTAGAGAAAGATGGTTAAATTTGCACAAGTTTTTGTTAAATACCCAAGTGCTTGTTGATATAATTTCAGTGTAATGTTTCCCACTATGACTATGCTCACTGTGGTGTGTTTAGCCACAGGAAATGTTTCCTTTTCTTCAATCCCAGTCTTTCCTTCAGAGTGGCAGTAAACTTTTGGTTCCTTGTTTTGCCTCACAACACTAAAAACACAGGCAGGACTGTCATATCACAGACAGTGGTTACTGTGAAATCAGACCTTCAATCAAAGGCTTTTATGTCTGCAGTATCAGAAGCTCAGCAGCCTTTATCACCTGCCTCCCATCTACAAATAAAATCTGAACGTGGAAAGTGATTAAAATGGGTCTGCTTTACCAACAGAGAAATAAAAGCTGGCCTAAATAAGACAGACTCTCCACTAATAACAGCAACAACAATGTTCCTGTCTGGTTTTTATTTGGGATGCACATCTTATAATTAATCTTCCTTCTCCTAATTTCCCTTTCATCTGGGGCTCTTCCAGGCACTTCTTGAGAACATAATAACCAAGCTCAACTGTATCTGTGACACACATGATTATTGTTATTATCTTCATTAGGCTAATGCAGACTCTGAAATTCTGCATGATCAAGTAACATGCCCAAGGTTAAATAATGATGTAGTGTCAGGATTGAGGACAGAGCAGCCCTGTCTCCTAATTCAGGGTTGAATTCAGGTTTTGCTCTGTCACCTAGGAGTGTGCATCACTATCCTGTTACCATGGCCCTTCCCATGGAGGTCCTGTGGCTTCCAAGTGCAGCTTGGCAAAATCAAAAACCTTCCTGTGAAGGGTGTTTTAGCTCCAGAAACCACTGCAACTTGCACTGAATAAAACACACTATTAAAAAAAAGACAAGCCCTTTTTGTGCTGTGAGGATTTGTGGTCTGTAGCCACATGCAGACACCACTGACTCCTTGCAGGTCAGGAGAAGCCCTGGCTGTCATGTTTATTTTAGTGTCCCCTGTTCTCATCTGAGTACACACTCTCATGCAGGTAGAAGGTTTTATCCACAGATTTTTGCTGTATCAGCCATGGACCTGTTGTGGAACACAGTAAATTCTTGACTAGATCATTTTAAGAAGTTAGACCAATGCATTTAAATATCTCCTATGATAACTCCAGAGCTGGTTTCTTTTCTCTAATGGTGCTGTGGGTAAGCTGTGGGTTCCTTAACAAGCTTTTGTGCCCTACACAGATCTTTGAATACCTGTGTGCTCTTACTAATTACCTGTACAAAGGCACTTGCTTTGTCAGTGAGATTAATTTAAAGACACTTTGCTTAGAATAATCAATGGACAGGTGGGCACCATACTCAGTTGTGACCTGACACAGCTTGACCAGGACCCAGAATGAAATAAAAACACTCAGTGTGTTTCTGTGGGAAATAAACGCATGTGAGGGGTGTCACATTGCTTTGTGCTCAGGGAAAGGTGTTTTAATCTGAGGGAGATGTTGGAACGGGCAGTGACAGGAGGGCATTTCCACTCATACATAAATTAAAATATGCCCAAGGTTAGAGCTCTGCAGTGGCTGCTTTAAACACTTGTGACAGAAAGCTCAGGATGGTTCCAGGAACCAAACATGGGCAGTGAATCTCCCCAGAGCATGTGAGGATAAAACAAGACCTTTTGATTTGTTTGCATCATGCAGATAGTGGGATTCTTGCAGATCATCACTTGTGATGGGAGAGTTCCCAGCTCAACACCAGGATGGAGAGAAGGAACAGGAGGAAGGGAATGTGTGTTGGATATGAGAAGCTGCTGAAGGATGTGCCCTCCAGATCAGGGTGGGTGAGGAGACCCCAAAAGTCCTAATTATGGTGCTCTAGAGAGCAAAGAGGTGGATGAAAGGAAGCACTGTGTTGTGGTGGGCCTGGAGCAGCTTTATCCTCCCTTGTTATCCTCCCTTCTTATGAACACAGGCTGAGAGAGTTGGGCTTGTTGAGCCTGAAGAAGAGCAGGCTCGGGGGAGACCTTAGAGCCCCTTCCAGGGCCTAAAGGGGCTCCAGGAGAGCTGGAGAGGGAATTTGGACAAGGGCCTGGAGTGCCAGGACAAGGGGTAACAGCTTCCCACTGCCATAGGGCAGGGATAGATGGGGTATTGGGAAGCAGTTCTCCCCTGTGAGGGTGGTGATGCCCTGGCACAGGTGCCCAGAGCAGCTGTGGCTGCCCCTGGATCCCTGGAAGTGTCCAAGGCCAGCTTGGACAGGGCTTGGAGCAGCCTGGTCTTGTGGAAGGTGTCCCTGCCCATGGCAGGGGTTTGGAACAAGATGAGCTTTAACATCCATTCCAACCTAAACCACTCCATGATTCTTTATGCAGGATGACAGATTCATGGACCTACCTGCCATGTTTAGCAGCAGTCTCAGGGGTGTTTAAGAGTAAAAGGCTACTCTGGATTACTGAAGTTAGGGTAGGTATTTTTAGCTGAGTCCAAAAGCTTGTTCATCTGGCATTTTAAACAAGGTTTAGGTAGCTACTTGAAACAGTGGGGCCTTGGGTTCTTTTACAGATTTCCTGTTGTCTTAAAAGAGGGTGGCAGCACCAAGTTTGTATCCCAGTTTTATCCAGGTTTTAATCTGTAGATGAAATGCTGTGGACAGTTCCAGCTTTTCCTGCTTGTGCACTTAAAGCCTTATGAGGCTGTCCAGATCTAGGTCACAGAGGGAGATTTGTGTAGTGGACATTGCACAGTCCCTTGTGAAAATCAGCGTGCAGGAGCACTGAAGATGTGCTCTTATACCCCTGTACTGGCATGAAGTTGATGGCAGGAGCTCTTTGTTCGCCCAGGACCATGGCAGAGGATGTTTCATTCTCTGAGAAATGTGACAGTCGTGCACTGCAGAAACCTGCCCGGAATGTGCCTGACATTCCCTGATGGGCTGCTTTGCTCCTGGCTGCTGCTCCTCTGCAGATCGCTCTGTACAAGGCACCTCTGCACCTGGCATCTCCCTTGCATTCTGTAAAACATTCTTTGTGGCAAAAACGAATAGCAAGCTCCTTACAATTAGATACAATATACCAACGTGCCCTGGACAGCTTGTGATGTTCTGAAATAGCTGCGAGGCACTGCCAAGCAGAAGCAAAATGCAAATGAGAGATGAGATGCAGTCACTTGGAAGTATGTCCAATCTGGGTGCACATTTCTACAGATTTGATAGAAATCTTCTTAACTGGAGAAATTAGCTGTCATCTGCTGTAAATCATCAGTCACTAATTAGCCCAGTTCGTTCAGTCTCCTGTGTCACAGAAATGTGCATAGCTGTAGGAGAAAAGGAAGTGGGTAAAAAGTGCTGGAGTGTGGAACTAAAGAACATTGAGGATTTCTTCCTTTCACCTTCACAACCTTGAAATTTACTTTTTTTTTTTGTCTCTCTGATTTTTTTTTTACTTTAACAGTTTGAATTTAATTTTATTATTGTGAAATAAAATCAATGAGCTCCAGAGACACAGCTGCTCATACACAGAAGTGCACATAATAGCCCAGGCTTTTTGGTGGGATTTGTGTTCCCAACCTGCCTGAAAGCCTCAAAATCCAACAGGTGCTGTGTCAGAAGGTGTAACAGAGCAAGTTGTCATGTGTGAGTGAGGTGGCAGCAAAGTGGTTGTGCTGGCATGGACTTGGGTTTAGAACTGTTAACCTCATGCCATGCACACTATTAGTTCTCAGTTTAGTGCTGTTAAAATATTTGCATGTGCTTTGACTCGTTCCAAGTGATTAATACCCACCTATTTACTTGATAAGGTAGTATCAGCATTCAGAATATGGTAATATGCTTCAAATGTATTTGGTTAAAATATTTACTTTTATGGAAGTAAAGGCATCAAACTGATTCTGAGAATAAGAGCCCAATCATTATGTATTTTTTTCTGGAACTCATAAATGCCTCTTTCCTTTCTTGATTTTATCTAGTCAGAAAACCATAAAGTTCCAACTGTGAAGTCTATAACCACATCCATACAAAGACAGCAAAAATCTCAAAATTTCTCCAAAAAAGAGATTTTGTAGATACTTATTTTAATTTCCTCACAGTTTGTGGCTCATGCCAGTTTCCTGACTCATCGTCACTCCGGTATGGTGATAAGCCAAGTTTTCCAATAAGGAAAACAAGGGAGCAGTGAGTCACTGACTGGATTCATATGCATTTGATTTGCTCTATCATTATCCATACTGGTTTTCTTTATTTTAATTAGTTCATATACAAAGTCTCTGAGATATGTTTCACTGCATGAATTAGCTCAACTTGTTAGTCTTGTCTAAAGATTAGGAAGGCAGAAGACAAGTAGAGCGAGCTTCTGGTGGCAGGCCCAATTTTTTTCTGCTACAGAGTCCATGAGGAGAAAGTGAATTGGGGGAGTATCTGACTTTTCTGAGATTTGAATAATTGAAATAATAACATTATTTTTTGAGGCTATCCTCTTTGATGTGAAAAAGCCTCTGGTGAGGCTGCTGCTTAGATCTAAAATGTCCCAAGAGTAGGTTTTTTTCCCTCTGGTAAAGATTGTGTTTCATTCTGTGTTTGCATGAGATAAAAACCCCCAGAAATTGGGTCTAAGCTGAGTCCCGAGCTAGAGATGCATGGTGTGGGAGAAAGCATTGCCTGAAAGTTAATGGTTCCTGTCCTTTCAGATGACTAATATAAACCTCAGCTACTACTTCAGTTTCTGTTGGTTTTTCAGATTTGGAAGAGGTTCTGATTTTTCCCATTCCACATAAAGGAACTGTTCCAAGTCTCAATGAGTAAGTTTGGTTTTAAGTTCAGGTCTAGGTGCCAATTCATTTTAGTCTATCCTTTGAGCCAAATCCTGTCACTTATCTCTAATTGAAGTCTTCCCTTGGCTTGTGGGAGCTGCCAGGCTGATTATATAGGCTAAGCAGGAGTCTGCAAGTGCGATGAGGCAGGGGTGAAGTGAGGGATCTCCTTGCAGGGAGCTGTGTCCCAGCTGGAGAGGACAGGGAGGTGACACTGTGAGCTTCTCCTCAGATCTGGCCCATGCCATTTTTAAGTCTTACTGCTGAGAGCTTTTGTTGAAATGGGTCATAAATGGAAAATGTTCCGTGTTTTGGAAATTATTTAAGCTCTTTGTTTCATGCTGGCCAAGTATCCCATGTTCCCTATTTGACAAGGACATCCTTCCCAGCCATAGTCCTGGGAACAGACATACACTGTAATTAAGGAGATGAAGGATTTGATTAGGGTGTGGGTTTACCAATGAGGCACCCAGCATTTGGCAGCCATGGTTACATTCAAACTCCTATTTGTTTTGTTTTGGTTTTTTTTAAATCCCAACAAGACTGGCTGTCCTGTGCTGCCTTCCCCAGACGCCCTGACCCTGTGTTAATTATGCCTTGTGCTAATCGATTCTACACCTGATGAACTTTTTTATCTCCTCCCAGTCTTCCAGGCAATTTTGTGCTCAGTTTGCATACCACATTACAGTGGAGTTTGAGCTGTGTTAGAGAAACCATCATTTATTACTGCCAAAGCAAGATGTTGCTTTTTTAATATACTTCTTCTCCATGTTCTTGATTAATCACATTCCTTTTTTTTTTCCCCTGATGCTTAATTACTTGTTACATGCTATGCAGGTAAGCCAGTAGTAGCCTTTGGGAATGAATGAATACATGAATAGCTCAGATACCATAATAATGACAAAAACACTGAATGGAAAAAGTGGGTGTGACAGGTGGTGTGAGTCTCTGAGGATAACACTGGTTTTGATTCAGAATAGCAATGTCACCTCAGACAGGCATTTCTATTTCATTTCCCAGGCAGTAGCGTGTGCTTTGCAGAGCTCACAGCACCTGTCCTTCCAAAAGCCCTCTGCAAATGCTGCTCCGGAGTGAGCAGCAATTCCTGTGCTCTGCCCTGACAGTCCGGCACCACCATCTCAGACAAGCCTGCACCTCATCACCTTCTGCAGGTGTGGGAGGCTCTCAGTGCCTGTGAAGGCTGTGAACTCTCACACTTCTCTGGAGTTTTGTTAGGAAATGGCTGGAGGAGCTTTGTTGGGGGAGGTTTATGCTGGATATCAGGAGAACTCTCTTTCCCCAGAGGTGCTGGCACTGCCCAGGCTCCCCAGGGAATGGGCACAGCCCCAAGGCTGCCAGAGCTCCAGGAGAGTTTGGACAATGCTCCAGGGATGCCCAGGGTGGGATTGTTGGGTGTCTGTGCAGGGCCAGGGGCTGCACTGGATGATCCTGTGGGTTCCTTCCAGCTCAGGATATTCTCTGGTTCTATTCTGTGATTTTTAAGCAGCTGTTTCATGTCCTGTGAATGACATCAGGATCCTGGCTCACTCTGATCTTCAGCTCAAGCTGCTGTGACTGTCTCTTCCCAGCACTCTATTCTATTACTCAGGGAAACCCCTTCCAAAGGACGCTGCTGTGGGTGTTGGCAGTTGCTTTTCAGTGCTTTCTAGGTCACAAGTTTCATGCATTCCAGTGTGAGCAGATCTTAGGAAACCCTTGTTTTGATTTGTCTAATTGCTGGGTTTGTTTTGTTTGTTTCTTTTTAATCCTGCAGCATTATTTCGAAACCAAAGACTGTTTCACCAGTGTGTATTGTCGTGTCATGCAACAGTGGAAACCAGTTTTGCAGAATGAAAGTTGGTGTTTATATCCTAAGGAAGCTCCTGTCAATGTTTTCAAGCCAGATGTCACCAGGCATTTATCAGTACTTGAAGAGCAGGCAGGGAATGCTTTCATGGCAATCCAAAGAAGGTAATACTGCATTTATATTCTAGACTTGCTCGTTCTGGCAGCAGTGGGAATTTATCTTGAGGTACAAATATCAGTAGGGCTACCACGGTGGTTTTGTGCAGCTGAATATTTAAATAGGACTCAAATTGTGACGCTGGTGTTTAATAGCTGGTGGGTGGCTGAGCTGAAGCAGCTCGTTTGAAGCTCAGGGATCAGTGTGTGAACTGCTGCTACACCTTGGGGTTGCAGAGAAGATACAATCACAGAGACTTCAGAATAAACTTCTCTCCACCTAATCTTTTCACTCTAAAGAGACAGGTGTGTTGCACCACTCCTCTGCCTCCTTAATGCTTTATTTGAAGGAGGTTGAATATGGCTGCAGGCATGAGGAAGAGCCTGATGGGAGGAAGGTGGTTTGTGTCTTTAATGGATAGAAGGCCAGGGCTTGGCTATCCCTGCTTAGCTACCTCCCTCTGAGGAAGGTCCTGGAAGTACCAGGAACCACAGTCTGGGAAGCAAAGTAAGGAAGAGAGGTAGGCAGCAAGAGGTAATGGAAGATACAGTATTGTCAGTGCAGAGTCTGCAGTGGCTCTCAGGGAGTTGAGAGTGTGAATCTGGGCTCCCTAAAGAGAGGTCCAGACCTGCAGTGGGGCAGGAAGGAGGGTGCTAGGGGCACGCATCCAGTATCCTGGGGAAAACCATGTGCTGGTTCCTTTCAAGCACCATCCTTTTTCCTCATTAAAAAATGCCTTTAAAAATGAACATGCTTTCTTAAGTAAGTAGTTATGCTGGCCAGTGGTGTTGCAGCACACACACAGCATTAAAGAATGTGAGCTCCAAACCTGTGCCTTTACTTCTGTAGCTCTGCACTCTGTGCACAGGCCAACTCTACTTTTTGCACCTGCCTTGGAAGCAGTTTGAAAGCAAATCATGATGTTTTGTTTTGGTGACTGGAAAATGGGGCTGTCCCAGGGAAGCTCTAATGTGTTTTTGCTTTGAAATTGTCATTTCACTGTGGTTTTGCTAATGGACGCTGTTTCTTATCGTGGCAATGTATACAGGCAGCAGTATTTGGTGAAGAGCCCACATAGAATCCTGCAGCTTTTGACTTCTTGTAGCTCAGATCAGGAACACAAAACCTATTTAGGCAAGCAGCTTGCCTCATGCCTCATCTAAACCACTTAGCTCCCTGTTCAAAGTGTGAACTGCTCACTTCCAGGAAAATTCGGCTTTCCCAAAATATTTCCCCTAAAACAGAGATAACCTGGGCCATTAAACGTGCATTTGCATTCCAAAAGCCTCAGAATCAGGTCTTTTACAATCACTGATTGTGAAATGACCAGTAAAAATATCAGCAGTACCCTAGAAAAACCCTCTGACCCTGTGAGTGGATGAGGTCAGGCACATCCCTCCCTATCCGTAGCACTCCATGACCTTTTATCCTCCAAACTGCTCCTCAAAGTCCTCTTCCTGCCCAGTGCCCACAGACGTCTGATAGCTGCCTCGGTGTCTGTCAGGCTCTTTGACATGAGGCCTGGTAGAAGTCCCCTGGAGATGGCTGCAGTAACCAGTCTTTGCTCTTCTGGCTGGGTTTCCAGCACCTCCTGTCCCTGTGCCCATCTTGATCAGCGCTCCTTGGCTGGGTGCTGCCTGTGTTTCATCTCATTGAGTTCCAAATCTACATCAGCATTAACAGTGTCTGGTTCAGCTGCTCAGATGCTCTGGGAGATTGGCACCATGTTTCCTGTGTGTTTGCTCAGCCCTGAAAATACACAATGTGCTTAAGAAATAATAGGTGGGAGAGCATGAGGTGCCATGTAATCATAGAGACATCCCAAATGGCCAGCAGCCCTCCAGAGAGGTTCTCAGGAAGGCCAGTGCCTGCTGGCTGCTCTTGGCTGTTTTGAGATCCTCCTGGGCCACAGGTATGAGCTTTAATCCAAGAAAGACCTTGCCAGCCACGTGTGGTGTTTTCACCTCTTGGATTGCATCAGGTGCTGTGAGACACAGCACTGCAAGCAATGTGGTCACTGTCTGGAGCCTGGCTCCAGCTCTCTCCCTTCCCATCATCTAGAGCAGAAGGGAAAGTCAAAAGCTCTATCATTTTCCTGTATTCTCCCCTGGTCTATCATTGCTTAATTGTATCCCTAAATCTTATTAAATTCTGGGGTGAGTCATTCCACAGTGAGGTGGAAACAGAGCTGAGTGAATTCGGGAGAGGAGGAGTGTCTTCCCAGGTGAGTGGCTGAGCAGGAAAACTCCCACAGCAGACAGCTGCTATCACTTCACAGGTGTGTTGCATCATCTGCCCACTGTTGCCTCTAATTTAATGCTCTAAACCCAAATCAAAACACCTGTAGTCCAAAGAGAATATAAAATAACTTGGAGTAGGAAATCTGTGCCATTTAGACATGCAGATCTCTCTTAATCCTCTGAGACCTTCCAAGGTCACACAGGACTTATAATTGTGGTTCTGCATTGTCCTGTTGCATTGACTCTCCACAGAATCCACTTTGCCCTACCAGGATAAAATTGTAGGATTAGTCCAAGTGTCTGCATGTCTGTGTCCAAAATGTATTTAATTTGTGGCTACAGGAGTTCAAGCTTGTAAAACTCATTAAGGTCTGTAGGATGGCAAAACCACTGTCACTCGACAAATAATTTGTCACAAATTGGAAAGTCTCCTCTGCTTTTTTTGTGTAGGCACCATTATATTCCCCTCTACTTTCTGTTCTGGGTTTTCATGCAAATCCACAAAAGTCTGTTTTCCATCACATCCCAGGCTCCTGCTCTCTCATAGCTTTTAGAAGTTTAATGTGCCTCTTTGGCATTCTGTCATGGCTGGGAATTTGTTGCTGAAGGTAGGAGAGCCACCTTTCAGGGTGCTGGATAGAGCATGTGAGTGTATTCCCTGGTGGAATATATTCCATCTAGTCCAGCCCCCTGCTCAGCTGCAAGCAGTGAGTAGGATATTTCATTTCTGTGCAGCACAACTGAGTGATGATAGGAGAGCATGAGACAATATTGTACTTGGCATTTCCTCTCTTCTTCCACATTGTTCTTGGGGATGTTGATGAGTTCAATGTTTCTAAAATTGAAATTATAGTGCCCAGGAGTTGTTTTAACTTGTTGAGGTTTGCCTGATGTGGCAGTCTGGGACCAAGCAGTACTGGAGCCCAAAGTGCTCAGAGCTGCTTAAGCTCAGGGAGGTTTCTAAGTTGGGTGGCATGAGAAGCATTTTTTGGGTTTTGTGGAAGGTTGGAACAGCAAGGGGAGCAGGTAAGTCAGCTACACCACTGAGGGGTTTGCTAGGCAAATGCAAATTTATTTTTGCTCATCAGTTGCTGCCTGGATAATGGTATCTCAGTTGTTAATGGAGCAAACTAGGGAAGCACAGTCAAGAAATGCTGGGGCACTTTGTAAATGGAGTTAAATCTGCCATCCAAGAGAAAGCAAAGAAATTCCTACTACAAATTGAAATTGTAGTAGACAGCACTGTTCCAAAGGAAAAGAAAGGCCAGGGGAACACTGTGTCAGGATGGATGTAATCAGGCACTTAATGCTTCAGAAAAGTATAGAATCACAGAATAATTAGGTCAGAAGTGACCTCTGGAGATCACCTAATCCAAGCCCCCTGCTGAAAGCAGGGTCAGCTAGAGCAGGTTTCACGGGAGTGTGTCCTGTTGGGTTTTGAATATCTCCAGGGATGGGGAACCCACAACCTCTCTGAACATCCAGGCTTGACTCCCTGACAGTAAAAATTCATTTCCTTGTGTTTAAATGGACTTTCCCAGATTTCAGTTATTGCCCTTTGCCTCCTTTAACTGGGCACCAGTGTGAAGAGCCTGGCTCTGCATTTGCCCACTTTTAGCAGTAATGACATACATTAGTTAGGTTCACACCCTTCCCCACCCTCAGCCCTCTTGTTTGGGGCTAAACAGTCTGATGAGAGAATAGGGAGGTGGGAGTTGTTGCAGGAGGTTGAACTGATGTTTCTGGGCAGATGTTGAGGCCTAAAGCCCACCTGAAGGCTGTCCTGAGTGAATAGTGATATACAAATAGTACAAAATAGCTCAAATGAGCTTTCTTGCTTTTTCTTTCCTTCTCTCCATCTTCTTCTTTTCCTTTAGTATCTTTAATTTATGACTGTTCCCTTGGCATTGTACCAGATGTCTTCTGGGAATGGTTATCTCTGGGTCTTTATCTCTCTGTGTTTGTGATCACATTTAGTGTGATCTTGGCAGTCCCAAAAGCTGGGACATTTATGGTGAGTGATTCAGGTTGGTGCTCAGCTGATTTCGATAACCTGCAGAGATGAGAAGAATGGCTTTGGATAAAGCCTTGGATCAGAATTTGAGCTGGAGGTGACCTTCTGTGGATGTTCAATGTGGTTGGAGAATGGTTTTCTTCTTTTCAGAAAAGAAACTTGCATATCCTGAAGTTTGGGGAAGACAGTAGTAAAAACAAGGAAGGCCCAGATCTAAAGAGAGCAACAGCCTCAATTCCAGACCCAGGAAGTCAGATCTGGTTATTTGGACCACTGACAAATATTCAGGCCTATGGCTTTGCATCTGAGACCACTGGACCATGTAGATCTTGGCAAACCTGTGTGCCCCCAAGTGAGCTATTAAAGCTCTGCTCTGGGTTTTCATATTGGTTTGTTGGTTACAAAAACACGGCTGTCCCATACACCCGATGTTACATGTGTGAAAATGTTTGGTACAAAAATGTTAAATATAGTTGAATGTGTAAATACTTCAAAACCTGTTAATTTTGCTTGTGCCAATTAATATATTGGGGTTGAAGGAAGACAAGAGATTTGGTTTGGTTCTGCTTGTAGTTGCTTTAAATCTGAGCATCTGGTCACTTACCCACCTTTACTAAGGTATTTTAAATATATTTGTTATATTGGCTTTGAAAGTAGAAACTCCCCAGAACTAGTTAAATATGAAACCTTTCGTCATTGCTATCAATCTGTCATATCTCCTCCCAGCAGAGATTTGTTAAAACTTGTCTTGGATTCAATCTGTCTTGTCAAACCATTTGAAGCACCTTAGGTGCAGAATCAGTTTCCCTGTATTTCTGTGAAATAACAGAAGTAAGAGGTCTGGATTATGAATAAAAAAAAAAAAACCACACAAAAAGAAAAGCCTGATCTTATTTAAATAGAAAGAAAAGACCAGTTTCCATTCATGAGGATTTAATTCCCAGCTCATTGTATGATGTTGCATCTGCCCACCTCTGCTTTTATTGCAGTAGTCCAAAATTACTGAGAGTGCATGTATAGGGGAAAAAAAAGTACAACCTTTAGAAGTTATGTGTTTAAACTGTAATTTGAAGCTTTGCTGATGCATCACAAAAGGTTTGAGTTGAATGCTTGTCAAAGGCTGAAGGCACTGAGCATATTCTCTGTTTTCCTTGTAGGTGTGTTACTGGACATCCAGCAGCACTTTGGAGTCAAAGACAGTGGGGCTGGCTTGCTGCAGACAGGTAAGAAAGTGTTTCCTCTCTCCCTGCTCTTTGTAACATTCCATTTGTCTGATGGGTGCCTAGGATTTCTTCATTTTAGATGCATGGGCATACTGGTTGTGAAATCTACTGTTAGAAAGGTGAATAAGTACACTCCTGCTGGGAAGCTAAATGAACATGAGGGGGTTTCTTTGGCCTTGATTTGCTCTTGGGCAGGAGGTTGGGTCTCAGAATGACTTGAGTGCAGAATGGACCAATAATTATTTTATTTACAAGAACTAAATTCAAACAGGAAATGCTTCTTTCCCCTAGATTAGAAAACTCGTGATAAACCAACACCAGGATCCTGTTCACTTATTTAGTTGGTAATAAGTGTGATGGATTTTGCCCTTCAAGTGCTTGACAGAGAATCTGCTGAATGGACAGTGCCTGGGAGCATGGTGTGGCATGAAAATGTAAAACTCACTGGGGCAAGAACCTGAGGCTGAAAGCTGTAGGCAAGGCTAACAGCCACTGCATCCATGAGAACTCATGGATTAACAACAGCCCTGGAATTCTGCTGTTAGCTTCCAGCATTTCTCTTGTTGTGTAAGGAAGGATTATTGCAACTGTGATGTCCTTTTAATGGAGCAGGCATTTTCATGTCTCAGACATCTTTAGGCAGAGCTGAACAAGGCCCGGAGAACCCGAGCTTCTCTGGCCTCTGTCCTGAGGGGTTTAGAGCGGGGCCTGTGTCAGTGAGTGACACTGAGTGCCAGTCTCCTGCAGACACCACAGCATGTTTGATCCTCGTGGAGACTGGGAAGGAGTAGCAGGATTTTTAAGAAATGCAGGATTTTAAGAAAGCAGTCTGCTTTGAAAAGCTCCTACAGAACTATTAATTAGAGTCACGGATTTGTGGTGCTGTAGCTGTCTTGTCACTGTCATCCGTCTGAGGGAACCACGCTGGAACAATTATATCTCTGAAAAAGTGAGAATTCTGTTAGGTTTTGAAATAGTGTGCCAGCATGACATGTTTTCCTATGCTATCATGGTGGGTACCAAACACCTGTCAGGAGCTTGTCTGTGAAATTGTGGCCAACACTGAATTGTAGAAAATCATTCATTCTTTATGATCTCACTAAAGGTGAGACTGCTCTGGAGCTCCATCAATTGGTCTTTGATTTCAAATGATGTGAACCACTGCAATATCCCCTCCTTTTTTATTTCCTGCAGCCCATGGCACAGCAGGGTCCTCATTTGTGGTTGCAGCTTCTTGGTAATGTTGCAATGCAAACAAAATGACTTGAGTGCAGAATGGACCAATAATTATTTTATTTACAAGAACTAAATTCAAACAGGAAATGCTTCTTTCCCTAGATTAGAAAACTCGTGATAAACCAACACCAGGATCCTGTTCACTTATTTAGTTGGTAATAAGTGTGATTTTGCCCTTCAAGTGCTTGACAGAGAATCTGCTGAATGGACAGTGCCTGGGAGCATGGTGTGGCATGAAAATGTAAAACTCACTGGGGCAAGAACCTGAGGCTGAAAGCTGTAGGCAAGGCTAACAGCCACTGCATCCATGAGAACTCATGGATTAACAACAACCCTGGAATTCTGCTGTTAGCTTCCAGCATTTCTCTTGTTGTGTAAGGAAGGATTATTGCAACTGTGATGTCCTTTTTAATGGAGCAGGCATTTTCATGTCTCAGACATCTTTAGGCAGAGCTGAACAAGGCCCGGAGAACCCTGAGCTTCTCTGGCCTCTGTCCTGAGGGGTTTAGAGTGGGGCCTGTGTCAGTGAGTGACACTGAGTGCCAGTCTCATGCAGACACCACAGCATGTTTGATCCTCGTGGAGACTGGGAAGGAGTAGCAGGATTTTTAAGAAATGCAGGATTTTAAGAAAGCAGTCTGCTTTGAAAAGCTCCTACAGAACTATTAATTAGAGTCACGGATTTGTGGTGCTGTAGCTGTCTTGTCACTGTCATCCGTCTGAGGGAACCACGCTGGAACAATTATATCTCTGAAAAAGTGAGAATTCTGTTAGGTTTTGAAATAGTGTGCCAGCATGACATGTTTTCCTATGCTATCATGGTGGGTACCAAACACCTGTCAGGAGCTTGTCTGTGAAATTGTGGCCAACACTGAATTGTAGAAAATCATTCATTCTTTATGATCTCACTAAAGGTGAGACTGCTCTGGAGCTCCATCAATTGGTCTTTGATTTCAAATGATGTGAACCACTGCAATATCCCCTCCTTTTTTATTTCCTGCAGCCCATGGCACAGCAGGGTCCTCATTTGTGGTTGCAGCTTCTTGGTAATGTTGCAATGCAAACAATTAATAACAATTTGTATTAAATGTTTAAAAAATGCTGTCCTTGTGGGACAGCAGAGCTCAGCTCATCTGATGTGAGCAGCATGTGTCCAGAACAGAAGGTTTCAGCTTTACAAGTGTCACTGATTATACAAAGCATCAATCAGTTATGCCCAAAATGGCACTGCCTGTCTGTCAGATTATTTTCTACAGCAATTATTTGTATTTATTTATTGTACTCAGGGGAACAGGTCCTCAATGTATCATTAGACACAAAGTGCTTTCAAGAAAATATTCTGGTGGAAAAGGACACTTGCCAAAGCATGTAGTTAATCTTCATTCACTTCAGTGGATGAAATCCTTCTGAAGATTATTCATTGACAGCAAGTAAAAGCTAACTTCAGCAGGATATTCATTTGTTAATTGCAAGATACATTATTTATTTCTCTGGCAAACACACAGGACATCTGAAAACAGCATCACTGAGATATTGCAGGATTTCTCTTGAGTGTGTGAAGTTTTTTAACAGGTAATTGTTGCTTTTAGAAAAGCACTGTTTTCTCTTGGTTTTTTTGCTGATCTGTAAACTGAGGACTTGACTTTGCTTCTGCAATATAGATAATAATGTATTAATCACAATGCTATCAGAGGAAAAGAGTGCTCAGAAAATAAAATACCATTTCATGTAAACAAGGATAAAGGCATGTAACTGAAGGCTTATTAAATCTATTCCTCCAACTTAGCAAGTTCCTGTGTTGGCAGGTGCCCCATGGCCCAGGTATCCTTAATCCTGCTTAAATAAAAGATTCTGCCCTAAACCACCACAAACATTGCTTCTAATCTTTTGTCTTTTCTCTAAACCAGACTTCTCAATGTTAAAATCAGGGGAAAGGGTGCAGTGTAAAAGTGCCTGCCCGGGGTTGCAGAAGAAGCCTGGAGCAAAGCTGGGGCCAGGCCAGGTGTCTCCCACTCTTCTGCCCTAACCCTGAACAGTTCCTTTGCCAGCAGACATACAAATACTGTTTGCTTCCCCTGAGAAGGTCCTGCTAACTAATGGGGTGATGTGAGATGAAAGGCTGCTCATCCTGATTGTGTCCTCTGAATAAAGAGTGGATTAGTCCTCAGGTTGTTAATCCTGCATCTAAATCAGTCCTAAATTAATTTACAACGTTAATGAGGGGGAGTGAAATCTAGTCTATATGCAGTTCATATCACTCATCAAAAAGGCAATAAAATAAAAAACTTTTAAAAATTTAAAAAGCCTTTTCAACTGAGAAACAAGGTTGCACAAATTTTTAGGAGGAAATGGTTCTGACAATCCAAACAGAAAGCAGGGAAAAGAAATCCACCAAGGATAAAGTTTGACCCTGTGTTCTTCCCACACCCCACTCTAGGCAGGCACAGCTGATCTGGTGTCTCTCTCCCTCTGATCACTTCCAAACCAGTCCATGCTCTCAGCTTCTGATGCTCTCTGGAAAGCAAAGGTGATTTGTTCCTTAGGAATTGCAGACACGAATAGAATTTTTGTCCTCATTTATATTAATCCTGACATACAAGCTGCTCTTTAACCAAGAGAAAATGTAAACTGGTTATGGAGACACTGTAATTCTCTGTACAGAAAAATCACAGGACAATCCAGCCTCGTCCATAATGGAAAGAAGCAGACCATGGTCTGCTCTACAGCAAGCATCCTGTGACAGCAGAGGACACTCTGACAGATGGAGCACAACTGCTGCTTGCTCAGTAGCATTCTAGAGTAGCACACATAAAACTGGTGATCTGAGCTTCACTTATCTCCAGATGATGCTGCAACTGTGTGCTGATCTTCCCTTTTAAAGCACTACATATGCAGTTGTGTAAATATTTAGTTGACCATCCCACAGGTCTGCATCCCAGCTTGCTTGTGCATTTCAGTTCTTAGTGGCTGCTTTTCCCAGCCAGAGAAAGGATAAACCTGGCTGAACTCAGAAGGTGGTAGAGCATCTCTGTGCCTACCTGAGCTCTACAGCTGTATCCAGTCAATACATTTATAAACCAAGCCATACAAAAAGTCTTATCTGTATGTGGAGTTAGGTAGGAGCAGCTACAGAACTACAGGCCACTAGGAACACAAAGACTAAGAAGGTGGGCAACTGGATTTGTACTGCTTCAGCTGGATTTTAAACTGCTTCAAAATAGTGTTATCCTTCCATATACACTATACCATGGGAGCAATGCCCCAGTGCTGTGCTCTGGTTTTCACTAGATTATTTTCTCTTCCTTCTACAATTTTTGTGCTTTATTGCTCTGTCTGCTCTCTCTGCCCTTGAATTTATTTTCCTTTTGTGTCTCTTGCCAGTGTCTCTGTAGCACACAAGAGCTCCAATAATAGCAGTGGTTGGCTCATCATACAGTTTGTTGTCCAAAGATCTCAGGATGTTTTATATCAGGAGGGCTTATAAGGCTGGGCCTTATAGATGGAGAAACCAAGAAAGCTAAATGGGAAAAATGATGTGTCCAAAGTAGCACAGCAGGTCTGAGGCAGAGCCAGGATGAGAACTACAGTCCAGTTCCTGAACATGCTGCATTAGTGTTATGAATGAATTAATTAATGAGGTTAATGTTTTGATCCAGAGATTTGGTGCTTGTTACTGGGCACCTGGATCCTCCAACCCAGGCAGCTCCAGCTCAGGGACTTCTGCAGGTGGGAACTGGGAGCTATCAAATGGAGGTTATTGCAAGGATTCCATGGAATGCAGAGGGGGAAAGTCTGTCTTCAGGAAGAGCATAGAGATGTCCTTAGAGAAAACCCTGGCAGGCAGAAGTGTGCAGTGTAAGGTCACAAGCCAGGGAATGCAAGGAGGTGAGAGGTCAGCAAGGACTCGTGAAAGGTGAATAATCATAGATAACTGGGGCTCTGAAGAAGCTTATCTTTCCTCATGTGCAGAGGGATGGGCATTCCCCCAGATGCCTTTCAGTCCCTGATTTCCCACAAAGCCAAGCAATGCCAGGTACTTTTTCATAAATCTGGTGAGCTCACTTTTCCTGTAAGGGTCAATTCCAGCTACAATCTCTGTTCATTTGAAAAGTGGAACTTTTCTCTACCTGTGTTGCCCTAATTCTTGAGCTGACAGTGTAATCTTTCAGGAGGTTACAACCTCACAAATACACCATCAGCTCTCTTGTGCTGTGATTGTTCCCACCAATCTATAAACACATGCACTGAGAATGGGCCTTGACATAGTGGATGCAGCACAATGGTGGGACAAATCAGACTTGATGGAATTCAGTTCCCTTTGACTCCCATCTTCTTGTCATTGGCTTATGGTGGCAGCTGTATCTCTCTAACATTTTTATTTATTCCATGCAGAAACAATATTCTCCAGGTGCTACCCCTGAATATGTGTGTATTACATGAGCTGCAGGTGCTGCTTGTGTCTTTTCTACCACCTGCTTCTCCCTAAATGGACACTTTCTCCTCAGCTGTGTTCTGCAGAACTGGACTACATCTTCACATTTTGCTTCCTACTCCACCACTTTTCTTCTTGCTAGAACAGAGAAAATCATCATCTAAACACTTTCTCTTTTCTATTTCAAGTTCATGGGCTTTCCTTTGGGGTGAATGGCTTCTTGCACCTGAGCACTTCCCAAGGAGGTGGTTCCTCAGGTGTCAAGCTAGGAGGTGAGATAGAATGCTTATACAATACTTTGTGCTTGCTCTTCTTATGGCTGCAAATGGTTTGGTCCACCATGTCCTACCTGTTTCCACCAACACCAAGCATTCTTAAATCCAGGTTACTTCTCTGGCAGTCTGGTGCTCAAAGTGGCAGGACAAGGTGGAGCTCTCTTTCTGCCAGGAGATCCTCCAAAGCCTTTCAACAATGAGCAAAACCTTTCTCCCCATTTTCCCCTCCATACCTGACTTTCTGTCCTTTTCTCTGACATTTTTCCACCTTCTGTAGGATTCTTCTGATGTAGGGATTAAGCAAGGTCAGTTTAAGCAATGAAGAGGAGAAAGCAGGGCACTTTCAATACGCCTTCATTAATGTTGTGACAAGGGCTGGTCTTATTTTACTGCAGTGAGTTGACAAAGTCCAGATCTTGATCAATTCCCACCTACATCCTTTCCAAGTTCAGACAGTCTCTTTTCCCTGTGTGCTAGAAGAGTCTGATTTCCTGAGAAGTCATGGCAGTCTGAGGGTCTGATTCATGAAAGCACTTAAACCTCTTTGGAAATGCCTCTGCAATCAAGAAGGAGAGTATTGTCTTGAATCAGTGAGCAGCTTGGAGGAAAACGTCTTTGTGCCCGGGCCCAGTGCCCACGCACCAAGGACTGAACTATAAAAATGCCATTTACAGCCTGTGTTCTCACTGGACAGCCCTGGATTGCAAAGTAAATCTTCTTTGGGGGGATGAAATGGTCAGGGTGGGAAGGGAAGGTGTCCTTGCTTCCTGCTGAGGGGAGGGAAGTGCTTCAGCTGCTGTTGTATTTTGTCTTTCTGCTGTTTGTGTCAGCAAGTGAGTGCAGGCTACTGGAACAGGGAAACTCTCCAGGCTGCCTTGTCTTCATTAATATCTTCACTTTATGACAATGCATGGCCAGCAGCACAAGATAACAATTCATTCCCCCATGTCTTTCTGCTTTGCACAAGGAAGGTTTGTCCTCACCATTGGCCTTTCAGGTACTTGGCCTGGCTGTTGCAAGGGAAACTTGCACTTTTGCTGCCTGTGGCACATCTGTTCTATTAGTAGAAATTGGCCTATTTTCCCTCAGGCTGTAGTTCAGACACCTCTTGCCAAGGTTGTCTTCACTTCTGCAATTTATTATAATAATGAGGGGAAAGATTTCCCACAGATTTTAGAGAAGTAGTTATTATTCCACCCAAAGTCCCACATGTTTTAACACAGCCTGTCCATCCCCCCATGCATGCTCCTCGGACATCAGAATTTGATTCAAGCACTGCAGAGTGGAAGACAGGATTTTTGTTGGTATTGTGTAATACTTTCAAACAACATTTTCCTCTTAGTACCAGCAGTGCAGTCTCATGTAACTGCTATCTGCACAGTTTTGTGCACAAATAGTTCAGAAGGGCTGGTCTGGCTCCCTTGACTTTTTTCATTACCACCATAGCTGCAATTATGAAAGAGGGAGATGAACATTTACATTATCAGTTATTATGTATTTAATGGCTGCCAGTTGCTGGAAGGGAAGCACGGACTTACATTCAAAAATCTTGTAAGTAGGTTACTTTTTTCCTCCCCTTCTTCAGTGACACTAAAAGCTTTTGGTAGTAAGTGGAAAAGCTGCTTATCTTTAATTCTTGCTTTCACTGTGCCTATAAATTTAATTTTCAAGTGTGGTGACCAGGGGAGTGTTTGTGTGTGGCCTGAGTATGGTATCAGTGGCTGTTGATGCATCTTGGGCCCAATGTAAAGGTAAATGTTAGCTCAGAAGGGAAAGGTTTTTTTTGCCTTGACCTTAAGTAAAGTTGGATCAGGGTCTTTTATTAACTGAGAGTGAGAAAATAGACCTAATTTTTATAGTACATTTTATATTTTTATAGTACATTTTATATATTTATAGTACATTTTATGTATTTAACATGCTTCATCCCAGGGGAGCCTCAAATGCTTTCTCTGAATAGATTTATGTTAAGGATGCTTTGGTTTTGTCTTGTCTCCCATACCTGGAGAACTCTCACTTTTTAGAGCACAGACCTGCAGTTGTGCAGGTGAGTGTAGTGAGGATGTGAACAGCAGGGAGAGATCAGGGATAAAGGGGTCAGGCTTGGTCTGTGCCCACTGGGAGATCCCCAGGGTGATCCAGTACTGTGGGATTTCAGAGAGAGATCACTTGGAGAACCCAAACAGTCTTGACAGAGTGTGAAGGCCTCTGGAGCACTGAAGGTGCTGTTTGGGAATGAAGAGCCCTGAGGTTGGTTCCTGTAACACAGCAGGCATCCAGAAGACTCCGGAGGTGCAGGGCTGTGTTTGCAGGAGTGGGAATGTTGGGGTCCTGGAGCAGTCCATGCAATTGTTTTGCTTCTCTAATGTCCTGTCTGGAGTTGCAGGTGACTTTTCCAGTGCTGCTCAAACCTTTTGGGCTGTGTACCACACCACTCTGCATCCTTACAATCAAATTTGTGTAGTGATTTATCACTATAAAAGTAGCATTGCTACTGGAAGTAGCTACTGGGAGTAGCATTGGTCTGGCTGGAAAGAACATGCTGTTGTGTTGTGGGCCACAATTCTGGGAGCTGTAGCCATGGCAGAAGCAAGAACAGGTCAGCAGGGCTGCAGTGATTCCCGTATAAAGACCCAAATGCACCTGAGGAGCAGTGACTCATTCATAGGCACTTGTACCTGGCTTTGCAAATGAATTCCAGGGCATCGCTTACGTAAAAAGTGAACATTCCTCGTGGTATTGGGTAGTGTTAGCAGCCTGCAGAACTAGATTCCAATTAACACAAGTAAGCCTGACTTGCATGAATGGTGTATTGTTGTATCAATCTCCCCATGCTTTCCCCTTGCCCCCAGTACATGCACATATTTGGGGATGTTTCCTGTATGCTGATGTAAGATTATAGAGCAAAGACCCATTTTCTTTTTAAATTATGTGGGAAGCCTAGTTTTGGAGAGAGAATATTACTGATCATATTCCTTTACTTACCCTAAATCACTGTTCATGTACAGTTATGTGAATGTATATAAAAATTTTTGATAAAACTCTCTTCAGTTGGTTTCAAGGTGGTCAGATGACTGTGGAAGGCTCAGGTTTTTAAATCACAGGTGAAAAACAAACAGTTCTTTGATGGGATGAGTAGTAGAAGGAGGGGTTCACACACATTCTTGTGGTCTTTGCTGCTGCAAGCAGGGAAGTGGTTTGGTTTTCAGTGGAAAGGACATTTCCAGGGAAAGTTCAGTTCTGATGTCTTTTATTCCCCCGCTCAGTTATACATTAGTTTATTAGCAATTAAACATTTGAACACTTTAACCATTTGTTCCTTCCAAGCTTTTCATCCACTAATGTTTACAGAAGACTTACTTTACATATTCTCCTACTGCATCATTCCCCTTGTTCTTTGTAGGTGAGCTGAGTTAGAGATGAGGCACCTCTGATTTATTTCCTTGTGGGACAGTGGTGTTGAAGTGAGAACATTAACAGTAATACACCTTTCCTGCAAAGAGTTGCCCTAAAGAACTAAGGACTACAAAACTAAGACTACAAAACTAGGACTACAGAACTAAGAACTACAAAAACTTGCTTATTTGGAGCTGCACTGACTTTAAATGGTTGCAATAAATAACTATTGGGGTGGACTTGGAAGTCAATTAAGGAGGCAGTACAGGTAAAACAGTTTGAGCTTTGATTTCTTTATTGTAAAATCTGTGAATTTACAATTCATAGAATCATAGAGAGTTCTGAATTGGCAGGGACCCTCAAGGATCATGAAGTCCAACTCCTGGCCCTGCACAGGACACCCCAACGATCCCACCCTGTGTCTG
Organism: Emberiza elegans; assembly: GCA_024865655.1. NCBI lineage: Eukaryota > Metazoa > Chordata > Aves > Passeriformes > Fringillidae > Emberiza > Emberiza elegans. The sequence goes on from JALJVW010001080.1 coordinate 2,023,648, forward strand.
AGATCATTCCAGTGACAGTGCTCTCTTCTCTGTGTCATTTGCCTGTTTCCTTCTTTGTCTAGATCATCAGTTTGTGGAGGCAGGATGATCCCCTGCCAGCCTCTGATTAATGCCTGGTAAAACTGACCTTGCTAAGAGTTACACAGAGACATTTTCAGCAGAGGATTTGTCTGTCTGGGGTTGGGTTGGATTTATTTTGTTTTCCTTGAAGGATGTTTGAAATAGGTCCTGAATTCTTTGTTTTTAATTCTGCCTTATTCACAATTACTGTATTTTTCCTTGGCTCTGCCTCACCCAGGGATGTGAGTGGTCCTGGTTGCCTCAGCAATTGATGGTATCAGTTGTCAGCACTGTGTTTGTGTCTTCAGCATCCTGTGGTTTTGTCCAAACTACCTGGCAGTATAAATAACAATAAAATTCTTGTAGTGCCCTTGGCCACACCTCTTGAGCACTAGAAATCATTGACAAAGTCTGACAAAGAAAGGAATTGTTTCATGAGAGCCTTTGTGATAGAATGAGTCATGCTAAGAAAGACGGGTGAGTTAAAGAATAACTTTACCACCAATTAAAAAAAGGAAAGAAAAGAAAAAGAAAAAAAGACTTTGCTGAGTTCTATTCAATTTAACCATATGGGCTTTTTTGAAAAGCAGCCTTCCATTTTCCAGGTGTAGTTTGGGATATGTAAATTACTAACTGTGCCCGCAAATCAAAGTGAAGTGGCACTAATTCCACCTGAAAAATTGCTCCCAGGGTAAATTAAAAGCTCAAAATTAGTGATTGAGCTAAGAATCTTTTAAAAGCCTGATACTAAAAATAGATATTAGTTCAGAAGAGCTGATGTAAACAGTTATTACAGTGAGAACCATGCAATATTTCACTAGATAAATCCATCTCCTTTATCTGTCTTCTTGAAAGTAAAACTACAGAACAGGAGCATGAAAATGTCTCATGATTTTTGCTGGTTTAGTTCTCACCATCTCCTGCTTTATTTTTAAATTGGTGTCTCCCACCATCACCTTGGAGCACCAGTGAGGTCCCGCTGCTGTTATAGCTCAGGGAGCTGAGACTGCCTCAGCTCTGTGGCTTAGTCGTGGGGGCCTGGAGAGAGGCTCTAAGAGTTATTGGGATGTAATTCTTAGAAAATTCTTATAAAAATGTAGGTGGATTCATTCCTGCTTTACCCACCCAGAGCCTTCAGCGACTTCCAGCTTTTGGCCGATGTAGCAGCCCTGCTGCCTGCCAACTGCTTTGAAACCCATGGATGTGATAATGGGGAAAATTATTAGCAAGTGTGATAGCAAGTATGTCATATTGAGGGGGAGGGTGGCAAAACAAAGAGAAAATATTAAAAGAAAATATCTCTGGGAAAAAAAACAAAAAAAAACATGAAGAGAGCAACATTTTCCTTAAAAGCAAATTGTCCAAAGTTTTCCTTGTTCTCATAGAGGATGTTTTATGGCAGAAGAGGTATAATATAGGATATTATACAATGGATATTGAATTTTCACTGAAAGCTCCCCAGTGAGATATTCCTACCAGCTGCTAATGTTCCACCTTCCAGACACTGGGACAGTGTATGACACACTGAACAGAGAAAATATTTGCATTGTATATAAAAGATGTGTTCAATTGTCTCATTTGTACTTACTGAACTTATTCTTTCTGCATTCATAATCCAGAAACTGGTTTCTTGTCTAGTCACCAGACAAATAAACTTTGGGCAGCACCATGCCAAGTTTTCCCCCAAGGTTCAGTTCCAGCCGAACAGGACTGTGATAGCAGAGCTCAGCTGGTGCCTCAGGGCATTTCTGGTCCCCTGGGAGGGGAATGGAACAGGCACTGAACACAAACCAACACCAGATGGGCCAATGGTCCCTCCTCAGGCCCACCTTCTACATTTTTAGACCTAATTGAAATGGGCTTCTTTAATACCTTGACAGTCCCTGGATTTAGCCAATATTGCCTTTCCTTTTCTCCATTAATGTAATTGATGATGCATGAAGGAATTGCATTTGCAAACCTTGCGCATTGCAGTGTTTGTTTCAGGGTGGTTTTTTCCCAGTGGTACTTGTTCTCCCAGAAAGATAATGGTCCAAAGAAATTTAAACGGAGGGATTATTTAACAGGGTCCAGTCACACTCCATGGCTGTTCACACCGTGATTAACCCTGGAGTCTTCTACAGATACCATGTTCTTTTATCCATAGCAGCAAGTTCAGTTGCAAAGCTCACTCCTGGAACTGCAGCTCAGCTTGGCATTAGAATATTTTTCCAAGTCAGGAATGACACATGGGTGATAATCTTAGAAATAACAACTGTTAAACAGAGATTCTCTAAGACACACAGGGATTCATTCTCCAGTGTAGCTGTGATCCTTTTCCAAACCGTGGCAAGTTAAACACTGGGATATGCCAGTATTTCAACAATTTCCTTAAACTAATTTGTCCCTTTTTGAAGGCCCCCCAGCCGCTGTGAAACACTTGCTCTTTGTCTAAATTGTCATTTATAACAGCAAGAGGCAGGAGCTTTTCTAAATACTGCACACAACATTGACTTGGCAAATTCTGTTGCACGGCACCTACAGTGGTGTGAGAGGCTTCCCTGCATCCTGGGGTGTCTTCACTGTGGGATGAAGGCTGCTGTCACTGTAGGTGTTTATTTGTGGCCTGCTGGTTGTTCAGCTCTTGTCCTATCCTCAATATACAGTTGCAAATGGCAGTCAATGATGATGTTTCTTTGCATTTACTTTGTGATGCAAAAGCTTTTTGAAATGTTACTGGCATCTGGAATAACAGCTGGATCAGCCCATGGAAGTGTTGATGGGCATCGTGTGGCATTGGATAGGAAGCAGAAAATATTTGTGGTCCCTGAGCTGTTCTCAGACCACTGATGCTTGAATGATGGTGAGACTCTCTCTAAAGCTTGGTGGACATAAAAAACTGTGGGAGATGAGGGTATTATGGATGTCCTAAGGTCATCTTCAGAATTCCTCTGGCTTGCTTCTGGATCTTGTTACTTGGGGTTTGGTGGTTGTCTGGAAAGCCTGTAGTATTTTAAAATAAATACGTCTTTATTTATATATCTATATCTAGATAGATGAATCAGTAGATAGTTTTTTGTATCTGTGTTGTAGTTTAGTGCCAGACTCTCAGAGGAGAATAGGTTGAGTTACCTGGTGTGCTTTAACACAGGAGAAAGCAGCTTGACGACTGCTGAGGGGCTGGAGCCTTGTTTTCTGCCAAAAGTAGATCTTGCTGTCTGGTGGCTCAGACTCCTCTCTGACCCTCACAGCGCTGCTAATCAGACTAGGAAATGGTTCAGCACTTTATTACCTGTCTCTTGCAGCTGCTGGTGATTGTTTGTGTCCGAGCACACGGCTTCTGTGGCTGGGTGAGTTTAATGATGGGTAATAAATGAGAATCAGATCAGGGCTCAGGGTAAGTGAGAGCAAATGGTTCCTTCCTTGCCTTGTGGAGGATTTGTGATTCATAATGAAACCAGACAGTGAGCACATTTACACACAAACCACACTTTGGGCCAGCATGTCTGGTCCAGGGCAGCTAGCCCTGGCCCCTGCTGTATTCTCATGTACACCCTCCACTTCCTTCTCACAGGAGAAGTTTCAAAAATCATTATTTCTATTTTGCTTGTCCTCAGAAATAAGAGGGGGGCAATGTAAAATCACATAACATGATGAATGTCCTGAAAAGGATGTGGAGTGTATGTTTTTCTGATTTTTTTCCTCACAATGCAGAAACAATCAGCAGGGGTCAGTTTACTGGAAAGCATTCCAAAAACTTCTCAAGGAAGAGTGGAAAGCTTGTGGAAATGAATATCACGAGGAATATTGTCAGGACCTGAGCTTAAAAGATCAGATCTTTGTGTGGATAACCCATTATAATTCCTGGGAGTGCTGAAGGTGGGCTCTGAGTAGTTCAGCTGCCTGTGCAGGAATTCTGTGTACTTTCCTCGGAAGGATCTGATTGCTGTCCCTGCCACAGACAGGATGCAAGGCTACATGGTTTTCTGATCTGTTGTCATTGTTCTTGTGTTCTTATGAAGTGGTCTCCTGAGGTTAAATGAAAGATATCTTACTGGGGGACTTATTTATTGCCTGGCAATGCCTCAGGCAGAAAGGTGGACACGGCTGCTAGGGAGAAGCTGTGAGGTTCCACAGTGAGATGATTTTTTTCTCTCTTTCTGTGTTGGTGCTTTGAATTGAAACCCACTCAGCACTGCAGAAATTTCCCCTGTAAAGTTAGTGTGGTTTTGGGCCAGTCCCTCATGCGTGGTAGCTTATGTAGAAAGCTGTCATTGCACAAGGTACTTTGCATTTTACAGGCAACCCAGAAAAAAGTAGGTAATTGAGCAGGACAAAATACTGAAATTCCCTCTGTGGCCAGCAAACAACTCTTCAGAAGTAAGGATTGGCTGGTTAGTGTTACAAAATGTGTGTGTTTCCTCTGCAAATAAAGGTGAAGCTATCAATAGCACTAATGGCCCTGGGAGGAGGGAAATCTTTGAGGAAAATAAGACAATTCTGAGTTGTTGGATAAGCATCAAGCCAAAGCAATTACCCACAATGGCTTTTATATCCATATCTTCTGTGAATTTTAGCATACTCTCATTCCACAGTGATTTCTATTCCTAAAAAAAGTAGATTAGCATAAGGCTGCAGATGGCAGGATTTAAAGAGCAGTACCCCTTGCTGGCACTGCCTGCATCTTAGAGCAAGTGAATAAAAATCAGATATTTTAGATGTCCTCTTGAAGTTTTCGTGATGAGAAATAATATATTTTCATCCCTTAAAATTCAGTTTAATTTGACAAATGTTTGCCTTTTTCCACATATCTAGAGGCAGGCAGTGTGAGACCAGGGTGAAGTCAGTGTGTTTGGAAATTCAGAAAGATGCGAACTGACCCCTGTGAAGGAAGTCAGCTCTAATACAGAGACAAATCTGTATTTTTTCCTCTAAGATTGATAATTTCCTTAGTTATTGAGTTTTACTGATTTTAAAAGATGGCATTTTACTGATCTGCTATAAGCACTCTTGAAGGTGTATGGCTTGAGTTGGAAAGGGAACAGTTTTGTGGGAAATGGTGTGGAAGGAGTTTGCTACCAAGCTCTGACGCACTTTTATCTGCACATGCACAAACACACAGTGAGAATGTGATTCCTTGTCCTTCCCTCTCTGGACAGCAGTGCTTTGCTCCTGTGCCTTGGTGATAACACTGAAACAAGATCTGGGGTGTCCTGGATGTCTCTCACTCACCCCAGAGCATTTCCTGCCCATGTGCCTGTGCTTATGTGCTTTCCTGAGCGATTTCTGGAGCACACAATCTGCAGAAATGTCTCCAGTTTTAACTCTCTTTGGTGAATGCCAATGATAGACATTAAAATTGAGAGGAAACTCTCATTTACTCCTTGCATCCTACCAGATTAGATGCTGTCCCAAGGCTGTCAGTGCTGTGGTAGTTGACAGCCAATTCCATCATTAAAATGCAGCTCTGGCCATTTTCCCTTCCAAAGAGGGAGCATGTGTTTTGCCAAGCCCACAATAGATGGTGCAACAGCCCCCTAAAGAACTGTAAAAATAATTAAAAAGAAATCAATCAGTGCCACTGCCAGCCTGGGGATAATGTCAGCAAAGAGCTGTGTCCCCCTCCCCATTCCCAAAGCAGAGCCGTGCGCAGTTCAAGGCTTTGTGCAGCTTTTCCTCTCTACTCTCAGCATTGGCTTGGCTCTCAGCAGTGCAGCCATCAGGACTGGTAGCTCCAAATCCCCCTGGGCTTGTGGCCCTGTGGAAGGCAGGGGCTGGGGGTCTCTTTCTGGCCAAGACTGCTGGAGAAACCAGCGTCCTGTCCCAGCCTTGCCCAAATCCCTCGTGCCCGGAGGGACCAGTGAGCTCCGGAGCCCCGGCTGCGTGTTTGGGAAGAGAATGTTTGGTTCCTGCAGAGTTTCTAACTCTTTGTAATGCAACCAGCAAATATTGAGAGCTGCGTGTAGAGGTCAGCGAGGCATTCCCACTGTGGAATAGTCTTTATTTAGGGTTTTCATTTAAAAAACAAACCCAAACAAACCTTAAATCTGAAAGATGTGGGATGAGAATATATCTGATGATCTCCCTCACAAATACATGAGGAGCTTTTCATTACACTCTAAAGAGAAGGGGAAGCACTTCCTGTTGCCTTGTTTTTCTTTTCTTTTCTTTTTTTCTGAGGAAACTGCTGTTGTTGGTAAATAACATGTAGCAAGGAATTTATTAGTAATACCCAGTACCAGCGTCTCCTCTCTATCCTGTTCTCTATTGCTGCAGGAAGTAGGTTTTGAGATTGAGACAGAATAATTCCTATTGCATCCTAGTTAATTATTTGAAATTAAAATGTTGGTTGAGGAAGGATGCAGGATTAGTAGTGCTGTTGTACAGAAGGATGGCAAAGCTCATTTTAGTATGAAAACAGTCTTTCCTCTCTATCTCAAATAGGAACCAGGAACATTATTTCTCTTTATACCACACACAAATGAAGCATCATTCTATTATGAGAATAACAGATTTAAAGTATTTTATTGCTAGTTAAATCTAATTCATGGTACTCAATGCAGATTTCAAGGATCAAGGGATTTAGATTATCCTGCATTACCAGCTTTAGGCTGTCATTTCTTGATGTGTTTAAGTGTCTGCTGTGCTTGCAAAGGCTCTGAGGGCGAAGGTGCACATCCCTGTCCCTGCCCCACGGGACTCGCTGTAGTTCCAGCCTCCAGCTCATGCTCTCTCTTGGGTCGGGGAACTTGCCAGAAAAGAGACAAGATTGGTTTTCAGCCCTCAGCAGGCCCCAGATTTTGCTCTCCAGATGGTCACACAGGCTCTGTACTGGCACCAAGGGAAAGTCTGAGCAGTTCCTTGAGGAGATCTCACCTTCGCTTCCGAAGGCTCCTGCGGATGTGGCGCTGTGCGTGTGCCTGGAGTCATAATTGCAATGGCAAAGAAAGAGCTCTTCAAGTAGAGGAAGGGAGCAGAACAAAATAAAGCTCCTTTGGGGTTTGTGGTTATTTAAATGCTTTTTTAAGACACCTTTCTCTGGCTGTGAGCCCTGGGTGTAGGTGTTTCATCCTCTTGGCAAATAGGAGCAGCCTCTTCCCAGCTGGAGGGTTATTTGTGACTGCAGCTCTCAGAGGGATGGAAAACAGGCAGAACATCCCAGAAAACTGCACAGAAAGGGAAAAGCAAAACTGCTATTTGTTCAGAGCAGACTTTCATGAGTGCTAGAGTGATTGCTGGCTGTGTCTGTAACAGCAGCCAAGACTGGTGGTTTAGGTATATTTTGGTCATGTCGTAGCTGTGTCACTCATGATGCTGCAGTGCTGCACAGCTATTGACCAGTCTCTGCACCTCTGGGATCTCATGTCTAATTCAGGATTGACCAGAATGGATACAAATCCATCCTAATTGGCTAACTAAGTTAATGAACTTTCCCTGCAACTGACTGCACAATGGCAAGCCGACCCTGTCACGCACTGTGTGAGCAGCGCAGCCCGGCAGGGCTGGCACGTCCTGCTGCCCCGTGTCACCAGAACGCTCTCAAACACCCAGAGCTGGTTAAGCCAAATGGAGGAGAAACTGCAACAGCACAAAGCACTGACTGGGAGCTTCATAGCTGTGTATGTACAGGGTCAAAGTAACTTGTAGTTTTAGAAATCTAACTGGGAGCCAAATTCTAACTTTTAGAAATAAGTTAGGTGCAGCTCAGGGATCTGTTAATAAGGTATTGCCAGATCAAGCTGGTGGAAATTATGCAGATGCAGCTTTGTCTTCCTAAGGTGGTTTTTTGGGGGGTTTTTTGGGGGGTTTTTTTTTGTTGTTGTTGTTTTTTTTTGTTTTGGGGGGTTTTGTTTGTTTGTTTGTTTGGGTTTTTTGTTTGTTTGGGGTTTTCTTTGGTTTGGTTTTGGTTTCTTGGGATTTTTTTTCAGAATACTGTGGGAATAGTTGTAATTTCCAGACCACCTCCTTTCAGTGTATTAGCCAGTCTTTGGTTGTGATCACATATATAGGGAAGAAAAAGATGAACAGGACAAGATTATGGTGGTAGTTCCTGGGTATACCAACTCCTGGCTAGCTGAGGATGTCCTGAACATGAGGAGCTACCTTTAGCAGCCTTTCACTTAGTATTCCTGCAGGGTTTTGTCCAATCCTGTTTTGTAAAAACATAAACTCTTTGCTCCTGGGGCATCCTGTGAAAAAATTCCAGTGTTTACCTGTGATAAAATTCCAGTATTTAGTTAAGTTTTGTGAATTGAGGTCTCCTTTGATTTGCATTTTTCAGCTGCCAGTCTTATTTGATGCCACCTGGCTGGTCAGTCTTCTAAGAGAGGAGGTGATTCAGTTTTCCCCTTTTCCTTGCCACTCGTGGTGTTAGATCTCCTCCATATTTCACACTGGTTGTTCCTTTTGCAGATGTTTAATGTTTTATTGTAAAAGGACTTGTTTTGCCCTTTTGGCAATTCTTTTTGATGCCTACTGTGCCTTTCTTAGTAATAACCTTAAATATTACAGGGATGCAGTAAACTTACAGTGCAGAAGTGTTTTTATTGGCACAGAGGTTCTGGTCTCTGCTGCCCTTAGAAGCCATAAGGAGTTATATCTAAATAAAATTCTCAGCTGTAATGCCCACTGAATCAAGGAGTCTTCCATCAGCTTTGGTCAGGAGTCTAAATACCACACTGAAACCACACTGAAAGCATTTTGCAGGAAAACAATTCAAAGTGGAAGTAGCTGTAAAACAGAATTGACCTTGGCTTGTTTAATCCATCACTTTTGAACAGTAAGAAATGCAAAAGCAGAGTTTAAACACTGCCAGAAAAGCACGTTTTCTGGGCTGTGCTGGCAAGTGCCAGCAATGTAATGCTGTTTTAGGCAATAATCTGCATGGCTCTGTATGGCACTGCCATGGAAACCCAGCTGTGCCACAGCCTCCTCTTCCCTCTGCATGGAATGAACCAGATTGTGCAACTCACTAATGTGAATATTATTTTTTTAATTGATGAGGAGAGATGGTGTCTGCTCCTGCTCAAGTGTTCTCATAGCCACAGAAGACATTCTGCTACTATTATTTCACTGGAAAAGCTGCTCCTCAGGGCTGGATGGCTGCTGCTCTCCCACTGCAGGGTCAGTGAAGCACCAGTTCAGGCACGAGGAGAGTGATGGACTGGGAGCTGGGTGCTGGAACCATCCCTTGAGTAACAGTTTTATTGATGTTGAGGCTGCCCAAATCCCTTTAAAACAGTGCTAGTGTGATCACTGTAACTCCCACAATGAAAAGCAGAAGCAGGGGGTTTCTTCTTTTCTATTTAAATGATGTTGTCTCTGTACAGCTGTTCAAAGTTTAGTCTTGTAGCATGGTAGCTCCTGCTCAAGTAAATTTGCTGGACATCCAGAGAGATAAAACAGTACAGTACAATTCTGGCTTTTCCACTGTTGTACACTTAGGTAAAAATTTTGAAGTACAGCAGGATGGAATTGAACCTCAGATGTATTAAAGGGTTATGAACTGATGACTGTGAGTAACTATCTCCTTATGACTTCAGCAATAAGAAGATATCAATGGCTGAATCTTTAAGTGCAGCTTCTATGGACATAATATAGAAAATGAATAAAAAAGCAGTTAAAAAATTGAGTGCTGGGTTTCTGGATAGTCTTGTCTTACTTTCTGTTTCCAAGGAGTGGATTTCCCAGCAATTCCCACTGAAGCAATTATTCTTGTTAGTTAAGGTGAACAAAGCAAACTTCAGGATATCCTTTGCTGGGAACATAGGGGCTAACCCTTGGAAGAATCTGGTTTCTGCAGTGAGGAAAAGGAGGGGAATTATCAGTACTGAGCTCTTCCAAGCACTGCATCTTGTGTATTATTGAGTGAATTGTGAACTTGCCAGACAAGCTGTGCTCAGGCCTTGTCTGGCTTCTGAAGTGGTGTTTTTGTAACCAGGTTCTGACCCTGTCTCAGCAAGTGGAACTGAGTGGTGTTGTACCACAGCCTCACTCTGTGTGTGTGTGTCAACTGTGTGTGCACATACTCATCCTAAACATGTTGTTTACATTTTGTATCAGTTTGTGCTAAGGAAAAAACTGGCACCTCATGGTGCAGTGTTCTCCCTATGGAAAAGACAAGATTGGAGCTTGAATACTGATGAGTGGCATTTTCAGTGAGGGAAACACTGTCTAGAGTGTCCTGTGAAACAGAAACACACGCTGGAAAACACAGACTGTGTGAGCAGTTAGGGCCACACCTTCAAAACACTTATTCTCCTCTCTTTCCAGCTTCTGACCCATTCCCACCTTGCCACCCAGCCTAGAGCACTGAGTGCCACGTCCAGTTGGTCCTTGAACATCTACAGGCATGGGGACTCCTCCACCCCCCTGAGAAGCCCCTTCCAATGCCTGACCACCCTTTCAGTGAAGAAATTCCTCCTGAAGTCCAGCCTGAGTTCCCTGGCACAGTTTGGGGCTGTTTGTTCATGTCCTGTCCCTGTTCCCTGGGAGCAGAGTCTGAACACCATGGGCTGCCTGCTCCTGTCAGGGAGTTGTGGAGAACCAGGAGGTCCCCCCTGAACCTCCTTTTCTCCAGGCTGAGCCCTCCCCCAGCTCCATCTTGTCATCCTTGTGCTCCAGCCCCTTGCCCAGCTCTGCTGCCCTTCCCTGGGCATGCTGCAGCCCCTCAGTGCTGTTCCTGCAGCGAGGGGCCCAGAGCTGGTGCGGCACCCAAGGTGTGGCTCACCCATGGTCACTACAGGGGACAGTGTCCCTGCTCCTGCTGGCCACACTTTCCTGACAGATGCCATTGGCCTCTTGGCCCCCTGGGCTCGTGTTCAGCCCCTGCTGACCTGCACACCCAGATCCTTTCCCACTGGGCAGCTTTCTAGCCACTCTGTCCCCAGCCTGTGGCGCTGCCTTGGGCTCTGGCTGCAGTGCAGGATGTTTCACTTTGCCTTCCTGAACAAGCACAAGGACACAATGAGGCATTTATAAAATTCTCCATTTTGTCCTGTGGTCTGTTCTGGGAGAACATTTCAGACCACATCCAACCCAAACCTTCATATACCTAACTCCTATTGATTTGATACATTCTCAAGCTTTTTATTTCTTTTTAATGCTCCTGTGTTCGACATTGTCAGCGTGTGACAGCTTTGCATGGCATATGGAACTGATGGTGTTTCAAAGCTCCTCACACTTGTCAGAAACTTCTTGTCTGAGTGGAACAGAGTGAGTCTGGAACCTGGTGGTCTCGTGCTTTGCACCCAGCAAAGTGCAGTAACACGATCCATCTGTTGGCTGCTGAATTAGCAATGAAGTAAAACAAAGCCCGAGTGCAGAGGGATGTAACAGAGTACCTATAATAATGTCTGTGGCAGGAATGGTTTTCAGGGTGGTATTTTCTAAAATCAATTGTATTGTATTAATTCATCCTCCCACAAAGGATGAATGTTTAAAATCACGTTGCTGAGGTTCCCGGGGCCTTGGGCTGCCCCACCATTGGGTATCAGTTTTACCTTGGTCACATCACACAATCCAGGTTGAATCATCCAGTTAAGGTTGAAGACCTCTAAGATGATCAGGTCCAACCATTGATCCAGCACTGCCAACTCCACCACTAACCCATGCCCCTCAGTGCCACAACTGCACAGGTTTTGAACACTCCAGGCATGGTGATTTCTCTGCTGCCCTGGGCAGCTTGTTCCAGCGCTTGCCCATCACCACATTGTGCCTGAACTGTGGCACAGTTCAGGTTCAGTGCTTAAGTAGCATGAAAGGATCTTTGTTCTTTCTTAGCTTAAGTGGTGCTGTAAGGAAAAAACCACTTTTAATTGTGGTTGTAGACCTTCAGAAATCCTCCAGCATAGAGATGGCCATATAAAGAGGACACTGCTGAAGCTGAAGGCCTGTGTGGGTTCCAGATGTCTGTAGTTCATCATGGGCAGGTCACTTTCCTGTGTCTTAATTTCCTTAGCCCTAAAGCAGAAATTAGTGTTTAACTTTCTTTCTAAATTATCCCATGCCTCACTGTGATTAAATGTGTTGTATGTACTAAATTTATGCTATTATTATAGCATAAAATCATAGAAAAAATAAAAATTAAAAGAGGGAAGCATTGCAAAAACATGTCTTTGGAGTAGAGGAGCTGGTTGGGATGTTGAAGAGTTTTATTCACCATTGCAGGTGGATGGTAACTGGTGTCACAAGCAGCTTGAGAAACACGTGCACTCATGACTGAAAGTCCCTGGGGTAGAAGTGGCTCGACCAAATCCCAGGGTTGTACTTGTACACACCCATAATGCATCCCACCCAGGGCAAGCTGCCTGTTTAGGTGTTCTCATTGTTTGGAAATTTGTTGTTGGGAAGATGTTATCAACCTCTCAGCACATAGTTCTCAGCATGTCTCAGTGGATGCCAGTCCCTTGAGGCAGAGGCTGTCTGGGTTTGCCTTCCACAGAGCCAAGCTCACTGTCAGCACTCAATTAGATGTGTACACACGATTTCTGCTGACTCAAAGCTCAAAGATACCCACTAGGGTTTTTTTGTTGAGCATCCTTGTGTAGAGAAAGCTATTTTCACCTGACCCTGAACCTTTCTAGCATTATTCCTGACAGGAAAAGATAATCCCTGTGTGCTTAAAGTCAAAACCAAAAGAGGGGACCTTTTTTCAGAGGTGCCTGTGATCTGCTTAACCTTCCAGGAACTGAGGAACAGCATCTCCTGTGTGTGCCTCTGTCACTGCCTCTCTTCCTTCTTGATTCTACTCTGTGGATGCCCTGCTGGCAGGAGAAGCCCCTCTCTGAGGTTATCTCTGGGTTGATAAGTCCACTAAACAAAAGTCCACTAAAGAAAAGAGCAAGTGAGATGGAGGCAAGTGTCTTTGGAATCACAGGGTGGGGAGCTGGCAGGTCAGAGCCTTTTCAGGGAATAGCTGTAAAGTCAAGCTGGTAAAGTTTTGTTTGGAGAGAAAGAAGAGAAAAATAAAAGTGGTGGCGTCTAGTTCCACGAGGCAGGAGCTTTTTGTGACTGTTAAATATAAAGTTTACAGCTCCTTCCTCTTCTCTCATCTCCTTTGCTTCCACTGTTGGATTTACTTTTCCCCTGGGTACACAGGCAGCTCCCAAGAGGGGAAAGCGTGTCTGAATAGCAGCTCCCTGGCCTTAATCCTGAAATAGGACTGAAGCTGCAGCACCTGCAGCAGCAGCAGAGGCTTGGGAGGATGATTTCCCTGTCTGGTGGGTGTTTGGGTGGGACGTGTAAGACTTTTTATGCTGCACATTGTTGTAATTCCAGCCATGCACAGGAAAAGCTGGGCAGTGCTGGCTGAGAAAGTGCTTGTGCACCTGTACAGGGTGGGACAGGCATCCAGAGGCAGAAATAGACACCAAGCCATCCTGTTTGGGCAATTACACTCTTCCTGCCTTCTCACCACAGGCAGTGTTTCAGTGGCTAAGCCACAAAGGGAGGAATAAAGACAAATGGGTTCTCCTTTTGAAAATACCTGTATTTAAAAGAACCTCCCTTCTTGATGGCATTCCCTGTGTGTCTGTTTATTCATCCCTTGCTCACATGATAATTTACTCCTGCAGAAATGGATCTCAGCTCCACCCTGTGCTGGGACTGAGGCACTTTTGCTGGCACTGCTGGAGATCATTTACCAGGAGAAAGGAGCTGTACACATCCATAGTGGGACTGCCAGAGCTGTACCTGCCCACAGTGCTCCCAGTGCCATCACTGCCTCGCAGTGTAGCTCATCTTAAATCCCAGTGGGTTTCTGACTCTGCCCTGGCTTGCACTCTATGTCTCTTCAAGAGCTGTAATATTCTATGATGTCTCTAAGTGCAAATGGGAAGAGGAGCTGTTGATTGGGAAGAGGAAAGTGCAATGCCAACCTCTGTCCTAATAGAGAAAAGATTTGTGGCTGTGGTTGAGCTGAAGCAGCAGCTGCTGTGGTGTCACTTCAATTTTATTAATTTGGGACTGGGGGAGTGCAGGGAACAGAAAATGCTGTGGAAGAAGGGAGAGAAGCCAGAGAGGAGGAGGCTGGCACAAGCGCCATGCTCCTTAACGGGAATGCAACCCTGTGCCTTAAGCTCAGCCCTCTTGCCTGCAGGTTAAATGCGTTTCTGCTGCCCCTCTCTCCCACTGAGGATGTCCTGAACAAGAGGAGGTACCTTTAGCAGCCTTTCAAGTAGTATTCTTACAGGGTTTTGTTCAACCCCGTTTTGTAAAAACATACAAACAGTTTTGTGTCTTGTGGATGAGGTCTCTCCTTTGTGGTGTTCAGCTGTCACAGAACCTCACAGGGCCTCCTGTTGCAGAGTAACTCAGGTTCCCATCCCACCTGGGGACGGGCCCTGCTTTTGTTCACCTCAGTTCTGCCAGCCCAGGCTGGGTTCAGGAGTCTCGGCTGTCACTGGCAGGAGTAATTGCAAAAATTGATTCATGGGAAATGCCTCTAACAGGAAAATCCTTTTGACAGACCACACAGCCATCATACCCTGCATTTATTTGAGTCAATCAATGCTCTGATGCATATTTGGGTCATAAATACTTTGATATAAATTGCATTTATTCTTCTGACAGCTGTGTTCTATTACCTGTTATTTATTTGGCTCTGTTGTCCTTTCATTTTACACCTTGTGGAGCTGTCAAGTCAGCTGCTTACCACTGACAAAGCTCACAGCTCAGAGTCTTCCAAAAATAAATCCTCCAAAGGGATTTGAGCAGCAGAAGGATGTATACTGTTGGAAAGTCATTGGACAATTTTTTTTTTTTTGGTTTGTTTTATTTGAAAGAGTAGCTTTGTCCATTTTGCCCAGATTCCAGAATTACACTTTTCATTTATGATCCAGAGGTCATTGAAGCTAATAATCCCACTGATTAATATGAGTTTTGAATGACACCCTGTGTGTCTCAAAGTTGAATTAACCATATTATTTGATATTTGAAGTGCTGGGATGCTGACTTGGATGTTTCTAATTTTCCCTTGGAAGCTTTTTCAGTTTTGTGTCTTTTTACATCGTAAAAATGGCAGAAGATGGGGTTCTGAGATGAATGAATTGTAGTGTCCTTCCAAGAGAAAGATCAAATTGCAGTGCTCACACTGGTCTGGACGAGTCACAGTCATTTTCTGCTTCTCATTCCCAATGAACAGCCACGTCTCCTTCGTGCCAGGTTGTTGCACCAGCCCTGCAAGGTGCCAAGCCCTCGGTGTTAATTCAGGAAAGCACTTAATCATGGAATTGATGACTCTAAAGTGCCTAATATAAGCATGTGCTTAAGTGCCTTGCTGGAGTGGGGCCAGTGCAGATGTGCCCTTGCTGAGCAGAGATTTGTGAGCTGCTGCTGGTCTCGTTTCTCTGTAAAACAGAGATGAGAACCCTGCTTGTAGTTTTATTGGTAGGTTTTGCTTGCACAAGGATTTTGGGATAGATGCAGGGACTGAGTTCTGTCAGTAGGGTTTATGTGTGAGCTAAACAGCAAAACTGTTCATAACATTACTGCTGAAGTATGTGTGATGTGGTACATGAGCTTCATTTCAGGCCTTAACATTTCTCTATTATCTTGATATATTTTAGTCTAAATGTAAAAAGAATAATCCTGTAATTTAGTTCAAATATCACAGTGCAAAATACATACACACTCACATGGGTCACAAAACACAGATGCAAATGAATGTGTATTATTTATAAAGCAGCTTTGACATCTTAATATACTAAAAAAAAGGCATTTAGTCATAGTTCAGCATTCTGCACATTTTTGAACTACCATATATCGTCATCCATGAAAGATTCATTATCTCGGTATTACACATTTTAATTTTATATGCACATTCCACCCAAAAGGAGGTGTGTGCTCTGCTCTTGTCTTTTTTTTTTAATCTATTCTATCCCCCCACCCCATTTTATGCAATGAAATGTGGACAGCTGGGGTTGGGCTGTGCCAAAAGCCCACAGTGCCCTCCAAGACCTACCTGATAACAAGTGAGTGTCAGGACTGTGTGAGTAAAGAGAGACCCCCAGGTGTTCTGGTGTCCTGCCCAAATCCTTCTGGATTTGCTGAATCCCAGGCAGCCAGTCAGAGTTCATACTGCACACCAATGAAATCCATGTAATTACCCTTATTCAGTTCTCTAATGTGGACAGACAAAAGCCAGGTAAAAAATCAGCTTCAAACATGGCAATATCTGCCAAAATCAAAAATAAGGAACATGTTGTGTATCCCCCCTTTTCTGGTGTTCTCAGGGGCTTCACGGGCCAGATTGTTTTGAGGTGGGCAGAGGAATGAACTCTGAATTGAAGTGATTTTGGAGAAGTTACTCTGTCAAGAGCCTCATTCCTACATGACAGGAGCCCTTAGGTTAATGCTTTGGGGGTTTTGAAGAGAACAAAGGGTCAACTTGAAGATGAGGTCAATCCTGACCTGTTTGGACTTTGTAGGTTAAAATTCTTTGTTCTAATGAGGATGCTGCTCAGTGATGGCTCTAAATACAAATTTAGTGATGGTGAAAGGACCTAGTGAGGAGACAGGGCTGGTGTCAGTAGGATAATAGTGGTGTTTACTGGTGTTCCTCACTGTTTCATAATTTCTTTTAAATAGAAAGGATGAAAGAACCCCAGGTTCTGTGGCCCATTTCTCTCAGGTCTCTGCTGCAAGAGCCAACAAGGAGCCCTTGCCTTGTTTTCTGTTTGCTTGAAACCCCTTCCAACCTCCACTTCACCTTCTCAGTAACATTAAAGCAGAAGCTCTTAATTTATTCTGTCCTGGTTTTGCCCATCCCTAGATCTGAGCTCAGCTGACTGTGAGGGGCTGGTGCTTTCAAGTAATGTGAGTTCCCTGGTCTGAAGTTGCTCTGGGGATGAAAAATCTGTTTGATTAAGGAAGCACCGACTTCAGAAAGCCTATTGGCCTGCCCAGCTCTGCAAGGCAGGGCTGCAGAATGTCTAATTATTTGGGACTGTTCTCTAGGGGATTTGGCTTGCAGAAAATTAGTCTTCCTGTTCTTGGTCTGATGTTTATTAAACATTTTTTCCTTTTTCTCTCCTTTTAGTTTTTATCTGTAGTTTCATGGTCGCGGCGCCGATCTTTGGTTACCTTGGTGACCGCTTCAACAGAAAGATCATTCTCAGCTGTGGCATCTTCTTTTGGTCAGCTGTCACTTTCTCAAGCTCCTTCATCACTGAACAGGTAAGATCTTTGCAAAGACACTTTGCAGGTTGTCCTGAAAAGATGGACAATATATTCCTAAATAACTCCCCATTGCGGTGTGCTCAAGGGGAACACATCCCTCCAGTGTGTATTTAACATTTAGCATGTTGTATTATCTGACCTTTTGTGGGAGAAGTGTGCTCTGTGTAACTGTGTTTGCTTAACTGTGAAAGCTGTCACCCTTTGATCGTGCATATTCATAAAAAGGAACAGATGAAGCATATCTAAGCAAGAGTTTCTGTTGACATAAGGGCTTTGTTTTGAGGGAGATCCTAAAGAAGCTTTAAAAGGCTTTACAAAAGTCTTGGGAAAATGAATCCATGGCTACACAGTGGTTCTTTTGTCTTCTGATATGTAACTGAAGCCATTGGATTTTGTTGGGAAGTCTGCTCATGGTATGTGGAATAACTAAATGCAGCCAGCAGTGGTTTTACAGATGCACTTTGGTTTCTGGCCACCAAGGCAGAGAAGGTGGATGATAACACAGAGCTCAGACAGTTTCAGCTCCTTTAACACTTGTCAATGGATTTATCTGGGGAAACTGGTGATGGAGTTGTCAGGCTCACCCAATTTTGTCAGGTTCTGCATCCCTCTCCTGCTCCCAGGACAGCTGCAGTGCCCCATTCTGAGCACTCCTCACCGCATTAATTTTCTTGTCAGAGGAAACAATGATCTGGCAGTTTCTGGGGGGAAATATCCTCTTATTTAAATCATATTATAGCAGAGATTTAATTGCTGCAGGTGGCAACATTCCTGCAGAGACAAATCACAGCTCCTGGCATCATCAGACTGGTTTCCCCAAGGGAGGCAGGGGCATTCCTCATCCTTTCTGTCCAGCTGCGTTCCAGAGATTGCAGCATTGTGGTCACGCCTAAAGAATGACAGCCAGGGACTAAACCTCTCCACCCTTCTCCATCCTGCCCACCCACATGCTCTTCAGTTTAAAAAAAAAAAGAGTTTCCACTTAAAGCAGGCAGTGGCACTCATGTCAGTGTGGCTTTCACCAGGATTGGTTGTTGCTGCATTTCTAAAGCAAGATGCATATAACCAAATGTGGAAGCCTTTAACTCAGGAAATTGTTCTGGGTTACCCTTGGCCAGGAAGCACCTTTTCCAGAGAAAAAATGTGTCTTGTCTAAAATAAAGAAGGATTTTTTTGTTTTCTCTTTAATTTTTTTTCTTTAAATGTTTCTCATAACATTCTGCAAAAGCAGCTTTGATCAGAGCCCAGAGACAGAAGCATTTTAGAGAGAACCAGTGACCTTGTTATAAACACTTCCTGTGTTACAGAAATATATTTATGCTTAGGTTCTCATTGATCTCCCTGCAACTGGGTCCCACAGCTGGAAGTAGGAGAACACGGGAACTGGACTGATGTTTTCAGACTTGAATTTCAGTTTAAGGATTTGGGGCTTATTAGCTGAAGTAGTTCAGGGATTAATATATATGGTTATACACAGGGGCTCAGAGTGGCAGTAGCATATGTTTGGAATTCAAACCCCAGTGTTTTGGAAGTCATAAGAGAGATAAGATCAAAATAGCCAGACCTGTATTGTCATCCTGGATATGCATCAGTACTAACTCTGGACCCCAAGGACCATCTTGACAAAAATCACCCTCCTACTTAGAAAAATCCCCTGTCCTGATTTTCCTTGCAATCCTCAACTCCAGCAGAAGACTTTGCTATCAATCCAGAGTTCTCATGCCCTCTTACTGGCTCCAGGAGGTAATGGAAAATGTTGCAGCTGCTGTAAGGATGTTCTCTACCCAGTGGCTGCAGCAGCTGAGCAAGGTCCTAAGAATAATCCAGCTTTCCATGTTATCCCTCCCACTTTGGTGCCCACGTTGGAGCCCTGATCCCTAATTGGGAAGACATGCCACTTTGAACAAGGTGAATTCCTGACATGCTAAAAGGATCAGAGAAGAGCTTTTTCTATTTATTTTTTTCACACATAGGCATTTTCCTGATCTTTGTTGTCTAAGATTCATTTGAAGAGTAAAATGTTGCTTTTTCTCTCAACATTTTTTTTTCCTTTTAAGACAGTATATGTATTTGTTGGGAAGGAGGACAGGAAGCTGAAATACCAAAAATTCTTTGCTGGCACAAATAAAAGCAGTAGCAAAACTACTGTGAGTAGAGAAGTTGTCACATCCAAGTTGACATGAGAACACAGGGCTGGAAGGAGCAAGGTGACACAGGCTGAGCCTGTGAGAGAACTCCTTTATGTGGCAGCCCCAAAATCCTGAATTAGGTGAGAAAGAGCAGCCCTTCAGGAGGAATAGCAGAATCCCTGTCTTCAGGGATTGCCTTTCTTCACATTTTGATGGGGCCTAGTGCCTCATGCATCCTGGCCCTGTGTAATTAAATAGAATGCAGAGCACACAGCTCAAATCTGGAGTGCAAATGGAAAGAGACAGCTTAACAAAGGCCAAAAGCAGCGACAGAGCTGGTGAACTCTGAAGGCACCCAGTTTGTAAAGCTCTTTGGTAGTGTGTCAGTTCCTGGCTAAAATTTGAACATCTAAAGGAAGCCATGAAAAATGCTGTTGTTTGAGTCAATGGCTAGATTATTGTGCAAACAAATTTACGGAGAGAGCCGTGTTCATTCTTACTTGTCCTCTGTCCTGCCACAACTTCATCTGCTGAGCATGATGCCCTGTGGTCTGGGATGTCCCTGTGTCCCCCCAGTTCCTGTGTCCCCCAGCCCTGCTCTGGGAGCAGAAAAGACCTTGACTCTGTCTAACCCTTGCTCAGCAATGAAAACATCCCTGTGTTATCAGCTCTCTTCTCAGCACAAATCTAAAACATGCTCCCATAGCAGCTACTGGGAAGAACATTAACTCTGTCCCAGCCAAAAATTAACCCAAATTAACTCTGTCCCAGCACAAAGGGATTGGAGTGCAGCAAACAGCTCATCTAAGGTACTGCCTAAATGCTATTTTATTCTGCTTGGGTTAAAAAAAGTAACTGAAAATCAGCAGATAAATCAGGAATTGGATACATGTGCCATGCAGACAGTTGTTAGAGAGCTCTGCCTTTTTAAAATATCATTAGTTATTTATTATCAAGTATCTCTGGGTTCCTAAAATGGAATAATGACTGTCAAATAAATGAAGAATTAATGTCTTATCTGCTGGTAGGTACTAAATAATTAGATAATAGGCTCTCAAAATGAAAAAGAAAATTAGACCAAAATCTGGAGGTAGTTCCAGTGCATACAGGGGGTGATAGAAAAGAGCAATGCGTGAATTCCACACATAGCAAAATAGAAACAGGACAACTCATGCTTAAAAGCTTGGTTATTGTTCATGAGATTTTAAATTAATTCTGAAACGAATCATAGTAAGAAACCAAATAAATACTGTATCACAGATTGATTCCATAAATACACCTGTTTCCATGGATAAAAATAGCTAACGATAAATTTAACTAAAGAAAATCATCAGAAGTAGTAAGACTGAGATAAAATTGATAAGCTCACTTTTTAGTGTTGTTTGATGATTTATGTTAGTGCAGAATTTCTCTATGGAAGGATAAGACACGAGGCCTCCTCTGCTTTGGTACTTGCACATTTCTGCTCTATAACACTGTTTAACACTTGCTAAAAGAAAAGGTCCAGTAAGAAATCATTAACAAACTTGTTGAATGATCTAAAATTATGTAAAGTTGGTACATGTTTAGACATATCTCTAGATTAACTCCATTTATAAAAGCTTCAATAAATAATGTATGTATCTTAATTTTTATTTTCTAATTACAAATACCTGCTTAGAGATTTTCTCCCTTTAAACCTGACTTTAAATCAGGTCTGCAGCTACCAGCACAACTTTTGGCACTTTCACCTGCAAACCCCTTTCTTGTGCTGCTTTTGGCTTTTGCCAGGCATTTGGGGAAACACTTGCTGGTTGTTGGTTCATGAACTTCAATAAATCAACAAAAAATCAGTAGGGTTTTGTGTGGTATAGAGTCATATCCCAAAGTAATGAACCAAGGGCACAATCTTCATAGAGTTTCTTTACCCAGATGTGTTTCCCACCACACAAAAAGCTAAATATATGTTTGTCTTCCTCTGTATCAATATAAACTCTGATTTAATAAATAACCAGTTTATTTCCCTGGGCAGCATTTTCATGAGCACAGTGCCTGATTGCCTGTGGTAGCTGATCACCCTGAGGTGGTTTATATTCCAAGATGTCATTGGGAAGGGTCTGTAATCCCAACTGCACCATTTCTCTCTTTCTGAACAGCTTAATATGAAGCAACCTGGTTGTCAGGAGTGATCATCAGGACAGTTATCAGGAGAGTTTGTTTCTGGCTGCTTGGATATCCACATCTGTTAGTCACGATAAATGTTCTCAGCTGGTTTGTCTGAGCAGCAGATTGTCTTAGGTGAGCCCCGGGGTTTGGTGCTAAACTTCCAGCCCCTGTCAGCACAGCCCTTTGGGACATCAGGACCCCTCTCCCTCGTGGGCAGACACCTCTAACTTAAAGCAAGAAAGATCTTGGAGGTGCAAATTTGCAGACTGTTCTCTGGTCTTCTGAAATACTGCTATGTCCATGTAAATATCTTGTATAAAGCATATTTCTGTGTAAAAGGTGTGCTGGCTTACAAATGAACCAAGGCTCCTGCTCCCCCAGGCTGGGACACCAGCAGCGCCTCATTAGCGCCCAGGGCAGGCTGTGCTAATGGGGTTGGCTGGGAGACACCAGCCAGGAAATTGGGAAATGGAAAAGCAAAGCATTGACAAGGTAAACCAGGAATGTGCTTTTGAATTCTCCAGTTCTTGGTAAATATTTCTGTTCAGACTTTGATATAGCTGACATGATAAAACATTTTTGCTCCCACTGCAATTTACCTCTGGATAGATATTTCTCTTAGTGTTGTTTTCTTTTCCTTTTATTTTGATTTATCTCTGGAAGAGGAAGCAAATTGTCCACGGTGGAGTTCCAGTTAGTCTGCAGTGCTTGCTCAAGTCCTGTCTTTCAGACTTGCCAGATGTATTTTTATTTCCAAAACTTGTCTTTCAAGGAGTTTCTAAAAGAGAAGCAACAAATTGTGTGCAGTATGGAACAAATGGTTAGCTGGGTTAATTTTAAAAACATAAATATAATCCAACCACCCCCTACACATGATGATTCACTATAGGAAAAAAAAAAGAATTTAGTTTTAAGTGCTCCAGCAGAAGTTGTAATATAAAACATACAGCTCCTGTGCCTGTGGTTCCACTGTGCTAGATAAATACACAGCCTGAAAAACATAAACAAACAAAACTGAAATCCCCAAGCCAACATTTTATATGTAAGGAGACTGAGTGTTGTCTTTGAAGCCCCCATGAATTACTGGAGTGTTTACATCCTACTGTTCCGGCCTGTTATTTTTGAGCAGAACTCTCTTGTAGAAAAAAGGCCAAAGGGATTCAAGGGATTCTCCCAGCAGCTTTGGGCAGTGAGCTGTGTGTGCATCCAGTCCCCTCCCTCACAGGCAGCTCCCAGCAGCCCTGTGGTGATGCTGGACCAGCTAAAGAGGGGCATGGCCAGGGCTCCTGGCTGGCTCTGCTGTGTTTGCCAGCTCTGATGGGGCACAGGAGCCCTGCAGATGAGCAAGTGCTGTTGAAATTTGGATTTCTGCACACTTGGCCTTTGCTAGACTGCTCAGGAGAAATGCTACCTGCTGTGGACTCTGTTACCAGCATCAGGTGGGTGCTGGTGCTCTCTGTGTGGGTGGTGTCAGCTCCCAAATCCCTCTGAGCTGTAGTTCTGGCCCTTTGTGCTGCCCCAGTGCCCCTGCACCACAAGATACCCTCAGCCTCCTGCGTGGCCTCTGCTCTCTCAAGTGACAATTGGCAACCCCTGCATCTCCTCTCCTTCCAGCTGTCAGAGCCCCTCCTCCCCACAGGGCACTGGGGGCACTGGGTGCCAGGTGCAGGAGGGGCTGGGCTGGGCTTGGGTGGCTCAGAAGCCCCAGTAAGAGAGGGAAAGGGTAAGGGCTCTCATCTCTGCTCTACTCTGCAGAGTGGAATTGTGTGCAGACTGATTCTGCCCCACTGTCCCTCTCTTGTATGTCTGAGAGGTAATTTGAAGAGAGATAGGTCCCACAGCCCCTTTTAGAATTATAGATTTGTTAAGGCTGGAAAAAACCTCTGAGATCACGGAGTCCAGCCATTAACCCAGCATCACATGTGGAAAATGAAAGGCACCATTTCTTTAACCCCTCACCAGCAAGAAGGCACCTGCTGTTCCTTCCAAGTGCTCTTGTAAGTTTTACTATCTCACACCTTTTAATATGGGTTATATGAGGTGTACTGTAGGAAAAAATACACTATTGCTTATTCCTTTAATAATGGAGCACTGACTGAGCTGGTCTTAAAGTATTCTGGGTATCTGTCAAGTCTGCTATCATCTTCAGCACAGCTGATTCCAAATACTGTATGAGAAGCTGTTTTTCTGTAAGAACATTGTTTTTCTGTGCAATGATTTGAACTCTTCAATCTTGGGTCCTTACTGTTCCCTCAGATTTTGCTAACCAAGGATGGAAGCATTGGGAAAAGATTTATATAAATGAAATAGTTGTAGAGTGCAGAATTACTGTCATGTGTTTGTCTCCTGGTCATTTTATGTTCTTACCTTGTCCCTTTGTACCTGTCACTCTTCCAAGGGAAACTATAAATGAAAACCAGATTAAGGTATTCTCAGAGCATCAGACCCAAAAAAGCCAATCTGTGAGAGCAGGCAGCTTTTCAAAGGTGCTATCAGAAATTGAAGTGTATTTTCTGCTCAGTGTTGGGGTTTTTCCATCCAGTATCTGTGTCCATGTGTCTGTGAAGCATTTGGGAAGAGTTATTGAAAACACAGCTGGTGATGGCTGCCGGGGGAGAGACACAGCACAGTTCCAAAGCCTACTCAGAAAGCTTATTCCTGTGATGAGGAAAATGAACTTCAAGTAACTATCATAAGGAAAATCTCCACCACACATTGCATTTCCCATCTGCAGAGTGTCTGGAACAGGAATGGTTTTGCTCTCCCCTCTGGGACCTGAGAGCAATCAAGATGCACCCCCATGTCCCACCCTCCCCAGGTGGGGCCAGTCCAGCACCATGTCCTATTCAAATTTCTCAAATCACCCCAGCTGTGTGCAGCTGTGTGTCCACAAATGTGCCTCCTGCACCCTGCCACCTCCTTTTAGGTCATTAATTGGTCTGAAATCACACAGTACCTGAACCAAACACTGTGGGTATGAAAGGAGAGATGTTTCCATTGCTTAGCATCAGAACTCACTCACTGTGTGCTGCAGCAGAGGCTGTGATCCCAGTTCAGTGGAATGAGGGCAGATACTTGCACTGAGATGTCAGAGCTGCCCCTCAGAGCTCAGGCATTTTGTGGAGCAGGTGGACAGAGGTTTGTGCTGGGAGAGCCCCCGGGAACAGGCTCAGAGCTCAGTGCTGGTGTGCACAGGGTCTCAGTGAGGGCCCTCTGTGACTGCCTGTCCTGTTTCAGAGCACTCTTTGTTATCTGGGTTACTGGAAGATGTTGAAACCATCACCACAGGGTCTGTGATTGTGGCTCTGATTCAGCTCCTTCTTTAGAAGTCTGCGGGAACCTTTTGTGTGTCTGTGGCAATTGAGTCAGACCCTGCATCAACACACATTTGGTGCTGTTTCACTGGATCATGGAAATGCTTAGAGACAGCAGCGTGGTGCCTGAAAGATCTTTGCAGGCCAAAGACCTTTCCAGGTTTGTCCCATTTTTTTACAGAAAGCTGAATTTATAGTATCTGGGTTGAAGAGTAGGAAAGTCAATCTGCTGTGTCAGCTGATGGATGGTGTGGGAGCAATGTAACATTCCACCTGTCCTGCTTTTGTTGTGCCTGAGCAGGAAATCTCACCTGGGCCAGTTATTTGCTGAGGAGGCAGAGGGAGGAAGACATGATTGTTTTATTTCCAGGCTGTGTGTGTCTTGGAAACATTCCTTCTTCTTGTGTTGTCTGTTAAAATG
The DNA here is from genome assembly GCA_024865655.1 of Emberiza elegans. Classification (NCBI taxonomy): domain Eukaryota; kingdom Metazoa; phylum Chordata; class Aves; order Passeriformes; family Fringillidae; genus Emberiza; species Emberiza elegans. The sequence continues at coordinate 2,048,874 of JALJVW010001080.1, forward strand.
TATATTCTGCTTGTCATGCTGCAGCAGAGGCCTAACCCCAGGGCATGCTGATGGAACACAAATAATGTCTTATTTCTTAACTCTGTATAAGTAGAAATCTCTATAATGCTTTAGCATTATGTTTTATAAATAATTATGACAGTATCTTAAGCTCAACCTTGTTCAAAACATTAAAGGAATGGAAGAAAGGGAAAATGCTCCTTAAATAGACTGGGGTTTAATCAGTTGATGTGAAAAAAAGAAAAAAGGCAAAACAAAGCAGTAGTGCTGCATGTAAGTTTCCAAGCAAATGTTAAAATGTAAAGGAATTGTTAAATTTCCTATCACTCTTCCAGGATATTTGCAGTGGTACTGTGGCCTGAGGGACCCAGCATCATTCCTGGTGTGGGGTCCATGGCTGCATGCTGGGCTTCCATAGGGGAATGCCTGGCTTGGTGAGATGAGTTCAGAAGGCAAAGCAAAGCAAGTCACTGCTGCAGTGCCTGGGTGGTCCTGTCATTTTGGGAATTAGCTTCCTAACCAGCTGTGTATTGATGGTACAGAGAGGGTGCCAAGCTGGTGGTGTAGAATGTGTGGTGTGCCTTCATGATCCGCTGGGACGGTCAGATACGGGTCTGGAGAAATGTTACGTTTTTGAAGGCTGTAAAACTGATGTGTGGTCAGCATGGATGTATGTGAGGCAGCTTATGGATGGTGTTCTTGGAACTTATGCCTTGGGAGGAAGCACAGTGCTTCAGCAGAGTTTGGTTAATGATGCCTCACAAAGAAAACAATGCGTTCATCCCAGGTTTAGGCTCATTAGGAGGCCTGGAAACAAATCTAAACTTTCTGTTAGCAGGATGGCTCTTGAAGGTTGTGTGTATGGTCCTGGAAAACAGGATGCAGGAGAGAGAGAATGTGTTATTCAGGCTCTGCCCTCTGTTCAGATGCAAAAGTATGCATTTGAGCCTTTCTTTGGTTGCCTGCTGATCCAAATGCATCAGTCACTCCTTGGGAAGCGTAAGTGCTTCCTCAGTGGCCACACAGCCTTGGCCTCCTGGGTTGTGCATAAAGACTGAGAAAAGGACCATTATGTTCTAAGTCATGTGCAAATACTGGGGAAAAGGGAAATGTTTTACAGTACCAGGTGCTAAATTAGGCTTTTGAAGTGTTGACATTTCTTTTAAATGTATAAAGTTCCCAGGCTACACAAAACACTGCATTTGCAATTCAGATAAGTCAAATTAGAGTACTAATCTCAACCCTCCTTAATAGATTTTGAGCTGGAAATCCCTAGCAGTGGTGCTGATCATCAAATCTGAAAACATGAGTGATGAAGCCTCATGAGGAGATAGTCACAAAACATCCAAATGTGTTTAGTGTGGTTTAATAGGCTGTCATTTTGTCAGATAGGCTGGATTTAAAGAATGAAATTAAGCTACAGCACGACAAAACCTTGTCAATTAATAACACTTCAAAAAGGAACATGACAACTGTTCAAGGAAGATCATGAATAAGAAGCAACTCCAAAGTAGAAGGAATTGGTAGGTGCACCACTTTCTCTCTGGAAATCTGATGCTAGAAGAGAGATATGGGCCAAACATACTGCAAGCTCAGCCTTCTGCAGGGTTCTTGGAGGCCTCTGGATCTTGATTGAGTCAGCAAGCCCAGGGAAGCGTGAAAACAGAAAGCAGGAGCAAAAATCAGTGTTTGGAATGATTTAAATGGTTCGTCAGTAAAGTTGCCTGCAAAAGCTGACCTGCTGGTGTACTTGATTTTTAGCATATGCAAAGCAAAATATGCCAAGAATCAGCAGAACCAACAGTATGGAAAAAGTTGCAGGGACTGGAACTTTGTGCGAATTTAATTTAAACCTTGAGGGATTCCCTTAAAATGTGTCCTTCGTGAACTCTTAGAACTTGTTCTGCACTTGAAAATGTGTCTAGTGCAGGCAAAGTGTTCACACCTGGGTGTCTCAGTCAGTTGGATGAAGCTTTTTTCAAAGGGTGCTGAGAAATCTGTTTCTTCAATGCTTTCAGGGATAGGGACATGGGGTTGCGCTCTCCAAGAATCTCCAGTCCAGCCTGATGGATTTGACTAAATTTTTGCTTAAGAATTGGTCCAATCCAAAGAGTTTGAGCCAAGAGAGCTCATCGTGTTAAAGAGGTTGTTGGGTCTCACACATTTCTGTAGACTTCACTGGAGGTGCAGATGTTGTTAGTGCTGTGTATCAATGCCTCAAAATGTTTGTTCTGAAAAATCTGGCAACTCTTTGTTGCTTGGATTTAGGCTTTGCTTGTGGCTCATCTGTGGGTGGGACACAGTAGCCCGTGACTGCCTGTGAATATCCTCTGGTTCAGTGAATGCCACTCCATATTCCAGCTGCATTTGGGAACCTGTGTGTGTGTCAAAAGCCTTGCAGTGTTTCCACGGTTGCAAAAATACATTGTATTTCTTCCAGTCCCTATTTTCGTGATTGTGGCTGTGTTTGCACATCTCAGGAAGGAAACTGTGATAGTGCCTAATGCCAGAGATATCTGAGGCAAGTGCTGGTGAGTGTGTCCCACCTGACAGATCTGGAACAAAATGCAGCCATTTGCTTCCAACCCAGAACTATCAATGTTCTTAGGGGAACACTTTTGGAAGATACATTCTGGTGTAATGGTTTTGTAACAGGGATAAATGACCACTATTTCAGCCATGTGAAGGGCCATGGACTCCTTTGGGCCTTACACCAGAGCCAAGGATGAAAAGAAATGTTTTAACTCTGTCTTCTACCAGGCACTGGGAACATGGGGCTCTTTATGAACCCTGTGATTTATTTGAACATCAACCTTTTTCTTTAAAGTCTATTTTACACCAACATTGCATCTGCTGGATGGGTTTGGTGTGTGAGTAACCTGGAACTTCCCTCCTAATTTCATCCCAGGTCCCTGTCATTAATCCAATATTAATGACCAAGAAACTAAACTGAGGAGAATGCAAATCCCACCATTTGCATCTTGTAGTATTTTTATCATGGGTAGGTCAATCAAATGAAAAGCCCTTCAGTTAGGGAGCTGAAATGCTGCTTTGTCTTTATTCAGTTTATTATCAGGGCCTGGTGGTGCTGCTTTCTCACCCAGTGTCTGGTAATTACACTCCCTAATGGGATGGAGAATGGGAATTGGGCTTGCTCTTTTTTTTTTTTTTTTTTTTTTTTTTGGGCTGCCCAAAAATGACTGAAAAGCAACAGAGAATTCCCTCAGGACTGCCACAGCTTTGGAGGGAGGAGAGAGATGGGAATCTGGATTTCAGACACTGAAATTTTATGTGTTGAAAGGGATTTTCACATTCAACATTTGCAAATAGCTCAGAAAACCTTGCCCACAGGTTTTTGTCCCTGTGAAGCACAAAGCAATTCTGTGGAAGAAGGGCTGTGGGAGACTTCCTACTTCCAGGGTCCTTTGGGTTTGTTTTTTATCTCCAGAACACTTAATTGGGTGTTTCACCTTAGAGCCTCCCTGTAGGTTTGCAGTTGTTAAACACTTTAGTTGCTGATTGAAGGGTGTGATGAGTTGAAAAAGGAGTATCTTACTGTCTTTATTGGTTGTTTTTATTATACGAAATAATAATATCAATCTTGTAAAATAGGGATGCTTTAACCAGCCAGAATCTTAAATGCATTCCCAAATAAAACTTTCCACATTCTATTAAGTGTGCCTGAACAGGCTACCTGGGAGAACTAAAGCTATTAACAAATACTAGAGACAATCAAAGGAAAGGTGAGTGGACTTTGCTTCATCTCCCTTGCTCATTTTTATATTTAAATATGTATTTTGATCTCTTTCTGCTTGCTGTAGTCTCTTTTCTCCTCTTAGGGCTCCAAGTAACAGCTGAATTTTCCCCAAAGGGAATTGTTCAAAGGTGAGGTGTTCAGAGCTGAGAATCAGTGAGACACTTAATACATCCAAATGAGCTAAAGTTTGGAAGTGTTTGACAAAGTGTAAATGGATGCTGCAGAGGAATCAGACCTGCTTCAGAAGCTGTTGTATAAGTCCATCCTAAATGCAAAGGGTTTCAGTGTTGACCCTTGAGCAAATGATTAATCAAATGCATTAAGGTTTCAGTAAATCAGTAGCTTGCTGTTAAATTCTGGTGTGGTCTCATCTGTAACACAGTTATAACCTCCAGCCAGCATATGTGGAATAAATACATGTGAATAAAGCTAATGTGAATGTGGGAATATAACCTGTGAACACTTGAAGGAAGAAAGCCTTGGGGCATTTGCACTTGAATTTTAGTGACCTGCTTGTGAGAGTTGAGGGGAGGATCTTTGGGTGAGAGAAGCATCCTTTGCCAGACATAAATATTTAAGCTATTATACTTTCTATGCCAAGCAGGCTTAAGGGAAAAGGAGTGAAGAAAAACCTGGCTGGTGTGAACGTGGCAGAGACACAGCAAATGTGAGATGGTGTCTGCCATATGGATTTAACTGAATTTAAATACTTTACCTTTGTCAAAGTGGCATCCTCACTCTAGAAGTGCTGCTGTCCCCATAGAGCCCATAGAGCTGCTTGGTGTGTGTTGATACCTGATGGGAGCTGTGAAGATGCAGCCAGGCTGTTCTCAAAGGTCCCCAGTGAAAAGATGAGGCAAGGGGCACAGACTAAAATACTGGAAATTTCACTTAAACATAGGAAGAAGCAATTTTTGAGGATGGTCCAACTCTGCAGCAGGTTGTCCAGCCTGGCTGTGGCTCCTCCATCTTTGAAGATACTCAAAGCTCAATTGGACATTATCCTGACCAGCCTGTAGTTGGTCCTGCTGTGACCAGGGGACAATGGACCAGACTATCTCCAAAACTCCTCCCAGTCTCAGGTATTCTCTTATTCTGTGAGTGCTTGCGAAGGAGAATAGCAGTTTAAAAATGGTGATGGAAGATGGGCTTAGCATCAAGAGTTCCATTTGAAGGGAGGAAACTGTAGATCTCAAATAGAATCCAGTGGTGATGGAAGTTCTGGGAAATGTTGTGTGCAGTAATGACTTACAGAGTAGTTGTGATGGTAGAGATGGGGAGCGAGAAGTAGGCATGGGTGAGAGATAACACAGACAATGAGGGAAGAAAAGAGGAGTTTTAACCCAATCACTTCCCTGCAGAGGGATAAATGGCAGAAGAAGCAGCAGCTGCAGTGCATCTGCCCTGAGTTCAGGACTCAGGGCTGATAAGAGGAGAACTCTTGGTGGAGGTGAGAAGGGTGGTTCATAATTAGATTTATCTGACAGGTAGCTCTAGCATGAACTTCTCAGTGCACTGGTATCACTGCAGCAAACAGATAAACACTGATAACTGTCAGCATTGACTCAGAGCTGATAACCCATCAGCCTGTCTCCAACCAGTCTCCACCTGAGCGTGTGCCCTGCTGGTCCCTTTGTACCACCCAGAGACTGAGCATAACCCACTCCCTTGGGCTGTAGGAAGTCCTGAAACCAGTGCTTAGCCAGCCCCTGAACAGGGGAGGAACGTACCGATCAAAAAAACATCTCAGTGCACTGTTTTGCCCTCATGCTGGTTTGTGTTTTGGTCTCTTGGCTGGCAATTCCCACGAGGGATTAGGTAAGATTACTTGACAATAAAGAAAAAGAAATTCATTTTCCTTTGTTCCTGCTCAGAGATCTCCCAGATGGTAAGACATCAGATGGCCAAAACTTGGAATGAATATTCAGTTACTGAAAAATCTGGGCTGAACTTGACAGGAGGACATGTGCTTCAGGATTGGCATGGAACAATTCACCAGTACTATGTAGTTCCTCTCTGGCTCTTTACAATATTTATTCTGCTTTTATTAGAGAAGAGTCAAAACCATTGAAGTTTGAGAAGGTGAGGCATGTAACTTTGAGTTTCATATCTAGATTTGACATAGCACTCCCATCAAGTATTTGTGCCCAGAACTTGTATCCAGCAATGGAAGCCAGGTGCCTTGCTGATATATATACAAAATTCTTAAAGCTTTAGGGGTGCACAGTGCTGGAAGATGTATTTAAGCTTATCTGTTCTGCTGTGGCCTTTGTCATCCACCCAGGCACAGAATGGAATTTGAAACACCAACCTCATTGTTTAATGTCAGCTTGTCTCTCGTGCTATGTCAGTGTCCTCGTTTGACTTAGAAACTCTCATATTTTTCAAGGTGAGCCCTCATTCCTGGGAGGGCTGAGAGAATTGGAGCTTTTAGTGTTTAAGCAAATATGTAATGTCATTCCAGTGCTCAGCTCTTCAGTGACTCTCAGCTAATGAGCTGGAATTTGAGCTGTGACTGTGCAGGAGTCAATGCTCTTAGTCACCACCCCGATACTCAGAGCAGGTTCCTGGTTTGGCTTACCTCATAGTTAATGGTGCATCTTTTGGCAAAAGGTGTGGTGTGTCATCAGTAACCATTAAAACCCTGCAGGGTGCTGGGAAAACTTAGAGGAGCAGAGGAAGAGGTGGTGTTTGCCTGGCCAGAAAATGCAGGGTCTGCTCCAGCAGGGCAAATCCTTGCTGTCAAAGGGAACCACTGTTGTGCAGCCCTTAATCGATACTTGAGCCCTGTGGGGTTTACTTTGATCAAATGGCTCCTGCAGTGTCTCAGATTTATCCAACTGATCACTTGTGGCTGCTGTGCTACCCTGGCTGCCTCGTGCAAGGCTCAGCCAGCTGGAGAAATACAGGAGTGTAACTCAGGGAAATTAGGTCAATCCCAATGCTTTCTCCTTAGTTTATTGCCATTTCACCACATTTTAGGCTCTGTATGGCAACCCCAGCTGCCTGTGGTAGGAGTGACTTCATGCACATCTTCTTTCAAAGAATGCAAACCCTGATTCTATAGTCTTGATTTTTGCATAATGTTTACAAAATAAAAGAAGGAAAATATGGCAAAACTCAGCTCAAAGAGGAATTTAATGGTACTGAGTCCTCTTTTACATCAGCTAAATGCATTATCCACAGGAGTTATCAACATCCTCACACAGGGAAGGTGCTGTAACAGTATAAAAGATCCTTCTTTTAGGCCAGCAACCACGGATTTAAACATGGTTTGCATTGGTGCTGTGCACACACAGGAATTGATAACTCTGGAGTGTCTCTGTCTGTGGGATCTCCTCAGTCCATGTGTCCCTCATCTGAAAGCAGCATGTGTTCAGCTTCTTTTGAGACCCTTACAAGCTATTCCACATTCAAATGCAAATGCTTAATAAACAAAGATTAAGGATCATATGATTCTTTAGACAGTAAATCTGGTGGTTCAGAGTTGTACACATATTTGGCAGATTATAGGTTTACCACTGGCAGATAATCTTTTAAAGACCCAGTGGCTTTACTCCTTTTGTTAGCTAATTAAAAAAGGAGAAAGAACTTCAAGCTGTAATTAGACCTCTTAAAACACATATTACTCCCTGAATGGTCTATACAACTGGGATAAATGTATAATCAGGAGGTTTCACCAAACATGATTAAAGCCAGTCATGTGTCCTAGGCCATCAAACATTTATGTGTGCAGGAGATTGAGAGTAAAATCAGTATGAAGGTGTGAATAGAAACCACATTGTACATTTTATCTGTTGGACCTGATGTTCTTAGAGGTCTTTTCTAACCTAGTGGTTCTGTATTATAAATATTTAACTCCAACCATGAAAGCTTTTTTTCAGCTGTAAATTCTGGAAGGAGTGTCACATCCATAGCTTCTAGTGTTTGGTGACACTGGTGACAGTAATGAGACCAGGTCCCTTGGACCCCATGATCTGTCACTCTTGCTGTCTGTGGCTTGCTGACAGTTTAAGAAATGTAGAAGTTGGTAGGTAGAATGTTCTGTTCCTTATTGGCACATCCCCAAGGGATAAGGATTTGTATCCCTTCTGAAACTCGCTTCTATTTTGAGGAATTGGGTTTCATTTGCTTTATGGCTAGAGGCTGTTCTTCCTTCTATATATTTAGGAGATGGGAAGAAGAGAGCACACCCATTGACCCTTTGTACCTCCCATTCATAGGTGTGAGTGCTTTCTCCATGCATTAATTTCTGGTGATGTCATCTCTTGAAGGGAAATTCCCAGGAAGGCTGCAGCAGTTCTGGGTCTCTGCAGCCAACATTCTTTCCATGTGTTGATGGTTTATTGTGTACTGGAATCTTCCCTGGCTTGTGTCTCACCAGCCACACAAGCTGGAGGAAGGGACTGGAAGCCCCGAGCCACACAACCTGCCTGCTACGAGTCCCAGGAGGAAATGTTGCAGCCTGACTTGCTCCTGGAACTCGCAGCAGGCAGGTTGTGTGGCCCAGGTGTCCCTGCCCAGTGCCACAGCCAGGCTGGTGCCGCAGGGCTGCTCTGTGGCTGCACCTTGGGCTGACACACAGGCAAGGAGGGGGATTGAGGCTAGGAGCTCATCCCAAAAAACCCTCTGCATCTCTCCAAAGCAGGGGATGTTGGCAGCTCTCAGGGAGGTGCAGACAGTTTCTGGTATGACTGCTTCCCAAAATTAAAGACAAATTAATTGCTTGCCCTAATAGTGCCTTGTTTAAAAAAAACTTCAGTTCCAGGCATTTCATTTTAGGAAAACACTGCTGATAAGTGATGAGGTTGCTGGGCTTAACCTATGGGGAGGGAATTAGTTCAGGTCCTGAAAGCTGACTCAGATATTTTCAATTTTCCTGCCAGAAACCTACTTGCACAGATGAACAAATTACAGCAGAGTTACCAAGTCATATAGAAAGAAACTGGCTTCTTCAATATATATCAATTTCTGCTTGGGGAACAGTGAAATTCAGTTAAAGTCTGAGCTGCCTGTTCTGCTTTCGAGCACTGGCAGAATTGAGCTGGTGTCAGCCCTTTTTCTTTCATTAAACTCCTGAGAACCCTGAGGTAGGACACAAATGGAAAAGCAGTGGGGGGAAAATCCAGTGCAGAGGAAATGGCAGAGGTGTCCTGCTACAGCTGTGGAGGAGAACAGAGTTTCCCTCAGCACGTGGAATATCTGACTTTGCCATGTGTTTGTGCAGGTTGTCATGTCCACGTGCCCTTGGAGAGGAAAAGGGATGTTCTATGGGTGTATGTGTATAAATGTACACAAAAAATAGCAGTTGTCTGTATTGCATATGGAGTGGTTTTGGGACCAGTTTCTGAGTGGTTCATGGAATGCCTGTGGCCCAAATGAGCAGCAGCATAAGAATTTTAGAGTTGTTTTGTTGTTTGTATTTTTTTCTTCTTATATGGAAACCAAAAAGACAAGGCCTGTCATGGATGGGACCAGTTTTTGCCTTGGGGAGCTCCCCAGCTGTCCCTCTTCAGAGACAGCTAAAACAGAAGTTTTGAGTGACTGATTAGAGATGGAATATGGGGGTCCCAGCTCATTTTAGCAAATTAATTTTATCATGAGTTCCAACAGGGTGCATGCTAGCCAAAGATCCCAAAGAACTGGTAAGAAGAGGAATTAGCTCTTTAATCCTAGATATAGAGCACCAAAACCAGGCCCAGCATAGAACCAACTATAAATAATTCCCTAAATTATTTTAGATTTTTGTATGTTTAATCTAGTTATCACAACTTAATGGCTGGATGGTCTGTAGTCTTGAATATCTGATCTCAGAAGGGCAATACTATTCAAGTCTTTATGTGGATTATGGTTTTTAAGACTGCTTTTATTCCCAGATGAAGTAAAAATCTTATTAGTTAAGTTTGAATACCACTGCTCCAAACAACATAGTTTAAGTATTAAACGGATATTTGGAGTGTGCCAGCATGGGATAAAACAAGGAGAGGGATTTGAGGAGGAACTGAGAGAGAAGAGTGGATGCGTTACTTGTTGCAGATGATTTCATTGTATCGGGCATCTGACCCCATGGTATTGATGAAACTGAGTCACTCTGCCACAAAAGGAATACTTGGCACAGTTTTCCTGCTTCACACAAAGATTGTAAGAGGAACCTTCTCACAGCTTTGTTTGGAGGAAATTCCTACCCAGTGCATTCACTGGGGGCAATCCCACCTGGTGAGCACAAAACTGTGTCATTTTTCTGTAGGTATTTCAAATTTGAGGAACATCCAGTGCATTTACAAACTTGTCATTCTTCAGTTGCAGGTGACACTGCCCATTTCATCCCAGGCAGGTGACTACTTTGCCTGTCACCCTCTCTGTGATCCAGATCTAAACTTCCTCAGAAACCACAGCCAGCCTGCGGTTCCCTGCTTTCTAATTCTGCATGACTAAGCCTTTCAGCACGCTATAAATACTGTTGCTCATTCAAAATACACTGGTTACCTGTGCACCAATGGCTGCCAGCATATTTCTGCAGTGGAATGGTTGAGCATTGGGAAATTGACAGAAATTAAATCATTTGAGTCACAGTATTGCCCTTTCTGCTCACACCCACGTGTGTGAGTTACGTATGTGCAGCTTGTGGGAGATGCATGAATGTGAGCAGCACTGCACACACCCTGCCAGCAAACAAGGAACTTGTATTCCTGCAGAAAATGCATATTGTTCCACAATTCACACCAAAATATGAGGAAGTGAAGAGTACACGAAAGTACTTTGTGTTTGTGGCTGTTGGAATCCTCAAAATATTCTTTCCAACCAGGGATTACAGTGAGGAAAACAATGCAAACGTGTCAGTGGTAGGATTTTGTCTGCTGATGGATGTATTTATGACTGAGGCACACGGCTTGGAGTCTGCATGGCATTTTCCCTGTTTGTGAATGAGACTTGTACTCCAGCTTGGCTTTGCTGTAGGGCAAAAAATCAGTCATTTCCCTTGGCTTTTTCCTATCTGAAGAAGGAAAATTGGTAATTGGTCATTTTTCCCAGAGCACTTTCGTGGTTAAGGACATATCATAAGCATAGAATCACAGAGTGGTTTGGGTTGGGAAGGAATTTAAAGCCCATCCCATCCCACCCCCTGCCATGGCAGGGACACCTTCCACTGTCCCAGGCTGCTCCAAGCCCTGTCCAACACTTCCAGGGATGGGGCAGCCACAGCTCCTCTGGCAACCTGTGCCCGGGCTTTGCCACCCTCACAGGGAAGTATTTCTTCTTAATATCTAATTTAAACCTGCCTTCCTTCAGTGTAAATCCCTGCTGTTCTTCTCACAAATGATCTACAGAATAATGACAGCAAATTGAGGATTTATAGAGGTTAAATTTGTAGAAATAGATTTCCCTGTGCTTACAACTTTCTGCATTGACTGCTTCATTTCTGTCCCTGCAATTATTTCTGGGTGTAGCTCAAGCTGCTTGGATGGCTCTGAGTTTGCTTGTTCTCATGTATCTGGTATTCAGGCATCAAAGCATTGTGTTTTAGCCTGCACCCAGAAAACTGCAGGGGCAGTGAAAGAGCTTAGGTTGAAAATCAGGTCCTCACAGTTCATGAAAGTGTCAATTGAAATGGCCATTAAAAAATTCTATTGGATAAGCAAATTCTTTTTGACCATTTTAGATTGAGTTGTGATGAATGTGACGTGTATCCTTGTGGCATTCACATTCTCTGAACAGAGAGAAGAAAGAGAAAACAATTCTTATCTTTACTTGCTGCTGCTGTTGTTTTTTGCACATGTGGAATATTAGGAAGATTGTTTACCTCAAGTGATTTGTCAATTGAATTCTACTGAGGATTGTTTTGTTTGTAAAAGCTGTGTCCTGACTGTCTGGAGACAGTCATGAGTTTTCTGTAGTATATGTCTTTATATAGTCTAATATCCTTTTAGTATGATGATGATATGATACAATACAATATGATATGATATGAGTAATGTCATATAGTTTTAATAAAGCAATTGTTCAGCATTCTGGATCAATAGAGTCAGATGCCAGTCATTCCCACATGTTGGGGTCACCTGTTTTTGATATATCCCTGTCCTGTGGGATTGCCCTTCAGCCAGACAGGCAGGAGCTCCTGGGCAGCTGAATGCCCCTGCATGCCCCTGCCTTGAGTGGCTCTGGGTCATTCCCTGCAGGTCCTGCTTACAGAGGACACGCAGGTTCTGGGTTCCCAGTAAAGCTCAGGTCTCCTCTGACAGTTTTGGCGAGGTCTCTGCCGCTGTTCAAGGCAAGTGGAGTGAGATGGGTGCGCAGCACCTTTGAAAGATACTGTTATTCCATAGCTTTTAGTGAAGGAGGACATTTAGTTTGGGGGATTTTGGGTTCCGCTCTTTCCCAGCTTTGAAGAGCCTTTAGGATTTCCCAGCAGAACTGTCCTTGGCGCGCTGGGGAGGATGGGTTGTGCTCAGCAGGAGTTGCTGTTCCTGGATCCCAGGATCCCAGAGCAGGGTTTGTTACACTCACCCACCTCCCCAGGCCTTCCCAAAGCAGCAGGAGTGAGCTGGGATCTGGGAACAAACTGGGGGTCCTCCGCCTCTTTCAGGAAATGTTCTTGGGTGTCACTGAGCAAATGTTTTATTATTACTTTTGTTTCATGCCTATAAATCTTCACAAAAAATATCATCCCTTTCCTCTGGGCAAAAGACAAATGAAACAGCTCTGAAGTTCTAAAAATGTGTAATAAATATAACGTTCTAAAAATAAATGCATACAGGAGCATCATTTTCCAGTCACATGAATTTATATTTCTCTGATTGCTGTCCATCCTGAATTAAAAAGCCAAGAGGGGACCTGCTAATGTTTAAATTTCTTTTCTCAGTATTTCTGGCTCTTTGTGCTCTCCCGGGGTTTGGTTGGCATTGGAGAAGCGAGTTATTCTACTATAGCACCAACCATCATTGGAGACCTGTTCACCAAAAACACACGGACCCTGATGCTCTCTGTTTTCTACTTTGCAATTCCTCTGGGCAGGTAAGTGACACAAAGCTTCTTCAATCTGCTTATGGCTTTTCTCTTAAATAAACTCACTTAGATCTGAAATTGCTAATGATGATAGTTCTTGACCTTGGCTGGAATGTAGACAGGAAAATATTGTGAGCAGTGACTAATTAGTTGCAGGAATTAGATTATTTTTTGCCCTGTTACTGGTTCATGTGTGACTTTTGGGAACTAATAGGAAGTTTGTTGTTGGTTTATTTAGTTTTTTTCCTACTTTTTTCCAGCAATGGGGTGGAAATGGAATAAAAATATTTTAGCTGACTTTTTCTTTCAGTGGAATTTCTTTATCAGCCCAACACAGTATCTGATTGTTGGGACAGGAGGGAATCTGTCATTATTTTATTTTTTAAAATAATTGCTGACCCTCTATTGTGGTATTGTCAGCAAGGTGGCTTTGCATAGTTTGCATACCATTTCCCAGAGCTGGACAACATCCTGGGAAAAAGGGCAATATGGGTTCATTTCCAGCAGGGAATCCATGGGCAACATGTTCCAAACTCACAGAAAAACTTCTGGTGGTGCATTTTACAAGCTGGAGCACTTACCTGTGAGATAAAACTCACAAACATCCTTTTGCTCTTGAGGGAAAAGAGAGAAACAGTTCCTTAACTTGTGGAAAGAATATTTTGCCAAGAGGACTGAGGATTCTAAGTATTCACATAGAAAATTCAGTGAACTTAAAAGCAGTTACAAAAATTCATCCTGTTGAGCCTGGTTCTGGGACTTCATTGTCTCAACATCCAGCAGCCATGTGGATTACAAAGCCATGGAGGATAGGACAAGGGCTGAAAACTGAAAGAGGTTTTGATTGGATATTAGGAAGAAATTCTTCCCTGTGAAGGTGGTGAAGCCCTGGCACAGATTCCCAGAGCAGCTGTGGCTGCCCCTGGATCCCTGGAAATGCCCAAGGTTGGACAGGGCTTGGAGCAGCCTGGAACAGTGGAATGTGTTCCTGCTCATGGCAGGGGGTAGAGCTGGATGGATTTTAAGTTCCTTCCCAACCCAAACCAGTCTGTGATGATTCATGGCTTGATTTTGGGGCCTGTCTGGCTAAAATGTCCAGTTCTAGGGAGGTTGTAGCTGACAACCTCCAAAGCTTAGCAGATTCTTCAATAAAGGAAGGGGGGTCTGGGGAGGGGGGCTCACAGTTGCCCCACTGCAATCCTGGCAACTTTTAGCCAAGGCAATCTCAGCAACAAATGCAGCAGTTTTGAAAAAGGGTATTTACCTTCAGTCCATGTTGAGAGAAGTGTGGCTATGTTCACCTTTAGTCTCTTGTGATGCACCTTTTGTCTTACATGTGGCTGAAGGTCTCCCAACAAACTTCTTGCATGTTCTTCTTGGTTTTTCTTCCAAGCTAATAGAAAATAGACTCTTCCTGCCTAATTAGAGCCAAGTACTATTTAGTGGCAAGAAAAAAAAATCTAATGATGGAATATGGCCTGTCCTTGAAGGGAACTTTTTAACTGAAAGCTTGAACATAAAATTGTTTAATATTCATATTAGTACAGAGAAAGGCCTGATGTAGAAGTGAAATTGGGAAATAAATTCTTTTTAAGTCTTTCTTTCCATCCACTGTAGATTGGAAGGTCAGCTATAAACTTCCAAATTTCCATCAGATTTGGACATTTTTAGATCGGCACTGCTGGGTAGAGTCACATAGTGGCCACCATCTGCTTCAATCCCCTTATTTCTTCCTGTAGGACAAGAGAGCTGAGGACACACAGTTGGTTGTGCTCTCTTTGTCTAAGAACAGCTGTGAGTGTGGCACGCTTCAAGCTCTGACCAGCTCTCTCTTGGCCTTTCTTGCAGTGGCTTGGGGTACATCACTGGCTCGAGTGTGAAGCAGGTTGCTGGAGACTGGCACTGGGCACTGCGGGTGAGTCGCTCTTAGTGACACCTCTTCATGAGAGGGGCTTGGCTGGTGAGTGTTAGCAAGAGTGCCATCACACAATGGCTCAACCTGGTGTTATAGCTGAAAGGTGAAGGATTGGAGATTGCATCTGTGGATGTTGAACACATGGCAGATGCACTCTCTAAGCAAAGATACGTGGGCTTGGCTTGTGGGACTTGGAGCTTTCCCTGCTTGGGAGCAAGAATTTTGCAATCACTTTGTTATCAATCAATCAATCAATCAATCATGACTTTTTGATGGGGGCAGGAAGACGAGGCATTTGCCTTAAATCAACTCCACAGTCTTTCAGTCTCCTGCTGTCAAGAAACTCTGAGAATGGCTTCCGGCTTTGAGGAAAAAACACTTTGTTCCAGTTTCCGCTTGTTTTTCTGCCCTGAGACACTCCATTTCCTTCTATTTTAACCTCTTGGGACCCTGATAAATGGGCTGAAAAGATAATCCCCTCCAATCACATGCTCACAAACAGCTTCTGCACACAAAGATGTCTTGAAAGAGCTGAGAGGAAGTGGCCCAGCAGAACTGGTTTCTGACCTTTGGTGCTGTGGGTGGCATGTGAAGTGCATTCTCTGGCTCTGGCACTTCATGGAGACCATGAAGCTCAGGCCAGCACTGTTTATAACAGTTGGTGATGAAATGCAAGAGTTTCCATCTGAAGGAAATACACCCTCTGTGACACAGGCCATGCCCAGGGTAAGCAAAGCCAGGAGCATCACCATGAATGTTCATCTGGGAGAGGGGAGGGCAGTTTCCAGCTCTTCACCTGGAGTGGAAAGTGGAGTAGCCTAAGCTTCCCACCAGGAGGATGCTGCTTCATTAGCAGAAATATTTAAGAATAGCATGAACTTTTGAGCTGAGGTGAACCCAAGAAGTAAAAACCCCAAAGCCTGTCCTCTGGTCAGTGGGCTTTAACTGGAGCACTCTTGGAAACCCAAATCCATCTGTTAAACCCAAATGGTTAATCTGTGAAAAGAGATCATCACTAGGACTTTTCAGGTGGTGTCTTCATAGTTATCCTGAGAAATCCAGGCTATCTGCAAGACTGTACCCCTTACAGGTGATGATTTCCACTATAAATGACACATGGGTGCAGGATTCCCTGGCTGTACAAAATTTGGGGAATCTGATGGGGGTTGCTTTGAACACCATTGCTCAGTCCTTGTAGTCACACAGCACATATAGAAAGCATCCAGACATCAGTGTAATGCAGCTTCCATCTCTGTGGCAATTATTGTGCTCTTGCAAGATGGGAATGACTCCCCAAGATGATGCTCCCCTCTGTGATCTCCTGTGGGCTCCAAGTACAGAAGAGGTCAGGAATAATCCACACTTCAGAGGGCTGAAAAAGACAGAAGAGCACATGGACAAGTGGCAGCTTTGTCTTTGGATCTAACAATAAAGCAAGTGTTTCGCTGCAGCCTTACTGAGTGCCCATGGATATTGTCCTGATGGGTACTTAAGCTTTTAGATAAAAATCAAAGACACTTGCAATCATCTGGCTGTAGAAAAAACAGCATTTCCAATATTTTTTACCAGTTCTGTGTCGTCTGTTCACCTGTCATAAGGATACTATATCAGGCTTCAGTGTATTCCTGGATGAGTGGTTTTCCTGACTTTTAAATTCTGAAATACTTTTGTCTTTCCTTCCCTGGAAGGATTGTGAGTTTGTCATCTCTGGGCATGAAACACTGCTCCCTGTGTAAAGGCCATTATTAGGTTAATAATGGAAGCTTTTTGGGTTTTTTGCTTGGTTTTTTGTTTTGTTTTGTTTGCTTGTTTTTTTTTTCTTGGACAGGAATTATTTTTTAAATAGCATGTCTAGATGAGATGATACGTCAGTGAAATCCATGTTCTTATTTTCCTGATGGAGCTATTCTCCATTCTGACAATAATGGAATTTCAAAGCAAAGAATTCTTGTCAAAACAAGAATAGTTCTTATAGCTTGCAAAATGCTGTGTGATCTTGGTGTTTTTCCCTAGTGCTTGGGAGAAAGGGTTGGATATTGGGAAACCAAGCCCTTGAATGTGTTGCTTCCCTATCTTCCAGCCTGAATTTTCAATGTTTCTTGGTCTGTTGTACTGAGGAAGATGCCTGAAAACAGGAAGCCATTGTGGGTTAGCTGGAAGAGGGATGTGTATCAAGCAAGGGTTTTCAAAGCATGTTTCCTACATCCACAAATTCTTTCAGCTGGTCTAATTGCCTTTAAAAGGCCTCTGCACTCACCCAGACACCAGCTGGTCTCTCAGCCCAGCTGGGAGTAGGTTTTCAAAGAGTTAAACATCACTCAAGAATCATGTTTAGAAGAATCTTGGTACTTATTAACACAAGGGACTGCCTTACTCAGAGTATTTTCAAAGCTGCATGTGTCCAGAGTGAGGTAAGAGAGTCCAGGGAATGACCTGGAGGAAGGAAAGGAGCAGATGCCTCGATGCTTGCAGTTGTGACTGGCTGTGAGGAACACACTTTGGTTTCACTGAAACCAAAAGGATGTATTCTGCTTCTTCCTGAGCAGTCGCAGCAAACCCTCCTGACTCCTGTGCTAATTCCCTGCTCCTTTCTTGCAGGTATCTCCTCTCCTGGGAATGATAACAGGGACACTCATCTTGATATTTGTGCCTGCTGCTAAAAGAGGAAATGCTGAACAGCTTGGGGGGCAGCTGAAGGCTCGGACTTCATGGCTGAGAGACATGAAAGCATTGATTAGAAAGTAAGAGCATGAGTAAAAACCATGTTTGGCCTCTAATGCTTAATTGGAACATCCAGTGGTCTGGATTTAGCACAGTGAGACTGGAAAGTGATGACATGCAGGGAGTTGCAGGAAGTTTAGTCTGCGGACCTAGGAAAGAAAATCACAGTTACATGAGGTATTGACTGCTGTGACAATGATGAATTCCAAGCTCTAACCTTTCCAAGATTGACATCTAAGGAAAAGCCTGCTTTGTTTGGCTCATACTTCACACAAATCAGGGCTTTTGAAGTGTAGAAATTGCTGTGTTTCTGTATTAATTGTTGTGCCACTGCTGTTCAGATACTTAGATCCTTTTTCTTCTTTAAAAGAGCTATTCTGCTGAGGGGGAAAAAGAGTTTTAGCAATTTAAGATAAAAAAAAACACACAGAAGCTTGTACTATGGCAAGCTTAAATATATGTGAACAGCTACATGTGGCTGAATCCATGAGACCTGAATGTGCTGGGGCTCTTTATGTGTGCATAAAGGTTCACATGCTCACAAGTGCTTCAGCAGCTGCATTTCCTTCCAGAAATCTGGCCTGTGAATGTGCAAATACTTTCACTTCTGAATTCAGGGTTACCTTGTAATTCTGATGGGAAACTTGTGATGGAACTACTGGCTAGAATACCTCCCTGGAATTGTCATCCAGTGCCAAAGGACTGGATGTGAAAAGTGATGTGAGCTAATTTATCATTATTTCAATGTTACTGCTTTTGGTAGTTTATGTAAGTAGCAACCATATGTTGGCATGGGTGGGGAGGGAGAACGAAGCTGCTCCTCCAGGTAAACAGGTGACATTGGGGTGAAAGCCCTCTAAGTCACATATCCTGTCTTAGTCACCAAGTACTGATTGTCTTCTCAAACAGCCCTGTGTAGCATCTCTGATGAGTTCAGTTTATTATTATCAGTGGAGCATCACATGTGAACCTTCCATCCTTCTTATTCTCCATTCCCTTGTACCCTGTGTTACCTCTGCCCCTTGGCAAAGGGAGGTGGCAGATGCGGGGGAGCACAGGGCTTTGTCACTGAGGCCCTGGCTCCTGCGTGGGGGTCCTGCTTTTCCATTTTGTTCACTGAACCTTCTCTTGGTTTGTCTCCCAGCCGCAGCTATGTGTTCTCATCCCTGGCCACCTCAGCCGTCTCCTTTGCCACGGGGGCCCTTGGAATGTGGATCCCTCTGTACCTTCACAGAGCACAGGTTGTGCAGAAGACAGCAGAGACCTGCAGTTCCCAGCCCTGTGGCACCAAAGATAGGTGAGAGCCAGGGTCAGCTGCTTTGCACAGGGGGAGAGGGGGTGGGGGTTATTTACCAGAGGAAACAGGCAAGTCCCACAGAGACAAGGTACTAGAATGTCTGTAATTTCCTCCAGGTCCTTGTAACAATGATAGGAAATGCTGGGATTGTAAACTAGGCTTTATTTCTCTTCTTCATTGCATGAAGTCAAACCAAGGGAGAAGCAATGACCTCAGCTCTGTCTTAGTTCCCAGGCTGTGGTGCAGAGCAGAAAAGAGAAATCCTCTGAGGAGGATGTTTGGAGAGCTGAGAATTTGGTTCCTTAAGACCCATCTGTGATAGCAGCAGAATAAGCTGGCAGGTTAGGAGGCCCCAGTGGTGCCTGTAATTCCGAGGTTGGAATGGTTCCCCCAAAGCTGCAGGGACTAATCCTGTAGGCTTTTGTTTCTGTGTGAGGCAGGGCTTCTCTGTTTTATTGCTCTGTAAACTGCTGTGTGTGCTGAGTTTTGCTGAAGAATGTCCCAGAGATCTGGGACTCTTTGGGCTGGAGTTTTTGATGTTTTAAAGTGGTTTTGGTTTTGGTCCTGTTTATGGAATATCACTTGCAACACATAAGCTGTGAAAAGTAATTCTTCATTTTGTGATTTACAATGGTGGCACAAACCAGGAAATGCTATAAAAGCATTCCTCCAGGTTAATAAAAGATACTGAGAAAGCCTTTATTCAGATATTTTGCCTTTTTAGCTCATGAGAGAAAATAATATTAGGGAAACCTTCTTGCCATAACATAATCCCATCTCAATTAAAGTAGTTAGTGGTGTGGAGTCCATCAACCAGAGTGTCCAGCAGGCAAGCTCAGGCTGTTCCACAAAAATGCAGTGAGCAAAGCACACAGCTCCAGCCTGACTGCTGCCTGCTGTTTGCAAAGAGAAGCTCCCCCTCCTTGATGACACCTCAATTTTGAACTGTCCTCAAGCTACTCTAATGTGGTTGCCCAAGGCCCTGTAATCCAAGTCCTGCACATATCATATGGAGAATCCTCCTGGCTCTTTAAATTAAAATTAATTCATTTCAAATGTGTAACCTAACAGCAAAAAACTTCTTTGAAGTGGCCTGAAAGGAGTTATAAAGTCAAAGTATGTTGGAAATCACTGGTGTTTAAGAGTCTTGTTAGGTTTCCTTGCCCTCAAGCTTCCTGGTGCCTGTCTATGATTTCCCCTCACATGATCAGTGAAAGATTGTTAATTAGTTTTGTGCATACATAATTAGCTGGTCAGGGCTCTTCCTAGGAATCCCAGTTCCACCCAAGGAAGCAGCATGAGCCCTTTGCACCCCTTTGCCCATAGATCAAAACCTGTGTACAATGATAAATTTCATAAACTGTGTTTTTCTTAATTGCAGGGGAAGAGGGCTAAAATCCATGAGCATTTGTTTTATTTAAAATTTGCAAAGCCATTATGCAAATTGTGCACATTTCCATTAGTCAGTTTACCTTAATAATTATATTATTATTAATAAAACAATAGTATCTAATAAAATAAAAATACCTAATACCTAATAAAATAATAATACCTAATAAAATAATAATACATAATACCTAATAAAATAATAATACCCAAAGACTATGCCCATTTTGGGGAAAAAAATAAAAATGTCCTCCCACCTTTCTCTTATTTTCTTTCATTCCTTCCTTTTTTTATTTTTTTATTTTTGGACAGTTTGATCTTCGGGGCAATCACGTGCTTCACTGGCTTCCTGGGTGTAATCACAGGGGCAGGAGCCACCAAATGGTGCAGGTCCAAGACCCAGCGAGCTGATCCTCTTGTCTGTGCTGTTGGAATGCTGGGATCAGCCATCTTCATCTGTCTGATCTTCGTGGCAGCCAAGAGCAGCATCCTGGGAGCCTATGTAAGTGAAATCCTTTCCATATGCCAGCCCCTAGCAAACTCCTTGAGGGCAGTGTGCCTTGTCCCCTGCAGAAAGCCTGGGGTGTTCTCTTTGCCCTTCTGAATGTCCTCCTTTTTGCCTCTTGGCATTCTGGCACTGTCTAAGTGTGCCTGAAATCTCAGCTGCTTATCCCTGCTGCCATCAGAATTCAGAGCTCCATGGAAACCCACAGCCTTTGGGCTGTTCTATCTGCACCTCAGTCCACACCTTTATTGCTCTTGCCTAATGTTTTGGTACAGGAAAATTGAGCACTTCCCTTGCAGTGAGGGTAATGTAGCTGCAGTGGTACCAGATGACAATTACAGTGTAATTTGTCTGTGGGCAAGCTTCTGGCTCCCTTTCAGTGCCATTCATTTCCATAACCAGGTGGATTGCACCAGGCCAGTATTAATAACCCAGTAATTTCAATTTGTTATCTGTATTACCATAGCCCAGGAACCTACACTACTTGATGCTGCACAAATGCAGATTAAAATATGGCCCCTCCCTGAGTGCTTAGAATTTAATTATATGAAAAGATATCAAATAGATCGAGAAAAATAGAATGGTTTGGGTTGGAAGGGACTTTTGAAGGTCATCCAACCCCCACTTGCACTAGACCTTGCTGCTGAGAGCCCCCTCCAATCCAGCCTTGAATATTTCCAGGAATGAGGCATCCACCACCTCCTGGCCACCCTGTGCCAATGCTTTACCACCTTTTAAAAAACTCCTTCCTTACATCTCACCTAAACTAACCCTCTTTTAGTTAGACTAAAGGGAAAAAGCAAAGCTCAACTGAAATAATCCAGCCTCAGGCCAGAATCTTTCTTTCAGAAGGGAGTAAAAATCCAGGCAAGTCTCTGGCTCTCTTTTAATGTCAGAATGAGAGAAGCCTGGGATCTGGGAGGAGTTTATGAAGGGAAAGTATGAGAGGTTTGGAGTAGTGGGCTCCCTTCTGAAAGCCCACCCTTCCCTTCCACACTGCAGCACCTGCTCATCCAGCAGGAGAATTCCTGTGCAAGCCACCAGCCAAGTGCTGTTCCTCATTTCTCTGTGTTTCCAGCAAGGCCATGGTTGTTTGCTGAGTCTTTCAGCAGCTGCCACACCTACGGGGCAGCACAACCAGAAGGAGTGGAAGTTCAAAATCATTAAGACACGACCAAGAATACCTCCTCTGGCTATTTAAGATTCAGGTCTCTGGTTTGTGACCATGAATGAACATTTGAACTGGCAGAAAATGCTCACCTCAGACAACCTGTGAGAGGGTGTTACTGGTTAGCCTCCTTTCATTGATCCATCACACCCCTCACCTGCTCCCTCCACCTCTTTGTGCAGACAGAGCTGTGATTTTCTCCTTTCCCAGACCTAGTGACAGACATGTTCATTTGTGGTGTTCAGTCTCTTTATACAGAAACTTCTCCCTTTCGAGGCTGGAAATACTGTTTTCAGAAATTGTGCAGCAGGAGGTGGCTATTAATCTCATTTTTATCTTTTTTTTTCTATTTTTTTAAATTGCCATGTGACTATTCTGCATTGTTTAAGTATATAAATATAGATGGTGTAATTTAAACAATCCTTGAAGCAATTTATTTTATTATGGATGAGCAGTAAATCCAATAAAGAGTCAATGATTTGCAAAGGAAGTTAGAGCTGCATATGGAGGGGGTATAGGGAATATGAGCCTGTTTGTGATCTATTAGGCTGAAGCAAGAAGCTCTGCCTCTCCACAGCCCCAAATACTCTGCTGCTGGAAACCTGATGCCCAGAAAGAGGGGACAGGTCTGGCTTGGAGCTACCAGGGTCTCATTATTGTAGCAGTGCCACATTGAATGGACTTTCCAAGACAAGTTTCTAACACAAACTCATGTTTTTCCATGCCTTTCAAAGACCTGTTGCAATCTTGCAGACTTCCAGAGAGTTTAATTCCTTGTATTTCAAGGAGAATGGGAGTAGGGGACCTGCACTGCCAGGTTGCATGGTGTAGCAGTTTGTCATTGCTCTTTAAGTCTCATTGGTCCATAATGAAGAGAAGAGTGTTCTGTGGCTGGCGGACAGAATGATGGGCTAGGTTCCCTTCCTTATCTCAAAATCCAGGGTGAAATCTCCTTCTGGAAACAATACAGTAAAACTTATGGGTTGATTTTCCTGTCTGCTATCTTCCTTGACAGCTTGTGCTGGCTCACATCCTTGAGTTCTGTGTCTGTGGAAGGCAAGGCAATGTCTGTCCCCCAGCATGGTGGTATTTGCCAACCTTCTGTACTGAGACTATCCTTAGGCTCCTGTCATGGATCACACCATGCAAAAATTGACAGTGAACGTTTTTGCAAACCTCCTTGGCTCAGAGCCTTAAAATTCTCACTTCCAAGCCATTAGGTGGGTTCCCATGAGATGATGTTCTCCCTCGCTGGGGAGAGCTGCAGTGGCCACCAGATCACCATCTCCCTCCCTGCTGTAGTTCACAGTTGAGAGCTTCATTGCTGACTGGTACAGGCATCAGCCTCAATGAAGTGTTCAGCACTCCAGCAAGAACCTGCAGAGCCCTTGCTTTTTAATTTCTTGGTTTTATAGGTTTTATCTTTCTGGATAAGACCTGCATTTCCATTAACAGGATCACCCTGCCCCTTACATGCCGTGTACTGTCTGCCCTCTCCCTCCCCTGAGCACATGTACTGTTTCTCTCCTGCTCAGGCCTTTCTTGCAATTGGTTTTGGTCCCTGGGGGCAGTTGCTGTTCCCATTCTGTAGCAGCCATTCCCACCTGAGGCAGGCAGACTGGTGACTTTTTTCCAGCCAATCTTTTCATTCTCATCTGGTAAATTATTGGCAGTGGTAAAGTGGCTGGCAAGGTGGACTAAAACAACAATTCTATATCATTTAGCTGCCCAGACACCTGTATTTCTCTATTTTACTGTCTTGCTTGGCTGTATAGTCCAATCACTTCTTACTCAGTTTGCCTTGCAGCATGTGGATTTGTGTGTTGTAGTCCAGCTCCTTAAACCACCAGTTTGCATATCTGTAAGTCCCACTTTTCCTAAAATACAAACTCTTTGAAACTTGGTTTTCAGACTTGTCTCTGGAAGCCCATTATGTGTGTGGCATCATCATCTCACACTGCTCAGACATTTCAACTGCAGATTTTACACTTGTTTAAATCTCCAAGTGACTGGAGGGAGATGCTCTGCTTTGCCTTCCTTTGACACTGTTCCAAATTCCTCAATTTCAACATCTATTTCAGTTCCTCAAAGACATTTTATGATCTTGCAGAAACATCAAATCCCAGGGTAAAACCTTGCCAGAGAACTTCTCCAGCATCTTAGTCTCAACCCCAGGGACTTTCTGTTGTCATGTTGTTGGTGACCTGCCTGCTTCTGAGGCATCAGTATTGCCCAGAACTGAGCTGCAGGCAGAATTGCTCCAAATTCAGGAGTACATGAGGGTGTTTTACCCACCATTTCAGAGAGAAATACAAATAATGAAGATATTGACACCCTTTGCAAGCAGTCATGGAACGTATTTGTAACCTGCTTAGAACTTGCTGTGAGAGCTGCTGGTGTGTCCACTCTGAAACCTGCTTTATTTGTCATTTTTGGGAGTCAGAATTGGCTAATTGATCACTTAAACAGAAAAGCACAGACACTAAATGGATGTGGTGAGATCTTACACAGCACAGCTGGAGTCAGAAACAGATGTAGATGTAGAGGTGAAGTCTCAGTGTAAAATGAGGCTTCAAAAAGTCTGTGAGGAGTCCAAACTGTGAGCATTTCAGGAGCTATTATCTGCTCTGGGGCTGCCCTATTTGCTGTAAGCTTCCCTAGAGCCTCCCTTCTGCAGAAATGCCACATATCCTCACATCCCCTTTGCAGTGGGTGAACTCATTTTTATAATTCCCCATCAGCAGCTGAAGGACAGACATTTTTTAATGTATCTTCTATCCTACTTTTTGATCTTCCTCTTGTTCCTCTTTTCCTTTTACCAGTACCCACCTATTAATCACGTTTCATGGATTGGTTGAAACACACATTCATCAGCTCAGAACTGGTGTGCTCTGAAGTTTGCGGCATTTCAGTGATTTATTTAAAGGACACGTGCCAAATTCCTGCACAAGGGACACATTCTTGCTGCCTGTAGCAATTCAAATGTGTGCAGTTCATACCAGCTGAAGGCAGCAGTCGCCTGTTTGCAGTGCTGGTGGCAGGCAGGACAGGTTGATGCTTCATTGAGAAGTGTGATTCCATTGTTGCCAAGCTCAGATTGGTCTCTCCAGCCACAGAACCCCAGCAAGAGCAGCTGCAAAGCTGTAGCAGGACAGATTTCAGAGCAGGTCTGAGTATGTGTCTGGTACCCATGGGACACATGGCTTCAACTCCTGAGAGCACCTTGGTTTGTTGGATGTGTTCTTACCTTGGCAGTTGTCATTTCCATGGAGAGCCAGTGTCAAGGCAGACCCATGGGCAGTGGGAAAATGGAAATAGGGATTTCCTAACTGCAGCTGGGCTGTAATGACTGCCTCAGACACCATCACAGAGGAAGCAGATCCAGTCACAGAAAAAAGGCAATGGAGAGGGAAAATATTTGGGAAAAAAAGACAATTTTAGAAACAAATAGAGGAAGCTTCTGTAGGCCAGTGCCTAAGACTTGCTAAATAAAGCACATTATTCCTGGCAGTGACAGGGTGGTCTGAGGGGTTTGGGCAACCTCAACTGGTGTGTGGGAAAGGCAGTGGCAGTGGTCACATCATGGCACAGCTGCCACTCTTGCAGTTCTGTGGCCTTCAACGTCTCTTGCTGACCACCTCCACAGAGCCAAGGATTGTATTTCACCACCAGACACTGATGTAGCAAAGCCCAGAGTCAATTCCAGTCTCCACTGCACAGATATTGACTGTGTAAGGCTGTCAGGGAGGGAAGGCGTCCTCCTCAGCTCCCTGCAGAGAACCTCAGCTCTTTGCTGCAGAGCTGAACGCAAAACTTGGTTCCCAGGAATGGAAATAGCTGTGCTTTGGGGAGCTGTGGCTTTCTTGCCTTTTCTAACTGGCTTTTTGGAAAAGAATAGTGCAAGTTGGACTTGATGATCCTTAAAGGGCTTTTCCAACCTCAACAATTCTATGATTCTAAGTATGCAAGCCTGGGGCTGTCTCTTCATGCTGGTTTTTCATGTTCTTCTGAAATCAAATGTGTCAGCCTTTAATTTAGCTGCTCTGTAGATCATAAACTTAGTTTACAATAACAACATTTCAGCCCTCTAGAGCTCTGATACAAGTCTATGGTTTCTTGATAGTCAGGATAAACCACAACAGCTACAAGGAGTGTGCTGTGTAGGTATGAGAAAAATAAACAACAAAAGAAAGTTTGTGGCAGGTTATTTTTCCTCTGAATGTCAAGTGAATAAATCTTCTCCTTTTTGTGTGTTTTGTTACAACAGATTTGCATTTTTATCGGAGAAACTCTTCTGTTCTCAAACTGGGCTATCACAGCAGACATACTAATGGTGAGTGCACTTTGGAACAGCATCTTTCTGTGCTCAGAGCAGTTTGGCAACTTGCAAGAGCAACCTGAAGTTCACCATTTCTTCTAGATCCTAGTCCCTACTTTAGCCTGTTCTGGTTTTCATTCTTAGTATTTTTGCTTGCTGGAAAGTGACATAGGGGGAAAGAGAGAAAAAAGATCCATTTTGTCCTTTGTTCTGAACACCAGGGAGAGATGAGATGAGAAAGGACAACATTTCTGAATTCTAATAATTTCCCAAAAATTTACGTGTTTCTGCAAGACCCCACATGCAGAGAATTCAGGCAGCATTTCCTAAAAGTCAGCATGGTTGTGGGCTTTGTTAGCAATAACTCAGCTTTGTTCTGCAATAGGAAATCCTTCCCTCCCTCCCTCCCTCCCTCCCTCCCTTCTCTGGCCACAAAGGCAGCCCATCTACCTACCATTCAACACATACACAATAGAAACCCACCTCTGGGAGAGCAGAGAGGAAAAGAAAGTATAAAGAATTTTTGGACCATGTTCACCTTGTCCAAGAGGAAACTGTCAGGGACTTTTCAACTCATGTCCTTCATTTTCTATTCTTTCTCCACCACAGAGCTTTTTAAGTCTTTCAAATCAGCAAGCTGGCCTCAGCAGCCCCATTTTCACATGAAATAGTCTGGACATTTGCTCAAGAGCTCTGCATGTTTTGTAGAGGTTTCCATCAGAGCCCATCAAACATAACTTAGGCTGAAGCCCTGTTGTGAAGGAGGTGTTGCTAACTGTATGAAAAGAAAGGCACTAAGGCACAGGACCATTACAGGACTTTCCTGAGGTCTTTTGTCAGCTTGTTGACAGAACTAAAAATATAATCAGTCTGGCATCAATAGAAAACTCCCTTGACTTGTATTTGCTGGTTATGCAAACACCAGCAAGGAAACAATCAGGTTCAGTATTCTGAGATGTAAAGATAATGGTGTTGATGTATTGATTCAGCAAAGAACTTCAAGCCTCTGTGCTTAAGCTGTGTTTATGTTGAAGTTCAAGGTTGTGTTTATATTTTGAAGTAGTTCTGCAGTTGCCATCACTGCATTGCCTGATGAACTTTCCATCTTTCATTCCTTTGTGCAGGGAACTCTTTGAGAGGTGGGGTGGTTAAATCCACTCCTCTCAGTGTGGGTAAAGCTCAGAGGAACAAAGGTTGTCAGTGTACTCTGGTAGCCTTGGGTGGCTTTTAATGCCCCTGGTTCCTCCTGCCAGGTCAGCAGTGGTGGGACAGAGCCCTGTGGGGCTTCCCTGGGACTTCCATGGGCTTTTGCAGCTTGTGCTGAGTTCAAGGCTGCTGTGGCCATTCATAACTGGGATCTCAGCACTTGCACAGATGTGCAGCCTGGAGACAGCTGTGCTGAGGAAGAACTTACAGTACAATATGTGTAGCTGCTCATTCCTGCCTCCTGCCAGAGCTTCCTGTTGCATCCTGCCCCTGGCTGTGGTGTTCCCAGGGGCAATCCCAGCTCTCTCCACTCAGAATTAGTGGAGAGGTTTAAGTAGCAGCTGTTTTATGCCCTTCTCAACGTTGGCTGACACAGGTGAGGGCTCAGCTGAGGTGGTCCCAGCTGCCAGGAGGGAGGATCCTGTCAGGCATGTTCAAGGTCTTCCAGAAAATCTGGGCCAGAGACAGACCTGAAATTTGACCTGTGTTGTCTCAAGGTAACCCCAAAAGATATTTTCAACCAACTGCTCTGTTATATCAAGGGTATTAGGGCTGCCATCATTGTCCCATTTAATTACAGAGTGTTTTTGTGTTGATTTCAATGTGACTTCAATATCCTGTAGCTTTTTAACAGCTTTTATAGGATTTGCCATCTGTCTTACCAGCATCCTATAGTCAGTTGCATTTTGTAGGGATGCATTTGCAGTTATTTATGTTGCTTTAGTGCAAAAGAGTTCCATAAGAAATGATTGGAAATAATAGCTCAATTTTCCAAAACACAGCAAAGAAACTAAAGCCATGTTGAAAAATGGATTTTGGTAACTGCTGCCAGCTTTTCAGCTCCCTGTTCTCTAGTCTGTTTTGGAAAATGGACTAAGTGTTGTATATAATGCCCAGCTTGATGCATTAATAGCATGAGTGGATGTGTGAAAGTTTTAAAGAAATAAATGTAAGCATCACTTAGATGAGGCCAGAGCTGGAAGCAGAGCACACAGGGGATGAGAGGGGGCTCAGACTGACAATAGGTGAGAGCCAAGGCTACAGCCACGTTTGACAGACAGCTTGGTGGGAAGTCCTTGCCAGAGAAAGATGTGGAAATGCTTTAGCAGATGCACTTTATATGTTTGGCAAATTAATTTTCCTGATTACTATTTATTTGGTGTAATCAGAAGTGTGTCTGTTCTTGCCTCAGGCTGGGAAGGAGTTTAAAAGCATTATTAGTGTGAGCTTAACAACACTTTCATCCTATACATAAATATTACCCTGTTTTCATGGATAAAAGCTCTCAATACTGCCTGAACACTGATTTCATTATGCCAGGAGTGAGGCTTTTTGGAAACTGCCTCCCAGATGATCTCTCACAGCTTTCCCAAGTTTTACAGATCCCATGACTGCTTAAGAATCCTATCGGGCAAGTTGTTAAGGACCTCCAGAGGTTTTGCAAGTTTAATTTCCATGGCAAAACAAGCATGTTTGCTTATTATCTTCCAATTTAATTGTTGGCTCTTCCTTGCATTGCGTCCCCTGCTCCTGTATTTTCTGCAGCCCAAGGTGCCAAGTGCTGGCTCTGATAATCTGTCAGTGCTGCAGAGCTCTGCCCTGCCTGAGATGAAAGGCTGATGTTTGTTCTGAATGCAAATCTGTACAAAACAGGTCTGATTCTCCTGAGCACAACTCTCCATATCTCCTCCCAGGCACATGCTCAGATGGTGCTTGGGGAAAGGGGGGATGTTTTGTATGGAGCTTGCTAATTATGAAACAGATTTCATCAGCCATCTTTGCAAATTGGCCTTAAAATTGCCAGAACCCCAAAGTAGCATTAAAACTGCCTCATAACAGCAACAATGAATGAGCTTCAGTGCAGCAGGCAAGTGTGGAACACTCTGGGACATGTGCAGTGTGTGGGGCTTTGTGGGAATCTGGAGCTAATAGTGGAGGTTTCATCCATAGCACATCTCAAAAACAGAGATGATGGACAGGGGCTTGGAATTTCTGTGTAGGAGCCATGAAGCAATTTAAAGTGCCTCTATTTCAATCACAGTCTCTTTAGGACTTTGCTGAGAAAAGCCATCCTCCAGTTTATTCATAGTCCTGACATTCATGCAATAAAAATTGCTCTGCATATTTCTGTTTCCTTTTAAAACAGTAGTTCTTTCTAAATGGTCATGACCTGCCATGGAGAAGCTGCTTTGATGCTTTGTTGTAAAGTCAGAGTCTTCCTTTAGGCTTGAAACAGGCACAGACTGGTGCTCAGCTGTGCCATAGGCATGTAGGAATGTTGCTTTTATTCTGATTACCTTCCCTAAAAATAAAACCCCGTTATTTATTTAGTACAAAATGCTGCCCTATTTTTATAGCCAAAGATAAATTGTATTTCCAGAGGTTCTTCTTGTTGTTTCTCTGAGTGTCTCCACACCACACTCCAAGTGCTGCAGGTTGGATTTGAAGGCAGGGGAGGAACGCCTGGGAATGGGGGAACACAGCCCACCCCAAACCATCCAAGGGCAGCAGGTGGAGGTGTTCTGCCCCATGGTGCTGGGAGCTGCAAACCCCAGCAGCATCCTTTCTCTTCATTTAGGAGCATTTTTTAGACAGGGTCTGCCTGGCTTTTGTGGAGGGTCTCTCTGGATCCAGCCTTCCCTTTTCTGAGCAGCAGGGACAGCTGGGCTGTTTCCAGCTTCTGGCAGTGGCTGAGCAGTGCTAGTGCATGTTTTCTTTGTCTTTGGTGCTGAAAGAGGCCAGTTTGAATTGTCCTGACCCAGAAAGGGCAGCAGAGTGCTGGAGAGAGCAGAGTTTCTATTCAAGCTTATGCATAAACATCAGAACTTCCCTCTTTGGCACCTGGCCTTTTCCTGGGAGAAGGGTGAGCTCTCCTTGGCTTTCCCCATGATCTTTTTTCAGACCATCTCCTGCTGGTGTCATCACAGGAAGGAGATGTCAGCAGCCATCCCTGGCCTTTCTGAACCTCTATTTAAAGAGCAGAGCTGCTTGGTCAGCCACCCTGCCCATCCTCTGTGCTGCCTCTGAACCTGGGATCAGGGATGAGCCAGGGCAATCCCACAGGCTTCCTCCTTGGCTGCATCCCACCTCCAGTTTCTGTGGGATGTCCAAACCAGGCTGTGCATGGTTTGAATTTAGGTCTATTTTAGCATTGAAATGCCCATCTAGAGTTATAATTTACTTCTGTCTTCCAAGAACAGTAGATGTTTGCTACCAACTGCTTCCTGTCCATCAGAACAAAATGTTTTTTTAAGTAGGGATAGGGTGGAGTATTTTTTGTCATTTTCTGGAGGTGCTGGTTTAAGCTTTTTTTTTTCTTCTTTTCCAATAGGTTTTCAAGGAGATCATGTTCTTTGCTTGCTACATGTTGGGTTTTTGCTTTGAGGGGGGCTTTGTCTCTTGAATTCCAGAACAAATATACCAAGTTTTAGCACTTCATGGTGTTTCAACCATCAATAACTTCTTCAGTTGAGCTGGAAACTGTACTCCTACTTACAAAACTGTGTTTGCATAATATAGCTACACATGCAAAATTATGTCTAATATATGTGTGTATTCATGTGTATAAATATTTATATATGCAAGCACACATATGATACAGGTATCATTAAGATTTCTTCCTCTAATTAGCATCAATTCACTGCCACTCCCTGAAAGTGGTAAATGTTTAATAAATGTGCCATTTATTTTGTCCTTTTGCTACAAAAATTGATATACTACAGAACCGGGCAGATTATTTTCTCCAGATTGATTAACATAAACTTTACAGAGGAAAGAAAAAATATTTTAGGTTTTAAATTTTGTGTTTCACATTTATGCACAACTCTTGAATTAGGCAGAATTTCACTTTATCTACTCAGATGCCCTTTCCCAAAGAGCTCTTGCAGAATGTTTCTCCACTGCCCCTGTGTGAACTGGGCCAGTTGGGAAGAACAAAAATAACTCACTCTTAATTTTATTTTTTTCCTCTGTCTGGTCTATCCAGGTTGCATCCATTATCTGCCTCTTGGGGGAGTGGGAATGAATTGTGGGGCTCTCCTGCTCTTCATATCCTGACATTTCTGTGTCTCTAATGAAGTTTAGAGCTAATTTTCCTCTTGGGATTTCTCCCTTCAAGTTGTGTTCTGAGTTCCTGGATGCAAAAGGAGGGCAGGGCCTGACATCCACAGCTGGGTGGGTGCTCTGGATCTGAGCTTATCTTGCTCTTCTGTTGCACAAAAGAAGTTGAACAGGGTGCCTGCTAATACGTGGCATGAAAGTGCATTAGCAGTGTGCATTTGCAGCTTTGTCAAAGCAGGGATGAAAGAACTGGCAGGTCATCTGAACACACACGGTAAACCCTAAGGAAAAGCATTTAATCTAATTTTACCCATAATTCAGAATTGTCTGTGCTTGGAATGAGATGATAATTTTAAATAAGCATTGGTTCTCTTTTAGTGTGGATTTTCTCAATGCTCTTTATTTTGTTTCTGGTTTTCTGGTGATTCTTTCCACTGCAGACAGGGCAGCTCCCCTGCCCTGTGAGGAACAGTTCCAGCACTGCAATGTGCTTTAGTCCTGTGCCCTGAGTGAGTCCTCCCTGCCAGTCAGTCCAGCTCAAGGATCTCTGTGTATCTCTGGCCATTCCTGAAATGTCACATGGAATTAATAAATTACTTTGGGAAAGGATTGCAGGATCCTGGCAAGGCAGGACTTCTAAAGGAAGATGGAGGCAGCCCATCAGAGAGGAAGTGGATAAATGAAAGGGATCATGGAATCCAGAGGGCTGAACAAGTCATCCCTGTCAGAGGCACAGCAAAAGGCACAGTGAGATCAGTGCTTGCAGGCAGAAACAATGCTCACTTGGATTCAGAGACCTATTGAATTCTTCATTACTTCCAGCCTTTAAATCAAGACAGGATCAATTCATAAACTGGGATATGTGGACTTGATGCAGATGTCCTTAGCCATTGTCTTTAACAATTTATGCCAGAGACAATTACTTTCTTCTGCCTCTAAAAAGTGTATTATAAAATTAAGGTTATTCCACAGGACAGGGAGTTGCTGGGTTTTTTTTATTTTTTAATTTTTCATCCCCGTCCGTGGTTAGGGCTCTATTATCTCTGAGCTCTAGTCCCTTCATGGGGAAGTAATTTGTGTTTTCCACTGCTCCTGTGTAATCTGACTGATTCTGCATGACCTGGCTAAGGGTGTCATGTCCTATTAGAGGAGTGGAGGCCAAAATACAGAATCTTGGCTGTGGAAAATTTTCCTAAGGTGACTTTGTCACTTTTCACAAATGGAATCACAAATTTTTGAGAAAAATGTGAAGTGGCTAGAGATGGAGTGGGAAGGGAGGATGTGTGACCATGACCTTTGTGATGTGGATTGCTGATAGTTGAGAAAACAAAATAACTTTTGTTATGGAATAAACCAAATATCCCAGGTTACAGCACAGTCTTTGATTGGAAGGCTGATGGTGTTGAGTGTAGGAGCATCAGGGGCAGGATGGTGGGGACGGATGGAGAGCAGAGATCTCTGCAGCCAGGGCTGGAACTTGGGGTTCATTGCAAAGGGCCTGGGGACAGGGCCCTGCTGGGAGCTGCCAAACACAGATCAGAGCAGGCTGAGAGAAGTAAAGAGAAAGAAAAGGCAAGAGCGTGGTACAGAGGATGAGAGAGTAAAAGAGAGGATAAGAGAATGAGAGAGTGAAGTTCCCATTACAATACAATAAATCTTCTTCTGTGTTGAATATTCTAATTCTCACTAACCAGTCTAGTACAAGATACAAATCCTTTAGCATTTACATACAGCCTATAAGAATCACTACATTACCATTCTGTGTTACATTTTAAACCCTAAAAACTCCTCTTTGGGCCCCTTCTGCCGAGCTGGCAGGGTCTGCTCTGACCCTTGGACTGTCTGCAAGCAGAGGGTGTTGTTCCATCAAAAGGGGATCACCTTCAGCTGGCCACACCATTGTTTTCCTGTTGTTCAGTAACTGAGGTATCTCAAAGCTTGCTTTCATTTCAATCTTGCTTAGAGTTCCCATATTCTCAAAATCTCTTGCCAGGCAATCATATTTATAAGACTTTCCTGTTTCATCTTCCCCAACAATTGAGCAACTTTAAATTTTATTCTTCCCACCAGCAAAGGAAAATGCAGTCTGAAGAGCAACAGCAAAGTGTCTTGTGGGCAAAGTTGATAATCCAGGCTGAGGGTGGAGCAGAGAGGGCAGAGCTTCCTTCCCTCAGCCCCTGCCAACAGAGCAGGAGGGGTATCCGGGGCTCCAGCTGCCTGAGCCAGCCGTGCACTGGCCAGTGCTCTGTCTGGGTTTGTTTTGTGCTGCCCTGAGCAGTTCAAGGCAGATGGGCAGGCTCTTATTTCAGCTTCTTTACCTGTTTTTGTTTCTTTCCCCTTCTCTGCAGTACGTGGTCATTCCAACTCGCCGTGCAACCGCAGTGGCCTTGCAGAGTTTCACTTCACACCTCCTGGGAGATGCTGGCAGTCCTTATCTCATTGGATTTGTAAGTGCTCACAGCAGGCTCTGGCGGGGTTTGCTCTGGTTTCCAAACTGCTCATCTGAAATGCCAGGTTAGACCCTGCTGGGAAGGAAGGCCTGTGTTTGTCAGCAGAATGGGAAGTGCTGCAGAGCAGTGCCACTTTCTTTACCTGGTTGGGTTGTGAGCTGCAGTTCAAGCCGGGGGGGCTTACTTGGGTGTGGGAAATGAGCTACCACATCTTTGTAGCCTGAGGTGTTTCCAGCTCTGGAAAGAGAGAGTGTTCTTGTTGTGGTGTGGACATGGGGCCCATAGAATTTAGGTTGGAAGAGAGTCATGTGTGTGTTTAGCTGTTAACTGACCTCAGAAACCAAATACGTGTTTATGGGCAGCAACACACAGCTGTACCTGCTTTGTGTGACAGTAAATCACAGAACCACAGAACACTCTGGGCTGCAAGGGACTGACAAGGATCATGCAGTGCAGCTCCTGGCCCTGC
Organism: Emberiza elegans; assembly: GCA_024865655.1. Classification (NCBI taxonomy): domain Eukaryota; kingdom Metazoa; phylum Chordata; class Aves; order Passeriformes; family Fringillidae; genus Emberiza; species Emberiza elegans. The sequence goes on from JALJVW010001080.1 coordinate 2,083,128, forward strand.
ACAGACACACCAACAATCCCCCCCTGTGCCTGAGAGCAGTGTCCAAACTCTCCTGGAGCTCTGGCAGCCCTGGGGCCATGGCCATGCCCTGGGGAGCCTGGGCAGTGCCCAGCCAGGGGTTTTGTTAGTGCTCCTTCCTGGGGTGATCACTTTGGGCTCCTTTCTGTGACTGCTGCAGTGGCTGGCCTTGGTCTGACTGAGGATCTCCCTTCCCATGCCACCCTTGTCCTCCTGCAGAACAGAACAAGAGACCCAGATCCAAAATCTGAACAGCTGAAAATAAAAGGCCTGGGAAGTGTAATGAGGAAAAGAAATCTGGATATACTGGGGAAATGTCTTTTTCCTTCAGTGGAGTTTGATGCATGGACTCTCAGAGATCACAGATCATCATTTATAAAATATGGTAGCTTCCACAGAAATCCATAAGTGACCTTGCTCCTGGTGTGTTGAAACTGCTGCTTCCCAGGGGTGTAACTGGGATCCTCCCTGGTCCCACCTCCTGAGAGACAGGACTTTGATGTGCTCCTCCAGCTCACACACAGCTGCTGGGTGCTGTGGGGCTTTTTTATCTTTTACAACCATCATTGCTCATCTGTTCATCCTGTAGACACCAGTGTGTGTAGCTACACATATTTATTTATATACACTTAATTTTGTGAGTATATCTGTTTAAATATACATCAGTGTTTACTTTTGAGTGGCAGTGCTGTGGCTGCTCTGTAGCCCTTTGAAGCACACAGGAAAAGGCAGATACAGATAAGACTGAGAAGACCAAAGAAATGAGAAATCTCTCAAGAGAATAAAAATGCACAATTTAGCTTAACTCTTTATTTACTTCAATGTTCTGGGCACCTGGGGAGAAATAATCTTATTTTAGAAGTTGTTTGAAGGTGGCAAGAAGAAAGGAATTGCAGGAGAGGCTACTTTATGCAGGGCATGATGTGGGGAGCGTGGCAGAGGAGAAGGAGCCAGGCAGGGCTGGGGCAGGCCAGGCTGCCTCAGGTGACTGCTGCATGTTCATCCTTCCCTTACAGAAGAGGGATGTCCAGGAGGAATTCCCAGGGCCCTGAATGATTGCAATTATTCTTGAAAGTTGCCTGGGGCTCTTTGATGTCATAGATTAAAAATAAAAGGGCTTTGGTTGTAGAAATAATGTGCCTTGCCCTCCTGGTATTCAGAGATCAAGCAAGTTGTGAGTTACTTAAGGATTTCTGGCTGAAATATGTATAGCCCCAATTTAATAGTTGCTTTAGACTTTCTTTAGACTGGGAAAATATTTGTTATTATTTTGAATTATTTCTGAATTATTGGTTATTATTTTTGAATTCTTTTCCTTTTCTAATGCTGTAATTGTTGGGCAGTTGTGATTTGGGAGGAGGTGGGGCAGGTCCAAGGCTCTGTGCAGAAGAGGAGGAGTGAAGCCCTCGTGCCATGAAAGGAGCCAGCATCCCTTTGTGCAGCCTCTCTGGCTGGGCTGATTCATCCTCCCTCTGCTACCAGGACTGAAAGGTCAGCTACAGCTCCACATAACACAGACAACAAATACTATATAAAGTGAAAGGACAGCCAGCTTCTGCACCAGAGCTAAGGCAGGCACTGGACCTGGGTGTTACAAACAACAGGAGTTGTCCAGCTGCAGTGCAGGATGGAGAAACCCCCTGCAGCATTGAACCCCAGCTGGGCACGCTGCAGAAGGGGCTCTGAATCTGACCAGGATTTTCCAGGCAGTCTGTGAGGGTTGAGTAATCCACTCCTGCTGGATTTAAGGGAAATTTGGGATCCTAATTCCCACAGTCCTTCTGGGAGTCCCCACCCTGAGGGCATCAGCTCCCACTGCAGTGGCTCCAGACCCTTCACAAGGCAGACCAAGAGCAGGGGAAGGTTTTGAAGGAGAGCAGCAGAAGGCCCTGGAGGTGTCCAAGGAAGGACTGGATGTGGCACTCAGTGCTCTGGTCTGGCTTACAAGGTGATATTCAGTCACAAGTTGGACTTGATCTTTTCCAGCCTTAATGATTCTGTGATTCTGTGAGCTCCAGTAACAGGCAGGCTCAGAATGGATGAAACTCAACCTCCTGATCACTTGGGTTCACCTGGGATCTGCTGTGTCTTCCAACTGATAGAATTCCCCTGGTGTTCCCTCACTAAATGATCAGTGCTTTGACCAAACATGGCTGGAATCCTACATGGTTTGGGTGAGTTTATATTGAGATTCCCCCAGCAATGCTCTTAATAAAGAACTGGGGACCCTTGTCCTTGTAGGACCGAGCTGTGGCAGGCAGTTATCTCTGCTGGATACCAATAAATGTGGTATTGATCTTAAAATCCCTGTATACAACACAGAAGGTGCTGATGAGCCTCAGGTGTGCAGTTGCTGCTGTGCTCTGTGGTGTGTCCTGGAGCTCAAGGTCACACTCAGACTTTCTGTCACTTCACCCATTCCAACTCTTGCACTGCAGCTCCTTAAACCACCCAAAGCAGCAAATACACATTAGTGCTTAAAAGCTAAGTGGCAGGGAGCACACGTGTGGCTATTTTTCATGTTCATGAAATATTTAAATATTGATAACTTTTATTGTGGTAAAAGGGCTGAAGATTGACTTACAAAGGAGTTATGCAAATACAGCTTTAGGGTGGCAGCTGCAATTTGCATAACGCTTTACTACATGGCAAGCTCTGAGATCATTTACTGTAAATCAGCACTGCCTGCTCATTTCCAAATAAGAATAGACATTGCTGCAGAAGTTCAGTAGATGAGACAGCTTTTATTCCTAGAGAGCTGTAACTTTTTCCAGGATTTTGTGATAACCAACCTGTAGTTTAAATAACTCCTTTTTAACACCTCCAGGGTCACTCCACACTTTATTCTTGATGCAGTAGGTGAAAAATGTCACCTGCTCAGTGTCTTGCACCCAAATATGTGTAGTACTTTTCTGTCTCTGAGCACTCCCACGACTCATGGAGCACAGAAGTGTTAGGAGAAATGCCCCAAATCTCACCATTAATGTTGAGTATCAGATAAAGGTCTTCAGCTGCTGCCCAGACAGCATTTCAGACTCAGAAGAGCAAGTGGAGGGAGGTGGCAGCAGCATGTGAAATAGTTAACTCTTGTCAGGCTGCATCACAACTCAGCTCTTTGTATCTCTAATTCTGGTTTGATCTTGGTTGCCCTTTAAAATAAAACAGTTGTAAGTCCATGCTCCTGTGTCCATCTGTGCACAGGCATGAACCTGTTTACCCTGCTCAGGGTTTACATCATCCTTCTTCTTGTGTCCCCCTCCACTCCCTGACTGCTCTTCTGCTTCTGGAGATCTGAATGCAGAAGGAGAGTTTTATTTCAAGGCTGTGGCTTGGGACGTTTTCTTTCTTTTCTTTCTTTTCTTTCTTTCCTTCCTTTCCCTCCTTCCTTCCTTTCTTTCCTTCCTTTCTTTCCCTCCTACCTTTCCCTCCTTTCTTTCTTTCTTTCTTTTCTTTCCCTCCTTCCTTTCTTTCTTTCTTTCTTTCTTTCTTTCTTTCTTTTCTTTCCTTCCTTTCTTTCCCTCCTTTCTTTCTTTCTTTTCTTTCCTTCCTTTCTTTCTTTCTTTTCTTTCCTTCCTTTCTTTCTTTCTTTTCTTTCCTTCCTTCCTTTCTTTCTTTTCTTTCCTTCCTTCCTTTCTTTCTTTTCTTTCCTTCCTTCCTTTCTTTCTTTTCTTTCCTTCCTTCCTTTCTTTCTTTTCTTTCCTTCCTTCCTTTCTTTCTTTTCTTTCCTTCCTTCCTTTCTTTCCTTCTTTTCTTTCCTTCCTTTCTTTCCTTCTTTTCTTTCCTTCCTTTCTTTCCCTCCTTCCTTCCTTTCTTTCTTTCCCTCCTTCCTTTCTTTCTTTCCCTCCTTCCTTTCTTTCTTTCCCTCCTTCCTTTCTTTCTTTCCCTCCTTCCTTTCTTTCTTTCCCTCCTTCCTTTCTTTCTTTCTTTCTTTCCCTCCCTCCTTCCTTTCTTTCTTTCCCTCCTTCCTTTCTTTCTTTCCCTCCTTCCTTCCTTTCTTTCCCTCCTTCCTTCCTTTCTTTCCCTCCTTCCTTCCTTTCTTTCTTTCCCTCCTTCCTTCCTTTCTTTCCCTCCTTCCTTCCTTCCTTTCTTTCCCTCCTTCCGTCCTTTCTTTCTTTCCCTCCTTCCTTCCTTTCTTTCTTTCCCTCCTTCCTTCCTTTCTTTCCCTCCTTCCTTCCTTCCTTTCCCTCCTTCCGTCCTTTCTTCCTTTCCCTCCTTCCTTTCTTTCTTTCTTTCCCTCCTTCCTTTCTTTCTTTCTTTCCTTTTTCTTTCCCTCCTTCCTTTCTTTCTTTCCCTCCTTCCTTTCTTTCTTTCTTTCCCTCCTTCCTTTCTTTCTTTCTTTCCTTTTTCTTTCCCTCCTTCCTTTCTTTCTTTCTTTCCTTTTTCTTTCCCTCCTTCCTTTGTTTCTTTCTTTCCTTTTTCTTTCTTTCTTTCTTTCCTTTTTCTTTCCCTCCTTTCTTTCTTTCTTTCTTTCCTTTCTTGCTTTCTTTCCTTTCCTTTCTTGCTTTCCTTTTTTTTCTTTCCTTTCTTGCTTTCCTTTTTTTTCTTTTCCTTTCTTGCTTTCCTTTTTTTTCTTTCCTTTCTTGCTTTCCTTTCTTTCCTTTCTTTCCTTTCCTTCCTTTCCTTCCTTCTGTCTCTTCCAAATTTGTGATTTACTGAGCACTTTGCTCTTCCAGCCCTTGCCTGTGATGCCAGCAGGACCTGCTGCAGGAGGTGCTGTCCCCGAGTGCCAGGCAGGTGCTCTATGGGCACACACTGCCCTCACTGCCCTCACTGCCCTGCTGCTGTTTGCTTCCCTCCCTCTCATCCCCTCTGTGCAGCTGTTCAGAAGGTCTGAGGATGAAGACCAGTCTGTATCTCCTTGTCACCTGGCCACAGCAGCCTGTGAGAGGATGTTCTGGGGTGCCAGAGGGAGCTCTCCTCCAGGAGCACCTTTGCATGGACCAGCACTGCTCCCTGGACTCCTCTGATGGTGGCTCCATCTCTCCTGCCCTCCTGGGCTGTTCCAGTTTTACTGGAGGGACACCACCTCCAGCCTTGGCACCCTTCACTTTTCTCCTTCCCCAGCTTTCCTCTGAGCAGGTTGATAAACCTAATGAGCTATTTAAGCAGCAAGAATACTAATGACCTTCCTTTAGCAAGTAGTTAGCAGAGCAGTGTTAATTATCCCTGGTGCAGAGTATCAGGGCAAGCAGATCAGAATTTCATTAGGGGCAAGGCAAGTAAAACTGTGGTAAATGCAGCAATTAAGATACTTTTTAATGAAAGTTATACCTGGAGGTGCAGATTTCACAGGGTCTTGGCCCAGTTTGAAACAGCCTTTTGGTTGATTTAGTTTGAAGGTGTTTACTTCACCAAGTAAATCTATATGGAAAGTAGCTCTATGTGTAAAGACTGGACTGCCTGAGAAAGCAGAATTAATGTATTACGGTTTAAAATTCATATTTTATGGTTTAAAATGCTATGGCTGCTTCAGAGTAGACATGCTTACTCTGGAAGGACACTTTTTCCAGTTTAGTTTGCTAGACTAAAACAGACCTCAGCCCACTGGGAGTCAAATCCACTTCTGTCTGTTTTAAAAACAGGGTACTGCAGTGAAGTGGGTGGTTGGGGTGTGATGCTGCAGTCTGGGTGTTCTGTCCCTGGGTGATCCGTGCAGCCATTCCTCAAACATGGCCCATGAGGTGCCTGCTGGGGGTTACACAGCCCTGTCCCTCCTGCCAAAGCAGGCTGAGAGATGAGCTCAAGGTCAAAAAGGCAGTCATGTCCTGAAACAAAAATGTGCAAAATACTCCCCTGCTGTAGCATTCACATTCTTTGAAAAAAAATCCCTTCTCCTGGGAAGCTGAGAGGCCTCAGAGAAAAGGAAAACAATTCTTCTCTCATTTGCTTCTCCTGTGTTGTGCTCATGTGGAATGTGTTTGGAGATTGTTCACCCACAGGTGATTGTTCCATTGCATTCTGCTGTGAGTTGTTTTCACTCTTTGGCCAATCAGGGCCAAGCTGTGTCAGGACTCTGGAGAGTCTCTCAGTTTTCATCATTATCTTTTTACCATTCAGTCAGTATCCCTCCTGTATTCTTTAGTATAGTATAGTATTCTTTTATATAATATAGTATAATAAAGTAATAAATTAGCCTTCTGAGAACATGGAGTCAGATTCATCATTCCTCTGTTTGTTGGGAGATTTCCCAGCAAATACAACATCCTGCCATCCCTCTCTGGTTCATGGACCATCAGGAGATACCCACTGCTCTTGTGGGGCTGAGGATGGAACAGAGGTCTCAGTCTTGTGCCTTTAGCAGCTTGTTCTAATATAGTGTACATGACTCTGTACGAGCATCCTCTCCCATCACTGACAGAGCTGGTAGATGAATTGTGATTCACATTTATGGTTTTTATTGCTCTTCCTTTCCCAAGTGCCAGCTGCCTGACAGGTGTGGTGAGACCCTGGTGGCACCACTCCTCCCTGCAGAGATCTTTCCCCACGTTCATGCTTGTGTGTGACCGACACTGTGATGGGTAAAATGGGACTTGGCCTTGCTAGTCTGAACATCCACTGTGCTTGCCAGGGAAATGATGTGAGGGTGAGAACCTCCAGCCCCTCCTCCTTATTACCTGTTTCTTCAAGCAGTAACTTTAAGTTGAAGATTTCTCTGGTCCTGAGTAATTAAAAGCCTTTTTCATAGTGCACTGAAAGGCCAAATTTTTGACATAGCTGTCAGCTGCAAAAGAAGAGGAGAATTAACCACCTGGAGACCAGTCCTCATGGGATTGATCTCCTCATTGCAACGAGCTAACAAGCCTCCCACTTCTGATGAGTCAGGAACAGAAAAAATTTAAGTCTGTTAATAAAATACCAAATGATTTCCCATCTCTAAAATGCTCTGTACCCAGGGTTCACAGCCTGCTTTGGTGTTTTTTTCAGAGTTCTGTGCATCTGTCATGTTCATGACTTTGTTAGATGTTCAAGTTCTCAGTATTTTTGATAAATGTTTCATGTAGGTGAAAGTATCTCAGTAGAGAAAACCCAGAAATCCAGAGCAGGTCATTGTTGCTCTGGTATTTCAAGCTCTGTCTCATCTGCTCTGTCACTCCTCTGTGCACTGGAAACCTCCTTAAATAAATGTTTTATTCCTCTGAGCTGCCAAGGATCTGCACTCTCCCAAGATGGGCAGTTTTCATGGTGCTGAGCACCTTTCAGAGAGTGTCCAGCTTCTCTTCAACACAAGGAGTCACTTTGCTTTTGTGGGATGTACAGACAGGGAAGGGGCCCATGCAGCCAGGAGAGGTGGGGACAGGCTGCTCTGTTTCTGCGTGGCAATGGGCACCCCCACCCCTACACATTCACCTGCCTGGGTCATGGGAGTTCTTCACATTCCCCATGGTATGAGGCATCTCTCTCTGGGCTCAGTCTCAACTTACAAAATCCCCGGGCAGAGACCAGAGAGAAAGGCAGTTACTGACTTGAGGAAAAGAGACTTCCAACCCCCTCCGGGCAAATGGGGCAGATACTGCTCTGATGTACCAAGTCCATGTCCTGGCACAGCAAGCAGCATCCCTATCGAGCATCTTAATTTACTGTAGCCTTTTTCAAGGCAGCACCATATATTCAATGCAGCCTGGTCATCCTGGGAGAGGGACAATATCATTGAAAAAAAACAGGTTTACTTCCTTTTATTACAAAGTGTTCCTCATTACATTTAGTGCAGTATAAACTCTTCTACTTCCCCAGGCCCAGCAAATTGTTTACTTTATAAAATCCCTCCTTTTTGCTTTCTCAGCTTCATTTGCATTCATAGTCCATTTTTTTAGAAAATTAAAGAAACCTTTCATATTCACTCTGACTTGAGAGTGGGTGGATCTCAAACCACTGTGGGGTTACAGGGAATACTGTGCTAAGGAACTGTACTGAAATGATCAGCCAGGGAGAACCTGGCTTGTATCAAACTGGTAATCATGGAAATCAGATATTTGTGCCAGAAATACTCTTTTATGTAGCAGGATTTGTGCCCAAGTGGCAACATCAGAAACTTAGAGAAGCCAATTGCAGAGGAATTGAGATATTGACTCAGCACCAAGAGAGGAGGAAATGAAACAGTGATTTCAGAGCTGTTGTTACCATTACACTGTGTAATTAATAAATTAGTTAATTTACCCACCCAGACTGTTCAGCAGAGACAGAACATGGAATCCAGATGCCTTCCTTGGGCTCCAGCCCACCTTGGCATCTCCTGTCTCCCTGCACCCTGTTCCAAGGCACACACCACACTGTTCCCAAGAGAGTAATGAAGTTTCCCTTTGTTCCTCTGCTGTCTCCTTCACTCAGATGGAGACACAGGTGGGGATTTGGGGCTGGGATGGTGCCCAGTGCAGCTGCACTGCTGCTTCTCCAGAAAGCAGGAGCTGTCTGCAGCTGGACTCCATCCAGGTGCTGCCACCAGCTGAGCACGCACTGTCCTGTTCTGCTGTGAAAGTGCCTCAAGCTGAGTTTATTCAGCACAGTCATTCCTCTTGCTCTGAGCTCTGTGCTGCACAGCGAGGGAGGAGATGTGCATTTCACAGCTAGGTTGGTTGTTGGGAAGGATGAAAGTTTGACAAGAAAGTCTCACAGATATGTATGCATAGCAGAAAGATTTTTGAATGTAGAATCTGAAGAAGGAATAGAGATGGAAGCAAGTTTTGATATAGAAGAAAAGAATTGCTGAGCCAGTCTCACTGGATAACCAAGGAGGCAAAGGGTGTGTTAGTTAGAAGGGGGTTTTATGACTTAGAGCAAAGGATAAACCCACCCCAAACAAGATGTTTTTACCAAGCAGAAAGACAGCACAAACAAGTCAGCAAATGTTGCAAGCAGAAAAAAAGTCTCAGAATTTTCCACTGCAAGAAAACTGAAAAGCAACTTCTAGCTTAAACTGTAATGTACTGACTTTTAGTGACTGGAGAACAGTAACATGAATATGGTAATTACAGTAGTTATGATAGGCTTTAGATAAAAGTTAAGATATAGATTGGTTCTACTGTATGAAGATGCTCAGCAAAGAAAAGTCTATAAGGCATTGTAACCTAAAGAAAAGTCTATAATGCATTTTAACCTAAACTCAGGGTCTCCAAGCCTGCCTGCAGCTGGAGCTGACACCTGCAGGCACAGCTCTGTCACCCACAACCCTGGAGGGCTATAACACTTTGGATCCAATAAATTGCATTTTGAAAGAGCCACCTGCAGTTCCACATCTCTCATTCAGGCTCTTACAGTTGGTATCAAAGACTTGTGATTAGACTGCAGAGCAGCAACAGGACTTCCCTCTTGATTTTCCACCCCACATTCTGCAGAGATGTTTTGAAGCTTTTTGGCACCTCCCAGCTGGAGGAACAAAGGAAGGAATCCCACACACGACTCCGTGCTGCAGAGCTGGCACCGGCCACGCGCAGCCCCCGCAGTTTGTTACTCATCTTAGAGAGAAGACACCAAAAATTCTGCTTGATTGGGTCCTGCCAAATCACAGTTGGCCAGCTCAGGATGCTGTCATTGCAAGGAAAACCCAAAATTGGCAGTACAGAGCAGAGCATTTGGCAAACGGTGTGTCATTCTTGGAGCCTAGGTCTGTAATTATGTCCTGTGTCCTCTTGAGAGGAGATGCCAAAGTTCCAGCCTTAGCAGGTGGTTTGGAACAGACTAGCAGAGAGCAGTGACTGCTAACAGCAAACATATATATATATGGACCTGGTAAAATCCTAGAATTTAGAGATGAAGACACTGAGGAGTGAATTATATGGAACCTGGGTGAAGAAGCCCAGCAGGCTTGGTGGAAAGAATTATAACTTGAAAGGGAGGAAAGACATTTTTTTTAAACCGTGCTTTTACAGAATGTGTTTGGTTAAAAATGAAAAATACAGCAGATTTAATAATAACATGATTTGTTGCTAGAAAAGGTCAACACAATTTGTTGCATTAGAAGGGAAGGTGTGAGACAAACTGCATTGGGAAATTTATCTTTTGGAGACTTTACACTTTCAAAGCTGTTTTTAGCCTAGAATGTCATGCCATCCATGGAGAAAGCAATCAGAACCACATGCATGGCTTTTCATCCCCTGCTGCTGACTTACCATGTCAATTTGTCTAGTGATTTATTGTCTGGTCCTTTTAGAGAATAATTGTATCCATTCCCAAAAATGAAAAGTGCTTTAGAATGTCTAGATTTCTGTTTTAGAATATCCTCAATTCTGGCTATTGCAGTCTGACAGAGACATTGACTCAATGCCAAATTCTGGTTCATAATGAAGAGTAAGGGAAATGTTTGGAATTAAGGTGTGTGGATACAAAAGGGAATTAATGACCAGCTGATGTCCCTGAATGCAGAGCACATTCTGCTACCTTCCTGTGGGTGCATCCTTTTCACATTCAAGTCTTGTCACTGTTTTTTAATAAATCTCTCTGACTAATGGTCACTTTATTTTCCTTGAATCTCACATGAGAATTGTTTGCAACACTTTTGTTTTTCTTCGTGTGTTTTACACTGTGAATAAAGTTCTTTTTGAGAGGACTAGAACTCTTCTATATCCCAAGCACTGAAATTTTCTCCTCATCCTTTGTAGGGCAGGGAATGAAACAGAGAAATGAGGCTAAAACCCCTCAATTCTTTCTGTTGTTACACTCTTTCAATGTTGATTCACTCCCCCTTATTTGAGAGGGCTCCATCCTGTAGGACAGTCCTCATCTCCAGCATGTGCAGTAGTGCCCCCTCCAGCACTGGGCTGGCAGCTCCTCCTTTCCATCGCTCCCAGGAGCCAGGCTGGGCTGTGAGAGGGGCATGAGCACACTGAGACCCCCAGTGCTCCAAAACCTCCCTGCTAAAACACACCCAGTGCTCTTTGGAGTCCCCATGAGCATCATCCTCCCGGACCTTCTGTTGGTCAGGCATCTCCTCACTCACATTCACCTCCCAGGTCACTGCAGAGTGTGAGCTGCTGATTTCTCCTGCATGTGACCGTTCTTCTTTTCACTGTCAAGATTTAAGCCCTGAATGTCAGAACTTGCTTGTAGAGGTTGTGTTTGACTCCAACTTTTCCATTACCAGTGATGTGGCAGTTTTGAAGTTGCTGCACAAGCCTTGACTATTTCTGGAGCTGATTTGTGTGTGTGCACAGCAGCAGGATTTTTTGTTTCAAATTCCCTGCAGTCTTTTGGTATAAATTAGTGTTTCTCCCCCAACAAAAGGTCATGGATAAAAACAGAGCTGGACATTTAAATACCCAATGCCTTGAGACCCACCCCAACTGCTGCTACCTCTCTGTTGGATTTATGGCGAATAAAATTGTTTGCTGGGCAGTAAATATTAAAATGTGGAAGTTTAAGCAACAGACATGCATTACATTTTACTGAGTTTTAGCAAAAGCTTTTCATAACAAACTAAATAGTGCTGTTGTATGCCTCTGCTCCTTTGTGTAGGTGTAAATAATTTGTGTTTACTTTCATGCAATGATGCTTTTTGGTTGTCAGAAGGTGGAGATTGCCTTGATCCATTAATTTGGTGGTGTGCAGTGCCAGCACAGCCCCATGTCTGTGAGCCTGGGACAGAGCCATGTCTTGCACACAATTACACTTCAGGCTTGAGAGGTTGGAAGAAGGAATGAGCCCCATATACCTCAGACATGGGCATAAAGCCCCCAGGTTCCAATTATTTTTCTCCAAATCGGAGGGGATCTGTTTTGTTGTGGTTTTTTCTGTTCTTTGGAAAACATTTCTGCCCTTCCCACTCAGTACACAGAAATGGAATTTAATACCTCCCTTTGCTGAAAGGTAGATCAGGTGTGGGAGTGAGCAGGACTTGACAGGAATTGCAGAAGATTGATCACTGCCTCACCCCCTGAGCAGCACCAGCAGGGCCCTGCTGGCTCCCCAGGGTGTTTGGGCAGCGCAGCAAGGTCACACACCCACAGATGCTGGCACTGACACTGCCTGGGAGAGCGTGGAAAGGGCTGTGGGAATAATATGAGATCAGGCCAGAAGAGTGACAGCAAGAGGAGAGCCCCTGCCAAGCCTCACAGCAGAAATTGCCCAGGCTCCTGTGTGGAAGGCTGAAGGGTGTGAGGGACATTCAGCTTGTGCTGAACACACTGTTCCATTTTCAATCTCACACATGGTTGGTGGGTGGTTGTTTCAGGAATCCTGTTCCCTTCACTCTCATGGTGTCTCTTTTTCATCTGTGTGACTCATTTTTTTTGCTCCTCTCTCGTAGATCTCTGACCTGATACGACAAAGCACAAAGGAGTCCCCAGTGTGGGAGTTCCTCAGCCTGGGTTATGCTCTCATGCTCTGCCCGTTCGTGGTTGTCCTGGGCGGGATGTTCTTCCTGGCCACAGCCCTCTTCTTCCTCAGTGACCGAGCCAAAGCTGAGCAACAGTGAGTAGCCTGGCCATTGCCAGCGGGGAGGCACCACAGCCTGTTTGCTCTCTTGAACCTTATGCTTGTACTCTTCCCCCTGGCTTTGGCCCTTCCAGGTAAAGGATGTTGGGTTGTGTGTTCAGAACCTGGGCTCAGCAGAGTGCATGAGGCTGCACGAAGCACAGGGGCTTGGGTCATGCTGGCTGGGCATCCTTTACACGCTTCTGCTCTGGTGGATCTCAGCTGTTGGCCACGTGGCTCAGAGGGGAGCACAGGCCCCTCGCACCCTTGCCTGAGCATGTCACAGCCCAGGCTGTCCATGGTGAGGGGCTGCTGGGTGCTGGAACTGGTGGAGTGTGAGGTGAGGAGCAGGAGGTGCTCCCCAGAGCTTGGTGGTCAAGGCTGCACCCACCCGCCTCCATCCCCAGAGCCCCACTCACCACTCTGCCAGCCAAGAACATGAGGCAAGGAGGCAGCAAGCTGTGTGTGGGGACATGTGCACTCAAGGGTTGCTATGATAAAGAGTCTTTCCCAGTCCCTTCTTGCAGCTTCATGAAAGAAAAGCTACTGTTTTTCAGTAAAGAAACCGATTCGGATCATCTCACGGTTGGCAACTACAGTAATTCAGAAGACGCTTCCACATGACATACAAACTTCTGGGGTTAGTCTCTTTCTCATCATTGTTGAAAAATTAGAGTTACTATGTGTAATGTCATGCTCAATATGTGGGTAGGTGACTAGTCTGGTGTTGGCTGTAAGTTGCCTTTGCTTTTCTCCCGCTGGAGAATGGGAGCCTTGATTTACCTTAAGGAGCAGGGCCCTGGAATATCACTCCAGGTGTGGTAGAGGTGGAAGGAAAGTTAGGTGCTTGGAGCTGACAGAAGTGTGTGAACAGTTTGGGTGATTCTTTCTGGCTCACACTGTCTTATCAGATGGGTGAAAGAGATTTGGAAGCAGTGCCACAGATGGTGCTGTGGCCCTGCAAGTGGAGTTCCACCCTCCTTTTACTAGCATACATAAATACCAAAGAAAGGAGAAGTTCCTCTATTTTATTTTATTAAACATTGTGGAAAAACAAAACCTCCTGTCACAAGGATGGGACATCCTACAGAGTTGAACTTCAGTGTGGCTTTGGGGACATCACATCCTGGTTTTGCCAGGATGTGTGTGCCTGGTTTGTTATCTGCATACAAGGATCTTAAATGGCAGGAAGGGAAGTTGGAGATTAGGTGCTAGGAAGGACTTCCTAAGGGAAAAAAGAGGTAAATCCTACAGCAGATGATTTGGGTAAGACATGAAAGCTGTCCCTTGTTTCCCTCCCTGGCATGGCATGAGGCAGGAAGGTGGGATCTGCTCTCCAGCTTATGGATCTGCTCTCCAGCCCTGTTTTGTGCTTGTGCACATAAGCTGTCCATGCCAGGCCAGGCAGTGACCACTGGAGACATGGCAAGATGAACAGAAGTTTCTGGGTGCTCAGAGTGGTTTTTTTTGCTGCAAGGAGCCAGAAGTCCTACTTGGTGTCAGTGCAGCAGATGAAACTCCCTCTGTAGCATTTTCCTTTGCTCAGGGTGCTCACCTGATTATAGAAGAGTTTCGGGGCTTGCCTTTCCTGTGTTCAGAGAGGAGAGTGCTCATTCCACTTCTAGCTGTGGTGATTTGTGTCCCTTTGCTTCCAGAGAGGCATGAGAACACCTCAGGTTGTGAAGGAGGGGCTCAGGATTCAGATAGTGGAGAGTCCCAGGTCACTCCCATTTTTCAGCATGTCAAGCCCACCTGGACCTTTCAGCTGAGCAGGGCACTGTGGTTTCCAGCTGTTCTCAGCTCCGGTGCTGACCTCAAGGAGCAGGGTTGGGTTCACTCAGGAGACAGCACAGGTCTCAGGCTGGTCACCAGCTGGGTGACTCTGCTTGGCTGCCAGCACTGCTGTGTCTTACACAGTTGTTCTGCCAAACCTCAGCTTGCACAGCAGTGTTAATGTGGGAGGGAGATCACATCCACACCTCTAATGGCTCCTGCACAAAAGGGATTATTCCTCTGTTGCTGTCTGCCCTTTGCAGCTTTGGTTGTACTCTGTCCACATCCAGAGCAACCAACCTCCTAAACAGCCACTGCTCCATTCCTAGAAGAAAAACATTCAGGTTTCAAATCTGGTTTTGTTTCTCTTTCAGCATCATTCCCTTTCCTGACTCACATTTGTTTATGAATTTTTTATTAGTCACTCACAGATATTTTGTGTTGCAAACCAGGGAGAACAAGTGTCATAAATAATGGTTAGCAAAATAATTTCTCTCAAGTGACTCCTAGGAAGGGCACTCTTTCTGGGGTGTGCCCACTCCTATGTTAAAAATACACTGTGGCATCCTGCAGTGAGATTCCTGGAGTGCAGCTCCACTCAAGTTACTGAGAAGTGAGAGTGGAGAAAGAGAGAAGTAAGGCTGGAGACTGTGGAGGGACCCTTGTGCAGCAGGGTCTGTGCTGCCAACCATGCCCCATCTGCCCCCTCCAGCAGCTTCAGTGGCTCCTCAGAGTTTATTGGGCAGGATTTGTTAGCATCTCCATGCTTCCCTGTGAGAGGTAACAGCATTTTGCTATTAGTGGATAAAAACCCCAGATCCACCGTCCAGCTCCCACCTGTCCGTCCATCTGCCCTTGGCATCACACACCTTTGGCAGGGGCTGCTTTCTGCCCAGCCAGTCCTCCCCTCCGTCCTACCTATTACTTGCTGGGTACAGAGGAATTTCTATTTCAGGCTGCCTTGTTTTCCCTGTGCAGTCAGTCCTGCTGCTCAGACAACAGGAGCTGGGAGCTGGCTTTGCCAAAAGAAATCAATTAACCTGCGGGAGCGGCGTCACACGCCAGGGATTAAAGCCATCCATCACTGCCAGGGCCAGGGCACAGGGCACTGTCACCACCCCTCCAGTGACCCAGCACGGGAGCACAGAAGTGGAACACTGCTCTCACAGCCTATGGAAGCTGAGCTGTCCCTGCTTTAGCTGCCACGCTCCTGTGAAATGTCGTTCAGGGATTTTTTTGCTGGGATTTCTGAGTTTGTTTGTTTTTTTGTGTAACCGTCTCTGGGCATTTGCTTAGAAATAATTTCTTCTTCCAGCCAGGGCAGATACCAGGATAGCAACTCTTTCCTGTAAAGCTTCCTCCAGTTTCCACCATGCTTCCTTTCAAAACAAGAATTTCCAGGCTTTCACACTACTTTTATCATTGCCACAATTCCTGGCATATTTTGTATTTTTTTAGCACAGGAATTCCAGTCAACAAGGCTGCTCACAAAACACAAATGAAAAAAATTCTTTCCATAGAAATTCTTTTTTTAAAACGAAATTCTTTTATTACCATTTTCATGCTGCTTCAGAAGTCTGACATCTTAAAGAGGCTTTTAGAAAATATAGTACTAGAAGAGAACAGGATAGCACATCACTCTGTGCTAATAATCCAATCGTTTGGAGGACTAGTTGTGTAACACAAATTTAATCCCACCATTCCAAAGTGATAAGAAAGAGAAAAGAGTTAAGAATTCGTTCTGTAAGAGGTCTTAGGCACTAGCAATGATAAATACTTCAATTGTTTTTTAAACCACTCAGCTACAATTCCTTCTGTGATATCACTTTAATATGTTGCTGTTTCTTTCCTGCTCTGCACCTCTGCAGAGGAGATTTAAAGCAGTTGTATTTTATTTCCAAACATCAGCACTCTGAACTGTAATTCTCTTACCTGCTTGAGGGATATTGGTGAGACCCAAGCTAGATTTTACTCTCTGGAAGACAATACAGTCTTGCCATGGCAGAGCCCTCTGGAGTGGATCAGAAATCTGATAATTGCACTTTTATCCTCAAGCTCCATCCCAGTACCTGTGCAGCCCTGCCAGCCAAGGAGCCATTTCCAAGGCTGGGAGCAGTCCAGGTTCTTCACTCCATGGAAGTAAAAGCCCAGCACAGCTGAGAGCTGTGTCTGTGGTTTGTGTCCATCCCTTCCTCACTCACAGTGTGGAGCACTGGGGCAAACGAAGCTTCGCCCTGCAGGGCTGCAGAAGAAAAGCCCACATTGGGTACTTGATAGAAGCTCCATCAATAATTAGGAAAAATGTGCTATTTTTTAATTAGAAAAAGGGATTCAAAAAAGTCCCTTCCCCAAGCTGTGACAGCATTTGGGTACCAGGGATATAAATCACCATAATTAGTGTGCAGCAGGGTCCTTTCCTGGGCAGTGAGTGCAGTGATCCTGCAGCCCTGTCCCCAGCCATGGCCACTCCCAGCTGCTGCTGAGGGAAAACCAAATTCATCTGGATTCTTCCTGAAAAATCACCCTGTGCAAGTGTGCGATACTCTGCTCCTCAAAGGATTTTGTTGTTTTAACTTCTTCTTTGTTTGGTTCGTTTTTTTAAACTTAATCCCTGGTTTTACACCCGGAAACATTAGATGATCTGGTTTTTGCCAGAGGTATGAAAAGATGCTTAGGATGGGTGTCCAAGTTTTATGCTGGCTCAGTCCCTCTGTGCATGATAGAGGCTGGTATTTTTGCCAAGGACACAGCAATGCAGATCAGGCAGCAGGATGCAACTGCAGAGTGGATCCCTGGTGCAGCCAGAGCAGGAACAAAACAGCTGCACTAATGCAGATATTGAGAACAAAAGAATTCAAGTCTTTAACCAGTGACCACTCGGCACCCGAGAGCCTGCAAGCCTGAATCGTTCATCCCTTTGTTTGCATAATAAGAATCAGGTTATTTAAACAACTCAAGCAGGTATTTATTTTCTCCTAAAATGAAAATTAAACATTTAATAAGAAAAAAAATTACTCTTAACACCTTTGATCTGATGTGGAAGCTCTTGCTGAGTAGAAGTGCTGGTGGACATTTAATTTTAAAAGTGGTGTGTACAAACACTAGAAAAAAGAATCCTCTTTACAGAGGAGATAGCAAAATCCACAAAAAGAACCATCCCTAGTCCAGACACTTCTGCTGTCTTAAACATGGCACATCTTCAAATTGCATTACAGGAAAAATGAGAATAATCCATTTTCAGGCTCTTTCTTCTGCCTCCTATCAGGCTTATTTTTAGCCTTTTGCAGAACTGGATATAAAATTATCTCCCAGTTCTCCTATTGCAGCAATTTGAAAGTGTCTGACCTTATTTTTGCTTTGCAGATTCTATTATGTGGGGCAGGGGAAGGACTCTCAGAGTTGTCAAACCTCCCTTTCTCTCATTTTTCTGTGGCAGCAGCTGGAGACAGAAGGGACCCACCAGGTGACCTGATGTTGTTGCCATTAACCATTTCCCAGGTATCGAGGTGGCAGCTGGCTGGTGCTGAGTGTGCTCCGTTCTGGTAGCTTGCATTGCCAAAAAGAACATTCCTTCTCTGAAGTTGCTGGAGCTGTATCACAGAGGGTTTTATGGGATGCTGGACACTTATTTTAGAGAGATGTGTCAGTGCTGCATTGAGACAGAGTTTGGATTTGAGGATTTCAGGAGCTGCAAGTGGATTTTAACAACTCCCAGAAAGGGATTTTTGAGAACAGTTTGCTCACTGCTGATGCTCAGCTGCTTATGGGGAGGAATATCATTGCTTCATTTGTTTTGACTTTACAAAAGAACAATAATTAAACATTTCCTACAGTGGTAGAAACTCACAATGCTTTTTTAGCCCAAATAAGACATTGTTGGCCTTTGAAGCCACATGAATTTACAGCAAAAAGCCTGGATTAAATGCAGAGGATCTGTGGTGATGGAAGGAGAGAGGCAAGGAGAGAGTTTTGAGTATCTGACAGTGGCATGATAAAAACTCACAGACTGCAGATGGAACAAGATGAGACTGTTAGATGGTTTATATGGAATCTGTGGTAAGAATACAAAGGGGAGAGGTGGTGAAAATGTAAGTGGTTCTACTATTGGTTGGAAAAGCTCCTTGTAGAGCTGTTGGTTTCTCACCTGTTTACTGGCCAGGTTTGTAACTCCATAAACAGTTAGCAAAACCAAGAATGCAACAGCTTGGAACTTGAATTTTAAATGCTGGTTTGCTGCTGCAGTTGGGAACTGCTGGTGTCATGCAGGTGGAAAATAGTCTCATATAGAGCAATTGCTGATTTGATGTGTTGCTTCAGCCAACTGTGGATTTCCTGCAGGTCATGCAGGGAGGTGGCAAAGGTCAGTGTGGGTTCTCACAGGCACTTTGAGCTCAGCTGTGGTCCTGACAGGGTGTTTGAAGTGCTCTGTCAGAGTTCAGTGTTGGCAGCAGGAGCTTTGCTTTAGCCCAGGCAGAAAGACAGGGGCTGGCACAGCTCTGGGAACCCTTGAGCTGTGGAAGGGGCTGTGGGCAGAGCTCTGGGTTCTCCAAAACCACCCATTCCCCACCAGGCTGACCTTCCCAGGTTCATCCCCTGCCACAGAAAGGGAACAATATTCCTACACTATTCCCAGCTAGTTGTGCTCCCCCACAACAGGAATGGAACTTCTCCATGTGCCTTATGCTGTAGGAAAGCCAAAGCTCACTCTTCCAAGAGCTCCAGATCAAGAACTGCGTGGGAGTCCTCCTACTGTCTTGGCTACTGACTCTCTGCTGTGAGCCCCAAGAAGTCAGAGGCTGTCCCTAGAGTGCTCATCAGCTGTAAATCAGGATTGAAGGCACCTTCCCACAGTGTGCAAGGGGCACTGAAATCATCTGATACCAATGGACCCAGCACGTCAATTGGCACTGGCATGGCAAAGGAGAATTCTTGGCATAGAGGGACTTTGCCATGCAGGAGGAGATTTTAAATTCTCACTGAGACAGATCCTTTGCTAAGGCTGCCCTGGCACAGAGACAAAATCTGATCAGATCCCACGCAGGTGACTGGAGCACTGAGCAGAAGGTAGCAGCCTTCCAAGCAAGAAACAATCTCTGACACAAGGAAATGGAAGAAATCATGGAAAATTCAGCCGTGCTGTTTCCTGATTTCAGAACATTTTGCAAAGGTATTGGCTTTTATGAGCAGCACTGACCTCTCCTTGTGCAGCAGTCTGCAAGGCAGATCCTGTGCCTGTGGGTGTCTTAGAGCAATTTCCTTGTGGTTGGGTCCTTGACTTGGGCCAGGCTTTAACCCCTCACAGCCACTCCAGAGTATTGGGAGAATTGGAAGGGTAAGAGCTGAAAAACCTGTGGAAATAGGTTAGTTTAATAGTTAATAGTTTAATAGGGAAAGCAAAAGCTGTACCACTAACAAAGCAAAACAAACCAAGGAATTCACTCCCCACTTGCCATGGCAGGTGGGTGTTGAGCCATCCCCCAGGAGAGCAGGGCCCCTTTACACACAAATTTATGAAGGACAAACACCTTCACTGCAAATATGCTCCCCTCCTCCTTCTTCCCCCACTTTATATACTGAGCACAGTGTAATAAGGTGTGGAATATCAGTTTGGGTCTCCTGTCCTGGCTCTGTCTCCTCCCAGCTTCCCATGGATGCCCAGTTCCTCACCAGCATGGCAGGACAAGGAGCAGAAAAGGCCTTGGATCCATGCAAGCCCTGTTCAGGAATAACAAAAACATCTCTATATTGTCACAGACATCTTTTATGAAAAATAATTTCCTTAGGATTTTTCCTCCTGAGAAGCTGAGAGGCCTCAGGAACGAAATGTAAACATTGATTATCTGCTGCTGTGGAATGCAACAGGTGCATCTGGGATTGGCCCATGTTGGGTGTTTGTAATTAATGGCCAATCACAGCCCACTAGCTCGGGCAGAGAATCCAAGTCACAAGCCTTTGTTATCATTCCTTTTTTTTCTATTCTTTGCTACCCTTCTGATGAAATCCTTTCTTCTATTCTTTTAGTATAGTTTTAATGTAATAAATATCATAAAATAATAAATCAGCCTTCTGACATGGAGTCAGATCCTCATCTCTTCCCTCATCCTAAAACCCCTGTGAACACGGTCACACTGTATTATCACCCATGTTCAGCACAAATCCAAAACACAACCACACTCCAGACACTGGGAGGAAAATTCAATTAAATCTACTCCAGCCAAACCCAGCAGAGGCTGGGTGACATCTTTTAGAGAAACAGGGACAAGCTGTTGGAGTGTTACCTCCACTGCTCCAGTAAGGAGTGTCTTAAGTGCTCTGGCTGGGTCATTCCCAAAGTTTCTGCCAGACCACTACAAGCCACATGAGGATTGTCAGGACTATACCAGTGGAATGGATGGATGTTTCCTTGAGGCCTCCAGGCCAGGTTGGACAGGGCTTGGAGCAGCCTAATCTACTGGAATGTGTCCCTGCCCATGGCAAGGGTTGGAATGAGGTCTTCAAGGTCCCTTCCAACCCAACCCCTTCCATGGTTCTGTTATTTCCCACACCTGGTAGCTCAAAGAGCTGCAGCATGAGCAGTTATTTTGGAGGATAAGAAGTATGTTTTTAATCAAGTGCCATCAGGATGTTCTACAGGATTTTCTATTTTAAGATTTAATTCGTTCTGATCTGCTTTTTATGTCATGTTTTCTCCCTCTTGCCATCCAATCATTCAATCAAAAGTGAGGCACTCCACTGCCTCTTTTCTCCGTTATTTCAGAGGACATAATTGTATGTTGTTACACACATCTTCTGTGGCACTAAAACCCTCCACCTCAATTCTGAGCCCATTAATGTCTGGCAGAATTATCCTTACAGAGACAGACTCAGGCACAAAGTTTCAAGACCCACATCTTCACAGACTTCAGGGGTCTGTGGCAGAGAGCCCCCAAAGATTGGTGGTGAGCTCTGGAGCTCATTTCCATCCAGGTCCTTGGGACCGTGACTGATGCTGTAAACTGCTCATCTTCACATCTGTTCTGGTGCCTGGGAAAATAGCAGGAAAGGTTATTGATTTTTCCTTTATGCCAGTTTTCTCCTCAGTAAAGATGTGTGAAAGAGGAAAAAGTGAAGCTGACCCATGTTTCTGCCTCTGGAGACAAATCTGCACCTGGATTAAATGAACAGATGGAAAACACTGACAGTCTGTGCAGCTTTGAGGGGCTGAACCAAATAGAAGGGAAAACATATTTGCTGTACATGATTATCATATTTTGTTTACTAAACCCACTGACATGCAGGAAGGAAAGGGGATTTGAGCCAATTCATTTCTTCAGTGCAGCTGGAGGAGCCCCTGTCCCCAGCAGAGAGCTGTGACCCTGCAGTGACAGAGCAATGCAGAGGGAAGGGCAGGGCACAGCCAGCTCCTGTGTGAGCCTGGGATGGAGAGCACAGAGCCCCTGGCTGGGAAGGAGAGCACAGACAGGCAGCAGCCACAGTGAGCACTGCTCCTGCTCCAAAGCAAACTCCTCCTGTGCCAGATTGTTGGCTGAATTTTGTTAGAGTTCTCTTAGCATCCTTTTCCTCCAGCAAACTGACCTCAGCTCCATCAACAGCCCATTCCTGCAGGCTGCATAACCTGTCAGATGCATCAGGAAGCTCAGTGCTTGGACTATTTTTAACAGTGCCATCCTGTCCTTGTGCCACTCACTGGGAGCTCTAGGCTGATGGATCACTGTTGCTCTCCTTCCCTTTCAGTCATTGTTTCCAGCTCCAGCCTGCTTGGAGCCTGAAGTTCTGCAGGAACTCATGTTGTCAATCTCATCTTGTCCCAGAATTCCAGATTTCACCATCAGAACAGCTTGAGGTCAGTCAGAGCAGGAGCTGCTCTCTGGGAGCAATGCTTGATCCTGCTGTTCTTGCTGAAGGTACCAGGTCAGAGTGAGGGTTCATGTTCTGCAGCCTTTTTTGGGGAGGATTGGAGGCTGTGGCAGCTTGTTCAGAATCCCAGGAGAGCTGCTGTGGAGCAGGGAACCAAAGCCATCTCCTTCCAGCTGCAGGTGAAAATGGGAACTGTGCTTGGCTACTGCAGGGCAGCACTGGCTAACCCAGTTACCTGCTGTACTGTCACCAAAAAGTCTGAAATTAAGGGCAGAGAAGGTACACACTGGAACTGGAGTGTCCATCCTGCTGGGTTTGCTCCTCCCAAAGTGTCTGGTGAAAAGGTGGTGCAGGACTGGCACCAGTGTTTGCACTCAGGGTGTGGCAGAGTCCAGCTGAGAGATTTCTGGTTTGTTTTGGCTTCTGCAGTGAGCAAAATAGTGAAAGAACAGCTGTGGCTTTGATTGTTACAGGGGCTGCTCCAGCTCTCCCACTCCATAACTCCTTCAGCAGTTATCTGCAGGAATTAGTGATAACAGCAGCAGCAGTGCAAGTCCCTTCTGTGTTCATGGGTCAGTTAATAAAATTCACTCTTACAGCAGGTGTGGAGCTACAAGTGACCATCGTTGGCCTCTGTTTTCCTTGTCCAGTCTCAGGCAGCAACATCAGCTCTGAATGCTGCTGTTTCAGTAGCTGGAATTTCAGCCTGCTGCATCTGGATGGGCTGCTCATCATCCCTGAGGCACAGCTGGAGGGTGATGTTGATCTGATGCGAAAACCACCCTTTAACTGGCTGTATTTTAAAATAGATTTGTTTTTCATAGATGAAGGCCATAAAATCTCCTTACCTTTCAAGGATGTCTGGCCATGAACTTTTCATCACCTAAAATTTCATGTTTTAATGTGTTTGCAAGGCCATTTGGAGATGGTTTTGGTCTCCCAGCATCTGAGGAAGTTCAGACAGGAGGAATCTGCTGGGAGCTGCCATTAGTGACTGGTCCCCTGTGTCCCTTCCTAAAGCACTGCTTCAAACAGGCACTTGATGGCACATTGCAGCAGAAACACAGAATTCTCTCCACTGAAATTAAGGACAAGGATCCTTAATCACTGGCAGGAATTGCTGCAAAGTCCAGTGGTCCAGCTCCCCTGTAGCCCCTGTACTTCTGTCTGCTGAATGAGGTCCAGCTCAACAACTCAATACTAAAAAACTCCAGCTCAATAACTCAAAAACTGATTTATTTTCAGGCTAGAAGGACCCTACCGGAGCATTTTATTGTTGGTTGTAAAAATTAAGTGATGTTAAGTACAGCAGGCTGTAAAAACCAGGACAACATTTCCTAATGTGCTTCTCAGATAGAAAAGCCAGAGTCTGGTCTGTGTAGATAGCAAGAAAACTGGGCTTTGGGAAAGCTGCAGGATACTGAAACACAGGTGGTGTTTAACTTAGGCATGAAACTTGACATGAACCAGGCTGGCAGCATTCCCAAAAGCCTCTCTTGGAGCCTTGGGCACAGCAGTGGCCACGCACTGAGGTGTGTCCTCCTTCCTGGCACCCTGCTCCTGGCTGGAGCTCCGGGACAGAGGTGACACACCCCTGGGGCTCAGCAGGAGCACACACATCCCACAGTGCTCCTCACAGCTGCAGCAGACAGGTGAGCAGGGCCATCTGGGCTCTCCCCTTGCTGCCCAGGGGGGAGCAGAAGGTTCTGCTCTGGATGTAGGCAGCAGGAATCCTTTCAAACCCCTGGGAGTGCCCAGCAGTGCTGGCTGCGCTACAACCTGTAATCTCCATTAGCTGCTGGCCTGGGGAGCGGCAAGGCTGGAAGGCACAGAGCATCTGGAAAGTAATCCTGCCCAGTTCCTGAAATAGAGCATGGCTGACCTGTAAAAGATCCTGGCCAGTCATCTGTTATCTTAAATTGGCTGTCTTGTCCTCTTGCAGGTCTCTAAGCGGCCGAGGTGCAGTGAAATTAGATCCATTTTACATAGCATAAATATTTAACAGCTCTAGAGCATGTAGTTTAATATTAAACAGACAGTCTTATAAATACTTCAGAATTATAGATGCTGTCACAGTACATGGAAATGACTTGATAGGATCTAGGAGAAATATTTAGGTTTGACAGGAGAGGAAGTGATGGAGTTAGAGAGAATCAGCCACATTTTTAACTGCTGGAGGAGTCCGTAAAAAAGCCCAAAAAAGTTGTACAGCTTCTGTTCTTGAAAAGCAGTTTGGGTGAATTCCCTCCTCCTCCAGAAATAACAGACTGGTTCCCACCCTACTCTCTTCAAGGAATGAAAACATTCACAATCTTAAAAAAACACTGCAGAGCAAACAGAACAATTTGGGAGCCAATGTTCAGTGATCCATTCAGTGTGGGATTATCATTATTAGAAAGGCAAGTGGTACTTAGTGAGGGATTTAGATGCTCTTGAGCCTTGTTATTTTAAGCCCATGTACTACATTTTGCCACCTAAGAGAGTTTAAAATTTATTATTTGTAGATTTGCTTTAAGAAAAGTAAACAAAATCCCACCTGACCCATGAACTGAGCCCCACTGTCACTGGTTGTGGCAGTGACCAGTGTCTGCAGCGCTGAGCTTCAGAGGGTCTGAGGAGGCACCATTCCAAATTTGGGGACTATTTCAGTTTTCTCTCCTGTCCACCAGCTTCCTGTGTGATCCCTGAAAGTCATTTCTCTCCCCAGCAGGTTCACAAGTCACGTGCAGTTTAATTTCCCATCAAATCTTCAAAACACATTTCAGGATTAGCCCCTCCAGGCCTCTGTTCCCATCTGTGAAACAGAGATAAAGCAGAACTTGAGAGAAATGTGTTAAAATAAAAGGGTGGTACATTTTATCCCATAGGAGGCTGAACTGTTAAACAAGCAGGAAAGTTGTGTCTACTTCCAGTTGTGTCAGCAGGTCCATGATAAAGTCATGGCAAAACTGACTTTGTTTGTATAGATTCTGTGTCCTCTCAGAACATGGAATGACGTGCCAAGGAACAGGACTTACAAACATTATGGCTCACTCAAACCTCTGGAGTTTCAGTGTTCTCTGATAGTTTTGTGACATTCCATAGTTTGCTTCCTACTTTTGAAGTTGGCTGTAGCATGCCCAGGTCGTTTTCCCTGATGTATTCTGCACAATTCCAGTATTCAACACAATGTGATCTCCAGTGCAGTGGGGTTTCCAAGAATGGGACTTGCATGAAGAAACTTGGGTCAGCTCTTCCATCAGAAATATTTCAGTTTATAGCCTGGAAAGGCAGAGAAAGCACAGAGGAGACCTCCTGTGGGGTTGGTGTGAAGTTAAGAGCTGTGGGCTGAACTGGACCAATTCCTGATACATAGATTTCTTGGAAGGTGCCCCCTGAGTACTGACTAATTTTTATCCTGGAACGTGTTTGAATCCATTTCAGTAAAAAACCGTGTTCTGGGTCGGGGACAAAGTGTGATGAAGAGCCACAACTAAGTTTTAATGTGTCCAAAGGAGAGTGATGTTTCCTGAGAATTTGTCACCTGGCCGGGCCTCGGGCAGTGGCAGCTCTGTGATGCTCCCTGTGCACCGTCCGAGGGTTTCACTGCTGCCAAGAGAAGCTGCCTGTGACAGCAGAGTTACAAACCACTGCTGGGGTGGTGTGGTTCCTCTGAGGGTCCCCAGGGAGTCCCAGGGTCCCCCTAAGCTGGATGTTCACTGACAGGCAAGGAGACTCCACACGGCTTCTGAGGGTGCTAATTAGGGGAGGGTGCTAATTATTGGTGATCCCACCACCGGGAGCAGTGTGGTTTCTGAGGGAGAAGGGGGGAAGGAGGAGGGAAGGGGAGAGAGGGAGAGCCCAGGGAGATAAGGGCCGAGAGAGGATCTGGTCTCCCCCACACAGCTTAACAGGGAGAGTCAAAGTGAGCGCAGAATAAGACTTGGGCCAATGGGATTACAGATCCGTGATACTTCAGGGGAGGATCACAGGCTTGGGATAAACTGTACATTTTCGAGGGGTGAGACAGAGCAAACCATTTAACTAAAATGTAACACCACACTGGGGCGGTTTGGTTCTTGCTTTGAGAGACAGGTGTCTGCTAAGGAAGGCAGGAGCCTCCCTTGGAATGGAAAATGTAACCCTCTTCCCTCTGAATTATTATAATATTGAAATTAAGGATCTTTCAGGCAAAGCTATGGGAAACCACAGTTCTTTCACTGGAATATGTGTGTGTAACAAACAAGCCAACAGCAGCAGCAGCAGCGCAGGCCCAGCCCGGCCTTGTCCCGCTGCAGAGAGAAGGGACCTTCCCCTGGGTGCAGTTCCGGGCACGGCCGCCAGGGGCGCTGCTGGCTCCGGGCGGGCAGGGCGGGGCGGGGACTCCCCCGGGCCGGCAGGGGGCGCTGTGGGGCGGCCCGGCCTCATCTCCCTCACACGGTAATGGCGGCTGAGATGGGAAGCGATAGAGGAGAGGCTTCTTTATGAACCCTGGGGGGCAGCCGAGCTTGTACCCCCTCAGAACAGCAAAAGGAGATGTAGCAGGAACCTCAGAGCAGCCAGCTGGAAAGGCAGGGAGGAGCAATATCCCGGGGTGGTAGATGAGATAGTGTCAGAAGTTCCACAGCTGTCACTGCCTGCTGTGTGGGTAGGCCAGGAGTGTGGGCTACGGTGTTCAAAAAGCCCTGGAGCAGGAGCAGAGGCACAGCCCGGCTGGGCAGCAGCAGCCTGGCTCCCAAACAGAGCCAGGAGAGGCTCCCTGGAAGGGGAAGGGCTCGGGGATGCCAGGGTTTCCCTGAGGCACCCCGGCAGACAGTGAAGGGTCCTTTGGTCCTTCGGTGTTCACAAGGTCCCAGTTCCGTGGCTGCTCTCACAAGCAGAGGCTCACCCACGGCAGAAGAAGCAGGACCAGGCTGGGCTCCAGTGGTGGCAGCAAATTGCCTCCCCCAAGCAGCAGCTCCACCATTGTCCTCCGAAGAACAAGAGAGCCAGCAGCTGCCCCAGCCCCTTTGGTTTTTATTACCCAGCCCAATTCTCCCAGTATCTCTGCCTTTCCCAGAGAACCCCCCAGGTAAAAAGAGAGAGCAGCCAGCTGGACCCCTCCCCTGAGCTGTGGCCACTTCCTTTGCCTCTCTTAAATACCTGGTTGTTATTGTCTCCTAGCAACACATAGAGCAGAAAATTCTTTTAGAGAAATAAACAAAAAGAAAAGTCCTAAACCCCAACACCGGCACAGCCAACCTCCACTGGTAGGTGGAGACTCTCCCTTTGTAACTTGGATTTATTTGTGCTGCTGCTGCCCAAGTACAGGCAGAGAGCCCTCGGGTAAAGCACTCAAACCCCACATCAGGGCAGGTCTGTGCGTGTGCTGGGGTTTCCCAGTGTTGTAAGAATCCAGGTGTTCCCACTGAGGTCCAAAGGTGTCAGAGTGTGAGGATGTCACCTCTGACAGTTCACACGGGGCCCTGCTGTGTGTGTCACCGTCAAAGGCACTGGCTCCTGTCCCTGAGTAGCAAAACCAGCGTGGGAGGGGATGGGAGAGGAGCTGCTGCTGAGGAAGGTTGAATTTTCCAGGGCATGTACTGCAAGGACAAGCAGCAGGGGCAAGGGATGGCCTTGGCAGGACTATTGCTGCTGTCCCTGTGTCCTCAGAGCAGACAGGAGCCATCCCCTCGCTGCCCTCATCCCAGGAGCTGCAGGACAGCTCCTGCCTGGTGGCACAGCAGTCCCTGCCACACACTGCCCATCACCCAGGAGCAGGTGCCTGGAACAGCAGCAGGACTTCAGGAGCTGCAAGCTGAAAGACAACTCACTTTTCCTTAAGTTAATTTTTATCAGTGATGACTGTTTACATTTGTGCTGTCAGGCTGAAGGACACCAGCAGCCACTGTGCAATCTTGTACTGGCTTAGGGAAATAGTAGCTACCTGGATGCCTTTGGGACCTTCCCAAATCCTTGTCAGTTAGTGCCAGCAGTGTTATTTGGCATGTTCCAGCCGTTGTCAGCACTGCTGTCAGGAACCCATGTGTGACAAGGTTTCATTGTGCAGGACAGTTTTTAATGTCCCACTTCTTTAGACACTGTTAAGCAACCCAAACCTGGATTTATGAGGCTGGTATGTTATTAGGAACCCATTTCTTTGCTAATTGCAGCTCTCTCACAACACTTTTGTTTTCTCTCCACCAGGGTGAATCAGCTCGTGATGCCACCAGCCTCTGTGAAAGTCTGAGATGGTGAGTGACCCAAACCAGCTGCAGCTTCCAAGCTACAGCTCATCCCCAAACCCCTGTCAGCCCATTTCTTTCCTTATCAATTGCAGAGAAGTTTCCTTAGCCAGCTCTGGTTTGCACCTTTGCCACCCCCAGCCCGAAGCAGAGCAAATCAAGACCAGGGAAACCAGGGGTTAGCTCAAGTGTCCTTTGTGGTATTGAGTTGCTTCCAGAACCTGGTGTTCCCTTCTTTGAGCAGAAAAGCCCATGTTACCCGTGTCCCTTGAGCAGTGTGACTGTCCCAGACCAGAACTGAAAACCTTTTGGTGTTCACAAAACCTCCTGCTGCCCTGCTCGGGGTCAAACATGGCCTGCTACCACACCACCATTTCTGGCACAGTCCAGATTTTCTGCAGGAAGTGTTTCCTGACAGCACCTGACCCTGTCCCCTCTGCAACCCTCGACCCAGGGTGACACCTCTGAGCCAGAGGGACCAGGGCCTGTGCCCTCCCTGCTGCCCACCCTGTCCCTTGTGTTCCTGCTGCCCTTATCACTCCCCCACAGCCACAGCGCTGCTGCTTGGAGCTGCCACAAGTGATAAACACTTCCCAGCATTTTGCTGCAGCCAAAATTAATTAAAGCAAGTTTTTGAAGAGGAGATTTCTTTCCCATAAATTAAATGCATTGAAAGACTAATCAGAAAATCAGAACTCAATAAGACACTTCAGAATGGCCTTTTGAGGGAAAAGATTTCATGCAATCTCTAGCAGAGCAGATGTGTTATTTCCGCAGAGGGGAGTGGATTTGGGCATGGGGCTGCCTGGAGTTTGCAGGCTCTGGGCTGGATGTGTGTTCACACAGTATTATTTAGCAGTAGCTTTTAGATAAAGTTGGAGGGTTTTTTTAAAAATGCCATCAACAAATCTGGAAGGAAATCCTTGGTGCTGTTACTGAAACTTGCCTTATAAACCAGTGGCTTACAAACCACACTACGTGTGTCTTGGGCACACCAAGGTTTTTCACTGCACTTCCCTCTTTTTGGTCCAGTTTTATACAGCTTGAAAGAAACCAGGGCACCATCATAGGGGAATTTTTCTGTAATGCAGCAGCCACTAATTTTTAAGGTCAGGGGCAATTTCCTGCATAACATGGAGCACAGGCCCTCTCACAGGAAATCCTGCAGTGAGAGAACTGGTTATCCTTGCCCCATTATCTAGGACAGCAGTTGGCTGCTAGAGGCCACCCAGTGGTACCTCAGCAGTGAGGAGAGGTGCTGACATGTCCCTAAAGCCAGCATGGCCACCAGCAGTGCCTGCCCTGCCGTGCCAGCAGCACACTGAGCTGGGCTCTGCTGGGCTGGCACCTGAGCTGGGCCCTCCAGGGGACAGCTGTTCATAAAAGGACAAGTTAAGGCACAAGGCAGCCCCTCTTTAGTAAACTGAGGGGGTCAGAAACAGCCTGCAAGAATGGAGCCTGCCCTGTCCTGTGCTGCCTCAGCCCACAGCAGCTCCACAGCTGCCCTTAAGGGCTACACAGCTGCTGGTCACCTTCCTGGAGCGGGCTGGGCCAGGCTCACAGGGCTCTGTTCCCATTCCAAATGGCTTCAGCACATCCCCATGGGCAGGCTGTGCCAACCCCCTGCTTGCACAGACACACTGCAGTGCCAGTGCCCCATGAAAATATATTCTCCTTAATGTCTGCTGTGAGATGTGACCAGAAATAGAGCAAAGCAGGCTCCAGCTTAGGAATAAAGGAAAGAACTTTATTAACTTACAATATGAAAGAGGTCTGACCTCTTTCATGGACCACAACCAAGAGAGAGTTGCCCTGGGAGTTCTCTGTTTTAACCCCCTGTGTTCTCAGAGGCGTATCCATGTCCTCAGTGGCCACACCAGGTGCCAATATTCAAATCTGAGCACCCATTGGTTTGACCACAGCCTCCAACAAAAATCCTTTTCCAACCAGGACAGTCTCTTAGCTGGCCCCCACCACCCCAGGAGCTGGAGTGCAGCACCAGCAATCCATCCCTGGAGCTTCCCCAGTAACACCTTCTGTTCCCTGTTTGCAGCTGCCAGTGAAGGCCAGGACACGTGGACTCCTGCTCCCACCACACCAATCTCAACCTGGAAGCCCTCCTGTGCTGGGTGTCAGTGGATCCTTCAGCTCCACATCACAGAGGGGTTCTCCCACCAAATCCATCCCTCTCTCCAGCCTGCAGGGTCAGGCACCAGGAGATGAGCAGGGCAGCCGGGAACGTGGCAACTTCTGGAACGTGAGGACATTCAGGGGTCCCCTGAGCATGGAAACCAACTGTCCACTGGACCCAGAAAAAGCTGCCCAAGTGAGCAACTGTAGATTGTGTAAATGGTTTTAGTTGTAGCCAATGAAGTCCACATTGTTTGTAGGGCAGCTGGTGTCCTATGGAATGCTGCTGCTCTGCCAGCACTCCCCCTCCCACAGACTGCACTAGTTGAGGACCTGTTCTGTACATCACCTTTTCTTTGACACTGAAGGCTTGATTCAGATTATTATTTTTTATTTAAATATGTTATAAGATGCTTTATCTCTGCTGGAGACATTAGATGAGATATATATATACTTAGATAAATTTTTTATTTAAACATTTGAAATCTGGAGCTGCCTGTGCAACCATAGCAGACATGAGTAACGTCCATAGCTCTCCTCCTCTCAATGCCCAGGTGCCAGGGCCTGCAAGGGCACCACAGGACAACTTCCAGTGGCTGTCCCACCTGTCACTGAGACTGAGCAGTGGGACAGAGGAGAGAGTTTCACTGCACTGGGTATGCTGGTGGTTGTCACAGAAAGGCCCAGAAGAACGTTGGACAGAAATCCCTACAGGCTCTAGAGTTTTCCATATGCTAAATTCAGCCTTCCTAGGAGGTTCACAGGCTTTTAAAATACCAAAATCCACCTGGCTGAATGGCTGCACCTTGGGCCTGGGAGTGCAATACTGCTGTGCCAGTGACCTCGTGCTTTGTTTACATGATACCATATCAGACTGTCAGTGCTAATTCTCCCTGCCAGTATCCCAGAGCAGGAGGCTGACACTGCCTTCAGAGCAGGGCTTGGGCTCCTGCACACCCAGCCTGACCTGGCACTGGGGTGTGCTTGTACCTTTACAAAGGTGCCTTTGAGAGCTGTCAGACAAGGCCAGTGCCTGCGCTGGGTTGGACTCAAATGCAGAGGCTGTCATGGTGCCATCCCACTGGAGTCTTGTTCCTGGACCTGCACGAGCCAAAGTTGTGCTGTGTCAGCTGGATGGGGAGGAGGGGGAGCACAGGTCCTGAAGAGGGCCAGGCTGCCACGTGGGGGGCACTTGGGGTCCAGGGAGGAATAAATGAGCTCAGGAAATGTCAGAGCAGAGCTAGATGGGAGTTAAGGCTGGAGCTGCTGTCCTGGCTGTGCCGTAAGATTTCTCAGGCACAGCAGGGTACTGTGAGTAAATCTGGGTTTGTCTCCCATTCCCTGCCAGGATGTGCTGGGACCTACAGCACAGCTCTGCAGCAGAGATGGTTCTAGTGCCAGGCGCTCACCCCATGGCAAATCCCTGCCCAGGCTGGGCATTCCTGTAATCCCCTGAGCCTTCCCTCCTCCCCAGACCTCACAGGACTCCTCTGCAAGGGTTCTGCCCCTGAAATTCCTTAACAATAGCTCCAAGAGTAGGCTAAAGAACCAGAGCCAGAAGTGTTCCTCTAGTGCCTGAGCAAGCAGGTGCTAGAAATAACAAAGCAAAGCAAATCCCAACAATGCTTCACTTCCTACCTCGTGCCACTATTTACACTCAGAGGGGAAACACAGCAGCTGTAGTCTGGGAGCCAAGCCCTTGGCTTTAAAGGCACATGAATTTCTGATTCCCATTAAGAAATTCCTTTTTAAGCTGTTTAAAAGGAAACAAAAAGCAACCCAACAATCAGTCATTTCATCTCAGAGACCAAAGAAGATTAACCACATTTTCTAAATTGCTTTTCTGATAGGCTCTCTGTTGTGTAGCATTTATTGTCAACAAAATGGAACATTTCTGCTAAGGTTCGGAGATTAGGAATTCTCCTTAAACTTAATTCTCAGGAGTCAGCAACGAAAAGGGAACTGAAGTGTTCTGTAGTGTCACTGGCAATCCTTGTTTGTGACAGGCTCCAGTCCCTGCCAGAGCTCAGTGCTGGTTTTATCCTTTGTGCACATGAAGGAAATGCTGTGGATTCTGTTTAAACAAGGACAGAGGGAAGGGAGCAAACAAAGGAGTGAGAAATGAGTCCTACCTTCACCAAGGGATCCCCGAATCCCAGCTCCCACATGTTCCAGGCTAAGAGAGGGAGGCTCAGGCTTCTGCAGATCCTTGCTGCATTCAGCAGGGTCTGTGCAGTGTCCAGAGGCACCAGGGAGGCTCCAGCTGCCCCTCAGTTAATCACGAGGGTTTTCTTCTACTCTACCCCATAAAGGGGATTTTTTAAAGCATGAACTCCCCCCAGCTGATCCTGCACTGGCAGTCAGGTGGTTTGTACAGGGTGGGAAACTGAGGCAATGGCACCTGGCCAGAGAAGCAAGAGAATGACCCAGAAGGCAGCAAGTGCCACCCCAAGGGGCTCCTGCTGCTCCCAGAGCAGGTCTGGGTGGCCCCAGGAACCTCTGCCCTTAAGTCAGGGTGACTGAACCCCAAAAATGTCTGGCTGTGCTCTGGGAAGCAGAGTTCTCCCAAGCTCCACCCCAAATGCTTCTTCTCTTCTCCATTGGCTTTATTGTCTGGCAAACCAGCACTTACAATCACTTTTACTACGTGATGTATGGGAGTATTAGTGTATTTTCTTGTTATACAAGGAAGGAGTATAAAATAGTTTTCTGATTTCTTTCAGAAGCAAATGACTATTTTATTTTTTAAGAGCAATTGATTGTGAATCTCAGAGTATAAAAAAAAAGATAAGCCAAATATATACCTTTATGTAAATTAAGAAATAAAAGTATTTAAAATGTACTTCCTGGCTCCTTTTCTTGTGTCACCTCTTGGCTGTGCACTCCTGTGGTCCCTGGGATGAGGATGCTCCAAGCTCCAGCAGCCACAGGGCTGCCAAGAACTTCCCAGCACACCAGCCTGCCTGGAGTTTGTGGGGAAGTAACACCAGGAGCAGGGAAGGTGGTGGATTACAGCCTCCCGTTCCCCAGGGCTGGATCCAGCTGGAGCAGAGCTGGGGGAAGGAGTCAGTGTGGGCCTGGCAGAGGTGGGGTCCTGCTCCAGCCCCATGCAGCCCCTCTCAGCACAACAAAGGAGCTGCCTCAGGCACTGATGGGTGGTGTGGGAGCCGTGGGGTGGGTGCTCAGGAAGGCAGGAAATGATTCCCAGGTGGTCCCACAGTGGGCATCAAGGGTGCCCTTCTCCAGTGGTCCCACAGCAGCCATGCCCACCGAGCTCACAGGGTAAGGAGAGGAGGGGCTGGTCCTGCTGCATCAGAGCCCTGCAGCTCAGCCGTGTCTGACACACACACACACAGCTGTCTGAGGCTCCCCCAGCAGCTGGGAGAGACCCCCCCAGTGCAGGGCCTCCCTGCAGAGTCCTCCTCCAGCACAGGGCACTGTCCAAGCCAGGAAACCACAAAAGCAAAGGCTCTGTCACTTAAAACACCCATCCCTGATGGCCTTTTGTCAGTGCTTCTCGGGGCTTTCAGCTTAATCATTCTTGTAAATGACTTGATTAAGAATAATTTTCCAAATTCTGATGTTCCAGCAGATAGATAAGCTTTGAAGCTCAGCAGCTTTAGCTTCCATCCATCAACTACTGCTAAGAAGAGTGTGCTGTGCACACTGGGTTTGGATCAGGGCCATACTTGTGTGTGTGTGTGTGTGTGTGTGTGTGTGTGTGTGTGTGTGTGTGTGTGTGGTGTGTGTGTGTGTGTGTGTGTGTGTGTGTGTGTGTGTGTGTGTGTGTGTGTGTGTGTGTGTATGTCTGTGTGTGTGTGTGTTAGGTGGTGTATGTGTGTGTGTGTGTGTGTGTGTGTGTGTGTGTGTGTGTGTGTGTTATATGTGTGTGTGTGTGTGTGTGTGTGCCCCCACACTTTGCTCACTCCCCATCCCTGCTTCACAAACCCTCCCAAACCCCTCAGTGCCTGTAGAGCTCTCACAGGGCCACCCATGCTGTGCCAAACAAGAGCCCCATGGGCTGGCACAGGGTGATGCCCTGACCCTCTCCTGAGCTGCTCTGTGTGTTCTGTGTGCTGCAGTGCCCCGGTGTCACTGGCACATTTACATTTATCACATTGTACAAAGAGGTGCTGATTGCATGGCAACCTCTCCTGAGCAACTCCAACACTGCACCCATTGCCCAGAGTCCCTGGAAAAATCTCTGTATGACATACAGGATATTACATCAGAAATCACGGAATCATGGAATGGTTTGGACTGGAAGGACCATAAGGACCAATTAATTCCACCCCCCTGCCATGGCAGGGAACCTTTCCCTATCCCAGGGAGCTCCAAGCCCTGCCCAGCCTGGTCTTGAACACTTGCAGGGATGGGGCAGCCACAGCTGCTCTGGGCACCCTGTGCCAGGGCCTCAGTGCCCCCACAGGACTCCCTGGATTTGTCCCATGGCTTTGGCCATTCTCCAGCACTGCATCCTCCCCCGAGCTCCGTGCCCAGGGACTGGGGCTGTTCTCCTGCACCCAGAAGAGCCGCGGAGCTCTGAGCTCTGAGCCCAGGACAGCTGAGAAGAAAAAGCTGTGTTTAAATCAGAGCATGCTCAGTCATGTAAGCTCTCGTGGTCGAGCAACAGACAGGACCTGAAATCAAGTAGAACAAAACCTTTGTGATTATTAAAAAGCCCAAGTAAGTGCTGGTGAAACACAGTTTGACTTGCTGGATTAGTGACTGCATTCTATAAGCAGTGCATCAAGGCCAGCCCAAAGTCGGGTAATTTAATTGGCAAAAGGGGGCAGCGTGACTTGCACTGTGCCCTGCAGTTCTCCTGTCCCTTTTCCCCTTGCCCACTCTGCCAGTCCTGGAGGCTGAGCACACCCATGAACACAGAAAGCAGAGGTCAGTCAGCCTCTGCAGCCTGACAGCTGGCACTGCCCAGCGTCCATCCCTGTGTCAGAGCCAGCAGCTGGCACAGCTCTGGCCTCGAGCTCTGCCCTTCCCACAGTGACAGTGACAGTGACAAACTGATCCCCACGAGCTCCTCGCTGCAGTGACCCTGGCAGGTATCCCAGAGAGCTCAGCCAGGCCCTGTGGCCCCAGCGCAGTGGCTCTGGGTGCCACAGCTGCTCTCTCCGCAGGCAGGGGAGGATTCCCTGGACAGAGCCCTCTCCTCCAGCTCACTCTTGCTCCCTCCCACCACACCTGCCTGCTGTTCCTCCTCTGCTTCCACACAGCAGAGGCACAAAACCCCAGCATGTCCTACATAACAAGCACAAAGAAAGAAATCATTAGTGAGACATTTCAGATCTGAAGCCCCTTGTCCCCTTTGGAGTCCCTCAGGATCATTAAACCAGGGACAGCCGTGACCTGCTGGCCTCCTGTGTGCTGCATTTGCATAATACATGAAAAGTCATCACCGGGGACAGCTGGAGGGGCTTAGCTGGGATTGAGGCTTTAACGAGGCAATGAACCAGCTTTCAGCAGCAAATGGCAGAGGCAGGGCAGCATCCCCAGGGTCAATTCCCAGGCCCATTGGGAGCAGAGGTGCCCTTTTTCCTGGAGACAGGATTGGCAGTCATTGCCAACACCTTCTGCCTGGGAATAGAGATTTGCAGCTCTTCTTTAGGCAGCAACAGCAGCAATTCCAGCCTACAGCCACCTCCAGATGGGAAAGTGCTTTGGGAGAAAAGGTGCAGCAGGGTGAGTGCAGCCCTGAATTGCTCAGACAAGCATGGGGGCACCATGGAGAGCAGGAATCAGCCACGTCCTGCAGCGTCCTGGTGACACCTGCAGCCCAAATCTCCCCCTGTCTGGGTACCTCTGCAAACCCCTCAGAGGCTGGAAGCCAACAGTCATCCAGGTGGGCACAAGGAGAGCTGCCCTTCACCTCCTGCCCAATCTGTGCCAATCCTGACCTGGAGAGCCCAGAGCCTGCCAGGCCCTCCTCATCCAGCCTGCACAAGGGCTGCGTCCTCCAAGGCAGCACCAGCCAGTGCCCCTCGGCCCCGACTGCCCCAGTGCAGAGGGAGCAGCTGTGGGGCAGGCACAGGAAGGATTCCCTGCTGAACTTGGGCACAGAAACTCCAGCTTCACCTGCTGCTCACAGGAGCCAGCACACACCTTGGATGTGCAGCTCAGCCCGGGGGATCACTGCTGGGACAGGGAAAGTGGAAGCTGTGGGTCTGCAGTGGGATGTCTGTGCTGCTGTTCTGTGCCGTTTGAGCAGAGAATCATTGCAAAGGCAGATAAATAGCCCCAGGCAAACACAGCCCTTTGCAGCTCTTCTGTCAGCCCCTCCAAAAGCAAAATGACATTTCCAGTGCCCTTATCTCTGCCCGGTGGTACAGACCCACCTGCAGGATGGGAGCTGAAGGCGCAACAGGCACAGCCCTGCTCCCAGCAGCAGCTTCTGCCAGGAGCCAGCACCAAACTACAGCAGGGAGGAGAGCAGTGAGGCCTTCAGAGAATCACAGAAATCACTAAGGTTGGAAAAGATCTTCAAGACCATCAGGTCCAAGCATTAACCCAGCACTGCTCCCTCAGATGCTGGAGAGGAGTCAGGCACCAACACCCACGTACTGGATCCAGGAGCAGGGTGCTGGGCAGGTGGGGAGGAGCAGGGGAGGCTTTGGTGGCAGCTGCAGCATGAGCAGCATTTCAAACACTGAGCCTCAGCTCTCAACAAGGAGCAGGTACCCAATGCATGGGAGAAGTTGCTCCTGGCACTCTCCAAAGGGATGGTGGCATCCCAGCATTCAGGAGCCTGGGGATAAATAAGCAGATGCAATTGCAGGCACTCACTCCCAGCCTGCTGCAGGCCTGCTGCTCCAGGTGCCTTGCATGGCTGCACACAGGCCTGGCACAGTGGCCAATCAATCAACCATTTCAATTGCTTCACTGATTTATTGATTCCCTGCACTACCACAGGGGCCATGACCCCTCCAGCACCCAGCAGCAAAAAGGCAAGAAAAACCAGACCATGGTGGTTATGGACAATACCAGAGCGGTCAAACTGGGAATAGCTGACCCCAGTTTGCCTGTGCAAACCCATTCAACCCCAGCCATTTCAGAGGCTGCATCTCCCACACTGGAAAAGCTGTGAGCACTGCTAGGCCTGGGCAGGACAGGGATGAGCCTTTAGGAGTTCTGAATCTCCCACAGGGCTTGACCACCAGCTCAGCAGTGCCAGCACACCCACCCCAACTCCCCAAGGAATCCAAGCCAGACTCTTGCTTCTGCCTTGGGAAATCACAGAGACAGAATTCTCTGGCACTGCCAGAGAAGAGAGGTTACATACTCCCATAGCCTGGAGGGTATGTGACCTCCTGAAGCTCTCTGTGCTCTAGGCTGAACCCTTCATACAAGCCAGACCCACAGCTTTAGAGCTCAGCATGATGGAAGGTTTATTTAAAAGTCATGGAGAGTATAAAAACTATAGATAATAAAGATATTTCAGCAGTCTACTGAGCCATGCTGGCCATGCCAGGCCTGGCTGAGTCCATGGAGTTCACTCCTGCAGCACTGGAGCTTGTTTCACTTTTCTTTTCTTCTTGGCTTTGTCTTGCTTCTTCTGGGTCTCCTGGACAACATTCCCCTTGGTTTTCTTTGCAGGTGGAACCTGCTCAGCTTCATCACCTGCAGCACCTTTTCTTTTTCTGTTTTTCCTCTTCTTTTTCTTCTTCTTCTTGTCAGCCACAGCATCTCCTCCATCAGCAGTGGGGATGTCCCCTCCACCCGCCTTTGCCACCCCGTTCTCCCTGCCCCCCCTGTCTGGGTGCTTTTTGCTGGCACCAGGCACGAGGCCTTTCTTGTTCTTGGGGGGTCCCAGGGGCTGCTCCTCTGGGGCTGCTTCTCCATCCTCCCCTGCTTCCACCCCGTTCTCCTGGACGCCTTTCTTGCGATTCTTGCGTTTCTTGGTCTCTGGCAGGAATCCTTTCTTCTTCCGCTTCAGCGGCTCCGCTCCCTGGCTGGGCTTGGTGGCCGTCTTCTCTTTCTTGGGCTTCCTGCAGAGAGAATGCCAAAAACCAACAGCGACTCAATTTACAGCCAGGGAACAGTGTGAGCCATGTGACAGGCAGTCCGCAAACAGGCAGCAGCACCAGAAAGGCGCAGGCAGCACAGGGTGGGGATGAGGGCTGTGAGGATGAGTATCACCCATGGAGGTGGGTACTGCCTGCCTGTGGCCCTGGCTTTGCTGTCTTCTGCAGCACAGGACAGCAGACATGTCACCAGTCACCTGGTACACCCTTCCCATCAGACATGTCACCAGTCACGTGTCACAGCCCTTCCCATCAGACATGTCAGTCACCTGGTACACCCTTCCCATCAGACATGTCAGTCACCTGGTACACCCCTTCCCATCAAGGACAAATCCCAAGATGCAAGCACACAGAACAATGAGCTCGGTATTATTCCAAACAAGCATTAATGAGGGTCTCAGCCCCACCAACCAAGGAGCTCCATTAAACTCCACCCTGGAGCTGCTGCCCTGACTCCCTTTCCCTCCCCAGCTCCCTGCAGAGCAGCAGGACAGGCAGGCAGGCCCAGGGACCCAGCCCACGTACGTGTGATTGAGCCAGCGCATGGCGTTCCAGTAGAGAGAGTCCAGCCGTGGGGAGCTCCCAATGTCCTCCAGCTGCTGCAGGGTCAGCAGCACCTCCTCCACCTCTGCCAGCTCCACACTCAGCTTCTGCAAGAGGCAAGGAGAGGCAATCTGCAGAGTGGGCTGGGCAGGGGCACTCACAGCAGCAGGGCACGGGCCATTCCAGGGAAGGCTATGGCAGGAATTGCCAATCCTGGCTCTGCACCACTTCAGCCTGGTGAGTCACACCACACCATCAGGTACTGGGTTTGCCTGAAAACCTGAGCTTCCACCATGAGAGGCAGGAGTCTAAGAGAACTGTAGTGGCATAAAAAGAACTGGAGGGTCCTTCAGTCTGCTCTCCCCTCCTGTCCATGGCTGGGAGCAGGGAAAAGAAGACACGTGAATGACTCTGTACCCATCCAGGAGAAAAGCAGCAGCGTGTTCAGTCTGGTTTCTGAATATCTGGCACCCTCTTCTGTAACCCACTGCACAATCTCAGTCAAACCAGGCAGAAAGGGCTCTCTCAAAGGCTACTCAGCTCCTACAAGAGCCGTGGAAATAATCTCTCTTCTCCACCCATTTTCCTATTAGGTCTTCACAAAGAAACAGGCTGTGGTCTGAGCTCTGGGCTTATCAGTAGGAAACTGGGCTTCAGCAATCCTGCTGCTTGTGGTGTTTTCCTCCAGTAAATAAAACCACATGAGGGACGTATTTTGCCACCTATAGAAAATCTATGCATGCTCAAAAAAGTCATTTTTTATTAGGGAAAACAAAGCCCCAGAACAAAGCTTCACCTCTGCTCTTAAAGCTATTAAGTCTGGTTTTGGGAATCACAATCTCTGGAGTTCAGTGGAGAGGAAAGAGCAATCCCCTGGGATAAAACCCACTCTCACTGTACCTCAGGCTGTATTTCTGCTGCTAAGAAAGCAGATGCCACCAGTGTTTGCTGAACACTGCACAGATTCTCCTCTGGAGATCAGCTCATGAAGACTGTGGATCACTCCTTCAGACAGGAGGGCTCGTTCTGCCCTCAGATCCAAACCATTCCCTCTAGAGGTACTTTTGGTAGGAAGTGAGGTGGGATGTAGCAATCACATGGCAAAATCCAAGTGTGACATTTGGAAGATCCTCAGAAAACAGCCATTTGTCACATACTGGTCACACACTCACCTGCCCTTTCACAGTTTTAAGGAGAAAGTTCAACAGCTCCAAGCTCTTGGCAACTTTCTCCTTCTCAGCCTTCAGGATGGGTTTTCCAAGTGTTTTCAAACACTGCAAATTAAATTAGAAGATTGAGAAGAAACAAACATTAGATGTGGAAACAAATCATACTTCACAGGAGAAAGCAGAAAACAACGCTCTCTATGTGCTGCAGGGTTTCTGAGACACTGAGAGGTCTGGCTAGAGGAAAAGCATGCCAAAGATAGGTCAAATAAAAGCCAGTTATTTACAAAAAGGGCAGAAAATAGCCATAAAAAGGCAGCTGGATCAAAGAGGCAGCCCAGTGGCTCAAGGGCACTGATCCTCTGCCTGCAGCTGGTCCTTCATGCCTGCTTACATGGTTCTTTTCCTCCCCACTCCATTTCTGTGTGGGCACACCACAGCAAACCCCACACACATCACACTAATATGAAATAGGATTTGCAGTGGTGGCTGCAGACAATGGCATCAGTCCCATCACAGCCTGTGCCTCCAGAGAAGGCTGCACTTGTGGCCAAGCTCTCCTTTCCTTGCAATTTGGACATTTCAACACAGCCAAGGGGCAAAGCCCATCCCATGCTCAGCATCCTCAGCTCCCCAGGCTGAGAAGTCCCTGCCCCAAACCTGTACCCAGCAGTGGTGTGTCATGGTTCACTCACAGATCCTGTACTCCAACCAGATGGGAACAATTTAAGGACTCAGCAAACTCTTCTCCATCTACATCAGCATCAAGTTGGCAAATAAAATAAAAAATCCTTGCAGACACTGAGAGATGTAGGAAATTTATTCCCCAAAACAAATTCTTTCAGGAATGACACAACTGAAAAAATAATAATGCCCAGTAAGAATGTAAGGGAACACTTTCAGCATAGGAAGAGGGGAGACAAGGTAACATGTCTGCCAAAGCAGCAGCCTTCAAGTAGAATTATTATATCTGTACAGGCTCCCCACCCTGGGAGTATCTTTTTTAAATACTAAAGATACAGTTATGCCCTGTTCACGATGGTCCACTCCTGTATTAGAAAGCCATTCTGCTGGCTGGAATTCAAGCTGCAACTTCATCTGACTATCAATAACTTGCTAATTACTCCCTCCTGATACAGACAGATGCACTGCATCTCTATTCCAGAGCTGTCATTAGCCTGCAAGGTCACATAATTCCACAGCTCTGAAGACTCCCAGGTAAAAAGAGAGACAAATATAGGGGCTGTGATTGGGGAAAAAAAAATCTTTACATGCAGGATGTAACACCCCATGGGTCAGGCACATTCAGTTTATTAGGCTTACCACTACTAATAAAATAATAATAAACAAAAAAGACTGATTTACACAAACATCTTCTTTAAACATTTTTCTTTGTAGTTTGAACAAAATATTGCCAGGCTAATGCTCTTCCTTGTGGTTAGATCACATTTCAGAGAGACTATTAGACTGAGCTCCTTATTTTGCTAAGTTGTGCACAAGTCCACAGTGTGAGAAAATCAGCATGGATTGTCAGCTCCTTGGGACAGGAAGAATCAGGGCAGTGCTGTGAGATGGAGCCAAAGGGAAGTCAACTGCCATTTCATCCTTTCAATATACAAACACTTTAGAATTAAAAAGGTGTTAAAAATAAATTGCATT
Organism: Emberiza elegans; assembly: GCA_024865655.1. Lineage (NCBI taxonomy): Eukaryota > Metazoa > Chordata > Aves > Passeriformes > Fringillidae > Emberiza > Emberiza elegans. Next base: position 2,124,915 of record JALJVW010001080.1, read on the forward strand.
CTCTCTTCACTGTGCATGAGTGATGTGGACAAGTGCATTTAAATCATGCTGGTTTGGCTCTGCCTGTTCTTGCTGTCCTGATGCTTTGAAGGGTTTGAAATAAATCCTACTGAAGTCAACAGAAAAGTTCTGTAGCTCTGAAACAACACCTGAGGGGCTGATTTTCAGCAGTACACAGGTTTTCAGGTGCTGGGGAAACTGGGACATGCATCCAGTGGGGGGTACCCAACCAAATTCATGCAGACCTATGGAAAGAAAAGAGTGGCTGGCCCAGCTGGAGATGGAAAACATCACTAGTCTAGTGACTAAACATCTATATTTAAAGCAGGGTTTTGCATGAACCTGGAAACACAACCACACTTGCACCAGTATAAATAGCCAGAAGCAAACTGGTACAATTTAGATGCTCTGCAAACAAAGAGCTCCCTGCTGAAATGGATCACTTGAAAACAGCTCTCCAAGACCAGGAAGGAACAAGGAGGGTGAGTGGAGAAGCCAAAGAAGCAGCAGGTAATTCATCCCTACAGACTGTACAATTTTCTCTAGCCCAGAAGAATTGGCTTTAAGGAAGCTGGATTCAGATAAAGTTTTACTGTTCCTCAACATTTGCCTCCTCCCTTTCTTTTCTGCTACAGAGAGTGTAAAACAAATTTGCTACTAAAGCACAAAACCACCAGCAGCAGCTCTGTATGTGGTGGGCAGAGACAGTCAAGCCTCCCTGAAGACTTGAGCCCAATTCCTGCTCAGCCCAGTCTCATTATCTTCATCTCAGCACCCAGAGCAGTTCCCATTAGAATTCCATAAGATGCTATGTCTGATTAGGCATTGCTTCATTCTCCTCCTCCAGCAGCAGGGAGTGCACAGAATGGAGCAGTTGCTTCCATGGGATTTGTGTTATCTGCATTGTTTGCTTCCATGGGATTTGTGTTATTTGTGTTAGCATGAGACACCAACACAAACATGCTCACCCTGGTTATGTAAAAGAAGCTGACTTTGGGCTGGGAGTGCGGGCAAGCCTGAGGAAATGGATCCCAGGGAATGAAATCCAAAGCCCCTTCAATGGGAACTGGGTCCAGAAGTCAAAAACGGCTTTCCCAAGAATTTATATAATTTAATCTCAAGTAATTATAATAACTTCCTACATAGGGCACCAACCACTGTCTGCATGCAGTGTTCTGCTCCCTCACTCAGATCCCTGAAGATGAAATCAGCTCTGCCACCCCAGTTGCAGAGGTCAATCATTTTACAGGCCTAGCCTGATTTTATTTGGGGAACTTCACCATCCAACCATAAAATCAAAGCAAAAGCTATTATGTAACAGATGGCAAACATGCCTTTAAAAGAGAAGTTGTGTTTCAGTCCTCTGCAGCACCCTTGGGAGAGCCTTGAACACTGATCAGATCACAAACACTTGCACAAGGCTGGTAAAGATGTGTTTTACATAGCAAGACTGAGGCACACAGCAGGGCTTTGCTTCCAGCTATGCTGCAGGTCAGTGCTGGAGAGTGAAAGGAAAACCCAGAAGAACTTGTCCAACCACTATTCCTTGATTATCTGCCATGTGCTGTTCCACAGGTATCCAACTCCTTGGCCTCTGAAAGCACCACCAGCCCAAGGGTCACACAACCCAATTACACAAGACTAACAGCAGAGAGACCTCATGATTTATACCCAACAGCTACACTGCCATCACTTGCTGATTTATGTTGCTTTTCTTCCACTTTCTGCTTTTCTTACTCTGCTGCTTCAGGACAGCCAGTCCCATTTCACAGGATAGTTCCAGCTCCAGCTCAGCAATACCTGTGATGGTTAATCATGTCTGCACATCTGAGCTGTCAGCAGATCTGGGCAGGTCATTTTCCAAAAGGAAAAACTATGGAGGCAATTTTCACAGCTGGAACTCCCATCTCACCTCAAGGCAGCACAGCAACAGAGCTGCTGCCTCACCCTGTGTGGATGCAGCTGGCAGAGATGGTTCTGTCTTCTTGTGTCAGACTTGCTGCTTCCAAAGCCTCTGGCTGTTTCTGGAGGAGGGCACTCCTGGATCCAAAGCTCTCTGCTTCTCAGATTTCTGCAAGAACTGCACACTGCCAGCATCTTAACAACCAGTGGGGTTTATTACATCACTCATTCCTGTATCACACATGGATACATCCCAACTACTGCAGGATCCAGCCTTCACTCCACGTCACACTGCACTTCACAGCATTCCCCATCTTCACAAAGTGTGAAACAAGTTAGAGAGCACAGGAGGTGAACATCTGCAGTAATTCAGTCACACAGGTAGGACAGAGAGCTGGCAGGTAGTTATAACCACACAGCTCAAAGTCCAAAACTCCCCTGGAACCCATCACACGGCACAGAATCCCAGAATGATGAGGTTGGAAGAGACCTCTAAGATCAGAGTCCAGCCTGTGCCTCAACACCTCAACCAGACTACAGCACCCAGTGCCACATCCAGTCTTTATTTAAACACACCCAGAGATGGTGATTCTACCACCTCCCTGGGAAGAGCATTCCAGTGCTTTATTACTCTTTACAGCACAAGGGCTTTATGAACACTTGGAGCCAAAGTCAGCATCCCAGGCAGGGCCCAGCTCCCCTGCAGGGGAGATGCCAATTTTGCTGTTAGAGGGAGCCAGGCAATGTTCCTGCAAGTCTCCATATCCACACCTGCCTGCACCTCTGCCCCTTCCACAGGGACCACTGGGGGACACTCCCAGCCCAGACTCACAAGACACAGCAGAACTCCAAGTGCCACAGAGTGCCCTGCCACTAGAGACAAGCTCAGTTCCCAGCTGGGAGTTTGAGCAGCATTTCATATTTATGTGAATATTTATATATTCTCTGAAAAAAATCCCATCACCCACAATTTTTCTCCTGGGAAGCTGAGAAGCCTCAGAGAAAAAGGAAAACAATTCTTCTCTCATTTGCTTCTCCTGTGTTGTGCTCATGTGGAATGTGTTTGGAGATTGTTCACCCACAGGTGATTGTTCCATGGGATTCTGCTGTGAGTTGTTTTTTCATTCTTTGGCCAATCAGGGCCAAGCTGTGTCAGGACTCTGGAGAGAGTCATGAATTTTCATTATTATCTTTTTAGCATTCAGTATCTTTTCTGTATGTTTTAGTATAGTATAGTATTCTTTAATACAATATAGTGTAATAAAGTAATAAATTAGCCTTCTGAGAACATAGGGTCAAATGCATCATTCCTGACTTTATCAGGACATTCCCAGCAAACACAATATTTATGCATTCCCAGCATGTCCTTCAGCCTAGTTGGAACAAGCAGCCCTTCCCCTCCATGGGATCAGCCTGACAGATCCATCACTGGGAGCTGCAGAAGCCCAGCCAGCCTGCATTCCTGCTGTGCCACCTCCACCCCTGCCCTTCTCCCACCCAGCAGAGCAGGAGCTGATGGATCAGTGTGTGCATTCATGGCTGGGCACCAAATCCTGCTGCAGACACAGCCCTGCAGCTCCTCACACCCCTGGGGCTCTCAGGTAAAGCCCCTGGCTGTCAGCAAAGGCTCCAGCCCACAGAGTGCCAGGTCTGAGCTCCCAGCCGTGCCCCAGCTCCGTGCTGCACCAGGATCCCCGAGCAGTGGCACAGCCTGGGAGTTTGCTGTGGTGTGGCTCAGGTCCCTGGCGTGGAATCACACCCACAGGGGCCCAGCAAGCTCATCTGGGGTCCTGCAGGCTGTGTCCAGTACCTGAGCCGAGGCACAGGATTTCCCATGTCACCAGACAGGTGAGGTCCAGGCAGGTCTCAGTGTTACTGAGAGGCTGAGCATAAACCGAGCACCAGCTGAGAGCCTGCAGTGCTCTGTGTGCTCCCAGCCCCTGTCACTGTCCCACACAGAATGCTCAGTGTCCCCTCAATGTCATTCTGCTTGTGCTTTTCCTGAGGAAAGAGGTGAGCCAGCATCATCCCCCCAGTCACAGAGATGCTGCCACAAAAACCAGGACAGAGCCAGGAATCAACTCTGAGCTTCCCAAACCCTGACAAACACCCCCAAACCCTTGCTCTCATGATAATAACCACTGTGCAACAGATCCCAAACCAGAACTCAGGGCTAAACTGTGGAAGACAAAGAAGAGAGGAGGGAAGAGCAAGAAAGATGTCTCTTCACTCCAGTTTTCATCCATCCAGAGCCACATCCATTTCCAAGCTCATGGACAGCAGGTAACAGGCACACAAAGGCAGAAAAGAAGCACTGGCAGTCCCTCCTCCACCCGTTTTCTCTCACAGAGTTTCTGAAGACTGAAAGTATCAATGTTCAAACTTACTTCCTTGCATCTCTAACTTTACAAACAAGTCATGAAGAAATGCCCCCAAAGTGGGGGAACCACCAAGTCTCTGCTTGCCCCTGACTGAGAAGAAGAGAAGGCAGGGGGCTGAGCAGATCCACATGTTGAAGGGTGTAAATAAAGACATTTCTGGTGATGTTTATTTTGGCAGTTATTAGAGAGAGGAGACAAAAAATCCAGAAGCCATCCTCACAGCAGATGTCAACACTTTCCAAAGTTTAATGATCTTGATTTTTTTTTTTTTTTCAAAGGCCATATGAAAATGCAGCAGGGAAAAACCCCACAGGACAGCTGAGGGAACAGAGGAAATCTCCACAGAGACATCCAGTATTCTGCAAGCTATCAGTTAAATCAGTACTGGCCTCATTTTACAAGCTAAGAGGCTGAGAAAGGGCAATGAATTAAGAATTTATAAAGATGGACAGATAAAGGTTCAGGCAATCTTCAAGAAAAAAAAATGAAGGATGGCTTTTTTAGAGATTTGATGAAGCCACTTTAATAATTTATCTCACTACAAATTAAGACACTGATAATCAAATGTGATGCCCTTCAGAAATTAAGGGCATGTCTACACTGGAAGGGCAGATAGTGTATCCCTCTCTCCCCCACATATTCTCAGTGGCCCCAGATAGTTATTTTAAATTCCTTGCTGAACAACACCATATTAACCAAATCCTGGAATGCTGTACAACAATGGTCTCCAGGGAGCACACAGGAACTTCCTCATGCTATGGAAAAGAGCTCTGGGGTTACCTGTGCCATCCCTTCCCAGGCCATGTCATTCCCTACCTGTCCTTATCCATGCCTAAGCCACCACCTGGAGGCATCAAAGGCATCTCACTGGGATTATGTGAATTATCTGAATTATCCAGAACTGGTGACTGGGAGTGCTTTGGTCTTGCCCTGAATTTAGGTACTGGATTCTGTCAGTGCAGGGTGCCTTGATCCCATCTGGGTTCCACAGCCAAGTGGAACCCTGTCTGCTCTGCCCAGTCCTTATGACACTGACAAAACAAGCAGAGGGAAAATCAGCAGTAAAGTTTGTGTCTTCTTATGATCTACTTATTGCAGAAGGAAAAGGAAAGCCTCAGGGAATCACTGTGTTCAAGGCAGACAAAGGAGTTTTAACAACAGTTTTCTGAGGGCTGTTCTGTTTTGAATCTCACAACCATCATAACATGTATTTTCTGGATTATTCCCACTCCCTTTGACTTTCACATCATAACTGGGAGTTTCAGCATAAGCTGGGAGTTACACAGAACACCTCAGTTCAGGAGGACAAGCTGGTCCCTAGGAAAGGGACGACAAAAACAGGTAATGAAATTATGTATTCAGAACCTGGAACTTCCTGCCCTGAATCTGTCAGTGAGTTACTGAAAAATTGGTACAGGTCACTCCAAAGCCAAGACAGCAATTTTGTAACAAATAAAAAGAAAACATAAATATGTCTAACAAGGGAAACAAACACCAAACCGTGCCTACAGTGACAACTGGGAGAGCTGAAAGATCGAATAGAGAGATGCTGGATAGAGTAAAAAAGAGTGTGTGGGCCCCAGCAGCAAACCCAGTGTTCCAGATTGCAAGGCAAGATGTATTCTATTACCATCTGTATTGCAGATTATCTTTTGTCAAGTGGGCAGTTTGCCTTATCTCTCTCTCTGAGTGACCACAATCACTCCTGGAGAGAGGACATCTGCTGCATCTGCTGATAACAGCCATTGAATGTCCCTGCATGGCTGATAAGAACTACAGCATCCCATTGGGAGATGTGAGCCCAGAGGGAGGAGCCAAGCATTCCTACCTGGATATAATCCAGAGGTTTTGAGACACCAGCACAGCTTCTCCATGGGATTCCCCAGAGGAACAGCAGCTGCCTCTTCTTCCCCTGGATCTCCAGAGGAAGAATCCATCCTTCTCTACAGGATCCCTGCTCCAGCAGAACCACCCCTGACACTGCAGGAGGGCTGCAGCCACAATTCCAATGGGACTGCTGCCAGCACCCTGACCCACAGGGTGTCAGGTTGGGTTCTGACTCTGTCACTGTTGGTTTAGTTTACAGCATTGTTTATTTTATCCTTTTATTTCTTTTCTTTCCTATTAAAGAACTGTTATTTCCTGCTCCCATATTTTTGCCTGAGAGCTCCTTAATTTAAAATTTATAGCAATTCAGAGCTGTGGGGAGGGTTCACATTCTCCATTTCAGGGGAGGCTCCTGCCTTCCTTAGCAGGCACCTGGCTTTCCAAACCAAGACACCCAGGGATCCCTCACCAAAACTGGGTGAGAGCTTCCTGTATGGAATGGGGAACTGGATCTCAGGCTCTGCAACTATTTCACGCTGTTACTGAGGGCAGCCTCAGCCAGCACAGGTGAGCTGGGACAGAGATGACTGCCCAACACACAGGGATGTTCTGAAGTTCAGAGATGGTCAGATTGTCCATGCACAAAAAGGGTCTCTGAGATGTCTCAGGAGAGCCAAGTTTGATTCTTGACTCAGCTCCCAGCCAAGGAGTGTCACCAGTAAAACAGGATGAGCAGCTCTACCAAACCTAATCCATTATGTCTTGGGTTTCTGCAAAATACTTTCTCCATTACATCAACAACTCACTGCTTTGAACTTCCTTTGTAAAGCACTTTGAGCCCAACTGATAAAGAACAAAGCTCTCCAAGAGGAAGATGTTCCTGTCCAATGTTCCAGCATCCCAGGTGAGCTCTGTCACTTACAACATGAACTCTATTTCTTTATACCATGAACACAACTGAGCCATCCAGCCCCAGTTAGAACAGACCTGAACAATTGTAGCAACTTTGTGTAAAGTAACTATATAGGATTTGGGAGGCTAAAACTGTGCCAGAGGCGTTTTTCTGCTTCCTCACCTTTGCAGTGCAGGGCTGTGAACAACACTTTCTGCTCAGGTGACCCAGAAGCACCAGCCAAGAGCACCAACAGCAAGCAGGGCTCTCACACAAAGAATTCAACTCCAGAGTATCTGATGGGGCATCCAGAGCTGCCTCACTGACTAAGGAGAGGCAAACATGGATCCCTCATGGCTGTGATGTATGTTTTATAAGCATGCTTAAACAATTTGGGAACAAATAAGGTCAAGTTAGCTTATGTAAGCACAAGAGCCACTGCCTTGCAGCAGCTAGAGCTGCTATTTCAGGAATCTGTCTCTTCACTTAATGTTCCTGGCTGTTGATTCTCCCTCATCTGCCTCTTAGCTTTGCCTGCATAATTCAGAGATATCCAAGACTGCACTTGTCTCACACTGCCTCTTCCCAGTTCCAGCTCACATCCCTGCCTGACCCAGCCCAGATTTCCCTGGTGAGGATGCTCCTCACTGAGGGATCTCGGCAGGTATGCAGTGCAACCCCTGAGGCAGGACAGGCTGAGCAGGCAGACACCAGGGGATGATATCCTGTCCTCTGTGACAGCCCTAAGCCTGCCAGGGCAGTCCTGCCTGGGCAGCTGCAGCCTCCCAGCTGCCAGTGTGACCCAGGACACAGAGTGTGCCACAGGTGACAGTGTCCTTGTGAGCAGCAGCACCACCTGAATTACAAGAGCACATCAGTTAAAGAGCTGCAAACCTCTCCCTGGGTCAAAGAAAGGCACAGAATTCACTATTATCATTTTTTCCTCTTAAAACAGCTATTTGTGAGGGACAGGGGCAGGAATGGCCAATACAGATATTTCAACCAGAGGAAGGGCAATAATATCATCATTTTCCACAGCATCCCACAGCTTCCAGTCCAGGTTCCCACAGGTAAGCACCCACCTCTTGCCAGCACCTACTCACTCACAAACTCACCTCTGACACCACAGCTGACCGAGAATGGCCCATGGAAACAAGTCTCAGGAGAAAAGGGATGAGACTGAGCTGCAGGAGAGCTCAGAGCTCTGCAAACATCCCCCAGCTCAGCAGGAGTGTGTGAGGACAGCAGTGGCAGAAAGGGCTGTTCAGGCCAAGCTCTTCCCAAACAAACTCACCCCATAACTTCAACACTGGGCCTGGGACTTCTACCCCACCTGCAGCTTCTCTGTGAGCCAAGCACAGAGCTCCCACCTGGAGACTGAGGGCTAATAAACCCTTCAGCAAGTTACTTCCGTGCTGGAATAGTGTCTTTGACAAATACATGCTTCCTACAGATTCTAAATTTGCTCAGTTCCCAGCCTCTGACTTCTACAAGAGATTTTTTACCATCCTTAAAAGAGATTAGTGACACTGTGAATATTGTTTTACTACACCACAGAGCCACTACATGTTTTTACAGCTCTTAACCTGAGAAGTGAGCATCTCTGCACCACCAAAAAGACAAGAGCATTTCTTTTGCAGCTTTAGAAAGTCTTTCAGCACAAGTGCTAGCCTTTGGTTATCAATCAAAACTATTTTATGTGGAATATAAAGTCCTTGACCCCTTCTCACTACAGCAATATTGAATGTGCAGCTGGCCCAGCCCCACAGAGCCACACCAGCTGGGTTAAGTACATGGGGGAAGCAGGGGAAGGGAGACAAAACCCCCACATGTATGAACACCACCAGCAGTCTGTAAAAATGTTATCCCAGGACTTTTTCAGGCCATAAAGAGAACCAGCAGCTCTATGCCACTGCCACTTCACAGCATGGGAGGCCTCCTGCCCACAGGGTAAACCTTGGACAGCCCAAACAAACTGACAGTATTTCTCAGGAATTTTTCTTTAAACACACATGACCACAGAAATGAGAGGCACTGAGGAAAATTTAATAGCAAAGCTCATCATAATCTTGGATGGGCTGCAAGTTGCTAAACTCTCCCTGACAAGAACAACATAAAGGCATTGTAAATGTTTGTGGTCTCCCAGTGAATCACTGAGTTCTGCATGCATTCAGCTGCTAGAGAGAAGCATGGAAATGACCAGGCTGGGAGGAGTGGCATGTTTTATGTAGCTGAGAAACAAAGTCATACCTAACTCCACCCATTGGATTTCTGATGTAATCTTTAAATAAAAAGTATGTAATGAAACTGAGGATACAGATTACAAACACCTTTAAATTCCCTGTTTTAAACCTGCTTAGATTTTGTCCCTCCTTGACAGAAACAAACAGATCTAATTGTTCTGTTTCAATATAGCAAATTACAGAATAGCCTAAATTGCCATGTAGCCAGCATGTAAGTAATGAAAGAGGTCATTATTACAGTTACATAGAAACTCCAGGACTGGAATCTCCCATGTCATCAAGTTCAGTCACCACATCACAACATTAATTTGGCTGCTTGGTTCCCCCCCACATCAATCCACAAGAATAAAAGTGAATGGCATTTGCTTCTTCAACCTCCTGTCCCACAGATCATCTCCCAGGTAACAGCTGCACCCAAACACTGTCCTCAGGTACAATTTGCACTTGTCACTGACTCAGGAGCCCTGCAATTTCTGTCACTGTTTCTTCTGCACAAATGATTTTCCAGTGTATTTTAAGGTTTCCCTGATGAGCAATATCAACAAGGTCCATAATGTCTGCAATGCACCAGGAGTCAAAAGTCCAGTGCACCTCAGCTCTGCTTTTGTGGCCCTGAAGTTCATTCCAACACAGAATTTGCATGACATGTCCTGAAATTAATGTTCACCATACCATTCCATTGTTTTTCACTTTCCTTTTTTTTAAACACCTTAAATTGATCTGTGTAAGTGCATTCTCTAAATTCAAGCTCTATCTGCTTGGTGCCGCCTCACTGAGCTGCACCAGGAACATCAGTGGGGTTTCAAGAATGCTGGAACCTGGCAGGCCCTACTCAGAGCTGCTGCCATCAGCCACAAGGTCTCTAAGACCATTTAAGCTGAGCCCATCCCAGACTGCAGCTCTGAGACCAAGCAGCAGACAAAGGAGAGCAGCACCCCTGAGGTGCCACCTGTACTCAAACATGCTGGGGTTTGTTACCTGTGTCACTTGGCTGATGCTCCTGGTGATCAATTCCTCCCACTCCTCCTCTGTAACGAAGAGCTTCAGTTCATGAAGTAGCAGAACTCTGTGGAGAAGCAAACAGGCCATGGCCTGAAAGAGAAAGGGGAGAGAAGAACATGAAACTCTCCAGGGAAGGTGTCAGCAATGAAAATACCCTGCTGCAGTAAACAGCTCCACACACCTCCAGGGGAGGCCACTTCCAAAGCTGCACATCCTCACCAAACAAGTGTCTCACACTGATTTGGGCTGGAAGGGACCCTGAAGATCATCTCTGCTCCCCTGCCACGGACCAGAACAGGGACAGGGACACCTTCCACTGTCCCAGGTTGCTCCAAGCCCCATCCAACCTTGCCTTGGACACTTGCAGGGATGGGACAGCCACAGCTGTCCTGGGCAAGCTGTGCCAGGACCCCACCACCCTCACAGGGAAGAATTTCTTGCTAATATCCAAGCTAAACCTGCCCTCCTTCAGCAAAAGGCTCTGTTTGACACATTCTCTAGCTCATTACAGTCACCCCTCAGGGGACAGGGTGGTGGGTTTTGGTTGAATGCACATATAGAAAAGAGAAGGTCAGAGGGGAGTGGAGGGATCATTACAGTTCTAGATTTAGGCACAAATACCCAAAACACGCTTCAGCAACTGCTCCAAGGGCATCACTGCCAGTCCCCAAGTTTTCAGGCAGCACCTTTGAGTGACTGCACCCTTTACTGTGCCCTGACCAATGGAATAGGCACAAATAATAAAAAATAAAAGCTGGCAGGACAGCCAATGCTTCATTTCAAAGGAACACTAGATGGGAACTGCTGTTCAGAGCAACACTGGGCTTTGCCTGGAGTCAAACTTGCTCATTAAGCCTCTACATTAACACAGCAATGAAAAGAATGGCCACTAGAAACCAACAGGAATCTGCAATCTTCTTACATGTCCTTTTCTATTCCAGAATTCTTATTTTAAGGCTTTCTCAGGTACAAGAGAAAAAATGCAGCATTAGTCAAAGGCAAAATAGAGAAATGCACAAAATACAGTAATGAGGATTAGTACAAATAGCTTAAAAGATTTAAGGGGGAAATTTTTGTAGCAGCAAAGAGTTAGTGAGCAAATTCTGCACATACAAAGAAAAAAATGTTGCCTCTAGCTGCCATCACACAAACCAAAATTGAATGCAGTTACAAATATCAAAAATCAGAAGGATTTACAAGAGCTAATCTCATCCAAAGAAAGCAACAGCTGCTGTTCTTTAACCACATATCACAGAAAACAAATGAGCAAAGTTTGTAAAGCTCCTTACAAAAGACATCATTGAGATTAAGAGTCTGAGACCTCAAGGATAAAAGCAACCTGGTGATTCCCAACCTGGCCTCCAGGGGCCCCTTGGGTCAGAGAGAAGCAACCTGAAAAACATGGAGCAGGAGGATAAAAACTTCCATTGGGTCATTTCTAGGGAGCTATTTACTGAATAATTCCAAGTGAGCAAAGAGAAGGAATCGCTGGAATTCCTGGAAGCAGTGTGACCAGTCAGAGTTGCAGGCAGTCAAACAGAACATGGCACAAGCTCAAGGAGGTCTGTGTTTCCCACACAACACATTCCAGGTTTCTGGGACAGATGGGATACTGGAACACAGGTTGCTCCCTGGAGAATATCAGCACCTGTATCTGTTTCACAACAGATAATGCCACACATCCTTGTAAGCGTACCTCCAGTTTGCACCAGTATGGCCAGTGAAGAGAATTACCCAAATAGAAAGAGCTTTCATTACACACAGAAATCCTGTTCTTCACTGCAAGGTGAAAATGCAGCAGGAACCAGTGAGGCCATGTCAGAAGATTTATGCTCATCCAGTGACAGAGAACACCCCAACACCATCTTCAAGGCAGGCAGGCTTACATATTCCTTGTAATTATGGGGAGGCTGTGTCTTACAGAACAAATTATGGCATGTGTCTACCAAATGTAGTGGAAAGTCACTTCAGTGCAATTAAAAAGAGAATGTGACCCTTGGAGTAGATGAAAGACTGTAATTCATTCTGAAAGGCCCAGGCAGGGTCACAAACCCCCAGGCACCAGCTCTTCTCTGACAATTGCAAACACATTCATACTGCAAGTGGGTGTAGAGCAGAGAGGAGGGTTCTGTGAAGGTATCCTGGGATATCTCAGAGAGGCACCAGAGCCAAGGGGCAGCTGGGAACTGCTCCAGGCAGCAGTGGGCAGCAGCACTGCAAGCTAATGAGGAAAAGAACTGGGAGGAAACCAAAGCTGTGCAATGGAATGGGAGCTCTGGAGACCTGAGACTCATCCAGGGCACTGAGAACCTGGATGGGACCTGCTCCTGAGGAAACACTAAGCCTGAAAAGTATTTTAAAAGGGGAAAAAAAAACAACCCAAACCACTGAGCACTCCTTTCTGTGTGACATAAATGAGGAAGTCAGAGCACCCAATATCTGAGGCTCCTGGCTGGTGGCAGCACTCTTTAGTAATTCTGTCACACAGAGCTTTCACACCTCCAGCCTCTGTATTGGATTCCAGTAAAGTGAAAATATCTTTTGAGTTTCACATAATTAAAACACTGCTATTGCTCTACTCAATATTATTCTTTTTCCTGATTGTTTTTTAAACCAATGACAATTTAGCACTAAGCACAAACAACTTTTCTCATTTGAAACAACAAAAATAAAATATTTACTGTTGGTTGAAATAAAATTTGGCTTAAGAACATCTCAATCAGAGAGTAAATATGACACTAATAACTACAGGGTCATCAGTGGCATGCTATGCTGTAGTTTAAGGTTATCATTATGTCGTTTAAGTCACATCCCAGAGTCAATGATTCTCTGTTCCTAGAGCTGTTATTAACATACAGCCTATTCTTTCACAGCAAACTGAACAGTTCAACAGCAACAGTTAAACCACAGGGAGAGGGACTGACAACACTGAACTCAGCCAAAAGCATCAGGGGCAGAACCAAAACTAAAATCAAGTTCTTCAATCCTGCTCCAAGGATAAACCCAATAAGAAACAACAACAACTTCTCAATGCTCCTGCTGGTGCCATCCCACCTCAGGAAATTCAAACCAAACCAGGAGAGGCACCAAGTTTTCTTTGGAAGGTGGTGCAACCACCACACATCAGTCAGAGCATCCATAAGCACATGAAGGAAGATCCTGAATGACATCAGAACATTGCTTAACAGGCAAATGTACCCAGAGAAAACAATCTAGCAACCAGGAGCACAAAGCTGCCACAGCCCCTTGGGAAGCAGCAGTCCTCAGCAATGGTTTTTCAGCCACAATTCATCTCTCAGGGCTGAGAAACACCAACCCACTGGCTGGAAGGGCATGGAATAGGTCCCCATGGAATAGTTCCCAGCAGGATTTGCAAAAAGGATTTTGAACACTCAAAGAGCAATCACTTTCATGACCTTCAGGAGCTTCACCAGGCGAAAAAAAAGCTTTGCTTTATCACCTAATATAAGGGGAGCTAAGAGTATGAGTGCTTTTCAAAAGTAAGGAGAGACCCAAAGTCAGTGAGATCTTCAGGAGCCATCTCCTTGAGGTGGCAGAGAAACAGCTCTGCTGCTGCATTTCATTTTCCTTGTTTTATCTTCTCAAATACACGGACACAATGCAGCTGAAAGCCAACATGTCAGAGGTGTGACATCCATGCACATGGGAGTGAACATTCATCACCCCACACCTGCTTTAGAGGGCTACCCAGAGATACCACAAGCCACTTTCTTGCCCATCTCAACACATCCCACTTTTTGGGAATGCAAACACTCAATGTTTTTAATGAAAATAGCCTAAAAAAGAGAATGAGACTGCTCAGGGGATTTTTGAAGCCATCTCCTGGAATGAGAATCTTCCCATCCCCAGCCAGTTCTGGGAACACATCACTGGAGCACCACCAAACACTGGCAGCAATACTAAAATACAGAAAGATCTTTTCAGAAATGAAGAACAGTCACAAAATTTACCTGTGTTCAGTTCTGTGATGCAGAGGTTTCATTGAGACTTTTGAAATACAAAACCACACACAGAGCACCTTAGGAGGAGCCAAGCCACCCCAGCTAGTTCAAATATTTTCATCAATACTTTCAACCCTTGCAATTTCTCACAGCTCATTATTTACCCTTAATATGTTCATGATGTGTCTTTTCCATATGTTTTACCATCAAATCACAGACCAGCAGCAATCTGAAGTTTGGAAAGTACTTCCACAAAATCCAGAGCTGGAGTTTAACCACTTGACAGCCCAATTGTGTCTGTCCCTCCTGCCCTCCCCAGCAACACTGGTATTTTAGAACGTCTTACAAGCATTTGGCAATTTTGGAGGCTGGCAGAACAATGCTGTCCCCAAGAATGTCAGAGAAGATTCTCTGCATCTTCTCAGTGCCAAATCAAGCCTGCTGTGTTCCTGACAGAGTGTTCTATGAGAGAGCCAAGCATGACCAACACTTCACAAATGGACAAAAATAGCAGAAGACTCAGGGTCCCAGCTACCAAACTCCAGTCCAGCTCAGGGAAGAGGACAGTCACCCCCCATATGCACAGCCTCTGAAATGAGAATGTGTGAGAACAGTCACAAGCGGATGACAGCCAGATCAGAGCTTTGTCTAAAGGGACTGTATGCTGCAGTGCATCCTGTGCACTAGGAGCCACCCAGCTGCCTAATCAAAACATTTTCTCCTTAATGTCAGTTTTTAAAAAGACCATAAAATAGTAAAAATAGTAAAAAAAAAAAATAAATATAGGGGAAGTCTATTCAAGCAGACACAGTAGATACAGTTACAGACTCCCACATATTTTATCAAGCATACAACTAAATAAGGCAGAAGGGCTCATTACCAGTCCATGTGGGAGCAGAGAACAAACAATAACTAAGGGCAGTGCTGACCCTAAGGTTTTCTGTGCCTTTGTTCATTTTTGTCTTATCTGCAACAATTACACAAAATACCAGTGCAAATGGCTGTGATTTCTTTCTGAAACAGGCAATGTGCTCTCTGCAGTACCCAAGATGTGCTGGTAACTCCCAGGTGTGCTCACCCACCTCAGCCAGATACTAAAAAGGAGCGTGGGAGGAGTTTGCATACAACCCAACTTTATCCTGCACAGGGAAGGACAAGACATCTGGCCAAACTGTTAAATATGGTAAATATGGATTAAATGCCTACCAAAGCCCCTGTTCCCCATTGAAAGCAGGTATCTAGCACAAGTAGGTCACAAATTGCTCTCCCCAGTCACCAGCCAGGTGAGCTGGATGGAAGGAAACAGATCAAGATGTTTTCAATCACTGCAGTTGTGAAAGAGAAAAAGAACAAAACAAATAAGCCTTGGCAATACTGCAGAGATTCTGTTTGCAAGCCTGAAGAGATGAAGGCATGACCTAAATTCAGAGTTGTTTTTCCAAAGAAAAGCACTCTGTTAATATAAGGACATTTGTTTCTGATGCAAAAATACACACTTCTCAGTCCCAGGTGGTTTAGGATACTGGCTGGAGGTGGTTCTGCAAACAAATGAAAAAAACTTGCCACCCAGGCACACTCCTGAGGGAAAAGACACTGAAATCAGCAGCCACCACTGGCACCATCAGAGGAGCAGGAGCCTTAAGATGAGCACTGAGACACACCAAAGCCCAGCTCTGAGTTTGCACACAGTGCTCTGCTGGGTGATCCAAAACAGTTGCAGGTTACAGCTGAATAACCCTTCCAAATTCCCTGACAGCAATTCCAGCTTTCAGGAAAGAGGCTGCAAGTTCACCTGGCTTGCCTCAAGCACATGGCAGGACAGCAACTCTCATTAAATCTCCCCAGGACAGTATTAGAGCTTATCACATCTCCTTCCACTTTGTAGGGGAAGCAGTGGGGAGTCTAAATGCTAACCAAAGACATGAAGATGGATTTTCCTCATCTTTTTCCCTGTTACTTTTGCAGCATGAACAAAGTTCATCCACATGAAACTTGTCACCAGTGTGGCAAGAGCATCTCATTCCCTTTATGGTTTTTATATACTTTATATACACTTTATATATACATATATTTATATATATGAAGAAAACTTTTTACCTGGAAAATTACAGGTTTGTGCAACTCAAATACATTTTTACAAGTGAAGAAGCATCAGGATTTTTAGTAGTATCAACATTCCACTGCTCTTGGAAGTCCAGGGGACAGAAATATACAGCTGGTATCACACCAGAGAGGCCACTGGTATTCCAGAGCACTGATGTCTCCCTTGTGGCACAGAGCCTGCCCTGCCAGCACATCTGATTCAGTGCCAGCACACAGCATAAAACAGCAGCTCTCAGTGTGTAATCCTCAGCATTAAGACTACTCTACAGCAACAGGGATATGGCAAAAAATAATTGCACTTCTAGAAATTCTCTCCTCCCAAGCCCTCCGAGACTGCAATCTCATGAATCACATGCTGCATTTGTGACAAATGCTACCAGGAAAGCTGGGTAAAAGAACAGAGGCTAAGATTATGAGTAATTCTAAATGAGTTTTCTTTGAATTTCAGTGAATAATTAAACTATGAAATAAATTCCTCAGCTATCTGTTATTTATTACATGCTTAAAATAAACCAACCAACCAACCCACTCCAAAATCCAAAAGCTGCACCTTACAGTGGTATTGGTTACAGGAGAACAACCTGTCATTTATTACCACAGAGCAGGAGATCCAGAGCACCACAGCAAAAGCCTCTTCCAGTTACTCTCACATCTTTTTTAAAAAGAAAACAAAGAGCATCCAAAGCCATGAAGCAAGTGCAAATCTACCCCCATTTCTGCTCACACAGTCAAACTGTTTTAATTTTACATTCACATTGGAGACAAAGGCTCCAATGGAGCAGTCTTGAGTTTCAAGGTTTCTTTTTTCTCAACCATGTTTCATTCATCCATTTGAGCATTTCTGAGCCCAGGAGCTACAAGTCTCTTTGATATTGGTTTGGGAGCTGATATTGGTTTCCCAGTTAGAAACTCAGCCTTGAAGATTATTCCAAAGGACAAATTCTGAGAGGGATGGGACAATAAGCCACAACAATAGATCTGTTCCACCCAGCAAGTTCCCATTCCCAGCAGGCTGCTCAGAGGCAATGGCTGTGTCAGGTTTGCTATGTGTCCCACACAATCATGGAATGCTTTGGCCTGCATGGGACACCTTAAAGCCCATCCTGTTCCACCCCTGCCACTGATTTGGGCTGGAAGGGACCCTAAAGATCATCTCTGCTCCCCTGCCAGGGACCAGAACAGGGACAGGGACACCTTCCACTGTCCCAGGTTGCTCCAAGCCCCATCCAGCCTGACCTTGAGCACTTCCAGAAGTGCTGCCAGCTGCTCCGGGCACCTGTGCCAGGGCCTCAGCACCCTCACAGGGAACAATTCCTTCCCAACATCCCATCTATCCCTGCCCTTTGGGAGCCATTCCCCCTTGTCCTGTCTCTCCATCCCTTGTCCCCAGTCCCTCCCCAGCTCTCCTGGAGCCCCTTTAGGCCCTGGAAGGGGCTCTGAGGTGTCCCTGGAGCCTTCTCCTCTCCAGGTGAACACCCCCAGCTCTCCCAGCCTGGCTCCAGCTCTTGGAGCATCTCCACGGCCTCTTTGGGGAAGACAACGATTCCTTCCAAATTTAAGTACAAACAAGAAATTATACTTCAAGATCCTTAACATGTGTCCTCACTGAACAAGCATCAAACACCAATTATTTATTTAAAACATACAAAAGTTATGTGAATGCTTTAGATATAAAAGTGAAAGCCAGAGGTGCTCAAGAAACATTTGCCAAATGACTTTTCCTCAATCCCCAAGATGTCACTGCAGTATCTCTCACACAGCATGTGCACACAGATGTGATTCACACACATTTCAAATCCAACAGGGAGGGAGGATAAGACAAAGCCCTGGCTGTGGCTTAAGAAAACTATTTTTGGTAACAAAAGCTAATTTTTCCCATTTACCACCACTGAAACAAGGCACAAACAAGGCACACAGCCAAGACTGACATTCAGTAGCTGTCTAAAAGGTTCCATTGTGGAAAGTGCTCACACCTTCTGGGATAAGTCCGGAGAATGTGGCTGGCATGTCCAGCTGTCCAGAACTGCCATGCAAGGACACCTGAGCAACAAGACAACTATTTCTTGGTTTAAAAATTAGACATCAACTTTTACCCCAAATCTACCCTGTTATCCCTCTGATTAAGGGACCCAAGAAGAGCCTTCCCTGACCCTGTTCCTGGCTGGCACAAGGACATTGCAGTCACTAGACAGACTCCTGGAGCCTGAAAGTACAGTCACAGGGAGCCCACACTCCCCACAAAGACCATGAAAACATCTCCTGTATGATCACCTGGCTCTGGAGCTGAATTCAGTAATTCCTGCCACCACACAGTGTCCTCAGAATAAGGAAATGGCTTTTTCAGGGCATTCCCTCAGCCAGCCCTGAGAAGGTGTGATGTTGCTGTCCAAGGTCAGCAGAACATGAGCAGGACACAGATGACAGTTTCCAGGTCTGTCCTTCTGCCTCCAGAAACAGAGATCATAGAAGAATGCAGAAGTAAAAACTTATCAAAACCCTCAGCCATCATCCACCATCCCCTGCTCCCCCAGCTTCACACTGCTCCCAACATCAGGCTCTGGGGCCAAAAAGCAGGTTCCTCCCTCAGCCTGGCCTTGCCAAAAAAAAAGATTTTTTTTTTGAGATTTATGAGCTCAATAATAAAATTCTCTGTGCTAAAAAGTGATGAAAACAAATGATGTTTTACAGCTTAAATTAAGTTCCTGCGACAAATGGATGAGAAAAATTTTGCAAGGCTGGTTAATTACAACATGCAAAGCATTTAAGTGACACCTAAATCACATTTTACAACCTTGGACAAGAAAGGCAATTTCAGTGTACTCCCACCAAACATCCTAGGTCATCAAACTCTTGCAATCTTCAGTGGTTTGGAACCAGCCAACCTGCACTGCAGCCCAGCTTCAGGCATCTCTACCTGTTCTTCCTTCCCAGGAAAAATGCCACAAATCTGGCAGGAGCCTTTGAACCATTCACAACAGCTTACATATAATTAGTACACTGAAAATAATCGCCATACAAATTTTGCTTATTTGACCATCACCATTGTACAGATGATCTGTTTAGGCCTCCTTGAGCACAAAAATGATGAATGAACTCAGTAGGTTTAACTTTTATTCCCAAACCTCTCCCTCTCTCTGGCTGGTTTAAACATGCAGAACAGCAATTTGCAAACAAAAGGGGTTGTGTGTCCTCCTGGGACTGTTAGAACGTACATCCATACAGGAATTCCCAGTGCAGGTCAACTTCCCAGCACTATCTCAGCAATGGAAAAACAGAAGAGCAATCACCTGCTCATCATCTGCTGAAGCAGCAGGTGAACTGGATCCCTCACCTCCATCCCAAGACCAAGACTCAGGGATGGCAAAAGTGCCACCAAATAGAGGAAAACCACAGGAAGTGGAGCTAGATCAGACCTTGGTCCCTGCTTTGGATGCTCTACCTTTGGGTTTCAGGTTTTGCTACCTTTCCTCTGAAAAAGAACAAAGCTTCCTGGAAGCAGAGACAAAACTGGCTGCAAAGGAATCTCCATTTTCCCACCCCTCCTGCTCACTCCCCTCTCCTCTCTATTTTTATTCTCCTTCATAAATCTCTTCACCTGTGGCTCAGATGTCCTGCTCTAGGCAGTAGCAAGGAGAACTTGAGCAACCTGTTATGATTGCAGGGCTCTGAAGAGCAGCAGTTGATTGATCAGATGAGCTGCTCACCTCATTCTGCTGTGACTGAGCACTTGCCAGACAACAGAAAGTTTATCCCGTAAGTTACACTGGCACATCCTCCTCCACAACCTGAAAATGGCTATAGCATGACAAGGGCTTTAACCACTGCTGCTCAGTCTGGCTGAAAATGTGGATTGAGCTCCATCCCACACAAACCACCTTCATATAATGCAGCTGCACCTGCATGAGCTGTGTCAGCCCAGACCCTACAGGTAAAGGCACTCATTGATTTCACTGACACAGTCACAACAGATGGGCTTTGAATGCACTTGAGACAGCAGAAATCCCAGGACTAGCAGTCCTGGCAGGTATAGATACAGCCTGAAGAGCACATACACAGCATTCACCCACACAGGTGGTGCCCTAAACCATCATTACTTTGTTCAACCAGGGACTCTGCAAATCACATTCTGCCAAGGAATGGACTTTTCCCATGCTTGGTTCTCCTACAAACAGTGCTCTGGAGGATGTTCCTGCCAGAGGAAAAGCCTCAGCTTGCACTTGACTAACCAGAGGGGCCATTTGGGAGAGTCTGCTCATTGCAGCAGGACATCTGTGCCCAATACAAGAGTGCACAGGTACAGCTGCTTCCTTCAGCACTGCTCTGTTGGCAGCTAGGAGAGGCAAAAAAATAATTAGAAGACAAATGAAAGCTTCTTCCTATGGTCACCACAGTCTAACAAGATGTAATGGTACAAATAAGAAGTTGCTGTATTTTAAAGGGAGTAGAGAGGGGTCCATACCCACAGAGAGACCTGACAGTGCAGTTTTTCAGAGGATACCTGCATGATAAATACTGGGCTGCACTGGAAGGTTTTCTGCCTCAGATGAAGGGTCTGCAGAATATTTGTGCAGTCAAAACAACAAACATGTAAAATAATACACAGGACTCCAGGCCAGGCCTGGCTGATGGTATTAGATACCAGCTCTGAGTATTTCACTGGCAAACAACAAAACGGTTGAGTGTTGGACTAAGCCCTTTTCTGACCCAGAGATGGGGCAACTCAGAGGTGTTTTAAAAACTTTTATTCTATTTTCAGTCTCATGTGAAGGGTGAGACAATACAGATGTTATAACTCACACCATCACAATCAGAATCCAACTAATTACAATACACTATAACTGTTCCTTGGCCGATCAGCTTTAGCCACACCATGCTGCAAATGCTTTAAAGCAAATCATCTCAAATCACCCCTCAGGAGCATCCAGGGCTGGGGAAAACCTTGTGCTCTTCTTTCACAGAGGCCAACAGGCAGACCCTTGGGACACAGCAATCCAGATAGTGGGCTGCTGCTTTGATCAAGACAGAGATTTATTTCTCCCTGGGGTAACCACTCACCATATCAGGAAGGCAAATCAGTCTTAACATTTTGCTCCAAAAAAAAAAAAGTCAATATATTATTACCCTAAATTCTTGAAAAATGAAAAGATGCCATAATTAAGTGAGCCATGAGGACACAAGATAAATCAGCAGCAGAGCACAAATTAGCATCCATGAGCTCTGATGGTTTTTTGCTCTTCCTGTAATGCACAGTTACAGGAGTGAAACCCTGGAGGGGAATACTGGTACCATGGAACACACTGAGACCAGAGGAGAAAAGAACAGGAACGGACTCTGTGCAATGCAACCAAGCCTTCCTTTCCCACATTAAAAATAATAATCAGAAAACATGCCTATTTTCTTCTTCTCTCCCCAGTAAAGGATACAGTCACAATTAAAAAAAAACAATGTAAAACAATTTGGTTTCTTAATACGATCCTGTTTATTTTGGAGCATTTCTACTTTGCTTTTAAAAGTTTCTCACACTAAACATCAGAACAAGAAATGTTCTTTTGTTAAGAAATCAAAGCAAAGACTCTTGCAGGACACCCCAGTATCTGAAGCTCAAAGAAACATGACCAAGAAACCTCTCAGGACATCTGGGACATTCTCCTTTCTCTCAACCTGGCTTTCCCATTGAAATAAAACCCCAAACCAACCAATCCCCTAGAGCTTAATTTTGTCAATTTCTATTTATTTATTACTTATATATTGTAGTATTGAACACCGAGAGGCTCCACTGACACCTCAAGTTACTCACACACATTGGTAAGACCAAGACCAAAACTGGTTTCTTTTGCTCCAGTTGCTTCACCTTCACTGCTCCTCCCAACACTTTCCAATCCAGTTGTCTCCTCTGCACAGCAACTCCCTCAATTCAGAAGAGACTTGCAACAGGATTTTCTTGAGGCAATTCAGAAGGCAGCTACAGCATAATGCAGCCTATTTAAGGAGACTTTGCTGAAGTCTAATTTAATAATTTAGGAGATTTAAGAGCAGCACACATTTTAAAAAAGCCCATGTTGCCTAGGCACTGTGTGCTTTTAGCTGCTGCCCCTGATACACCAGACCAGGCTTGATGTTGCAAGAACATAGGTTTCCATCTTTTGAGAACATTTATCAGTAGGTAATGAGAAATTAGAATTCCAATTCACTCAAACATCAGCCACTGAAGTTTAGCCTTCATACAATATAAAAAAGGTACTTGCACAGTAAAATTGTTAGCTTGGAATATTGAAATAAAAAGCATTGCTAAGCAAAAAAAAAAAAAGTTGGAAATTGTACTGGGCTGAACTTTGAAGATTCATTGTTTTGGATGCTCACCAGCAGAGCTCTTTTCATTTTGCAGAATCCACTGAGAGAGGCAGGATGACAAGACAGAGGGCACAGTCCTCTTGGGAAGAGGGACAGGGCTGGAAACCCTGCTCTGTGTGGAGGCTGCTGAGAAATCCTGAAGAGACACCTGAGCTCCTTTCTTGTGCTTCAGCTTTTGCAGAGTGGCATTTTAATATGTGCCAAGGGAGAGCAGAAAGAGAAGTAGCCCAACCCCTCTACTCCCACCCCCCATACTACAAACGAAAATGGACCTGCCACTTGGTACACAAACACCTGGGGACATCCTTGTCCGTGAGCAGAGCCCAGAGTGGCAGCTCATTTTATGCTGCAGAAGCCCTAATCTTTCTTCACTTGCCAACAAAACACCCTTCCAACACACCTCCTAGTACTCCCACACCAAGATCTCACTGTAAAGAGAACATAAATCACTCCCCAGAACTTCAACAGTATTCTACCCTGATTTTTTTTTTATATTTTGCAACATTAATATATCTTGAATCCATATGACTGAGAGTAGCTCATTTTCTCACACCACAGCTACTTCTTCCCCTCCTGTGTTTGTTATGCCATTATTAAAAACATGGCAATGACCTTGTCTCTGAGCAAACTTCTCCCATTTGCTCCACACAAACACCTACTCCTCAAACTGTTGGAGGAGCTGTGTTTGAGAGGCTGAGCACAACACACTTGGGTGGTTCAATGTCTTTTTAAAAACTATCAACTCCCCATGTGTCAGATGGCAAGTTTAATTTAGTAGGCTAGGAAATTACTCAGAGTTGGAAAATCACTGCAACATGGTTTAGATCTAACTCAGCAAGTCCATCCTACATGCAGGGCTGTCACTGCTCTGGAGCACTTCCCTCCTTGGACAGCTCTCACCAACAGCTGTCTACAGCAAGAATTAGAGTTTATGTGACCTTTTAATTTTCTTATTTCTTCCCAGCAACCAACTAGAATGTTTTCTCCATTACTGAGGATTTGCTACATGATCATCAACACAAGCAGCTGAACAGCAGTTAGCAGAATAAATATAGCCTAGATCTCCAGAATCACAATAAAGAGACAAACAGAAGCTTTTTAATGTTCTGCTTGTGCTACACTGAGGGCAGTGTCTCTGTGCCAGTCAATTAATGCTGGTATCACTATGGATTTGTTTGTGGGCAATGCAGGCAAGCGTCTGCACTTCTGGCAAAAGACAGAGGCCATTAGAAAGCAACAAGAAGTACAACAACAACAAAAACCTGTATGAAGGGAAAATAAACAGCTCACAACATGTATGATGCTCCCAAGGGCCCCTGCAGGTTCAGTGACAGGGGTCCCACATGAAACTGAAATACACCACAAGCACACCAAGTTCTCAATACAAATACAAATGAAAACTCGTGCTATGGGATTTTGAGCACTCAGCTTTAAATGCAGTTAGGAGGACCTGAAAAATGTAAACACACCTTTTTAAATTTTCAACCATCTCACACAAGTAAGAAAGAAACACGGCTTAGAAAGCAATTCCTCAGGGAGACACGTTTTGCTGTGGCATCAGACACCTTTCCAAAGAACATCAGAGACTATTTATAGATGCTGTCAATGTTCTCCTGCTCATCAAAGGGAAATGGTTTTTCTGTACAATCCCACTGAAGAAACACTCTCAAAAATGCAAGGTTGGGATGCAATAATCCACGTGCACAATCATCCTAAAGGTCTGGGAACTAAATACAAAAATGTAGAGCACTCTGGCTCTGACCCAGCAAAGCATTTAAGCATTCAACTGCTTTTCCTTCCACTTCAGTGGACAGTTTGCATATCTAGAGCTAGTTCATCTCACAGGGCTTTGCTGGCTTATGATGAAATAGATCAAAAATGCCCAAGAGCCCACCCATAGTTCAGCTTCACCTTGCAAAACACAGACTCTCCTTGAGCACCCCCTTACACCAAATAAAAAACAGGAACAGGACACTGACTGGAGCCAAAGCTTGTCACTTTGACATTGATCTTCCAGCTGCAAATGATTTCTTTTTATTGAGGAGAGGGCACATACTGACCCAAGGAAGATGAAAAGGATGGATTCGACAGGCAGCAGCCCCTCCAGCACTGCATCCCTTGGATCCCACTGCCTGGGGACAAGTCACCTCCTGAATCTGACCACAGTAACACCTGAGGGAGGACACAGGCACAGGGGTGTGACCTGTGCCAAGCACAGAGGATGCTCTGAAGGAAGGGAGCCTTTCACTCATGGCCCATTGCTCAGCTCTCACCAGCTGCCTGCCCAGTGCTCATTCCTCATGCAAAGGAGGTAGAGCTGAACTGGTGCTGGTTCTTATCTGGGGAGGTTTATTTTGCTTCATTTTTAGTAACAGCTTATGCAAAATGTTCCATAACAAGCTCTTCCTCCACTACCTGCTGGCAACTATCTGTGAGCACACAGGCAGGGCATGGTGCACTAATGTGGGGATCCATTCATCTCCCCCAGCATGAAGTGAAATACTCCCAAACACTCACACAGAGGGGTGCTGGCTTCTGAGGCTTTGCAGCACTTTCACTGCTCTTGCTGTATTAAAGTTTAATTAATTTTTAACTTAGATATTTACATAGAACATAAACTGTTCAGAAGGACAACTGTCAACCAGCCAAGACCTCTCTGGCAGGAATTTGGGATCATATTTTACTCTTCTGGTGATGGCAGCTCTGGCATAGACCTGCTTCAGTTCTGTAAAATTCTGTCTATATATGTTTGATCCCTTTGGGGAGACTGCCAAAGCACCAAGATTAATTAGCAACTTACCTAAAATACACTCTCTATCAGATAGATCTTAAAGGGTTCCTTGACACAGACAGCTTTATAAAAACACATTCTGAAATACTAATGAATCTGTATGACATAAGATGACATTTTGAACTCTGTCTCAGTGCCCATTCTCATTTCCACACTAAGTAAAATTACTTTATTAGTTTCATGACAGCTCTGCACTTACATCAGCTCTGCAGAGTTCCAGCCAAATCACAGAAAATAAACTCACTTGATGGACAAATACAGCCTCATTATGCTTCCAGCTACTGCAACATCCTCAATCAATATAGCTTTGAATGTAAATAAGAAGGCAGGAATGTATTCAAATGGATGTGTGACCACAGTGCAAAAGTAATTGCAGAGGCTCTTAGCAATTGTGTTGATGTGTGCACTCCCAGTGCCTTTCCCAAAGGAAAAGAACAAGGGATGGATATGAAACCATTTCTGAAAACCCATGGAAAAAGTTTCACACTAGAAGAGGTTTTAAGTGTCTGCCACGAGCAAGATGGAGACAGCACCTTACTCCTGGCAGCAGTCATTTCCATTTATTAGTGCTCATTTCCAAACTGGTTCCAGTGCTGCTGGCCAACAAGCTGGAGCTCTGAGGGAAAAGCACAGCTGTTCCAGGCCAGGCTTCCAGAGAGGCTGTGCTCCAGATGGGAGCTGGCAGGTGCCCCAGCCTGCAGGAGCCTGCACCAGCAGCACAGCTGGGGACTGCAGTGCAGGGAGCCACACTTGTCCCTCTTCACCTGATCCTCACACTCACACATAGTTTTTGGGGTAGAAACATTAGTTCTGGACTCATCCAGTCCACATAAAATGGGAATGGGGAGATACTGCAGTGAGAACCTCGCCACAATTACCAGTGCAGCACTGAGGGGTTTGTGCTGCAACAGCCCAGGACTGCACAATTACAGAATTAAATGTTACTGTAGCTCTGCGCATCAGACCTATACAGCTAAAAATAAACCAGGAAGACATTCCTCACCTAAGGCTCAGGAGGGTTCTGGTATGTAGCTGAGTCATGCAATAATCATTAAATTAAACACATCTTGAGCCCTGCTTTATGCTTCATCAGCACAAACTAAAAAACCAGGCTTTTGTGCATATTGAAAGAGCAACACTACACCCACTGAAACAGGCACAAGGAAATCTGAAGGTCAAGGTCTCCTGGAAAGCAACTGCAGCAGTAAGAATGAATTGTCCTAAGAGAGGAGGAAGTGAGGACTAGCTCACACACATTTTTCTCCAATCAGAATTTGAGAGAATATGTTTAGTGCTTGTGGAGGACATCAGGCTGACAGGAACATCCCTCATCCATGAAACAGCACAAGCCTCTCTCTCCCATGCTGTCAGCACCACACACTTTCTGCTGGCTAATTGCACGGCCAGTGAGGTATCTGTGCCAGACACTTACCACAATCCCCTGGCACCAGGACAACTCAAAGGGACAATGCAAGCTCCCCTGTCATTTTCCCATTCCAGTTATCCCTGGGTCTCTTTCCCCAGCTGCCACTTGTGCCTGAGCACTCAGAGCACCAGTGTGTGCCTGGTCACTGCCCTCCAGGAACGGCAGCTGCCCTTCACTCTGCTGTAGCACCTTGTGTGTAAGGGAGAGCTCTCAGACCTGCCTGGATGTACCAAAACATTGTGATGTGGCACTGGCCCCATTCTCCTGCCACTGAAGACACTTCTGCAAGGACAAGGTCACAGTGTGACTGATTCTTAGGACCTCAGTCTGCAGAACTGCATTCAACAACTTAGATTAGACTGCACTACAAAGTCATTCTCTACCGCTTTCTTCCTTTTTTTACTTTAACTTGTAGCACTTCTCCCACTCTAAAGGTCCTCTTGAAAAGCTTCACAGTTGCTGCTTGCAATCAAGTGATTTTGTATAGTTTCTAGTCACTCCTTGCTACAACAGAGAACACTGCAAGGACACATGGCAGGGATGAGGCAGGCCATATTCTGAGATGAAAGTACAGCCTTAAGTTATATGTTGGTTTAACATACATATGGGATGGCAAGGATCAACAAAAGTTTGTGAAAGAGATCCCAACTGCTACTGTAGAAAAAAACAAAATTAAAAAGCCCACAAACAAAACAAAACAAACAAAAAAACCACCCAAAGCATCACAAACCCCACCAGATTTCTCAGTTCAATAAATGAGTGACAACCAAACACTATTTTTTTGAAGCCTGAAGCATTTTAACTTTCACACAGGCACGTTTGGGACTTAAACTTCCCACTTGAAGAAAGGCAGAGCTTGAAAACAGGCCAGCCAATATCACTGAGCATTCAGAGCAGCAGCTGCCACAGGCACAATGCATCTGAACTAGCAGAGCAGTCCCAGGGTCCTGCAGCCAGGGTGGTCTCACAGTGGGTGAGAAGTCCAGCTGAGAAGCATGAACGCCCTGGAACAAGGTGGTTTTGCAGCCCCACTGTCAAACACATCTTGTATCTTTCTGATGTAGAGGTTTAAACAGGTAATAAATTAATTCAGGGTGGGATGACAACCCCTTTCTCTGGTTACAACATTCCTTGCCTTTGTTTCCCCACTCACAAATAACACCAATCTCTCCATCTCTTTCCTTTTCCAGGGAAGCTGCTGCATTTCTGTCTCCTGCAGGCATCTGTGCCCCAGTAGTAACATCAGAGGAGCAGAACCTGGCCACAGGTACAAGCTTCAGTCCCAGTAAGACTACTGCAATTTCACCTTTCCAGTTTAAATCTTGTTACACAGGTTGAGCTTACTGCTAAGAAAACCAACCCAATCACTGTGAGCCACACTCAAAACTGCCTTGAGAGCTCTCACCACCCCTAAAGTGTTGTTTTATCTCACAAATTGCTTCAACATGGAGCTGAACAACCTCACTGCTCCTTTAGGCACGTAGGAACACTGTCAGAGGAGAAGGGCTGACAATGTCAGTCACACTAGCTGAAGTTTTAAAGCTTCCTTTTCTTTTGCTAAACTCTGCATCAAGATGCAACCTTGGAATACCTCCAAAATACCCAACTCTACAGCAAACACCCAGGCCAAAGGAAAGTAACTCCCTGAAAAACATGGAACACCCATCCAATAGCTACAACCACCTCTGCTTGTAAAGACACAGCACTGCCACTGAGGGTTTGCTGCTCTCCAGGTTTTAGAGGTGACCAACTGAGGGGCAGAGGATGCACAGAAAGGCTGCAGCAGTGCAGGACACAGCTGCCTGGGTCATCAGCTACAGCCAACAGTTCACATTTGCACGAGAGATTGTTCTCTCCTTCACAATATTCTTGTACTGACTTCACAGAAGCTATAATTTCATGTTAATGAGCACTGCCTCTGATGAAATAAATCACAGCTTTCACCCAGACGCTCCTGCCCCTGAACAGACTGTCCCTCTGCTGTAAGTGAACTGACTGAAGTTAACTTTAACATGGCAAAAGGGGGAGAAAAAACTATGTGTGCAAGGGCAAGGTAAGTTTTCAGCCAAATCACCCTCATGTCCCATTTTGTGATGTAAATGCAGGAGCACCTGGGCAGCAGGCAGGCAGGGAGTTCCCCAGAACAAATGGCTGGGGCTGGAGAGGCCAGGCTGCTCCTCTCCAAGCTGAGCAGCATCTGAATGGCTCCTGCATTTCCCACAGGATCTTCTCTGCTACCTCTGCCCAGAACTGAGTTTGACACAGGAACAACAGTGCACACACAGTCCAGGTTTGCTGTTTCTTGACCAAACCCCAGTCTTGCTGCACACAATGTTCTGCAAAGCACCTCAGCCAGGCTGGTCCAGGGGAATCACTTCATGACCAAGTTTAACTTCACACTAGAGGCCCCAGCAAGAGCAGAGCTTCTCCAAGTAAGAGCTGGGCATGTAGGCCAGTGGCCACAAGACCTTACTTAGAGGCTCTAAAAAGAGGGCCCAGTCTGGCTGAGAGGAGCTGTGGAACAGATCCCCTGCCTCCATGCTGCTCTCATAAACTTGCCAAGTATAGAGGATGAGGAGGAAGTAACAGCCCCTCACATCCTCTTCACAAATCACTTTTCATTTTGTTCACAACTACCTTAAAGCTCAACCTGGAGGTGCATCTCCTTCTCCCCAGGCTGGCTGGGACGGTGGCCAGCAGTTCTGATGGCCCAGAGCCCCAGGGTTTGTTATCAGGCCAACACAAAACACCTGCCCAGAGCTGAGCCTCCACCTTCTGTGCAGAGCACGGCCCTTCCCAGCTGGTGTGGCCCTGGGACACCCTGCTGAAGCTATCTGCACAGCCAGGAAATCAGAATCCTTGTGGGACCAGCTGTCCAGAGATGCAGCAGCCATACCCAGAACAACCACCACTAACAAGAGGAGTGTTAGAACAGCAGTTAAGCCTCCAATCCCTGGGACTAAGCTCGTTTAATGACTAGAAGCCAATATTCAGGGCTAAAAGTGGAAGACCACCCCACGTGCCTCTCAGTCATGAGGGTTGGCCAAATTCAGAGTATCATGAGAGCTTTGGTGTTTTCAGGACCCTTGAATTCATACAGCCCTTTTGGAAGCTGAGTCCTTCCACCTCATTTTCCCTGAGGCTGCCAGGGAGAAGTTACCCCCCTGCTTTAGCCACATCACTTTGCCATTTATACCCACCTAGTTTGACTTCTATCCTAGCCACCAGGATATCACCGAAACACATTTGCATTGAGAATCAGTGGGAAATTTAACTGAAGACCTGACAAACTGGACATTTGATGCTGGGAAGCCGGAATTCCTGAAAAGGAAGCACTGTGTAAAAAATGTAAAGCTGCACCTCCAAGCTGCACAGGCTTTCCTGCTCACCCTCCATGTGCCTTTGTTTGAACAGCAGTATATCCATGTTCTGTGCCCCGCTCCCAAACACTCCACACGTCCTCCCCTACTCCTCCCACCCACAGGCAAACAGGCTCTGCAAACAAAGCTCAAGCAGCTTGGTGGAAGCCCTGGAAGAAGGAGAATGCTATTCCCTGTGGAGAGGCAAAGATAATGGAAGCTGCACATAACAGAGCTGTCTGCTTGGGATGCTGTTCTGGTCTCTTGGGGATGGGATCAAGTATGTGCCTTACAATTAATTTGTTGTTTGTGTAACGCATCCTTATTACCATCCACTGAAATTATTAATAGCTCAATTCACTTTTTTTTTTGTCTTCTTTAAATCAAAGCCATTCCTGTTGGGTAAAACAGTCTGAACTGCAATTTACAATGACAATGTAAAGCAGCCCTACTGTGAACACATACCTACCACTGCACATTCCCTCCAAAGATCTGAAACAATAAAACAGCTATTTATGACACAGGGAGATCAATGTAGGATGCACTTCTGCAGGGGACAGACACAGGGTACAGCTGGGGGATGGGAAAGCTTGAGACAGTGCTACTGGCCCAGAGGGGTTTTGGTTATTAACTGTGTGGAAGCCCCCCCCCAGTGCAGGGAAAATCCAGACAGGCCTCATTCCCTGCTCCAGAACACTGAGCTCTGCACTCACCCTGCAATGTTTTATTGATAAGGCTCCACTAATATTGTGTTAGTCAGGCACAGGCAACCCACCATCAAAAATCAGATCTGTGGTACAGGTGGTTTTCAACTACATACAGCAGCACAGAGACTTCAAAATGCAGGACAGTCAGCAAGGCACAGAACAGGCTCAAGAACCTGACCCTGAGGTACCATGAGGAGGCAGGGACTAAGGCATACTCCATTAATACCAAGGAATATCTTACCAAGGAGGTAATCAAGGAATAAGCAACTGGAGTCAGCCCCTACCACAAATCAGGCCTCAACCCTGAGAGCTGCAGGCAGTTTTAAAGGAGATGCTACCAAAGAACCCCCATGACTGTGGATATATTGTGTGGCACTTCCACTGCTTCACACCCCTGAAGCAGCAAGGCAGTATTTGCAAAAGCTCTGTCCCCCCAAAAGCCACTTCCAAAACTGGGCAGCCAAAAAAGCATATTATAAACATATTAAAAATCATCTGAGCTGCCACGTTTAAGTTGTTTCTCTGACTGACTGGTATACAGCTTTGTTTGTTTACTTTCATTCTTACCTGCTGATGTTGCCTGGCTGCTGCTGTGATAAACTCAACCAGAGTATCTACTAATGGCTTGCACATGATCTGTAACAAAGAAAGACACAGCCTCTCATTAGTGGTTTGTTTTTCAAGCAAAACAGCCTATATTTTACACAGCCTCCTGAGTAAGAAAAAAATGACACAAGAAAGAGAAATGCCCAGAAAACAGCAACAGTTTATTTGAAAATTAACAGCTTTTTTCACACCAGCTCTGAGTGAAAATCTTGATCACAACAAAAAGCAGCAGCAAAACTCTTCACCTCTTTTCACCTGGAAAAATCAGGCAAGCATTTTTCACTCCCTGTGCTCTGCTAAGTGAAAACTAAAGTCTGCATCTGGCTGACACTTTCTGTAGTGTTTATTCAGATTGTGCACAGCCCCAGTCCCAGGCAAAGAAGAACATGTTAAGCTGTAGCCAGGTGTGGGTTGGTCTCTTCTCCCAGGGAACAAATGACAGGACAAAAGGAAAGGACCTGAAGTTGCACATAGGGAGGTTTATATTTGATATAAGGAGAAATCTTTTCACTGAAAGGGTTGTCAAGCACTGGCACAGGCTTCTCAGGGAAATGGTTGAATCACCATCCCTGGAGGTATTTAGAAAGACATATGGATATGGTGATTTTAAAAGATAATTCTACAAGGAACAGTTACATGGAATCTAGAAGTTTGAGACATCTGCAGATGGGATCTTAAGTTTGCTGTCCATGTGGGCAACACACAGCCCTGCTCTCCCTCCATTTCTCAACTTAGGTAGGAGGCATGGTGGGCTGGTGCCCTAAGAAACCTGGCAAGCACAGGAATTCTCTCCTGGATGGAGTCCTCAGCCTGAAAGCATCCTGCCCCAGTTACATCTCCTCCCACCCTCACGTCAGACATCAATTCTACAAGATTCAGAGAAAGGGCTTCTGGCAGCTGTCTCTAGCTAAAAACCCCTGAAGGGTCACCACACTCTGAAGATCTGTATGACATTCAGGCCCATGGCCTGTTTCTTAAAAACTGGCTGTCCTCATAGAGGAGACCAGCCCAAGGCTTGGGTCAAGCTTGCAGGAAATACATCAAACGTTTCAGACACTTGCACTGTCTGAATATCAGGCTTGAAGATTAGATTCCAATTAGACTTCACACTCCTCAGCCTTCCTGGAAGAAATTGAGCATGCAGTGGGAGCAGAGCTGGACAGGAGCTACCTTGGTTGTTCAAACAAGGTGACCTTTGCCTTTGTGCAAACCTTGCTCATCCATGCTGTCTTAAATACTCAAAAAAATTTAAAGCTTCTTAGGCTATGTTTTAAAGAGCAGCTTGTTGTTCACCTGCTTTCTGCATGCAGCATCCCAGTCCAAATCACAAATAAAATCCTGGCCTCCTGCAGTGCTGCTGTAAAAACTGTCTAAGAGTCTGAACAGCTGAAAACCAAGGGAACCTCACAGCAATTTCAAAAGTCTGCAATACAGCAGAGAAGTTTCTCTCCCTACTTTGCCCAGAATTATAATCATACTTTGGGGCCAGCAGAAGACAACAGAGCCATCAGCACTTACTGGGAAGCGTTTGAAGAGATCATGGAACATGGAGCATGTGAGGGGACTGTTCCTTTTGCTGAGGAACTGGGTCAGTGCCTGCTGATAGACAGCAGCCACCTTCTTCACATTCAAACAGCCTGGGTTCAAAAGCTGAGGGGAAGAAAACAAAATAACAGCATTTCCAGTGAAACACAAGAATGAATCACTAACAATGAATAAATTAATTTTCATCAGTTCTAAGAGGTTTTCCCAACAACTAGTTATGCTTGAGATATGACAGAGAACCATGAATAAACAGCCAAGTGGGCCCCAAATATGCTCTCCCATATGACCTTGTCACTGAAAGGCAGCAGAGCTTCCTAGCAGGACTACACACACTCCATGTAGTGTGGGGGCTGTGCTCTAGGTTTGTGGCTGGCATGTGCAGTACACAAGGCTCACAGGGCACCGCAAGCCCATCCTGCAGTGGCTGGGCTGTGCACATGGTGTTTGTTCTCAGCTGAGGAGCTCCTTGTGCCTGTAGATTTTGGTGTATGTACACATCTGTATCTACATACACTTAGCACCTATGTCCAGGACTCCTAAGTAGTCAGCAGACAGTTTTGGGATCGAGCAATCCCAAAACTGTGTCCATGCTCCAATATCCCCCTCTGGTGGGGAACAAGAATCCCAGACACACAGCAACCAGCTGAGACCTGCTCAGGCTACATGGATCTAAACAAACAGGAGTCACTGAAGAGCCAAGTGTGGAGCACTGCATCCCAACGTTCCTGACTGTTCTCATAGTGCCAGGGAAGTACTGCTCTTTGGGAAGAGTGAAAAATTAGGGCCCAGGAGGAAAAAGCTGTAATCTTCACAGTAGTAAACCTCTCCCCAAGGAATTTTTCCAGGGCCCCATGGAAATCCAAAGCCCAGTTAATGTGGTGTCCTGTTCTCAGGTCAAACTCCCACTGCTACTGCAGCTGAACACTAAAGGCTAAAGTGGAACAAGGATGGGTATTGAAATACGACCTCAGTTTTTCTAGGTGAGTATCTCTACTTAGCACTTATTTGATACACACACCTGCAGGGGAAACAATTTATTTCTCTTTCCATACATACATTTACTGAAAAAATTTCTTCTATAGCTTTTCCATACATTTGGCTACTGCATCCTAGTGCCTGCTCTAGTTCCACTTTCCTGCTTATCAAAAAGCTCCAAATTACGCTCACAGAGCACAGCTCACTGGAAACACACAACACCTCTGTCTCTGGTTCTCCACTGCAAAACCTCCCTGGCCTCAACACAATGTCAGTCAGCATCAGCAGCATGACAAGAACTGAGCTGCATTTCCCTCAAACTGGCAGCTCATGTCAGCTGCTGGCTCTGTCCCTGCCTGGCCAGGACCAGAGCTCTGCTCCCTCTGGAATAAGAGGCTTCCCTGTGAAACTGCACAAGGATGCTGTGACGCATGCCTCACTCTAGCCTCAACGTCAAGTATGGTGTTTATTTTCCCCCCAGACCTCCCATTTTGTTTTTCTTTCACAAAAAGCCCAGCACTGCACAGGAGCTACTTGGATTAACACCCTCCACCTCTCCCTAAGCCCTAGAAACACTGACTGTCTTTTCAGCCTCCAGTAATACTTCAATGGGTGTAATTTCCATGAGGGAGCTCTGTTTATTTTTCTACCCCACAAGATGTCAGCAAGATGAAGGCATCCTGTGATCAATTTGAGGGGTTCAGAGGCAAGGCCAGGGTCAGCTGCTGAGGCTGAGACACTGCTTGCTAAGTTTCTAGTGGAGGTGACTGGAGTGGGCTGCCCAATACAAAGGGTCACCTACTCTTGGACCTGTGAAATGCAGCAGAGACAGGAAATGAAAGGGGATCAGACTAAGGGTTTCCTAGTAATGGACACCTGTAGCACAATCAGATGAAGTCTGCCTCCAAACAACTACCACTGAAATCAGGGCTGCTCCACACACTCTTCACCCTTCGCTCTTCACCTTAGCCCAAATCTCAGGGGAATAGGAGTTTACTCTCATCCATCACTGTTCTGTGTCTTCCTGCTCCTCAGCAGCCTCTGGAAAAAACTCAAGAGTGACTGCCAGGACTTTAATGGAAAAACCAGCAAATCAGGGAGGAGAACAGCACTAATACACACGAGGCTTCTTTGGACATCAACCTGGATCCACTGAACCAGCATCCCCTGTGCCTATGGGCAAGCAGGCAGGAAAGGGTGAAAGCCAGGAGGGTGAGGGCCAGAAAGGGATGGGGAATTTCCAGTGTCATGGAAATCAGGTAGACAGGAACCTGCAAGCAGCAGGCCCAATGACAATGAACAAGGAAGGCCCACCTACAAAACCAGGTAATGCAGCTTAACTGGCAAAAACACATCCTCAGGAGCAGCCTCGTGTCTTACCTGACATGCCTGCTTTTCTTTGCTGTCACTCTGCTTCTCAGGCTCAGGGGGAGGAGCAGTTGAGGATGTGTTTCCTTTCAACACTTTGAGCAGGTACAATGAGGCACTATAAAGGAAAAGGGGAGAACACAGCAGTTATCACAGTGCCACAGTGAAGCTACCTAAGGGCAGAGGCCAAGTGGCACAGGCAGCTTACTCTGGTAAATGGCTCCTACCTACACCACAGAACAGCAAGATCACTCATCTTTCTAACAAATATGTATCTGGCTTATCCTAATTTTCCTCTATGCTACAGCAAAGGAGAAAATTACTGGTATGTACAGTCAGGACTAGATGGCTATTGCCCTCATTGTGCTATCATGGAGACAGTAAACACTGCATTTAAAGAACAATAATCACAGGTTAATTAGGAAATACACTCATCCCCCACTGAAGCACACACACTGCATAACTCCCAGAGGGAGCCTCAAGAAAGCACTTCCCAGCAGTAGCAGCACTGTACCAGACCATTTCTGTATCACAGAAGCTATAAAAGACAATCATCAAAAAATAGACATATTTGAAAATGCTTCAGACTGCCAGGACTGACTAGTCCTTATGTAAGACACAGATGCTGGTATGAAGCCTTCTGCAAGGCTCTTGCTTCGCAGACCTCTAAACACACAACATCACACCTGCTCAGATGTCACAGCATCAGTAGAGAAGCTCCTTGTGAACACTCACCTGAAGTAGTAGAGAGCCACTGCAGAGTCAGTGTGCTTACAGGCTTTCTTGACCAGTCTCTGCACTAAGGCATGCACATCCTCCTGCAGGGAGGCCACTCTCTTGCAGTACTGCTTGTTGCGGCACAGCGAGTTCCTGCACAGCATGAAACAAACACAAACCATCACCTACAGACAGGGCTCTGGGAGCAGATAGCCAGGAACACTGAGCACTTATCAGGGTGAGTGAGAGCAAAACCAGAACTCGGTGAGGGGTAACAAACAATGCTAGCTAGGTGCTGAGCAGACAAGCCCTGCAGCACATGGCTGTGGCAAGAAGGGTGAGGACTCTGAACACTCTTCACCTTCAAGCACACATTTAGATATCAGAGATTACTTTCCTTCAGAGCTCCCACAAAGGGGACTGACCACCTCAAGCTTGTTACTTCACAACCGGTTCTCAGCTGGGGAGAGAGCAACACTGAAAAAGCTTTAGAGTGCTAAGGATGTCAAGAAGAAGTGCACAGAGGACACATGTGACACAGCATGCATTATGTCTGTCTAGCTGGTATCATCCCTCACTTCTGGCCCTGAAGACAGAATTTACACTCTGCCTGTCTCATTAACTTCTTGAGAGTTTGTTCCAGCCACAGCAGCAACTCTGTAAGCATTGGGAGTTGTTGCATGGTCTGTACCACAGGTCAGAGGCCATGGAGGTATTCAGTGACATGGCTCCATACCTGCAGTACCTGTGTTTGTTCTTGAGGCTTCCACCTGCAAACAGGTTTGACACTTCAAGTCCTTTAGCCTAGAAAATGCAGATCCTAATTCCTTTCCTGCAGGTTATGACTAAGCACTGTGTGTATGTGTGTGGTGCTGGTAATCTAACTTACACAATCTCTAAGCATAGCAATTGCCTTCAGCCTTAGACAGAGCAGCTCCTGGTGTTCAACCAATACCACAGGTGTTTATCAAAAGCCATTGTCTATTACCTGGAGGTCCAAGGACACTTACTTGAAGATACTAGCTGTTTTCTGGAGGAAATCCACCTCCTGCTTGTCAGAGTCTGAGCTCATGCACTGCTCAATCAATTGAAGCAGGGGCTCAATGATATCAAACACCAAGGGGTTCTCTGCTTGCTTAACCAGGAACACATCAATCAGATCCAGCACCTGCAAACACAGTTATCCATGTGAGGAGTACAGCAGACAGGGAAACAACATGGATTTACCCAGAGCACCTACCAGTAGGCTGTGGAGCAGCTGGAGGGGGCTGAAGAAAATTATTTACAACTGAGATCTGTACACATTCTGGTAACATTTCTACTGTTAAGGCATGGGAAACTGAAAATTAAAATTTGAAACTGAAGACTGAGAGTTGTCTGTTGGTTCCAACTCCTATTTTGTGCAGTGACAACATTTAGAAAGAACAGTTACAAGAATCAGTGTCACCTGGCCAGACCTGCAGTCACTCTAACCAGACACAGGTCCCTGTTAGCACCACTGACTGACAGATCTCACCCCTGCAAACCCCCTTGAATTACAGACAGTGCACCAGCATAAAATCAGCATTTTTATAGAACAGCATCAGAAGGGAAATGCAGTAGAGCCACTGGCTCACTTCCCTATTAAGCCTTGGCTGACTGGCTCCTGACTCCCATTTCTGCCTGGGAGCAGCTGGAGCTGTCCCTGGGTGCTGGAATGTCCCAGAAGGTCCATGCTGACACCAGGCGGCCTGACCTCAGCATTACAGTCACAACCAACCAGGGGGGTTAGTAAAACCCACAATTTTACTGGCAAAAAAAGCTCATGTTGCAAAATGACCCGAGGCACTTAATGCATTAAGGAACACCAAGTTTGTCCAGTTAAAAAAAAAACCAAAACCAACAGGCATCTTTGAATAGCTGCAGGAAAAGATCTTACCAATTTAAGCATTTCAGATCAGCAAATTAAAACCATGGTGCACTTTTTGACAGCACAATCCTGGTTTTCAAACAGGCCTGTGAAGCCCCAGTCACTGACCCCAACAGTGCTGTGCCAGGTGCTGTACAAAGTCAGAACAATCCAGTCCCAGCTTCCAGGGGCTCCTGACATAGGTGAATGTCCCAGGTAGCTCACAGCATGCATGGGCTTCAACTGACATGCTGCTAAGCCAGAGACCTTCACACAAACATTTGTCTCCCACCTTAGCCTTGAAATCCCTCCGCAGGATCTTCTCTTTCCGCATCCTGTCTTTCTCATCTTTCTTCGCCTGGATCCGTTTCTGCTGCTCAGCAAAAAGGGCTGAGATGTTCTTGTCAAGAGCCATCATAGCCTCATCATCCAGCTCTTCATCACTCTTATCTTCTTCCTTTTGTTTTTAGGAGAGAAAACCCAACACATCAATTTATATACTTCAGAAGGACAGTGGGGAGGGAACCAGAGCTAAGACCAAACTCAAGTAGGGGTGTAGCTAACCTAGAACAATACTGTAGGGAGGGAACACAGATGCTCAGACCCAGAAATCTCATTTATATTTCCCATGAGGTAATCCGGCTGCACAGCACTAACATGTAGAGAGAATCAGGAGAGGAAAGAGGCTGAGGTTTTGACCTGACTCCCTCTGTGCTGTTCCTCCTTCAGTAAAGAGGTTCATATGTTGCTATGCCTGCCACCTTTATTGGGATCATTAAATCAAACTCTATCACTGCTACAGTAAGTCTCCAGAGTGGCCTTCAGGGAACACTCCTCCACACAGGCCAGCCAACACACATAACAGTATCTCAGTGCTTTAGCTCTCATCAATCTCATTTATTACAGGCAGGAGCACAAGCTGTGTCAGGCTAGACTGAACAAGCTAAAGTGCTCAAGATATATGAACAATAAATAAAAGGACAAGTGACTTATTCCCACAGCTCACCTAAGACCATGAGTGTTTCAAGTGCCATACAAAGATGGATGCAAGGGTTGTGACTGTACGAGTTCAGGCAGGATGAGGGTTACTAGATCATCTCTCACCATCCCAATCTCCTGGTATCTGTATCAAGGTTGGCAGTGAAAACATACCAAAGTATTCCCTCCTTGGAGAACTTTCATCAGCTGACTGCGAAAATTATCATCAACTTCTTCATTCTCCTCATCTTCACTGTCAGTGTTGTCTTCATCTGAGGAGTCCTCGCTTCCTTCTTCATCCTAAGGAAGGGAAGTTCATCTCCTGAGCCCACCACACAGGCACAACTCAATTCTCAGAAATAAAACCTCAACCCTCCCCTCCTGCCTTCCTTCTAGCCCTCAGATCCAAGTACAGACACCTCAGATAATGGGGTAGGAGGTCTCCACAAGGGCTACAGTGGAATATAATAAAGACTTCTCTGTCACATTAAATAAGTATCAAAGAGAAGCTTCCAAAGAACAGCTCCCATCTGACCCTCCTCTCTGCTGATGCCTGTAATGCTTTGTGACTTGAATATCTACAGTCCTAAAAATGTGAGATCTGGAATCCAGCTGGCTGTGCATCACAGCCATTCTGTCTGTGGCTGCAGAAAGGACAGGCCTGTGCTCCTGTCAGGATGCAGCTATTTCTTCTCAGAAAGGCATCTGTTCAACCAGCCACACCTACAACTGCGGGCCAAGAGACTCAAGTATGCACTTCCAACAAGCCATTTGTGTGTGGAGCCTCTAAAAGAAACCTTAATAGAGTGACAGCCATTTTCCTCAACTAGAGAAATGATGTTAATCTATTAACACAGTTCAGGAGAACCATTAAATATTGAGGATATGAGGAGTGTTTGCCACTGGCAATGGCACAATTACCGTGTCCTGGGCAGATTTGGTCTTTTTGTTTGATTCTTCCATCACAACGACTGCACTTTCTTCATTTTGCTCTTGGTTAGGGTCAAAAACCTACAAAAAAAAGGACTTGTGTTTTTTGTTTTGTTTTTAACCATTTCTTGTGTACAAGAGACAGAAATTTCAGCACAGTAAACCAGCTGAATAATGGAATTTTAAGTAAGGGCATTAAATTTCTGCTAATTAACATGCCAAGTTCTTTCTGTAAGTAACAAAAAAGGTGGAGAAAACTGAAGAGGCTGGTGGCATCACACACCTTGGTTTGTTCCAAATGAAGTATTAGGTTCACCACAAAGTACCTGACAGCCCATGTTTGCAATCCACATATTATTTTCTCAGTAGGTATCACCTTTTCTAGTGGTATGACCAATTCAGATTTTTAGTGTCACTTATTTTTAGCACCTCTATGAAAAAAGAACTTTTCTAAGAAAAAGAAATGTTACCCTTTATACTCACATATAAAATCTACCAGTTATATAAACTGACCTAGGAATTTCTTCAGCCTAAAACTATCAAATAATACATCTTGAAGTTAGCAGATCTCAGGCTCCTGTAAAAAAACAACCAAACTCCTCCCCCACAAAAACAAAAAATAGCCTGAACACTCTCTAAATTACAGCTCAAATTCAGTAGCACACATCATTGGACAGTTCCTAAATCAAGTAGACTTTAAACTAAACCCAAAATCGAGACATGCTTGTACATACATGTGTTAGGGACAAAACAGGCAAACAGTACAAGGCCCTGCTAGTGAGTGCCTCACTTACATCCAGGATGAGCTGCAAGCCCCTCTTGGTCAGGCTGGGGCAAATCCACACAAACACACTCTTGGAAATCCGACGTAAGAGGAGGCTGGGCTGGGCAAGGAGGGAGAGAAGGATTTCCACCATCACCTCAACCCATCCTGGCTCTGAGCTGTCTGCACAGGAACAAACAAACAGAAAAATTCATCAAGGAATAAAAATTAAAATTGTCCTTCTAGCTGACTCCTAAAGGTACCACTCAGCAACACAGACCAGAAGGCTGAGAGGAAGAAACCACAGGGAGAAACATATTTGAAATAGTCTTTTGACCACTGCAAAGGCTTAGCAGGTAACAAAAGCTACTGTTTATTAAATCATTACTTAGATTAGCAGTTCTGCAAGTTGCCTGACACCTACTTGGTCACATTAAAGCAGCTGGTCAGCAAAAGTATATGCATTTTATAGTGTTTCCAGTGAAATCAGAACTCACAGCAGCCAATTAAAAGTGATGGCATTTGAAATTCGTCCTTTAGTCCTAAAGTTTGGGAATCCTGCTCTACAACCAACCAAATCAGCAAAGAATTACAGCTTTTATTTTAACAGTGCCCTCAAAATGATTTACACAGATTTCAGGAGAACAAGAGCACAGCTGGAGAGGAAATCAAAAGATCAAGACAAGTTTTTTCCTAGTCAATTCCCAACCCAGAGCATCCACAGGCCCTAAACAAGGACCAGCCTCCATCTCCAAACACGCTGTGTTTACACAGAGGACACATTTAGCTTGCTCAGAACTCAAGCTAAGAAGGAAACATGTTTGATGCCTGCTGGGTGTTTGAGCCCACAGCTCTGCCAGGCAGACACCACCAGGTCACCACCAGCCACTGGCCCACAGAGAACAGTGCCTCAAGGAGAATGAACTCCCTTGGAGTGCTCACCCACAGAAGGGCAGCTGTGGAGCTCAGCTCTCCTTCCCAAGGCACACAGGAACACCACCCACTGACAGGGCACACAGAGAGCTGGAGCACAAGACTTAGAATGGAAAGAGAATGAAGAAGGGATTCTCCTGGGGTAAGTGCATCAAGCCAGAACCAATGCAGAGTGCTTCACTAATGCAAACTGCCATCTTCTGCTTTTACAGACCACTAACAACCCCACTCCCTTTCCTTCTGTAGGAAGGACTCACCAGTCTTCTTCTTCTTGGCTTCTTTGCTGAAGGCCTTCTCTGTGCAGTTCAGAAGGTCACTCAGAACCTCCACTGTTTCAGACTGATTCTGTTTGATCACAAGCAGACAGGAAACAGGCTCAGAACTCCCCACTACCAACAACAACAGAAGGAACATGCTCCAAATCTAAGGACCACTCTAAACAGGTACAAATATTGCAATCAATGACTACAACTCTTTTGCAAAAAAAAACCCCCACGAAATTAAGTAAAAATTGCTCCAGTCAGCAGCAAATCAAGGGCAGAACTAATGGTCAGGCCAAGCTTTGCCCACTACATGTCTACAGACAGTGTAAGAATCAAAGCTTATTAGCTGCCAGCTGCCCATTTTCAGAAGCCAGAGGTTCTGAAAAGCTGGATCTCTGAACACAGAGAAACTCCCCATCTTGGTGTTTAGAAAGCCCAGCTATCAGCCTATTTTATACTAGAGAAATATTCATCAGAGATCTTACCTTGAAAAGATGAATGGCCATTGAAAGCAGAAGCTGTTGGAAAGCACCAACTTTGGCACTGTCTGATTTGTTTTCCTTCTTCTGCAGATTCTTCACAGACTGAAGTGTTCTGAAGAAAGAAAACTCTGAGTTTTTCACAATTATAGCAACAAATCATCTTGTATGACCAGACTAAAAATGTGACCAAAACTACAGTACTGTTTTGTGTAATTAACATTTCATTTATTGGCATTGGATACTCTTTTAGTACACAATCTTAACCCAATAATAGTATCTGACTGAATATGGGTTATAAAAAAACTGCACTTGTGCACAGACTACATTCCTAATACCACAGCCAAGGCTAGACCTTTATGGGGAATCAAACTCAGAAAAGAGTCGTTGAGAAGTTTGTACAGGCATTATTAGGAGAAAAGATGAGCAGACTGTTACAATCATGTCTGGGAGAAGGACTATGAGCAAAAATAGAAAAGGACATAGCTAACCCATAGTTAACACATAGAAGGAAGAGGAAGAAGGGAATGGGATGAAAAGAAACAGAAAGGTACTCTCAGACCCAGGCATGGATGGAGGATACTCAAAGACAAGAAAAACAACTGCCATTGCCTGTGAAATGGCTGTGCTACAGCAAGCAGAACACCACAAGTCAAAGAGAACACAAGATCTCCTTTACTGTCCTAAAGAGAAACCAAGACCAGGGCTTTCCCACCTTTCTCACTTCACCAACCCAGCACCCAGTTTCCCAAGCATCTCACCTCTCCCAGATATCCTTCTGTTCCTTGGTAAAAGGTTTCACAGCTTTGACATGCTCAGTGGAGAGCAGCTTGTTGGCATACTCAACGAGGAGAAGGGTCCACAGCTTCCCATCTGCAGTCACACCATGGACATGCTTCTCTCTCAAGGCTGCAGCCTTTGCTGTATCCCCCAAAACAGGCAGGGTGTTTAATGTCTGAAGTAACCTGCAAAGAAAGACAGCCACTATGTTACTGTCAGAGGAACCAAATGGCCTGCTCCTACT
Organism: Emberiza elegans; assembly: GCA_024865655.1. NCBI lineage: Eukaryota > Metazoa > Chordata > Aves > Passeriformes > Fringillidae > Emberiza > Emberiza elegans. Next base: position 2,168,330 of record JALJVW010001080.1, read on the forward strand.
TACCAAAATAATACCCACCAGCAAAGCACTCTCATCCCACAGCTCTGGTCACTCACTGCAGCCCCAGCTGACAGTGCCCAACTCTCAACCCACACATGTAGCCAAGACAGTAGTGTACAGCTCATTATCTTGGTGCTCCCAAGCCATCCAGTGCTCTCAAGGACACTATTAATCTCAGTTTTTTCTCATTCATGTGTCCCACCATGTCCTCTGCTTTCCTTCTACTGAGGTTTGGCAAGCATATAAAACATCTATTACCAACTCTATCTTCCTTAGCACAAGGAGGGTTGTGGAGTCACCAGCACCTCACACACAGAGTGCACAGAAAGCCAACAGCCTCCAGCACAACCCCAGCACCTCCCTCTTGGGTCCTTCCTCTTCCAGTGTGCAGTAGAGGCAATGGAAATACTATGGAGAAAAGCAGTATGAGCTCAACTCCACACCTGCCACATCATCTCACATATACTCATCACCCCATATATACTCATTTGTCATGGACAAAACACAATCTTTGAAAAATCCATCTCCATAAAAAAAGCCATTTCCTGGTGCTAGAGTCAAAGAAATGTTCCAACAGCAGCCTACCCTTCCAAACTTCTTGCCCCACCACTCACAAGATCTTATCCTCAGGAAAAAAAGAAATTTCCAAGCTTAAAACATGCAACCAAATCCTTACCCAAAGAAGTAGTTTTCTGTCTCTGTGTGATCCCGTTCATTTAGGGGCTCTGATGGAAGGACACTAGCCTCAGCTAGCTGGGAATTCTTCTTCTTAGCAACAAAGAAAGCATGGAAGAAGCAAAACCTGGAATAGACAGAAATAGGAACAAAATGAAAACCCAGATTGGTCATAACAAAGCAAAATCAGCCCATGGATGCAAACCATACAGCTCCACATTCAAGGAAGTCCAAGAACTGAAAAAACACTATTTACAATGAGACTGTTCTCTCTAGGTACACAGGGTAAAGAAGAGGAAAAGATGCTCAGGACTTCACAAAACTGAAGCACCAACACTTAAGGCCACAAAACACAATACTAGGACTGTCAGATGTGGGTCATACTCTCCAAGGCACATTAAATAACAGATTAATACTTATTAAGACCTGATGTTAAAAATAGTATCTTCAAGCAATTTAGGCAAGCAGGAATGGAAAATTTATTGAAAATAAATGGGACTAATGTGATTTTAAATGCCAACTACTTATGACACAGGTTAGTCTGATTAAGCAAAGGTATTTTAAAAACAAAACCTAGTCTTCTAAATTATTTATTATTAAGCATTTCCACTACTGGATTTGTCTAGTGTCATGGGGACAGCTTATCTAGAAGACTGCTGTTGAGCTACAGAGAATTATCCCAAGCACATGTGTCTTTACATCAGTCTCACCTGGCAATGTCCATCACAAGGCTCTCTTCTTTTCTGGTGGCACTTTCAATGATGTTAACCAGCCTGTGCATGATCCATCTTCTCAATCGAGCAATCTTCTGTTGTGCTCTTTGAATAAGGAGGGCACAATCAGCAGTTTGAACACTAACCCAACATAAATACACTGCCACTGCACCAAGAGGTGACTTTCAGATGTTTAGAGGCTTTACACTAAAACTGGCAAAGTTATGTAGTAACAAAGGAACAGGTACAAAAGAAGAGATATAATCTTCTCAAGTTTGCTTTTTACTATGCAAAAGGCAACCTATTTACCCCAGAGAGAGTCTGCAGATGAGCAAAAAGAACTTCAAGAATTGCAGCAGTCAGTGGAGTGAGGTTTGCAGGTGCCAGGTAACACATAACCTGGCCTGAATGCCAGCGTGTCTAACACACAGATAAAAGAGAGGAACAATTCCTACAAAGACCTGAGAAGCTGTAGTGAAAGAGGAAACCACCAGACATATTCTCCAAAGCAACTGCCAGGACTAGAAAAAGAAAAGGCTCTTTTGGTGATCCAGTCTGCTTTGGGCAGGCTGGCTGGTTCTCAGTATGCTTGCAGAATTAGCAGAATTGAATTTTATCCCAGTGAAAGAGTCAGATGCTGGGGCTAAACTTTCTGAGACAAAGGAAATAAACAATTGTCAACTCATGGCAAGGGAAATCAGCAAATGCTGAGAGGAAGGTGCAGTACCCATGTACTCACACGTCTGCGTTTTGCCGGTTCTGTTTCTGCCGGTTACTTGAGAAGTCTAAACAACAGTCCAAGTCTGGCCTGAGGAACATGTCTTTGAGCCAGCAGATGTATTTTTGCAAGGCCACTGCCTGCAGGTGTCTGACTACCCTGGAAGCACTCAACAACACCGGCCTCCCTTGATTGGTAAGGGTAGAGAAGCCCATCATCACAGCCAGCTGCCTCTCTGGGTCATCGCAGCCACTCAGAAATGTATCTATATATCCCTCCATTTCTGCAGCAAACTTAAATCCCTGCGGAGACTGAAAAACATGGTCAAAGAAGCAGGTCAGGAATTTCACACTCAGACTGAATGGCTCTGTAAATAAAAATCATAGAATCACAGAATGGCCTAGGTTGGAAGGGACCTCTTAAGTGAATCAGGTTTATTTACTCCCTTGTTGATAAAAAGTGCAATCAGGAAAAAAGCTGCCAGTAAATATCAGACTCCAGCTTTGTCTAGCTCCATTTCCAACAATCATCAGAATCCCATAAGGATGAACAAGATAACAGCACTCACTTCTCCAAACAAACAGCCTATGTCAAGAAGCAAAACAAAACAAACACCAAAATCAGAATCAAATTCAAACAAAGATCTTTTCTATTCTCTCATCATCAACAATATTAGCAGCTTCTTCCATTTAGCATCATTGTCTTCAGGGATTTCTGACAGGAACCAAATAAAAAAAAATTTGAAGCACATGGAAGATCACAGCCTAATTTACTGTGCAACAAGCACAAAAAAGTAAGAAATAGGAAAACTACTAAGCCAGTGGATAAATCCTGGAGAAAGCTGGTCCATTTAGGGAGGCACCATGGTATGCAGTATTTGCAGAGCAAACCCACACACCTACAGCTGCTCTGATAACAGAACAAAAAGATCACACAGACCTATCTCTCCCAAGATACAACAACTATTTCTGGGCACACATGAGGAGGTTTGGGATTGTGTTACCACAAAAAGCCCAGCTAAAAGCCAGTTTTATCAGTATTCCCCTTTTACTTTTCCTTTGTTTATTGCAGCCTTGTGTTTTTTGATGGCTTCCCAATAGGGAAAGAGGAAGAGGACCTCCAAAATCCAATTTCAAATAATTTTTGTGATAAAACCTCAGATGTGCTTATTGAAACAAACACTAACAAACAAAAGCACGAGTTGTCCCTTTTTGCCTTTGCCTCCCAATGTTCATGCGACACCCAGCACAATGATAAACAAAAAGGAGCTTCTGGACACACAAAAGCAAAGGCACTGTTAAAGGACAACACATGACACTGTCAATTTGCTGAGGGCTGCCCTTCCTCTGCTTCCCCCATCATTAGAGCTTTCCTGGCAGCAGCAATGAAAGCAGGTGAGACAGTGCTGAACAGTTTCCATAGGCAATGACAATCACACACAAGCTATCCTCAGTCCACTGCAACCAGTGGTCATACAATAACCTTGCTTTTAGTAAGAGTTCAATGTCTAAATGACATAAACTTTTTTTATACAAGAAGATTTGAAACTAGAAGTGGGGCAGAGACTTCCTTGTGCTCAAGACATGGCCTTTAGCTTGTTCCAAGACCTACCTGAGTTGCTACCACGTGTTCTCCATAGTGCAGCATCACCTTCCCTTTGAGAACCCGCTGCAGCTGCTCCAGGGACAGCAAGGGGAGAGCACTGCCCAGCAATCGGTAGCACATGGAACTGAGTGGGAACAGAAAACATTCCCTCAGGCTAAAGCACAGCACTAAACCCACACACAGGGCTGAGACAGAGAGGAAGTGCTGGGGCAGGGTACTGGAGCATGCAGGGAGATGAAGTCAAAACTTCTGGGTCAAGAAACAGAAGGGTAACATGGGAAACCACAAAGGGTGTATGTTAAAACAAACCTCACAGGTCCTGATTTCTCCTTCAATAGCCCATTCTCCACAACTTCACTCCAGAACAGTTCAAAGGCACCTTCCTTCAATGCAACTTGTAGCAAATCAAACACTACACTGGGCAATTTCTTGTCTTCCTTCTCAGACTTGGCAGCACTCTTCAGAAGCTCAACAAGTCTAGAAGAAGAAATAAAAAAATGTGAGAGATCTGACCTGAAAGGGAATTGCTGAAAGACACAGAACATTTCCCAAGAACTGCAGGCTGTGCCCCCCGGGAGAAGTGACAAAACTATAACTTGGGAACCTGCAGAACAATTAACACCTAACCCTTAGCAGCACCTGCAGTGGCAAATACAAGCAGGAATCTGAATGACAGCCACATTTCTCTCACTGCTAGCCAAGAGGAAAACAATGTTCATTTTAACCTCCTTATTTAAGACCTTACCTGGAAACATTTTCCTTATTTACAACAGTAGATGAGCCAAACAGCTTCTTCAGCTTTTTAGGTTTCAGAACACCAGGGAATTTCTGCATACCCACAAGCAAAAGGTGCAGGTTCTCTGGAGATGTGAAGGCTGAAGAGAGGTCACCTTGCAAGATGTCAAACAGGACCTCCTCAAACACAGTTTCAGGTACCTAGACAGGAACAAGGGTGAGAGCATAGAAGAAACATCTGAGGGCATTTTATTAACTTGCAGTGAAGTAAGCACATTAAAGTATCTGCATTGGAGGACATTTTGCTAAAAGCTTGCAGTGTTCTGGAAACTCTAGAAATAGTCTTTATGGTGACACAATGAAAAATAAATAATGGATGTGTCCATGACAGCCAGACAGTCCCAGGTGCTTAACCATGGGGAGCAGGACAGGATGGTGTCATCAGACAACAATTCTGGTCAACTGACTCCAGCTGCAATTGTTCTCTTGCTGTCTGACTGCTCTGCCTGTACAGCCAGGCAATCCAGGGACAAGGAAACTCTCTATTTTATTTAATACTGCTAGTCTTCATGTCTACAAATAATATCCATTTACAAAAAGGAAATAAACTCTATTCTTTTACTACATACTTAGAGCTCTTTACTCCTTGTCCCTACATAATTTCATTCCCAACAGCCCAAAATTCAACCTTAGGCCCAGGTTTGCTGCATAAAAAGGTGGTTTTGTTCAGTTTTCAGCATGCATCTGTCCAAAGGAGCACATGGTCTAACACATAATCCAAGCAAGTGAAATGGGAAACAACAGGCTGTGGGATTGTTCACAATGAAGGCAAACCAAGCTAAACCAGAGCACTCTTCCCAGAACACAAGCATCTGCCCACAGGCAATATGGGGACAGCTGCCACAGTTCACACTCACTCTTCCACACCCCCTATAACTTCCAGCTATGAACAAACTAAAGGAAAATCTGACCCCAAAGCCAAGCCCTCTCTTCCCCCTGCCCCACGAGCCCCAAGCCCCACACTGTGCCTGTACCTCAGAGGTGATGTCAATGAGAGTTTTGCGTGGGAGATCTCTGAGGTGTGTTTGGTGATTTGTCAGCTGCTGCAGAAGCTGGATGCTCTCCAGCAGAGCTTTCCGGTCCTACAAAGGAAAGATAAGCCAAAACCAGAGGATATATATCAGAAATTCAGCTGAAGGCTCAGGTGATAGTCCCCTCTTTAGATGTTTTGCCTACTTGTAATAAGAAACACAATTTTGTTTCTTGATTGGTCATCAGCTTTTTCCAAAATCATGTTTTCCAGCTGGATATGACAACAGATCCCTTCCTTCCAGACGAGGTAGGAGCCTCCTGTTCTATTTGACACAGTTCCTGCATTCTACTCAGGAACAGACTTTAAAAAGGCACAAAGAGTCCATGGATGGCAGAAGAGAAATGAACTGAACTTGATGCTTCAAGTGTCACTGCATCAATTGCCCAGTGACCCAGCCCTTCTCTGTCAATCCTCTTTCCACACCAGAAGCCCCAGGAGCAGAACTGACACACCTGACAGCAGTGTTACCTTCACAAGCCGCCCAGACTGGAACAGAGCCATCACTCCAAAAAAGTTCCCAAAAGCAGCATTTCTCACAAGTTTCTGAAAGAAAAAAAAAATTTTTAGAAAATCTGCTTTCCTGAGAGGCTAGAGCTCACATACAGCTACACAATCAGTGGAGCAAGACGGCAGGAAAATCCAGCCTTGAACACCCCACCATGGGAAGAGAACATACTGAAAAGCAATCCCCTGCACAATGTTTAAGAACTGTCCTAGAGTACCTCTTCATCACACTGAAAATCTCACCTAAAACAGGACCAGATGACAATGTCAACATCCAACTTCTAGAAATATTTGTTATTTCATTATAGTCACTTGCTTTAACATGAACCCCAAAACTACACTATAGACCAAGACTTCAAAGAATAGAGAACAAATAAAGTAGCAATTGGCAAATGTAGCCATGAGCTCACTTACTTTTTTCACTTTTTCCAGATTGTGTTTTTCTTTTATCTGCTCCAAAATGCTGCACAGTGGAATTTCCTCAAAAGCCTGCAAAACCTGAGGAGAGAGATGGAATAGCTGTTTGCAGTTCTTCCATTTCAGGACATTATCTTGGGTCAAGCTAAAATACAGATTAAGAGCTGTTCAGCACAGCAGCAGACGTGCTGCTTTATCAGGCCAGAATAAAGACAACCAGATTAGTAAAGATGTACAGAACAGGAAGTAGGCTGGAAGAGCTGGGGCTCTGCAGCTTGGAGAAGGCTCCAGGGAGAGCTCAGAGCTTCTCCCAGTGCCTGAAGAGGCTCCAAGAGAGCTGCAGAGGGACTCTGGAGTCCCAGAGTGCCAGGACAAGGAGGAATGACTTCACATGGACAGAAGGCCAATTTAGGTTAGATATTAGGAAGAAATCATTCCCTGTGAGGGCAGTGAGGCTCTGGCACATGTGTCCCAGAGAAGCTGTGGCTGCTCCATCCCTGGAAATGTTCAAGGCTAGCTTGGATGGAACCTGGAGCAACCTGGTCTAGAGGAAGACCAGATATCCCACATTAACCAACCAAGACCAAGAGCAAGACAGTTTTAAGAAGTAGCAAGAGCACTAAACAGAGAATAATTGAAAACTTGGTCAAAGTTTGTAAATCAAGGACAGTTCTTGAAGCAGGACTGAATTCTGTAGTATGAATGTGATACTGGTATAGTTCATAACTTTGTAAGTTTCTAAAGCAGAGTAGCACCATTTAAATCCACTATGGTTATTGTGAGAGCCTTCCCTCCCATGTGCACGCACAGAAGAGAGTCCTCCAGCCTTGCACAGACAGCAAAAGGGACCCCAAGCATGGACAGAGGCCGCCGACGGTTCTGACCCGCGCTGGGAAACACTGACCTGCGCCAAGGCCAAGCTGAAGCCAGGGCGGGCGGCCTCGCGGGTGGCTCCCAGTCCCTCCACCAGCCGCTTCAGGGTGTATTTGAGTTCATCATCCTGCAAGAGAGACCGAGTTGGGAGGTGTCCGGGCTGCCCCGAGCGCGGCCCGGCCGCCAGACCCCCGAACCCGATCCGTGCCCCGTCCGCACTGCCGGGTTCCCCATCGGCAGCGGAGGGATGAGCCGTGTGAGGAGCCACTGCCCGCCCGCACCCACCGGCCCCCGCCTCACCTTCTTGCCCTCCCGCAGGTGCCGCAGGAGGCTCTCCGTGGCCGCCAGCCGCACCTCCTGCTCCGGTTTAGCGATGTCCCAGAAGAAGTCGAGGAAGGCGCGGCCCTGCCGCAGCACCCCGCGGGGGTCGCTCACCGCCGCGCCGCCGCCCCGCGGCTCCGTCTGCTCCCCCGGCTCCATCCCCGCCATGCCGCCACCGCTGCCGCACGTGGGGCCGCCCGCCCGCTCCGCCTCTTCCGGGGCAGCGCGGCCGCCGCGGGACGGGCTCGGCCGCCGTGTGAGCCGCTCTCCTCGGTCCCCCCGGTACCTCAGTCCTGCTCCTCTCATGGCCGTGCCTCAGCTGCTCCCGACCCTTCATACCCGCTCCCCTCAGCGCCTCATGGCCGTTCAGCCCTGCTCCTCTCGGCGCCCTTCAGCCCCGCTCCCCTCAGTGCCTCATGGCCGTTCAGCCCTACTCCCCTCAACTCCTCCCGCCCCTTCAGCTCCGCTCCTCTCAGCGCCTCATGACCCTTCAGCCCCGCTCCCCTCAGCTCCTCCCGGCCCCTCAGATCCTGTTCGCCTCGTGGCCTCCCTTCCTCCCCCTGTCCCCTCAGACCCCGCTCCCCTCATGGCCTCCCTTCCCGCCCCTGTCCCCTCAGACCCCGCTCCCCTCATGGCCGCCCTTCCCACCGCGCTCCCTCAACCCCTCATCCCACAAATTCGGATTGCTTTCCTGGTGTGCCGCAAGCCAGTCGTGACACACTCGACGGACACAGTGGTGGATTATTGCAGAGTTGAGTGAGCCGCGGTGCTCCGTGGTGCTCCACAAATCCAGCACGCCCCACCGGGCTTTTTACACCATTGTTTATACTCAGTTCAGAGTTACTAACTTTCCAAGTACTGCCCATATATCGGTACTGATTAGTAATTTACAAGTTGCATAACCTCAGCTAACTTGTAGAAGTTCCCCACATGCTGAGGGGAAGGGTCTTCACGGGTTTTTAGAATTATAATGAACATAGAATTGTAATGAACATAAATGAACATAGAACATAGCTATAGGATACATGAACCTTGAGTCTTCTCCTAAATTATCAAAGTACACACAGACGTACACCAAAATCCGAATTTACTACATCCTTAATGCTCGTTAGTTCCAGGATGTCCTTGAGTAAGTGATGCTGGCTGCTGCCTGCCCCACGGCTTGGGTCTCCTTTCTTGCTAAAAGTATGCAAAGATCTTACATTAAAGAACATTGCTACTTAAGATAATCATGACATATTCCACATTTTACAACAGCTCCGCTTCCCTCAGCGCCACCTTCCCTCCCTGGCCCCTAGCCCTGTCCTCCACAGGACTCAATCCTCTCTCCTCTGCCCTGCCTCGAGGGCTCTCGGGCTTCTCTCACCCGGTTCGCGTCCCTGGAGGGAGGTTGGGACCCAGGATCCAGGACCCGGGCTGGATCCTATCCCCGCGGGGCTGGACCGGGACAGAGGGGCAAAGCCTGTGGGGATCCACAGCGCAGGGTCAGCGACACGAGGTGCGGGCACTGTTGGTTATCGTATGAGAATCTGTGGTGTGGTTTTATTAGAAAACATTAAATTATGGCCTGGCAAAAGGAGACAAACCAGCTGGTACAAATGGTATTTTTAAAAGACACTGTGAAGCTCTCTACAGCCCGTTGTCGTCATTTGCAATAAAATCCAGCACTATCCTCCAGCAGCCCTGTGAACCCTGCGTGTGGCTGCCAGACACGCGCGGGAGTGCAGGGAATGACCCCGGGGCAGGATCCATCCCTGTGATCACTGTGGATGACTGTGACACCTGGAGCAGGATCCATTTCCATGAGCCCTGTGATCCCTGCCCGCAGCGACAGCGGGATGCTCGGGCAGTGAGAGCCACGGGCTGGCCCTGGATCAGCACCGGAGCGTCCAACGCTCACCGGAGCGCAGCCCGGGCAGATCCCCGGGGGATCACCGACAGACACCGGGCATATCCACGGGCAGATCCCGGCAGATCCACGGGCGGAGCCGCGGGTAAATCCCGCGCAGATCGCAGATCAGACACCGACCGCATCTCCGGGCGGATCCCGTCCCACCGCCGACGGGAGCGAGCCGCGCCGTGCGCCTCCCGACAGGCAGGAGCGCAGACAGCCCCGGCGGGGCGGGGAGCTGGAGGCAGGCACCGCGCGGGGCAGCCCCGGCCCGCGCGCCGCCGTATATAAGCGTTGCGGGGTCCTCGGGCGCGGTCCTGTCACGCTCGCACGGGGACGAGGCCGCGGCGGCGATGGCGGATTTCGATCCCTATGACGACCGGGCCTACAGCAGCTTCGGCGGCGGCCGCGGGTGAGCGGGGCCGGGGGCGGCGCTCTGGGCTCCCCCCGTAGCTGGGACGGCAGCGGGGAGCAGCGGCCCCGGCCGCGCGAGACGGGGGCGCGGCCGCAGGGCCCGGCCTGCCCCGCTCGGCGGGGATGGCGGGCGGGGGTTGCGGGACGGGGGCGCCGCCTCTGGGAACTGTTTGGGCTCGTTCTGCCCCCCTCCCGCCCTCCTCCGGGGTGGGGGGGTGCCCTTCCGCCGGCCCGCTTTGTGCGGCGGGGCGGGGGCTGCGCTCCGGGGGGGTCCCGGCCGTGGCCGCGCTGCTCCGGCCGGCGCCGCAGGATCCGGGCCCGGGCGGCTCGGGAGCGCCGGGAAGGGGCGGGAGGAAGGGGGTGTCGCTGTTCCCACCGTCCCGGAGGCGAGTGCAGGGGGGATTTAGGGAGATGCTGGGCCAGAGCCAAGGAAGGCCGTGAGGAGCTGTGCGGGGCCGGGATGGGCGGAGGGAACGTCCCCGAAGGACTGAGCAGGGCCCGAGGCCGCTGTGCCGGCGGGACGAGGCGCCCCCGGGAGCGGGCAGCGTTGTGGTGCCTGCGGCGGGAGGAAATGGGAGGCCTTTGTGGTGTCTCCGCACGAGTAGCGCCGGCAGCCGCGGTCCTGCGTTATCCGGGGCTCCGGGTGCTGCCTGCAAATCCCTGATCCTGAGGAACCGGGCTTGGCTCGTCTCTTTGCTGAAGAGTGTTTAGGGGAGGAGCCATAGAGACAATAACCCGTAATTAGAAGTTTGTGTTAAATCCAGCTAGGAAGGTGCAATCAAACAATTGATTTTTTTGGAGGCTGGTGCTGTTACAAGTTTCTCCGAAATAAAACAGTAGGCATAAATCGGTGGAATAAACTTCTTTGTAAGCAAATCTTCCCAAGTGTGTTACTGTATAATCTAATCTTCCAGGTTGTATTTCCTGATCAAAAGTGTGTTCGTGTCCTTTTCTGCTCTTAGATAAATAACTTGGTTTCGTTTCAGACTCTTTAGGCAGCAGGGAGAAGCTGCTGGAGTTAGAACAGCAGTAAGTTTTTTTTGTCTTTGGAAGGACTCTGACACTTTAAGCTTTTTAGGCTCATTTTTCTGCATTGATACCTTTTGTGTCCAATTCAGAGACGTCCCAGAGCAAACAGATGATGTAGCCACTCGCATTTCTGTTATTTTTTTAAATTCTGTAACAAAATAGCCTTGCCAGCAGCCTAAAGTGATACTTGACTCTTTATAAACTCAGATATTGCTGCACACTGTATCTAGTCAGTGTAGGCATATTCTGTGAAGTAATAAAATGCCAGGTAAAACGTTATTCAGGTTCCTGTAAGAGAACTTAAATTTGCTGTCAGGGAAGATGTGGATCCTTGCTTGGTAAACTAAAGGCATCCTGCAAATTAGAGATGTGTTTACAGGTAAGAAAATGTACTTATTCTAATTTACCTTGCAGTTCTAAAATCAGATACTACTAATATATACTACTAATATTACAGTCCAGTGTATGCTTCTAGCTAATTTATTGTTATCACTATTAAGTTATTAATAGCTTAGCTAATAACAGAGACAATTTAGTCTCTGTGTACATTGTATAAAGTCTTGTAATATATGAAGTGTAATGACAACATGACTGTTCTTGAAGGTTCTGATTAAAGAATCCCAGGTTAATTTAAAGTGCTCCTGCTCATTTGAGGCACTCTAGGGCTGTAGGAACAGTGTAACCTCAGCTGAGGTGTAGTAGTTTTTGTTGAAGTTGCATTTTGCCCAGCCTTTGGTGTACACAGTGAGTGAGTGCAGGATTTCAGTGTGACAGATGGGAAATCAGTGCCCAACAGGTTCTGACATATGGGAGTTATCATCCTCTTTCTCATAATCATCACAATAATGGTGGAAGAGCATCAAGAAATGACTGGTGTGATGAGATGGGATTTGCTACACCTGAGGTGTTCAGTGATGCACTGACTAAAAGCTGAATCATAACATTAGGGGATATTATGAAATCACTTTAAAAAGTCACTTTATTCCTGGTGAAGAATGTGATGCTGACATAAATGACAAAAAGCTTACTAGAAGCTGTTTAGAAAGTATTTTGGAGCCCAGAATTTGACAGGGAGGTAAGTATACCAAGGCCTAGTTGGAACTGAAACTGTCTGTAGAGCTTGTCAGAGTTGAAAGAAGGGGAGTGTTCAGCGCTCCTAACTCACTGCTAGGCTGTTTATTTAGGTGTGGCTTGAAGTGCTGGGCACCCTACTAAAGGTTAAGATTCACCTGCTGGGGTGCTGCACAGTTCAGTGAAAATGGGGAGTTAGTCCTTGTGCTTCTGGCAGCTTGCATCCTGTGCCTTCCCCATCCAGCATTAAAGGTGTCTCCTCAGTTTTAGGCTGGGGTAAGCATTTTGCTGAAGACATCTGATACTTACTCCAGACATGTCCTGGAGTTGCTGGAATAAATTGGTTTGAATTTGGTGTAGTGGTCTTGGGGGGTTGGCACTGTCACCCTGCTGATCCTTGTGCTGCCCTGAGGAGCTCAGGTGTCAGAACCCAGGGTAGGCCGTTGTCCCTGTGCTGTGCAAAAGGCAAATCTTGAGCTTTGATCTCTAGGGAAAGGCTCTAACTCAGATACTGGCTTTCAAAATAGCCTTCATTTTGAACTTCTGGCAGATCTTTTCAGGAGACCTAACTAAACTTTGCAAAAGAATACCTTTAAGATGGGAGTTGTTTCCTATCCAATATAGCCAAAGTAATTAACTCAGCCCACCAAAGTTTAATTATGGGGATGTTGTTAGAAACAAGCTTTCCTCTTCAGCTTTCTGCTTTGGTTTTTTGACAAGGAAAGCAAGTCATGTCTTTCAGATTCTCACAGTAAGATGACATAATTATTATTACCTAATTGTGTCTTAGCAGAAGTTTAGAGTGGGAAGTGCAGATATTCATTCAGAAATCTGGTTTGCCTAGTTCAGATGTGTTTTCAATTATTTTTTTACTTTTGTCCTACTTTGTTGCAAATGAGAGAATCTTCTTCCAATCTCATTGTTTGGTTACTGAAGTCAGCCTTTTTCTTTTATTTCACTGTTTCAATGTTGGAAAAAATGTAGGGAAGTACAGAAACAGTTTCTTTTTCTGTTGCTATACCTGAGTTCCATATGAAACTTGGTTTGAAACTCAGTTATTAACCACTCCTGTTCTTCAAATGGAAACTAAAATACAAAGGTATAGTTACATATTTGACAACCAAAGTCTTAATATTAAATTGGAGAAGACTATTTAATTTTCTGGCTTTAAAATCAGTCTGGATTGCACAACAGGGCATGGATTTCCACACATGCAGCCTGTGAAGTTCTGGTGCACTGTGGTAGAAAGGAGGTTTGTCTGTAGCACAGAAAATCCTTTTGGGATTGAGAATGTGGTTTTAGAAGTGGCCCAAATGGAGCTGATGGAAGTGGCAGTTCCAGCCCTTGTTCCCCTTCTCATTCCCAGCTTGGCAAAGGGCTCTCTGCAGCTGTCCTGATCACCTTGTTGGCCTCGGACGCAACTCCAGGCTGGGTTTTTAGGTGACTGGCAGCTCAGGGAATGTCCTGAGAATATGTACAAGGAGAGAATGCTCATTTGGAACTCAATTCTGATGTTCCTGGAGGACATAAACGTGAAGATTTTCTTTTTTGGACGCAAGTTAAATGTATGGTATGTTAATAGCTGTTCCTAATGCTGTAAATGATAAATGAAGACAAAGGTATGGAACTAATTCTATGTATTTTGGGATTATTTAGAGCAGCAGCTCTGCTTTCTTGGAGCTCCTCCTTAAAACTCAGTCTTCTGACTAAACTAATTCAAAACTTATTACAGCTTTAGTTCTCCAGTACATTTTTGACTTGTTAATGAGACAAAGGCAGATGAGGAATATTGTCAAAAATGCTAAAATGCAAACCTGGGTGGACGCTAATTAAAGATATGTAGATTGTGGTTCAAGTAGATTTAGCAGCATATTGATAGTGTTGGTGACAAATGATTCTTGCATGGAGCTGCTAAATAAGGCACAAATGACAGGCTCACCTAGAGAGTTAAGGAATCTTAGTCAAGCTTAATGTATTATCTGATTCATTTGTAGTAAAATATTTATTCTTGAATGAAAAAAAATACTGTTAAATACCTTGCTTGCCCAATGGATTTTTTTGACTGCATGCAACCAGCCAGAATCAAAGGAAATGATAAAATTATTTGACCTTCTGGGTTTTAGGAAGGATTCTGCAGCTATTTAATTGGTCCATGTCAGATTGGCAAATCCTGCTTTGGTACAGGTTGTGTTCCACCATGGTTTTAAATGCATGGGGAGCCTCAGGGAAAGGGAACAGACACAAGCAAAGCCCAGTAGAAGGAAGGTGATAAAGGGAGGATGGACAGAGTAGTAAGTAGATATTTCAGGTAAAGGTCAGAGGTTGCTTCTGTGGGACAAATGATGTTGGAACCAGTGGCATCCTGTAGTCTACAAGCCTAGGAGCTTTGACTTCAGGTTTCCTTGTATGTACCTTGGTCTCTGTACAGAAATTCCAAGTTGGCTTCTGAAGACTGGGCTGTGCAGGAAGTTCACACAGATGTGTTACATTAGTGAGTAAAGAATTTAGCTGGTACAATTTAGTTCCTCAGCACACAGTGCTGAGAGTTTCATGGTACTGAGGGACAAGACAGGAAAGGACCACCCAGTTGACCTCTGTAATTCACAAGACAAAAGAAGTAAGCATCCAGAGAGCACGTGATTTTTTTCTGCCTCAGAACCCCTTGTTCAACCAAATTTATTTTGTGTTCAGTCCAAAGCATTCCAGTCCCGATATCCAACAATTATGGCCACAGCTTCAGATTTAGGGGAAAGTGTTTCTCTTAAGTTAAATGTTGCTGAGATTATTTGGATGATTGTGGAGTGGGTGCTGGTAATATACTTTTTAGTTAAAAGCATTGGATCCAGCTTAATTTCCAGATAAGCTGACAAACCTGTGCCATACAAGTATTTCTTCATTGCCATAAGTTATTCTTAAAATTGATCCCAAGATGGGGTTTTTTAGAGGTAATGTTTTTGAGCAGAGGACATTAGAGGTAACCTTATGTTGCTTTCCTTAATGAATTGTGGGTTAAGAAGTTAATTCATCACTTCATTAGTGAATTCACCTGGTAATGTGTTCATTTCCCACTGCAGTACTGCATCAGGTAATACTGGAAAGGAGTTGAGCAGCAGTTTGGTGGCAGGTACAGGCAGAAGGAGAGAAAAACTGAGCAGAGCTGTGGGAAAATGGACTTGCAGCTAAACACAGCAGCTGGGCAAGGCCAGGGCTGCCCCCAACGAGCAGCTGTGCTGGGCAGCTCCAGAGGCACTGTGCTTCTCCCAACAGGTCTCGTGGAGGTGGCCTTGGTTCCCGCAGAAATAAAGAGCTGCCAACAGAACCCCCTTTCACAGCTTATGTGGGAAATCTGCCCTTCAACACTGTCCAAGGAGACATAGATGCCATTTTCAAGGATCTCAGCATAAGGAGCGTACGACTAGTCAGAGACAAGGAAACAGACAAATTTAAAGGTGAGTGTTCAGAGCTCTTTGGAGGTAGATGAAAAATTAGCAGGAAAGAAAGTAATTTTAAAAGGGAATTTCAGTCTAAAGCTCAGTTTCCTGCTTTTATGTTGACTTATGCAGGTTTTCTTATTCGCTGATAATGTGTAAGTGTATCATTTGAATGAGAGTCACTGTTTCATCACCCTGAGATACAGAGTAACCTGAGTGAGGAGTCAATATTTGCCCTGACATAACAGAACTTTCTCAAACCTTGTCTGGTATGAATTCTACCAGAGCTGACCCACTTAAATCCTATGACCTTAAGTATTGAGTACTTCCTTTACATCAGAAGATTCTCATTGCTCCAGCTCTTGTCTTTTTTTAGTAGACAGGAAGAAAAGGCAAGTAGATAACCCATTCAGGCAGTTGTTTTAGAGGATGCAAATTCAATGCTATGGGAATTGTTTGGAGGAAATGGACTATATTTGTGAGTTACTTTAAGGATGGAAAAGGCTTATTGTGGATAACAGAGTGCCTTTGAAAAGGAGTAAATCCACTAAATGATGTGATGACACAAAATCGCACTGCTGACCACATAGGTATTTCAATTTATTGTTTAAAAACTCTAGGAATGAAGCGTCAATATTCAGCTGAATAACTGTCTGAAGGCATAGATCAGAGCTAATCTATAATGAGAACTCTGTGGAAAAGGGAATTAGGCTCTTGGCATTCACAGAGTGCCCAGAGGTCTGTTTCAGGATTTGCCCCATCATTAGCAGGTGCAGGTAAATGTGTTCCTTGTTGATGATGATTGGTTTCTGAGCCATGTGCATCTTGTATGTGCCCATCACAAGTCATGTTTAAAAGAGAAGGAAGCTATTAGCAGGCATGCAGGAGGAGTAGCCTCTTACAAAGGCCTTTTAAAGTGCTCTTAACTTGAGATTGGTTTCTTACAGGATTTTGTTACGTAGAGTTCGATGAGGTGGAGTCACTCAAGGAAGCTCTTACATATGATGGTGCAGTAAGTACACTTGCAATTAATTTGTGAAATCAAAGACAAGCATAAGTCTCAAGCTCTTTGGCAGCCCTTTTGATACATCCTGAACAGATTTTCCCCTTGATTTAACAGCTTTTGGGTGACCGGTCACTCCGAGTGGACATAGCAGAAGGCAGGAAACAGGATAAAGGTGGCTTTGGCTTCAGAAAAGGTGGCGGGCCTGATGACAGAGGTGACTTCCATTTTTCTAAGTAGCTTCTTAAATATGATGGTTGTAGTTGTGGCTTGTGGTGCTGACTAATGCTGAGACAAGGCATGCAAGTGAAACTGAAGATGATATTGAAAGGTGAAATTTTGTATGTAAATATGTATGTGTTTCTAACCAGCTGCTGCTGCCGCTCCTGAGGTGTCTGAAATTTAGCTGTGCTTTGTGTCCAGAGGCTGGATGTGTTGTCACTCCTAACCCAGGAAGTGAGACCAATACCCCTCCTAATATCTTGTGTCTTGCAGAGGACAATCATAAGCCCAACAGTCTGATCTGCTACTATTTTATGATGATGTATGAAAAGTGAGTAAGCACATGTAGACAAGAGCTAATTTTTGGAGTATGTATCTTGCTCCAGTGTAAAAACATTCTTGCCTGTAGCTGAAGGTTGGTTGAACCAGACTCACCAGAGGTTTCCACTGAATGTGTACTAAAGAAACTTCTGGCCACTAATTCTTGGTTAACTTAAACTGTTTGTTCCTGTGCAATGGAACTTGGTTGTACCAAAAGAAAAGGATTTTCCAGCAGCATAACTTTGAATATTGAAGGACTGAAACATTGGTTTGGTATTCCCTTGCTCAGTCTTTCCCACAGCTTCAGACTTGAACACACTTGTGGCTTTTTTCCTAGGAATGGGAGGAGGTTCCAGAGAATCCAGAGGAGGTGGATGGGATTCCAGAGATGACTTCAATTCTGGTATCAGTATTAACACTTATACAGAAAGGAAGCCTAAAAGGCACTGAAATGTTCTCATTTTCATTTGTCACCATTACTGGTTTGATTGAATCCACTGTATGTACCAACTTTGGACATCCTGCAGCTGTGATGAGATTCCTCATGGGGAATCTTCTGTTATCTTGAGAGCAAATAGAATAATGTCTCAATAGAAAATTCTGTGAAACGGCCATAAATGATGGAATTCTTGTCCAGGTGTAGCCTATGGGTGACTGTTTTAAACATTTCTCAAGCACACAACTAAGTAAATTTCTGAATAGTAGCAGAAACAGACAGATCATGTAGGAAGGCTGATACTCTGTCAGAGCAGAGGCTTTCATCTTCTCAAGGAGATGTGATGTCATTATATGTGTGTCCCTGAAGTAACTGACTTCTCCCAAGTCAGATTAGTGTTCCAAAGCACTTGTAAATGCAAAATGTTCCTGAACTTTTAGATCTGTTTTGGTAATGCAGCTGCAGCAAGTGACTGAGATTGCTGAGTGGAAGGTAGTGACAGAGCCACTGGGTTTGCTCTTAACTTCCAGTCAGTTCCAGCTATTAGAATGCAGGGTGGCATTAACACAATTGCTTTTGTCCTCTGAACTCATGGGTTTGGTCCATTTTCTGATGGAGAGATGTTGGCAAGTACAACTTTGCAATGTCTGGTCTCTGCGTGAGTGGAATGAAGGATGCAGGAGAAGCAAAGTGTGCCCTTGTCCCCAGCATGGGTTGGAGCATGGTGCTGGAGAGAGGAGCTTGCTGCAGTGCTGTGCTTAACCTGCCTTAGGAGCTAAGCATTCTGTGTCACAGCTTCATACCTTCCTTGGCAGCTTCTCCAAATGTGGATGCATTTCAGCCTGTTAAATGCTGGATGAGTGATTCGTGAGCCAAAAGTTTAGCATTTCAGTCTTAGCTGCTACAAAAGCTTTTCTTCTCAGGTTGTACAGCCTTGCTCTGATCAAGTCTTTAAAGATGGCTTGTTTGGCACTGAAGTAAGTAAGGGACAGCTCTGCAATTCTTTCCTTTCCACTTCAGTATTTGGCAGTCTCATTTGGGAACCAAACAATTTTCTCTTCCAGGCAGCATCTGAAAATCTGAGTATATTCTGTATGCTGATATCCTGGAGTATCCTCCTCCCACTGAAATGCAGGCAGTGGGGGCTTGGAGAGATACTCAAGGGTAATCAGTGGTACAGACTGGAACTCTGGTCAGTGACAGCTCTTGATTTACTTTTTTTTGGTGATATATAAACTGAAGAAATGCAGTTTATGCATCAGTTTAAAGTCTGATTTTTAAAAATTATATTTATTTTTTCCCCAGCCCTTTAATTAATTTAGTAAATGCCTGGCCAGTTTGTAGTACAGCTAAGCAGCCCTGGGGTTTTACTCTGTTTTATAAGCGCATTTCACTACTCCCCAGCTCTTTTCCAATTTGCTCCTGTGGATTTCATGCTAAGGCTGTAGCCAGTGTGATGATCTGGCTATGGAAGTACTCTGAGTACTGTCTGAGTCTGAGTACTACTCTGTAGCGCTGTCTCAACTCAACTAATGATGTTAACAAACTCAAGTTGCAGTCAAGGTTCATATTTTAAACTCACTTGATCCACTCTCCAACACTCCAATAAAGCTCGAAGTGGATAAAGCACTTTCTGAACTTGATATAGTATCCTTGGTTTCAAATGGAACCCGAACAGCTCCTCCAGAAGGTGCTGGAGCTCTGTGAAACAATCTGTCTGCAAACAGAGGCTCTCAGTGCATCACCTTGGACTGACAGCGGTGACTAGCAAGGTTTTCCAGTCATCCAGATAAATCTAGATTAAATACCTTGCAAAAGATGCTCTTTAAATTCACTGTCTTCCATCTTCAGGATTCAAAGATGATGACTTCCTGGGAGGTCGGGGTAGAGGAACCCGCCCTGGAGACCGGCGGCCACCAGGTGCCTCCATGGGGAGCGGTGGTACTGGTCGCTTCAGAGATGGGCCTCCCCTTCGTGGCTCTTCCATGGACTTCAGAGAGCCAACAGAAGGTAAACTCCTCCCGTGTGTGCCTTGCTCTTCCTCCACAAAGGAGACTCCTGGTTTTGTTGTCAGTTGAAGCTCCTGCCCTTCCCAGGCAGATCTCACAAGTGGAATGTTTTTCCTTTCAGAGGAGCGAGCACAGCGGCCCCGGCTCCAGCTCAAACCTCGAACAGTTGATACTCCCCTCAATCAAGTAGCCAATCCAAACTCTGCCATCTTCGGAGGAGCCAAGCCCCGGGAGGAAGTAGTAAAAGAACACGACTGAGTTTGGGGTTGAGAGGGAATGGGGAGGCGGGAGAAAAAGCAAGACAGTACAGAGTGACTAGCTCTGCTGGAATGTCAACCCTGCAGTTTACCATTCCTGCCATCTGGTATTTGTCCTCTTTGAAACCGAAAACACAGAGCTTGTGAATGCATGTCAGCTGTTAACAAGTGGTTTTTAGTACGTTCTTGGCTTTGCTGTATCTAGTGCCTGCTTTGTGCTGAGTTTCCCTCTTCTGTTTCCTTCCAAGCAGCACAGTTGCCAGTAGATAAGGCAGTGTGGCTGCTTCCACAAGTGTGGAGGTCTCTGGACAAAGGTGCTGCTTCACTTCTTCCTTTCTGGGTTTGTTTTACTTTAGAAGCACAGGTTAGACTTAGTTATTTCCCTGTATTGTTTCCTTTTACTTCCTCAGTGTTCCTCTTCTGACTTGCATGTCTCGTTCTGTATTGCTGTGGCTCTGAAGAGGAAAACTGAAGAGTCCAGATGAGTTGAACAGAAATTTACAGTTCTAACCAAGTAGTGAAATACCATTTATGACAATTGGTGATAGTCACTGTTCAAGCAGAGCCCCTTAGGAAACTAAGGTGGGCAGCTGCCCTTTCACATGGGTTGCCAGGAAGGATCAATTTAATGGATGCCTTGCCTGGCAAGCCTGGTGAAGAGCTGGTGGAATCAGTATGGATAAAGCCTCTGCCAGCAGCCTCTTTCTGCTGGCTCTTGACTTCCAAATGGTATGATGCTACTACAACTCTGAGCTCAAGGTTAGTGCTGCAAAGCCATGCCTGTTTGAGCACAATTGCTCACTGGCTCTTTCTGCTTACTTTTTTGGGTTTTACATGTTTGGTAAATTTTTAAATGAAGTTTCTACAAATAAAATTGACTTTTTTATTTTTGTTGGAGGAGTGTATACTTTGCCATGCAGTATTTGATCGTCACTATCCCCTGTATTGCTTTGCCCAGTGGGGTACAGTTTTAGGACCTCAGCTTTAAGAATACCTTGAAAATGGGCAGATTAGAAATCTTTCTGCTATAGATTCTCATGTAGAAGTTTGGGTAAAAAGCATCTCTTGTTACTACACCTCTCTTCCCTTGAAATATTTCTTGTCCGTGTTGTGTGGGAGGAGGGAGGGGAGGCTGAAGCAAAAGGAGAGATCATTAATTTTGAAAACCAAAACCTGGTTCTACCACACTGAAGTTTGGACATGTCCAGTGTATGGGAAAAGCTTGGGCCCCCATTGCCAGTGCTGAGAGCCTTCAGATAAAGCAGCCAGCACCCCAGAGTACTTACAAGAGGAGGTTGGAAGCACGGCTGCCCCACTACCAGCACCACTGCTAGTGATGAATTACTTCCCTAAGGTTCCCATTGTAAGTCAGAGTCCCAGCAATTTACAGAACTACTCTTTCCTTTTTTCTGCCTTTCACTTAATCTGCTTCTGAGATAAGAACCATTTGTCTAACACTAATACTTAATTTAAGACAGACATGCATTTGTGTGGTTGTATTCCAAACCAATAATTGATCTATTTACATCTTCAATGTGGAAAAGATTTTAAGAACAAATTCCCATATAAAAAAACTCACTTCTAGTCAAGACAGTTGACTTTTAAATGTAAAAACAAAAAAAAAAAAAAGAATTCCAAACACTTAGCACATTCTGCTTCATAACAAAATAAATTTATGGATATGGTATTTTGTGAATGATCTTTTAAATAAAAGAAAACATTAAGTAATATTTAACATTGGTCTTTATTTGAGTCTACTCTACCATGTTTTCCCCCCCTCACTTTTCAAATATTGTGTTAATTTGTCCCATTCTGATACAAAATAAGGGGGGGAAGAGGAAAAGATCAAGGGGAGGAATCTAATTTAAAGAGTGCTGGAACAGTGAAGTAAAAATTAATTATGGGTGGAAATGAGCCCAACTTCTTTGTCCTGTGACTTCAGTGTCACTTCAGTGCATTGCTAAGGCTGCCAGGTGGGATTTGGAGTTCCTGCAGTGTGCAGGTGGTGCAGCTGATCAGGCTGTGCTCCTCCAGGTGGGTGCTGCTGCCCTGTGGCCAGCACCAGGCAGGATGTGTCTGTCCTTGCAGTGAGTGCTGAGACAGTAAAGGCTCAACTGCTGCTGTTCTGCCAACTTCCTCCAGCCTTTTCCAGCTGCCCTGTTCCCCAGGAGGCATCCTGGTTAAGGAGGCTGCTGCCATGGGGCTGTGGCTGTGCTTTAATGCACTGCAGGGGAAGCTGAAAGAGGTAGAGCTGTGTTTTTATTAAGGAAATGAGCTCTGACCTCCCTTCTGGTTTTACTGCTTTCCATAGCCTGAAAGGATGGGAAGTGTTCCTGCTTCCAGCTACTCAGTCCATCCTCTCTTCAGAGCTGCTCTCAGCACAGCTTGAGCAGAGTCCCAGTGCTGAGCTGGAGCTGGAGCTGGGTGTGGCAGCCCCTGGCTGTCCTGCCTGTCGCCCTCAGGAGGGTGGAAGAGCAGGGCTGGGTGAGAGCTGGTCCCCTGCAGCTCTTGCCACACTTACCCACAGCTGCTCTGCCAAACTGGTGCTGCTGGAAGCAGGGATTCCATCACTGCATGGAGAAAAGGATCCCTGATGAGTGAGAGAGGTGGCAAATGGCTCATCTTAGTTCTAGATGCCTTTTTCTGTATCTGCGAATACTCCTTTGGTTAAGGGTTCCCCACAAGTGAATGCAGCCTGATCCAGAATCATTGTGTCATCTTTCTTTTTTTTCAGTAATTTTTCATTTGCAAACATTCATGCATTGCCTGGTTTCTTTGGAGCATTCCACACTGTGCTTCCTCTGTGCCTCAGGGTCAGACTCCTCCAGTCCTTTTTCTTTCCCTCCTTCAAAAATTCAGTGGATGAACATTTTCCTGTACAGAAGCTTTTCAAACCAGTTTTTGTTCATCAGTTAATTATATTAAATATATGGATGTGGCATTTAAGTTTTGGAGGAGAAAGCAAGATTATTTTCTTCCTATCCTACCAGGAAAAGCAGTTGAGGTTTAACCTGTGACGCTTAACTTCACCTGCTGCTTAAAGCTAAGCCTGGCATGACAAAGCCCAGACTGAGGAGGTACCAGCAGTGTAGCAAATGGATCATTCATTTTGTGGCTGTTCATGCTCTCACTGAGTTATTTCTGGTGATTGTGCAGTGCTTTCTTCCAGCTTAAACTTAGAAAAATAAACAAAACTGAAGGCAGGAAGGCACCAGGCAGGTTTTGGAACTGAAGCCAAGTTTGCTTTGCTACTGTAGGAAGTGCTTTGCCGTGTTACTCCAGTTTGGTTGCAAGTGGGGAAGGTGGGAGTGTGGGGGAGCTGGTGGACCCTGCAGCAGTGGACAGTAGCATTTAATGTGCGGTAGAACTCTGCTGTCAGCCAGCAAAAAATAACCCCCACTGAACTCCTGAGTCCAGGAATGCCCTTGGGAGAGCTCATCCCAGTCCTCAGGGCAGCACCCAGTGCTGGCACGGGTGTGTTGCTGACTCACTGGGCTGTGCAGCCTGGAGCAACTTCTGAGGGGGCTCTGTGTGCTTGTGGCTGTCAGGGATGTTCTGGTGGCTGAAGAAGGAGGTGGAGGAGTGTTCACACACTCCAATAACGGGCTGGTGATGGTAGAGCCACATTGAATTCATGCCCTCAAGCGGGCATGAATGGCTTACTGACCTTCCTAAAGCAGCAACAGCTTGCTCACCAGGCTGCTCTGAATCTCCAGTGCTGACTGAATTTCTGAAGTTCTCCAGGTGTCCCAGGGCTGATGATGATTGTGGCCAAGCTTGCTCTCCCAGGGCAGTTTTGGATGATACTGACACTTCTAACTTAAGAACACTGTTATAGTTTCAGTCCTGGCTTTAGTACATAGTCTAGTAGAAGCATTTGCTACCTGTAGTACTGGCTGCTGACTTGTCTTCAGGAAAGATGATAAAACTGTGAGAATTTTAGAGCAAATCCTGTAATATTGCAACCCTTCCTCTTTGTAGGAAAGATTTAATACTAAAGCCAGCAAGTTTTGGAGTATATGTGCAACCACTTCAGCCAGAGAGTGCTGGCATGTTGCAGGGCAGCCCTTGTCCTGCTGCCTGCCTTGGACAAATCTGCTTGGAGTGACTTTGCTGGAAACCCCCTGTTCCCCTGGGTGTGTTTTGGACACAGGCTCTGTGTGTCAGGTGGCTGCAAGGCACAGTCACAGGTTTTCTGTGCCAACCCCATCCCCTCTCTGTGCACAGAAGCTGTCTGGTGGTTATTTGCACTCACAGCAAGAGCAGGGGAGAGGAGCTGTTAACACTGAGCATCTTGAAATCTGTGTTCAGTTGATGTTTTACATTCTGATGGTTTCTGTCTTTCACTACCAGTGGAGTGCAAGGGCTCTGAAGGAAAGGGACTGCTTGCCTATTCCAGCATATTCTAGTGTAGAATATACAGTTACCTTTGTACTTCTCAAGGGCTTCCCTGGGATGGATTCTCGGGATGCAATTTAGTTGGTGTTGCTTGTCTTAAAATTTTAGAAAGGGGAGTTTCTGTGACTGAAAAAGAATTTGATTTCTAGCTGAAAGTGGAATTTTCTCATCTCCCTCCTCTTTAATGTCTCTTACCCACTGCAGGAACGAAGTGTATTAAAAGTGGCAGAGAGACATCTTTTATTTGGTGCATACATTTTATTTATATAATCTGTAATTTATTCTGTTGTTCGTGATAGCACTTGCTGTAGCAGTATTAAACCAAACTGAATAGAAGCATTTAGGATGGTGTAATCATATTTTTGACCCTGCTTGCTGAAAGGCTTTAATCCTTCAGTGCCAGACACTTGACTCTGAAGCCTGATGCACATCAGTAATAGCAATACCTTGATATATTCTATGTTCAGCCCCTCTCCTGTGCATTAGGGCCTGCAGGGAAGCTCTGCTGTTCTCCTGGGTGTGCTCACAGGAACCCAAGGTGGACACAAGACACGAGCCCTTAGGTTCTGGTGGTGTCTTGGTGGGCACATGGTGTCAGCATTATTAGATCTGAAATTGTGTTCCTCATCTCACTGTACCTGTTTGACTAAATCTGAAACATTTTCTGGTTTCCTTTTCCATTGTGGCATCAGCTCTGTCTGCCATCCCCTGCTCAGCAGCAGGTTCAGTGTGACATCAGCTTCCCTCATTTCTGTCCCCTCTGCAGCAAAGTGCATCCAAGGGCTTCGAGGACTTTCAGCACTGTTACAGGAACAACCCTCTTTACCTGTGTGCTCACCAATTCCTGTGTAAAGCTCTAGAGTATCCAGGGTTGATGTTTTTGGGATGTTAGTGCTGGGAATGCTACTACCACCTTTCTGCCCAGTAGGTTTCAGCCAGGTTAGTGTTCCCTGTGGTCAGGATTTGCCTCCTACCACAAGATTGTTTTGTTCATGTCACCGTGCTCCCGAGATCTGCCTCTTTCTTTTAAATAAACCAAAAACTCACAAAGTACCTCTATAAACCCCTGCAAAATCTGTACTGTAACAAATCTGTATAATTTGTATTGCTGTATAAAAATTCAAATAAAAGCATTCAAACCTTCTAGGTTTTTGTCTTCAAATTCAGGGATTATTGTGTCCACAAGGATGAACTCAGCAGGATAAGAACGGGAAGCTTTGTACCAGAAGGGATGTTTGGGATTAGTCTTTGCAAAGTTTGCTTGGCCAAAGTTTTGTGAAGCACCCAGGCATGCTGGCTGTGAGATGACTTTCCACTGGGTAGCAGCATTTATTTTCCTTCAGCAGGAACGGAGCCACTTTCAGTTTCAGCTCAGAGAGAGCCAACGTGCAGCTGGGGCAGGGGAGGAGGCAGCACTTCCCCTTTGCCTGGGAAAAGCTCATTCCACTCCAGCAGGGAGAAAAGTTTCTTGGTGGATACAAAACCATCCAGCACTACTTGAGCAGATCAGAAAATTTCCTCCAAGGTGTGGCTTGAGTTAGAGATGCTGTGAAAATGTTGCTGAACAAATGGAGTGCACTGTAATCCCAGTTAGTGGTTGGGATGAGGCACAAGCTCATTCTGTCCCAAAGCAAGAGGGGCTGGGATGCTGCTGCACAGCAATGCTTGACTTGCAGGGCTGGTGAGCTTGGAGCCGGTTGGAGCTTGGAAAATGTTGGAGCTTTCTCAAACCTTCCAGCGTTGGGTGAGTTTGTGCAGAAGGGGTTTAGATGATGCCCTGTTTTCCAGTCCTTGTTTCACTACTGATTTTTGATGGGTGTTAGTCACAACAGCTGATTCCAGCAAAGTCAGCTGGTCTCTGAGCAGCCCCCACCTTTATGTGAAAGAATGCAAATCAGCCCCCAGGGCATTTGGCTCCCAGGGCCAGGTAAGCTGAGCCCAGTAGGAGATGGGTTCTGATGAGTTTTCTGGACCCAAGAGATCTCTCTGCAGCTTGTCAGCTTTGTATCAAAAGGTGAAAAAGTGGATTAGGTTAACTGGTGAACCTTCCTGAAGGAGTAGGAACTATGTTATAGGGGGAAAACAAACCCCAGTTGAAATAGGTGAGCTTTGAAAAGAACACAAATGGTGAAATTACAATGTGGTGTTTCTGTAACTTACTGCAGTTGATAAAAACATGCAGCTCCTTTTGTCAAATCGGAAATTGTTTCTAGCAGCAGGTCTGGATGAGGCAGAGAGGTTTCAGGAAGGTAGAGCCTGGTTTCCCCAGCTGGGTTTGACCTGAGGGGTCATTTTGTGTGTGCTGGAGGAGAGCTGGTCTGGCCTCATGAAGAGCAGAACCTGTGGCTGTGCTGGGAGGGAGTGAGGGCTCACCCTAAACCTTTACGGGCAGCCCTTCCTAGGAGAAATGTGAAGAAGGGAGATGGGATCCACACAGAGGCATGGGCTGCTGCACTAGTCACCCTCCAGTCAGGGTGGCCTCTCCAGAGCACTGATGCCCTTGAAGGGCACCCTCTGCCCAAGAGCTGCTACATCACACTGGGGTGACCCTGCTGTGTCACTCCTTGGGCACAGGAGCAGCTTCTGCCTGCCCTGGGGAGGCTCAGTGCTCCCTCAGGGGACATTTGGGGACCAACACGAGCAGCAGCCCGAGCCAGCCAGGGTAATGTCCACACCACAGCACTGAGGCTCACTTGGAGCTGAGACCCACCAGAGAACCTGTAAACAAATATGTGGCACCTTTTTAGCAGTGGCTGTTCCTGGTGAAATTGATTTTGGGTACAAAGGATGAACTTTAAATGTCTCCAGCATATTTTGAGTATCAGTTCTGCTATAAAGAACTCTTTTGCAAAACTTCTGTTTTCAGCTTATGTGTGAACATGTAAAAACCCTGCTAGAAAGCTGTTAATAAACTATAATTGCTAAGACCTCTGCTAGAAATGCCAATTTTGTAACAAGTCTTATGGCAGTGAAAAAAACATTTCACATTTTGCACTGTCCTTTACACAGAGACCACCCAGAAACCATGTGAGAAATTAAAAGCTGAGTCTGCCTCTTTTTATCTTTGGTTCAGATTATACTGGTTTCAAGATAGGCTTCAGCGCCCAGATTTTGTCTGGGAATGGCTCTGGAATGTGCATTATTTTTGCATCTCAGGTTAGAATTGGAAAGTCTATTTGCACGTACAGTGGACAATTATCTTATTGAAGTAACATTTGCTCTGAAAGTTTGATAGCCAGATTTCATCCCAGAGTTGCAAAAATTGTAACCTGTTGGTTTCTTAATAATTTTTATGATGAAGTCACCTTCTTGCACAGAGAGCTGGGTGTAGGTGGTTGCCCTAATTTGAATATAACGAAATTTCCCTTTACTGAACAATTTACATGTCAGAGAGGCTTTGTGGATCCTTAGTGAGAGCAGCATGAAACGTTTTGTTTGTGGTTGTAGCTCGTGTGCCCCGTGGCTCTTGTACAACCACACATTGATGTGTGTGTGCAGAATTCCCTAGTGCTGGGGCAGGATCCCTGTGTCATGGACTGGGACAGGGCTTTAAACCAATGCAGAAATTCTCAATAGGGAATTCATGAGCCCTCAAGCACCAAAACATTTGAGGAATTACTTTTTTTTTAGGAGGGCAGTGAAATTGTGCCAATTCTGCTGAAGCATAAGAACTGGTTTTATTCTTGCAGCGCTGGAGCTTTGGCCATCAGCAGTAGTGACCTCAGGCTGTTCGCTGCCTTTGTAACTTGTTCCCATCTTTTCCACAAACCCCAGAGAGGGATTGCGGCTGGCTGTGCCTGCTTTGAGCTTTTCCTGGCAGCACCTGCCGCTCCCGACGCGCAGCATCGTTCCCGTGCGGGCTCTTTGCTGAAAGGAGCCCTCGACTTTTGTGGGAGCATCTGAAGCTCAAGGGAAGTGACCTCGGTGCTGTGTGTGGTCCCACGCTGCCCAAGCCTCCTCCTCTCCCCACAGGAGACAAAGTGACCCCGGTGGGTTCGTGCAGGCGTCGCCTCTCGGGGCCGGGCAGCGGATGTTGGGGTTGGTGATTCACAGGGGACAGGAAACCAGAACTGCAACGAGCCCTGCAGGAACCAGCTCCAGCCCCGGCAGCTGGAGCAGCTGGAGCAGCTGGAGCAGCTGGGACACCTCAGGGACAGCGGCTGAGCTGTGCTAAGGTGGGTGAGGGAGGCAGGGATGGGCAGGGAAAGCGCCCGGAGGGGCTGTGTGGGGACACTGGGGTGTCCCAGTGGGCTCAGATCGCACCTCAGACCTTGGTGACCTTTGAAAGAGGCTCAAGGTCATCCCTGAGAAACCTCTCTGAAAAGCAGCCTGGTGATGTCCCCCCCTCACTGCTGCTCCTGGCCACCACCAGCCCCACGGGAGGAATTCCCACCTCTCTCCTCCCAGCAGCATTTAGACCCCTCTGAGAGGAGCCCACCCCTCACAGCCTGGATTGTCTGCTTTACAGCACTGTCCTTCACCTCTCCTCGTCCATCTGCTGATGCAAGTGTGGGTTTACTTACATTATTTCTGCATTCGCATCTTCTAAAATATTCTGGAAGGTTCAGCCTGTGCTGAGATTCCCTCGTCCCTGTCCTTCTTCTGGCTCCTGCCTGGAGCTTCTGGGGCTGCTGCAGCCCACACTGCTCCCCCTCCAAAGCCCAGCCCTTAAAAATAGCTGATTCAAACAACGCTTCCTGGGTTTTCCATTGATTCCAGGGCTGACTGGCATCATGGATATGAATGTATTTATGTCACTGCATGTAAGTGCTTGGAATAGCTAATTCTACATAGAGATTTGGTTTTGCATCCGTTTCCTCTTGTGTGAACAACGTAAGATGGCCCATGAAGCAGATAATTTAGCAGAAGAGGAAAATTTTGGGATAATCTTGTGTGAGATTGGCTCATTTTCGTGGTTCTGGAGTCTGTAGTTACACAGGGGTTCCTGTATTGCTAACATGGCATCCCCTGGGCTCCCAGTGGAAGTGAACGATGCTGGGAGGCTTCAGAGCTGCCTGGAACAGTTACAAATACAAGATATCTCTGTGAGTTACCTCCTTGTGCTGCCGTGCCTGGCCTGACTGGGGTTTTGCACCGTATTTTCCACCCAAGGTTTTTTAAAAGCATTTTCCAAAGTTATAATCTATGTGGAAGTTGGTTTGTCAATTCTAACTTTCCCCTTCTGTCATATGTTCTCCTGAAATCCATCTATTGGCCTGAATAGCTGTAAAAACCCCAGACTTTAACTCCACGGCAGCAGCCTTCCTAAGAAGCCTGACTGGCACAAAGCTGGTGGGAAATGAGATGTGCAGAGCTCTGGAGAGGAGCTCAGTGCTGGTCGCTGGAGTCACTCCAGCCACAGCAGAGATTCCTTGGTCTGAGGCTTGAATTCCTGAACTGATGGGACTTTCTGTGGCAGTCTGTGCCGCACAGGCAAACAGAAAGTGGAGTTGCTTTTCTTAGACACATTAGAGACATCGACTCAAGCTGAATGTTGCATCTGTTCAACAAGTCAGTGTGCTGAATTTCATATGGTGAGCCTTTAAATACACTCTCCACTTCATATTTCATAGCAGTGACTCATCCTACCAGCCTGAATTAGAATTAATTTACTGCAAACTGGTGCAGACCATAAAATTTTCTGCAGGGGAGAGAAAGTGACCGGTTTATATTTACATTTTGGGCATTTTTTGATTGATAGATAGAATACACAATATGAATACATGAAATACATAATATAAATACATTATTTTAGTCTTTTTCTTGCAATGTGAACTCAGGGGTGGGCTTGACATCTGCAAAGAGCTAAAATGTCTTCATCAGAAATCATCTCATGGAAAACCAGGCATTGCTGAGGCCACATCTACACATTCCTCACGCTCCTGGTTTCTCAGCAAAAAGTTGAAGTTCATTTAAGTGCTCTTGCAGATTTTTTTAGTGAGCTTTGTGCCTCTTCTGCTGCCTTTGGGAAGTTCTTCCAGACTTGCCATCCATTAGGAATTTTATTTCTGGCCTGTGCATATCCAGCTTATATCCACTCATTTTATAAGCCAGAATTGCCTTATTTTAATTGAAAAGTTTTTCTCACTTTGCTGTGCTGCTCTTGGAGAGATGGGCAGTGAGTGTCCATGTCCTCTTGCTCTCCTTTTCAGTGTAAATAAATGTAGAAACATTTTTTTTCTTCCCGGATACAACCACCTCTCCTTCCTTTGGATCTTCATAGTGAGCTTTGTTACTGGGGTGAATCCTTAAATTAGGATAAAACCTGGCACAGAGCAGATAAACTTTTGCAAGTTCATTAATTTTCCCAATATTTTTTAGTGAGAAAAATCCTGTCTCTGATTGCTAAAAATATCTGCTCCAGAGCAGGAGCAGCCCCTGTTTGGGGAGAGCACGGCTGGATCCAGACTCTCCCAGGAATTGTTTGTCTGGAGCAGCTGCCCCTGAGGGATTTGTGGGTGTGCCCTGGTCCCCCCGCCTTCCTCAGCACAAAGAGGGGAAAAACGGGCAAAAGGAGAAGAGAGAAATGCATGAACAGAGCAGGGCATGGTGACACAACCCCAGCGTCCCTCCTAAACCAGATGGGATGGCGCTGGCAGGGGGCTCTGTACAGATTACAAACAGGATGGGACTGTTGTGGAACGTGTTTTGAGTTGTTTTATTTTTTGGCATTAGTTTTATTACACGGTTATGACAATGGGAAGATGTTAGTAGCTCACATTTGAGGCAGCAGATTAAGAATTTAAGGTTACAATTTATTTTATAAGTTTTTTGACTAATTACACAAAGCAAAAGCACACTGACAGTAGTTTTATCTAATTACTATAAGCACAGGTACTTTTGGTTAAAACAATGCTTGCTTATTTTGATTACCTGCTTGTGAGCCTTAAAACACAATGGACAGAGCTCCATTATTAAGCTTTAACTTTCTTAATGTCTTGCTAGATAAACTTGTTTTTGTAGCTTAGAGAGTTATTCTAGACAAGCGTTAATACACAGATCACTGTTCTATTTGTTCTTGCTTTTCTACAGTTTAAATAATTTTTCTGCTGACCAATCTCATGGCTGCTGCTTAGCTGCAATCACAGTTCTGCTGCCTCTGAAGCCTGTCTTTTGCAGCTTTCCCAAAACCCTCTCATTTTGTGGGAGAAAACAGGTTCCCAGTACTTGTTTTAAGAGTGCAGTGAAATGGTGCCAGTTTAGCATCTCGGAAGCAGGGCTGGCCATCCATGAGCTCCACACATCCCTCCATGGCTCAGGGCTGTTTGTTCTGCTCTGCAGCTCCCCAGGGCAGAGCACAGGGAAGCACATTCAGCCTTCCCAATATTTTATTTATATCCTGCTAGCCGTGAGTAAGTGCTTCCAG
This sequence comes from Emberiza elegans, assembly GCA_024865655.1. Taxonomy (NCBI): domain Eukaryota; kingdom Metazoa; phylum Chordata; class Aves; order Passeriformes; family Fringillidae; genus Emberiza; species Emberiza elegans. The sequence continues at coordinate 2,199,832 of JALJVW010001080.1, forward strand.
CCTTCTGCTTGTCATAAATCTGTTCATCACCTCCTTCTGTCAGCTCCTTACCAGAGCAGGGCTTGCACCAGAAGAAAGGATTTTCCATGGGCTTGGGTGTTTGGGGAGCACCAATGATCTCCAGGCTGGTGTGTGTGTGTGGCTTGGGGGCTTTCTTGGGGCATAAAGCTGTGATGGGGTGGGACACACCTTGTCCTCTTCATCAGCCCCTCAAATATCCCCTTTTTGTGTCCCTGGGCTCAGGAGCAGGCGGGTTTTGCTGCCTCACTGCCCGTGACCAAAATAAAACTGGCTCTGGAAGGGAGCAGGAGGTTTGCCATGAACAGGACAAACTAGGTCAGTGCTGTCAGGTGTCTCCAGCAATGCCTTGCTTTCACTTTAAAGAAAAAAAAAAAAAAAGAAAAAAAAAAAAGAAAAAAAGCCAGGAAACCCACAAAGCAGCAGCATTGCAGCCCTTTGTATTTTAGTCACCAGCATTGGACCAACTTCCCTCAGCTGCCTCTTGGAGATGCTTTAGAGATGAGCCACAGCTCATGGTTTCCATGGGGGATGCTGAGCAAAGGAAAAATGATGGGAAAAACCACATGGTTCTGACTAGGCTCTTTTGGGTTCTGGTCCTGCACCTCTGGGGTGGGGGCGTGGAGGTCTGGACAATTAAATTTAGAATAACTCACCTCATCTTCTTCAGAAAGTGCTGCAAAAAAAAAACTGTAGGGAAAGAGAGGCCTCTGGGGGCCTGTAAAAGGCAAAGCCATGGTGGAGGGAGGGCTGGTGGCTGCCAGGACCTGCAGAGCCCAGGAACCTGGAACACCAGAGGAACAAGCCCAGTTTGTTCTCAAGCAAAGGGCGAGGTCACTCCTGGGCAGCCAGGTCGTGTTTGGGAACCACTGGGAAGATCTGACACCAAACCCCTTCAGCCACTGCTGCTGGCTTTGCTCAAGGTCTGTCTGAGTGGAAATGAGGGATTTTCCTTCCCCTCCTTCCCCTGCCCCGTGTGACTTACACCAGGATTGCTTCACCCTGCCCTGGTAATCGGGAGTGCGGCACAGGGCTCAGACTCCAGTGCAGGCTGGAGCACAGAGCTCCCACCACCACCCGCAGCTGCTGCTCCAGGTGCCCTGCAGGGACAGGAGGAAGCTGCTCAGCCCCCATGGGAGGCTTTGGCTTTTCTCTGACATGAACTGGCTGTCAGAGCAACTTCCAAAATTCTGCTGAGTTTGGGCAGAGAAATGTTGTTTATTCCACTTTAATCAAGCAGAGGCAGAAGGTGCTGAGCAGGGCAGAATCAAGCTGCTGCTTTCTGTTGTCTGCTACTGGCATTTGTTTGGTTATTTTGAATTATTTAAATTATCAATTACTATAATATATCATTCCTCCTTCATTCACCAATTTAATAGAGGCTAAAGCTGTAATAAGAGGAGTTGAAGGTAGGGAGCAGGAAAGCTTCCTGATGTTCTGGCCTTTGGCACGTTGAAGTGTCTCCATCCCTAGGGTAAAAAAAAAGGAAAGTTGATCAAACCAAAAATAAATTAAAATAATCTGTAACTAAAGAAAATCTGACCCCAGGGAATAGGAATGGGTTAATGATCCATCTCAGTGCCAGCAGGCTGCTTTCTGTGATATTTGTATAGGATGTTTTGTATTTTAAAGGAAGAAGTTGAAGCCAAATCGTGCTGATTGTTAAAAAATGTGAGCTGCTGTTTGTGAAAAAGCCTGTCATGGAAAGGAGGGGAGAGCCAGCGGCTGAGCCAGCTCAGGGCAGAAGAAGGAGTGGGGAATTTCACACTGGGAGTCCCTCTGAGCTGTGGGAAAGAGCCAGAACACGTTGTGCAAAGGTCTTGACTGCTTAAATACTGCTGAGTGCCTCCCTTTTGCCCTCCCTTCTGGATGTTAAAAGATTCCTGTCTGCTGACAGGTCTGATGGCAGCAGGGTGGGTTTGGGGACTGGGAATGAGTGATTCAGAGCAGTGCAGGAAAGGGCATCACCTCTGCTGCCCTGTGCTACGAGCCCAAAGTCCCTTCTGCATCCTCAGCAGCTCCCAGCTCCACAGGGGTGGGAGGGCAAACAGCACCTGGGTTTTGGGGCTGAAAGCTCTCTGAGGCATTATTGTATCTGCAGGGAATGCCACAACGAAGGCAGGAATGATCAATCTGGCTCCATGTTCTCAGAAGGCTAATTTATTACTTTATAATAAATTTATTACTTTATAATACTGTATTATATTAAAGAATACTATCTATACTATACTAAAGAATACAGGAGGTATACTGACTGAATGCTAAAAAGATAACAATGAAAACTTGTGACTCTCTCCAGAGCCCCAACACAGCTTGGCCCTGATTGGCCAAAGAGTGAAAACAACTCACAGCAGAATCCCATGGAACAATCACCTGTGGGTAAACAATCTCCAAACACATTCCACATGAGCACAGCACAGGAGAAGCAAATGAGAGAAGAATTGTTTTCCTTTTCTCTGAGGCTTCTCAGCTTCCCAGGAGAGAAACCCTGGGCGAAGGGATTTTTCCAGAGAATGTGAATGCCACGAGGGATGGGCTCACAGCCCCCTGTGCCCCCACAGCTGATGGGGGCCCCTGGCTGTGTGTTTCAGGCTGGCTTTGGCAGGGCCATGCTGCAGCTGGAGCTGTGGGCGGCCGCGGCGCTGATGCTGCTCGGGGCGGCCGTCAGCCTCTGCATCAGGTGCCAGCTCTCAGGTAAGTGCTGCCCATCAGGTGCCAGCTCTCAGGTAAGTGCTGCCCACCCCTGGCTGGAATTCCCTCTTGGAATGTGCCCCCCGAACCGTGTGGGTTTGGATCTGTTCAGCTGGGTACCAGCTTTGCCCTTCTGGGGATGGGCTGTGGTCCGTGGTGGTGGTGGTGGTGGGCACAACCTTCAATGAGAGTGTCCTGTGCCAATGGGTGTGAGCCACGAGAGCACAGCACACAGACAGACAGACACAGAGAGACAGACAGACAGACACACGTGAAGCAGCTCAACAGTGAAGACATGAGAGGGTCCAGACCAGGAGTTCCAACTCCATGGAATTTATCAAACCCTGAAGGGATCTAGAGACCAAAGCCACAGGCAAAGGAGAATCCAGGGTATAAATCCAGGGAAGGGGCCAATAGGGAATGCCAGGGTGGATGGGTGGGGTTACACAAACCAATGGGAACACAGGGAGGGGAGAACATTCTAGAACATGAATGTATAGGGGAAAAGGGGTAGGGAAGGCCAATGGGGAGGACAAAAAGCAGGATAAATTAACATAGTGCTGCAGAGGGCTTGGGTTGGGTTGGGTTGGGTTGGCTTGGCTTGGGTTTTCTGTCACCCTGAGCTGTGAGGGGTGCCTGGAGCCCCTGGTGCATCTCTCCAGGGCGTTGCTGTTACCCTCTCCCCAGCAGGCTCGTGGGTTCCCACAGGGATGCTCCCACAGCTCTGAGCACAGAAGAGGCTCTGCCAGAGAGCCAGGAGGGAAGGAACACCCAAAAGTGCAGCCCCCGTTCCCTGGGGCAGATATAACTCTGAGATCCCTGTGTGTGGTTATCCTGGTGGGTGGCTTTGGGACTCCACCTGTGAGGATGAGCTCCAGCGACACAAATCCTGCAGGTCTGGGGCAGAAGGGCAGGCAAGGAAGGGGAGTCTGGAGGATAAACTCACACAGAGAGCTGGGTGAGCACCCAGGGGGGTTTGAGCCCCTCCCTGAGCATTGGGTGGGTTTTAATGGGGAGGAGGCTGCAGTTTGGGGTTTGGGGGCAGGACTGGCTGCTTTGCTCTGTGGGGTTTGAGACAAAAACCACAAAGCAAATACAGTTTCAAAAAATTTCATCAAAGCTCTACTGCATCTGCTGCTCCCTGCCTCCGCTGTCCTGACGTGCTGGAGAAGCTTTGTGAATGTATTTTATTGTCCTTTCTGATCTCTATCTCCCAAATCATCCTTTCTAAGAGCTTTTTGTTCCGTTTCTTCCAGCTACCAAACGGGAGGCACAGCTGAACCAGCGGAGGAGCCAGTAAGTTGCTTTTCCCAATTGTGTTTCTCCCAAACAACTCAGCCAGGGTGAGCCCCAGAGCCAGACCCAAGCTCAAATCTGGGTTTATATAAAATAAAATAAAATAAAATAAAATAAAATAAAATAAAATAATGCCAGGATGAGGTGCAAGGCAGTGTGCCCCAGCCCAAGGTGCTGCTGAAGGGGCAATGCCTTCACAGAGAATAATCCAAAATGAAACTGAAGCTCTGACTGTGATGACATTGAATCATTAACTAGTTGGAAAAGGTCTGGGAGAGAAGGGCAAGTTTTTGTCCTGTTCTGTTGTGCCTTGAGATGAGATGGAAAGATTATTTACTCCATAAAGGAGCCCCTGCCCTTGGCTGGGGTGGGTTGGATCATGACCAGAGCAACCACTGACCTGCACCACAAAAAGTGAAGGAAATGCAGTGTACACACATGCACTGCCCCTGGTTTCCTTCAGCAACAGACAAACCACAGTAAATGATGTTAAAAAAAGAAAAGTTGGGTCGTAAGCTTTGTTACAGGAGGTGCAATGTGGCTCTGCAAAGGCCTCCAAGGGGTTGGGGTTTGTTTCTGTGGGGAAGGGCTCCGGAGTGATCCATGCAGGGTGATGGAGCAGCCACTGAAGGCTCCATCCCTCATGGACTCTGGCTGAATTGTCCCAACTTCTTGAAATCTATACCTGGGTTAGGCGGTTTGGGCTCAGGTTTCTGGTGCTGTGTGCTCTTTTTGGAGGTGTGGTTTGCAAGCAGAGTGGTTTGACTCCATGTTTGGGTTTTTTGACAGCCTTGGGCCACGAATCCCAGCTGGGTATGAGGCAAACCCAATGAAAAAGGGGGAAAGGGATCCCAGAATTTGAATTAATAAGTACCTGTGTAGAAACACCTGCAGTAGAAAAGGTGTTGAATTCTCTTGTGCTCTGAAAAGCAGCTCTCCTATGAGCTGAAAAGTAAAGAGGTTCCTGGGCATAGGTTATCATTGATAATGTTATTCTATTCATGTTGATATTAAGGGATGATGGGAGGGGCAGAGGCAGCAGTGGGGTTTGAAGCCATTTCATGCATGAACATCCTTTTTTTTCTGGGTAAAATGGTTCTTCTGGCCTTTGGTGGCTGAAGCATCAGAATGAGAATTATCCTAGATGATGTTTTCGGATGAGAATTATCCTAAACAATATTTTCCTCATCCCTGGATCCTTCCCTTGCTGATGTTGGCTGCTCTACCAGTGGTCCAAAACCACACCTTGTCTTTTGAGGATCAAAGAGGAGTCCAGGAGGATGCTCCCAGCTCATACAGGCCTTGCATGAGATGCTGAGCAATGCAGCTTGGCATCTCACAGAGCCCAGCATGGTGCTCTCTGCCCTCCACTCACCAAATTGTCAGATCTCTTGTAGCTGTTTTCCTTGTCATAAACCCCAAAATTCAGCTGAGCTTGCACTGCTGTTTTTTCCAGGCTCGAGGGCCAGCAGAGATTTGAGGTGATTCGTTCCCACACCAGTGAGTATGGGCATTGCTTGTGGCTCCTGCCTGCTGGGGTGAGGGCCCTGCATGCACAGACCAGGGGGAAAGTCGTGTTCAGAGGGTCACCTTGAGGCCAGGCCAGCAAATGATGAGACCTGGAGTGTCCGAGCCACCTTAGATGCTTCTAGGTGTGTGAATTCTGAGCTCTAGTTTAAAAAGTGCGCTTTTCACTGAAAACAGTTCAGTGAAGTGGTGCTGTTGAAAAGTGACGCCTCTTGGAACCCTGCAGGGCACCCTGTGAGAATGAAGGTGTGGGTGACAGTGACTCACCCATCACCACCCTCACTGCTTCCTGCAGTGGGTTCAGAGCTGAAGTTCTGAGTTTTGTGTCTCCAGGAGCAGCTGCCAGGTCCCTGTGGGATGTGTCCATCTGCAGATGGCCCTGCCCAAGGGCTCTGCTGGCCCCAGGCCCCTCAACCCCCCTGCAAGCCTTTCACCCCAGCCTGACCAAAGCTCTCGGCTGCCCCTTGCAGTGTGGAGGGAGGGGAATGGCCCCAGATCAGGCAGGTTTGGGGACAGAAGGTGACAGGGCAGCAGCTGGGATTGGCGCTTCCTCCAGCAGTGTCTGCAAGCCCTGTGGTCTGCACAGACACCAGCTTTTTCTCTAGTTGTTCATTGCTTTGACCATTTTTGAACATTCAAGGAACAATCTGGAAGCTCTTTTAGGAAAATGTTTGCCAGTCCCAGGCATCCCTCTCTGGTGGATGTTCTGTGCTCTTTGACACATCTGCTGCTGCCATAATAATTAACACAGTAATTTTGTTGTTCTTGCCAGTTGCAACCCGAAGGCTGGAAATAAGTAAGGAAACTGAAGACTTATCAACAGCAAGGTAGGAAAAAAACCCAAATAAAATCTAGCTCTAGAGCCAAGGTTGGATGAAGTTCACCCAACACAGATGAACATTTGGGATTGCATTCTGGGCCCTACAGATGTGGCTGTGCTGTATTTAGGATCAAAGAATAGTTTGGGTTGCAAGGGACCTTTCAATGTCACCTGGTCCAACCCCTGGTGAGGAGCAGGGACATCTTCAGCTGGATTGGGTTGCTTCACTTGATGGTCAATAGTGAATTTGGACTGTTTCAGGATTTTGTTCAGTCTGGCTGCATTCTTCTGGCAACTGATTAAATCAAACTCAGGAGAGTGAGCTGTGGCTGTACGTCACAAATACATCATAGAGAAGAAATGGCCACTATTCACTTACAAGCAGTTTGGTGTGATAAATCCCCTTCTCCCCATCACCAAAACCCCCAGTAACTCCACAGCCATTGTAACTCTGCTGCAATATTCAAGCAAAGCTATTCCCATCTTGGGATTTTACCCAAAATTCCTAATCTCCCCTTGCTCCATGTGTGTACCTGATAACCTCGCAGGAAGGTTTCAGGGATGGTCCTTCTGATGGTGTGTAACTGCTGGTAGGGTTTGCTCAGACCTGGGATTTTAGGTCTCTTCTCTCTCTTTCAGCAAAGCCACCGAGGAGCTCAGTGCTTCCCATCACCCTGGATATGGTGAGCAGCTTCCTGGGACAGGCACAGATACAATGAACCACAGAGCTGTTGGAGGTGGAAGGGGCCTTAAAATCATCTCATTCCACCTCCTGCCATGGGCAGGGACACCTTCCATTAGACCAGATTGCTCCAAGCCCCATCCAACCTGGCCTTGGACACTTTTAGGGATGGGGCAGCCCCAGCTGCTCTGGGCACCCTGTGCCAGGGCGTCACCATCCTCACAGGGAAAAACCTCTTCCCAATATCCCACCTAACCCTGCCCTCTGCCAGTGGGAAGCCATTCCCCCTTGTGCTGCCACTCCCAGCCCTTGTCCAAAGTCCCTCTCCCCTTTAGAAGGGGCTCCAAGGCCTCCCCAGAGCCTTCTCTTGTCCAGGCAGAGCAAGCCCAGCTTTCCCAGGCTGTCTCCAGAGCAGAGGGCTCAGCCCTTGGAGCATCTTTGTGCACTCCACATCCATCTGAATTTGGGTCTGTCCTGGGTCTGAGTTTACAGCCCAGTGCTCATCCTGCTGTGGCTGACCTGTCCTGGTTACAGCCACAGGCACAGATTGTTTAAAGCATCACCCCTGGCTGTCCCAGCTCCTGTTCCCTGGAGTGTCCAACCTTGCAGCCGTGTCCCCTGACCTCAGAGCTGAGGGGATGGAGCTGCTGGTGCTGAAGTACTTGGTGCCTCCATTGCCAAACTGCTGCCATCACTCAGCTTCAGTTCATGTGTAATGCGCCCCTCTCTTGTCCCCAGGGAGCAGGGACGAGCCCAGGTACCAGAATTTCCTGGCAGGTAAATGCTGCAGCCACTCTGGGGGCCTGGGAAGGAAGGCTGGAGGGGATGGGGGTCCAGGGAAGGGGGGCTGGCAGGGAGCACATTGGTTTTGCAGGGAATGGGGGCTGGCAGGGAGCACACAGGCAGGCAGCAGTGCAGCTGGCAGAGCTCTGGCTCGGTGCATTTAGAGATTGCTTTGTGAGCCACGCGCTGATCTGATCTGATCTGATCTGATTAAGGGCAGGGCGGAGGGGGACGGATGCTCCCGAGCCCGTTGCTCCCTCCCAGAGCTGCTGCTTGCCCTAAGAGGATTATTGGTGTGTGGGGCTGTGCTCTGCTTTCCCAAGCAGGGAGCATCTTCCCTGTGTCCTGCCAGCTGGCAGGATGTGTCCATGAGAGGTGGAGAGCCGGGGTTTTCCCAGGAGCTGGGCTGGATCAGGGCTCCCTCCCTGTGCTCCCTGCTCTGCTGTGGGCAGGCCCTGGGGCTGTGGCTGTGCTGGGGTTTGATCAGCTTTGGGGCTGGGGCTGTGCTGGTGGTTTGTCCATCTTTGGGGCTGTGGCTGTGCTGGGGGTTTGATCAGCTTTGGGGCTGTGGCTGTGCTGGGGGTTTGATCAGCTTTGGGGCTGTGGCTGTGCTGGGGGTTTGTCCATCTTTGGGGCTGTGGCTGTGCTGGGGGTTTGTCCAGCTGTGCCCAGCTGTTCAGGTCGATGCCATGGTGGGGTGCTGACAGCAAACCCTTGTTCTTGCAGAGAACTGCCTGCAGGAAGACACTGCCTATGTGTAAGTACCCTGAGCTGCTGCCAGCACGGCGCAGTGGAGCCATCCTGGTGCCAGTGCTGTCCTGCTGCTCCCAGAGCTCAGTTGAGCTGGGCAGGGGGGATAACAGAGCTGCTCTCCTCACAGGGAGCCCATGGCTCTGGATCACTACTACAACTGCAGCAGGCTCTTCAATCCACCCCGTGTCAGGTCTCCAGGCAAGCAAGGTGGGTTCCTTCTCCAGCCTGGCTGTCCCACAGCTCCGGGAGCTGCTGAGACTGCTCTTGCTGAGCTCTGTGCATCACTGTGGATGCCTGAAGCAAGTGGGGCTCCAGATACATCATGGAGAAGAAATGGCCATTATTCACTTATGAGCAGTTTGGTGTGATAAATCCCTTTCTCCCCATCACCAAAACCCCCAGTAACTTCACAGCCATTGTAACTCTGCTGCAATATTCAAGCATAGTTATTCCCATCTTGGGATTTTACCCCAAATTCTTAATCTCCCCTTACTCCATTCTTTGAAAGGGTGCAGCAGAGCTGTGGGATTTGAGGGATGCCCAAGCCCCCATCTGTTGCCTATAAACAGGACAGCCCCAAACCATTGGTGATTGTGTTTCTGTGCACTCAATTCCATCACCACAGGCTGTCACTAAATATTTTTTAGCAAATCTCCATTTCACTGTGGGAAACAGCCCCCTCCTGCAGGTGCTGAGGGATCTTCCCAGGTCACTTAACACTTCAGCAGGCAATTTGTGACTCCTCTTTCTTGTCTCCATCAGAGAAAGATGAGGATTCCTCTTCCTATGAAAATGTCACCATTGGAGTGTCTCAGGGCTCTGATCCAGGTAAGGGTGCTGCTGTCACGGGTCAGGAGTGTCACACCAAGTGCAGAGCAGGATGGTGACTGCTCAGCCGAGGGAAACCTGCTTGTTCCCAGCTCAGCTCTTCCTAACAGCTCTGTCTGGGGAGCTGGCACGCAGGGGCTGCTGCAGGCGCAGAGCAGGCCTGGAACATTTCCCCTTTCTGCAGGAAAATGCACGTGGTGATACTGTTTTGCAGAGATAACTAAAAACTCTACAACTTTGTGAAAGCTGTAAAGCTGGTATGTTTATTACAGCATTGGACACGTGGAGATTACTCTCCTTAAAAGACATGTGTACTTCTGGGAACTTCAGGTCTTTTTATCTCTTTCTCAAATACATATGCATACAATTTCACAATAAGTTTATACACGTTCATTTTTACGAATTTCGCGTGACATTTGTTGCTGGTTCTTCTTTATCAGAAAGAATTCTTAAGTCAAGTTGACCTGCTCTCACACAGCAGTCTTTCTGTCTTTCTTTATTACTTTCTGTCTCCCCCCCTTATCTCTGTCTTTCACTGAAGCAGTTTGCAGTTAAGCAACATAGCTATGTTTTCTAAGTACAGACACAAATATGTACATTTCACTTAAATCAAAATGGATTTTTACTCTAAAAAAATTCTACTCTGTTTCAGTACCTCCATCCTGGTGCCTTTGACTTGGTGGTTTCTGCAGCAATTCAGGAGCTTTGGGGTCTGCATCTTTAGTGTTGTTTTAGCCAGGATGATTATATTTCTGGCCCCTAGCTCAGGTTTCTCACCAAATCCAGCACTAGAAGGCTGCAGCCAGGAAGCTTCTGGAGGATGACACTGGACCACAGTGTCCCTTCAGGGCTTCCAGCATCAGTCCTGGGGTGTTGCAATCAAAATAGGAAGTCATTTTGGTTTCCTTCTGTGAGCTAACACGGGCTTTCTGCACTGCTGAAGGCTGCCCTGCTCCTGCCTGGCTTTGTGCAGAGTGATCAGAGGAGGCAGGAGCAGCAGGGACCTGTCTGATCCCCATCCCTGCCTGCAGAGAGCCAGGCATGTGGCCAGGGCTGGGAAATGATGAGGCAGCAGCAGCAGATCGGAGCTGGCTGGAAGCTCAGCCACGTGCAGGGTGCAGGGGGGGCACTGGCAGGAGGGCTTTCACAAAGGTCCCTTTTTTGTCCATTTGCTGCTCGGTGTTGTCCTGTCCAAACTCTTCTGTGTCACAGATGATGCTGTGGACTACGAGAACAGCATGGCAATACTCACATGGAAACTCCAGCAAGGGCAAGGTGGGTTCTCAGCTGTTATTTCTGTCTGGGGATGAGGCTTATGGGCAGAGTGCCTGGAGCACTAGGCCAGCATAGACATGCAAGGGCAATGCAGCCATCACCCTTGAGTTAATTTTTCCCCAATGATAAATATTACCCAAAATTCCTAATCTCCCTTGCTCCATGTGTGTACCTGATAACCTCGCAGGAAGGTTTCAGGGATGGTCCTTCTGATGGTGTGTAACTGCTGGTAGGGTTTGCTCAGACCTGGGATTTTAGGTCTCTTCTCTCTCTTTCAGCAAAGCCACCGAGGAGCTCAGTGCTTCATCACCCTGGATATGGTGAGCAGCTTCCTGGGACAGGCACAGATACAATGAACCACAGAGCTGTTGGAGGTGGAAGGGGCTGCAAAATCATCTCATTCCACCTCCTGCCATGGGCAGGGACACCTTCCATTAGACCAGATTGCTCCAAGCCCCATCCAACCTGGCCTTGGACACTTTTAGGGATGGGGCAGCCCCAGCTGCTCTGGGCACCCTGTGCCAGGGGCGGCCACCATCCTCACAGGGAAAACCTCTTCCCAATATCCCACCTAACCCTGCCCTCTGCCAGTGGGAAGCCATTCCCCTTGTGCTGCCACTCCCAGCCCTTGTCCAAAGTCCCTCTCCCCTTTAGAAGGGGCTCCAAGGCCTCCCCAGAGCCTTCTCTTGTCCAGGCAGAGCAAGCCCAGCTTTCCCAGGCTGTCTCCAGAGCAGAGGCTCAGCCCTTGGAGCATCTTTGTGCACTCCACATCCATCTGAATTTGGGTCTGTCCTGGGTCTGAGTTTACAGCCCAGTGCTCATCCTGCTGTGGCTGACCTGTCCTGGTTACAGCCACAGGCACAGATTGTTTAAAGCATCACCCCTGGCTGTCCCAGCTCCTGTTCCTGGAGTGTCCAACCTGCAGCCGTGTCCCCTGACCTCAGAGCTGAGGGGGATGGAGCTGCTGGTGCTGAAGTACTTGGTGCCTCCATTGCCAAACTGCTGCCATCACTCAGCTTCAGTTCATGTGTAATGCGCCCTCTCTTGTCCCCAGGGAGCAGGGACAGCCCAGGTACCAGAATTTCCTGGCAGGTAAATGCTGCAGCCACTCTGGGGGCCTGGGAAGGAAGGCTGGAGGATGGGGGTCCAGGAAGGGGGGCTGGCAGGGGAGCACATTGGTTTTGCAGGGAAATGGGGCTGGCAGGGAGCACACAGGCAGGCAGCAGTGCAGCTGGCAGAGCTCTGGCTCGGTGCATTTAGAGATTGCTTTGTGAGCCACGCGCTGATCTGATCTGATCTGATCTGATTAAGGGCAGGGCGGAGGGGACGGATGCTCCCAGCCGTTGCTCCCTCCCAGAGCTGCTGCTTGCCCTAAGAGGATTATTGGTGTGTGGGGCTGTGCTCTGCTTTCCCAAGCAGGAGCATCTTCCTGTGTCCTGCCAGCTGGCAGGATGTGTCCATGAGAGGTGGAGAGCCGGGGTTTTCCCAGGAGCTGGGCTGGATCAGGGCTCCCTCCCTGTGCTCCCTGCTCTGCTGTGGGCAGGCCCTGGGGCTGTGGCTGTGCTGGGGTTTGATCAGCTTTGGGGCTGGGGCTGTGCTGGTGGTTTGTCCATCTTTGGGGCTGTGGCTGTGCTGGGGGTTTGATCAGCTTTGGGGCTGTGGCTGTGCTGGGGGTTTGATCAGCTTTGGGGCTGGGGCTGTGCTGGGGGTTTGATCAGCTTTGGGGCTGTGGCTGTGCTGGTGGTTTGTCCATCTTTGGGGCTGTGGCTGTGCTGGGGGTTTGTCCAGCTGTGCCCAGCTGTTCAGGTCGATGCCATGGTGGGGTGCTGACAGCAAACCCTTGTTCTTGCAGAGAACTGCCTGCAGGAAGACACTGCCTATGAAAGGTACCTGAGCTGCTGCCAGCACGGCGCAGTGGAGCCATCCTGGTGCCAGTGCTGTCCTGCTGCTCCCAGAGCTCAGTTGAGCTGGGCAGGGGGGATAACAGAGCTGCTCTCCTCACAGGGAGCCCATGGCTCTGGATCACTACTACAACTGCAGCAGGCTCTTCAATCCACCCCGTGTCAGGTCTCCAGGCAAGCAAGGTGGGTTCCTTCTCCAGCCTGGCTGTCCCACAGCTCCGGGAGCTGCTGAGACTGCTCTTGCTGAGCTCTGTGCATCACTGTGGATGCCTGAAGCAAGTGGGGCTCCAGATACATCATGGAGAAGAAATGGCCATTATTCACTTATGAGCAGTTTGGTGTGATAAACCCCCTCCTCCCCATCACCAAAACCCCCAGTAACTTCACAGCCATTGTAACTCTGCTGCAATATTCAAGCATAGTTATTCCCATCTTGGGATTTTACCCCAAATTCTTAATCTCCCCTTACTCCATTCTTTGAAAGGGTGCAGCAGAGCTGTGGGATTTGAGGGATGCCCAAGCCCCCATCTGTTGCCTATAAACAGGACAGCCCCAAACCATTGGTGATTGTGTTTCTGTGCACTCAATTCCATCACCACAGGCTGTCACTAAATATTTTTTAGCAAATCTCCATTTCACTGTGGGAAACAGCCCCCTCCTGCAGGTGCTGAGGGATCTTCCCAGGTCACTTAACACTTCAGCAGGCAATTTGTGACTCCTCTTTCTTGTCTCCATCAGAGAAAGATGAGGATTCCTCTTCCTATGAAAATGTCACCATTGGGTGTCTCAGGGCTCTGATCCAGGTAAGGGTGCTGCTGTCACGGGTCAGGGAGTGTCACACCAAGTGCAGAGCAGGATGGTGACTGCTCAGCCGAGGGAAACCTGCTTGTTCCCAGCTCAGCTCTTCCTAACAGCTCTGTCTGGGGAGCTGGCACGCAGGGGCTGCTGCAGGCGCAGAGCAGGCCTGGAACATTTCCCCTTTCTGCAGGAAAATGCACGTGGTGATACTGTTTTGCAGAGATAACTAAAAACTCTACAACTTTGTGAAAGCTGTAAAGCTGGTATGTTTATTACAGCATTGGACACGTGGAGATTACTCTCCTTAAAAGACATGTGTACTTCCGGGAACTTCAGGTCTTTTTTTATCTCTTTCTCAAATACATATGCATACAATTTCACAATAAGTTTATACACGTTCATTTTTACGAATTTCGCGTGACATTTGTTGCTGGTTCTTCTTTATCAGAAAGAATTCTTAAGTCAAGTTGACCTGCTCTCACACAGCAGTCTTTCTGTCTTTCTTTATTACTTTCTGTCTCCCCCCCTTATCTCTGTCTTTCACTGAAGCAGTTTGCAGTTAAGCAACATAGCTATGTTTTCTAAGTACAGACACAAATATGTACATTTCACTTAAATCAAAATGGATTTTTACTCTAAAAAAAATTCTACTCTGTTTCAGTACCTCCATCCTGGTGCCTTTGACTTGGTGGTTTCTGCAGCAATTCAGGAGCTTTGGGGTCTGCATCTTTAGTGTTGTTTTAGCCAGGATGATTATATTTCTGGCCCCTAGCTCAGGTTTCTCACCAAATCCAGCACTAGAAGGCTGCAGCCAGGAAGCTTCTGGAGGATGACACTGGACCACAGTGTCCCTTCAGGGCTTCAGCATCAGTCCTGGGGTGTTGCAATCAAAATAGGAAGTCATTTTGGTTTCCTTCTGTGAGCTAACACGGGCTTTCTGCACTGCTGAAGGCTGCCCTGCTCCTGCCTGGCTTTGTGCAGAGTGATCAGAGGAGGCAGGAGCAGCAGGGACCTGTCTGATCCCCATCCTGCCTGCAGAGAGCCAGGCATGTGGCCAGGGCTGGGAAATGATGAGGCAGCAGCAGCAGATCGGAGCTGGCTGGAAGCTCAGCCACGTGCAGGGTGCAGGGGGGGCACTGGCAGGAGGGCTTTCACAAAGGTCCCTTTTTTGTCCATTTGCTGCTCGGTGTTGTCCTGTCCAAACTCTTCTGTGTCACAGATGATGCTGTGGACTACGAGAACAGCATGGCAATACTCACATGGAAACTCCAGCAAGGGCAAGGTGGGTTCTCAGCTGTTATTTCTGTCTGGGGATGAGGCTTATGGGCAGAGTGCCTGGAGCACTAGGCCAGCATAGACATGCAAGGGCAATGCAGCCATCACCCTTGAGTTAATTTTTCCCCCAAGTTTCCATGATAAATATCCAAGGCAATGTGCAAATTGTAACACACTCCTGTAGCTGAATGCTGCTCTGCTGGGACGTGGTGTCTGTCATACTCAAAGGCACCTGCCTAAACCCTGACCAGGGGATGCTACAGAAAAATGTTGCTCTTCAGGTCTGAGATCCTCTTACAGTTGAGGTTGCCCCAGCACAGGCACAGCTGTGGGATCCCCTGTGCCACAGAACCTTGTGCACACCCAGTGGCTCTGCTGTGGTCAGGGGCCCCGTTTCCCAACTGACCTTTTAACAACAGTTTCATTTAATGTGTGGCTTCCTGTGAGGCATGAGGGTAGTTCTGGCCTGGGGGACAGTGGGGACTGTACACACAGATATTTAAGAGCTCTGGTGTGAAAGTTGTCTAAGCGAAGTGATTCCTGTTTGCACACTCTCTTTTTGGCTCTGAAGAGCTGCCCAGAGTGTTTCCAAAATTACTGTGATCATTTTGAAGCCTCTTTCAAGGAGACCTTGACACTGGTGTGAGTTTTCTTAGCCCAGGCACAAAAACATGTCAGCAGCAAAGGCTAAATCCTGGCAGGACTCATGCTGTGCCAGTGGTGTGTGTGCTTTTACATTGTGTGTTTTTACACCACTCACTGACAAGTGCTTCATCCTCGCCCACAGCCCCAGGGACAGAAAGCCTGGATGATGAGCCAGACTACATCAACACAGCTCCTGGGTCAGGCCCTGCCCTGCTGCCAGAGCAAAGGTAGAAACAGAGTAAATGTTAATGTAGGGTGGAAGGATTTGGTTTATGGTGTTTATTTAGGGGTGGAGGATTTGGTTTATGCCAAAGGGGGTTCAGCTGGAGCTCTGCCCTTGCTGGCAGCACCAGCACAGCACCCACGTGGGCAGTGAGGAGTGTGAGGAGCCCACCCTGGGCAGTGCCTCACCTCTGGCTGATGCCAGGCTGACTAACACAGACCATGGAGACAAAATTGTCCAAGTCCATGCCCCAGCTCCATCACTGCCCTCCTCCAATGGGCACAGGAACCCCAAACTGCTCCAGGGCACCCTGAGCCAGTGCTGCCACGTGCAGGGGCAGGGACACCCAAACCCCCGGCTCTGAGCAGGGATTCCCTCAGCTGAGCCCTGCCTGCCCTGCTAAAACCACACATCCTGCCCCATCATCAGCACCAGCCTGATGCTGCTGATAAAGAATTACTGAAGGCAGAGAAAGTAAAAAATCCTCAGAGAGCTGCAGGAAGGTTGGATGACACTGAGGGACAGTGAATGATGTGCTGGTTAGTGCTGGTCACCCTGCTCCAGACTGGACCAGGACTCCAGCTGGGAGATGGACTGGGACCAGTATCACTCTCCTTGTTGGGTTTTTACCCTCTTGAGCACCTACAGAGAGCCAGTGGGATTGTCCTTATGCCATGTGCAGGCTGCTCTAGTTTTAGAGGGGTTTATATTCCCCAGACTGTCCCAAAATTGGACCTTTCTGAAGCCATGCAGAATACTCAAGATTTGTCCCCACTATGCAAAGCACAGTCATCCTATTCTGCACACTAGGGCATTTGATTCTGCTGGATGTAGCTGGACATGGGAAAGTCACCCTGAGAAACCTGACCACATCTTGCTGCCAGGCATCTTTTTGCCACTGTTACGATGCCTCTGTTGTAGCCTTTGCTAGCAGAGTAATATTCTGAAATTTCAATATGCAACCAACAAATGGCAGCAGAAGTTGTCCACCAAGGGAGGCTGAACTGAGAAATGGGCTCCTGGTGCCTGTGTGCCTCCTGCTCTGATCAGGGATCCTCCTCCAGGAGCACAACTGGGGTTTCTGCTTAGACATGGACATTTTGCAGTGTATGTCACTACTTATCCCTGGAAAGAAAATGTAGCAGGCAGCAGAGTTAAGCTGAAAGCAGGGATTAAAAGTCAGTGGACTCACTGTTTTTTCTCCTCTTATTTCAAGTATTCTGCGTAAAGTCTGAAGAAATCTTTTGCTGAGCTGTAAGCGTGCACCCAGTGAACAAGCACACAGGGAGAGGGGAGATTTCCATCCCTCAGTGAAACCTCTTCTCCAAACTGTGCCTGCAGTGACACACAAGGGGTGTCACTGAAAGAAGAACTGCACTGCTTGAAGCCCCACAGAAGTCCAGCTGCAAACCAGCAAGTGGAGGAAGCATTCTGCCCCCAGTGACCAAGCCCCGGGCTCCTCATCCCCCTCTCATTTCCCTGCGTGTCCACTCGAAGGTGGCCAGTCTGGGCAATGTTTTCTCCTGGCAGGCATGCAATGAATCCTTAACTTGCTGAGCAGTAATGCAGCCAGCTACTTAATTTGTCAGGGTGACTCATGCACAGTGTATTAAGCCAGAGGGATTATGTTCTGATTTAGTTCCTGTGCTCTCCTACAGAAGCAGTTTCCTACGAGAGAGGAACTGGAGAGGCAGAGGTGGTGTTTATAACAGCAGTGGCTGTCTGGAGCTGAATGAGATTCCAACCTGTTCACAAAAGCTAAAGAGGATTAAATGCCTGCTTATCCACGGGCATGTAATTCACAGTGTTGGTCTACGGCAGTTTTCCTCATGTTTCAGTATCTGTTTTAAAATTATACAAAGAACCAGCAGCAACTGTGAGAGTCAGATCCGCCAGCCTCAGAAACTGCACCAGTCCTTCAATATGGCTGTTGGAACATCATCCCAGAAACAGAATCCCTGTCTCCTGAGCCCTGATGTACAGATCTGGAATACTTATTTATTAAAACTGAAAAGCTTCCAAAGAAAATGTGTTTTGCTATGGTTTGCAATGATAGACATTTGTATGATGACAAAAAAATGGAAGGACATGAGGTGACATGGAGTGATTTGCAGGATCTTATGGGGAGAAAATGCATTAGAAGCCTTCTTCCTCAAAATCAAATCAGAAAACTGTTTCAGGAAAGAGCACAGCCCACACACATGGTGAGTGAGCAGAGAGGGGAGCCAGGGGTTAGAGAGCTGTGCTGTGGGAGAAGGGATGTCAGGTGCTTCCTGCTGCAGCTGACTGGGCTCCAATTTTAGCAGAACCAAGAGAGACCACAGGTGCCCACCGTTGGTGTGGCTGAAATGGTGGCTGGGCTGGAGCCTGGCTCAGGAGAAGGTTTGCTCATGGTCCCTACAAATGCTGCAAGTTTCCACAGGACTCTTACAACAGAGGAAATCGGTGCACAGGCAGGGAGCTACAGCCTGGTTTTCTGCTCACCCCAGCCCAGCTTCTCCTCACACCCTTAGGTTTCCTGATGGTCAAAAGCTCTGCAAAAAGTCTGCCCAGGTGCATGGCAGCAGGGTCCCCCTGAGCCAGCAGCACAGTGACAGGCAAAGGGTGCTTTTGTCACTGAAATTGTGCCTGGACCTCACAGGGCTACGAGATCTTTGGATTCATCCTCAGCACCTGAACCTGAAGAAGGTTCCACTTTCCATGAAGTGCTGCAGCCTGTGGATTGCTCACTGCAAGGGAACAGTGAGTGAGCTCGTTGTGGGTGATGCCTGGTGCTGTTACCCACTGGTGATTCATCTCCCAGCCAAGGGAGCCATTCATGAATAGGAGATTAGCAGCAGTGACAGAGCCTTGGCACACAGCAACAGATCCAGCTGGAGACCTCCCAGAAAGTTCTAGGCATTAGGTCAGTGCATGGTCAGAACATGAAAATACAAGATTTGTTCTCCTCACTAAGCAGAGAGGCAGATTACACTAGTTAGATTTTCTTGGTACAAGAAAATTGTACAATTTTCCAATCCTCCATTGCCAAAGCCTGAGTTTAAATGTTGTGGAGCCAAAGCAGGCAGGGCAGAACTGGATGTGGAGACTCTTCCCTTCACTCACTGGGGTCTGAGCAAATCCCTCTTTGCAGCTCTCCAGAGCAGTCAGCTGTAGTGAGGTGTAAATCCTTTGTGAAGCTTCTGGAGCACTTCTCGGGCAATCATCTCATTACACTGGAAGGCATCCAGGGACTGTTTCAGGAACTGTCATCAATAATGTTTGTTATTAGTCTGGCTCTGAACAACCTCAGTTTTTCTCTGCAATGACTGAGTGTGGATGTGTGTGCTCACTGACATGCTGCCCTTTTGGGCCTGGCTTTAGGTGTGCAAGGGTTTCTGGTGCTCAGCCAGAATTGCCAGACACTGTTGTTTGAACCTAATGCAAGGAGACTTACAATCCCCTGGGTCCACATCTCTCCACATTAGGTAGGCAGTTACATGAGAAATTCACTTCCTGTTTTCAATTTAAGGTGCTTTAGAAAAGCAGTTCTGGCTGGTGCAGCTGTGAAAATGGAGCTGGGGAGTCTGTGCTCAGTGCTGGAAAGCAGCAGCTCTGCACTCAGAGGGGGAACAAACACCTGTGGAGAGCAGGAGGTGTTGGTGGCCTCTGGGATCAATACTAGTCCTCTTCTTAGGAAAAGTGAGTGTGACTGTGTCCCTGCAGAGCTGGAAAGGATTAGCCCAGAGGGGAGTCTGCTCCAAACTGGAGCTGTGAATGCAGCTACTGATTACAGTTGAGAAGAAATCCTTTGAAACTAGGTAGGAACAGGAACCTGACCCTTCGTGTTCCTCACCCTTCCACTGGCACCACCACTGTGGGCAGGCACATCCCACAGGGAAAGGACTGGCCTTGAGTCATCCAAAGACGGTGTTTGCTGCTTTATGAGACATCCATGGTAACATCTCTTCCTCCCCCATTCCAATGAACACATTTAATGAGAAAGCAAAGAGAGCAGGCTGGCTGTGATGTGCAGTCAAAGGAAAATAAACCTTATTTAAATTTTTGGGGACAAAAACTGTGATGCTGTGTCTGTAGAGAACTCAGCAGCTCAAGCCCCAGTACTAAACTATTAGTTGTGTATTTAACAGTTTGTGCTGATAGTAACTCACTGGGTGGGAACCAAAGCCTAAGTTCAATTGCAGTAAAGCAAGAATGCACTTTAAGCATTTTGTCCATTATTCTAGGTGCTGTTTGCTGCATTTCCTGCACTTCAGCTGCCAATTCCCTTGCTCTCGTGCACATTGAATCACAAACATTTGTCTGCAGGCTCTGCCAGAGGAGCTGCAGGAAGACTTGAGGGGAAAGTCACAACACCACCAGCTCTTGCTGCTGAAATTTGTGACCCCCTTGTCTTGTCAGAGAACAGGAGGGTGTGCCCAGCCCCTGCCTCAGGGCAGGACCAGCCCCCAGGCTGAAGCCAACTGGTGCTGCCAAGAAACATCCACTTGGCAGAGAGACAGCGGCAGTGGGGAACTGAACACTTGGGGTGGAAATCATCACCAAAACCGACAGAGCGAAGTGCAAGCACCAGCAACTCGTGCCTCTGCACTCTTCTGTGTGACTGCTGTAACCAGACCATGCTTAATTGCAAGGCCATTGACACTGTGTCCCACAGCATTCCCTGGAAAATCTGCAGCTCACAGCTGGAACAGGAGCACTCTGTGCTGGGCTCAGAACCGGCTGGATGGGCCCAGGGAGCGCTGGTGAGCGGTGCTGCACCCAGCTGGCAGCCAGGCACCAGGGGTGTCCCTCAGGGCTCTGTGCTGGGACCAGCTCTGATCAACATTTTTATTGATGACATGGGTGAGGGGATTGAGTCTTGCAGTAGTAAACCTGCAGGTGACACCAAGCTGGGAGCATGTGTCCATCTGTTGGAAGGTAGGAGAGCTCTGCAGAGAGACTGGAATGGTTGGAGGGATGGGCAGAGTCCAAGAGGATGAAGTTTAACAAATCCAAGTGCCCAGTCCTGCATTTTGGCCACAATAACCCCTGCAATGCTCTGGGCTGGGGATGGTGTGGCTGGACAGTGCCCAGGCACAAAGGGACCTGGGGGTGCTGTCAGCAGTGACTGACCATGAGCCAGCAGAGTGCCCTGGTGGCCAAGAAGGCCAAGGGCTCCTGGCCTGGATCAGGAATGGTGTGGCCAGCAGGAGCAGGGAGGGCATTCTGCCCCTGCACTGGGCACTGCTGAGGGCACACCCTGAGTGCTGTGCCCAGCTCTGGCCCCTCAGCTTGGGAAGGACCTTGAGACGCTCGAGCGCGTCCAGAGGAGGCAACGAGGCTGGAGAGGGGCTGGGAACACAAACCCTGTGAGGAACCCCTGAGGGAGCTGGGGGTGCTCAGCCTGGAGAAAAGGAGACTCAGGGTGACATTATCACTCTACAAATCCCTAAAAGGTGGCTGTGCTCAGGTGGGGTTGGGCTCTTTTTCCAGGCAGCACTGACAGACCCAGAGGACACAGTCTTAAGCTGCACCAAGGGAAATATAGGTTGGATATTAAGAAAAGTTTTTACAGAAATAGCAATAAAAGTACTGGAATGGTGGAGTCACCATCCCTAGATGTGTTTAAAAAAAGACTGGATGTGGCACTCAGAGCCATGGTTTCGTTGAGGTGTTAGGGCATGAGTTAGACTTAATGATCTCTTCCAACCTGGTCATTCTGTGACTCTGTTAATTTTATTAAGATGTATCTGCTTGGAGACACAAGTCTCACATCTCATATTAGGTGGTGAAATTCTATTTATATTTACTTTCTGCATTTCACTCTTAACTGCCCATCTACGCTGGCAAGGTGTTTCCAAAACTGGACAGGCAAACATGATTCTATAGCTTTTTGGCAGGCTGAAACTATGACACTACCTAACCTGGACAAGCAGGGAACTCAAATGCAGAACATCCCAGAATTTAGTAAAGACTTTTAAAGATTACGCAAGGAATATACAAAATACAGTGGCATCATTAAGAAACATGTAATGTTTCTCCTGTATGTTTGCTGAAAATACTTTCCCTATCCACAGGACAAAGCGGCACTTGCTCAATGTGTCTCAATTATAACTTCAGTAAATGCTGTATTTTGTGCAAAAAAAATTCCTTCTTGGTCTTGGTAAGATCACTCATGACCAGGATTGAAGTGTAATCCCTAACAACAGGACTCCATTTTTGCTTCTCCTGCTTAGGTCTCAATACCAAGGACATAAGCAGTTTTGCTGAGTGCACTGGACAGACCTCAATTGCTTTGGACTGTCACAGTCCCCTCTTCTATCCTGCTTATAAAACACATACAATTTCCTGGGTTAAAGTAAATTTTAGAGCTTTATTGGTCTAAATAAAAAAGTATGAAACATTTTTGCAGCAAATCCTGGTTTCCTCCCAGAAGGCTGGAGGAGGTGCCTAGCTGGCTGCAGGGGCTGCAGTCTTCTGGCACAGCCGGGCCAGCAGCCCAGCCATTTGTAACAGGGAGTTCACACCTTCTGCTATCTTCATGTGGGTGTACCCAATCTCCTGGTGACAGAGACAGTGTCAAGCCTGCTGTTTACTCCCCCAGTCTGTGTCTATTTTACTAATGACTAAACAGAACATACCCCTTACTGCTGAAAGACCAGCTTTGAGTCACTCGTACTTCAGAGAATGCATCTACTCCTATAAACCAACTAAAATGACTTTTCTTTTTAAAATCAAAGCCTGTATTTCCCCACTTCCTTTTTAAGAAGCAAGGTGCCTGCATATGAGGACAGGTTTCAAATATAAAGAGTGATTCCATAACACCAGCTGTTTGTCAACTCTCTGTTAATTTAATATTTTACTATCTATTGGACTAGAATCAAGTATGCACTTGAAAAACATCTTCAAGGAGTTATGTGAGGCTTTGAAATAACGAATAAATTCAGCTTTACATCTGCTATTAATTTTAGCTGATCACTAAA
Source organism: Emberiza elegans (assembly GCA_024865655.1). Taxonomy (NCBI): domain Eukaryota; kingdom Metazoa; phylum Chordata; class Aves; order Passeriformes; family Fringillidae; genus Emberiza; species Emberiza elegans. The sequence continues at coordinate 2,222,312 of JALJVW010001080.1, forward strand.
GTGACTTCTGGCACTTCTGTGGGTGTTGAGATGCTAAACTCCAGGTGACTTCTCACTGACAAACTGATGATGCAGTGGGAAAGAAGGCAGGGATGAGTCAAGCACTTCCTTTGTGCTAATATACAACAAATTTTAAACAGAAACCCCTGAGGCTGCCCCTGATCACAGCCTGTTCTTAAAAAGGCCCAAAAGGCCCCATCAGGAGCTGAGTTAGTACCAACCTTGATAAATTCCAGTTTCAGATATTCTGGCATTTGATATGTCTTACACACACGGAAGATATTGCCAATGACATCTTCTGGAGAGTACCCAAGGCGCCACAGGTGGGCAAGAATCTGTGCAGGCAAGAAAAACCCCCCATTTATCTGCCAGGTGAGTCAAGGATATTCACTTTGGAACAGCTGTATATCATTACTGAAATTGCATGTACTGTTTATCCGCTGATTTAACCTCAAGCATCTAGCAATTGATTTCACTACAACTTCCTTTTTTGCTTGTTGGCTCACTTATCTGATCAAACTCCTGCCCAAAAGGGATTTAGTTTACCAACTCATCTACGTGGTATTGCCCTTATCTTAAAAAACAACACACACTGTGAATTCCTCAAAGCAAACAAAAATATTTGTAGAGAAATAATGCCTGACTGTACTGAAGACAAGACGTGAAAACCAACCTTGTATGCTTCATCAATATTTGCATTTATGCAGTGTTGTATCATTTCCTTCACCAGCAGAGGATGAGGCTCATCACATACCTGTATCCAAGAGAAATATTGTACTTCAGATATCAAAAGACTTTGTATTAAACTTCTGGTATTTTCACTAAGTTTCTATGGAGCTGAAGTACTGAATCAGAAATATTCCGTAATACAGACTAAATTCTAAATTATCTGACTTTTCAGATTCTTCTGTATTGTGATTCTGTAGTTCTTCTTCTTCTATATGGCAGACTCAACAGCATGAAATGAGAACACCCAAGTAACAGATTCCCAAGCTATCACAGAAATTTCCCAGCAGTAATTGGATTTGTGTGCTTTGAGAGAGCTGCAAAGGTCTCAGAAGTGCCACTAGGGATGGCTTTTCAAAAGGCACAAGGGCTACTTAAAGTCTAATGCTGTAACTGCTACATACACAGGGCTGTCTGCAAGCTAGCAAAAAGGTTTATGTGTCCAATGGAATCTCACACAGCCACAGGGCTAAACTTCTGGCAAAACTGTTTTCAGCTATTACTGACCTTAAAGACATTTTCACTGTTTATAAAGCCAAATCCAGAGTATGTGGACTGTAAGTTGTTTAATGCCTGTGAAAGAAAAAATAAGACTTTATTTATTTTCTGAACTGCTCTACTTCTCACTTGGGATGAAATGCACTTCAGGAAATGTGCCAAATAAGTTTGCCATTAAAAAACAGGAAAAAAATCACAAATTTATGCTGATTTTATTTCCTCCCAGAAATCTGGTATCCACTTCCCACCAACTCACTTTTAAGAAGAATTTTAAACCCTCACAAAACCAGTTTAGTTACTCTTGGGCCACAAGTCACATCCTCTTTACCTCTCCAGAGAAATCCTTGGGAATTACAATTCAAAAGTTTAAACAGAAACCTTTGTTTTATTGTCTTTCTCCTTTTACCTGTCTCATATCACCTTGGGCTGTGAAGATAATGGCTTCTAGTCCATCATCTGTATATGCTACATCCTCTTTCTCAACAATTTTCAGCAGCCTGGCAAGTATCTGTGCATCTGTCAGCTTGGTGTAACGCAGGACTGCACACCGAGACTGAATGGGTTCTGAGGACAGAGATGTGGCATTAGCTTCTCTCTTTTTCTCAAAAAACCCACAAACAAACATGTCTTCATTTCACTTTCCAACAATTCTTTTGAAGAAAAAAGGACATGTAATCTCCAAGCAGAACACAGCCTCTCCTTAAGCACATTCAATTGTTATAGTCCTTCCCTTGAGCCCAAATGTGCTAATGGAATTTTCCCAGGTATGTGGAAATATATACAAAGCTCAGCTTCCTCTGTTCTCCTGGATTTCTGAATATAGATGTTTTTATTTTTCAAGAGAAGTCTAAGGTGCAATGTGTTCACCTATAAGCAAACTTAAGATTATGATTCAGAAATGACAAAAAGGGTCCAATACCCAGTATACAATACACCAAACATCCTAAACTGTGGCAGAGTTGGATGCAGATTAAGCCCAAAGCATGAGAAATCTGCTTCACATATGGCACTATCCATCAAAAACGGCTGCTCGAGGGTTCCCTGACTACAAAATTAAACTCTTTTATCTGCTGAGGTACAGGTGGCTTGATTTTTCAGAAGCACCATGCTTTCTTGCAACAAGCTGGATCAATCTATTTCTGGCAGCAGCCTTGGAATTTAGCCAGCAGTATGGAGAACACATGACATGAACACCCAGGAAGCAGCAGCACTTACCTATGATTTTGTCAGAGGCATTGCATGCCAGTGCAAAACGTGTTGTTTTGGAATAAATTTCCATTGTTCTTCTCAATGCTTGCTGTGCTCCATCTGTCATGCTGAGGGGAGACAAGGAGTTAGGGCAGATTTTGCCCTTCTCTCACTCATAGGTGCAGCCTAAGAACTATTTTCATGTAAGCTTCAGTTTAGTGATATTAAGCTGTGCTTTGATAAACTAAGCAGCTTTTTCTAGTAATGTGAATGAACCATCCTGCAACACAGGCAGTCATTGAGATCTCCACAACATGCAAAATGAAATCATTAATGCTCTGAAGAGCACTGCTAAGAATATGGAGGAGGAGAATGTCCCTTTTTCATCCAATGAAATTCTCTACATGAGCCAAACTCTTTCCAAAGAGGAATCACAGAATCACAAAATGGTTTGGGTTGGAAAGGACCTTAAAGCTCATCCAGTTCCAACCCCCTGCCATGGACAGGGACACCTTCCATGAGATCAGGCTGCTCCAAGCCCCATCCAACCTGGCCTCAAACAGTTCCAGGGATGGGGCATCTTTCCAGTAAACTGCTCTGTTTCATACCCAGAGCATTCCATGTCAATATTCAGCATCTCTTTTCAAACAATGATCTCTTCTTGCTGTGAGTACTCCCATAAGATCCCTGTACAATCCATATTCATTTCCTAACAAATTATTTTGAACAGCTTGATAGAAGCACTCAATACTTTCCAAGACTGGAGCTCTACAGGCAGGAGAGATGCAGCACATTTCACACAGGAGCTGAGGTCAGGAAAAAACAACATACCTGTCTGCTTCATCAAGGATGATTATTTTATGCCGACCTTTTGGAAGTGTGACTTTTTGCTGGGCAAACATTTTGATTTTGTTTCTTACAACATCAATGCCTCTGGAACAACAATTCAATTGATTCATGATAAGTTGGGTGAAAACACAGAATAGATTTTTTTTCAGCAACCACAGCAGCTGAAGTGCTCCTGTTCTACCACTGTTTGTTCCTGCCCCTTTGGCTGTTTCAGCACAACTGCTGCAGAACCATGCTTCAAGCCAGACTGTGCCACTGATCTGGATTCAAACACCAACAATCCTTGGTTTTGGGGGTCTTGAACAAAATAATTTAACAGTAGCAATACAAATATACACAAAGCCAATAACCTTACTTGCAGTACCCCCACAAAATGACTTATGTTTGGCACAAGGGTAATAAATAAACAAAGGCAGAAGCATTTAAGATTGCTTTGCCAGTTCTTCCCACAGCTCCATCCACAGCCCCAGCTGTAGCTCAGAAGAGTTTAGGAAAAACATCTGGATAGACTGAATTATATCAACACTGAATCATATCAACACCGAATCATAACAACACAACACAGACACTTTCCTAGAGAGTCCATTCAAAGACCTACTCTTAAGAAAGGATTTTACTTTTTTTACTTTTTTGTTCTCTTTACAACAAGAATGTTGTGATTCTGTAGTTCTTCTGTAAGTGATACTAACAGGGTAGGTAAAGTGTACTGTGCTCAGACAACCCACCAGGAAATGTCAGAATACTTCAGGATGGGTCTGAACAGAACTTGGGAAATAAAATCAGCCCTTAGTGCCTGGTCCTTGGAGTACAGTCAGTGTCCTCTACACATCTCACACCCTGATCCTACATTTTAATTCTCAACTGCCCTTACAACCCTCATTTCTCTCCCTCTAAGCACTGCAGAGTGTGACTATAAACAACCTGTTCACTTTTCATTCTTAGGATCCTCATGAATGCAGTGGGAAGCTTAACTCTTTCAAATAAATTTGAGAAAAAAGAACCATTATGGATTCTGCACTCTATCTGTTTATATTTTCACATATGAAAGTATCTATAAAGCTTATAAAACATCAAGAAATAATATCTGTCTTGATGGGTGAACACCAAAGATTGCCTAACTTTTAGATGGAAAGAATACACTAAAATAAGTCTTAGAGGCTTATATATATAGCATTAGGCCTATCAAGCTGGCCTCAGTTTAACAGAAATTTGCTTCTTCATTAAAAACTTGGTAAGGTTTATCCATTCTCACCTGTCATTGGAGGCATTCAGCTCCAAAACAGCATCCTTTAGTGCAGGACCAAGCAGAGCACGAGCCAAACACAGGATACTGGTGGTTTTACCTGTTCCTGGAGGGCCCTAAAAATGTGACAGTGCAACAACTGCTGGTAAGTTTAATGAATTTCCTAAGTTATGCTCTCTACAAATCTCCTCAGTCATGAAAAAAGGCTACAACAGAGGAACTGCAGAGCAAACATCAGCCTGGAAGCTGTGCCTGAGCTCAGGATCCTGCCCCTAACAGAGGAGATAAGCACAGGATGTTGCAGCAGGCACCTGAGGTAGATTTCAACTTGTTTCCCTGTGTATTCTGCCAATAACATTGCTCCAAAACTCCAGAACCAACACCTCCCTCACCAGTACACCCAGGCACAAAGCCCACCTGTACTGGGAGGCCACCCTGGCTAGATTTCAAATGCAGGCCCAACACTGAAATACAGCACAACACAGCAATACTCACAGCAATTATAATGTTTGGTACATTCCCCTCTTTTGCAAAGACCTAAGAAAGAATGATAAAAAGAAATTATGTAAGAAAATAACAGGAGCAAATAGTTTCCATTCTGTTCTATTTTAGCATCAGAAACAAGCTTAGTTTCTCCCTTCCTATTTTAATTTTTTGAACCTTGCCCTTTCATATTTTGATTTTTTAATTGAACTGTTAGAAATCAGCCCCTAAAGTAATACAGAAATATTTAAAAGCACTTAATGCCACAGGTCTTTGGTACTCTTGCCTTTCCTTTGCACCTGTTTTAATTATATACTTGTATACAGATATAACCTATCTGTTAACAAATAAATGTGTTCACAGATTAATTTGTCATAGAACTATAGAATCCTGGAATAATTAGAATTGGAAGGGACCTTAAAGCTCATCTAGTTCCAACCCCCTGCCTTGGACAGGGACACTTTCCACTAGACCAGGTTGCTCCAAGCCCCATCCAACATCATCTTGGGCACTTTCAGGGAAGAATTGATATGGCAAATATTTCTTTTCCAAAAAACCTATTCTATTTCTTTCTGTTGTTATATGAATTATATTCATTAATTGAAACAGTAATATTGTAATGACAGCTACAAATTCTCTAAACTGTATCAAATGCTCTATTTTAAACATCCCAATTGAAGAAGGTCTATTTCCTTACACACCACTCAAATATAACGTAAAACTTGTAATTTTTTAGATAAATCAGGAAGGTTTCTTCCACATACTCAAGTACAGATGTAAAAATACAATAGTGTTTTTAGCAGCCTGTGGATCTACACAAAAGTATGTTTTTTTAGATATCCTGAAAAAACAAATAGGGACAGCTACACACCTCCAACCGGCTCACCGTATCTTCATTTCCAACTATTTCGGACAGTTTCATGGGTCTGTATTTTTCCACCCTGTAAAAGTAAAACTCCACACACTTCACCACACCCAATAACACTTTAATTGAGCTTTAGAGTGATGGACAAGGAGGATTATGCTAAGAGAGCACGGGACAAAGATGGCTGGACGTGAGTTCAGTGCTGCAGGGTGTCTGTCATTGCTAAGCACAGCACTAATCTCTGACCCAGAGAACCCCAGAATGGTTTGGAAAGGACCTTAAAGCCTGTGAAAAATGCCTATTTTATGACTGGCTGTTCGCAAATATTAAAATTAATATTATTTGTGTTATGTTAGAAAGTTATGCTGTATTAGTTTTTTTAAGTAGTGTGTTAAATATAGTTTTCGGTTATAACATCATGTTAAAATAGAAACTATGCTCTGTAAGATATTGAGATATCAGCCACAGGACACCTAAATCTTTCAGAGAAAAAGAATTTATTGGTCTCTTATCGAGTTCTTCCCACCTCACTCAGCCCTGAAGACGCTGTCGGGGTTCAGAAGAAGAAGCTGACACTGCCCAGACAGAATCCTGTGTTTGACTGGAATTTATGCATCATGTATGAGGTGTATGAACATGCAGGAGGCTGTTGCTTTGAATGGTTAATCCTCTGTTAACGTGTGTCCTTCTTTTAGGCTTATTTTGCCCAGAAAGAGGTACCCAGACTCTCCGTAACTCTTTGTTGTCTCATATTGTCCTAATCCTAATTGTCCAAATTTTTATTACTCTAATTATATTACTATTTTTATAACCGTTTTATTACTACTAAACTTTTAAAAGCAAGTGATTGGTGTTTTTCACAAGGCCATCTCGTTTCACCTCCTGCTATGGGCAGGGACACCTTCCACTGTCCCAGGCTGCTCCAGGTCCAACCTGGCCTTGGGCACTTCCAAGGATGGGGCAGCCACAGCTGCTCTGGGCAACCTGTCCAGGGCCTCACCACCCTGAAAGCTTTTACTTCCATTGGTATAAAAAAGGAGAAGGAGGGAAAAATGCTCAGCTCAAACAGGAATTCGGTGCCTCAGCCTGAGGCAAGAAGTCACCCTGTGTGTTGTCCCATGGTCAGCACAGTGCCGCGCTGACCTCTGTCTTACAAGGTAATGGGATTTCCTTCCCATTTGTTTCCAAAGGAAAACAATGGTAAACAATGGTATTTTCTTCACTATTGATTTCTGGAACTGTTCCAGACCAGGTTAGACAGGACTTGGAGCAGCCTAGTTTAGTGGAAGGTGTCCCTGCCCATGGTAGGAGGCTGGAACGAGATGGCCTCTAAGGTCGCTTCCAACCCAAACCATTCTGTGATTGCTGCCTTCCCAGCCCCGGCAACAGCCGGGGAAGGTTACAGGGAGCAGGCAGAGTCCCGGTTCCCTTCCAAACCGAGCTCCTGCAGCCCGGCAGGCACCGGGGACAGCGCTGAACACGCGGGTCTGGCCCTGGTCGGGTCCAGCCGCCATGGTCCCCTCAGCCGCCACAACCCCCGCCTTCCCGCCACCAGCGCCCGCCCTCACCCCATTGGCTCTGCCGCGCACAGTCCCGCCCCCTCACCGCTCTGAGCCAATCACCGCGCGCCCCACCCGCCCTTCGCTCCGCCCCGTCCGGCGCGCGGTCATGGCGGCTCAGCGCGGCCGCGCTCCCTCGCCCGCTGCCCCCGCTCACCAGGGCAGCTCATAGTGGCCGCTGCCGCCGCCGGGCGCGGCCCCCGCGGGGTCGGTGGGTCCCCGCTTCTCTCCTGTCGACGGCCCGGCCTTCTCCTCCTCCGCCATATCCACCTCCATGGTGGCGCAGCTGGTGCTCCTGGCCTGTCTCCCTGCTGTTGCCGCCGCCGTGAGGGGAGGGAGGGCCGCGGGCGGGCCCGCCTCCGGGGCGGGCCGGTGGAGGCAGCCGGGATGTGGCTCCCCGGCCGGGATGTGCGCTCTGCGGCCGGGATGTGCGCTCCTCAGCCGGTCTCTCGCTTCTGTGGCTGCTCAGCGAGGCGGGGAGGCGGCAGCCCAAGCCCGTGATGGCCGTGCCGTGGTGCCGGACTGTTGGTGAGGGGGGGCCGCTCGCAGCACGGCTGGGTGGGCTTGTACTCATCCCTTTGGACTCGCTGGGCTTCCTACCCTACTGCGTGTTAAGATAATAACAACATGTTTGCATTTCAGGAATCTAAAGCTTTGCTTTTTCTATCTACGTCTATTTACGGCCCCCCCCAATGAAAATAATAGAAGATGCATTGCAAAATACTCTAAGCAGTTATGTTATAGTGGGGGAATGATTCTGGCTCTATTTATTGAACACATGTAATGTATACAGGTTGCCGAGGGAAGCTGTGGCTGCTCTGTTCCTGGAAGTGTTCAAGGGCAGGTTGGATGGGCTTGGAGCAATCTTGTCTGTTGTAAAGTGTCCCCATGGCAGAGGGTGGAATGAAATGAGCTTTAAGATCCTTTCCAACCCAAACCATTCTGAGATTCTGTAATTCTAAATGTTCTTTTCCAGGTTAAATAAAGGTGGCTCATCCAGCTAAGTCAAGACTCTTTTTTTTTTTTCCCCTTAATTTATAATTTTGATGAGGTGTTATGGTACCAAGCTCATTGGTGCCCCTACATGCTACCAGCCCCTGACAGAGAACTGGGTTATTGTTTCCATAGCATTAGAATTTGGAAATCAGTCCAGATTTTCAACCGCAGTAGTTACTGGGGCCTTGGTACGTCTTTCAGCTCTGTTTATGCTCCACATAATTAATGACATTTGTGTTAGCTCAGTGCACAGAGCATCTGTCCTTCAGTCTGGGCCCTGATTCCTTGGGAAGCGTTTCTAATTTAAGATCGGTGTGAGGCAGGAACTCAGAACTGACCATATTTGCAGCTCAGTGTGAGCAGTGATGCTCCTCTGAGGGAGTAACTTCCTCTTACTCATCACAACATTTGTATTCCTGTGTTACTGTCGGTGCCTGTTATTGGTATTTTGAGGCTGACATATGAGCATTTGCCTTCAGCCTGTAAAACTGGTTCTGCCTATGGCCTGACAGTGATGGAGTTTAATGAGTTTCTCCTGAGACTCTAAAACTCTGGAGGGTGAAGTTTCTGTTTTGCAAAGTGCAGTCTCATATCTGAGTTTTTATGGTAAGTGCTTTAATCTTGTTTTGCACACTGTTTTTATTAATAGCTGTAGTATTTCCTAGTAGTTGTGGGATAACTGTTATGTAAGGGCAAAATTGCACCCTTCATGTGCCTGGCTGGGTTAACATCAACAGTGGATTAGCCACCTCCAGTGGAGGTAAAGAAGATAATTAAATAACACCACAATTATATGGCATTTGAGGGGGAGAGTTGTTTGGTTTTTGGGGGTTTTGGGTTTTTTTTGTTTGTTTGTTTTGTTTTTTGGCTGGTTTTTTTTTTTGGTATTTGGACTGCTCGTTCCTGTAATTCTCAAACTCACTCTGTTACTCTTGCCTTTAGATTTCATTTTCTGCAGTGCTCATCAGAACCCAACACGAGACAGTGAAATAGTGTTGGTCATAACAGCCTGACAGTGCAGCACCCTGGGTATGCTTTGATTTCTTGCCAAATTAAACAGGAGCTCTGCTCTTAGGAAGTACCAGCTTCTAGATAAGCTATCACTTTCCTGGCTAGCATTAATTCTACCACTCTATGTGTGGAATTGCTGCTGATAAGCACTCAGAGGACAATAAACAAGGCTAATGATAAGAATTGTTGCAGAGAGCCTGATGACAGATTGTGTGATGTGTTTCTGCTAACAGTTGAAATGTGGTTTTGAGCATGGTTTCCTAAAGAGCTGCAGCCCTGACATAGGCAGGAACTCTCACAGTGGTTTATCAAACACAGAACAAGTATTTATTGAAGGCACAATATTGCTAGGGATAGGTGGACAGGCACATGTGAGCTGAAACCTTTAAAACCCATCATGTCCCAAAATCCAAACAGTTCTTACTGTAGTCTGGCAGTTGAGATCACAGGATACTTCCCGAGTAAAATGAATTCCAAATTCAATGCTGAAATAGCAGAACTTTTGATGTGTCAGCAGCAATGCCTAAATACACGTGTATGCAGATGTACTGTGTTATCCTGAAAGGAGAATACTCCTGAATTTATGATGATTCTTTCAGAGCTTTCTCCCTCACACCCCAAAAGATGTACAGAAAAGCTTACTAAGTACTCATAATCAGCATAGAGTACAGAGAAAGGCTTTTTGCTGATGGTTTATTCATCAGTGGGAGTGATCCTCTTCAGTCTATTCAAACAGCATCTATTACTAGTAGTGGAGATCCCCATCAGAGAAATAAATCATGATCTTGGCCCAGCAGCAAGGAAATCCCAGCTGCAGATTCTTGAGGCGTAGGGAATAGATCATATGGAAGCTCCTCTCAGACCAGCTCTAGTCCCCATGGGGAAACTGAAGCCCAGCACAACATGTTTTGTCAGAAAATTGGGCAAATGCAGAAGTTGTGGTTAAAGAATTGCTGCTTTGCATGCTACAGTTGGTGAAAGTGAGTGTGGCTTGTTTGGAGTTTGAACAACAAATTGAAATTAGAACACAGTAAAAGTGAGGCAATAGCTGAAGACAGTGAAAAGCAAGAGTGAGGGTGATGTGAGGTGTAAAACCCAGACATCAATAGAAATAAAGCATGAGAGGAAACTAACTTCAGGCAATTGTTAACAAAAAGTATGGATCTGTATATTAAGTAATAAAAATTTCTTATGTGCAGTGGTTTGGGGAGGGAGGGGAGAACAGAACCATTTACTATTCAAAGTTGTTTTGCTTTTGGGTTAAATCTGTGAGTTCAGCTTACTGTTAGTGTTAGGGCTAAAACTCATTCATGTTTTGCTGCAGGTGTACAAGGCTGAGACCTTACGCTGCAGTACTGAGAGAAGTGCAGAGTTCCTTGGGCTGTGCATTGCTGGCCCCACTGCTGCAGTTCCAGCCCCAGCTCCAGATCCAGCTGCTGCTGTTTGACAGCCACAGGTGGGTCACAGAGCTCAGGTCACCTCGCTGCCAGGGACTGTGCACTCTGCAGTCCCCTTGCAGGCTGTTCCCTCTCTGCCCTCTCTCCCTTTCACACAGCTAGGCTGGAAAGAGGGGAATGAATTCTCCTGCTACCAACCATTTCATCTTGTGGTCACTGAGGCTGAAAGCAGAGAGCAGAGCTAGAACAAGTAGTGGGAGTGAAAGTAATGGTGGGGCTGTTAGAAGGGAGGCTGGGCTGGTGCTTCATGAACTGGGGCATCACCACATTAGGAGATTTCCTGGGCCTGACATGTCTGCACGCAAGACTGACAGGGGCCCTGATTCCTGTGCTTGAGCTCTAGAGCAGAATGGGACAATGCTGTCAGTATATACAGGTATTAAACTTGTTCTTGTAGCATCATGAGCCCTGTCCGTTCTTCACATGTTTATCCATACAATGGCCCTGGGGGTACAGCTGTGCTGAGCTAATTTTATGGGTACCCTTTAAAATCTCTTGCTAAGTGTAATGGCTGAGGTCCCACATTTATTTCTGTTTTTATTTCCCCATCCACTGCCTCATCCTTCCTCTTGTGCATCTCCAAGAGCTGCAGAGCAACAGCAGCTCACCAGCACACTCTGGGTAAATACAAAATGACACCTGAGCACTTTTATTTGCAGTATCTCATTGCTTTTTACATTTTCATTAAGTACCTTTAAATTTTTTTTAATGCTGCCACACAAAATTTTAAGCAGCGTGCCACCAACATCTGTAGTTAGGAAATTCATAGTGCTGGAAGTGAGGCAAGGCACAGGTCGTGGTGACAGAGCAGCTGGAAAGATCAAGTTCAGCTCATTGCTACTGGGAGACTCTAAGGTTGCACATCTTTACAATTAGTTTCTAAAAGCATCTGAAAATATTTAAAAGAATGGGTTTTAAGTGCTGTTTTAAGCCAGAGAAGCTTTATTATGATTTTTCTGCATGTGTTGAGGCATTTGTCCAGAGCTTTACACTAGGTTACAAGAAAAGGATGCAGCAGCAGTGACTAGCCAGTCCTACTCTCCTGCCCTTTGGATGCTTAAGACTGAAAATGTGACTGAAGTTTTCTTTCTTTTTCTTTGAGCACATAATAGAGAGCAACGAGTGTCCAGTCCAAGTCCAGCTGCGTGGTTACAGCTTTAGTCAGTAGAGGGAGTATGGAAACCTGGGTTAAAGGCACACAGGTCACCCGTGACATCTAAGAGAATTGACTTTCTCCTAGAATTCCTCTTTGGTCTGCAAAATCAGGTGAATTCTCTACACACACTTTTTTTCCTAGACACCAAAATGCAGCTGTTGGCTCCTAACACGGTTGATGAAGCTGAAAGTGTAGGAGAGGGGAATGATGTTTTGTGCTTGCCATGCTTTTCTTCTGCTGCAGCCTCCCTGGGAGCACCTGCAGCTGGGGCTGGTATGGAGCATCACCTTTTCTCCTCTGTGTCAGGATCTTATGTCACCATTAGTGACTGCAGCAGGGTTCTGTTTGCTTCCAGGGAGGACACAGCCTTCACCTTTCCACTGAGGAAGCTGAGAAAGTGACTCTGTGCATGACTCACTGCCAAATGTAGATGTTGCAGTGAGCATCCTGCAGACCAAGTGCTTGCTGGGGCTCCCTTGTGTAAGGGGAAGGATCTTAAAGAAGAAGGAACCTGATGGCTCTGTGAGCTTTTCTGCTTGAAGACTCAGCCCCAAGCTGGTGCAGAAGCAGAGGAGTGATTTGGGGGCTCTGATGAATGGTACAATCCAAGAGTTTGAAATGGAGGTAGGCAATATGGGTTCATCCATTCTTTTACCAGTGTGCCACTCTCTTTGTGTTTTTAGATGTAACACTTGGTCTCTGTTTCCCATAAAAACAGGAATGTGGAGTGGCTTGATTTATGTTTACCAGAATCTTCAAAAGGAATTTGCAACAAATCTGATATAAAATGAATTGTACTTTTTAATGTTACAGTATTGCCTGACTTTTGGTCAGACAGCATGTAGCCATGATACAGCGCAGTACTGCCAGAGTGCATCCAGCATTTGTACTTTCTGTGCTCATTCCTTGCATTAGCAGTCTGGGAACATTCTCCCCTGACTGCCCCTAATTGGTACTGCATGACATTATGCAACTCATTTCAGCTGCCTCTAGTCTCCTAAATGCTGGGCAAAACTTCATCAGAGACCTTGTTTGGCTGAATGCAACAGAATAAATCTTAACATTCATCTGCACTCATTCTGTACATGTCACAGATGTTAATGCAATAGTGTTGTTTATCAACAGTCCAGGATTTAACTTCCAGTCCAGGCTGTGGAACTCTGGATTCATTCAAGTCTGCAGAGCATGGATTTAGAAGTATCAGAAGGAAGAGCTGCTGTATTCCAAGGCATCAAGTTCCTAAAGCATAAAGGATGAATTTAGCAAAAGGGCAAGGTAAGAGTCAAGTCTGGTTTGATTAAAAATGCTCATGATAGAAAATGTGAGAAAAATAACAAAAATAAAAAAGGAGTTATTCAGATCTCTGTGTGCATTTTTCTGCCTCTCTTCATGTGTGTGGGTTTTTGTGTTGGTTTTTCCTCTTCCTTTTATTCTGACTGCTCTGCTATGACTTGTTTCTCATTTGCTCAGCCATACAAGGGAGATATTCTGAGAGCTAAAATTCATTAGGCAGTAATTAAAACAATGGAGGAGGCATGTTAATGTAAAACATGTACATTTCTTCTGTAGTTTTCAAGAAATAACTCTTCTGCTTGTGTCATCTTTTAGGAAGTCTGTCAGAAAGCAACAAGTAGCATCTTTCTTTCCCTTAAGATTCCAGGATTCACAGGAAGCTCAGGCTTCTCAGAAAGTTTTTGTTAAAAGTGTCCTGTGCAAAATAATTAAAGTTCAGGACCAGTCTGTGGTGATGGAAGGGCTCCTGAGGGGAGGCACAGCCAGTGCTGGGTTTGAGCTGTGAGGGACTGATGGCTGTTCCTGTGCACACAACTACAGATGACAAATGACATCTGCACCTTCACATCATCTCAGGAAAGCAAAGGATTGCAGAGGATTGTTTACTGGTAACAAGGGGGGTCTGTTACTGGGAGCACAAGGAAATGGAAGAGGGCTGTCTGTCTGTCTGTCTGTCTGGGAAGAGATCTCTTTTCCATGAAGGTGCTTACTCTGGGCTCAGGTGTGGTCCTGTTCTGAAAGGCACTTCTCTGTTCTAAAGGCATTTTTTGCAAGTGCCTTTAGTCCTATTCCAAAGGCACTTGCAAAACAATCTTTAGAGTGATGTAATTTTGGGACATGAGTGAAGCGTGGCAAAGTGGGGAGAGGAATTACCCAGAGAACTCAAAGTAAAAAACTTGTGCAAGTGTCTGGGGTAAATATTAAGCTCTCCTAACTAAACCTTGAGGGGATCCCCTCCTGTAGTGCATCTGTGCTGATTGCACATCTTGGATTCCCTCTCTGAGGCAGTGACTCCCTGCAGGATCCCCACTGCAGGACACCAGCTGTGTTCCCCTCTGGGTCAGCACACAGACATTCTGGGTGCAGTTTGCCCTTTGTGATCCTCCTTCCTACCCTGGCAGGAAGGCTGCAGGGAAAGCAGCTTTCATTCTTCCACCCTGCACCCCTGCCCCTCCTCCTTGATGTCCTGGACACTCGCCAGCCTGTGACCAACTGTCCCCAAGAAATATTTGCTTCCTGTTTTTTTTGCTTAGACCTCCAGAGGCCTCGTTTTTCATGAATAAAATATGAGCTGTTCTCCTGGAGCCATGAAGGGAGGAAACCACTGCCAGTGCTTTTTATTGCTGTGGTTGCTGATGCCTCTGGCCTCACTGACAAGGAGAACAGAGGAGAGAGGAAGGGCTCGAGAGTTTAGTCCAGTGGCTGTTTGTAGTGTGAGCTGTGCTGTCTGGAGCCAGCACTGAGAAACAGCTGACTTTGTAATACCTTATTTCAAGCAGTTTGTAACTAAGGAATTAAAACATTGCAGTTTGAAATGAAATTTCTGATGGCTAATGCTTGGTTTTCAGTCTCTTCCCCACCTTTTTTATTATTTGTCCAGAGGAATGTAGAGTTGTACAGTCTCTTGTCATAGCTAAATCACACTTTGTTTTTTCTATGAGTTTCAAGAGTTTATCAAGATTCTTTTCAGTAGCTTAATTTTTCTTGCAGCTCCTCTTGTCTTGGCACTTTGTTCAGATTTAATAGACAGGATATACAAATAATATTAAATAAGGTTTACTCTGTTGGTTACTGTGCTTGAGCTTCTACTTTGAATATTAATGGATGAAATGAAGGGATGTCAAATACTACTTTCTTACCCATACCAAAAGTATTTACTGTGGGTTGTTTTTCTGGGCTTTAGGAACTATTATCCCCTAAATATCATTTGTCCTGGAGATTTCCAGGCTGCCAAGCAGAGCTTTTCATGTAGGTATTTCTTTTGACTGTTATGCTGGTACCAGAACTGAGATCTGAGACTGATTCCCACACCATTTCTGGATCCTCCTTAATAATTCTCCTAAGACAGACCCTGAATTCAGTACTCATATCAGCTAAGAACAGGTCAGTTTGGTAGATATATTTTTATAATTGTTTACAAGTCTATTCTGAGATTTAGCTTTCCAGTTCTGCATGTATGCTTATTAATGACATTTTGATAGAAACTTTACCTGAATGGCTAAAAACCTTTCACCCAGGTGGCACATTTACTGGAAAAAAAATGCTGCCAATGTACATGTGGCAAAACTAAACCAGGAAAGTTTTAAATGCCTTGCCCAAGAAGAGAGGGGTTTGGCCCTTATTCCCTGTACTGAGCACATTTGACTTCCTCCTTTAATGACTTAAACAATTACATTTGTGCAGGGTTTATGCATATTAATAAGCATGTCTATATGCATGTATTTACATATTTGTACATGCAGGGTATTTGTGTAGGACACTGTATAGGTTTGGTTAAATACAAGTTGACCAATAGCTCAGAAAAAGGTCTTAGATTTTGAAGAATATTAATTTTAATCCCTAAACATGAAATGCAGATTCTTCTACCTGTACAATGCATATTTGGGGATTTTTTGCTTATTTTATCCACTTCTTAAATTAAACAAAGTCATTCAAAACATTTGCTCAGTATTTCAGTTGTTATTAATGTAAAATATGGTGTATTGCTACACTAGAGGAGGATTCCTAGGCAAGGTGCTTTCCAGTTTATGCAGTAGGGCTGTATAAACTGTGTGCTCTAAGTCCTCTGTGACTATACTGTTCTTCAGAGGCGTCCCTTTTTCTCTCATCAGTGAATTCCTATTTTAAAACCTCCTGAAATGCCATGGCATAAGGTGATAAAGGTGCTGGAAGGTCACAAAATGTTACATATTGTCATTAGGGTGAATGTGAGCTGGGCTTGAGCTGTTTCCAGGGTTCATCTCCTGTTGATGGGTGATACAGCAACACTGATGCCACCTGCACTGAGTTCTTTCACTCTAGGAGACTTGTTGGAGGGGAATAGAGAAATGCAGAGCTGCAAACACAGTCTTTGTTGTAAAGTGCATCTACAGCAGCTTTAAAAATGGGATTGATCGTACAGATAATCTTCCAGAAGCTTCACTGGGCTTAACTGTGAGTGGATGGTTTGACCTAATACAACCAGAATACAGCAAATCCCCCTCATCAACTTCCCTTTTATCAGTGTAATAATCACAACTGTGCTTAGTAAACCTCATCTCAGAATGGAAATATTACTTACAGAAAATAACCTCAGGGTACAGTGCTACAGCGTGTTGTGTGCACACACGCACATCAAGTGAAAGGAGGAACAAGATACACCTCACCTGGTCTAGATTGTAGGTTATAAATCAGTTTATTAGAACTGGAATTTTATGGAGATTAATGATTGAAAAGGTAGCTGCCAGGAGTAGACTTTTTTTCCCCAATACATCAATCAGTAAGCAAGGTATTTGACTTCTTTATGTAGCTGGAAAACAGAGTAGAAGAGAAGAGTATAATTAGAATGCTACAGGAAAGTGGATCTTTATTGAAGAAATGAAGGGTTTAGAAACTAAAAGCTTATGCTGTCTCTTAATGACATCCCACTGCACCTCAAAATATATAACACTGGGAAAGGCCTGGTCCTGATTAGGGAACTGCACCTGCAAGCCACAGCACAGCAGTGCACACTTGCTGTGGAGCTGATTAATCTAATTGATTTCCTGGAGATAGTTCCTGTAGGTGGAGTTAAACCCGGATTTGAGACTTTTGCTAAATTTGGGCTGCTATTCCTTGTTGAACTCAGCAGGCTGGGAGCACAATGTGCATCCTAGTACCCTGTGCTTGGATGAAGTTTCATGGCAATGGTGACAAAATCATCTCTCACTGAGACAAGTCCATACGGGCCAGCTGTGGGATGTTGCTTGTGGAGCTGGGAAGTGATTTTGCAAACTGCTGCTGCAGAAATCAGGGATTTCAGCAGAGCTGGGTGGCAGGAATGTGGCTTGTGGAGCTGGGAAGTGATTGCAAAGATCAGGGATTCTAGCAGAGATGGGTGGTAGCACATCCTTGCTGTGGCCTTGGCATTGGCAGTCTCCAGGCACATTTCCTGTGAAAACAAATGACACAACTGTTGTGGGACAGGTCTGGTTTTGTGTTGGGAATGATGCCTGCCTCCTGCAAGCCCAAACTGGTACAGAAGAATTTCACTCTTCTATCTGCTCTGGGATATAGGCTTACAAGATTGTTCATACACTTGACACCTCTCAAAACAGCACAGTCCCAAGGCAGCAGTGATGGAGTGAATCCAACAAGGTTCTAATTTCTTTTCATCTGCTGCCCAGATTGACCTGCTTATGTACTTCTAGATCTACCATGGACACAAACTGGCCCTTAAACATAGCAATATGGGGTTTTCTGCAATGTGGGGATAGGGAGAGTGAAACTGCTGTGCAAGTTTGACGTGCTGTTTACAGGGGTTATCTCTAATATCCTCTTTATGTTCCATGGAAACAACTTCAGGGCTTCAGTCACATCAGCCCTGTGAAGAAGGATCTACATGAGCCAGGTATTTTAAGTGGGGAAATTGTTAGACTTCAACTCCTTGACTGTTGGGATCTGAAAGTCACAGCAGTGTGTCATTTGCAAGGCAGTTCTCTCTGGAAGTGCAATATGGCTTTGTTTTACAACCTTGATGTCACAAAGCATTAATAATCTCTTAAATCTACCCCACTTGCAAACAAACAAAAAAACCCCAAAAAACAAAAAACCAACAAGGTACAATCATTTGTTTGGATTTTGGGTTGGTATTTGTAGTCTGCTTTAAAATCACAGCTTTTGGTGTGATACATAAGTGTGAATGCAGGGGGTTTCTCTGCCAAACTTGCCTGGATACCACAAATAAATGAATTTCAGTCTGTTGGGAGGACAGCTGTTTCCATGACATTTTGAGCCCAGTTTGGAAGTATCTTCACCTCTTTTCTTAGCATGCTAAATGGGCATTATATGGCTTAATTTATATTTGTGTTCTGCATACCAAAAAGAAGGTTCTATTAATTTCTTATTTCCTTTCTTCAATAAACATCTCAGATAGTGACCTGCTATTTCTGTTCTGTTACCACAAACATTCTTAGAAGTATTGCAGAGGATGTGAAATGGAAGGTAAGGTACAGGTAAATCACTGACTGGAACAGGCCAGATGCCTGTTCAGGCAAACACCCCCTTTGAGAAGCTCACTGTTACCACAGGCTCAAAGAAAAGAGAATCAAACCTCAAGTGTGATATACAACAATCATAGAATCTGTTCAGAGAAGTTTAATTTTCTTCAAGAGTTGAGTTGTCTCATACTTTTAAATTTTAATTAGAATTAACATTGTTACTGCTGCAATATAACTGTGTTAATTACCTTTAATATACTCTGGCATTGAATTCCACAGGATTATTTACCTTAATTGTATTTTCCCACTTGTTAGCTTTATATTTGGGTTTTTTTCACTTATTAACTTCATATTTGTTTTATATTATATTGAGTTCATCTGTCAGGGCTGGAACAGAGAAGGCTGCATTAGCTATTTTAATGTGTGCCTTCCATATTCATTCTGATGAGTTAAAGCACTTTACAGATCAGGTTAGTATCATTGTTTCTCTTTTGCTGTTGTGAAAGCAGTTGTTGACATGGAGGGAGTTTCCATTTTACACCAGCAGTAAAACCAAAAAATGGATGAGGGTCCAATTCCCATGTGTTGCTGTACAGTGCTCTACAGAACACCACACTGGCTGCATTTTCACAGTGATTCTTTCTTACTGGAACAGATGTAGTTCATGTAGTGCAATTAATACAATTAAATTGACAGGAAACTGAAGGAGTGTGTGCACGTTCCTGAATCTGGGTTATATCACAACATTTGACAGCCAAAATCCATGTTATAAAGGATTTTCTGTAATAAACATTCTAAAATGAAAATGAACACCTGGCAAAGGATCAAGCTTTCTCAACCTTTCTACATCTGTAAGGCTGGGATATCTGGGAGTCAAGGCTGCCCTTAGCTCCTGGCAATCCCTGCAGCAATATCCAGCTGGTGAGTGAGGTCATTTGGGGCATCTTGCTACTCTCCTGTCACAGGACATATTATTTCTGCATAAAGAAATAACCTCCTTTTTAGAAACCTTTTTACAATACTTCTGCATTAAAAAAAACAACCTCATTTTTATAAACCTTTTCTTTAAATCTTTTACCATCTTGCTGAGAACTGACAGCAGGGATCAGTGGATGGTTCTGCAGTGCTCTCCTGGTGACAGGATAACAGCCTATTCCATCAGTACTGAGACATGATGTGCTGAGGGTTTGGGCTGGGTATTTATGCTCTGACCATTACTGTGGGCATTATTTCCATTTATTTATTTATTTATTTATTTATTTATTTATATTCATGCTCTGTCCATTACTGTAGTATTTAAATTACATCAGACATGGTCTTTGGTTGAAACCTCTCCCTAATTAAAAATATCTATTTTTGGCAGGAAGCAGAGGGCAGTTAACAGCCTCCTACCTTACACAGGAAAATTGCTACCATTTCATACCTCACAAACAGCTCTGACAGAGGTCATTATTGTGAGATTTACATCACACCCACTACACAAACCTGTTTGGGACCAGCTAGCTGCTTTAGTGACTGGGAATCAGTGGACTGGAGGTGATCCTGCATGGGACTGTGGGCCTTCATGCTCCAAGTTTAATCATCTGCAAGTTGCTACAAAGACAATTCCTTGTGTGCCTTGGGATCTTCTGGGGAAGCGTTCCCTATGTTAAATTACAGTGTCAGAGCCTTTTCAAAGGATGGTTTTGCTTTTCTGGAGAATTAAAGTCTGAGAAACTGAACTGGATGTTTCAGTGCCCACAGCCACAGCAGCAATCCAAACCATGTCCAGGCACTGCCTGCTGATGACACTTTAAAATCCTGGCTTAAGTGTCAGAATTGAAGCCTCATTTCCCTCCCCTTCCCCATTAAACACAGCTTTGGCTGTAGGTACTGAAATGTTTTTTGAAGTTTTGGACAGAGATAGGAAATGTTTCCTCCTGGCTCCTGTCCCTCAGCTTTGATCCTCTAACTTGCTCCAGTTCATGAAAAGGAAACAGGATTCTCCTGCCTCTCACAGTACATTCTGTAGCTTTGCTAGAAAACATCTGGTGCTTCTTTTGGGTTTAAAACAGTCTTTGTGGCAAGGCCCAAACAACATGAAAATAAACAGTTTTTTTCTTTTTTCTCACAAAGTACAGGCTGGCTCCAGTTTGTTACAGAACTTATTTGATGAGGTCAGAGAACACAATAAATCTTGACACCCCTGGTGACAACAAGAAGAACTATATATAGGGGAATAATTTTTTGACATCCAGTGAAAAATATTGATCCATAAGGAATTTTGATTTGCAATGCACAGAGACTGAGCTTGGACAGTTTGCAGGCATGCCCAAGATGCTTTGACAACTGGAAAAATGCAGAGTTGCTCCATTATGAGGTATTTTTGTCTCCCTGCTTTTTGGAGGACACATGGAACTATACAGGGAATTATCAGAGGTTTATAAAACAGGCTATGCTTCACCTAATCAATAGACTGTAGGAACCACACTGGGAGCCCTAAGGCTGGATTGAATGTGTATAAAGAGAAGTGCATGAACTGGATGAAGAACATTATAATGCCAGGGTGTGGTTACCTGGATTCTGTGTGTTAGAGGGTCCCTTGGACAATAAACTTATCCCTCTCAAATTGAATTCCAAGTCTACAAAATAAGGTGGTTTTTGCTCACCTTTGAGGTCAGGAGGCTTACAAGTCTCTTTTATCTCTGTGCCAGCCTGGGTAAGTGCAATTGGCAGTTGTCCTGATCTTTGAAAATGAGCTAATAAAGGACAGTCTGCTCTTTAGTCTTGATTTAGACAAGGAACAAGGTTTAGGACCTTTAGGGCAATGATGGAGTGGTTCCAACAAGGTTCTACTTTCTTTTCATCTGCTGCCCAGACTGATCTGCTTATGCACTTCTAGATCTACCAGTGACAAAAACTGGTCTTTAAATATGGCAATATGGGTTTTTTGCAATTTGGGGATAGGGAAAATAAACATAACCGGGAAAATAAATATGTGGTACTGTGCTGGAATGGTTTGTTCACTACTTAACCTTTGTTTTTTTGCTGTGTTGTTCCCCGCCCTGAATAAGATGTTATGCTCATTACTGCCAAATATCCCTTCAGTCTCTCCATGCTCTGATCCTCCTGTATTGCTTTTTTGCAGTCATGCTTAGTTGTAGATGTTTGACTCTGAAATGCAGATGTCAACCAACACATTTCTGTTTCAGCTGAATGAACAGCTATGTCCACAGATATTATTTCTCCTCTCTATGACTCATTTACTTCATCTGTAAAGAGGAGCTTCATCCTCAGATGAGAGACTGACAATAATCTACTGATTTAATAAAAGAGCTATTCCAAGTTCGCCACTGCCAGTGTGAACTTGGGTATTTGGACAAACACTGAATTTCAGAAGGCCTCCACTTAATGGATGCTGAATTTCTCTGAACATCCACTTGCCTTTGGGCTCATGGGCAGGAAACAACCTTTGTGATGAAAATGGCACTATTTCTTCAATTCTGCAGTGTGATCCATCTTACTGATTTGTATTTGTGTGGAATGCTGTCCCACATTCCTTGGAATCACTGCTACTGCAGCAAGGTAGTTTACTTTCAAAATATGGAACAACAGGAATGAGGCTGTGTTAATGATTAAATTATACTGATGGTTGGAGTTTAAGTAACAGCTAATGCACTAATTTCAGTATAGGAAACACACTAAAAAAGCAGTAAGAGCTCCTCTTGATCTTCATAATTAATGAGAACTGCCATGATCCTTCAACATATTTCTACCCACACTTCCTTTTATGTTAAGAAATAGACAGGAACTCACAGAAGTCAGCTGTAGAAAGCCTTTCCCAAAGCATTTTCCAGCACACTGCACAAGCCACGTGTGTTCCCCTAAAGGGTCCTGGAGCCAGACCTTGCCCATGTTAAATCCTGGCCAAAAGTCTCATTTCTTCCAGTGAAACAGAACAAAGTGAGGCCTTCAGACAAGAGTGCACCTAGCACACACCTCTGAGCTGTGTGGACCCAAATAAGCTCCATCAGCTGTGCTGAGTGTTCCTGGAAGGGAGATGAGTGGGATTCTCATCACTTAACTTTAAACATCTCATTTGGCTAGTTCTCAAATATCTCTTTAATTCATGGATGGAAGGGAGCATCATTAGAGAGCAATTCATCCATTTTAGGTGGCTGCAGTATGATGAGAGGAATTCTACCCCAGTGCCTGTTCCTCTGCACTCATTACATAGAAAGCCTAGACAGTTGGCTTGGATTAAATGTCTGAAGATGAGGGGTTTCTCTCACCTATCTAGACACAACAGAATCTACTGGATATTAGAGGCCTTGTGGTGGCTCTGGGTCAGATAACAAATGCCTGAAAACATGTTGCCACTTGGCTGAGTCATTGCAACCATGCAAGATCTTAATTTTCATTTAAAGACTGTTTATAAGAAGTTTCTGAACTTTAGTCTTGGCCTAGAATAAGTAAGGCCTAAAGCAGCCACTGATCCTCAAGATAAGAAGGTCTTTCAGCAGCTCTGTAATCAAAGGAAAAAAACAGCTTTTTTTTTTTTTTTCAGATCACTGCTTTAATCTTGTTCCTCCCACCAGTGCTGGAATTTTGTGTTCTGCCCCCAGATGCAGAAGGCTCTTTATAGTGTCAGCCTGACTGAACATAGGAGCTTAGCCTGTCATTGCAGCTGCACCTTTGAGGTGCTGGAAATCACATAACTGAAAGTTGACAGTAATGAAGTTGTGCAATATTTTCAAATTTAGTTTCTGCCACCACTCAATTCCCACAGTACATAGGCAGGGATTTCTAGGCCTGTGGTAGGGAAAAGAATGAAGGGATTCAACTCAAGCCCTTGTTGGCACCTGGGGTCTTGATGCCACCCCTTCATGTGGCCTTTATGTGAATTGACATCTTTAAAAGGTTGCTGCCTTTGGGGAACAAGTGAAGGATTGGGGCATAAGGGTGGATAACTTACTGCTATGTGACAATTTGAGTGTCTCATCAGCTCTTTGCAGAGAGGTGCTTTGTCTCTGATGCTGGTGAATAAAATGGAAAGGTACTTCAACATTTTGGTTGTCTTTATTTAAACACTATAGATAACAGTAAAACACAAAATGTTTGCTCCTTTTGTTTCCCTAGATGCAGGTATGAGTATTCCCTTGGTTTTTATGTTACATTGTCTGTGTGATGCTTCTGTTTGTCAGAGTAATTTAAAAGAAAACAGCAGTGAAGTTTTTTAGAAATCCCAACACCTAATGCAAATACTTGTCAAATCCCAGTAATGGATCACTCAAGTGGAGACAGTTTTGCTTATCTGTGAGAAACCTTTCAAAACAAGATATATATCATATCAGAGAAAACAAGAGGGTAGTAGAGAGTATTATCAGGCAAATGTGATAGCCCAGAGATGTCAGAGATTACATACCAGCTCTCTACACATAATGGTTTAATTAAAGTTATTATTCTGCTCACCTGTGTAAAATTAACAAGGCTGAAACTTCCATGTCTCCTGTGCTCTCCCATGTCTGGGACATCAGTGAGGGTTTCTTTGCCTGCACATAAGCTCCTGTAAATAAAGAAATGTTTATTGAGAAATAGTAATGTCTGTGGGATGATGGCATTTCAACATTTATAGTCACCCTGAAGCTTTGTGACAAGCAGGTACAACAGAAGCTGAGGGACGGACAGCTGTGTGAGAGAGCACTTGATAGAAGACACAAATTGAAGTCTACAGGCACTTCAACCACATCACTGCCAGAGCTCTGTCCCTGGATGATTCTTCCTGCTTTCCCTGGAAATTCCCCAGAGAAAGTTTAGCAGAGAGGCAGATTTGTCAAAATGATTCAAGGAAATGACTGCAAGAGCTGTGAACTTTTTCTAGCTTCATTCCATTGAAGCCAGTGGGCTTGATTCTCCTCCCAGAGCCACATACTTTTTGCAGGCAAAATACAACCCCAGACCTGCTGACCTTCTTTGTCATGCAGAACAGGGCTGTTTATTTAAACACTTATGCAGAAGTTATTTGTACTGAGAACAAATTAGTGTATATAAAATCAAGCATAGAATTGTACAATTTATCAAAAATGAGGTTTAACTTCGAAGCAATTCCTGATTTGAAATCCTACCCTGAAGCACCTGAAAATATTAAAGAGGATTTTTTTCCCAGAACTTCTTTAAATTTGTATTCCTCCTTACCAAATGCATATAATGCTTCTTGTTGGTCTTACAAAGGGAGGTCACCATCATTGCTTTTCCACCATTTGGATAAGGAAAGAGACTTGGACCTAAGGACAGGGACCGACTGAGCTGGCAAATCAGGGGTGGAGCTGGATGGAGAAGTGAGAAGTCCTGTTGGAGCCCAAGCCTGATTCAATAGGCACCTTCTCATCTCACTCTTCTCCTGGTGCCATACTGTCTCCCTAGGCAACTGTAGATTGGAGAGGAGACAAAAATTCTTGTATACAGACTGCAAAGCAATGACTTGAGCTTGGATGTAGGAAAATGTCAGGGAAATACAGTAACTAGCAGTTGAAGCAGAGGCGTTGAAGTCAGGTGCTTCAGGTTCTATTTTTGGCTTGGATCAACCATTTCACTTCTGACTTTGGCTTCCTCCCTGCAAGATGAGAAATGAGGATGCCTACAGCTGCCTCCTGGGACTGGATCATCTTGCTAAAGCCAGGACAGTCAAATCTCATATTCTGGGTGATGCTCAGTTGACCTCAGCTCCATTCTTCTCTGCTTTGCTGCCTGCACCTCCTTCATTTCTATCTCTGCTTTTTTGGGCTCCCACAGGCAAAACAGAGAAGCGTCACAGCCACAAATCTGGGGATTGCTGCTGGGTGGGAGCCTCCTCTGTTTCTGCATACCCTGGGGCCTCCCACCACAGCATCTGATGTGCAAAATATCCTGGGCTGCCCCTTGGGTGATGTGGGTGTCTGCAGAGGTAATGAAGTACCCTGAATGGAGTTATGGCCCTTGTGCAAAGCACTTCCTCTCCTGTCTAAATTAGGGATGCAGTCTGAGGGCACAGGCACCAGACAGGTGCTGGAACATGTACAGAGAAAGGCAGCAGAGCTGCAAAGGGTCTGGCACAGAGGTCTGATGAGGAGTGGCTGAGGGAGTTGGGGATGCTCCTCTTCCTGGAGAAAAGGAGGCTCAGGGGGAACCTTCTCCCCACAAATCTCTGATAGGAGGGTGCAGCCAGGTGGAGGTCAGGCTCTGCTCCCAGGGAACAAGGGACAGGACAAGAGCAAACAGCCTCTAGTAGCACCAGGGGAGATTTGGATCGGATATTGTGGAAAATTTCCTGATCAAAAGGGTTGTCCAGCTCTGGCACAGGCTCCCCAGGGCAGTGGTGGAGTCACAATCCTTGGAGGGATTTAACAGATGTGTAGAATTAGCACCTAGGGACACGGAGCTGTGGTGGCCTTGTCAGTGCTGGGGACTCCATGAGCTTAAAGGGGTTTTCCAACCTAAATAATTGCATGGCCCTGCTCCGTTGTATCTCCCTGCAATGTCAGCCCAGGCACGGCTTTGGGAGGGAGCAGCAGGAACTGGTGAAGGCCAAGTGATGGTCACCACCTCAGCGCGGCCATCCTTGCTTTGAACCAACGAGTTCCCAAGCTGCAGGTGTGTTCTCTTTGCTGCATTCCCCGTTAAATCCCGGCTAATTAGGGGTCTCTTCTTTTATTTTTTATAGGAAGCACCTCTTTCCCTTACCTTCTTTTATCAATCAAAATCGCTACCACCAAAATTCAGGTGCGCCTGGAGAGCTCCTCCTTCCCAGAGCCCCATCCCAGTGCCACGGGGAGGGAGGCGGCGGCTCCAGCGAGCAAAATGCGATTTTACGATTATTTCTGATTTTAGGGCAGGAGCGCTCGGAGCTGCGGGCAGCCAGGAGGAGCCTCGGCGCTGCCTTTCCACCCTCCCACCCCATTCCGGGAGGCGCCAGGGCCCGGCAACCAGGAGGATTTCGGCGCGGGGCGGCCCCGGACCGGCCCCTTTGTTCGTGTGGGCCCGGCAGCAGCGGCGGTGCCGGCCCCGCATCCTCCTCCGCCCCCGCTGCCCGAGCCGCCGCCCAGCTCCCTCCTCCTTCTCCTCCCGGCTCCCGGCTCCGGGCTCGGCCGCGCAGGGAGTGGCAGGGCGGCTGCCGGCCGGGCTCGCATCCTGCGGGGGCTCCGAGCCCCCTGCCCCGCAGCAGGGCGGCACAGGGTAAGGGGGACAGCGGGAGGGACGGCACAACAAAGGGATGGAGGGATGGATGGAGAGGGTGCGGGAGGAGCCCGGGCAGCGGGGATTCGCTGCTCGGTACCGATGGGCGGCATTGTCCTTGGGCTGGGGAAGGCACCGAGCATCCCCGGCAGCCCGGCTGGCTCCTCGGCCCCGCGGGAGGGGTGCGGGCCCGCCGGGGGCGCGCACCCTCAGAGCCCCGGGCCCGCCGGGGGCGCGCACCCTCAGAGCCCCGGGCGGGTGCGGGGCGCGCTCCTCGCTCCTGGGGCACGGGAACGGCGCCTTGGAGCGGCCTGATGCCATGGAGACCGAGGTGGGAGGGGGTGTCAGCATCCATGGCTCGGCGCCCAGCGAGTTTTTGGGTTTGGAACGGGAGGAAATTTGTCTTTTGTCTTTGGGAGGCTTGGCTGCTTCCCGGGCTCAGTGTCTTCGCTCGGTTTTTCTTGTTTAATGATCCAGATATGACATTAACCACATCCTGCAGGATCTGATGTGGGTTTTTTGTCTGGTGCGAAATGTGCCTCTGAGGAAGGCCCAGGTTGAGCTGCTGACATTGGCACGAGCTGCCAGGCAGATGCAGGAGGGCTCTGCCCCTTGCACAAACAGCAAAGGGTGTTTGGGGCAGCATCCAGGGATGCAGACAGAGGCAGGAGTTGTTATCTCCACGGTACCCACAGAGGCTGCAGCGGCGTTTTGGAAGCCCTGGGAGACAAAGCACTGTGTCAGCACCGAGTGTTATTTGCTGCTCTGCTGAGCATCAGTCTCGCAGGCCTACAAACCTTGTCTCAGAAACTCATCCTGCTGGAATGGGTGTCAGCTTTTACCCGTCCATCCATTCCTGCTGGCTAGAAGTGTTTCCTTCAGGGTGACTTGCGACTCAAGAACTGGTCTGCATGTGGACAGAGATGTATCTGGGGTGCTTGGCTAGGCTTGCTGGCCTCAGCCTCTGCCCAGCTGCCTGGTAAGATCATTCCTGTCCCCATCAGTGCTCCAAGAGAGCCCCGTTAATCAGCACAGGTCTGTCATTGCTGGTGTGGTGATGCTTTTGAACATAGTGCAGCTCCTGATTTTACAGCTGGGTCTGAGATACAGCATTTTAAGAAATTACCTGCCTGCTGTTAGAGCCTGCCAGGGATTAGGAAGGAGGGAGTCTGCATCAAACAGCTGTGTTCTCATGAAAGTTGTCACTGCCTACCAGAAATCTCTGGGAGTACAGGACTTCAAAGGCTCAGCTCTGAGACATGGCACAAGTGACAACATCAGCACCAGCCCCTGCAGCACAGCAGGGAGAAGCTGTGCTGGAGCCTGTCTGTCATCTCAGGAGCAGAGATGTAGGGCTGCCTTCAGTTAAGGGAAACCTCAAAAAACCTGTGTTTTTTTGCAGGAGATGCTCTTAGAATCAGTATGGATGGGATTATCTGCTGAGGCCAAGGTTGGTATGGGCTCCTCTAGCCTTGGAGGCTGCCATAATCTATCTAGCAAGGAGCAGTTCTTGGTGTGTTTCCTCTTTATCCCCACTTGTGCTTTTTGGTTTGGCGGAAGAAGTGATGGAGAACCCAGAGGGGCGGGGTTCTGGTACCAAGGGATGTGGCTCTGTAAGGACATCCAGGTTGAATCTTCCATTCTGTTATTGGGTGGTTAAAATAGGTCAAGGTGTGTGTTCCACCTCCTGATTGAGGCTGTTTGGTTTATTTATCAAAATGCTGCCTCTGTCCATGAAACTTGGGGAAATGTTTGGGTTTCTTTTTTTATTTTTGGGGGGGGGGGGGGAAGGGTGTTTTATAATTCTGGTGAGGACAGGAGACAATAAATACAGTGAGTTCCATACCCCAGGTACCTGCTGTTGGTACCTCTTTGCAGAGAGTACAATGCATGGCAAGGTCTAGATACTTTTAAAGCTCTGGGAAAGGCCAGGTTTGGGTAGCTAGCCCTGAATGTGACTTGTTGCCAGCCTGTGTTAGATTAGACACTGTGTGCACTTATCTACAGAGATATCTGTAGATACTTATGGAGAGATCTATTTTTTCCCGGGTGCCTTTTGTAAATACCTTGTGACCCTTTTCCTCTCCATCTCCCAAGGGCTCAAGAATAACCAAGGAAGTTGCTGACATGGATTGAGAGCACTATTTTTTCTTCTCTTGCAGACTTAAATGCCCCCAATAATCAGTCTCTGGCTGTTATGCTTTTGTCACTGTTCTTGTGGTGTTTATGGTAGAATTTCAGGTCTTGTTGGCCAGGATGATAGTCCTGGTGGTGTCAGACTCCAGCATGACTTGGGCTTTGTTTTACTGGTGAGTTTTATAAAACAACCACATCAAGTTGCTGAATAACGATGAACTGTCCATGCTCACTCCTGAATCCCAGGTTAGAGTAAGGAATTGGGCTTGGTCTTTTTTGTGTCCTGTTTTCTCCATGTGGGTCCTCCCTGTCTTATCCCACGTGGAAGCTCTTTCTCCGTGGCTGACACTGATGGGGACGCACAGAATTCTCAGTGTGCCGCTGTACAAAGTCTCTTTCTGCAGCACCCCCGTGCTCTTGGAGCCTTTCCCTGCTCTGCTGAGAGCAGCCTGTGTGCTCTGAGCAGTGGTGATGCTGAACAGGACAAAGCAAATGCACTTCCCTCATAGCTGCATTTCATTTCTTGCTTTTATATGATTGGGCAGTAGCTCTTGTTGTGGGAAAATGACTTCTGTGCATGTGACTGATACTTTCTGCTATTCCTGAAATAAAGATCCTGTAGAAACCCCTTTTAAACAAAATCTACAGCAAGCTACAATGTTTCTGCATCAGGCTTTTTGGAAATCATTCCCATACACTGGTACAGTTTTTATTATCCCATTCTAAATAAGTGAAACTGTGTCTATAAAACAGCCATGGCTGGCTCAGATGCAGCATAAGCGAAGAAAGATGTGTGAAGAAATAAAGCCAACTTTTTCATATTTTTGTTGCCTTTTTTTTTTTACTTCAGAATGATGGAATTAAAGATGATGCTGACTTGAACTGGCACTGAAATTAAGTGATATTCTCATTTCAGTTATTTATTTGTATTGAGGTGATGTTTAATCACCTGCGTAGTTGCAGAGGAATGTGGCACAGACTGGCAAAATTCCATGTTGCAGTTTCTGAGCCTGTCATGGAGTCCCCATCTCCTCCTCCCAGTCTGCTGAAGCACAAAGGGAATCTAAACTTTGGTTTATTTTGAGAGTTTATGCTCTGAATTCTGCTGTTGATTCCCTTGATAATTCCATTTGTGCCTGTGAAAGCCAAATGAATATTTTTGAAAATATTTATATTTTGTGTCTACAAAATAAACACTTCAGAAGGACTTCCCAAGTGCTTTGATGGGTTAGATATTCAGGGAGATAGTGGTGCCATCTCTGCCACTGCTTTTTCAGAAGTCTTGAGAAAAATAATTTCTTTCTGTCTGTTTCTCCCAGGTTCAAAAAGGGTGTTGTAATTCTGACCTCCTTTGAGGTTTGTGAATGAAATGCTCTGGGGATGTTGGGTATGTGGATCTTGGAACTTTTAAATCCCTTTCTGCTCCTTATAAATCCCTTTCCTGTGCTTTCACACACACTTCCTTTCAAAAAGTAATGCAAATTAAATTGTATTGCCTTTTCCAGAGCTCTTGGTTGAAATTAATTCTATTTTATTTTACTGAATAACTTGCATAGTGTAGTAAAGACCACGTGGATATTGGTTACACTGGGAAGATTTCACAGAAACTTCAAGAAATCATCTGATCCATCTGTCTGTTCCAGATTGGATCTGTCTTCACCTGTCATTCAAGGCAGAGGTTTGAAGATTTTTATTTTTCAAAGAATAATGTAGCAATGCAGGGATTTGCACAGCCTCTCCGGGCAGTCTGGCTCAGTGTGAACTGTTTTCTGTCACGTTTTCCCTTTTGTTTTGTTGTTGTCATTGTCACTTTGCCTATCTGCCTGTTTCTGTACAAAGGACAAAGTTGTTGTTTCACTGACAAAAAGCAACACAATTTCTTTTGCAGCATGAACAACTTTTGCAGCACATCCTCTGCTGGGGCAGGGAAGGTTTCCAGCCTGAGGCACCACTCCTGACGGAGTCACTGACAAAGGATTTCTCTGGCTGATCTGTTCTTTTTCTTCCTTTGGCATATTCCTCCCCTGTTTCCCTGTTGCATCATGCTCTGACCCCTTCTGTGTCCTGTAATTAGTACTGGAACCTCTTCAGCAGCCTGACAGGCACAAAACGCAGCTGCCTGTTGAAACCAACAACATTTCCCATCCTTTGTGAACACTCACACTGATGACCTGCAAGTGCCTCCCCTGGATGCAGGGACTGTTCTGGCTGCAGAGCAAAGCTCCCTAGAAAAAGAGGCCTCTCCAGTTGTGTTTAATGAGCTTTGTAGCCTCATATTTGTTGTTGTATATTGTGTACTGTGCTGCCTCTGTGGCTCCCATCAGCATGAAGCTGGCCCTGGTGAATCAAGCCTCCTCTTTGGCTATATTTAACATTTAGCTATTTGTTTTATAACGAAAATCTTTACTATGCAAATTGGAGCAGGTCAGTCTGCAACCTTGCATAAGTGCCCTTTTATTTTTTCTTTTTTTTTCCCCCCCTCTGGACTCTTGTTTCCCAGCTGGTAAGTTTGGCATGTTGAGCTGATCCACCAGCCATCCCTAATGGAGATATAAATGATAAACAAAAATGCAGGTTTGTGTGGAAATGTTGCTGAGACAGAGGATGCCTGTTGGAGGAAGGATGTTTTGCCTTTCACTCTTTTATCTGTCTGTTTATGTGGGCTTTTACTGGGGCCCCTGTAGTAGCTTTTTGAACTTGCTGAGTCTCATCCATAGGAAAACTTTATATGTGTACATAAATATATGTATATTTCTAGTAAATACTGGCAATATCAATGCCTCCTGCAAGCTTAATCTTGATATCTCTGAAGCATCTGCAAGCACTATTCCTTTTTTTATCTCTGAATCTCCCCAAAGCACATTGGCTGTGTGCTGGGAAGGTGTAGGAGCACTTCCAGCACACTGACATGGATATGTCAATGTCAAATGGTGCTTTTTGGTGATCATATGATTCAGGTTTATGGAGTGCTGTGATGCACTCTGCCTTAGGGTGCCAGCAGCTTTGATTGCCATTGGTAGAAGTGACAACTCAGTTTTTTGCTCTTGCTTTTTGGCTGAAACATGACCAGCTTGAATTAGATATGTTGTACCACTGCTCTGCATTGTGATGTAGGGAGGCTGCTGTTGTAAGGGCACTGTACTTGCTTGGTTAGATGAGATTATATCTGATCTCTGTACAAATCATGATTGTGCTTTGCCTGCATTAGTGGTACAGAAGCAGCCTGTTTCTGTGAGAAGTGGAGGAGCAGCCAGGGCCACATGGTGACTCTGAAGCTCCAGCTGGAACAGGTAGTGCTGTGGTACTCCAGGAGTAGGGTGGGCTGCTCCATCTCTCCTGCCTACCTGCTGGCAGGCTGGGTGCAAGCTCTTATCTCCAGAGATATGAATAACTAAATCTCAGTTTTAGCACTGATCTGTCTATGCAGACCCTTTCCTTTTGGTTGACATCTACACATCACGGATTGCTATGTATGCTCCTCAGTGGCATGGCAGTGTCTGGACAGAGCTGCTGACTGAAACCACCAGAAATGGAGCACCCCAGCTCCTGCTGGCTCTCTGCTGCTGTGGGAGGAGGCTGGCATTGACAGCCTGGCCCGGGTGTGGCAACCTCTCCTGTTCCTGCCAGCCCAGCAGGTCCTGTGGGGTGGGCATGTTGGGTCTGCACACCTGCTGTGCAACCTGACTGCAAAGGGTGGGGATTTATCTTCTCCCTCCCTGGAAACTGCAACCCCAACCTCGCCATGCATTTCATCCTAGGGAGCCATCCTGTGCTGCTGGTGGGGCTCAGTGCCCAGAGGCTGAGCTGGGATCTTGCCTCTCTCCATGTGGTGCAATCCACAGTAAGCATTGGCTTTTGCTAGGCAGGGTGTGAGGAAGAAGGATCTGTGTGGCAGGAGGGGATAACATATCAAATGGGATCCTTATCTGTCAGTATTATAACTTGCCAAAATTATGATTTTGGTCATTGATAGGAATGTAATTTGAATATGATAGGGGTGCAATTTGAATGAGATGTGTTCCTTCTTGTACTTTAAGGTCCATGAGCTATCCAAACTCCTGTTGTGTGAGGAGTGTGTGACATGGGTGAGGTTACAGGTGGTAAATTAAGAAACTCCACGATTAACACAAAATGACCGAAAGCAAACTCTCCAGATTACTGTTCTCCTTGTCTGCACCACTGGTTGTGGTGGGAGCTGTGTGGATATATCAGTGTCAGTGAGGGTTAGCAGTGTTTGTAGAGAAAGCAGCAATGAATCCACACAGCCCAGAGGTCATTGCTGAAATGGAAGGCTGAGTTTGGCTGGTGAATCGGCAGGGAGGAGGAGGAGGGTGCTGCTGGAACAGCTGTGTCCAGCACTGCTCTGTTCCATCAGCACAGCAAGCAGGATGCTTGTGTGGGGACAGGGGTTTGCACTTGGTGTCCCAGAGGCAGAGGGGGTTTGCTGCTGCTCAGTGTCATGGTTTGGTGACCTCAGCTCTTTCCAGAGGTACCAGTGGTGTAACGCCCTGCTCTGCCCCCTCAGCTGGCAGACTGGCACTGTTGCCATCCCTCTGTGTGTAGCCAGGACATCAGTGACCCCTGTGGCAGAGGGAAGCAGGGGACCTGGCTGTCAGTGCTGGATCTTAGCTATGGGTCATTAGAGGTTGGATCTTTAGAGGTCCCTTCCAACCCAACTGGTTGTACCATAGTCTGTATTTACTTTTTAGCTTCCCTGCTGTTGTATCTTAACACCCAGAGTGTGAAGGTGGGTTAATTATTCTTTAAACTTTTGTGAACAGTTGCTGTGTTTGAAGGAATGAGATTATGTCAGCTCACAGTATTTGGCATAAAGTTTGTCCCTGGCCTGGTGAGGTTGCCTGGGATGCAGCCTGTGCTTTGGGCTGCCCATGTCTAGAACAGGCTGAGTTCAAGTGAGGAGGCTTGGAGAAGGTCACTGGGATGATCCAGAACTGGTGAGTCTCATATCCCAGGACTCCTCACGGGAGAGCATTGCCTGCTCACAGTGGCACAGAGAAGGCAGAGCTGTCTCCTGGCAGCTGGGCACAAGGGGAGGGGGTCAGAGCTGTGCAAAGGGCACAGGAGGGCAGAAGGCTGGCTTGGATAAATTGGGACTGGCAACTGCTGGGGGCTCTCCTGGGCAGCAAAGGCTGAAATTGTTTGGAATGGAATATCTCATCCAGTGGTTTCAGAACTCATGGAAAGGGGCTGCAGCAGGGCAGGGTAGCATATTCCTATCCTGCATCCCTGCCTGAGCTTTTGGCAGTTTGTGGAGAGGCAGGGCCAGGTTTCCCTTGGTGTTTGAACTGGGGTTGTTCTGAGGAGATTCTGTGGTAGATGTTACACCCACAGTGGCCCAGGGCAAGGCTTCTGTTTCATCCTGGGATGACCATTACAAAAGGATTGCATTAGCATCGTGCTTTTTCCTGGTGCACTTGAGTGTGTGTGGGCACTGGACAGCATTAGTGGAGCACAGTGAGGACTTCAGGCAAGCCCAGTGTGTCCCAAGGCACCCCAGAAACTTGTTGCATCCTAGTCCTATTAACCAAATCATCTGCAAGTTTTAAGTGGTGCAACTGCAGTGCCATCAGACAGGCTGGTCTGCAGAGCCTGCCTTGTAAAAAGGGGGGAAAATAAGGGCAGAAGGCGCCCAGGTCCTGGTTTTGTTTCATAATCAAAGTTCAGGACAGAGGTTAGATTATAGAAGTGCACAAATTAAAATATATGTATTCATCTGAGCTACAGTTAGTAACAGATAAAGTACCAGGGTGAACTTTAGTGCTGTGCTAAATTAGCAGTCAAAAGCTAGGAAATTCCAAAAGTTCAGATCCTTCTGCAGCTCTGCACAGCATGCATAGCATGGCTGGGTTGCTGTATGGCTCATATTTAATTAAAGAAATTGTTTCTCCAGCAGACAAATGCCAAGCCATTATAATGGAATATACATGTCGTGTACCATTGTGTTTCCTGCACTTGGCTTGCTCTCCTCATGTTTCTCTTCCAGATGCTGTTTTTGACAAATAAGACTTTCTGTGAGTGGGGAACTTGGATTTTATCAAAGCCTCCTTCTCTAATGGAATAGAGTGGTGATAAATCAAGTCTGAACTGACCTGCAGGACAGCAGTTGTGAAACCTCTGTGTACATTCTGTTCCCTTCCTGCAGCTTTGGTGTCATGCCCCTAATGAATCTCTGCAGAGACACTGTCCCCTGACCCCAGGGATGAACTCCAGGGAGCAGAAACTCCTCCAGAACCAACACCATGTCCAGGATTTTCCCCACAAATTAGAGATAGTTGTGCTCTGCAATGAGTACAGAACTGTTGCTATCTGCTGTATCAGTCCTCAGCAGGCGTTCTGCCAGTGTGAGGAGCACAAGCTCATCCAGCCCATAAACTGCTCCACAGGTTATGTCATGACTTCTTCAATGTACTTTGGCTTCTTCTCTCTGCACTTTTCCTCAGGATTTACACTGTGGTTTTCAGAGTGCAATAGGAGGGGTTTGCATATTGTTCCTTTAAAAAAAATTGGTTTAGAGGTAAATCACAGGATGTTTGGTCTATCACAGAGGTTAGAATTAGTTTTAAAAATACCTGAGCTTTTAAATAAAACTCCTCTAGGCTTTCTCTTGGCATTCTGTGCTAATTATTACAAAATTTGAGTGAGCAAGAAGACTAAACACATCTTCTCTGGAGGTTAACAACACTTCACATTTGTCAGGGAAATTATGTAGTGACAGCTGAGCTTTATGGCTGAAAACCTATTTGAATTCTCCAACTTCAATAGAGAAAAAACCTGATGGATGACAAATTTCCCTGGCTTTCCCTACATGTAGCTGCGAGCAGTATGCTCCTTTTGTGAAAAACACCAATCACTTGGTTTTAAAATTTTAAAAGTTTAATAGTAATAAAATGGTTATAAAAATAGCAATATAATTAGAGTAATAAAAATTTGGACAATTTGGATTAGGACAATACAAGACAATAAAAACAAAGAGTTAGGGACAGCCCAGGTACCTCTTTTTGGGCAAAATAAGCCTGAAAAAGGACCCACGTGAACAGAGGATTAACCCTTAAGAGCAACAGCCTGTTGCACATTCATACACCTCATCCATGATGCATAAATTCCAGTCAAACACAGGATTCTGTCTGGTCAGTGTCAGCTTCTTCCTCTGAATCCTGACTGCGTCTTCAGGCCAGAGTGAGGCGGGAAGAAGTTCGTTTCTTCTGATAATGCAGCAATAAATTCTCTTTCTCTGAAAAATTCAGGTATCATGTGGCTGCTGTCTTGTTGCGAGTTCTTTCTTTAAAAAAAGTATCTTACATAGCATAGTTTCTATTTTAACGTTATGGTATAACCTAAAACTATAAATTAATTGCAATTAAAATTAATACAGCATCACTTTCTAACACCACACATCTAATATTCATTTTAATATTTGCCAAAAGCCAACCTAAGATACGCATTTTTCGCACTTTTCATTCCTGCAGTGCTCTGTCTCCATTCCCTCTATGGGAGAAGGAAGGGTTTTCTTGGGAGAGGAGTCTGACCTTAATTAAAAATGAGTGTCTCATTTCCTCTATACTTAAGTGCAAGGATTTACTCCTAATCTGCCACGTGCTTCAGAAATGAGTTTCTGCTGGCTTGTCAGGAGTAACTAATCAGAGAAGTGAGAAGGGAATGGCACAATTACCTTGGATGGGATGGAACATCTTAAGGAATTAAAAGATAAAATGGCCTTTTCTTCTCAGCATAATCTCTGTCTCTATCAGCAAAGCTGCAGTTTGGCGTTATCATATCCTGTCTCTGATGGGATTCATTTCCTGGCCCTTTGACACAAGTCTGGCAAAATTCTGTTCTTGAAATCCCTAACCAACCTTTGCAGCATGGTCAGTGTTGTGAGGTTGGGAGCTTGGGCACCAAATCTTTATTTGCTCTTGTTCCTGGCATAAAATATCCAGGAGTAAGAACTCCAGGAGATGGGGCTTTGCTGCCTGAAAATCTCATTTTCCTGGGAGTGGGGAAGATGCAGAAAGGCTTAGAAATATGGAGGGGATGCAACAAAATGCTCAGAAACAAGACATAAAATAACTTTTAAAAAAACAGTATCTTTAGGCCAGTAAAGGTTTTACATAATGTCTAACAAAAGAGCACCAGATTTGGCTCTGAAAGCTTTTTGCCTTTATTCTATGTGCTTATACTCCAGTGATCAGGGGATCAAATTATTCTCTAGCATTTTATTTTCAGGGAGATGCCGAGCTTCACCTACTGTTTTGAACATTTACAGTGCCTGATGCTGAAAGTTTCTGCCCTCAGTGGTGGTGTTTGATTCAGAGGGGCAGCAGGGGTGGCTCCAGGGCTGTTCTAAGGTGGGTTTGCTCTCACCCAGAGTCCCACAGCCTCTGACAGAGATCAGGGGATGAAACCCTGAAATCTCCTGGAGGCTAACGCAAGAGTCTTTGTGTAGATTGAGCCATGATAGCCCTGAAAAGGGCTGAAATTCCACTTGCAAATGTGCTGCATCCCAAACCCTGGTGTTCCTCATCTCTAGCATGAACATGAGGAAAGATGGAATAGTGTTTAAATAATGGGACAAGGAACTGATTCTCAAAAAGTTGTCTTAGATACTTTCTTGTGCTAACTTTGCTTCCCTATCCAAGTAGCTGTCTTTGAAGTCACAGATTATTTGCATAAG
Organism: Emberiza elegans; assembly: GCA_024865655.1. Taxonomy (NCBI): domain Eukaryota; kingdom Metazoa; phylum Chordata; class Aves; order Passeriformes; family Fringillidae; genus Emberiza; species Emberiza elegans. The sequence goes on from JALJVW010001080.1 coordinate 2,259,831, forward strand.
TCAAAATTATTTTTAGAAAAAGTGTTGTTCTGCTTCTCTGCATTGTTGTTACCTTTCAGACAACATGATAATGTTGATTTCCCTCAGTCTGATAATTAAATGCTGTTTTTTACCTTTTTTTCCTATGGGCCCCATCCCTAAAAAGGTCTGTGCATCTCTGACTGAAAAATTAAAATTTAATTTTTTACATGTAATTTTCAAATTCAGAAAATTAGAAACCTCAATCTAAACCAAACTGTAAATCAATATTCAGATACAGCTGGCTGGAATTCCACATGGGTCTGCTCTTGCAGTGAAATCCCCATGCCTTGCCCAGGCTGTCATGCTGGGTAAACACTTCTTCCACCCAGATCCAGCCAGAAGGAAGCACCAGGCACAGGATGGGATTCAGGCCAGCTCAGTCTGGTGTCTGGAAACATGTTCCTGTGTCTTGCAGTTGTTGTGAGTCGAGGTGAGGAGATCCTTCTTTTGTGTACACCCATGAGGCTTTCCTCTGGGGAGCGTGCTGGGTCTGGGTGTCTGCTTTGTAACTTACTGCTGTCCTGAATAGACGTTATTCCATCTGGCAAGTACTCGTGTGCCTTCCTCAGGGTAAGAGGGATGGATGAAGCACAGAAGCTGTCTGTGGATAAGCTGTATGGCCAAAGACTTTTTCTTCCAGTCCTTGGTTGGTGTTATTATGAAATTATTCAATTATATCAATTATGAATACTATATAATTATACTATATCAATTATATATCAATTAATAAATTGATATAATAAATATTTATTACAGCAGTAATGAAATCATTGACTCTGAGCACCTCCAGTTGTTTATTTTTAATGCGTGTTGCTCTGGTGTAATTATCCATGGTGCTGGCCAGGTATATCCAGACACATTGCTCCTGGTGAAAGGTATTTATTGGCTGTACTTCTGTACTTAGTTGAGAACAGTTCCTGTCTCGGTTTTGGAGACAAATTTCAGGAGATTATGCTCTGGAATGAGCATTTCCTCTGTAGAGAAAAGGACTTCAGCAACACCCTTCTGCCACTGAGAGAAATTGATACTAGTGGGAAAAACTCCTCTGTTTATTAAAAAAAAAAAAGGAAAAAAAAAGGGGGGGAGGGTAAAAGATTGCATAAATGCTAGATATGAGCTCCCAGAAATTTACCCACCTACAGCAGAACAAAAAAAAAGCCAAAAATGCCCCGGGAAGAAAAGGACAGGGCTGACCACATGGCCTAGATAATGGTGATGGGTTCCTTTGTCTGTGTGAGGGAAGAGGAGTTCAGCCCAGAGCAGAGCAGATGGGAAAGCTGCTGAATTTCCTCGCAGCAGCTGAAGTTGTGGGTTTAGTGCCCTTTCTCAAAGTGGTCCAGCTCCTCCAAGCTCTCCGGTTTGGGGCAGCCCCACTGCTCCCACAAGCCAAGGCGGAAACAGATCAAGGGAACAAAAAACCAAAAAGGAGGATTCCCGGTACAGCCTGCAGGCTAGGAGAAGGAAAGAGAAGAAAACTCTTGCTTCAAGCCAGCAAAAAACCCAACCCAGCAAGAGTAACATGGCAGCATCCCTGGAGCATACTGGAGTGAGATTGAACGGAGTGATCCCTGGCTCCTCTTAGAGATACCCCAGACATTCTGGGCATAAAGCAGATGAGTATGGTAAAAATGGGACCAGACTCCTGGTACTAAAGTGATTTTAGCATTTATTATAATAAAAGAAAGGCCCAAAGCAGAGGGCCCGGGCCGGGCAGGAGCGTTCCTGTCAAGGATGGAGCAGTGCTGGCACTGGGGCTGCTCAGCAACGTTGGCCCCGATGATGGCCCCGATGTTCCAAGCGGAGCTGGGCACCTTCCCTGAGTCAGATGCCTCTTTTTGTCCCTTTGGATTGTTTCTTTCTGGATCCTTCATTTGCATGAAGGTTTAAGGTGCTTGATTGGCCCATGACAGTTCTGTCCAGGCCGGCTCATGCTGCACTTTACTGAGGTGTGTTATGGTACCTTGGGCACCGGATTTCTTATAACTGCCCTTCTAACCCCTTTTACAATGCAACAACCCAACTAACAGTACATGCTTAACACTTATCAACTGTTTTACAACAGTTTCTAACCTATTTTTAACAAGTACATGAAGTATCATCATAAAGTCACCCCAAGACAGTTCCCCTTTTTAGTCTCAGCCAATGTGACGCACATTTCCTGGCCCCGGCACCCGGAGCTCACTGGAGTGAGATTGAATGGAGCAGTCCCAGGCTGCGACCCTGCGCTGCCTCCTCTTAAAGATACCCCCAACATTCTGACCATAAAGCAGATCAGTACATAAAATATCATAATAAAATTGCCCCCAGACAGTTCCCCTTTTTTAATCTGAGCCTATGAGACTCACATCCCCGGAGCACACTGGAGTGAGATTGAACGGAGCGATCCCAGGCTGCGACCCTGTCCTGGCTCCTCCTAAAGATACCCCTGACATTCTGGCCATAAAGCAGAGAAGTAAATAAAATATCATCATAAAATCACCCCCAGACAATTCCCCTTTCTGAATCTGAGCTGATGTGACTGACATTCAGCTGTCCCCATTTCGGGTGGAAAGATGGGGAAGGGAATATTTTGGTCGTTTGAAGCTGGGTTTTGTGTTGTGCATTCCTGGCATGCTTTTCTTGGTTGTGGGAACAGACAGAACCATTCATCCTGGTATGGAAAGACTGCAGGAAGAATCTAGCAGAGATCTAGAAAATGCTTGTTGTCTGTCATGTCTTGTAAAAGAAATAAAAACAAAATAAGCAGAGCAGGTGGCACTGGAGTATCCAGAGGAGCAGATGGGGTTTTCTTTTCAGTGTATCAGGACAAAGTCACATTTCCATGAGGTTTTGCAGGAAGGCAAATGTACAGCTTGTGCAGGTAATGTGGGGAGTAGGAATGATAAATAACACAGAGAGTAGGAGCAGATGGGGTTTTCTTTTCAGTGTATCAGGAGAAAGTCACATTTCCATTAGTTTTTGCAGGAAGGCAAAGCATGCAGCTTGTGCAGGTAATGTGGCGTGGAATACAGGAATGATAAATCACCTAGAGAATAGAATTTTTCTGTTCCCCTGAAGTTTCTGGATAGGGCTTAAAGGCTATTCTGGCTGATTTCAGTACCAGGCAAGTGGGATGGCTCATGTGTTTGTTACACCACATATCTGCCTGTGTTCAGCCTCTGCTGCTGGAAGCAGATTTTTTGGAAGAGCTGGAAATAGGTTTTTCAGGAGGGCTCTAATACAGCCTGTTGGGAAGCTGAGGGTTCTGTATGGGAGCTCAGAGCATGTTGTTATCTCTAATGGAGCAGGGCAGTGCCCTGTGGAGATGCTGGCCTGTGTCCCAGGCCAAGGATATTTCTGCAGCATAAAAACTGCATCACTCAGCCAGGAACTAATGTGGAACTAGGATGGCTCAGGCAGCAGTGCTCTGGGTGGTGAAGATGACCTGATGGTGTCATTTGGAAGAGCTCTGTGTTCGGAGCTTCCTAAAAATCTGCTCATGTATATTTGTGTTGAAGTGGGGGAGAAGCTGGTGACAGAGAAGGAGTATCTGTCCCTAGCAGCACACTCAGACTTCTTTAAAAGCATCCCAGACGTTTATTTTTATCTGTGTAGCACTGACAAACTGCATTTATAGTAAAATTTACTCCACATCATCCGTATTTCCCTGTGTGGTGGTGAATGTGCAGGGTGTGCTGAGGCAGCTGTCCCTGGCTGTGGCCAGCTTGCGGCTTGTGACAGTGACACTGCAGCTGGAGGGCTTTGCCCACCAGACCCTCCCCATGAGCTGACGTGCAGTGGGCACAGCCAGGCAGGGCATCTGCTCTGGCTCCCAGTGGCATTGGAGGAGTTTTTGAATCTGTGACCCCAGTGAGTGTGGCCATGAACTGTGTGAAAAGTGCATATTTTATGATTGGCTTTTCACAAACATTAAAATGAATATTAGATGTGTTACGTTAGAAAGTTATGTTGTATTAATTTTCTTAAGTAGTGTGTTAAATATAGTTTTAGGTTATAACAATGTTAAAATAGAAACTATGCTCTGTAAGATACATTTTCTAAAGAAAGGACTCGCAGTGAGATAGCAGCCACAGGACACCTAAATCTTTCAGAGAAAGAGAATTTGTTGCTGCATTATCAGAAGAAACGAACTTCTTCCTCCCTTGCTCAGCCCTGAAGACACAGTCAGGATTCAGAGGAAGAAGCTGACACTGACCAGACAGAATCCTGTGTTTGACTGGAATTTATGCATCATGGATGAGGTGTATGAATGTGCAACAGGCTGTTGCTTTTAAGGGTTAATCCTCTGTTCACGTGGGTCCTTTTTCAGGCTTATTTTGCCCAAAAAGAGGTACCTGGACTGTCCTTAAATCTTTGTTTTTATTATCTCATATTGTCCTAATCCCAATTGTCCAAATCGTTATTACTCTAATTATATTACTATTTTTATAACCATTTTATTACTATTAAACTTTTAAAATTTTAAAACCAAGTGATTGGTGTTTTTCACAAACTGGCTGTATTTCAGGATAAAAGCATCTGTCTGTTCCAAGGGGAGCATGATTAGCAGCCTGTGGAGTTCATTTGGTTCTAACATTAGTGTGTTGAAAGCAAATGTATTTGTGTAAAGATTCCTGGCAGAAATATTTATGTGGTGGGAATACACTTCCTGTTGTTTCTCTCCCCAGTGTAAAAATATCCAGTTGTCCTGAGAAAAAGCAGAAAATCACAATATCCTGTGATGGGAGTGGACAGCTGATCTTTAGGGATAATGAGAATTGGAGAGAGGATGAACTGAAGTTCCTGTTTCCTCAAAGATGAGCAGCAAAATAGAGGAACACACTAAATATAGAGGAACACACTAAATTCACTCTTCCTAAATTTTAAATGGTTCTGGCTGCAAAGTTAAGGATCCGGAGATGCTCTTTAAGAGAAGATTGAAAAACTGTAAAATCCTTTTATTTTTCTGGCACCTTTTCCTACTTAAATTCTTCTCTACTGCTGTTTTTTCCTTCCCTATGTCTTTTAATCTTCTTATCCACATTCCTGGTTAATTCAACCAGCTGTGTGGAAGCACCAGCAGCTCAGGTTGCTTAATCCTGAGTACACCATCCAACCTTGTAACCAAAATGTAGGACCAAAAAATGAGTGAATTCAGGAGTGAAGTCATGTTGTGGAGAGGGCAAACTTTCAGGCTGGAGGTCATGGATGGAGATCTGTAGGTAGAGCACATCACCTGCCAGCAGAAGAGTTAGAAATCCACTTTGTCTGTAAAATCAAAGCCAGCCCTGGGCAAAATGTGTACCATGAGATGGAGTGGGTGGGAGATGCCACATCTGATGGCTTGACAGATAACAGGAACCTGCCTGATCAATGTTTCTCACCTCTAAATTAAGTTCCTCGTCTCCCTGTTTTATGCTAAACAGAGCTGGAAGCTGCAGCCTCCTGTCCAGCTCTGGCAGCTGTTCCTACCAGCTCTGCTGCAGGAAGGCTGGGTTTTTCTCTTCCTTAAGAAGAGTTTCTTGTCTTGTCTGTTATTCCTGCTGTGGGTGATATGATTGGAGCATCCAGCCCTGAATATCTGCAGGTGTCTGAACCCAGCCCAGCTATTGAACACCCTGGTGGGCACATGGTGGAAAAGGCTTTGATCCCTCAGTTTTTTGCTCAGGCTCCCTCCCCAGGATGTCTCTGCTGATCCCTCCTTTCTCTGTCTCTTTAAGCTGATGTAGGATGACTGACTCTTCCTGCACTTTGGTGTTTTAGATATTTGTGAATGATCAGGAATACAGCTTTGGAATTCTCCTTGTGGTTTTCCCTCCTCTGTGTCTGCCTGCAGCTTTTCCTGGAGCCCTGCCAGCCCTCTGCTCGCTCTGACCCAGGCTCTGTTCAAGTCCTTACTCATGCCTCAATCATTTCCCATCTCATTATTGCAATTCCTCCTTGCAGCATCTGTAAATCTTTGATTCTCAGGGGTGCTGCCTCTTTCCTTTGCCCAGGAAAGTATGTCCCCAGTTTCTGGCTGCTCCTTGGATTGCTCTCCTTGCTGTTAGGTTGGCATTGTCCCTGGTTTACTCTGCTGCCACCTTTTTTCTTCCACATTCTAGCCTGATGACTCCCAGCCTCAAGATTCCTTTTGGCTGATAGGCTCAATTTTTTTTATTATTTTCTTGATCCATTAGGAATGTTACTGCCTTTTTTTTTCTTTTTTTTTTTTAACAGCTTAGTAATTTCCTTTATTTTTCCTTTCTTGTTATAAAATGTGCTTGCTGATGCAACATCCTTGCAAGGAATTTGGAGGTTTTATTCCATTTGCCTTCAGGGAAGGGAATGACATAAGGAAGGGTTGTGACTTCACTAATGAATAGTTGGTAGAGTTATGCTTAAGTTTCAGGAAATTTGGGGTTTTGTTGGTTGTTTTTTTTTTCAAATTTTCTTGTAAATCCATAGGGTCAAATCCCCTTTTTACTGTGGTAAGATTTTGGATTTGTCTTTAAGGACAGGAGCTGAAAACCCCATCTCAGACACTGGCTTCATCCTTCCTTCCCCTCCCAGTTTGGAGAGGCTGCCCTGAACATTTAGCAGAATCAGGAAAGCCTTTTACCTCTTAGACAGTGTTTTTAGTCAAGAGGGGTAATATTGGTCAAAATTTGCTTTAGCATGCATGAGACCCATGGCTGTGCATGAAGGGTGGTGTGTTTTGTCAGGGTTCTGACAGCACCACAGAGGCTTGGCAGGTGCTGAGCTGAGGCTTTAGCATTTAAAACCAGTCAAAATAATTTCAGTTACTCAAATCCCAAACTGTTTTAAATTCTTGTTTAATGGCTCCGGGAAGTTTCACCTTTGAGATTGATTTAAAAAACAGTAACATGGAGATGGGAGATGAGGGAAATGATCACCTTTGTTTTATAAGAGAAGAAATGAATGGTTCTGACTCCTCTAGGGCTGTGAGGACAGAGCTGGGCACTGCTTTTTGGGAGCCTGGTCCATGCTCTCCTGCTCATTCGCAATCTGATTTCTTTGTGCTCTTCTCCCCCAGGTGTGTGACCATGGAAGAAGAGGTGCACCATCAAGAAGCCTGAGCAGTGACACCAGGACAGCTCTGGAGACACTGGCAGCAGGAGCCTGAGCTACAGGAGAGAGGAATCATGCTGAAACCAAGTGGACTTAAAATCCCAGGCAGGGCTGGGAAGCACTCCAGCCCCGTGGGACGGGCATCAGGGACCAGCACAGCTGCTGCCACCACTGGCTCCAAAGAAGGTGAGGGCTCCATGAAGGGCATCAGCTGCTCCAGGGACTGCCTGGCCTGGAGGCACTGGGCTGGTGGAGCCAATGTTCTGTGGGATGTGAAATTCCCCACCTGTCTGTGGGTTGAGGGATCAAAACAAGTGTACCAGGGTGAATAAATGGGCTCCCTCTCTCAGGTAATGCACAGAACTGGCAAGTTGTGGAGTGAGTGGTGTTGGGGAAGATGAAACAGGAAAGCCTTATAAACATGATTGTCTGGCAAAAGATTTTGAGAATATGGAAACTATAAGTGAGATTGAAATGAAAGCAAGCTTTGAGATCCCTCAGTTACTGAACAACTGGAAAACAATGGTGTGGCCAGCTGAAGGTAATCCCCTTTTGATGAAACAACACCCTCTGCTTGCAGACAGTGCCAAGGGCCCTACTGGCTTGGCAGAAGGGGTCCAAGGAGGAGTTTTTAGGGTTTAAAATGTAACACAGTATGGAAATGTAATGATTCTTATAGGCTGTATGTAAATACTGTAGGATTTGTATCTTGTATTAGATTGATTGGAGAGAATTAGAATATTCAGCACAGAAGAACATTTATTGTATTGGAACGGGAACCTCGCTCTCTCATCTTCTTTACCACGCTCTTGCCTTCTCTTTCTTTACCACTGTGCAAACCCAGGGCACAGGGAATATTTCTGTGTCTGCTCTGGGGTGCCCTGAGCCCTAGGGGAGCACTGACTTTGACCCTCATTCATGGAGAAAGTTTTCTAAACTCCAGAATAGACCAGAATCCACTAGGGTGTGAAATAGATTATAGAGAGCAGTGTAGGTGTATCACTTGGTGAGAAATTGAGGTTTTGGGATTTTTAGTATGTTGTGGATGGAGGCAAGATGGAGGGCACAGGGTGTCATCCTGGGCTGCTTCTTCATGCTTCTTCTTCCTTCTTCTTCATGGGTTTGGGTGGCATTTTGTAATTGGGCAGAAAAGTCTGCATTGTGGGCTCTGTGGGATCAGTTATTGGATTAAAAGGGGAAATAATCTAGGTGTCAGTTCTTAATTGGATAGTTTAGTTTAAAAGACATAACAAAAGATTGTTGGCCATTTTTGTGATGCTCTTCCAGTGCACTGAGCCTGGTGTGGACAGCGTGCAAAACTCTAGATAACAATAAACAAGAACCTGAAGACCAAAAAGATCCAGTGCATCTCTTTCTTGACACAAAACCACTCCAGGAGGGTCCCCCCTGACAGGGGAGCCCCCTCGGAGGGCCCAGCCTGAGTCCCAGAAGTCGGGGGATTGGCAACAGGTACCCAACAGCCACTCTCTTTACCTCTTTCCCTCTTTGGGGCCTGCTCTGAGCTGTGGCTGGCAGCTCCCAGCAGGGCCCTGCACCCAGGCCCTGTGCAATAAACCACAAATTCCATGACCTGGCTGCAGAGATCTCTGCTCTCTGTCCATCCCCACCATCCTGCCCCTGATGCTCCTACAGGGTGGGAGCCAGATGGATCCTCTAATGGCTCTCCTGATGGGTCCCCTGGTGGAACCCCTGATGGATCCCCTGATGGATCTCCTGATGGATCCCCTGATGTTCAGGTCTGGCAGAGGTACCTGTGCAGACACTGACAAGGGAAGGGCTGTTAATTGGGCAGATGGGAACATGCCCCATCACCTTAAACACTGCCCTGCAGCCATTGCTATTGGCCTGTGAGGATGTAGGAGTAATACCTGAGCACTTCAGGTGGTTTGGCCTGTGCTGTTTATGTCAAATTAGCGCCTTTGTTTAAACAGAAACACTTGAAGCCCTAGGATTTGAATAATGGCTTACCTTCACACACCTCCACATCTTCCTGTTGTTGATCTATATCTAGTGTATACATAAGCTATGCAGACTGCCATTATCAGTATAATTAACATTGCAAAAGCAGTTGAGGGTGTGTTTTGCTTAGGATTCATTTTTCTGCCTTAATGGCTGGTGGGTTTTTTTAAAATTATATATAATTTGGTAAATATTCAAGATGGGAGTTTTGTATGTCATGTTTTTCATTTCATTTGTTAAAAAATACTTTCTTCTTGCTTCTGGGGAAACACACCAGGATGATGTATATCCTATCCAAACTTGTACTTTCACTGTATTACACTTTCATTTGAGAAGGTCACTGGTTGTTTCTTTAGATCTGTCAACCTCTTGTCCTTATAATTCAGACCACTTCCTACATGCCTGGTTACTTTGCTGTGTGTTTCAGTCTCCAAAATATAGTGTATTTAGCAGAATCAGGAAAGCCTTTTGATCATATTGGTCAAAATTTGCCTTAGCATGCTTAGACAAATTAGTCTGGAATAGTAACGCTGCAAAATGAGGGTCACCAGGCAATGCTGTCTCTTGTCAGAGTAATGCAGAAGTGTTAATTACTTAATCAAAACAAAAAATACCCATCTCTGAGGTTCCTGTTTTGCCTGGGCACATTGGGATGGTGATTCAGGCACAACCTCTGCACAGGATGTTCACACAGGCTCTGCTCGCTGCTGAGCCACTGACTCTGCTCCCTCATTACACATCAGGGGCTGTGCTTTGCTCATGGATTCCTCTAGCTGAGCTCTCTTCTTCCAGTGACCAATGGTGTATGTATAACCTCTGCCACTGTAAATTCTTTCCCCAAACAGATTTGTAAAAGCCACAGCTCTGACTTGGCTTTTTGCACATCTGCAAGGTCTTGTTTGAGGGCCCCATCCCTGCTTGGGGTCATGGGCAGAGTTGCAGATCCTCTGGTGCGATACAGCCCTGTAGGGATTGCAAAGGAGCTGCTCTTCCCTTGCTGAGGACTTGGCCTGTGTGTGGATATCAACAAATGTTTGGACTGCAGTTTTGTGTGAATGGGTTTTAATATTAGAAAGCCTTATTTCTTTAGTTTGTGCCCAAATCTAAGACACTGAAGCATCCTTTTATTTGTTTGCTAGAGGGAAGCATAAATTGACAAAGGAAAAGTTTGGGATAGGTTGGGTTGTGTATTTTGGATAGGTTGTATAGTTTGGATAGGTTGGGTTGTGTATTTTGAAATTATTCTTCTGACCCTGTATTTCTGAATTTCCCCCTTATTTCTCTGTGCCCTCAACTGTGATTGAGAAATGAACCTGAACTCCAGTGTGTGCCTCTGTTGTTCCAGATGTGAGTTTTGTATGTCATATTTTTCATTTCACTTTGTTAAAAAAGGCTGTATCTGCCCTGTTGTGACTCCCTCAAGGTGCTTTGGTCTGGATTTATCACTGCAGCGTGTTGTGGAGTTGTTTTCAGTTGAGTTTAATCACATGAAAAACACCAAAATGAGGGAAAAGATCTGAGGCCTCTCTTCCCCTCAGAAGCTTTGTAGTGGCATCTCAGCAGGCACAGTTAGTGTGTGTCTGCTGGTATGAAAGGGTCAGGCAGTGGCAGGGTCAAGGCAACCTCTGGGCTGAATGCAGCTCCTGTTTGCTGGAGTTCCTTTGTGCCTTGTTCAGCTCCAGCCATCTGCCACCAGGGGATGTGCAGCCAAGTGCCCTGGGAGGCCCCAAATGGATTCTGACCTTTTTTTGAGGAGTTCTAAGTTTTATTCCTGGAAAAAAGTGGGCATGGAGAAGGGGAGAAGTCTGGAGGTGGTGGGTTGGTGCTGTGTGACAGATGTACTGCTGCTCCTCTGCCTCTCAGGATAGTGCAGAGGGCTTTTGGAAATGGTGGAGCCATTCCTGAACCATTCCTGAACCATTCTTGAGCCCTTCCTGATCCATTCCTGAGCCACTCCTGAGCCATTCCTGAGCCACTCCTGAATAATTCCTGAGCCGTTCCTGAGCCACTCCTGAGCCATTCCTGAATAATTCCTGAGCCACTCCTGAGCCCTTCCTGAGCCACTCCTGAGCCATTCCTGAACCATTCCTGAACCATTCTTGAGCCCTTCCTGAGCCATTCCTGAGCCACTCCTGAATAATTCCTGAGCCATTCCTGAGCCATTCCCACCTGGAAGGTGATAACAGAGCTCAGTGGGGTTGCTTAAACAACATGGGCTGGGTGTACAGCAGGGTTGGGCTGTGGTCTTGTCTGTGGCACCTTCTCTCTCAGTGTCCTGCTCAGGAGCTGTGTCCCTGCATGCCTGCACCTGCTCTTCCTGCTGCAGAGCTCTCCAAACTCTGGCCAGCTGCCTCTTGCTGCTCTCTGTGAGCAAAGTGTGCATCCCAAAATCCTGCCTGTGTGCCCTTCTCTGAGAGCAGCAGCATCTCTGCTGGCTGTGGGGCCCAGCCCCAGCACAGTCCTGGGATTCAGCCTTTGGTAGGGGAAAACTACAGGAGAAAATACTCTTTTTTGTGTTAAAGTGGTTTAAATCTATTCCAGAGGCAGTCCACATCACTGAAACGTTAACCATAGCAGGCACTGGTGTGAATTTTGGGGGTTCCTGCAGCCGAAGAAGCTGGTGGTAGATGGCCCGTGGAAGCTGGATTTAATTTAATTACATTTCCTGGGATTAGTCAGATCTGGGCCACTAGATTTTATATGAGGTCTTGAAGTTGTAAGAAGGAGTCTCTGCAAGGTGTTTGAGAAGCCCTGCAGACACCATGAGCTCCATGACCTGTGTCTGCACTGGAAGAGCTTCCTGGGAGGCTGACAAGGTTTTCCTTACTCCACAAAAATTCACTACATGCCCCTGAACTGCTGCCTTATTCTTTGCCTCTGCACCTACCCTCCTCTTTGCCAGCCAAAGGAGATGTCTGCATTTTCTGGAGCTTGATAGAAGAAAACCAGAGTGGTTTGGGTTCCAAAATACAGAGCTGCAACACTTATCTATATGAATTTGCTACGTGGGTGGAGGATAGAAATCTCAAAATCCTGAAATGTAGTTGCAGAAGAGAACCACAAATCTAACAAAGCACAGAATTAAACTGCAGCAGTGCCCAGTCTGTTGCCTCTGAGATGTTCCTTGGCTCTGGGAGCTTGGGGAAAGGCCCCAAAAGGAGATTATCTCTTTCAGATTGCATGATAAGAGAAGGTGCCTGTTCGCCTGTTGTACCTAAGATATGTCAGAGCCATTAGGAAATGAATTTTTAAAAGCTCCACACTTTGATCCTCTTCCCCTCCCTTAAGTTTATCAACCTTGTCTGCACATGTGCAAGTGGAGCTACTTCCCTTTATTCTTACTCTGGAATACACAAATTGCTTTGATTTCTCCTTTCTCTTTTCCCCAGTGTCCTGTTCATGTTCTTTTGTAGAAAGGCAAGTGTCTCTTATCTGTCTCTCATTTCTCTCTTCATTTCCCAGGCATGGAGATTCCTCTTCAACATTTCCATGTGCTCTTGACAGCTCACATCTAATGTACCAGAAAAAAGATTGATGCAGATGAGAGATGCTATGAATTCTATAGAATTTCACAGCTCATGGCTGGAGGTTTCTACAGAGACCAAAAGTGCTGTAGTCACACTGAGCCAGCTTGTCTCACATGCTGCATCTGAGTTATTTCTCCTGAAAACACATTCAGAGTCAGCTCTGCTCATGCAATGTCCTGAGTGGAGAGTTGTTGTGTCTCCTTACCTGAGCTGGTGCTTTCACAGAGCCTTTAGGAATAAGAGCTTTTGTCTGGGTTAGGTACACTGGCTTTCTGTGGTTGTGGGCTTTTTCAAAAAGAACAGAAATTGCCATTTCTTCTGAAAGTCAGTGAGGAACTGGCAGCTGACATGGACTCCTGGAAGAAATTAGCCTTGAGTAATGTCCATGCTGGCTATCCCCCTCCCTCCTCTCCTGTAAAGCTGAAACAATGGAAAAAATAAGTTCTGCTACTTTGCAGTAAGTATTTTCCCTAACCAGACTGAAAATTCATCTCTAGCTGCCTTAGGAGAGCATTTCCCACAAATGTGTTGGCTTATTTCCCATGTTTCAAGTGAAGAGAGTCACTGCTCTTGACCCCACATTCAGGAGAGGTTTCTGTGCTAAAGGTGTGGGTCATGGGTAAAGAGCTCAATATAATATTTGGATTTCTTGTTACAAAGCTCATATGTCTGAGTTCCTTTCCCACCCTCCTCCTGGAAAAGCCTGGAAAAAAGATGGAAAGAGAATAGAATCTGTGATGAATGGGCCCACAGAGCCCTCCCAGCTGGTGGAACAGGTGATAGCTGCTGGGAAGAGAAGCATTCACATTTCAGAGTGGGTTTTGTCTGCTCAGAGCAGTGTAAGAGTGACATGGTTGGAGGAGAAATTTGCCTTTCATACTTCATTTGGCTGTCAGCTGGCTCTAGTGTTTGTTTATGGTTCTTAAATCTCTTGTTCAATTTAAAAAATCTAGCAAAAGACAGAGGACAACAGAAATACTTGTATTTGCAGATGGGGCTGGGCAACACTGAGACTTCAGTGCTGGAGGCAAAAAAAGCCCAAACTTCCTAAGTTTTCTGTGAGACTTATGTGCATCCAGTCAGAATCCAGAGTAGACCTTGTATTTTACAGATGGGTCCTGTCTTTCTGAATGGACAAGTGCAAATATCTGTCACATGAATTTCATATTTAGGCATGGCTAACAATATCAAAACTGTTTTTCAGCAGTTACCTAGTTTTATTGCCAAAAACTATGCTTTGAGAGCTAAACTGTACAGCATATTGCTGGGAGCCTGGCAATGCCTTCTTGTTTTCATGTAAGTGTACATGCATTATTTTTCATGAAGAATAAATGCACAAGGCTAATCATGTTGGCATAGTGTCTGCTTGTGCAAACACTGTGTGTTGCTTTTGTTCACTGAAAAGAAGAGTGAAGCAGACTGGAACGTTCCCAGGGCCATTAAGGAGAATGGGATGACTGGCTCCACAGGGTAATTAAACTAAAATATGCTGTAATGAGGGTTTGATAAGGCTGAGCTGGGTATTGGGTCCTGGTTGGTTGCATTTGGGGTTTGGGTGCTGATGGAATGAGGCTGGTCCCTGCTGGGGACAGTCACTGCTGTGCCCCAGGGCTGAGTTTGCTTGAGGGGGTTAACTTTTCTTTTAAAATTTCTTTTCTAGAAATGTGATCATGTTCTGAGGGCTGCTTCTAGTCTGACACTCAGGAATTCTGTCACCAAGTCTCTTTTGATCTGTACCTGCCTCAGTTCTGCTGGAGGACCCTCAATCTCACCACCGCCTTGGCTCTCTTGTGCATTTACTGCTTTGCTCTTGCCTTTCCCAGTGGAAAATCTTCATTCCTTTTTATTTATCTGCCACAGTGTTAACAGCAGCATCTTGGTAAATTAACTTGGAAATCAGTTGTTTGCCCCTCGAGTTTCTCAGGATGTTTAAGTTAAGTTGGCTGGATGTAAGAAGCAATTTCTGTTGCATAGAATTTTCTGTGGTAAAAAACAGAGGGAGGGATGGTGTCCTTCCTGGGGAATTTATGCCTCAGTATTAAGAGAGAACTTGGGGAGGTTGTTCTCAGGTAATTATTGGTGGTTTGGTGGCATCTTAACACAGGCTTTTTTAATAAAGCTGCAAGAAGCTGCTGAGGCACCCTGATTTTGTATCAGTCTATTAATTCTAATTCCCAAATAAATATTAAAGACACTAAACCACTGTTTTGCCTGCACAAAAGAAATGGGATTGTAATGTCCACAGCAGCTGACTGACTGGCACATAGGGACCTAATTCTTGTCTGTTCAAAGCCTTTGTGCCTCTTGATTAATATTAACTTGGGGTGTTGTGTGCTGGTGAATTGAGAGAGGAGACCCCACATCATGGGGCCAGAGGCTGCTATTATTTCTAGCAAACATTTGGTTTTGCTGTTTTGCATCAGGTCTCATGGAGTGATTGGTATTGTCAGCTCCCATCTGAGCGTTGTCCTCAATTAAATCCACACAGCAAGCCTGGATTAGTGACCCTGCTGGAAATGGGTCTTTGGTGAAGTTTGATGAGCTCTCTGCACAACTCCCTGAAAGGTGTTTGTGCTCAGGTGAGGGTTGGGCTCTTTCTCCAGACAACAGTTGTCAGAACCAGAGGTCACAGTCTTAAAAGTCAAAGTCTTAAGCTGTGCCTGGGGAAATGTAGGTTGGATATTAGGAAGAAGTTTTTCACAGAAGGAGTAATAAAACTTTGGAATGGCCTGCCCGGGGAGGTGGTGGAGTCCCCATCCCTGGGTGTGTTTAACAAAGCCTGGATGTGGCACTGGGTGCCCGGGTTTAGTTGAGGTGTTGGGGCTGGATTGGACTCAATGATCTTGAAGATCTCTTCCAACCCTGTGATTCTGTGATTTATGTTAATGGCTCTGTATACACAGTGTCCTCAGTTCCTTGGGGAATTAGGAAGTTGAGATGCCAGGGAGGTGTTTGAAGATCAGATGCCTCTGTGACAGTGCCAGCAGATCAGCACTCCAGCAGCAGCCCAAGCTGCAGGATCTGGGTCTGCACAGGCAGTCACCTGGTCAGGGAGTTAACAGGTGTCTGAAAGAAAACAAGATTGTTCTCAGGGGCTGAACAGGAAAAACCGCAACTGAGGGTTGCTGTTCTGCTGATCCAGGGCTGAGGTACAGCTGAGGAGTGGGAACTGCAGCAGGCATGGGAGCAGCTCTGCTGAGGGATCATTAGAGCCTGAGTGCATCCCCTCATTGCTGCTGGGGTTTGGCTGAAGTGCCCTGGGTGGGAGTTATATCCCTCCATCCAAATCCAGTCACTCACGGACACAGATGCTGTCCTGAGACCCTTCATGTTTGTTCTCATCCTCATGGCACATCCTGTGCCAAAATTTTCTGGCTTGGCTGTGGACCAACCATTTGGCTGTTTGCATAGGGCTTGTATTCAGCTCACACCTGCCTTTCATGAGCTGCTCTGCCTACCATCCTGCACTCTGAAATACCTTTTGTACTGGGGTTTTTGAAGGTGGTTTTTTTCCTCCACCCTTTCTGGTTCCCCTCCTGAAGGGAAGAACCCCCTTTGGTGGCATCCCTCTCCCAAGAAGTGATTCAGAGCATTCCAAGCAGTATAAGAGGGCATTGAATCAATCCTAGTTTTATCAGCTTTACAGGTAACATACAGAGATAACTGTGAGTCTGATTTTAATTGTCTTAATGATTAGATACTCTTAGAAGGATTTGTTGTAGTTAATCCTTAATGTTCAGCTCATTCATTGTGGGTGAGGCATGAGCACATAGCAAAGACATATGGAGGTCAGACACCCTCCTGCTCTCTCTGTCTGTAGCTCTTCACAGAACAGCAGGGAGAGAAAATCTGCTTCTCACAGATGTTCAGCTTATGGAGGTTGGAATATAATGAACTGAATCCTATTCAGCTGGGCTGGGGTGTCTGCAGTGGCATCCCTGTGGTTGTGCTTATGCCCATCAGAGTGGGGAGGCAGCTTTGGGGTGGGATCTGCTCCTGCATGTCCTGCCTCCAACAACTGCACTAATCCAGCTAAAGCAGATTAATCATTAAAGCCCTGAGCCAATATTCATTGAAATTAAAGGAAAGATTCCCTTTGGCATAGATGGATTTGGGATGAGAGTCTGCAAAATTAAAGTGGCATCAGACTGTTGGTACATAAAATTTCCCATGGGTTGGAGTTAACCAGCACATGCTGACCCTGCATGTGAGCATCTTCCTTGCAAGCAGTCTAGTAGGTGACTTGATCTCCACAAAAGCCTTAAAATATTTAGAATATAAATATTATTCTCTATTTATTTTAAGTTCAGTAGGATATTTACTTTTTAATGAAGATGCTAGTAAGTAAATTAATATCCTGTTCCCATAAAAGAGAGAAACTGGTTTTTACGCAGGAGTGAGAACTGTAGGAAAACACTGTTTTATCACAACACTCACTCTAAAATAATAAGAGTTGTCAAAATTGAGCTGTCTGTGACTTCAGCAGCTCTATTCTAAAATACAGTTGTTGGTCTCTCTGCTACAAAATGTGTTTGGCAATGCTGTTTTCCAGCACAGTAAATGTGTGTCCTGTGTGCTACATCTGCACTGTGGATGCAGCAGAGCACTTCATGCATGTGTCTGCAGAATTCTTTGTGAGAAAGGAAATGTTTGTGAATGGGGACTTTAAAATGGTCTCAGAGGAAGGCAGTGGTGAACTTAGCCATGAGTAACTGTTGAAAGCTGAACCTGCACCAAGGTTCAGGAGTTAATTTGTGTGAGGTAGTGCAGTTGTAGGCAAGCAGGAGTTAACTCTGCTGCAGACTGCTCCCAGCCTGCTTGAGGAATTCCTGCCAAGCAGGAGCTGTAAGTCACTCTCACTTTCTGTAATTAGAAGCTCCTATGCACACATGAAACCTCTCTGTTCAAGACTCTGAATGCCTCAGCACCTTCTGTAAAGCTTGAAGGCTGTGACAAATTATTACAAGTATTACCCATGTTTTACACCAAAGAATACTTAAAGAAGTAGGTCTTGCCCATGTCATCCTGTAATTCAGAGGTGAAAGTGGAAGTTATCTTGGCCAGCAGATTTTTCTGGCCTTTTGTCCTCCCAGTCCTGGCACAGGAACAGCAGCTTCCCTCTCTGATGCCACTTCCCCTCATCCTTTCCACTGACTGAAGTGTTGTGTCTGTAAACATCATTGCCTTTGGCATTTGGCTGAGGGTGTGCAGTCACTGAGCTATAGGGTAACTTTCTGTCCTGCTCATGCTTGCCTTATTTCACACTTAAATCTGCACAGTTCTTTAGGATTCGTGTCCCTCTAGACCTCAGGAGCCTTTTGTTTTGCTGTATAAGTTATTTCACAGAAATACTTCCTACAGAATATTTTATTTGGAGGTATTTGCTCAGAAAAAAAATCTTGTCAGAAATTAGAAGGGTTTGATGGAGATTTGAGCAGAAGAATTTCAGGTGAAGGTGGTAGGATGTTGAGAAAATTCTGAACCCTCAAAAAGGCCTTGGGGTATCATCCTCAGGGACTGACTCTGTCCTGGCTGGGTGTTCAGAAGATAAAAAACAAAAACTAATAATCTGATAAAGTGATGAAGAAGTGGCATGAGAGAGAGTCATAATCCACATGTGAGTCTTTCATACCAGTAAGGTGTGCTGGGAATGGGAGCAGAGTGTGTGCTCAGGGTGCTCAGTGGGGCCTGTGCTCAGTCTTCTGTGCAGCCCAACTCCTCAGCTCCCAAGTTGTATCTGTGATCTCTCACTTCACATCATCAATTTCCCCACCACCCCTCCTGGAGTGGTGTATGATGTCATTTCTGGTGGTCACTGAGGTTTAGATCTGTTGGGTTTGAGAACACTTGCTGTGTTTGTATCATAGCTCATGTATTTTAGGATCAGATTTGGGTCATGGTCATGTTTACTTTCAAAAAAAAAAGAAAAAAAAAGACATCCACTGCAAATAGGTGACTTGGCTTTTCTGCCAATGATGCCTATTCATGTACAGCTCATTGCCCTTTGAGCTGGATACTTAGCTGTTAAAGCCAGGTATTTGGAATGAAGTAGATGACTCAGTGTTAATCTGCTCTCAAATATCCTTTTTATTAGATTAGGCCAAGCAAAGGCAGCCCAGCACACCCTGCACTCTGTGGAGCTGTGTACAATCAGCCCTTTGTGTGCTGGGCAGCCTGCTCTGTGCATGGATGTATGGCTGCAGGAATAAAGGCTGAAGGAGTGCTGAATCAAAGCTGTGTTTAGCACAGTGCAGCCCCAGGATTGTGCCCAAGTTTGCTTGGCAGTGGTCATTTTTACCTTTGCTGTATTTCCTCTGGGATCCTGGGGTGCTGCAGGAATCTCCCTCTTCCAGGGGGATGACTCAAAGAGATGGTGCAATTGTACTGATGTCATGTTTCTACTGAGGAGGGGAAAAAACTACACACAGGGGAGAAAGAATGTGCTTGTCTGTCTGCTGGTGCCATCCCCGTGGCTCAGACTCTGCTGTTTCTCAGCATAGCTGGTCACACTGAAAACCAGCCTCTCAGCATGCAGAGCAGGAGCTAAAAAAACATCCTCCTTCACTCTTATATGTCAGGTGTTAAGTTTTTCTACTTCTCCCCTCAAGAGTAGCTGCAGACAGGGCATGAGGAAATGTGGCTGCAGGCTGGCAGCTCTTGTAAAGAGCTGTGAAGATTATCCCAACTCCTGCCAGAAGGAAGAAGAGCAAAGTAAAATTAGAAAGTCAGAGAAAAGCTTGTGGCTGTACCAAAGGAAAATTTCTGAGATTCAGCAGGTAGAAATGAGAAGTGGCAAAGAAGTATTTCTGAGATTCAGCAGGTAGAAATGAGAAGTGGTTATCTGTCAAGAGAAGAGGAGTGAGGAAGATCTTAGTGCTGTGCTGAATTGCTACAAGTCTAGCCCTTATAATGGGGAGATTCCCTGGTGACCGGAACACTCCTGCCTGAGCTTCCATTTGCACAAATGCACCAAAATAAAGGATGCTTTGAGCCTGAGCTGGGGGAGTGCAGTGGAAGCACAGGTGTGAGTGGCACAGCTCCTCACCTGTCACACCAGGGAAAATCCTGCTCTGCTCTGGAGCTAATCTGCTTGTAGGCAGCCCGGCCAGGTCACTGAGCACTCTGAGCCTGTTCCAGAGGTTAAAATGCTTGTTCCATGGCTGGAGTAAATCACTGAGCACTCTGAGCATTTATCAGAGGTTTTAATGCTTGTTCCATGGCTGGAGTGAGTACTGTGCCCACAGGCAGTCTGTGCCAAAGCTGGAGTCAAACTAGACTCTCTCCTGGCATTTAGCTTTTCTTTCCCATGGATTGTTGGAGGTACAGTGAATCTGCTTGTGCATGGCTGCTCAGGTTATGCCCTGTGAGTAAATACCCTGAGTTATGCACACACAGCAACTTCTCCTGCATCTTGTTCCCAGTACAGGGAGCTGCTGGGATCCTCTAAACTGGCTCCAGGCTGATCAGAAAGTAATAACTGGCTTCCAGCCAAAGCCAGGCTCTTTTTTTGGTGCCTTCTCTTCTCCATTTGATTGGGACTGAGCTAATGCTGTCATTCCTGAATGACTAAGGCAGTGGCCTTTCTGTGTGCACCTGCTTGAGCCATGCACTGCTTGGCTGCTCCTCTCAGTTGGTGCTGCAGGAATGGTCCCAAAGTACATCCAAGTGGGTTTTGTGTGGGAATGATGCCTGAGAAAAATTCCAATACGTAAAAAGGCTGTGAAATTTCAAACCCCTGCTGCTCAATTAGTTCTTCTGGTGGGGAGAAAGCACTATGCTTTACTTGGCTGCTCTTTACAGTGTTTGGTGCTTAAGAAAAATTTCTCCAGTTCAGAACAGTCCCAAGACTGTTGCTCTCTCTCTGTGCTAGTGCCAGTGTTCTGCCTGGGAATTCGTTTATAAATGTCTTATTAAAGACCTGTGTCTGCCTCCTTTTCTTTCTTTCTGTCATTGGATCAGCTCAGTGAGAGCAGCTGTCCTCACTTCCATCACAGCAGCCCCAAACCACACTTGTGCCTTGCAGATTCCCACAGCCAAAGAACAGCAGACAGCTGTGCACGTGTGTGTGCTGGGCTTTGTGGGCATGGCGGTTCAGGCTGAGCTCCTCCTCGAGCTTCTCCATGCTTCTTTGAAAAGAAAAGACTCCAAGAAATCAGCTTTGTGCTAGTTTTATGGAGAAGTGAACACACAGGGTGAGACTGCAGCTCTCCAGCCGAGGGTGAGTGTGAGCTGGGCATTCCCTGGGCTGCTGGAAGGAGGCTCCCTGTGCAGGGCAGGAGCCTTTCCTGTGAGTATCCCCTCCCCAGCTGCTGGTTTTGTTCTCACAGGTTACCCTGGGCTGCTTTCTAGTGCTCCTTTCTGCCCTTAAGTCTTTCATTGCTTGCAGTGGTCAGTGGGAGGTAACCCAGTTTGGCTGTGGGGCTGCTGGGACAAAACCTAGTGAGTCTTTGGGGCTAAGGGCTTGCTAGAATAGAAAACTGTATTTTCTTGTCAAAATAAGTTATGGTGAATAACTTATGGTGAATAACTTATTCTATGTGGAATATTCTCTAGTTGAAGTGATTTTATTGTTTGTTTAAGGAAGAATGGAAACTTATTTTGTAATATACCCTTTAACATAGTGGTGTTTAGTAAATTCTAGTTTTGCAAATGTGTCTGCATGTTATTTCTAGAGATGAGGGGTGGCACATGCTGAGGAGGAAGATATGGGTGCTCCAATCTTTGTTAAACTTGCAAAGCTGTTAAAGTTGCGGGATTTTTGTTTTCATTATTTCTGGTGAAAACGGGATGCTTCTCCAGAGGTGTGATATATAGACCCTGTTTTAAGGCTGAAAAATGTTAAATAGAGTATTGAAAAGTAAATGTTGAAAGAATATGGTTTTAAAAATAATAATTATGTAAAAATTGAGACTGCAATTTTGAGATTAATAGATCCATCCATATGCTGCAAGGTAATTATCCCTCAGTGAAAGAAACCCTGTGCATTTTCTAATAGTCACTTGCCTCCCTTGTAATGCCAAACCCAATCTGCTTTGCGTATTTTGTTGAATACCGTTGTTTATTTGAAAAAAAAACCCTTTAAATCCTCACACATAAGTATATAGCTTTGCTGTTTGTTTCTTTTCAGAATTATAGTGGATTTGATCTGGCATAGCTGGTAACTCCCCCAGCTCCTCCATCTCTAGCAGGCAGCAGGAATGTGTGTCCTGCCAGTGGCAGAGCAGATTTTGTACCAGTCAGCATCTTGAATGAGACCTTTATAAGAAAGCCTTTGTTTGGGGTGTCTGTGTGAGGCTCACTGCCCTCCCCAGCTGCCTCTTTGGAGGCAAATATTTGTCTCAATGGGCATCCCCTTCCATTCAGAGACATCTCTGCAGTGGTCCTTACTGGGTATTGCTTCTCATTCATAATTCTCATTCTTGCTCTCTTCCTTCTCATTGCAGTTTTATTTCTGGATGTGTCTCCTCCCTTCAGAGGAGCTAAACACAGGGATGCTGAAGTTGTATCAGATATTAATATCCACACCACTGGGGTTTCTCCTGGGAGCAGGAGGGCTGTAGATTTCCAGGGTGCCAGATGCAGAGCTTGCCTCTGTGCCAGATCACAGCCCCAACTTTTCAGCTTTGAACTTGCAGAGCTTTCAGCTCTTGTTTCCAAGTCAGCCATAAATCTCTGGGGCTCCTTCCTCCCACAGGGTGCTGCCAGGCAGTTGGCTGTTGTCTGCACAGTGTTGCTTTTTCTCACAGGTACCTCTTCCCTCTCTGTTTCTGCCTCATCCTGCAGTGTGAAAGGGCTGTGATAAATCCTGCAGAAAACAGCTGCTTCCTTGCTGTGCTCAATAATTTGAATTTCCACGTGGCAGTGGGCTGGCTTTCACCTGATTGCTAACAGCATCATGTTTATGTAATCCAGGTTGCTCAAATCCCCATGTGGTAACCTAGAAATTCCATGTGGCAAGGGCTCAGTAGTGAGAGCTGCAGAGGCAGCAGGCACCAGCCCTTCTCCCACAGGAGTCTGTGCCTGTGTGGCTGCTGCTGCTGCTGCCAAGGGAAGAATCCCTGAGCCCTGCACAGGAGGTGCAGCAGGTTGTGCATCCTCCTCTCTTGCCCAGTAGACAAGCTGCTGTAGGTGGTGGGGAGCAGATACTCTGCACTGTCCTCCTGTGAGGGGAAGCTCTGATGAGCTCTGTTCTCCCTCAGTGAAGTTCTGCAGGGTTGTGCTTGGAGATGAAATGGCACTGCAGAGCCAGGGAAGCTCACAGTAACTGCAGTGTAAAGGATGAGTAAAACCCACTGCACCAGGAGCTGACAGCTTTGTGGCTGTAGGGACAAGACCAGGCTGTCCTCCAGCCCACAGTGGAGGGTGGTGGGCTGTTGGATGGGATATTATTGTCCAGCCCACAGTGGAGGGTGGTTGTGGGGGTACCAGTTTGGGTTTCTCTGGGTCTGGACTGAAGGCACTTGAGACAGTTCATGTTTGGACTCAGGTGTTTATTATTTCTTATCAGTAAAACAGTCTCACTACTGTGAGTTGGGCAGCTTTCCATTAGAAGGCACAAAATGGCCAACAGTCTCTTGTTACAAGGTCTTTTAAAATTAAACTATCCAATTAAGAACTGACACCTGGATTATTTTCCCTTTTAACCCAGTAACTGATCCCAAAGAGCCTCTATTGGGGACTTTTCTGCCCAATTACAAAATGCCACCCAAACCCATGGAGAAGGAGGAAGAAGCATGAGGAAGAAACCCAGGATGACACCCTGTGCCCTCCATCTTGCTTCCATCCACAACATACTAAAAATACCAAAACCTGAATTTCTCACCAAGTGATACACCTACACTACTCTCTATAATCTATTTCACACTTTTGTGGATTTTAGTTTATCTTGAAGTCTGGGAAACTTTCTCCATGAATGAGGGTCAGAGTCAGTGCTCCCCTGGGGGTCAGGGCACCCCAGAGCAGACACAGAAATATTCCCAGTGCCCTGGGTTTCCACAGGTGGTGGGCTGTTGGATGGGGTATTATCATCCACCACAGATCTTTGGTGCTCTGAGCAGGGACGGTGTGTGAGTGTCATCCCCACCTCATCATCTGAGCACTGAACCAAGCAGTGAGCCAGGCTGCTCTAGTGCTCCAAGGCTCTTGAATAATCCCTGTGGCAGTAAAACCAGACCTTATTCCTTTGAGCTGGCACCCCTGTGGCCAGCAGTAGGGTTTTCCAAGTGACAAAATCTTGGCTTCAAATGGGCATTACAGTCCCCTGGTCTCAGGACTGTCCTGAAGCCCTGCCCGGGCTGGGAGGAGCAGAGCTGGTACCAAAAGTTTTTTTTTTTTGGACCAGTCTGGTTGCAAGGCTGCACTTTGAGATGCTCAGAGACTGCACAACTTGCTGTCCCATCACAGGTCAGTGGCGTCTACAGCAGGGATCAGTGACAGGAGGCTGAAATGCCTTCAGTCTCGTGCCAGTGGCAGTTCTGCTAGGCTGGGGCTCCTTTTGGTGCTGGGTAGTGGATGAGAAGTTCACTGATTTACCATGGAGAGGGAACACAGCTGGGATTGGGTGGGCAGCTCTGTGCTGCATGTCTTGTGATGTGGTGGTTTGGGGGTAAAAACCTCTGAAAATTAAAATACAAAAGAAAAAAGACATCTTTTAGGGCACTGTAAAGCTCTTCTGTAAATGTAATGTTTGTGCTTATTCCCCCCTCCTTCCTGACATGAGACACTGCTCTGGAATCTCTCTTCTTTCTTTTCTTTGGTTGTGGTTTTAGTTTTTTAGTTTTTTGTTGTTGTTGTTGTTTTGTTTTTTTGGTTGGTTGGTTGGTTGGAGATTTTTTGTGTGTGTGGTTTTTTGGGGGTTTTTTTGTTTGTTTTTTGGGGGGGGTTTGTTGGGTTTTAGGATTTTTGTTGTAGTTTTTTCTTTCCTCTTTCTTTTAAATCTAGTGTGCCTCCATTTCATCAATTAACTGCTTGTCTCCTGATTCCCATGGCAACACAACGGGCTGTTGCATTTCTGAGTCCTTTGGCAGTTGTGGTGCCTGGCATGTGTCTTGGGAGCAGCCAGGCCACAAAAGGGTTCTGCAGGGAGTAGGAAATCCATGGGCAGCCCTCACTGAGCACTGCCTCGCACACTGAACTGCTCTTCCTTTCCTCTCCCTCCTCCCCTTTACATACAAGTTTCCTTTCCCCTTTGTTTCAGTTGCCTGGTGTTAAGAAATGAGCAACTGGAGTGCTGTGGGAAGTCGAAGGGTGTGCAGAGAGTGAGGGGATGGATGGGTTCAGTGGATGTGACTGAAACAGCACGAGGCTGAGCATGTCAGGGATCCTGCAGGGAAAGTGTTCCTGCTGCTGCTGTGCTCTCTTCCTCCCACTTCAGTTTCCAGGGCTTTCCTGAGGGGGGGTTTCTTGCTTCTGTACTCTACAAAGCTTCTGTTCACTCCTTCCTACAGCAGTTTCCAACAGTTGGAAGAATCCATGCCCTTTTTGCAGAAGCCCTTGTGCTGCAAGGGATTTTGGACACATGGCTTTCATTGACACGGTAACAGGAGCCCTGTGAACAGGCTGAGACTTCAGTTAAACTTTTAACCTCTCCACCTCTTGGGTGGTGGGAATTTGGCTCCTGAATACTGGTGCCCTGTCAGTGTGGGTCCCTAAAACTGGTGGGATGAGTTTGCAGGAAGAGCTCTAAGCACTAGGTTTGCCACAGTGGTGCCTGATGTGCAGGCTTTGTGAAAAGGAAAGCAGAGATTTGGAGCTGAGTAAGGTGTGCGTGCAGAGGGTGCTCTGTGTGACTGATTTACAAGTTGTTGCTCAGCCCTGGAAGCTGTGACCTACAGGAAGCCCCAAAAGAATGAGCCAGCTAATGAACACAATGGGGCTGTAAAGTTGGGAAGCCTGAGTGGAGGAGATCCTGCTCACTGCTTGTTGTGTCCTGGAGCCTGGTCCCACTGAGAGGAGGAGGGCAGCTGCTGCTGTGGAAGTCCTGGCTAGCAGGTGAGGTCTGTTCTGGACAGAGCAGCACAGGGAGATCCTCTTGGATGGAGCAGGAAGAGCATTCCTCATCACTGGCTTCCAGGTGAGCTGCTGAGCTGGAGCCCAGCAGTGACCTTCAGAGGGCTCCTGTGGCTTCTTGGTTGGCCTCAGCAGGTACTGCCAGAGTTGGACTAGAAAGTGCCCAGTTTGTTCTGTTGAGTGGATTTCTCTTCTCAATTTCATACCTGAGATCTGTACCCTTGGTTTGCTGTATCTTGGAACTTTTTTCTTAGTGAATTTTTTAATACTTGTTGGCATGTGATTGGGGAGTCTGCCTAGAACAAGAAGGCTTTTCTTCTTCAAAACAGCAAATCCATGTTTGGATATGCTGTTTTGAAGACCAATAGACAAACTCTTTAGGTGCCTGTAGGCTGGAAAAGCTCAGGACTCCTTCATGGCATCCTCTTGGGTGGCTTTCCCTTCAGCTGTAAGAGGTACCTGGAGAGTGGCAGTGCCAATGTCAGCTCTCTGGGAGCAGTGCCATCAGCTGCGCTCACTTTTGGGCCACCCTAAGGTACTCATGGGATTCAAGTCAAGTTACTCACTGCTCCATTTGCCTTCTGAAAGGCTGGTGACCAGATACTTACCTGGGAGGATCAGAGCTTAGTCTGCTTGGACTGCTTGGGATGCTGTCTGCCATCTAGCTGGTGGGTTAGTAAAAGCCAAGAGAAAAGAGTTCAGCTTGATCATGGTTACTCTGAAAACCTGCTGCACCAAAGCCCATTAGCTGCTCTGTGGTTATTATTTCATATGTGGGTAATGAAAGCCATGTAAAACACAAGTTTCTACACTTGTGGCCATAATAAACAAGGTGAATCTTCAGGCAGTTCCTTATTTACATCCTGTGCTTTTGAATAATTCACCTCATGCACAAGAATAATGATGTTTTTGCCTGCACTGCTCAGGAGCCTGGGATGAGATTGTTTCCCTGAGATGTGATTACTGTAGTTCAGCATACCTGCCTACCAGACAGGCACCTAAAATGAACAAGAGTTCAGTGTAAAGTTCCACTAAAATTTTGACTTTTGGGGGAGGACAATGTTGCACCAGGAATCCAATGAACTGTTCTTTATTTTTTTTGCTGGTCCAAGTCAGTTTTGAAGGTGTTTGCTCTTGCAGTGAAATACAGTGAGTCTAAATGCAATTTTAAATACTGCTGCATTGTTTGTTCAGCCTTGGGCAGCCTTCCTGCCTTTTTTTCTTGAGCTTTGCTTATCCCAGCCACATTGCAGAGATGCTGGAGAGAGTTAATGTGACCTGTACCTTGACCATTAACTAACACCTGAAATCAAGAGCTGTGCTGAAACTCAGGCTCAGTAAGTCTAGAAAAACAATTCTGATCTCTTCTCAGTATAGTAGCAGAGCCCCCAGATTTTATGTGCTTATAGTTCCCTGTACAGTAGGTTGAGTTTGGCTGTCCTTGGCATGGTGGGTATGTGTGCACAGCCATGTCAGTGGCACAATCTCTGTGTGTTGGGGTGCTCTGCCAAGCACAAAACCAAGGTCTAAGTTGTGTTTCTAATTTAATTTATTCTCCTACCCATCACAGACCTCGTTGGTGATAAACCCCTGTAGCCAGCTTTGGTTATTTAACTTAGAGCCTTCTTAAAATGTAATTTGCTAATCTGACTGCTTTACTATCCTGTGCTATTAAGCATTGAAATGACAATAGTGTCTTTATTTTCTGCCCATCATTGTTTTTATAGTTCAGATGGATGGAGCCCTGTTTCCTTCACACTTCTTTTTATTTAAAGTCTTTTGTAAAGATCAAAAGCTCTAAGTATCCTTATTGTCTTTGGGTATAATTTTTTAAGGTGAAACTGGTTCTTGGATGTAATCTGATAGAGCTCATCTTGGTGTACTGTCCTACAAAACTGAGAATGACACAAGCTTAAATGCCAGAAATTTGCCCAAAAGCCCCCCGAACTTCTTGATGAACACATGAGGTTGAGGAAACTTCCAAGACAGAGTCCAGAAGCCAGGAGAAGGCTCTCCCCGGGAGCTGGCTGAGCTCTGCTGGGAGCTCCATGGTCTCTGTTGCCGCCAACATTTTCAGCTGGGAGCAGTATTCACACAGCTGGGGACAGTGTTTACTGTCCTTCCTGTGCCAATCATGGGATTTTCCTGAACATTCCCCATGTGTTATGTCCTTTTTGGCTGATCTTCTCAAGAGCTGTTCCAGCCCCAGCCCACTGAGCCCAGTGAGCTGGTTGGAGATACTTCTGTTGGTGACAGGAGTTTGTACAATCACCCCTTACTTGCTGCTCTCTTCTTGTTCAGACAAGGTTCAGACCAGGCAGAGGTACTGCTTCCAGACTGGTGGCCATAGAAATTTGTCAAGTGTTGACTCTGGAGTCTAGTAAGAACCCAAGTGTCAAAATTGATCCCTTGTAACACACATGATTTAGCAGGAACTAAGTTCTTTATGCATTGCCATGGTGCTCTTTTCTTTCCTCTTTCCTAGACCTCTAGCAAAGCTTTCAAGTATCTTGCTTTGAGAGCTTTTATGTTTTTCATTCTTTCTAGGAGCTGAGCCTGATCTGTCAGGCCCATTACTTGTGGAAGAGCTGTAGAAGTGTTGTGGACTGAGCCACAGTGATGGCTGAGGCTGAACAAGTTTCACAGTTCATTACACATAAGCACTCAAGTTTGGCACTCAAGTCTCTGCAGCTGTTCAGGGTGTCCTCTGCCAGCCTTCTCTGGTAGCAAATAAAAATTTTTCCTGCTTTAGAGTTTTCTGGTTGGTGGCACCCAGAAACTTCAGCTGAAAGTTGGGCTGAAGAGTCCAGGGAGGTTTAATTGAGAGCAGGATATGTGGGACCAAGCCTCCTGCAAACACCCCCTACACCAGCTGTGTGGGAGAACCACCCTTGGGACCTCAGGGCTGGTGAGAGCTGAGGATGGCTGAAGGTCCATGGTATGTGACTTGCTGGATCTCATTTTGCAAGCGTATATCCTCAGTTTCTGTTGTGGTTTCTTTTAGGGCTTTACTCAACCTCCCCCTTTAACCCTCAGAGAGTTTTAATGAAGTTCTCATGTCCTTGTCATTCGTTGCCTGGAGCCCAGGCTGAAAGCCCAAAGTTTATGATAGGAGGGTTTGACAATGGGGTCAGCAAGAGTTGGGTCACTGCTGTCTCATTTGCTTGGGTTGACTCTGTTCCCATTCAGGCACCTGTCACGTGTTTAAGGGTCCCCTTTTGTATTATGGAGAGTTTGGCTGATCAAGATTCTGCTGGCAAGTGTGAGCAGAACACTGAATACCAGCATCACCTGCACTTTTCCTTCCCCAGGCAGCAGAGAATTGCTGGAAGGCTGGTGCTGGATAAAGGGCACTCTTTATTGCCAGTTTATCAAGTTCCATGCACATTGTGTGACCCTGCAGGGCTGTGCATGAAGGTTTGTAGATGATTCCTGTTTAGAGAGATGCTGTTTATACTGAACACACCTCAGGTGTCTGCTTGCTGCTGCATTTGCTCCAGCAAGGGCACAGCAGGAGCTGGGAAAAATGGGGAATTTGTGGAGGCCACTGTTCCACAGGAGCTGTTAGTGGGACACACAATGCGGTTCTCATAGTGACAAGTACTGAAACATCAGTGCCTCACACTCTTTTTAAAAAATTTATACATTTGGATTTATTTTTTGGGGTGAAAGGATGACTTTGGCTTCTTCCTGCAAAGCAGCAGTTCATTGGGCTCCCTTTGGTCCTTAAGCACTTACCACCACTCCTGTGCTTTTGGTCTTATACATACTCTGGGGCTGTGAGGGAGCTGAGGTATTGTAAAGGGGATGAGGACATGGGGTCATTTCTTTATGTTCTGTGTGAGGCCTGCAGGAACTGGGCAGCAGATGGAAGATCTGTGCAGATTTACACTGAAGAAAGTGTGTAAGTAAGAGCATCACTCAGGTTTAATCCTCACAGGGCGTACACCTGCAATCTAAGTTGGTGTCCCAGATGTTTTCTTTCTGTAAATGCCTTTTCTTGGTGTTCTGCCTTCCTTCTAGGACTTCTCCTTATACTAAAACCTGTTTTCCCTTGATTCACAGGCTCACCTTTACACAAGCAGGGCACCACATCCACTGCCAGCGCCGAGAAGTCGGCTTCGAAGGTTGCCGAGGTGGGCGATGATTTCCTGGGAGACTTCGTGGTGGGCGAACGCGTCTGGGTGAACGGAGTGAAGCCAGGAGTGATCCAGTACCTTGGGGAAACGCAGTTTGCTCCGGGCCAGTGGGCAGGGGTTGTTCTGGATGACCCGGTGGGTAAGAATGACGGCTCCGTGGGAGGAGTGCGCTACTTCGAGTGCCAGCCACTGCAGGGGATCTTCACGCGACCGTCCAAGCTGACGCGGCAGCCGGTGGCCGAGGGCTCGGGGAGCGACGCGCCCTCCGTGGACTCCCTGACGGCTCAGAACTTGTCCCTGCACTCGGGGACAGCCACGCCACCTCTGTCCACGCGCGTGATCCCGCTGAGGGAGAGCGTCCTCAACAGCGCCATGAAGACAGGAAACGAGTCCGGGTCCAACCTGTCGGACAGCGGCTCGGTGAAAAAGGGGGAGAAGGATCTGCGCCTCGGGGATCGTGTGCTGGTGAGTTGGCTGTGGGGTATCAGCGTGGAAACACAGGGCACCAGCTCACATCCCAGACAGCAGACCAAGAGCTAAATTTTACAACTCACTTTAAAAGTTTTTTGACCAATTGTGGAAACCCAGGGCACTGGGGATGCTTCCCTGTCTGCTCTGGGGTGCCCTGACCCCCAGGGGAGCACTGACTTTTGTGGTGGTGTTCACAGGGGTCCCAGGAAGAGGGAATAGACGAGGATCTGACTCCATGTTTCAGAAGGCTAATTTATTATTTTATGATATATATATTATATTAAAACTATACTAAAAGAATAGAAGAAAGTATTTCATCAGAAGGGTTGAACAGAATAGAAAGGAATGATAACAAAATCCTGTGACTGACTAGAGAGAGAGAGACAGCTGGACTGTGATTGGCCATTAATTAGAAACAACCACATGAGACCAATCACAGATCCAGCTGTTGCATCCCACAGCAGCAGATAACCATTGTTTACATTTTGTTCCTGAGGCCTCTCAGCTTCTCAGGAGAAAAAATCCTAATGAAAGGTTTTTTCATAAAATGTGTCTGTGACAGACTTTGGCCCTCATTCATGAAGAAAGTTTCCTAAACTCCAGAATAGACTGAAATCCACTAGGGTGTGAAGTAGATTGTAGAGAGTAGTGTAGATGTATCACTTAGGTGGGAAATTTAGGTTTTGGGATTTTTAGTATGTTGTGGATGGAAGCAAGATGGAGGGCACAGGGTGTCATCCTGGGCTGCTTCTTCATGCTTCTTCTTCCTTCTTCTCCATGGGTTTGGGTGGCATTTTGTAATTGGGTGGAAAAGTCTGCATTGTGGGCTCTATGGGATCAGTTATTGGGTTAAAAGGGAAATAATCTAGATGTCAGTTCTTAATTGGATAGTTTAGCTTTAAAAGACCTGGTACCAAGAGATTGTTGGCCATTTCTGTGGTGCTTTTCCAGTGCACTGAGCCTGGTGCAGACAGCGTGCAAAACTCTACATAAGATAACAATAAACCAGAACCTGAAGAGCGAACAGATCCAGTGCATCGCTCTGTCCTGACACAAAACCACTCCAGGAGGGTCTCTCCGACAGTGGAGCCCCCTGGGAGGGCCCAGCCAGAGTCCCAGAAATCGGGGAATCAGAACCCTGACATATCGGTTTCTCGATATCAATCGGGGTAGCAATCCCTCAAGGTCAGGATTGAAGCCACTTGAGATGGCAGTTCATGTTTGGACTCAGGTGTTTATTATTTCTTATCAGTGAAACAGCCTCACAACCATGAGTTTGGCAGCCTTTCATGAACAAGGCACAAAATGGCTAACAATCTCATGGCTACTGCTTAGCTCTAATCCCAGTCCTGCTGTCTCTGAGGCCTGCTTTTTGCAGCTTTCCCAAAACCATCTGATTTTGTGGATTCCCACATTTCTGAACCAGGCAAGCAATGGAATTATGTTCTCCAGATTTGTTTTACCCCTTTCTTCTCCTGACCATAAATTCTCTGAGACAGGACCTGTTCCCTGAACACTCTGCTCACTTCAGTGGGACCCACCCAAAGTGAATTTTGGCATAGCCACAGAATAAAACCTGGGAGCATCTCTCCCCTGGGCTTCTGTTGTGTTTTGGGAATGGTTTGGGTTTTTAATTTTTTTTAAATGAAGGTGCATCCTTAAAAGCCTGCCCTTCCTGCCTGCTAATTTATCCCCCTCAGATGGTAGTAGATAAAGTTTGTGCTGTGACTTGTTAGTGTAATAAATAGCTCCAAAAGAGTGAGCCTGGAATAAGCTTAGTGTCTCCCTGGTTCTAGCAGGAATGCTCAGCATACAGAAACATGAGGAATTGTTTGCACACAGTCATAGAGATCCAGGAAAAGAACAGATAATAACAGGAAGAAATAATTTGCTATTATGGTTCATTCACATCTGCTTGACTTGGCAGCTTGTATTTTACATATGGGAGGAGTCAGTTAATCATGTTGGGTATTAGAATACATAAACAATAATTCTGAATTAACCTGAGTTGCCTCAAATTCTTTGAGCCAATCTTTGCTCATCCTCTATGAATTGGTACAGTTTTAGTTGTCTTTATTACTCTCAGTGTTTCCTTTTCTGAAAGAGCATCTTTTTATCTGAGAGTGGCTTTTAGATGTATGGGATCCACCAAAGGCTTTTCAAATGAGGGAGGGAGGACCTGTTTTCAGTGAGTGCTTGTGATGGAGCACAAGGTTGCAGGGGACCCTCCTAGGTCAGCCAGATGGACACCTGGCTCTCTGCAGTCAGGCTATTTCCTGATGGTGCCTTTCTTTCACTTCATTAAAGTCCATTATAGCTTGAAGACATTTTTGCTTTTCAGTTACTTTGTTCCAAGACCCTCTCTGACTCTCCAGCAGTTGCAGAAAGTGACTTTCAGCTTTCCATTAGAAGCTTTCCATTAGAAGAGTTAGATAATATTTGCCTTTGGCACTCGGACTTTTTCCCAGAGATGTAAAAATTGCATTAAAGAGATGAAAAATCCACCCTAATGTTGTAGAACTCATCTCTTGAAGTCTGGCAAATAAATGTGGGACAATTAACCTTTGCTTTAGTGACAGCTGAGCTTCCTGAAATGGGATAATTGCTGAAGTTCTGTTAATGTGAGGCTGGCTTATTGCCTTTCTGCAGGGAAAGAAGGGCTGGAAACAGAGCAGTGGAGCATTTTCTGCCTGGGAGGAATTTCTGCTTGGTTTTTTGCCTAAGAAAATGTATTTTGCATTCTTTGTGAAGAGGCCTTCTTAGCAGCTGAAATCATTCCCCTTTAGATGCCATTGCTTTCTGCAGAAGTGGGGCAAGTAGGTGGTTTTATTATATGTCAGCCTAAATAAAAAGATTCCTCTTAGAACAGGTATTCTGCCCTTCAGCCATGCTTGTATTTCCTAACTGGAATTGTGCAGTTCAGCATTGAAATTGAGTGATAAATAAAGCTGTTTAAGGGCCAGTGGCTGGTTCAGTTGCTGAGGGGTCTTGCCCCAGATACCTTCTGGATGGATTCCAGGTTTGTGATTTTGCTGGAACTTGCAGGGCTTCAAAGCCAGTGCAAATGCTGGGACAGCAACATTTCCAGGGGGAGTCAGTGAAGCAGCACTTCAGCTGAGCCTGGGCAGGGCTGTGTGGAGCCTGCCTGGGCTGCTGGAAATGGATCCTGGCCTTCCCCCTGAGCGTGTGGTTTTAATCATCTTGTCTGTCTGCTGCAAACTGCTTTTGCCTGCAGTGTGTTGAAGCTCCTGGCAAATGATGGGAAGCACTCAAGAATAAACAAACCAAGTTCTTTCTTCAGTGTTCACCTCCCACCTGTCCCTGCCACAGCCCTGCTCAGCCAGCCCGGGGCTGCAGAAAGCATTGAACCTCCTGAGTGAGAAATAATTTCCTGAGAAGCTCCCTGGGCAGGAGAATTGCAGCCTAAGCTCTTCTCCTTACGCAGAGACAACTCACTGCTCTGCTGCCAAAATCCCTCAGTTACTTCAGTGCCTGAGACTGAAGCCTCAGTGCTGGAAAGGCGTGCAGGGTGGCATGAAGTTTGTGAAAAACACCAATCACTTGGTTTTAAAATTTTAAAAGTTTAATAGTAATAAAATGGTTATAAAAATAGTAATATAATTAGAGTAATAACACCTCGGACAATTTGGATTAGGACAAAATGAGACAATAAGAACAAAGAGTTAGGGACAGTCCAGGTACTTCTTTCTGGGCAAAATAAGCCCAAAAAAGGACCCACATTAACAGAGGATTAACCCTTAAAAGCAACAGCCTGTTGCATATTCATACACCTCATACATGATGCATAAATTCCAGTCAAACACAGGATTCTGTCTGGGCAGTGTCAGCTTCTTCCTCTGAATCCTGACAGCCTCTTCAGGCCAGAGTGAGGTGGGAAGAAGTTCGTTTCTTCTGATAATGCAGCAATAAATTCTTTTTCTCTGAAAGATTCAGGTGTCATGTTACTGCCACCTCGGTGCAAGTCCTCTCTTAAAAAAAGTATCTTACATAGCATAGTTTCTATTTTAACCTTATGTTATAACCTAAAACTATATCTAACTACTTAAGAAAATTAATACAGCATCATTTTTAATATAACATATATAATATTAATTTTAATATTTGCCAAAAGCCATTCATAAAATACACAATTTTCACATGAAGGAAGGATTCCTGCTCTTTATTCTCCTGGTTATCCATTGGAGCTCTCCCAGCTTGTGGAGTCCTAGAGGTGCAGCAATGCTCCTGTGTGGCCTTTTTCAATCACCAGGCATATTCCCTTATTGCTAACCAGGCAGAGAAGAAGGAAGGATCCCATTCTGTATTTATATCAAGGCAGGATTCTCAGCATTCCACTGCCTGCTTAGAGCTCCAGCAGTTGCTGTGTCATGGCTAGGGAGTGCAGCAGAATGGCACCGTGGGATGATGGATCTCTGTCCCTGTGGAAGTTTGTGACAGGCAATGGGAATTGCAGTGTTCCAGCGGTTTGCAGGATTCAGGGGATAAGAAAACATCTGGGATTCCTGCTCAGAGCTCTTTGGTCACTGTGTGGGATTGTTGCTGGA
This sequence comes from Emberiza elegans, assembly GCA_024865655.1. NCBI lineage: Eukaryota > Metazoa > Chordata > Aves > Passeriformes > Fringillidae > Emberiza > Emberiza elegans. The sequence continues at coordinate 2,294,592 of JALJVW010001080.1, forward strand.
AAGGGGCTTTTTACAGGAGTGTGGAGTGTCAGGATAAGAGGGAATGGCTTCAAACTGACAGAGTAGGGTTAGCTTTGATACTAGGAAATATTCTTCCTGGTGAGGTTGGTGAGGCCCTGGCACAGGCTGTCCAGGGAAGTTGTGGCTGCCCCATCCCTGGAAATGTTCAGGGCAAGGTTGCATGGGGCTTGGAGCAACCTGGGATAGTGGAAGGTGTCCCTGCCCATGGCAGGGATGGGAAAAAGATGAACTTTAAGGTCCCTTCTAACCTAAACCATCCTGTGTCTATGCAGTGGAACAAAGAGGCAAATAAATAGCCCAAAGCAACTGCCCTGCCCTGCTGCCACATTAACCCTTAGAGGCTCTTTGTGCACACCCTTCTAACCACTCGTTTGGGCTGAGCCACTGCCTGGCCCTTGTCTGCTTGTGCAGTATCTGTAGTTAAATGGGAGCTCTAAGTGGAGTGTGGTGGAGCAAACTGTGTTAATAACACAGGCAGACTTGGCATTGGAGCCAACCCAGGAGGAGATGCTGTAATTCCAGGCTTTCCTCTTACACCACCTCCCTAGGATATTATTTTCTCCCTGGTGCCTGACAGATAAATGCACAGAAATGTCTTGCATCAGCAGTGCTGTCAGACTCATTGCTGTGCAATGCTGACTTGTGCTGTGGGGATGGGTAGGCACAAAGATGAGTGGCTGGATGAAAAGAAACTATAAAAATACCTGTAGCATCACATAGGGAGGGCTGGCCTGTAATTCCTGGCTGTCTGTTTCTCCCCTTACCTTAAAAGCCAGTTCTGGCATTCTCAGATGATGTGGTATTTATTCAATCAGATAAAGCTGCTGATGGCCAGATTGCACATGCACGAGTTGTATTTACAGATAAACCTGACCACAGTCCAGCTCTCCACCTTTCACCAGCTGCTAAATGCTGGCCCTGGCTGTAGCTGGGACACAGCCACAGTATGTGATGGCCACTTTTACCCCCTTGCATTATTTCAGGTGGTCTGTAGTAGCTAGATTCTCATCCTGTGCCTTTGCCAAAAGCACCCTCTGTAAATCAAATATTATTGTACAGTGATTTTCAATGCTAGAAGAGCTAAACTGAGTATGATGGGAAATCACAGCTCCTGCCTCTCTCAGCTTGGGTGGAAATAGGATCCTTTAGTGGGCGGATGAGTATGGGGAGGAGGAAATAAACCCAGCCATTCATCCCCAAGGAAAGGATGGTTGCTCCAGTTTACAGGCTGGATAGAGCCTCCAGGCACAGCTCTAACCACAGCAAGCCACACTTGTCCAGTAAAGGTGATTACCAAGGTGATTTCTTGTTGCCATCACCCAGTAGCAGAGTGGAATAAGCTGATGTGCTGCACACAGAAAGTACTTGAAGGTCCTCAGAGTGTGAAGCAAGTGTCCTGTGTGTGCTCTTTTCTTCCACCCCCTTCCTTCCTCTTCCCAGAGGAGAGCAGCAGGAGTCTCAGGGCTCTGCTGAGCCTGTCCCCAGAACAGGACATGGGAACTCTGCAGAGGAGACTTGTCCCTGTGCTGGGCACTTTGTGTTCCCACCTCACCCTCTGCTCAGCAGCCCTGTCTTGTGGAAAGGCTTTGAAAATCAATTTAAATGGGTAAATTAGAATGTTAAAAACAGAAAGGACAGTGTTGTCTCTGGATTTCTGCATGCAAATATGATCAAGCAGGTGTCTCAGCCATTGCTGACCCCTGAATGTGTGTGTGACATGGCTGGGGACAGTCCCTGCTGGCCTGAAAGGCACAGAGAATTTTATTTTTCTCTTCTTCCTGAGCAGTATTGCAAGCAGAGCAATGCCCACAGGCCATAGGGTGAGGGCAGCTCCCAAGAGGTTCTTGCTTAGAGCAGGAAACTGCTGTGGGATGAGCAGGGCCATGAGGAGCAGAGAGCAGACACAGGCTGGAGGGGGTGTCACTCTCAGCAGCCACACTGAGATCTGTCCTGCTGCTCATCTGGTAAATAGTTTAAATGATAATTTAGCTCTGTTGAAGACAGTGTCAGGAAGGATTAGCATCATTGTCTTTTCAGCCCTGGGATACTGATCTGCATCCCATTTTGTCATTTGGATGGGAAAAGCACAGTAAAATGTGATGTCAATGATGCTACAATCAGCAGGGAAGGTGTGTGGATGTACTTCCAGGACTGCATGGTGCTGCTCTGACTCACCAGTAGATACAGACCTGCTGAATATCCTCTGAATATCCTTGGCTTCATTCTGTTGTGAAGGTCAAGCCCTAGACTGTCCCTTGGAACTACTGGGGATGTTTCATTGGGGAAGGGACAAACTAACTCAAGCTGTGTGCTGCAGCCTCCCGGGACTTGAGGTTGGACCCAGACTTCAGAGCTGTGCTGTTTAGTCCATAAAGATGCAGTTATTTTTAGTCTGGGAAAACTCTTTTTTTCCTTTACATAAGCAATTTTTTAGGGATTTAGAATTGGTAAATCTAACATTGCTACTCTAAAATACACAAACCCAGAGTTTTCTGGCTCTGTTTTCTGTAGGAAAATAATACTGTGTTGATAACTTTTAATGTTCATTTAAATATTAAGAAAATGAATATTTGCAAGTAATTCAGGATGAAGCTGCAAATTTAATTTTAAATTTATTTTTAAGCTTTCTTCCTTGAATTTGGGTGTTAGCAGAGGTGGGCTAGAAAGGTTTAGATCATATGCTGATTTACTCGAAGTATGAACCTTTAGAACCACCCTCCTCCTTTTCCATCTTCCTTTTCTCAGCCCAAGTGTCTAAGTGGGAGTGTTTAGAGCAGAGGAAGCTGCTGTCAGTGTCACACATTCTCAGAGCAGTGATCAAAACACAACTCTTTGACTTGCCCTCCTTGAGTCTCCTCAGTAAGCTGCAAACTTTAAGAACTTAAAGTGTAAATTCAGGAGAAAAAGGTGTGATTTATTCTTTTTTCTCCATGGTGGGGGAAGAAACCTGTGCTGGAGGACGCCTGGCAGTGAGCTGAGCCCCACTCCCATGCAGTTTGTCAGCACTGTTGCTGTAGGAAGTGAAGACAAAAGTGGAACACCTCTATTTTGAGCAGTTTCTACATCCTGGGAGCAAGCTGAGGAGCAGTGAATGTTTTCCTGGCTCAGCTGTGCTCTTGCTGTCATGTCCCAGTATTGCCCAGAACTGCTGGAAAACCTGTCAGTGCAGGTCATGGTTCTTCAGGCAAGGCAGGTATGAGCTGTGCCTGCAGGGCTTAAACTCCTTTGTGGCCTCACAAGTAACTTGGTGCAAGTAGTTGACACCTTGAAATATATTTTAATTTTATTTACTCTGATATCTTCTAGGCAGGCAGTCCCAAAATCACTTTGCAGTTATTGGAAAGACAACTTAAGTGCTGGGAGAACTTGGTGTGAGAACTATTCAATATTGTTTCAATTTTTTGAAACTTCCAGAAAGAGCTCTTTTTAGCTGCTTTATGCTTGGTGGTTGTTTTTTTTCCCAAAACAACTATAACTGCATTGACATTTTATATTTGGTAAAATATAAGATGTTATTGCTTTTATAACAATTAGATAGAACTCGGTGTGAGAACTGTCTGCTGAGTTCATCAGATCTGAAACAGAAAATACAGATGTCTGTCTCCCTCTTGAAATACCTGTCCCAGCTTCAGTCCCCTTGTGTCAGTGAAGTGTGGCAGCAGCTCTCTGACCAACACAACTTTCCCAGTCACCAAGCTGGAAGAAGGCTGTGAAAAGATCAGAGAAAAGAATGAGAAACAATTCTTAGTTTGCTGCACCTGTTGCTGTGAACACATGGAATATGTTACAGAGATTTGTTTACCAAAAGGTGGTTTCTTAATTAGTGATAGTGTTTTAATTAAAGGATCAATCAAGCCCAGTTGTATCATAACTGTCTATAAAAACAATGGGTTTCTTAATAAAAACAGAGATGGATCAGCCTTCTGTGAATCATAGAGTCTATAATAATTATCACCTGGCTAGGGGCCTGTTACTACACAGTGCTGCCATCTCTAAACCTCTTCTCTCTGAACACCTCCTCTCTGGCACGTCGGTGGCACAAAGACAGGAGTGGTGTGCCCCACGTTGGGCGCCAATTAAAAATGCGGTGTTACAGTGGTCGGTGCTGCTGCCTGTCCCCTGTCCCCAGCAAGCGTCTCCTGTCCAAAGGCAGCTGAGTTAACATTCAGGCAATGCAGTCAAACCTCTGCTCAGCACTCACCACAACTGGCTCAGCGATAGAGGCAGGAAAGGCTCTTTTGCAAGGGTTTATTCCAGTGGGGTAACACAGTCACCAAAGGACAAACCCGGGGAAAAGACAAAATCCATGTGGAGCAGGCAGCTTATAAAGGGGAAGGGCTGGGGGCAGAGGGGCAGGGGGTGGCCACCAGGGGTACCAAGCCAGTGACGGAGGAAGGAGAAACCCAAGGAAGTTGTGACACCAAGTCCATGGGGAGACTGTTTTTCCCTTTGGGAGGGATGACTCTATGATGAGGAGTTCATGCTTCCAGGCCTGAGGGCTTGGGGATTGACCAAGGGGAGACAGTTCATGGGATGCTACAAGTGCTGCCATCTCTAATCCTCTTATCTAAACCTCTTATCTCTAAACATCTTCTCTAAGCCCCTTTTCTCTGAACACCTTCTCTCTGCAGGTCGGTGGCACGAAGACAGGAGTGGTGCGCTACGTGGGAGAGACAGACTTTGCCAAAGGAGAGTGGTGTGGAGTGGAGCTGGATGAGCCCCTGGGCAAGAACGATGGGGCAGTTGCTGGCACAAGGTACTGGGTGCTCTGAACCCCTGCACAACTCCTGGGGTGCCTGTGGGGCAAATGCCATCAGCCTCAGAGGGAGAGCTGGGTTTTTTCTTTGAGTTAGGTCTTACAAGCTCTTAGAGGAACCTGTCAGACTTGAGATGGCTTAGCTACTTTGAATGGCATGAAATTAGTAGGATGGCTTCTGAGATAGTGCTGGAAACAGAAAAGTTTTTATAAAAGGTAAAATAACACAGCTCTTACAGTGAAAAACTGAGCTAGGGGCAAGAGCTTCTCGCTCTTGCTAAAAACACTCTACAAAAGCAATTATTTCTTTTGTTCTCTTCTTTTTCTACTTAGGGGGAACTTTCTGGCTTCTGTCTAACTAGGTAGCCTTAGGTTTGAGGTGAAGTCTCAAAGGTCTTATGAGGTGTCCTTTTTACCAAAGTGAGGAGAGAAACTTCTAGACTTTTTTCTTTTTTTAAGGAGACAAAAGATAATTTGGTCACTCTATCAACATTCATACAGAGAGTTAGGGCTGTGCTTGGTTGGACGTTGTGGGCTAGGAGGAAGAGTCTTATTTTGAGTCTTTTAGGTTTTTTGATAGCCTTGCAGGGAGATCAATACAAACCTCATCACTGGGCCATTTTAAAGCAGGATCAGATAACTTCTGTGAAGGAGGAACCTGAATGGCTTCAGGAAACAGGAGAAAGTAGGGAGAGAAATAACTTACAGTGGGATTTAATTTTTGCTAGAAACTGATTCTATTGATTGTATTAGGTTTGCTTTCTACCACACATTCCTGGCATAAACTTTCTTCTTGTGCTATAAGTCACCCTGTCAGAACTGCAAAAGACAAAGATTTTCTTTTCTTTTCTTCTTACCTTATGTTTTATTCTGTTTTTTCTGGGAATAAATTTCCAGAGAACTGAAAGAACAGTTGGTGGTTGTTTTCTGTCCCTTTACTAATTCTGCAGTGGGATAGGTGTCTGCTGATTGATCTTACCACCTCTGACTCCCTAGGCCCCTCCACTCTTTTATTTTCCAAAAAAAACCCCTTGCTAGTATCTATAAAACTAGGCAGAGACATCTCACAGGCCTGCTGGGAAGCTCTTTCTGTTCATGTGGAATTTAGTTAATGGAATGACCCAGGCCTTGGATCTTGAGCTTGGTGGTGTTCAAATCTGAATTATGCAGCAGCTCTGACCACGCTTCAAATACAGGGGCAACTGATTTCTTGTCCTATACAAGTTACTTAAGTGGGAAATATTGTTGGTTTCTTGGAGCTTCTGAAGGCAGTCTGGCTTTAGAGGTGAAATTTATCTTTCACAGAATTAACTAGATTGGAAAAGACCTTTCATATCGTAAAGTCTAACCTCTAACTTTGGAACTAAGGAGCTAAGAGTTCCTGCCTTGTTGGATCTCAGGTTCTGTAATAAAGGTTTCTTATGTTGGGTCAGCCTTTTGTCCAGCAGCCATGTGCTTTCATTTAAATGAAGAGAAAAGCTGTCTTGTTCAATGTCAGGGCAAGAAAGCAGTAAATGATTGGCAGCAGATGGCTGAGTTTCAGCCTGTTTTCAAAATAAAAGAATCAGGGTGGCAGAGAATAAATCATGGAGTGAATGCAGGCTCTGCTTTCTTTATCATACAATTCAAACTATGTGGAAGATTAATCTTCATGGTGCTCAGGAAGTATTTATTGTCTCTGTGCATGTGGAAGGTGTGAAAGGCAGATGTGGGTGTAGTGCTGTCTGCTTTTCATCCTCGTACCTCTGTTGCTGTGGTTTGGAAATCCAGCTTTTGGAAGTCATCTGTCTCCTGAAACTGCTGCATCTTGGCTGAGGCTGTTCTGGTGTGTGCCCTGTCTGCAGAGGCTCCTCCTTTGGCTCACACTGTTCAGACCAAGGCTGAAGCACTGTCCATGTCTGTCCTTGTGAGCCTTCGTCCAGCCTTTGATTTTCTTGTAGCAGGTGCCCTTTCAGCAGCAGTGGTTTGGAGAAGCTTGCACAGTCAAACCAACTCCCTTGGTGCATGTTGGCACCCCTGAGTGCCCTCTCTGTGTGCTCTGGCAGCTTGGAATTCTTGAGGCTGTGCTGATCTTGTCCTGCCAGGATCAGCCTGACAGAGGCTGTCCAGACTCTGCAGGCTGTGCTTTGGTGATGGTTGCCATCTAGTGAGCACTGGCCAGCAAGCCCAGCACTGCCTGCTGCAGCTGCAGCAGGAGAATAAACACAAAACTGGAGCTCAAGGCAGCAGAGCTAGCCTGGAGCCTTTGGTGACATTGTCCACCTTTGCTGCCATAGACAGCTCCACCTGAGTTGGTGGTGAACTGGCTGAAGTTTGGGGTGGCTTGTTGGATTATTATGTCTTTTTCTGGCCCAGAGATGGGGCAACTGAGAGGTGTTTTAAAAACTTTTATTCCATTTTCAGTCTCATGAGAAGGGTGGGACAATACAGATGTTATAATTCACACCATCACAATCAGAAGCCAGATATTTCCTAATTACAATGCACTGTGTTTCTTGGCTTATCAGCTTTTGCCACACCATGCTGTAGATGCCTTAAAGCTAATAATCTAAAATTATCCCTCGTGGGTCTTACTACAATGCATCTTTCATAGTTTTATTTCTCTAAAGTATCCAGTCTTATTTGTAAGGCCATCCTTTGAAACTTTTTTCTTGTTCCATTTCTCTCTCAGCAATGTCTGTCCTATTCCATGGCATTTCTAAGTCAGCATTTCTCATCTCAGGGTTTGCACACTGTGTGAGCCTCCTGCCAGGCTTTGAGAATTCTCCATAAATCCATTTCCCACAGTGGGTCACTGATTTTCCTGCAGGTTCAGGTGTGGATATGCACCAAGGGCAGGCCCTGGGGCTGGGCTTTCCCAGCAGCTGTGGCTCTCCAGTGGCACAGTGATACTGTGGATCAGTGCCAGTGGCCCAGGGGACAGGGTGTCACTGTGGGGAGCCCCTCTGTGCATCACACGGTGCTGATCTGCACTGAGCTTTGCTGCATCTGCTTTCTTGTCTGAACAGGAGACTGCAGAGGTGCTGGTGTGCTTTGGTTTGGTGTCAGATCCACAAAGCCAAGCAAGTTCCACGCACTCATCTCTAGTAATTTAAATTTACCTGCTTATTTTACGGCTCTCCCGTCTCTCTCTGCTCCAGTCAGAGTCCTTGCTCACTAAACTGCCCAGACCTTTTACTTTTGCATTGTTTGTCAGCCTTGGACACTGAAGATTTTTCCATCCATTTCAACATTTCCTGTGCTGTTTTCCACCTGCAGTTTGCATTGCCATCACTTTTCTGCCCTGTTTACTCTCTGTAATGTGAGTACTGAGCTCCTCCACACTCACTGAGAGCAGCTCTTAGTTTTCATGTAGATTTTTTTTTTTTCTGCCAAGTGGTTTGGACCCAATTCCTGCTTCTGAATTATAAAAGTTAATTGCAACCACTTTCAATCTGGACTGAAAGAAAATGGGCAGACATAGTGATGCAAGTTTGAACTTGTTAAGAGCTGTCAGAGGCTTTTAAGGGAATTAACATTTGGGACTGTTGTGCAGCCATGAGTACCAGGTTGTGCTTACAGCAGGCAGAGCTGTGGAAGGGGCTGTTGGCCTGCCTGTGCCTACTGGAATTTGGGAAAATGATGCTGAACAGGGCTTTGGCAGGTTTGCAAGAGGTCAGCCTGTGGTGTGGTTAGTTTTTAAAACCCAAGGGCCTGTGTTGGCAGGGATTCAAGGAGGCTGAGAGATTTGAGGCTGTAGAGGGGTTGTTTTAAGTTAGTTATAGAAAAAACATGGATCTGAGCTGATGTTTAAAGTTTAATTTTATTCTCATCTGGCTGGAGATCAGGCTGCTCTCTGGCCTCCCAAGCACACAGGGGGTCTGCCTGTGACACAGCTGTATGGCTGCCAGCTCTCAAGGACTTGGGAAAACAGCTGCTCACATCTGGAAAGAGAGAAAACTTGTGCTAGTAAAACTGGATTTGTGTAATTTAGTCATTAGAACCTGCTTTTTTATATTAACATAGGACAAATTGTTTTATGAGCCTGTATTTAGTCCTGTTCTTGCTGGGAGGCCTGTGAGGAAGCTCTTAGAGGAGCTTTTTGTGTTGGCTGCTCCCCTGGAACTCGGGGACACCATGCTGGAGGTGATCTCGTTTTTCTTGCTGCAGTGCAGCTGGGCAGCAGCAAATGAACCTTGGCTTTGCTGCTCAGCCAAGGCCCTAAGGGAGTTTCCAGGGTTTGACACTGAATTGTGGCTCATTTTTATTCTGGAAAAGGGCTCTGGAGAGACAGAATCATTGGGCTCAGTACAGTTGTGGGAGAGACCATGCACTGTAATTATCTGGCCCTCCCTTTTGCATGCTTTCATCTTTCCAAGTTTGATGGCATAGAAAACAGTTTCTCTGACACCCAAAGGAGGTGGCACATGCTGGAGTTTGCTGTACTTGTATTTTTAGCTTCAAAGGTTTGAGCTGCTGTTTTCTCCTGGTTTGGGAGGAAAGGTTTTTACCCTGTGAAACATTTATACAGAGCTGTGTGATTCAGATCTTTTTATTTGACAGAGTCATAGGGTTGGTCAGGTTGGAAGGGACCACAGTTGGTCATCCAGTCCAACCTACCTGCTCAGGAAGGGTTATCCCAGAGCACATGGCATAGTATTGTGTCCAGAAGGTTCTGGAATATCTCCACACCTTCTCTGGGCAGCCTGTTCAGGGTTTGGCCACTGTGCAGGGAAGAAGTTCTTCCTCATTTTTAGGAACTTCCTGCCTATGGCCTCTTGTCTCATTGCTGAGCTCACAGAGTAGAGCTTTGTCCATCTTCTGACATCTCCTGCAGACACACTTTGCTACATCATTATCCTCAAAGCAGGGTAAAGAGCACACCCAAGTTTTGGTTGTGAGGAAGGAGTGCTTGTGCTGTGGCTGTGTTTATGTTCTGGGATTTGTGCTCTCCAGGCTACCAGCTGTGCCTTTCCTGGCATCTTACCAAAGTGCACAGCAGCTGGTGCTTGGCAATTACCTCAGGTCCCCCTGCAAAAGCACCACAAATGCAAACATGGAGATTGCCAGTGCTACAAGCAGGAAAGGAGAAGAATCCAACTGCTTGCACACAAGAAAGGAGTTGTTCAGCCTGGAGAAAAGGAGACTCAGGTGACCTTATTGCTCCCTACAATTCCCTGAAAGGTGGCTGTAGTCAGCTGGGGCTGGGCTCTTTCTCCAGGCAGCACTGACACAACCAGAGGATACAGCCTCAAGCTGCACCAAGGGAAATACAGGCTGGATATTAGGAAGAAGTTTTTCACAGAAAGAGTGATAAAGTTCTGGAATGGCTGCCTGGGGAGGTGGTGGAGTCACCATCCTTGGATGTGTTTAACAAAGCCTGGATATGGCACTGGGTGCCAGGGTTTAGTTGAGGTGTTGGGGCTGGGTTGGACTTAATGATCTTGAAGGTCTCTTCCAGCCCAGTGATTCTGTGAATTCTGTGAAACAAATCCACAGCAAAGCACACAGAGATGAGCTGTGTGTTTTGTACTGCTTGGCAGTGCCATTCTGCAAGCCTTGGGTGAGTTGGCTGCTCTGACACATCTCATTGGTGCATCTCCTGTATTCCAGGTATTTCCAGTGCCCGCCCAAGTTTGGCCTCTTTGCTCCCATCCACAAGGTGATCCGGATTGGGTTCCCATCAACCAGCCCTGCCAAGGCAAAGAAGAGCAAGAGGATGGCCATGGGGGTGTCAGCCTTGACCCACAGCCCCAGCAGCTCCTCCATCAGCTCTGTCAGCTCTGTGGCCTCCTCGGTCGGGGGCAGGCCCAGCCGCAGTGGGCTGGTGAGTACCTCCTGCATGGTCTCTGCTCCTCACTCCACCTCTGTGACCCAGCTTCACAACACAGGAGGATTGGGGTTTTCTTCCAGTGCAGCTGCTCCTTCACCATTCATGGGGTGAGGGGAATGGAGTGTGGGACTGTCACCCACCTCACAGGTGTCAGAACCCAGGACATTGCTCTGGCTGCCCTAGAGAACTCGAGACCCTGGCAGGGGGCTCAGAGACCTTGGCACCGAGTCAAAAACACCTGTGCCTTTGATTTTAGCCCATGGAAACAATTACCAACTTTGTGTGAGGAGTTACAAGCCACAAGGGTTTGAGTAGAATGTTAGTGAATTTATCACAGGGCGAAGAAGTAGAATTTTGGGGTTTTTAGAATGGGGGTTCAGGAGGCAAGATGGAGGAATCTGGGCGTGTCCAGTCTTTCTCCTTCTTCTTCTTAGCCTCCATCTTCTGCTGTGATGGTGGCACTTCTGGATTGGTTTAGAGTAGAGACAGACTGTCTAACATAGGTGATAGGTATTGGAAAATTATTATAAATAAAGTACAGGTAATTCTTAGTATAAAAAGCTAACACCACCCTGAGGGTGTCAGTGTGCCACAACCCAACCTGCTGGATAGACCTTAGCAGGTCAGAGTAAGAATGTTATAGATAAGAGAAAATAAACAACCTTGAGAACCAGAACAGAAGAATACTTACTCCTTCTTTGGCTGCCAGGCTGGAAAAAGAGATTTTCTAACACCTTGGGGTCGTCCTGACCACAGATACTCTGAGACACAGTCTCCCTCCAAGTAAGGGACACCAAGCAGCTGAGACCCCTGAAGTGCAGTTTGCAGTGGGATGAATCTCAGTTCTGCTGTCAAGAGCAGGTTTAGAAGGGATCCCTGCAGAAAAAGGACACTCTTTCCAGTCTCACATGGTCATGCTGCTCCACTGAGCAGCTGTGCAAAGCTCCTGCTGTGGCTGTCTCACTGTGGAGGGTGACAGTGTCCTGGGTCACATGCCTGGGGTTTTGGCAGGTGCTCAAGCAGGCAGAAAGCAGAGCAGGCAGTGATCCTATTAGAAGTTCTGACCCTGCTGTGGTGTTGCTGCAGAACACTCACGGCCCTCTTGGCTGGGGATGAGGGTGCAGTGTCATTCCTGGGAGTGGATCAGATAACCCCAGACTGGTCTCTACTTGAGATAAGTCTACCCAGCTGAGCTCGCTCTTTGGGATTTCATCAGTGCAGGCCATCAATAAAATGTATCTAAGAAGGCAGATGATAGAATGCATGATAATTTTCCCTGACCCAGTTCCCAGCCCATGTTGTGTCCTTTGGGAAATGCTGTGTTCACTGCAGTGCAGAAGAGCAGTTGAGCTTGTGAGCATTGTCCAGATGTTTCTCAGACTTAACCTCCCCTGTAGGGCCCCAAGCTGGAGCTGCAGCTCTCCTCAGCTGAATAAATGATCATTAGGTGAGCAGCATTCCAGGTTTAACAGGGAACTTCAGCTGTTCTGGGCTGGAAAGGACACAGCTTTGCCCTGCTGCTGACATATTTTATGAAAATCCTTTTGCTAGGATTTTTCTCCTGAGAAGCTGAGAAGCCTCAGAAAAGATATGTAAACAATAATTATCTGATTGCTTGGAACGTGGTCTGGACATAGTTTACCAACAGGTGCATCTTCGATTGGCCTCATGTGGATTGTTTTTAATTAATTAAGTAAATAATTGGCCAATGACAGCCAGCTATGTCGGACTCTCTTAGTCTGTCACGTGATTTTATTATTCATTCTTTTCTAGCTTTCTGATGTCTCCTTTCTCTTTCTTTAGTATAGTTTTAATATATAATTTTCTTTCAACATAATATATATAATAAAATAATAAATCAGTCTTCTGAAACATGGAATCAAGATTCTCATCTCCTCCCTCGTCCTGGGGACGCTCAAACACCACCACATTACCCCATCTCTTTTTAACTCCTTTCCAGTTGACAGAGACCTCGTCTCGCTATGCCAGGAAGATCTCTGGCACCACAGCCCTGCAGGAGGCCCTGAAGGAGAAGCAGCAGCACATTGAGCAGCTGCTGGCAGAGCGGGACCTGGAGAGGGCAGAGGTGGCCAAGGCCACCAGCCACATCTGTGAGGTGGAGAAGGAGATTGCCATCATGAAGGCCCAGCACGAGCAGGTAGGAGGTGATAGCTCTCAAATGTCTGAATATTTGATATCCCCTGGAAGTGTCAGATCATAACATTACTGATTTATTTAAAAAATACGGATATTGATCTAGTACCAATATCCAACTGTGACCGACAAAAACTCTTTAACAGTTTAGAGTTAGAAAGTGTATGTTTATTGTGGGATAGCTCCGAAATACACACCACAATTTACAGGTGATTACAGAATCCTTTCATCCATACAAGTATTAATTTGCAGGTGATTACAGAGGCCTTTTATCTATACAAGTATTGAATACCCAAAATACAAATGCTGTTCATAACTTTGGTACATCCCATTCCCCACTTCGTATGGTAATTAGTTCAAAAGCCATTAAGCATGGTAATTAGTTCAAAAGCTGTTAAGCATGAGTAGTTTGTTCCTTGAAATGGGTCTGTGGTCCCTTTCATGGGGAGGGCTCCCAAAATGAGGAAGTAAATGAAGTCTTCCTCTTTCTGACCTTTCTACCTTCTCAATGCAAATCTGACAAATGAACCCTTGGTAGAACTCCCATTCCTGTCTTCATTTAGGTTCAGAACAGAGGAGGCCACAATTGTCTTATATTCCTAAAAGCTATTTATCAGTTTCTATATTCTTCATTATAAACCCAGCTAACCAAACATTGTGTTGACAAGCAATCAATTATTAATTAACTACTAACTCTTAACTTCATCAAAGCCTACCCATTTACTTTAATTAACTCCAGTAAAGCTTATCTCTAACTAAAATCTTAGCTCCTCTAAAATCTCTAAATTGCTTGAAGTTTATGTCTCATTACCACAGTGTGTGAAACTGGGGCTCTGAATTTCTGCCTCTAATGTGGTGAGTTAAGCTGAGGTGTGTTATAGTTGCATCTTTGAGCCAGTTCTTATAAGCTCTTGGAGGTCTATAACACACCCAAGATAGCTTAGCTACCCTTAGAAGCATAGAAAATCAGCAAGATGGCTTTTGTTGCAGTGTTAGAAACAAAAAAAGTTTAATAAAAGGCAAAATAACAAACAAAAAAAACCCAAGCCAAGTGCCAAAGATTCTTGCTCCTGATAAAACACCTCACAAAAGCGATTAGTTTCTTTGTTCACTTATTGTTCTAGTAAATTGCCCAAGCAGGATTTTTAGCTTCTGTCCAATTAGCTGTCCTCAAGTTTGAAGTGAAGTCCCCACGTCCTATAAGTGACTTTTTCACTTAATCAAAAAGAGAAACGTCTGAGCTTCTTTCCTTTTTGAAAGGATGAAAAATAGTCTTGTCACTCTGTCAATAAAAACCACATTCCTATAGAGGCTCTTTCTCCACCCTCCCAGTGTCACATGTGCTGTCTCTGCCCCGAGCCAGGAGCAGGGAAAGGGCTGTGCCAGATCAGAGGCAGCAGATAGTTTGTGCCTGCTGGATCAATACATTTCAATGCTGAAATGAAAATTTGTTCCCCTCAGCTCCTGAATCTGTCTGTGGCTGGGACTGCATTGCAGTGATTTTATGGTGCTGAGGGCATCAGCCCAGTTCATATGGCACCGTTTTCCCACCAGAGAGGATGCTTTAATAACATTAATAAAGGCAGGAAATCTGGAAGGAAAACAGGCCGATCATATTAGATCGGTGTTTTTTGTTTGTTTTTTGCACAAGCATTTGCACAGAGGATATTTTATGTATTAAAATGCTAAAAGAGAGTTGTGTGTGTGCTATTTGTCAGTATGTGGTTCTCCATCATCTGTTGTTGTCCTAAATTCTTTACTCATGCTTTTGAAGCCAAGTGAGCTACCTGGGAGCAGGGATGGCACTGTATGTTTGTGTGGTGGGTCACACCTGCCTGTCAGAAATGCAGGAGAAATTGGGAAATCAGATGGAAGCTGCCATTCTTCTTGTGTATTGTGTTTTCCAGTAATTATCAGTAACAAATGAATTAACAGAAGTCTGAAATATCTCTTCTGCTTCATGACTGGGGCTGAATTGCACTGGCAACCTCTGACCAGATTTTCAAAACTTTTCAGGCTTCAAGTTCTTTAATCATAGCTGGAGTCTCCAAAAGGGTCAGGTCAGAGAGGCACTGAAGGATGGATCCCTTCCAGCTGCTAGAGATGGAGCAGTTTTTGTTGTCTTGATCCCTACATCCTGAGCTCTTTGGAAAATGGGCTGTTACCACAGCATCCTCTGAAACAAGAGTATCAAAACTCTGTTCCCTGGCTCTGACCCTTTCTTGAACAGCTTTGTGCTAATTCAGACAAGGCTAATTTTGTGTCTTGGGCTCATTTTTTGCTGCAGTATGTCACAGAGGCAGAAGGAAACCTGCAGCGAGCACGAGCCTTGGTGGATGGGATGCAAAAGGAGAAGATTGAGCTGCTGAACCAGCTGGAAGAGGAGAAGAGGTAAAGCAGGAGTGGATGGCTGTGAGGAGGTGAAGTCATGTGTGGACAGATGAAGCCTTTGGGTGGTTTTGCCTTAAGGATACAGTGGGAAATAAAAACTGGGTCATAAACAGGCCTGTGCACCTTGGGCCATCACAGACCCTCCTGTACAGCCTGGATTTGCTGAGGTCCCCTTCCTCTCCTCCATGTGTGATCTTGAGGATGTTCTTTGTGAGGAAGGGAAGCCAAACTCGAGTGCAGCCTTACTGCAGTGATTCACAGGCCAGAGGCCCCCATCCATGCAAATCTCCTGGTGCACACATTTCCCCTCTGGATCAGAGTGAAGATCTGCATGTCATTCTCGGAGTCCAGGTACTCCATGTGTATAATTAAACTCTTCAGTGGGAATAGAAAAACATTTCTGTGTATTAAATAAGTGAAAACAGTGTTGATTTCAATTATTGATGCCCCTCCTGAGGATGAAATGTTCTTTCATGCCTAAGTCTCCCCATACTCCTGATAGGCAGCTGACTTTCCCAGCTCCAGGAGGCCCTTTAACCCCAGACAGCTGTGTTTTCCTCTAAATATCAACATATTCCTCTCTCCTCTAATTAGAGGGGGTTTAGACAAGAAAGCTTGTTTATGAAGTTAGTTATGTACACTCACAGCTATTTTTATCTGTAACAGAATCATAGTCCTTACATCTGGCTACTAACTAAACATCCTCAGCCTTTTCCTTTTTAATTAGTAAAGAGAAAAGAGGGATGAGTCTAGCAGAAAATGGAATTATTTTCTACTGTTACTGGCTTCTGTCTTCCAAAAGAGAAGAAAGAGTTTCCTTGGCATGTCTGTGTTAATGTGTGTGGTTTTATTGCATTTATGCATGGCTGGCCTGTAAACTCTGTGGGGAAGGCTCTTCTGTCTGCCAGGGTAACTCACGGTTCCCCACCCTCTGCCAAGGAGGCAGAGGATCCCGTTCCCTTGGGATATTTTGTGTGGATTTGGCACAGGAATTGCCCAGTGCTTGGATAACAAGGTTTAAATAATCCAGTGAAACCTGGTTGTGCTTTGCTTGTTTTCAGGATCCTGTGTCAGGGAACAGTAGTTGTGTGTCTGAGGGGATGCACTTTACAAAAAGGCCACATTTGTGTGTGGAAAGCTGCTTGTAACTGTCCTGCTCCATGGGGCTTGCTGCTCAGTTTCTGCTGAGCTTTTGTATCCAAAGGTCCAAAGGTGGTCTGGTGGTCTGTATCCCTCTCAGACTTTCATTCTGCAGGCCATGATGAGATTTTTTAATACTGGATGGGTCGTTTTAATTTAATTTATTATATATATATATATATATATATATATAAAATTTATAAATTTAATTGTGTGGATAAAAGCTTATTAGTAATTTTTGGCCAGCTTTTCCATTTGTTGGCAATGACCTCCCCATTGATGGTTGCAGTGATCCACAGAAACTGGTTAACAGTGGAAAGGCTGACGTGCAGTGGCTGCTGAGACAGAGGTGCTGAGCTGGGAGTTCTGATTGCTCTGGGTGTCCCTTTCCTTCTGATTGCTCTGTGTGTCCCTTTCCTTCCCCAGGAAAGTGGAGGACTTGCAGTTCCGTGTGGAGGAAGAATCCATTACAAAAGGAGATCTGGAGGTAATTCCTAATGATCTTGCCAACATGTGGGATCCAGAGTTGCAAAAATTACTCTGGATGTGGTAGAAATCACTCACTTGAGTAATTTCTGCCACCTTTTGCTCCCCTCTAACAATACTTTACTGATGTGCTGTTTGATTTACTGCTGTGAGCTGTGAGGTTTGTTCTCTGGTGTGGTGCCCAAGGGCTGCTCTCACCTGGGGCTGCCTGGAGTTCATCTGTCACTCTGAGTTGCCAAGCCATGTGAAAATCTGTGTCTGAATGTGTTGAACTTACATTTTTCCACCCCAGAAATGAATTGACAGTTCAGTTCCTGTCCCTGTGGTGTCCTGCAGCTCATGGACACATGGAGTCTCCTGACTGGATGCTGTTTAATTCCAGCCAAAATGCTATGTATGCTGAGGTATCCTCATGTGGAATTCACTGCCTGGAGTGTGGGTTTGGCACTAGGTTTTGATAATATTTGGGTTTTTGAATACACATCTTTTTCTCCCCCCCTTCAGGGGTTAAATAAGGCGCATAAAATACAGAGCCATCTGAATATAAATGACATTTATGTCGCCATCTATGAATACATGTACAATGATATTTTGCAAGCATAAAACATGGATTTTAAAAAAAAAAACTTCTGTTTCTATAATTTGTACACAACTTGCAGGCCTTGCTTTATTGTAGGAAAGGGCAGAAAATCCTTAAAACCCTGCCCGTGGGAAGGGCTGTTGTTCAGAGATGCTGTTGCAGTGAACATTGTGCAGGCTGGAAGGGATGTTGGGATGAAGTGATGTTGGCCCTTGAGTGGGAGGCTTTTCCATGGGGAAAAAGGAACAGAAAATCTTTCTGTGGAAGCAAGGCTCTGCTCTCCAAATGTAAATCAAGGGAGTTTTCTGTCTCTTTAGCTGGAGTGCCAGGTTAATAACAGCCCAAAAATGTCAAGGGCCCTGCTCCTGTGCTTCACTGTCACTCACAGCAATAAAAGCCCAGGAAAATGGGCGAACTAGGAAATGGATATGTTGCTGTGGCTGTGATCCTACTGGCATAAACCTCTCTTCTTCATCCAGAAGCTGAAGGAGATGTTTGACAGGGTGTAAATTAGCAGTGCAGTGCTAGCAGACCTTTGTGGGAGCACAGCAAGTGCAGTTTCTGCCTGTTGTGTGGGAGAAAAATCAGATCTCTGTTCATCCCTGAGCTGACAGCTTTCCCACAGTGCCCTAAGGAAGGGTGGTTGGTGCATGCACCATTCCCTTTGAGAGCAGTGATTTGTCCCTTTGTAAGCTCCAAGTGTTTCAGCCTGGCTGTGTAATTATGGCCATGAGACCAGGGTTGGTATATTTAGATTTTTATTTTTTTAAAAAGCCACCATGCTTAGCAAGATGATAAGCTGCTATGGCTAAGGGCTCCCATTCTCAGTTTCGGACTCACAGTCTTGGATTTATTTTTCCTCTGGGCTGGGAAGGAATTGTTTTGTAATGGGGATGTGGCCAAGCTTTCAGCAGGACATTATGGTCCTGTCCTCACTTCCATGCTTGTCTGTACAAAAGGACAAATAATTTAGGAATGCTTGATTTCCCCTGACCCAGGGAACTGGCATGTTCTCCATGAGCCCAGCATCAGTGCCAGCACAGGCATTGGCAGAGGGCTTGGCTGGGGCCAGATTTTACATCTTGTCTGCCTAATCTGCATGTCCAGACTGAATGATTGACCCACTGGAGTTAATTCTCACCTTCCTGCTTTTTTTGTGGAGACAGTTAAGCTTTCCAGAAGCAAGTAATTAACTTGAGAGAAAAAAATGTGTTGGTGACCTGAAGATACAGAGAGGTCAAGGTTTTGGACCTCAGATAGAGCAGCTGTGGATTTAGCCCTGAAATGTAGTTATGAATTCAGCCCAGTTTTGATCCTGGTTGGCAGCTGATGCTGTAGTGATTTGGGAGATGAAAAACAAATGCAGGAAAAGCTTTCAAGAGCTTTGAAAGTTGAAAAGCTAATGTATGAAAAGCTTTCAGGAAAGATTTTTTGTGGTGCAAAACCATGGTTTACAGGAAGTATTATCCTCATCAAGGAACTCTCTCATGCTCATTTCCTGGATCCTGCAGCATGCCTTGAATGCCAGTGGGAAGTCAGTTTATAATTTGTGAACAGTAATTTAAGGCTAATAGCTACAAGTAAATCTGAAATTCATATCTGGGTTTCCTCAAAGTGCAAGAAAACTTGGAATGTGAGGTTCTGACTCATAGTGGCTAGTACTAGAAAACCAATTTACATCAAATAACACAGGATTGAATGTAAACCTAAGATTTAAGGACTGCAAAACAGTTAATCTAATTTTTCCATGGTTTTTTGTTTCATTTTTTCCCTTCTACTTTCATCTGTTTTTCCAGAGTTGGAAAATACCAGGATTAATAGATACTGAGCAAGAATATCAGGTGGGACTGAGAGCTTGACTGGGCACTTGTGTTAACCTCAGGAGCCTGGAGAGAATCTCTGTGAGAAGTCCAGAGATGAGTTTTGTAATAGGTCAGCAAATATCTGATGTGCTGCCACCAGTTAATTGATTGGTATCAACAGAATATTTATTCTTTTTAGTAAAATCAATCCTGAAGCTCCCTCTCGAAATGTGAATCTTTGAGCTTTACAGGGAGCAGAATTAATTTTATTTAATGAATTAAATGCCCCTTTTTTTTTCTAATTAGGATGTAATAAGCCAACCCCTACACTTAAATTATATAATTAGGGGTTTTGTAATATTTGGGTTTTTGAATACACATCTTTTTCTCCCCTCCCTCAGGGGTTAAATAAGGCACATAAAATACAGAGCCATCTGAATATAAATGGCATTTATGTCACCATCTATGAATACATGTACAGTGATATTTTGCAAACATAAAACATAGATTTTTTTAAAAAACTTCTGTTTCTATAATTTGTGCAAAATTTGCAAGCTTTGCTTTATTATAGGGAAGGGCAGAAAATCCTTAAAACTGGCTCCAATAGAAAGAGGAGGGAAGCAAATAATTATATGGAAAATTAAGGGCAAAAAATGGGGATAAAAAATGGTTCTGAGCTGTTTTTTCTTGCTTTTTGCTAGATTATTTTTTAACTTGATATGTTAATTAAGTTTAATTCTAAGGAAAATGTGGGTTTTGTCAGCTAAAAAGATGTGAAGGCCAGAGTGTGCATGCACCTTCCCATGTCTCCTCTCCTCTTTTATCGATAGGGAGTTTTTCATGATCTTACAGTGGTAGTTGTGGAGTGCTGAGCTTTGCCACCAAGTGCAGCTTTGTGGTATTTCAGCTTTAAAAGTGAAGGGCACTGAAGCAATGCCCAGAGCCAGTGCTCCTGGATTTGGGTAGATAACATGAACTTCTTGTGCTTAGCTGAATCATTTGTCAAAAAAAAAACCCAACAACCTTGAAAACAAAACACCAACCAACCAAAAAAGCTCTGTTTTCTTGTGCCAAAATTAGTAGAGTCCTACTGTACAAAAGTCAGTTTGAAATTCATGTCAGGCCTGTTCAAACTGAAAGCACTGATTTACAGAACAGATTGGAATCTCAATTCCCTGATCCCTTCAGTGCAGTGTGTTTTTTGTTTTACAACATGCCATGTACAGTATGACCTGGAGGTTGTTCCCCACTTAGTGTAGGATTCTCAGTGTCTCCAGAGCAAAAAGAGAAAAAGAGGATGGGAACTTACAGCTCTTTTCAGTCTACCTTGTGACTCTTCTTGAGGAAAGATGTGGAGAATCATTGCAATATCCTTGTATTGTCTGTGTGTACAAGGGCCTTGTACTGGTGGGAGCTTTCCTTTTTAGGAAGTGCCTTTAGCTGATGCAGGAAGACACTGGAGCAGAGGGATGTTTTCCCATCACAAATTCACTTTTCTAGTGAAGAGCCACTATCAGTACCATGTAAAATCCCGCAGGGACTGTTTCCTGTTTGGTTGGATTTTTCCTCCCTGTCTGGGTTTTTATTCTCTTCCTGTTGTGAACAGCCTTTCCTTGTCTTGTTCTCTGGAGATGATGTTGCAGCCTTCTCTCTCCCTCCCTCTCTTTCTCTCTCTCCCTTCCCTGCTCCCCTCTCCACTGTTCTTTTTTCTCTCTGTGTGAGCAGACTCAGACGCAGTTGGAGCATGCCCGAATTCGGGAGCTCGAGCAGAGCCTGCTGTTTGAGAAGGCACAGGCTGAAAAACTCCTCAGAGAATTAGAGGACACCAGGGTAATGCACCCTCACCTGCCCTGCCTGCAGACAGCGCTTGCACTGCCCTGGTGCTCATCATGCCTTGCTTTGGGTTTCTTTCTTTTGGTTTTTGTGGGGTTGATTGATTTTGGCTTGAACTTGAGCTTCCTTGATTTTGTTTGGTTTTTTGTTTGCTCTCTTTCCCACAAATAGTAGTATGATATGATTGCTAGCTTTGCTTCTCTTGTGGGGAACTTGTTTCTCAGATTGAGCTTGCTTCTCTGCCCCACGCCACCATCTGACACATGAGCTCCTACAATTCATTTTTCAATTAACATATCCCAATAATATCCACCCCCTGCACAATTCATTCTGCCTCGAGGCCCCCCAGGCTGTAAGAGGAAATAACATTGCAATCAACATTCCAGTCTCCCCTGCCAGTTGTGGGAGCTGCCATCTGAAAGGGAAGGTGCTGGTGGATGCAGGTGGGCCCACTCTGATCCTTGGCTGTGCCTGCAACAGGACAGGTTGCCCAGAGGAATCCTAAAAGCAGCCAGATGTGGAGAGGGCTTTTTCATGCTGGTGTGGTGTGGGAAGCAGGAAACTTGCTGCAGTGAGCAGTAATGGGTTTGAGAGCTGTAGAAAACACAAATGGGAGGGTCTCCAAAAGGTCTGGATGGTTTGAAGCCACCTGTGCCCATCTGAAATAATGACCAGCAGCATCCTGGGCTGATGGCTGCTGGGCAAATGGCAATTGAAATGAAGTGAAATTAGTCTCGTGGAGTTTGGCTTGATTTCCTTCTTTCTTTTGCCTTTTTCTAATGTTTCATCCTCTTCTCCATCCATAGTGGCAGCACCCTGTACTCCCTGTGACATGCAGGGAGTTCAGCCCTGCCAGGTTACATTCAGATGGCAAAACATGGATCCATAGCCCCTAAGCTCAATGTGTACCATGGCCAGATTTATTGTCTTGCATCCTCTAGCCTCCTTTTGTTATTTTGACTTTGCTAATAAACTCTAACAAGCATTCATATGTGAAAATCCCTTTTCCTTTTTACACCAGGGTAAACAAATTCTGTTACAGAAGAGAGGTCTGCAGGCTGAGGATTGCTGAGCAATAAAGGAAACATGATATGCTTAATGCTGGTTTTGATGCTTGTTAAATTCCTGCATGTGCAGTCACATCTCCTCTGTGCATCATCTGGCAAGATGCCTGGTCTGGAAACATAATGCCCTTCCAGGACATTATTTTTCATAAACCACTGTTGCTCCCTAGTGAATTTCAAGGGTTATTTCCAAGGTGTTTTTCTGTGGAAAGCAAGAGGTTTGTATTAGGAAAAATACAATTGCAATTGGCACAGACATAACTCAGTGAGTTGTCAGTGCTGGTTACCTGTCACAATAGGGCACGAAACACAACATGCACACTGCTGCTCTCAGGGTGAAAAAGGAAAGTTTCTTTTCTGACTCTAACATTTATAGATTTCTACAAGTGACAGTGGATTGGAGAGTGAAAGCCACCTCTCCAATGACACTAGACAAACTAACAGTCTATCAAATTTCTCCTCTGTTGCCCTGATTTTTTTAAGATTTTCTAAGCCTTCTAATGTTTATATTCTGGTAACGAACTTTCTCACATACTTTCTGTAAATTACTTATTGTTTTGCATTCTTTTATAAACTAAGAGAAATTTGATAGACTGTTAGTTTGTCCAGTGTCATTGGAGAGGTGGCACTTGCACCCTCCAATCCACTGTCACTTTTGGAAAACTATAAATGTTTGAGTCAGAGAATAAACTTCCCTTTTTTCTTCACCTTAAAAGCAGCAGCGTGTGTGCTCGTGTTGTTTCGTGTCCTATAACGTCACTCCAACTCCATAAAAGAATGCAAGACAATAAGTTATTTACAGAAAGTGTGTGAGAAAGTTTGTTACCAGAATGTAAACATCAGAAGGCTTAGAAAATCTTAAAAAATCAGGGTGTAGTTACCCTGGTGCAAAACTGTGCTCAGGTTGGTGTCGCTATAGGACACTAAAGAACACAAGCGCACACTGCTGTTCTCAAGGTGGAGAAAAAAGAGAAGTTTATTTTCTGACTCCAGCATTTATAGTTTTCCAAGAGTGACAGTGGATTGGAGGATGACAGTGCCACCTCTCCAAAGACACTGGACAGACCAACAGTCCATCAACTTTCTCCTCCTCCATAAAGGAATGCAAAACAATGAGTTATTTACAGAAAGTGTGTGAGAAAGTTTACTACAAGAATGTCAACATCAGAGGGCTTAGAAAATCTTAAAAAACCAGGGTGACAGGTTGGAGGGCACCAGGTGGTCTCCACCTCTTCCTTTGAACTTTGACTGATGCACTTTGAATTTATTTCCATTGCAGAACTCTTGCTAGGGGGAAGGTGTGGCAATGAGGGGTGCACTGACCTTGTGTTTGTGGTGTTGCAGCTGACCACGGTGGCAGAGCAGTCCAGGATCCTGCAGCTGGAGGAGGAGCTGAGCCTGAGGCGCAGCGAGGTGGACGAGCTCCGGCAGTGCCTGCAGAGCTCGCAGCAGGCAGAGAGCCCCGAGCACAGCCTGGGCCTGCACTCAGAGGCCCTGAGGCTGCGGGATCAGCTGCTCTCTGCCAACAAGGAGCACCAGAAGGAGAGCAGCCAGCTGAAGGAGAAGTATGAGAAGACACTAAAGAAGTACCAGCAGGAGATGGAGAAGCTGAAGTCTGTCAATGAGAAGTACTCGCAGGAGATTGTTGACCTGAAGCATAAAGTTCAGCAGGCCACTAATGAGAATATGGGGCTCATGGACAACTGGAAGTCCAAGTTGGACACGTTAGCTTCTGACCACCAGAAGTCTCTGGAGGACCTGAAAGCCACGCTCAACTCAGGCCCTGACACCCAGCACAAGGAGATTGTGGAGCTGAAGGCAGTGGTGGAGAGTATCAAGTTGGAGCACCAGCTTGAGTTGGAGAACCTGAAAGCAAAGCATGACATTGAGACAGCTGTCCATATAAAGGAGAAAGAGAGCCTCAAGCTGAAGCTGCAGGAAGCTTTGGACGAAGTGGAAAAAAACAACAGCAACTGGAAAATGCAACTGGAAACCAAAAGCAGTCAGCACCTTCTCGAGCTCCAGGATGTGAAGGACAAGTGTCGAGATGCTGAGCTGAGGGTGCATGAACTGGAGAAACTTCATGGTGAATACACAGATCAGACAGAAGCAATAGCTTTCTTGAAAGAGCAGATATCTTTGGCTGAAAAGAAGATGTTGGACTATGAAACATTACAGAAAACAGAAGCCCACAGCAAACAGGAAATCCAAAGATTGCAGGAAAAAGTGCTTGTTTTAGAGAACAAGCTGCAGTCCATGGAGGCCCTGCATCCTTCTCAGCATGCAAATGTATGACTTTGAGGTCATTTTGCTGTTTATTATCACTGTGGGTAACTCCTCAGCCGCTGCCTTTTGCAGTTTCCTGAGGCTTCAAATATCTGGATGTTTTTTTCTTCCACTAACAGTGTTCTTTCTGCCCTGCATCCCCTGGCTGAAAGTGTCAATCCACTCTAGAAAGCCAATGGGACAGTGGGACAACTAGGAAAAGGAGCGAGTGGGGCCACACCTGGGTTTGGAGGCTGCTGTGGCAGCAGACCAGGGCTGTCATGGTTTGTCAAAGTGGGCTCTCATGCTGAGCAAGCAGTGTTCTGAGCTGGAAACCATCATTCCTGCAATGCAGTTGAATTTATTCTCTAATAAATTCCTGCAAGGACCTGCAGCAGCCTTGGTGTGCTGTTGGGCAAGACTCTTTAGGGGTTCTAGAAGGATAGGGTGGAAAAAGTGTCAACCTTGCTCAGCACCTGGAGCAAGAGAGGTGCAGTGAGAGATGCACTGTGGGATGGGCTGGGGCTGTGTCAACAGCAGGGCAGGGGCTCCACAGCACATGTGGGAGACAGGGGAATGCTGGTGTTGAGGGTTAGAGTGGAAAAGCTGCCAGCAAGGGTCAGAATGGCACCAGGCTGGGGAAATAAAATGCCTGATTGAATATGAGACCAGGGAGGGCTGAAATAAGAGCAGTAATATGAATGGGTCAATTAACTGTGGCCTCTGTGTCTAAGTCATCTTTTTCTTTTTCTTTTTTTTCTTGTTGTTGTTGTTTGAGTATTTGCCACAGGATCCACCATCCTGCCATTGTGTGTGGCACAAGGAATCGTGGCTGGCTCTGCACTGTAGTGAGCAGGGAGATTGCTACTCATGGGGGGCTGGGCCCCTATTTGTGTTTGGATTTTGCATGAGAAATGAGGAAAAACCCAATTTACATCCTGTGGGGATGCAGAAAATTAAAATAAGCTGTAGAATGCGCACATTTTAAGAATACTGTGTTGAAATTTCACTGGTGATGTAGTTTCTGTTCCAGACAGAGATGCCAATGAAATGAATGCCTGTGTTTAATTTCCCAACATGAGCAGCCCCACTGAAAGCAGCTCCACCTCCAGGGAGCAAAGTCAAGCCATGAATTCCATGTTGTCCAAGTCAGAACTCCACACCTTGGAAATAGGCACACTGAGGACAACAGAGGCAAAGGCCAAGGAGGAATCTCCAGCATTAATGGTGTTTGAAAGGTTGCTCCAGCATGTTTCATCTAGTAAGGACAGTTGGGAACAATAAGTACAGTCAGGACTCTGGGGAAAAAGGGGTTGTTATTACAACATGTAACACTTTATAGCCAATATTCAAACAGGAATGAATGGAAAAGAAGGAGCTGGAGCTAATGGAAGGGCTCTGGGGGATATTGATAGTGGATTAGAACCAGGGAAGTCTTGAAGTAATTATTTCTGCTATGTGTCAATTAAAATCAGGAGAATATGGAAAGAAATGCATGGGTGAAAGCCTTTGAGTATCATGGGGCAAGTTCTATTTAAAATTGTCTTAGTTAATTTAAAGTAACTGCAGTATTCACTGTCCAGGTATTTTAAACAAGCATAGGTGTCATGTGACAGCCTTTCCTAGACCTTCAAGGGAGAGCCACAACTGCTTCCCAGCAGCAGTTAAATAGTTTTTTTCCATACCAAAAGTACATCAGGAAATGTATTTCTCCTCGGGGGGTTCTCCTGCTTCTGTTTGACTTGTCCCACAGCCCAGAGTTCAGAGCACTAACCTTGGGGCTCTTGACTGTGGTGGCCACAGCAGCTGCTGGCTCTGGGCATGTGCTGAGGTCCCAGCAAAGGCTGCTGGATGGGAAGATGTGTGAAGGGCTCAGTTGTGGCCCCTGCCACAGAAAGCTTGGCACTGGAAGCTCTGTAGTGTCTGGATTTTCACTGCAATATAGAAAAGAAGGTGGGGAAAAAGCAGAATCCCCTTTATGGACACAGCATTTGCTTTGTTATTATTTTTATGAATGCATTAATTCTCTAATAAATTACTATTTCATCAATGTTTTTATAACTTTGGGCACAGCTGGGTTCTGGAGAAGTTGAGGAACTTGCTGACTGGTAGGTGTCAAGCTGCATGCTGGAGGGCATTTGCAGTTGGGTGTTTGCTGAGATTGCCCAGGGTGCCTGGTCTGGGGGACAGCAGCTCCTGCATCCCTCTGTGTCTGCAGGGCTGAACCAGAACCTGTGGAGAAGCCTCGAGCTCTGCTCCCTGCAGGTGAGCTCACCTGGGGGTTGTGTCTGGGCACTCTGGTCAGCCTCAGGAGTGCCCAGCTGGACAAGTGGCTCCTCAGAAAAGCCTTTATTTCCCTCTTGGGAAGGATGTAAAGCATCCTAACTTGGGCATGGGATACCTTCTGCTTGGGATGGGGCTTTGTGGTTGTTAACTTCTGCTTATCTTTGGGTAAAGGGTTAGTTTATGTCTTGCGTTTCCCATTTATTCCAGATGATTGAGACTAATGATATTTCAGAAGAAAAGATAAACATGAAGCAGACTATGGAAGGTATGAAGCTGTTATTTTCACCCTGTTGTAATGACTTGTATGCTTTCTCTTCTTTTCACTTTCTGCTCTTGCAGGGATGGCTGCATGGCAGGAGTTTAGGAAGATATTTCATCTGTCAAAATTTGCCCAATGGCTTTTGTTGTCTGGATTGTTTTTTCCCTTCTAATCAAGCTGACCATATGCAAGGGTGGATGTTTTTACCTGTGTTAGATACTCTCCATGCAGATGGTGCAGGCTGGAGACAAATCTGGGGAAATAGGTGCATTTCCATCCCATCACTGATTTTTACAAAGCAAGTAAAATTCAGACATTAAATGTTATTTGCTCATAGGAGAGGAGCGATAATGGTAAATATTAATGTGATCGGCTTCAAATAATAATAGTTACTTTTTATTGAACTTGCTATAAATCAAATCCATGCTTTTAACAAAATGGGAGACACACTCAGGAAACTTGTATAAAGTGTATTTCAACGTGAACTGCACACAGTCCCCTCACAGAGGGTGAGCTGTAACACTGAGTCTCAGCAGTAGAGCTGGATTCAGAGGTATTTTGTCCCATTTCTGTTGCCCTCAGTTCAAGCCAGTTGTTGCCCACAAGCTTTGTCTGTTTTTGCAGATATGGAATTCTATAGAACACATTCAGGTTATACCCCATCCCTGGAAGTGCCCAGGGACAGGCTGGACAGGGCTTGGAGCAGCCTGGGGCAGTGGAAGGTGTCCCTGCCCAAAGCTGGGGTGTGGAACAAGATGATCTTTAAGTTGCTTTCCAAACCAAACTATGTTTCTACACCAAATTGTTTTCTGATTGACAGGTAATTCCCGCGTAATTAGACCATGAGTCACTGCTCTGAATGGATACTCAATCCATGTATGTGTTGTTTTCACACTGAATAAACCCCAGAAAGATGTTCTGAAAACAACCAGGTCAGATTTGAGCCACAAAAGCACCAGACTTAGATCTACAGCTCTGAGCATGGAAATGCATCAGTTCCAGAAAACATGTCTTTTGAAACAGTCTCTGCCTTCCCCTGTAGGAGGTGACACAAAGAAATGTGCTGAAAGTTCCTTTTGGGGTTTTTTAATTAATGTTTTATTGCCTTTTCCCCCTCCTCCTTTGTGGTTGCTTTCCTAATTGTCTGATACAACTTCCCAGAGTCACCCCCGCTCCCAGAGTGGTGGGATGCAGTGTCCCTCTGCCAACAGCAGTGAACCACCATGGTGCCACTGCACCCTGGCCTGTGCTGTGCTCCTGACACCTTCCCAATTCACACAAAGCATTTTCCAGCCCTCTCATCCTTGTCTTTCCATTCCCCCACAGACCTCCAGGACAAGCTGAGTAAAAGAGACAAAGAGGTGTCATCCCTGGTGACCCAGACTGAAACTCTAAGGGCCCAAGTAAGTGGTAAGTTTCCCTAATCCAGTGTTGGGGGGAATGAAATGTTTCCCTGCTTGTCCCACGGCCTGGGTTGAACAAGAGCCCAGAGCTGAAACAGGCTGATGTAAGACATGATGCTGCTGGGTTTTGAATGTCTGTTGCTGGTAGAAATGAATTCAGGAATTGAACACAAACTGCAGCAGATATTTGTGTCCTGTGAGGGAGGGTTTGGGGTTGTTTATGTGTGAAGTTAATGAAGCAGCAGTCAGTCGAGTTGGGTGTGTCCCCTTAGCTACAGCCAGTCAAGAGTTAATTATGTCTGTGCTTTTAGGAGTAGGAACTGGGAAAAGGCAAAAAAAAAGAGATGTAAAAAGGACTAAGTGACCTTCTTCCCTTGAATCCTCTGCTTCTCATAGCTTTGGAAAACAAATGCAAAACAGCAGAAAAGAAGGCTGATTCGGTGCTCAAAGAAAAGAAGAGGTTGGAAGGAGAACTGGAAGCCTTGACCAAGAAAACACATGATGCCTCAGGGCAGCTGGTCCTGATCAGCCAGGAGCTGCTCAAGAAGGAAAGGTCGGTGTGCAGGTCTGGAGGACAGAGCTGCAGACAGGGGGGCTCTGTGAATATTCATCCAGCCCACAGCTTTCCATTTCTTTAGAGATGCTGATGTGTGAATTTGGTTAGAATTAGA
This sequence comes from Emberiza elegans, assembly GCA_024865655.1. Lineage (NCBI taxonomy): Eukaryota > Metazoa > Chordata > Aves > Passeriformes > Fringillidae > Emberiza > Emberiza elegans. The sequence goes on from JALJVW010001080.1 coordinate 2,323,515, forward strand.
GGCTGTGAATTCTCAAAAGGCACTGCCCTTTCACTGCTTGCCAGGAGCTGCAAGGCAGCTCAGAGGAGATGCTGAATGAAGCCAGGCTGGCTGCTGCCCTGCCCAAGCAGTGCCTGTGCAGTGCCAGTCTCAGAGCTGGCAAAGTGGGACAGGAAAAGAGTGGTGGGAGCTGGGTCAGATTTGCTCACTGGCCTTCCTCGGGATCTGTAGCAAAGGTGGGAGGGAGCACAGCAGGGCTCCAGTGGTGCGTGGGCTCTGGGAATGGCTTCATCTCTTCCTGCTGCTGCTTGCATGTGAAAAATGCGTATTATATGATTGGCTGTTTGCAAATATTAAAATGAATATTATATGTGTTATGTTAGAAAGTTATGCTGTAAAAATTCTCTTAAATAATGTGTTAAATATAGTTTTGGGTTATGACATTTAAAATAGAAACTATGCTATGTAAGATACTTTTTAACTAGCTCAAGAAAGGGATGAGATAATCAAGGAATTATTCGCACAGATGTAACAGCAACAAGACACTAAAATCCCAGAGAGAAGAATTATTGCCTCCTTATGGTGAGGAACCAGTCTCCTTACAGACTCCATGGAGTCCGACCATGATTTACAAGATAAAGGGGGGGGGAAGTTGCCAATAACCAGAAAACACCCTTTGTTTGAAAAGAATTTTGGAATAATGTATGAATATGCAACAGGCACTTGCTTTTAAGGGTTAGACCTTTTTTAGTGAGCTGTGCTTTCAAGAACAAAGCATCCGCACATTCGTAATTCTTTGCTTTTATCGTCCTAACTCTGCCCAAATTCTTACTGCTCTAATTTGTATCACTAGTTTTATAACCATTATATTACTGTTATGTTTGCCCAATTATCCCCTCATAAAAACACCTCAAACAATATTTGAGATAATAGCAATTTTAATTAAATAATTTAGAAAATATATAAAGAAGGGATAATTTGGTTCTAACAATAGCGCATAAGCAAAGGTTAACCGCGGGGTACGGAGTGCAGGGCTTTTGGACCCGTGCCACCCTCCGTACAAAGTTGCCAAGTGAAGATTCCCCCCTTATATGCTATGTGTTAATGCCATATTCTCCAGTTCCGGTTCGTCATCTGCCTATCCCCGCCCTCATTAACACCTTTACTGCGCATGCACCATCACTCAGTTCGGTGGTCGCACCAGTCTTTGGGGGTCGTCACTGATGAAGGCCTCTCCTCTTCCTCGATGTCCTTTAATTCACCTTTGGGTTACACATGCGCACCAAGCCAATACATCGTAAGCCAAAAGCACATATCGCTGTATCTACATATCGAAGTAATAAATCCCTTATAATTAGCATTTTTTCTGGGACCCAACCAGGTTTTTGTTCATTTTTAGCATCTGTATCTCTAGTTTCTTCCTCCTGTCCTTGTGAACATCTGCCGGGGGGGGGGTAGAGCCCCTCCTCTCCCTCTCTTCTTTTGGCATTACAACTTTTAACTATTTCTATTATTCTCAAATAGTAATTCTTATATGGTAGGCCCTGTCCTTGTGAACATCTGCTGGAGTGGGGGGGGTGGAGTCCCTCCTCTCCCTCTCTTCTTTTAACATTACAACTTTTAACCATTTTACCTATTCTCAAATATTAATTACGGTACCAATATTAATTACTTTTTCAATTTTATCAGCACGAATCATACTTATTTATCACATTACTGTAGAACTTTTAAAATTTTAAAACAAGAATTGTTTGTTGTTTCTCACGTGTCAGGAGCCTGAACGAGCTGCGGGCGCTGCTGCTGGAGGCGAACCGGCACTCGCCGGGGCCGGAGCGCGACCTCAGCCGGGAGGTGCACAAGGCGGAGTGGAGGCTGAAGGAGCAGAAGCTCAAGGATGACATCAAGGGGCTGCGGGAGAAACTGGTTGTGCTGGTGAGGGCCCTGAAACCCATCCTGTGTTGGATAATGCTCTTTTCCTGAGCCAGAGATGGGGTAACTGAGAGGGGTTTTAAAAACGTTTTATTTTTAGTTTTATGAGAAGGGTGAGATAATACAGGTGTTATATTATAATTAAAAGTTAACTATTTTTTAATTACAATACATTATAGATTGTGTTATTGATGCTATTATAATTAGAAGTTAACTATTTTTTAATTACAATACACTCTAAGTGTTTCTTGGTTTATTAGTTTTTTCTTACATCATGCTGTAGATGTCTAAATGATTTAAAACTATCTTTCGTGGATCCCACTACAATGTATGTTTTATAGTTCTATTTTCTAAAGTATTTCATTTTATTTGTAGTATATTCGTTTATTATTTGTTTTATTAGTTTATTATTTTGTTTTATTAGTTTTATTTTATTAGCTTATTATTTTGTTTTATTAGCTTTTTTATTTTGTTGTACTAGTTTTATTTGCAATATTTATTTCCTACATTTCCCCCTCTCTCTAGGATAGAAAAAACTTTTTTTTGATGGTTTTGTTTGTTATTTGTTGTGTATGGTGAAGTATATAAGGTAACCTTATATAGCTTCTGTTTAACCTTAGATAACCTTCTGTTGAACTTTAAAAACTTTTTATAAATTTATTTCCTACAGTCCTGGGCACAACCTAGGGGCTGGAGGGCTCTGTACTGCTGAGGGGAGTTGGGGGTGGGGGGTCTGAGCCCTTCACTCTTGCTCCAGGTCTTTGTGTTTTCTTTTGTGCTGCTGAGCATCTGATGGGAATTCTCTTGACAGTGACTGAGCTTAGCAGCACCTCATTATGCAGCAAAGATCCCCACATGACATACACCACAGAATATCCCATGCTGGAAAGGCCACAAGGATCATCCAGTCCAACTCCTGGCCCTGCTCAGGACACCCCAACAATCACACCTGCCTGGGAGCATTGTCCAAAGGCTCCTGGAGCTCTGGCAGCCCTCGGGGCTGTGCCCATTCCCTGGGGAGCCTGGGCAGTGCCAGCACCCTCTGGGGAAGAACCTTTCCCTGATATCCAAGTGAAACCTCTCTGGCACAGCTCTGGCCATTCCCTGGCTCCTGTCCCTGCTCACAGAGAGCACAGGTCAGTGTGTGCCTCTCTGCTTCCCCTCATGAGGAAGCTGTAGCCTGCTGTGCCCTTCTCCAGTGTTTTTCTGTTCTCTCAGCTTTTAGATCCATGGCTAAATAGGGCTGCAGTTTGTGGGAGGAACTGAAGGTGGTTCAGCTACCCCGCATGTTTTACAGATTCTCTAATCCAAGAATAAGCTGTGTCCTCAAATTCCCGTGTACTTCAACGTCCTCCAGTGGCTGAGATGTGAATAATTGATTTGAAGTGCTGGGAACAAACTGGAGCTGCTCCTGGTCATTTGATCCGAGCATGTGCTCTGCCCCCATCTGCTGCTGAAACTGCAGTGTGGTTCTAAGCATTACATGGACTTCTACCTTGACTTTCTGCAGCTCTTGGTGTGGGAATCTTTAAAATCAGAGGGTTTTGTAAAGCTGCAAGAGGCGGGCCTCAGAGACAGCAGAACTGTGATTAGAGCTAAGCAGTAGCCATAAGAGTAAGCCATGAGTCAGCAGAAAAATTATGTAAGAAATAGAAAAGGACAAATAGAACAATGGTCTGTGCATTAACACTTGTCTAGAATAACTCCCTAAGCTGCAGAAAAGTATATCTAGGGAGATACTAGGAATTTCTAAGCTTAATAATGAAGCTCTGTGCATTGTGTTTTAAGGCTCACAAGCAGGTATTGTATTTGAAATGAGCAAGCATTGTTTAACCAAAGGTACCTGTGCTTATAGTGGTTGGATGGAACTACTGTCAAATGTGCTTTTGTTTTGTGTGATTGGTTGTGGTGGTTCCAGTTGTGGGTTTCTCTGGGTCTGGATTGAAGGCACTTGAGACAGTTCATGTTTGGACTCAGGTGTTTATCATTTCTTATCAGTAAAACAGTCTCACTACTGTGAGTCCTGCAGCTTTTCATTAGAAGGCACAAAATGGCCAACAGTCTCTTGGTACAAGGTCTTCTAAAACTAAATTATCCAATTAAGAACTGACACCTGGATTATTTCCCCTTTTAACCCAATAACTGATCCCTAAGAGCGCACAATGGGGACTTTTCTGCCCAGTTACAAAATGCCACCCAAACCCATGGTGAAGAAGGAAGAAGCAGCATGAGGAAGAAGCCCAGGATGACACCCTGTACCCTCCATCTTGGTTCCATCCACAACATACTAAAAATCCCAACACCTAAATTTCTCAACTAAGTGATACACCTACACTACTCTCTGTAATCTATTTCACACCTTTGTGGATTCTAGTTTATCTTGAAGTCTGGGAAACTTTCTCCATGAATGAGGGTCAGAATCAGTGCTCCCCTGGGGATGAGGGCACCCCAGAGCAGACACAGAAATATTCCCAGTGCCCTGGGTTTCCACAATTGATCAAAAAACTTTTAAAGTGAGTTGTAAAATTGAGTTCTTGGTCTGCTGCCTGGGATGTGAGCTGCTGGCATCTTCTCATTGTCATAGCCATGTAATGAGACTGATGCTAGAAAATAAACAACTCAAGACCTCTTCCCCTGCAGTCCCATCTTGTGATTTGTACACAGCCCCCAGCTGGCAGTACTTGGTTTTGCTGTAACATCTCCTGTTGGGAAGGATGAAAGTTTTGACAAGAAAGTCTCACAGATAGGTGTGCTTAGGAGAAAGATTTTTGAATGTAGAATCTGAAGGAGGAATAGAAATGAAAGCAAGTTTTGATATAGAAGAAAAGAATAGCTGAGCCAGTTTTACTGGATAACCAAGGAGGCAAAGGGTGTGTTAGTTAGAAGGGGTTTTTATGACTTAGAGCAAAGGATAAACCCACCTCAATCAAAAAGATGTTTTTACCAAGCAGAAAACAAGGCAAACAAGTCAGCAGATGTAAGTAGAAAAAAGGTCTCAGAATTTTCCACTGCAAGAAAAACTGAAAAACAACTTCTAGCTTAAACTGTAATGTACTGACCTTTAGTGATTGGAGAACAGTAACATGAATGTGGTAATTACAGTAGTTATGATAGGCTGTAGATAAAAGTTAAGGTATAGATTGGTTCTACTGTATGAAGATTCTCAGCAAAGTCTAGAATGCATTGTAACCAAAACCAAAGGGTCTCCAGGCCTGCCTGCAGCTGGAGCTGACAGCTGTGGGCACAGCTCTGTCACCCATAGACTGCTGTAATGTCTCGGATCCAAAAACCTGCATTTTGGAGAGCTGCTGGGAGTCCAGCATCCTTCATTCAGGCTCTTACACCGTCCCATTTTCCCTTTGCTGCCCCAGGACAAGGAGAAGGCGGCGCCGGAGCAGCGGCGGTTCTCGCTGATCGACCCCTCCTCGGAGTCCGAGGTGATCCGGCTGCAGCACCGGCTCGTCAGCACCGAGGACGTGCTGCGCAATGCCCTGGAGCAGGGACACCAGATGGAGAAGCTCATGGAAGCCATGAGGCTCTCCTCTGAGAAAACACAGGTACGTCAGCAAACAGGGTGGCTTAGCCCTCATCTGGGGCATTCACAATCTCTGAGCGTGATTCCTTCACCCAGAAGCCAGGATCAGGTGTCACATTGCACCATGCTTGTGCTTGAGCCTCCTGCTGAACTCCCCATCCTTTGGTAGGCATGCAAAAACTCTGATGGATGGAGAGTCCAGAGAGTTCTCCTGTCTCAGAATGCAGATTTGTTCATCTAATGCTGCTAAAATAAATAATGCTTTGAGGAGGGCAGCCAACAGGTTGTACCTGTGTGTGGCATTCACATTCTCTGGAAAAATTCCCTCACCCAGGATTATTCTCCTGGGAAGCTGAGAGGCCTCCGAGAAAAGAAAAACAATTCTTATCTCATTTGCTTCTCCTGTGCTGTGCTCATGTGGAATGTGTTTGGAGATTGTTTACCCACAGGTGATTGTTCCATTGGATTCTGCTGTGAGTTGTTTTCACTCTTTGGCCAATCAGGGCCAAGCTGTGTCAGGACTCTGGAAGGAATAATGAGTTTTCATTATTATCTTTTTAGCATTCAGTAATTCAGTATTCTTTAGCATAGTATAGTATTATTTATTATAATATAGTATAATAAAGTAATAAATTACTCCTCCTCATCATTCTTCCCTCCTTTCCTTGTGTGGAGTGGGCAGCTAAGGAAGGACAGGGCAGTCCTGCCAGATTTCAGTGCTTCAGTAAGCAAAACCACCAGGATCTGTGTCCCTCTTCAGTAAGTGTTGTCTGTTTTCCATTGCAGACTGTTGGAAATTCTGGGTCTGCTAACGGGATTCACCAACAGGATAAATCCCACAAGCAAGAGGTAAGTTTTGAGCAGAGTGTTATTTAAAACAATATCTGCTTTGTGCGGTTTCTTGCCTGCTGTGGTGGGGACAGCACTTGGCTGGGGGTAGTTCTGCCAGCACAGCCTGACTGTGTCATTCCCACAGCAAAAGCAAGAGGCTGTGCACAACTCCAGCTCCCAAGTGTGGTGGGAGCCTCACTAGAAACCCATTGAAGCCGTGGGCAAGGTGGTGAGGGGCACACAGAGAGGGGCAGGGCAAAGGGAGCTTCCCCACAGTCTCCTGGGTCAGTGCTGTGTCACACTCCCCCTGGCAGCCCCTGCTGGAACCTGCTCAGCCTCAGCTCTCTGCTGTCCCCTTTGCATGGGTGGCATTTGTGGGACATGCTGTGCTTGCCTCCCACAGCAGACTTCATCCACCCATACTGGGCAGAGCAGTGGGCATTCTACTCCACACCTCTTCCAAAAAAAGCCTCTGTGCTTCCCAAAAAAAGCCCCCGTGCTTTCAAAGTAAAGCCTCTGTGCTTCCCAAAAAAGCCTCTGCTTTTGCCTAACATGTTCTGTTTTTTTCCAGGAGAAGCTCTGATAGAGAAGAGGTGGAAAGGATCATTTCACGCCAGTATCAGCTCCTCTGCACAGTCAGGAAAAACAACACCACATCTGGCTTTAGCACCTCCAAAAGACCACACACAGTATTTTCACTTTAAAGCAGGACAATGTTTATAATGTACTAACTGATGTAATCAGGACAATCCCAGAGTCCAGTTTTCCAAGACAGCCATTGTTCCAGGAGGGAGTAGAAAGACCTCTCTGGGTTTGGTTTCTTACTTGTATTGGTTTTGACTGTGGAATTTGTATTGTTTGAGATGCCCTTGTCCCACCAGCTGACGTGGTTTGGATGACAGATGCCCTGACCTGTGGCTCAAGTGTCAGTGGGACCCCACAGGAGCTGCAGAGGGATTTGCCTGTGGTGTTCAAGGCTGCACCCTTCCCACGGGGTCTGGCCCTTCCCTCCCACGCTCCCTGGTGTCCTGAGGACCTGCACAAGTGAGTGAGACCTGCTGGGCTGATGATGTGAGGTTTGGGGATGTGTTCCCATCCTCCCTTTTGGAAGACATCACTGTTTTAGAGCAGAGGCTGCACTTAGTTCTTGTATTATAGCATGTCGTGGGAAATAATCCAGTTTCAGAGGGGTATTTATTTTGTTTCTTCTTCCCTGGCATTTGGGGAAGAAGCTGTGGTGGCTGCTCTGAGTGTGGGGTCAGGCACACCTTGCCTGGGTGTAGTTGTCCCTTTTTCCTGCAGTGGGATCTCTGAGCAGGCTGCTGGAGTCCTGTGCCATAGCCAGCTGTCCAGCTTGGTCCCCCTCTCTCCTGGGGGGTTCCTGGGCTCTGTTTTGAGCTCAGGACTCCACAGGTGCTGGATCTCAGCATTGCTGGCCTTGGAGCTCCATGCTGGGGGCACTCAGTGTGGGGCAGATGCATTGAACAAAAGGTTCCCTCCTTGCCTGTCCAATTTCAGAGCTCACTGTGATTGCCTGGTGCTTTCCAGAGCTGTCCTGGGCTCTTCAGGGTGATGCCCATCCCCTGCTGCCCGAGATGGAGGAGGTGGAGGTGCTGCTGTGAGCCTTCGATGGCTTCAGCAATCCTCCGTGCATGACCTGGGTGTGTTTGGAGCAGAGGCAATCCAAGAGCGGAGCCCACACAGCTCCTGTGTCTGTACCAGCAGAGGATCTTGTTCCTTCTTCCCCAGGCTTTACTCCAACTTTGCACCACAGCTCCCAAGTGATAATAGGGCAGGGGAAGGTGACAACATGCTCTTAAAGGTGTGAAGGAGCCCAGCTCAGGGTCACTCTTCAGCAGCACAGGGAACAGTCACAGCAATATTTCTCCAGGCTTCTCCCAGTTAGTGCCACCTCCTCCAGCCTTCTGCTATGATGGGACAAGATGGGAGAGGAGATCTGAGCCAGACTCCCAGCAGGTGAACACGGGGGCACATCAGCTCTGTTGCTTTTTGCCCTCATTTCCCACAAAGTTGTGTCACACTTTTTCTTAGTGGGTTGCCAGACTCCTGCTTCTCTGAAGGATGGGCAGCCAGAAGCAGCCTGGAAAGACTTGAGCTTCAGGACTGTGATTTTGCCATGAGGACGATGACACTGAACACTTGACCCTTCTCACCTGATGCAGGATTGGTGATCTCCTGTCCTTCAAGGAGAGTGGGAGAGGAAGGGGAAGTAAAACAGGTCAGAAATCACAGCAGAAAACTGCTCATGGTAGCAGGAGGCAGAGCATGGGATGGAACTGGCTGGAAATAATTCATGTACAATTCCATCCTGCCTTGTAGAAGTGTTTCTTCAGATCTTACAAATCACCGGGAAGATTGCCACATCTCTGCCTAGCTCTGGGAGTTTGCCAAGGGATTGTAGGAGTGGTCTCCAAAACCCTCCTGGCTCAGTATTCATGAGTATTCATCTTCTAAGTGATTTTGGATAGTCCCAGAGGGAGTTTTTGTTCGTTACAGCCCTTAATAATGAATACTTCACTGCTGGTTTTAAGAATTTAGGGCTGATGTTTCCCAAAATGCTCCTGTTGGCTGGATGGTCTCTGAAGTCATGTCTGCAGACCCTGTGGGCTTCCCTGGGCACCTGCAAGAGGGAGGCCCCATTCTGGATTGTAATTCATTTTCCTGTTTGGGTCTTCTAGTGACTCGTGACCAGCTGCCTTCCCCTGCAGCAGAGATATCTCTGTTTTCCTCCTCCCTTTGGCTCTGCACAGAGTGGGATCCCCTGGGAGTCCCCATGGGGACCATGTTTTTGGTTCTGTTGATCAGATCCAAAGTTGCCAGCCTGGAAGAGTCTCTGGCTCCTGCCTCTCCCAGGGACCATCCCCTGACCTGGGGCTTTTCCTGTTCAGCTCAGGAGACAATGGAGCACAGGAGCAGAGGGGTTCAGAGCAGGTTCAGAGTTAGTGCTGCTGGTCTTCTCTGGCTGTAAATGACTCTGCTGGTCCCTGAGCATCAGCCAGGAGCTGTTGGCACTGCTTGGCTCTCTGTGCAGGCTCTGTGGTCACTGTGTTGCAGGGCTGAGGGTTGAAGCCCCTCTGGGGTGCAGGTCCATGGGAGCTGTTCCCAAACAGGACCATCCACAATGCCAGCAGGATATTTGTGTGCTCACTGGGCTTCAGCTCAGCCCTGTGTTAGGAGGGATTGCACTCACTCACTTCCTCCCTCTCCCAAATTAGGACAGGTTTCCCCAGGGCACCAGCCTCTGGCTGCCCTCCCGAGGTGGTAAGAGACCACACTAGGGACAAACTTGGAAAGGACAAGGGGGATATTCCCCATCCCCTCTATTTATTTGTAAGTTTAAGTGCTATTTTTACCTATGTGGTGGTGTATAAAGTGCTTCACAATCCTTGGGTCCTGCTGGCTTGGTTCTTTGGGAGACTTTGGGGCCCTGGAGCAGTGATGATGTCCCCTTGTCCTGTTGTTGATCCGGGCTGGTTCCTGTTTGTGCCTTCACTCCCCCTTTGGCTTCAGCCTTGCTCTTACCTTGATCCCTGGGAGCTGCTAAGGGAGGGCTGTGCTCTCCCCAGCCTTTCTCCCAGCCTGAGAGTGCCGTGCTGGTTTTCCAGCTGCAGGTGGGTCCCGAGCAGGGGTGCAGGGTGGGGAGCAGGGGGTGACACACAGCTGGGCTCCGAGGGAAGGAGCAGCCCCCACAGCCAGGGGCACTGCCCTGACAGTCAGTGATGCTGTTCTGCTGAGAGCTGAGCCCTTATCCACCGAAAAAACAGCCTTTGGGATGGAGATTACTTAGTATTGAGTGATTTATTCTCTATTTCTCAAGACCAGAGGGGAAAAGAATGAGTCTTGCTTGGGAATGTCAGCTTTATTCCTCCTGCAGCATCCAGAGAGCTGGAGCAAGGGCAGCACGGTGCTGGTGCCCTGTGGAGTGATGGTACCAAACTGCCTGGGTGTTCCAGCTCTGGAATGATGGTACCAAACTGCCTGGGTGTTGCAGCTCTGGAATGATGGTACCAAACTGCCTGGGTGTTCCAGCTCTGGAATGATGGTACCAAACTGCCTGGGTGTTGCAGCTCTGGAATGATGGTACCAAACTGCCTGGGTGTTCCAGCTCTGGAATGATGGTACCAAACTGGGTGTTGCCTGGAATGATGGTTGCCTGGGTGTTGCAGCTCTGGAATGATGGTACCAAACTGCCTGGGTGTTCCAGCTCTGGAATGATGGTACCAAACTGCCTGGGTGTTGCAGCTCTGGAATGATGGTACCAAACTGCCTGGGTGTTCCAGCTCTGGAATGATGGTACCATGCTGCCTGGGTGTTTCAGCTCTGGAATGATGGTACCAAACTGCCTGGGTGTTCCAGCTCTGGAATGATGGTACCAAACTGCCTGGGTGTTTCAGCTCTGCAGTGATGGTACCAAACTGCCTGGGTGTTTCAGCTCTGGAATGATGGTACCAAGCTGCCTGGGTGTTCCAGCTCTGGAATGATGGTACCAAACTGCCTGGGTGTTTCAGCTCTGGAATGATGGTACCAAACTGCCTGGGTGTTTCAGCTCTGGAATGATGGTACCAAGCTGCCTGGGTGTTTCAGCTCTGCAATGACAGTGCCAAGCTGCCAGCCAAGGCCTTACAGCTCCTGCCTCCCCCCAGCCACCAGCAGCTCCTCTGACTTGCAGTAGAGATGCATAAGGGTTTCATTAAACAAATCAATGCAAATGGCACTGTAAAAGTCTTAATGAAAATTCCAATACTCCGTTATTCAGCAGCTTTAGCAGCTCAGCACTATCTGTAGGGAGTTATTAATACACTAAGATCCTATAGGCCTCCTGTAAGTTACCAGAAAAAAGATGATACTAGATGTATAAATGGATGATAACCTTTTACCCATACAGTATGTATTACAATTTTGTAGCTTAGTCATTTTTGGCTATCAGATTTTGTTAGTATGATACAAAAAAAAAAAGACAAAAAAATGTTTGACTGCTAATGTCTATTTTGTTATTTGATTCATTTTCTTCCTCTGTACAAAAGCTGTACAAATCTGTCTGTGTAACTCCTCCACATCTGTATTCATGTACCATCCCCCTTGTCCTGGCTTGCTGGTGTGGTGAGCTCCTACTAAACAATAAACTCTGTGGCTGAAGTTGGGCATCCTGGGGCTGCTGGGGCGTGTTCAGGGTGTTCTGCAGGGCACAAAGGGTCATGAGCTGGAAGGGGCTGGGGCCATGGGGCTGTGGCATTGATCCCCATGCCCTGGGCCCCAGCAGTGACCTGGAGCCATCTGTGGTTGGGCTCTGCAGAGCTGTCCTGGGGAGGAGCTCAGCTGGACACACGGACATTTGCTCTTGTGCACCCCATGCCAGAGGTGGGGACAGGAAGCCCAGCACCATCTCCTGGCTGGGCAGCACCTGCCATCGAGTGTCTCCCAAGCCTCAGAGTGGTTGTGCTGCTTATTAATCCATGATTATTTTCCATCTAATTGTCTCCTCAGTCCCTCACTGACATATCCACAACGCCCTGAGGTGAGGAGTGTTGCAGGGTGCTGTGCCAGACCCACCTCCCTGCACCTCAGCACCGATCCATGCGTGTTTGAGCAGTGCCACTTTCATTTTGCACAGACTGTGACTGGGTCATCCTCATTCCTTCCAGGTCATTCCCCACAGCCCTCCAGAGCACATGGAGATGGGGATGGCAGTGAATCAGTCCAGGAGGAGCTGCCAGCCCCCAGCCCCTGCCTCTCCTGTCCATTGTTCCCACCATGTCCATGTGGATGCTCTGAGCATCACGGAGTGATGCTCTCCCCCTGAGGCAGGACTGGATGGATTTATGCCAGGGCTTGGTGGTTTCTTCATGGTACAACATCTCAATTAGGAATTTCCTTAACTGCCTGTGGCCCTGGCTCAGCACTGCCCATACAGCAAGGGGACATCCCATCTCCTCCTGCCATGTCTTCCTGCGTCCAAGAGCTGTAGTTCCTTTACAGAAAAGTGCTTAAAATATAGGGAAAAACTGGAATGATTTTCCCCTTGCTCCCTGGCTCCTACTTTTCCTGGATTTAAAATTCTCCCCTACCAAACCTGAGTTTTAAACTCTTTTCAAGAGCAGCTGAGGTTTGCAGTGCTGGTTTTATTCCAGAGCAAAGCCCCAAGAAAATTACAGGTGCCTGATGACAACACCATGGAAACTGTCCATGCAGCTTTATCCCAGAGCTGTCAGAGTCTGTGCAGATATCCCTGATATCCCCTGGGATTTCAAGGTGGGTAAGACACTCTTGTTTCAGTCACAAGGCATCCTTAGGAAACCATAAGATACCTGGTAACCAATACAGGAGCTACCAAATTTTAGTCACAAGCTAGAGACCCAGGATGAAACATGGAAAGAAATAGGGAACAGAACTTGCAGAAATGAAGGGCAGAGCTTGCTGAAACGAGTGAGAAAATCACTGAAACAGCCAACAAGAGACTGCACATGCCTAGAGGAGAGAGGTGGAAAGGGGACAGCAATGAGGACGTCCAGCCTGCATCAGAAAGGACCACTGAGGAATGTCACAGTACAGCACGAAATGAATGAGACACGCTGAGATGTCCAAGGCAAAAAAGGTACATTTATTTCTGGACTTTGATATTTATAAAATTCTAAAAGTGACCATGGATTGGAGGATGAAACTGCCACCTCTCCAACCACACTGGTTAAATTAACAGTCTATCAATTCTCTCCTCCTCAGAAAGGAATGCAAATCATTATTTACATGAAAAGTGCGTGAGAAACACTGCTGCTGTCATATTTTATGAAAATCCTTTTGCTAGGATTTTTCTCTGAGAAGCTGAGAAGCCTCAGAAAAGAAATGTACACAATAACTATCTGATGGCTGTGGAATGTGGTCTGGAGATGGTTTACCAACAGGTGCATCTTTGATTGGTCTCATGTGGATTGTTTTTACTTGATGACCAATCATGGGTCCAGCTGTGTCAGACTCTCTGGTCAGTCACAGGATTTTATTATTCATTCCTTTTCTAGCTTTCTGATGTCTCTCTTTCTTCAGTATAGTTTTAGTATATAATTTTAATATAATACATATCATAAAATAATAAACCGGCCTTCGGAAACATGGAGTCAAGAGTCCCATCTCTTCCCTCGCCCTGGGGACCCTCAAACACCCATCACAAAATACCATTACAAAAATGTAAACATCAGAAGGCTCTATTAGAGGAACAGGGTGACAGAGGAAGACGTGGGCCCTCCTGAGTGCACCCATGCTGATGCTGTGTGCTGCTCTCTGTGTGTGATGAGGATAATGAGGGTCCTTTGAGCGCAGCTCTGGGGTTCCATGGCTCCACAGCACCACGCCACGAGGTCACAATGCTGTGGGTGGGTGCCCAGCTCTGTGTGTCTGTCCTGGCTGCCCTGGCAGCGCCCAGCAGAGGTGCCTGAGCCAGCCCGGGCAGCTCAGGCAGCGAGTGCCGCGGAGCCGGGGCCATGTCGGGTGTGCACTACAAGTTCTCCTCCAAGCTGGGCTACGACGTGGTCACATTTCATGGCCACAGCATCTCCCTGGCTGACCTCAAGCGCCAGATCATGGCCCGCGAGAGGCTCAAGGTGGCCAACTGTGACCTGCAGATCCTCAAAGCTGAGACCAGCGAGGGTGAGTGGGGCCCTGGGGCCACCCAGGTGTCACTGACATATTTTATGAAAATCCTCTCGCTAGGATTTTTCTCCTGAGAAGCTGAGAGGCCTCAGAAATGAGATGTAGACAATAATTATCTGATTGCTTGGAATGTGGTTTGGAGGTTGCTTACCAACAGGTGTGTCTTTGATTGGTCTCATGTGAATTGTTTCTACTTGATGGCCAATCACAGGCCCAGCTGTGCCAGGACTCTGGTCAACCACGAGATTTTATTATTCATTCCTTTTCTAGCCTTCTGATGAAATCCTTTCTCTCTATTCTTTAGTGTAGTTTTAGTATATCATTTTAATATAATGTAGATCATAAAATAATAAATCAGGCTTCTGAAGCATGGAGTCAAGATTCTCATCTCTTCCCTCACCCTGGGGACCCTCAAACACCACCACACCCAGGGGCAGTGGCACAGATCAACCACGCAGTGCCACAGCCTGTGGGAGCCCTGCTCTGCCCTGGGGACAAAAGCCAGGGTGGGAAAGCACAGTGGTGCATGCAAAACTGGCTTTTACAGCTCTGAAGGGATTCTGTGATGTGCCATCTAATTCCATGTCCATATCCATTCTTCCCAACTGACTCACACTTGTTCTGCATTTGTGCTGTTCTCAGAATACTCTGATGATGCACAGATCCCAAAGAACGTCTCAGTGATTGTGAAGAGGGTCCCAGCTCGAGCCATGTGAGTATCCATGAAGCTCTGGATTCTCTGGCAGGGATGTCAGGCTGTGAACTTCTTTTCTGGATATGGGTTTGCAGAGGCACTTGGACTGCATCTGGTCAAAGCTGCTGCTAATTTCCTTTTTCATGGGGTAGATTTTAATGTGTCTGCTCCAAAGCAGACTCACTCTGTTAGGTTTGTGGGGACATGGGGTTCAAACTCTAACACTGGTAAATCTTATGGTGATTCTTGGTTTTAATCTTGGGATGATTGGGCTGAGAGCCAAGCCACAGATCCTGTTTCCTCCGCATGAGGAGATTACAGATTTTATGTGTTTGCTTTTATTGGCTTTGTAGTAATGACAGGTACACACTGTAACAATTACATGTTATTAGAAATAAACTTTTAATGTGTTCCCATCTGAGAAGAGTCTGGTTGTCAGTGTTGACTATTTCTTGCACTGGGGAAGGTGGGTTTGGGGACTGTGGGGTATCTGGCAGTTATCTTGCACCCAAAATTTGGGGCTTTTACACAATGTCTACGGAAGAGAGACCAAGAATTCAGGATGCCTCAGTGTTGTACTTCTAAACATGGCTTTGGTTTGGGATTAATGCAAATATGGATGGTTCATGCTGGCCTGTCACAGCATCCTCCCTTTGGGCTGGATGGCTCTCCCCGGTGTTGTGGTGCTGCCCTGCAGGGGGAGGATGGATGCTGGCAGTGCTCAGCTCCCATCGGCTCCTGTGCGTGATGGCAGTGGCTGTGCAGCTGCACTGATGGCGGCTTCCCAGGCTGAGGAGCTTTCTGAAAGTTTTCAGAAATACCTGGCAGAGTGGCTGATGTGTGGGAGGGATGAGGATCTGCTCTCACAGGGGTTGTGTGTCTGATTCCTGAGCACCTGAATCAGACACAGATCACTGAGTTGTGGAATCTCAGCAAGTTTGCAAATGTAATAAATAGCTCCCAAAATATTGTTGCATTTTCAAGATCACCGGAAATTCTGCCAATTAAGACTCTTTTTTTTCCCCCTACAGAGCTCCTAAATTGCACCAACCCCTAGGAAAGGCTTCCAGGTGACCTTTCTACCAGTATTTGTAGGCACTGTAGCATCTGTAAGACACTGGGCACTTTGGCCCTGTCGTGCTTAAGGATGGCAGAGATGTGAACACAGGGCTCCCACAGAGAACCATCAATCTGGAGATGGAGCTGCTGGCAGTTCTGGTATTGCTTTGGCAGAGGAGGGATCATTTTTCACTGGAAGAAACCTGCACTCCTGAGCAATGACACTGTCACTGTTCTGGCTAAGAAACTACACTCCTGTGTAACTGCTGGCAATAGAAATGAGATTTTGGGGGCTTTAGTTGCATTGGAGGTACCAAGAGAGAAGAGTTTATGAAGACAAATAAACTCCCACATTCACTCAGCTATGAGAACATAATGGTTTGAGGTTCAGGTGTTCTTGTTGGTTTTCACTGCTTGATGCTGGGTCCAAGTGCTTCATTTGAAGTTCTGATCACCTCTGTTTCTTCTGCCAGGAACCAAAATGAGCCAGTGAGGGGAACATCCAAGGCAGTACGTAAAAACCCAGCCTCACACTTCTTCCTACACGCTGCACTTCATGCTAAACAGTGCAGCCTTGCATTAATTTTCTGGAGATTGAACCTGAACATGGTTTAATTATTTTGTGAACAGATTTCTGACTCTTCTGCCCCTCTTTCTCTGGCCCAGCTCATTAAGGTATAGAGATATTGTTTGTCAAATACTTGAAAAAAAAATAATTTGCTTAGTCTTTTTAAATCTTATACTGTGATCTACAGCTGGATAATTGTGGTAATGTGATCAAAACAGTGTTTTTAATAACTTAAGGTGTTTATTTTAAGTTTAAAATGCATGTATGTTGTGATGCTATCCCAGAAAGAGAAGTTCCCAGGTTGGGAAGAGGAAAGGAGAGAACCTTATCAGCTCCAAAATAATCTTGCAGCATTACTCCTTTTCAAGACCCAAAGCAGCAGCACTTCAGCACCTGTTTCCCATTTTGTATCATCAGTTTTGCACTGGAAACTAACAGGTTGTGTTATAAAATGTGTGCAGAAGAGCTGAATTGCCTGTAAGTTATGGACATTTCAGGGAGGTTTGCAGCATCCAAAACAAACATTTCTGGAACAAGAACACTTGTGAGCCTTGAGTTTTGAATTTTTGGCCATGACAGCTATAGATCTATTCTTGGTTGCTGTTCCCAAATTGGGGTCTGGGGACATTGGATAACACAATCTCTTTTGTTTGATTGCGGACAGTGTAAATGACTTTGGTATCATCATTACTTTGTCAAAAGTGCCATATTTGAATCTGCGTCTATTCCTAGGCATGTTTTGCTGGGGTTTGCTGTGTTTTGTAAACCATTTGGGTTCAAACACACTGGGGAAGTGTCTGTAAATTCCTCTGTAAATGTTGATGGAAATTATTCCAGAGAGGTGGATCTGGATCATGTTCCTGCACAGAAAACCACTGTGTCAATGAAACACCCATTTATTAAATCTCTGAAATTCCTTGCTTTTGTGAAGGAATATCTGTGAAAACAAAACCTCCAGAGGCTGATCTCTCCTAGGCAGCGTGGAGGCTGTTTGGCTGGGGAGGCTCAAATGTGTTATTCATGTGTATGTCCAACCCTCCCCTGTCACACAGACCCCAAATCTGGCTGAGGCCAATGCTGCAGAGGAGGACAAGATCAAAGCCATGATGATCCAGTCCTGCCGTTACTATGAGCCCCTCAAGTAAGTGTTGGTAAGGTCAGATGTGGTCTTGGAAGAACATGGAATAATCAGGTTTATCTCTGACAAGGGATCTGTTCTGACAAGGGACACACATTCCTACCTTCCTCTTTTTTTACCCCCAAAAACTTGCAGTGACCTGAAGCCACCCTTGGGTCCTGTTCCATCATCATCTACCAGCTCTGTTCCCAGGCTTAAAAGGAGCTCAGGAATTCCCATGAGTTTTATGGTGGAGGTGAAGGACCCCAACACAAAGGGAGCAATGCTTACTCCCAGTGGGAAATATGCCATCCCAATTATTAATTTGTAAGTATGGAATTAATTGCACTGACCAAAAGTGACCAAGAGAAGCCATGGGGAAATGTCTGAGTGGCAAAGCCACCCCATTGGCCACCGCCTGTCCGTTAGGGCAGGGGGTGTTGCCACTGTAGCTGATCCATCCCAGAGGTCACCCAAAAATCCCAGATTCTGTAAGCAAGGAAATAACAACTGCAGGACAAGAACAGGACAAATCCATTGTCCTGAGGCAGCAATGCAGAGTCTCCAAAATCCATCCATAGCTCTGGAAGCTCATTTGGCACAGGAGAGTGAAGAGAGATGGACCCTCCTGGATGCTTTTGCACTCACACAGTAGCTGCTCTTCTGCCCTGGCAGCAGGAACTTCTCCATGGCACCAAGTTCTTCCAGGGGCAGCAGCTGGGAGATGCTTTCACATGAGCATATGGAGAGGAAAGAAAACACATAAACCAAATTTCTGAGGAGAACAAGTGGGGAGAGGAACTGTTTTGAATTAACTTCATCATGTTCTTCTTTCACCCATGCAGAAAACAACATCCACAGCCAAAGTCTCCAGCTGGAATGGAGCCTCCAATGAAAAAAGTCAAGAAGGCAGACAAGACAGTTTAATTAATGTTATTCATGTTCTTCATTCTTCATTCATGTTCTGTATTAATGTTCTGAATTGTTTGTTCTTCTTTCTTGTTCTAACTTCCTGTTCGTATTTCATTGTTCTTCTTCACTGTTCTTATTTCATCTTTCTACGTCTTGCAAGACATATTTGGACAATAAACAATAGAGCATTGAAAGGAACTTACTTTGCTATACATTTCCCTAGATGTGCTCCTTATTACAAGCCATGTCACGTCACTGGGAATTAGCTTGATTGGTCACTGCTGCAGACAGCTACCTTTGCTGCTGGTTTTCTTTCTCATACTGTGTGCAATAAAAAGCTCAAGAAATTAGGGATAAGAAATAATCTTGAAAAGTGAAAAAAACAAACCAAGGCAATAGTGATTAGAGACATTAAAGCTAAGAAGATGTTCCAGAGAGGATTTGCTGGAGTCTCCCATACTCACATGTCTGACAAAGAAACAGCAGAAGGTGGCTGAAAAGGTTGGGGTGCAGGAAATCAATTCCCTATCCATGTTGTCAGGTTTCCCAATGCTTAAAAGCAGATTTGAGAGTCCTCTATGGTTTATTTCCTCCTCTGGCTCATAAGACAGCTCTGTATCCCCTCACCCAAACGTTGCTACTGAAGAACTCTGAAGCAGGAAGGACTAGGGGTGAACAGAGCATGTTTTGGAAAGGGGCAGCAGGTGGGTGGATGGCTGCTGTTGAAGGGAAGAACTTGGTTTGTCTTCCCCCACAGTCTTGGGGACATTGGAAGGAGAAATTATTTCATTATCTTCTTTATGGACTGTCAAGCTGACATAAAACCTGACTTGGAGGAAAATGTCCAAAGGCTTCACCCACGGAGACTTTTTGCCCTGAACTCCTGAGGAGAAAGGAGTCTGTGCCCCATAGCTCAGCCAGGGGCTCATTCACAGCACCCCACTGTTTCCCTGGCAAAGGCTGATCCCAATGGATGCTCCAAACCAGGCCTTGGGTTTGCTGTGCCAAACCACCAAGTAGCTGTGTCTGAAACCCCGGGGAAAGCAGCAGGTTGGGGATTCTCCCACAGGGACTGAGCTCTTGTGGGGCTGCTGGCCCCACCTGCAGCCTCTGCCCAGGAGCTGCTTGGGGGATCCCTCTCTTGGTGAGGAAACAAACATAAAGGTACCCGTGGCCTTCATCTGGGGCTTTGTGGTTGTTGCAGTGCCCTGCCCGTGGTGACTCACACTGACAGTTCACTGCACAGCATTGCCAGGCTTGCTGCCCGCTCCACAATGCAAGAAGAAACTGAGAACATGAGGTGCCACAGAACAGGACCCTGACACAGCAGATGGAGAAGTGGCTTAGCTCTAACTCAAGTCTTAAACTGATTAAAAGAAAAATAGTGAGGCCTCTCCTGTCCTGCAAGACTTTCAAGCACCTTTCAGTCACTAAAGGGCCCCAAATGGGCTGGAGAGGGACTTGGCACAGGGGCCTTGAGTGACAGGAGAAGGGGCAATGGCTTCACACTGTGAGACAGCAGGGTTAGACTGGCTATTGGGAAGAAATCTTCCTGTGAGGGTTGTGATGCCTTGGCAGAGGTTGCCCAAAGAAATTGTGTCTGCCCCTTTCCTGAAAGTGTCCAGGGCCAGGCTGGATGGGACTTGGAGCAACCTGGTCTAGTGGAAAGTGTTCCTGCCTATGGCAGGGGATTGGAATGAGAGGATCTTTGAGGTCCCTTCCAGCCCAAGCCATTCCACGACTCCATGAGTCTGTGACCCAATGTCTGCCAGGGATGATGTGTGCTGTCTGGCAACAGGAGTTGTGATGAAAAGGGGCATGAGCAGAGCAGGCTCCAGTCCTTTGATGGACAAGGAAGGAGCCCTGCAAGGCTGGCTGCGCTGGTCCCTGAGCTGTTCCCCCGTGCTGAGCACACCATGGCAGACCTCAATGCCCTGCAGGTCCCCACAGACCCATCCCAGGGGCTGACTAACACTACCTCTCCCTCCTGGGTCACATCTCTTTCCAAGAATCTCACTGAGGAGATGGACAGAATAAAGACAACACAGATCTACAATGCACAAAAGATTAAGGAGTTGGCTGCCTCATAAGCTATGGGGTGATGTCAGCTTTGGGATGTCATGGGGAACTTCAATGTGACTCCAAGAGCAGGGTTTGGGGTCACGGTCTCAGGACTGGGTTGGGGCCCTGGGCTTTCTGTGTATCAGAAGGGCCCCCATGCTGAGCCAACATGATGTCTGTACCCTGACTCTACTGTCACTGGTCTTCCCAGATTAAGCAGCTGGGAGAGGACCTGAATAAGCTGAGGGAGGATGCAACCAAGTGGAAAGAAGAGTGCAGCAATGAGATCTCTCAGCAAATTGAGTAAGGGGACAGGAGTGGGTTTCATACCCTGGGGAGCTGCAAGGGAGCACAGATGGTCTGGCAGCATCCTGGTTTGTGGGCATGGGACGCCCAGCAGCCCTGCAGGGGTAACCCTGCCCTTGCCCCCATCCCGCTGGCCAGGGCTTTGCGGCAGGAGACAAAGTCACAGCTGCAGAAGATAGAGGAGCAGGAGATGAGGTGTGCCATGATGGAGGAGCTGGTGGCTGCGGCAGTCAACAAAGTGAATGAGCAGGTGAGGTCCTGGGGGAGCAATCCCACCACTCCTGGCTTGGTGCAGTAGTCCTGGTGGGGTTTCCAGCCATACTCCCCAAATGGCTGGGGCCCCTGAGGCCCACAGCACACAGGACTGGTGGTTCCATTCATCCCATCCCTGGAGCCGATTCCCTCTGCCCTTCCTGCAGCTGGCTGAGATAGGGGAGATGGTGGAGAGTGTGCAGGAGGAGCAGGAGAGGGCAAAGGCAGAGTGCTCCAACTGCACCTTCGACCTCAGTGAGCATTTGGGGGAGCTCCTCAAGCGCTGCGAGAAACTCGAGGAGCAGGTGGAATCCCTGGAGTCCCAGCAGATGGCTGTGGGCAAGCTTGAGAAGATGATGAGGAATTGGGGCCAGGTAGGCAGCTGGCAGCATGGGGGACTGAGGACATCCCCTGGTGCAGCAGTCAGTGGCCGAAAGCAACGTCCGGCTAGCTAGGGGCCAGCAACCGCTAGCAGCGGTGGGGCTTCTGACACGGTGGCAGGGCCCCAGGTCAGTGCCTGCAAGCACCTCCCCACGTCTTGGTGGGAAGTTGTGCCTGCACGGACCTGGTAGCAAATCCAGGTTTATTGGTCCCAGGGGGGCCAACCAGGGAAAGGACCCCGAAACAGGGAAAACAGCGGGTTTTAAGGGAGCAGGAATCCAGGGGAGGGGTTGTTACAAAAACCAATCAGGGAGAAGAAGGGGGTGGAACTGAGGGGACTGACACACAAGGGAAGCCAATGGTAGCAAAGTAAGGGAGGGGCCTCGGTCCCAGAACCAATCATGGAACTCTCCACAGTGAACATTCCAGAAAATAGGAGGAGGTGGAGGGTGATTGATTGGGCACCAGGGTGGAACCGAGAGGAAGATACATTTGGTTGCCAGAGAAACTAGGGAGATTGACAACAGGCAAGGCGGGAAAAGGGAGTAGGGGCAGAACCAATTCAACAAAGGGGGAGAAAACGGAACAAACCAATAGGCACGCTACAACATCTCCCCGTTTTTTGTTTAAAAAGAGAAAAGAAAAAAAACCAAATGGACGCTTAAAAGGAGCTAAACTGGGGCTGGTCGTCCCAAGCGCATTCCCCTTCTGGGTTCAGGTCATGGAGCCAGGGGTGGCTAGATGGAGGAGCTGTCCCATGCTCGTCCTCAGTGGCTGACACTGCCTATGATGAGACCTCTTCCAGTTCTACAGGATCACCGTATGGAGCCACCACCTGGTTAACACTCAGTGATGTTATTTTGCCGAAAAGCCTTTTGACCAGCCCCCAAGTGATAGAAGCAGCAACAGAAACAGCAAATAAAACTAACAAAATCATCAACACAGACTTCAAAATCGAACTTGTCCAGCCGATTCGGCCCCAGCCCCTAAAAATGTCCCCCAGCCAGTCCGATGTTTCTTGTTTGAGGTGGTGCACCAGCTCTTGCATCTTTTGGATCGACGTCCTGGCGTCCTCTGCCCTCCACAATAGATTCATGCAGCAGAGGCCCTCGAACTCCTCACACTTGTGATGGTGGAGGAGGAGCAAGAAGTCTATTGCTGCCTGATTTTGGAGTGTTGCCTTCCTCGTTATTTTCTCGTCTGTTAGGAGGTCCGATAAGGTGGTTGATGTAACATTGCCTTGTTTCGCTACCCAACACTCTAGGTGGGCCAATTCACCTAGAGACTTGGCCGCGGATGCCCATGGCAAAAATAAGGTGATCACGACCACTTTTGGCTTGGACGAATGATCAATTTGGTCATCACAATCAGGGGTGAGATCGGCAAGATCTCTTTTGGACAGGGTCGGATTAGTTGTGACGCTTTTCACCTTCCAATCCTTAATTTGAGTCATGTTGGGAGTGAACAGTGACAACTGCCCGATGGTACAGGGACCTCCGATGAGGCGAGAGGGGATGCCTGCCCAAGCTCAGTCTCCGCAAATTAAAAACACACCTCGGGGTAATGGCAAGGGAATGCCTCCAGAGGTAGACGGTGTATTGATCTCAATTACAGCTTCACACCATTGCTGGGCCATGTACTCCTTTCTGAATTGCCGTACCCTCTGGAAGCTCTTGTCAGCAGGATTGGGGGTAAAAGGAGGATCAAAATGAAAACAAAAAGAGGCGTTGGCGGAGCCAAGTAGTTCTAATTCCAGGGGCTCGGAAGTCAAAGGGACCAGCCTTTTGACTCCGTCCCTCCAGGCGATTCTGGGGTCAAAACCAGAGGGGATGGTGAGCTTTTTCGCGGTCAAGGGGGCAAGGGAAGAGGCAAGGGTAGGAGGGAACTTGCCCGGAGGAAAAGGGATCCCCACGAGGCATGACGACATGGGGTCCTCTGCTGATGCAGTGTCAAGGCATATGTGGTCCTGGCTGAGGGCCTGTGCAAGGGTGCGCCACACGTTGACTTTGGGCTGGGGGACAACCCACGGGTCCACAGATGGGAACAGGATCCCGAAGGTTACAAGCAGCAGGAGAGCTGCCATGGAGCCAGAAGCCATTTGGTGGGCAGAACTGAAAAGATAAAGGAACAGCGTTAAAAGGTGAATAAACTCACAAAGTGGGATCTGCCCTGAACAGGAGGTCCAGATCTATGGAAAAGGGTTTACGCCTCCGCCGCCAACACGCCTCTTCGACCTGCTGCGCAACCCTGATGTGTTTTGCCTGTGTAGGGAGGAAGCGCTGGACCCATTTGGATGGTATCCATTTCAGTCCTGAGGGAGTGGATACACAGGCGTACCCCCTCCCCCAGGTGACCAGGTCGAATGGCCCTTCCTTTTCCAGGTCTCTGGCTCCTTGACAAGAACCGGAGGCCTGGCCCTCAGGCGCAGCTGCTCATGGTGATTGAAGTGCCTGACAATGGCACTAATCCTAATGCCTCCTAATGCCTGGAGGATTTAGATTATCAAAAGAGCAGTTTAAAATGTTGATGGTAAAAAGAGCTTTTGATAACCGGATGTGAGGGGACTCCACCTTCACTGCCGTGCGTTGCTGTTCAAGTACCTTCTTTAGGCTCTGGTGGGTCCTCTCAAGTATGGCTTGCCCTGTCAGGGAATAGGGGATGCCGGTCTTGTGTTCTATTCCCCATTGCTGCAGGAAGCTTCTCAGCTCCCTGGACTTGAACGCTGGGCCATTGTCTGTTTTGATGGCCTTAGGGATGCCCAAGACAGCAAATGCCTGAAGAAGATGTTTTTGGACATCTGCTGCCTTCTCCCCTGTGTGGGCAGAGGCAAAGACAGCGCTGGAAAAAGTATCCACTGAAACATGTACAAAACACAATCGGCTGAATGACGGGACGTGTGTAACGTCCATTTGCCACACCTTCGTAGCTTGCCAAACCCCTGGGGTTGGCGCCCGAGCTGATCGCGGGCATCTGATGACATTGGCATTGGGGACACGTAGCCACAATCGCCTTGGCCTGTTCGTGAGATAGTCCGAACTGCCGAACCAGGCCAGGCGCGTTCTGGTGGAATTGCTGGTGGCTGATCTTAGCCTGCACGAATACATCTGGGAGCGGGGCCACCTGAACCGCAGCAGCAACCAGAGAGTCAGCCCTCTGGTAACCCTCTGCAATGAACCCCAGCAGGTCGGTGTGTGACCTGACATGCATCACATAATATGGTTGCTCTCGGTGGGAGACTAAAGTCACTAATTTGGAGAGCAAGTTAAACAGGTGTATATTGGAGACCTCCTGGAGAACTGCATTTTCTGCTCGGGACACTAAACTGGCTACATACGATGAATCTGTAACCAAATTGAAGGGTTCAGGGAACTTCTCAAATGCCCGGCTGTGTCCAACTCAGCTACCTGTGGAGAACCCTCCACAGTTGCCACTTCAGCCTCCCACCGCTGAGTTTTAGGATCCAAGTCATCACTGACTTGTGGGATGCTCCAGACACGTCTGTAAAAATGGTCAGGGCATTTAGAGGAGTCCTGCTCTGAATCCTTTTTAAAGACAGTTTAAATTGGACATCCTGATTAAATAATTTGTGGGCCAGCCGATCAACAACAATTTGGCCAGTGTAACTGTCCAGAGCGAATTGCAACATTTCGTTGATCTGCAGCAGTTCATCTAAGGTTTTCTTTTTAAGCTGGCCCAATGCCAATTGGAGAGGTATGTGAATGCAGTCTAGGTCATAACCTGCAAGCTCCCTGATCCGCAATCTCGCTTTGTGGATCAGTTCGACTACCAGCTCCTGTGGCTGTGTCATCCTTTTGGACCTGTGATGGCTGAGGAAAACCCACTCTCTATAATCAAGAGAGAGTCCCTCAAACCCTAGTCCTTGCCTTTTGATGTTTTGTCCCACTGGAAAATCATTCTGTGGAGGTGTGGCAGTTTCCCTAGTATAATGAACCTGAAGGGCAGGCCCGGCTGGTAATGATGGGCCTGCCTGGCTGAGATGGACTTTTGGATCCTTTCCAGTGCTGCCTGGGCCTCTGGGGTGAGTAACCTAGAACTAAGCTCCTCTCCCCCTTTCAACAAATTGAAAAGGGGGGCTAGGTCTTCCATCAGAATACCCAGCCAAGGTCTCACCCAGTTTAAAGACCCACACAGCTGGTGGACATTCGCTAAAGTCTGAATATTCACTCTAATTGCCAATTTTTGTGGAACAATGGTCCGCTTTGTAATTTCCAGGCCCAGGTACTTCCAGGGTGGCATCCTTTGAATTTTATCCACTTGAAGCTCGAACCCTGCAGCAATCAATGAACTGATTGTCAGGTCGAGCGCATGGGTAAGCAGTTCGTCGTTCGGAGCACAGACAAGGATGTCATCCATGTAATGTAGAAGGATGACATCCTCGAGGGCTGTACGAATGGGGGACAGCAAGGAAGTGACGTACCATTGGCAAATCACTGGGCTGTTTTTCATGCCCTGTGGAAGGACTTGCCAATGGTAACGCTTGCTTGGGGCCTCACGGTTGATGGACGGCACCGTGAAGGCAAAACGTGGGCCATCGTCAGGGTGTAGAGGAATTTGGAAGAAACAGTCTTTGATGTCCACTACAGCCAAATTCCAGTTTTGGGGGAGCATCGCAGGGGACAGCATCCCTAGTTGGAGGGGACCCATATCTTCGATGATGTTATTAATTCGTTTGAGGTCGGTCAGGAGCCGCCATTTGTCTTTGTTGGGCTTCTTGATTACGAAAACTGGAGAGTTCCATACAGACATGGTTTCCTCCAGATGGCCCTTAAGCAGCTGCTCCTGAACGAGCTCAATGAGCGCCTTTAACTTTTGCTTATTTAGTGGCCACTGTCCTACCTGTACCGGTTAATCTGATTTCCAATTCAGTTTCCAGGTAGGGCGCTCCTCAGTGACCGCTGCCTGAAAAACCTGGGGAGCTGTTGGGAGGTCAATTCTGGCTCCCCACTGGGCTAAGAGGTCCTTCCCCACAGGGGTTCCGTGTAGTCTAATACGAATGGGCGCACTGACGCCAATTGCCCATCCAGCCCCTCAATTTGCACGATGCTCTTAGATTGTCGAGCCAGTTGGAAACCCCCTACACCTTGGACGTGTCCGGCCACGTCCTGCAACTCCCAATGTGACGGCCATTCCCAGGAGGGAATGATCGTCACATCTGCCCCCGTGTCCAAGAGCCCCTTTACGGCTCTATAGTCGCCTCCCCTGGATAGATGGCATGTTATTCGGGGCTTCTCCCTCCCCAAGACTTGGGCCCAGGCTACCATCGGGTGAATAAGTTGTTGAGGTGGTGACGGCAGCTCTGAGCTCTTGCCTAATTCTAGTATTAAAAAAGCTTGGGCCACTACTTGGCCCTTGGGGAGGAAGAGAGGGGGACGGACACAGTACAGCCCAAGTATGAATTTTCCCGGGTCTGATGTTACAAGACCTGGGATGATATGTAAGTCTAGCAGCGTGTTTTTTGGTGTCTCCGACGACAACCCACTTACAACGTCTGATCTTGGTCCAATTGCCAGGGTACTCTGGGCACACTGTCACCAGATGAAAATTGAAGTCACATATGTGGAAAGGTTGAGTCAGCTGCAGCCAGTAGGGATCAGAGGTGGAAAATGTTGTTAACACAGGCTGGGGTTGGACACGGGTCAAGCAAGTCAAGTCCGGTAAGTGTTGAGGCATTGGCGGCGCTCCTCCTTTCCCCTCCCCGCCAGATGTTACAAAGCTCGCCTTATTTTTGTCATGGTGCAGAGAGGGACTGCGCTCACATTCTAGTTTTTTGGCAGGGAATTCCCCTGCTTCCCTGGCTGGTTCTTCCCCCTCTTGTAATTTAAGAACTCAAGCCGAAGAAGACAGTTCAACATCCACTGTCCGGTCTGTCCACAGAGGTGACACGGGGATGTCACCCTGCGAGACGGCCCAGGGGTGTTAAAGGCGGAAGACAGTCCTGATGGTTGCGCAGCATCAGCGGCAAAGGTGTCCGCAGCTTTGGCGAATGCGACAGAGGCTCTGCGGGGCAGTGGTCGATTCCTCGGATCAGGGTCCCCAGACGTTAAGGCGACCCTGCGCACGCAGACCTCTATCATCGCTTCTACAGTGGGCGGTGGATCAAGCGGTAGCGTTAGGATCGCCTCCTTGCAGGCTGCATTGGCGTTCAGCAAAGCCATCTCTTTTAAGATCTCATCCCGGGCGTTCTTACCCTGAACCTGGACGTCAATGAGCCTGCAGAGACGCTCAACAAACACGATGAAAGGTTCATCCCCTTGCTGTTTGACCCCACCATAAGAGGCTTGAGACACAGTAGATGGAAGCTTAAAGAACGCCTGCTCTGCTGCCTTACTGCTTTCCTTTAAGAGCTGTGAGGAAAGGGCCCTGGCCTGGGACGCCCCCATCCGCCCAGTTTCCTGTCCCTATCAAGTGTTCGGTAGATAATACCCAACCTTCCGAATCCTGAGCTGTTTGATTATTCTCCCAAAGGGACAGGAAAGCCTCCACCACCTCTTTCCTCCATCCTGCTTCCCACACCCTAAATTCCGTGGGGTTGAGGAGGCAGGAGAAGAGGGACCTCAGGTCCACAGGGGTAACCTCTGACTGTGCTAGGGTTGCCTGAAGAAGTCCCCGGAAGTATTCACTCTCCCAGGAAAACTCCTTCTGGGCCTTGCACAGTTCCTTCACGTGGGTGTGTGGCAAAGTGATCCACTGGGCCTGCGGCCTCCCCTCCCCGTTAGGATGGTATGTGACTGGGGTGGCCGATGGAGTGGAGGCCAGCCCCAGATCCCAGATTCTCCCCCCCTCCACTCGGAACCCAAAGCGTGGGAACTGGAAGAGGGAGCGTGGGAACCGGAAGGGAGGGGAAAGGAGGAGTGGCTGGAGGGCTGGGCAGAGAGCTGGCAGGAGGATGGGGCGGAGAAATTTGTGGGGACACCCGATGTTACATTCTCCGCCCCGAGGGAGGAGCCGAAGGGCGGGGTGACATAAGGAGGCAGAGAAATGGGAGGAGATTTGGAAAAGGGAGGAGCAGAGGGTAAAGAGGAGGGATCCAGTGAGAGGAAGGGGTTGTTCTTAGGGAGAAAGGGGTTCTGGGGAGGAGGAGAGACAGTGGCGGGAAAAGCCATGTGCTCTCCTCCATTTTGGGCTCCATGGGAGCCATTTTGTTCAGGGACCTTAAACGGAACTGTGGGACGTGTAACTGGGGACTTGGGGACTCAGAGAGAGGGGAAAGGCAAAGAATCCCGGGAAGTCTGGCCAGGACTCCTCGGGCAAAGGGATTGGGAACCTTGAGAAGAGCCAGGGGAAAGATGGACACCCTGCACTTTGCTGGAGCGGGCTGCTCCTCTCAAGGACCCAGTTGTAAGGAAAGCAGGAGAGGGAAGAGGGCTAGGGGCAGCCGAAAAGGGAGAACTGGGAGAAACGGGGACTAAACTGGAACTGGATGGGTGTCTTCTCAATTTCGATTTTCGCTTTAAGATGAGTAAAATCTTCGAAACCCAATATGCATTTTTGGTCAGGGAGGAATCCCCTAAACTTAGAGAACGTTCTAGACGGTAACACACCACTTCCCAAAATATGGGTCTCTGACTTGATCAGGGGAAACCTCCGGAAAGTGAGAAAACACCCATTTTTATCAAACTCTTTAACTCCTTATTTGGAACTTCGAACCCCCCCCCCAACAAGGATACCTGCAACTTGGATTTTAGCTCTCTTCTGAGCCGTAGAGAGTTTGGCACCCATGATAAACGAAACAGATCAGAATCGGCCCACCTCCTTGGGGAAATGAAAACGAAAACAAGCAAGAGCCCCGCACCAGTCCTTGCCAAGGGGCTGCGCAGCAAAAAGGAGAAAAAGGTCCCACCAGGGACAAGAAAGGATA